>OX637535.1:116508100-117908100 GCA_951800035.1 Linnaemya tessellans
AGCCCTATTCACAATCTTGTGCAAACGGTCATGCATCATTGCATTTGCAAAATAATTGTACTCTACAGTGTAGAGTCTACACCAACAAAATACATTGAAAATGCTCTCAAATACTCTCTCAATTTGCAAATGCTATAATGCAAGACCATTTGCACAGGATCGTGAATTGGACTATTGTTTTGTGTAGACGAGTGCACCAGCCATACGATTTCTTTTGAATAACAAACGCACAATTGTTGTTGTTAAAATAGTATTTCTTTTAGTTTTTATATAATTTTTTTCCATTTTATCACGTGACTAATTTTGAAAGCAGCGTAACTTTACGTTTTTGCCTTAAAAATGATTAAAAACATTTTATTTTTATTATTATTTTTTTTCGCACACTGAACTTTTACACAAACGAAAATTATTTAGACTAATTTAATATTTAACTGTTTCATGTTATTTCTTCGTTTTTATTTGCAGGTATGTTGCCACAACAGTTTCCATTCATTGCAAACACGTAAAAACTTTGAGTTGCTGCTTAAAGAGGTAAGCAGCAAACAAACAAACAAACAAACAACAAAATTGTAGGAAGAAACAACATCTAATTGTATTGTGTAATACTTAAAAAGTGTAACAGTTTAGTGGTTTGTTTGTTATGTTATAAAACATAGAGGGTGATTTTTTAAAACCTTTTGTGTTTGATTAAACTTGTAAAATTTAAAGAAACTTATGAAATCTGTATTCGAGTCGATAGTAAACTCCTGTATAATTCAATGTTTAGAGATGATTGAATGCAAATCTTGACAGCTTTTTTGCCTGTTGGACAAAATAATAAATTTTGTATACATTTTCCATAAATTTTAATGTTTCGCTTTCCTACTTCGATGCCGGTATCTGCATCTAAATCCCCACTGTGAACCGTTTAAAGTTGCTGCCAATCATATATAAAATGTTTTTTTAGTCTTAAGCTGTTTATAATAAAATACCAAAATCATGCAAACAGATTGACCAAATAGTTTTGGCCACTAATCGCCCGCTTTTTAATCCGATCAATTTATTCAAATGTCCACAAGCTAAATAGCCAGTCATTTAAGCGCTGCATCAATCGCACAAGCAGCCAGCCAGCCAGCCAGCCAACAAGCAATTGACTTTAAATTGTAATTTGCGACGTACAAACAAAATTACAAAGTGAGCATTAATGACAGCCGAGTAGCTCGTTTAATTGTACACAATATGATTTTATCTGCAATTGAAAATATTTAATTTTTTTTCCACAGTTTATCAGTAGAATTTATGCTGGCATTCATAACAAAAAACGAAGCAATCCAACTGAAACAAGATTAAACATGTTACGTTTAGACAGCTGCTTGTTCAGCTGATTGTAGTTGAATGTGTTTGCTGGGTTGCCTGGTTCATAACAAAAAACGAACCAATCCAACTGAAACAAGATTAAACATGTTACGTTTAGACAGCTGCTTGTTCAGCTGATTGTAGTTGATTGTGTTTGCTGGGTTGCCTGGTTCATAACAAAAAACGAAGCAATCCAACTGAAACAAGATTAAACATGTTACGTTTAGACAGCTGCTTGTTCAGCTGATTGTAGTTGATTGTGTTTGCTGGGTTGCCTGGTTCATAACAAAAAACGAAGCAATCCAACTGAAACAAAATTAAACATGTTACGTTTAGACAGCTGCTTGTTCAGCTGATTGTAGTTGATTGTGTTTGCTGGGTTGCCTGGCTTCCTTGTTGCTTGCAAGATTTTCAAACAGGAAGTTTATTGTTTTATAGCTGCCCATAAGCAAAACTGAATTTAGTTTTGATGAAAATCTCTGAAAACATTTTTACATAGAAATCTCTGTATCTGTAGTTTTAGGACAAACAATACGTGTGTGTGTTGTGTTTAACTGTGTCCGCATTGAATTGTGTTTTATATGGTATAAAGGCTTTACGGTTTAGCGGCAAAGCTTAAGAAAATTTATATACTACAACGGTTTTATGAAAAACGATTTAATAGTATTTCCGTGTTGTTTACCCTTCATGACAAATTAAAAGTCCTTAATAATTTTTTATATAGCGGAAAAGTCAACAAGCCGGTGACAAATAATAGCAAAGAACTTTTTACTAGAATATAAAGATGTGAAATGAATATTAAAGTTTCGCTAAAGAAAATCCCATAGACATGCGCGCAACTAAAAAATGTTGTTTAATTATATTCATTTCATGGAATGTGGATTCTAATTATAAACTCGAAATAAACAAAATCTATTATAAAATATTTCATATTGCAAGTTAAATTTTAAAAACTCTTAAATATAAATTATATTTAGAATTTTTTAATTACAATTATTTCATTCTATTCACAATTTATATTTGAGACGTCATAAAATATGGATCACATTTCAAAGAAATATTTTATCGAGCAATTTTAAGACTATCCGCATACCCCCCAAAATGAGTGATAAAAAGACATCGCTAACACCTTTCGGATTTAATTTAAAAAAAAACTCATATGATATAGATAAATGTTCCTACATTTATCTATTAATCTATTGTATTTGAGCCGATAGATCGATCTATACAATTTAATGTTTATTTAAATTTTGACCGCGACTGCACCTGAAATGGTTCTTAACTTAAATCAAATTTCGGCATACTCTCTACAACATATCGGCCAATATCTCGCGAACAATTTCATCAATAATGGCTTCCAGTACGTCAAACATCATGAGAGCTCGTCCATATAGACACGAGCCTTAATATAGTCCCCACAAAAATAGTCTAAAGGCGTTAAGTCAACCGATCTAATAGACCCGATTGGCCGGTTTCTAAACGTGAAAGAAACTGTTCACCGAACTCACTTCTCAATTGGGCTGCTGTTGCTCGTGCTGTGCAGCATGTGATATCGTCTTATTGAAACTACATGTCAGCCAAGTCCAGCTCATCCAATTTGAGAAAGAAATGTACTCATCGTATGGTAGAGGTCGACATTCACATTAAAGTTTCTGCCTTCGTTGTCTTTGAAAACTGATGCCACCGGCTCTTAATCCATTCCAAACAGTGAATTTTTCGGGACACATTGGTAATTCTCGCAATGCTTCTGGCTGCCTTTCAGGACAAATACGGCAATTTTGCTTGCCCACGGTTCCATTCAACCAGAAATTGGCTTCATTGGTGAACACAATTTAAAAAAAAAAGTGGATTTTCATTCAACTCTGCCAGCGTGCCTTAACCGAAAGTTAGCCGTTGTATTAGGTCGTGTAGCTTTAATTCGTGCATCGGCTTTAAAGATTTTAAGAGATTTTATAACCAAATCCTTTCGCAAAATATTCCACGTAATGGAGTAACAAACAAACAAACAATTGCTGTAAACGACGCCGAATCAATAATTCACGGTCATCATCAACACTCGCGCGTGTTGGTGATTAAGTCTTCAATAACGTAAATATGGTGCGGCATTTATTCACAAGATTATGAATAGCCGTCTCATTAGGTCGCAGAATCTGACCACAAAATGGAAGAAGTGCACGATGCACTTAATTAATCGATCATGAATTTTGATAATAAGTCGATTCATGGTATAAATTATAGACCAAACTGCGCATGTTTAACAGTAGCATGTTACACGAAAAGAGCTGAGCTGTCAAAAACAGCTGAACTGCTAAAAACAGCTGAGCTGCTAAAAACAGCTGAGGTGCTAAAAACAGCTGAGCTGCCAAAAACAGCTGAGCTGCTAAAAACAGCAGAGCTGCTAAAAACAGCTGAGCTGCTAAAAACATCTGAGCTGCCAAAAATAGCTGAGCTGCCAAAAACAGCTGAGCTGCCAAAAACAGCGGAGCTGTCAAAAACAGCTCAGCTGCCAAAAACAGCTGAGCTGCCAAAAACAGCGGAGCTGTCAAAAACAGCTAAGCTGCCAAAAACAGCTGAGCTGCCAAAAACAGCGGAGCTGCCAAAAACAGCTGAGCTGTCAAAAACAGCTGATCTGCCAAAAACAGTGTTGCCAAGAAAAGAGTTGCTAAAAATCAAACATCATATCTTGAAACTGATTTTGAAGGTACAAATTTAAGCGAGGCAATAAGGCTGTGTGTATTGAACAAATATACTGGTAAATTAAAAACAAACAATTACTGGAAAATTTTTCTGAACATAAGAATAATTATTTTTAGTATGAGTAATAAAAAAATAATAACGAAAAGCTTACTTAAGACCTAAAGTTTCTGTACTGTTTTGTAGCTAAAACTACAAAAATTAAGAATAATGGAAGAATACTGAAGATGGCAGGAAGAAGAACTATTTAATTTCGCATTCATACAAACTATACTCCCATCTTCAACATACGAGTATTTTATTGCCCCTTCTCGTTCAAGGACATCAGCCTTGTCTTGTTCCCTGAAAACGAACAATAAAAACATTCAAATAATACTCAACAATTTTAATCCCTTCATATTCGTATCCATGTCATTTAAACTTGGCACGTGTCACAGACAAGTATAAATTTCCGGAAAAACAATTCAACTTACATGCACCACATACGGACTCGAAGTCATTAAAACCAAATGAAATGTTGGTTTTTTCTTGTTTTTGGACAATAATAAAATAAAACCCAAATACAAAGTGTTATGACTTGTTGCAAGATATTTATTTATTATTATTTTTTTTATTGTACAAGTATTATTTACTTACTTTTTACAATAAACAATTTGTTTAACATGACAGCTCAAGTCATGTAATAATAAAGTTCAGACAAAACACTTACACAGCCAGTGTGCGGTGAAGTGGGAGTGGGTACGACATGGAAATTAATGACTGCTGGTTAGGGAATATAACAACTCCTGACCATGTCAAAAGAGGCTTATTTTTAAAGCAGGAGGTACAATCTTAAACAATGTAATTTGTTTTTTAAAGCAGGAAATTTTAAGTTATTTTGGTTTTTATTCCAATACTGCTAAACGACGAAAAACCATGTATCACCATTTTAGCTCCAGCGGGAGTTAAAACCAACCAAAATCATCTAAGTTATTTTCTTGGAAAAAGTGGAAACAGTGTGGAAAATTAAGAGACGGCAGCAAGAGCAAGAACTGCCTTAATTCGAGAAGCGACGAAAGATAAGAAAAATATATCTGTTTTCGAAAATTCTAGTATATCTACACGTGCGAATAGATGAGAGTCATAATGTCCTCGATATTCAAAGTTTATGACCCATAAACTTCGAATATCGAGGACAATTTAAACCCCGAAAATAGTGGATAATTTAAACCCCGAAAATCGGGGATAATTTAAACACTGAAAATCGGGGATAAGTTAAACCCCGAAAATCGGGGATAATTTAAACCCCGAAAATCGGGGATAATTTAAATTCCAAAAATCGGACATACTTTGAACCCCGAAAATCAGGGATAATTTAAACTCAGAAAATCGGGGATAAGTTAAACCCCGAAAGTCGGGGATAATTTAAACCCAAAAAATCGGGGATAGTTTAAACCCCAAAAATCGGGCATACTTTAAACCCCGAAAATCGGGGATAATTTAAACTCAGAAAATCGGGGATAATTTAAACCCCGAAAATCGGGGATAATTTAAACCCAGAAAATCGGGGATAATTTAAACCCCGAAAATCGGGGATAATTTAAACTCAGAAAATCGGGGATAATTTAAACAGAAAATCCGGGATAAGTTAAACCCCGAAAATTGGAGATAATTTAAACCCCGAAACTCGGGGAAAATTTAAACTCCGAAAATCGGGGATAATTTAAACCCAGTAAATCGTGGATAACTTAAACTCCTAAAATCGAGGATAATTTAAACCCAGAAAATCGGAAATAATTTAAACCCCAAAAATCGGGGAAAATTTAAACCCAGAAAATCGGGGATAATTTAAGCCCCGAAGATGGGGGATAATTTAAACCCCGAAATTCGGGGATAATTATACCCCGAAAATCGGGGATAATTTAAACCTAGAAAATCGATAAGTTAAGCCCCGAAAATCGGGGATAATTTAAACAGAAAATCGACGATAAGTTAAAACCCGAAAATCGGAGATAATTTACACCCCAAAAATCGGGGATAATTTAAACACCGAAAATCGGGGATAATTTAAACCCCGAAATTTAAACCCTAAAAATCGGGGATAATTTAAACAGAAAATTGGTGATAAGTTAAACCCCAAAAATCGTGGATAATTTAAACCCAGAAAATCGGGGATAATTTAAACCCCGAAAATCGGAGATAATTTAAACCCCGAAAATCGGTGATAACTTAAACCCCGAAAATCGGGGATAATTTAAATCTAGAAAATCAGGGATAATAAAAACCCCGAAAATCGGGGATAATTTAAACCTAGAAAATCCTGGATAATTTAAACCCCGAAAATCGGAAATAACTTAAACTCCGAAAATCGGAATAATTTATACCCAGAAAATGGGGGATAATTTAAATCCCATAAGTAGGGGATAATTTAAACTCCGAAAATCGGGGATAATTTAAACCCCAAAAATCGGGGATAATTTAAACCCCAAAAATCGGGGATAATTTAAACTCCGAAAATTTCCACTATTCAAGGAAAGTTTTTAACTCAATAAACACTTGCCTGAAGTAAAAAATGTTTATATCCTCCAAAAAAGAATTGCAGGGTATATTCACTTTGTCATTCCGTATATAACGCAGCGCAATATCCCTCTAAGACCCCGTTCGCCCGTCTGTGCAAATAACGATTTAGTGCAAACGAAAACAGCCTGACTTTTGAATCTTAGTATAAATATGTCTTGCAGGATAGCACAAGTCAAGTTCGTAAATGTGCTAAATCGGACCAGAGAGAAAAAAGTTACCCTAAGCAGAACTAAACCAACCTCTAAAAAAAACAAAATGATTTTTAAAGTTTTTCTTTGTAATTTTGTTAAGCAAATGATTTACTTTTATGTTAAAGAAGGTCCAATGCTTTAAACTTGGAGCCATAACATAAAACAAAATCCATTCTTGACCCCTCCCTTTTTAGTAGGCGCTGAAGTAACAAATTACATGGAAAAATAGTGTAAATACTTAACAAATTGTATACATTTCTCAAACATAAAATTTTAAAGCTTTTATGACGAATCTGAGATGTGCTCTGATCTTCCTCCGTTCTTTAGTGATTACACTTTTTTAAGCAAATATTTACGTTCTTCTGTGTCCACTCAACTCCTATTCAAAAGAGGATGGGTCAAAAATTCCGTGACTTTTAGATTGAAAAAATTTTTTATATCAAAGACTATTTTATTTTTCAACATTGTCTAAATTTAGTCCTACGTTTCTCCGAATGTTTTATCCCTTCCGAAAAATATTACTTGTCGCGGTCATCACAATAGGCATTATGAGCAGCAACAACGTTTTAATAAAAGACAGCCTTTATTAAAAAACTCTGTTTGATATAATATAATTCCAATTTTGTTTAAATGCCTTTTATATTTTATATAGTGAAAATAACACAATCAATTGCTTTATTTTTAAAAATTAACTGTCAAAGTAGATAAACGGAAATGCTCAAACGACTCACTTGTATTTTGTAATCTGTGTAATCTAAAATGTCAAGTTGTACATTAAAGTGTGTTTATTACGTACTCGAACATCTACTGCCAACTAAACACTTGCGCATTTTAAAAATATTAACAGGAGGTTTCAATATATCGACCACAAACACTTAATTTGCAGCTGCTCTTATTAACAACTTGTAATTAAATTGTTAAAAAAGCCAACAGCTAGACAATATTTTTATCTTTAGGAAGCAAAAAAAATACACACACAATCATGTACAAAAATAACAGGCAGATAATCTTGTCAAATGTAAATTGTACGATAAATACGTGAACAATTGTTTGCAGGGATTTTGCCAGGGAAAACGAAAACGCAAAAACTGTAATTATATTGTTTGTGTAAATGACAGGCTGTCAAAATATTGGAATATTTTTTGTGTTCGCTGGCAGCCAGAAATCGTGGTTGTTTGCTGGTATTAACACAGGATTTACATTTAATAAAGTGGTGCTCGTAGTCGGCTGGAGCTTTCAATAGAGTGTTAAATGTTTAAGAAATAATTCCGATTTTCAGTAGAAAATGTTGGTTGGTGAGTGTGAAGAAAGCAAGTGATATGAAATGTTTCATGTGCTTAAAATATCACAAAACTGCTGGCAATATATCACACTATGGTTTTACATATAAAAGTCCCACAAAAAATAAGGAAATCTAAAGGGTGTCAAAAATAATTACTTAGCGCATTGAACAGTGTAACAGAAAATTTGTGCTCACGAGTAGGATTTTATTATTTTATGTTTCGCTACAAATTTTTTTTCTGGAATTTAAGAATAATCAAAGAATTATATTAAGAATAATAGCTCTTGTCTGCAACGACAATTTTTAACTCAGAAAGACGTGATAAGTATTCCAAGGTGCAAGGGAAAGTCAACAACAATTTAATTATCCATTTTAATTGGATATCTTAAACATCAGAGCAGAACGGCTGCTTTCGAAAGCCGCTACACTTTCATCATCAGTACGTAAGTGATTTTTCGACTTGGCATTACTTATTTGGTCAATGTCAACAATTGAGCTCTGATTCTTTGACATTTCTTCAGTAAAAACTGAAAAAATGTTAAGCACAGAAAAATTTTATGTTTCTACAGTTTAAAATGTAAAAACCCACCAAAAGAGGAATACAATAATGAGATGATTCTTACTGTCTTATACTGCAGCCATTTACCATTAATGCCTCACTACGCTTCACTGTTGGCAAAAACAAGTCCCCTATATAATGTTTTTGTTGCATTTTGTATTATTTTAAATTAACTATTGCTAATGTAACTGAAATTACCTCTTAATAGACTTGGTTAGTAGTGTATTTCACTGTCTGACTCTTAATTCAAACGCAAAAAATACACATATTCCATTTTCAAAACTAATATGAAAACGTTGCAAAATCAACCAAAATGAGACTATTTATATTTCTTTGATATTTGCTGTTTAAAGCTCACAACAATTGCTGCGGGATAAATGCAAGTCACGATATATATTTTTTGCACAGTCATCGGCTCTGTCTTCTTAATTACATAATAAATAGTTTTCAAACAAATAATAAAAATAATACATTTTTGATTACACTTATAGATACAAAATGTTGCACTACATAACAAATCATTGCAATCAACAAAAGAAAAAAAAGAGAAAAAAAACAAAAAACAAAATCAAAAGTTTATAAAATTATTAGTAAATGCAATTATAAAATGAAAATATGAAATATTCATGAATGTAAACTAATAATTTGGATTTTCGTTAAATGTATAAATTAAAATATTATTCTAATTACATACCCTAAGGCTAAAATATAATAAAAACAACTGTTGCCTAACGGCAGGCATTTGTGATATTTTTTTTCAACAAAAAAGTTGGCAAAATAAATTATATGAGTTTAAAAAAATTATTACATACAACTGAAATAAATTTTTATGTAAATTTTACAATTTGAAAGAAAGAACTTTTTTATATAAAAATATTCCAAAAAAAATGTAAGCAAAATTAAGGATTATTAAACATAATTATTGCGTCGAGTATAAGATTTTATTAACTTAAAAATACATTTACACCATTTGCGTTCAGAAAAGAATTCTTAGTTCTCTAGTGACACTGGCTGGCATTGCTGCTGGCCTATTACTAGGTTTTTGACTTAATTAATCCTTAATTGGCTTAGCAACTATCCGTTTAACTACTCAATTAATATAAATTAATTTCAGTCGATTACCAGGTTGACCGCCACAAGGAGATTTAGTATTCTTTGTAAAACAGAAACATACTTTTTATTTGTTCATTCTCCAAACACAAAAAGTGACACTGACTGGCATCGCTGATACCCTATTAGTAGGATTTTGACTCAATTAACCCTTAATCGGCTTAGCCACTATCCGATCAACCATTCAATTAATATAAATATCAGTCGATTACCAGGTTGACCGCCACAAGGAGATTTAGTATTTTTTTAAATAGAAATATACTCTTTATTTGTTCATTCTCAAGTACAAAAAGTGACACTGACTGGCATCGTTGCTGGCCTATTACTAGGGTTTTGACACAATTAACCCTTAATCGACTTAGCCACCAACCGATTACCTATTCAGTTAACGTAAATTAATTTCAGTCGATTAACAGGTTGACCGCCACAAGGAGATTTTGCATTTTTTTTTTAACAGAAATATACTTTTTATTTGTTCATTAGCCAAACACAAAATTTATATGTTATGAAAACCTCAAAGGAAAAGTCATAAAACTTTTAATTAAACTAAATTTTAATTAAACCTCACATAACCAAGATGGCGCGCAATAAGAAAGTTAGCGGGACCCAACCGTTAATTCTGCTGTTAGAAGCTAGATATTGCAGGAATTGAATTTCATAAATTAGCAATTGTACGGCTAGATGAAAAATAGGCTTTACAAATTATATGCTTTTGTTCTAGGCATTCCTGGGTAGAATACAGCAGATAACTTACAAAATTATGTCTCCCAGGTTTGGCTGTGAGAGGGAGGACATGTGTGTTACCCAGAAATTCTTTCACAAATACATGCGATGTAATTTTCAGCTGATAACTTAATCTCATTAACATTAATTTTGTAATCTTATCAATTCAGTTTTTAAGTAATTGCATTCTTTATCAGCTAAATACAAGCCAAGTTATATTGTAAAAAAGCAATTCAATTTTGCCGTAGACTTGATAGCTAAAGCAAAATATATCCCACAGCTTAAGACAAACAACATAATGTAGAAATACAAGAAAAAACACTAATGAATTGAAAACACTTAAAGATATAAAAAAAATTTATACAAAAGAAAATAAGACAAAATAAATACAAAAACGTAATCCAATTTAACTAAAACATGTGGCCATCGGGCGGCGGAGCAGGCAAAGATGTATAAAAAAAGCAACGACGACAATGTGCCCAGCAACAATTGTCATGACAGCCTTAAACTTGACATTGACATTGAAAATTAAATGGCGACAAACATATTGTGAAACGTACATACGAGTATATTGCAAAACACAACACAACGTATGTTTTGAATGGATTTGATGTTGGTTGTGGTTCTGGAAATACGTATCTTTGGTTGCTGCCTCTCTCATTGTTGTTTCTTTTTTTTTCTGCAGAATTACAGGTCTTGTCTTTACAGCGCGACTGTGGTACGGCCAATGTACGGCCGAACATTCATTACGGCAAACATGTTAAGAAGATAGCCAAGACCGAAACCAAAATTATTTTATTAGTTCATATTTGCCATTAAGATCAATAATTTAAATATAATGAATTATTATGGATGAATATAAATAGAAAAAACTACAATTTTACCACGAAGGTGAATTAGCACCAGGTAGCCTCATTCGAAGCTACAACTCTATCAAACCGTCAAAAAATGCAACCGTGATAGATTAGAACAAATTAAATTTTTTTCAGTAGCATAGTGTGCAGACATGTATTTTTAATTGAGTCAATATTCACTTTATTGACATAATTATTTTTTTTTCCTGTTTCCAGATACAAAATTTAGTCAAATCGAATAACGTGTGACAACTAAAAGTATAAAATTTTCATATTCATAAGGACCTCAAGTTCCTTTTTTTAATTTTCTATTTAATGTCAATAATTTAACATCATCGACATATTTTGTTTATGCTTTTTTTTACTTTTTTTACATTTTAGGTTCTAAGTCTCGACTAACGTCGTTCAGTGAGTTGTGTTTTGCTCAATAAACACACTTTTTAGCACTGCTGAATTTGTAATTTTACTTAATTAGCCTGATTAACGCTGGCGTTTTTCGCCTTTAAGTTCGACAAATTGTAATAGATTAAAGACAAAAAGTTGAATTGTTCTTTAATCTATTACAAACTGTGAAATTTGACAGAGAAAATCGCCAACCCTAATCAGGCTCATTAACAATTAAGTGTTAATTGAACAATTCAAAATTTATAGGGTTAATTGAGCTCAATAAAGGTATTAATTGTGATAAGCTCAACATCGTATAAAGACATTGTGTACACTATTTAATAATTTTTAAAAGCAGAAGGTTACAGAAATAAATAAAAAATAAATTAGAAAGCATACAAAATTCATTGCTTAACTGTCAGCTGTTAAATTGTTCGTTAGGGTTGCCAGCCTTGCCCAAATGGCGGCATGTGTCAATTGTTAGGATATCATTTATTTAATAAAAGATCGTACTGACTAGTTCTTTTCAAATTCATCTTCTTGATCTTGATGTCGTTTAAGAACTCTTATCTCTAAATAATATTTAACATATGTATTTTTTTTTAATAATCAATTCTTATTGTACGTGGGTCATTCCCAAAATGTTTATGAAAGTGAAAAGAAAATTATGATTTTTGAATAAAAGCACAGATATGAGTGTGCATGTATATGTACTGAACTAATGACATCTAACACATGTCACAGTTCCCATTTCTGCGCAATTCATGCCGAATACCACTTATGGGGGCAATTAACAATTTTTGCTTGAAATCAAATAATATTAATCGGCCGTACTATTTTAAGTGAAGAGTGCTAGTGCTTTAAGAAGTGGGTAGATAGAAATGAAATTGAAAAAGTTTATTTTGCTTATGAGCATTTAAAAAAATTATTTAAATTAATAGGTACAAAAAATAAAGAAAAGCTCACTAAGGCAAAACAAACAATTGTCTGTCATTCAGATGAAATAAACGAGCAAAAACTTCACACGAAATAAGACAATTTTAGGCGTAGAAGACAAACAACATATTGTTTGTTTTTAATATCAACTAAATTAAATGGAAACATTTTTTTTTAACAATTTGCTTGGCAGATGTTCACACAGACGTGTAGTGAGAAATGTCAAGAGAGCAGCTGGAAGATAAAAAAAAAGACCAGCGACTGTTAGTGCAACGCATTAGAAGAGGAAAACTTGTTTATTGGGGCACTTCTGTGTGTTTGTACTAAAATTTTCTTTTCACTTTCGTAAACGTTTTGGCAACGATCCTCGGAATTATCGGTAAATAAGAATTGATGATTTAAAAAAATAACGAAAAAAAAAACATATATTGTTCACCATTTCGAGATGTTGTTGGTAAAAAAGCATAACAGTTCTTGAACAACATCACACAGAAGATGAATTTAACTGTCTATCTTCTTATCTTTCCTAATCTGTCCCCTCAATACTATACCCTCGTTTTCAGTTCCAGCGCAATGCATTGCATATATAGGGGTCATCCCCTAAGTGCTGGTCCAAGATAAAAAAAAAAGAACTAGTCAGTATGATCTTATATTAAATAAAGTGTGTCCCAACAATTGACATTTGCCACCATTTGTACAAGACTGGCAACCCTAACAAACAGCTGACAGTTAAGGGTTAGCAAAACTGGAACGTAACGCAATAGAACAACGTCTCTTCATTATTGAACATTATGTCAAAAATAATAAAAACTTGGCTGCTAATCCGAAAATTTTATAAAAATATTATCGGATTAGTGTCGTCAGCTGTGAAGAGATTAATTGAAAAATTCTGGGAGACTGGATCTGTGTGAGACGCCAAACACTCTAGTTATCCAAAAACAAGCCGTTCGAATGTCAATATCGGGGTTCAGTGTGTCAGAGTGTCGGTGACATTAAGGGATCTCAATTTGTCAGTGACTGTTACTCATGCTCGATATGACGTCATAATAAAACAATTCTTTCTATCGAAATTGAATGATATTAATGTGGCCAATATGTGGCTGCAACAAGGCGATGCCGCATGCCATACAACCAGTGACATAATTCAATTACAGCATGAGACATGTGTCGTACTTTCCACACGTTTCTGTGGTCAGAATTGGGCACTTGATTTTTATTACATAATTCACCAATTACACGAATAACACCTAGAAAGTGCCTCAAATTGTATCTCCAAATAGTTTCTTGTAAAGGGTGTTTTTTTATGAAGTTTTTATTTTATACGAATCACTCTGTTGTCTGACAGCTGTTTTGACGTCTCTACTCAGTATTGTTTGGCAAATCATCATGAACAGGTTAACTCCAGAACAACGCTTCCAAATCGTGGAAATTTATTTTCAGAAACAGTGTTCAACTAAAAATGTTTATCCGCTTTTTTACCGCGAAATTCTCTTCAGAGAAGGACGACGCGTTATCGTGAATGGAAAGCGATACAGAATCATGATCAATGAATTTTTGGTGCCAAAACTTCAAGATATGGATGTAAACGAAATGTCGTTTCAACAGGATGGTGCCACTTGTCATACTGCGGGCGAAACAATGGACTTATTGAAAGAACATTTCAACGACAACATTATTTCGAGAAATGGACCGGTGAATTGGCCTCCGCGTTCGTGTGATTTGACGCCACTCCATTATTTTTTGTGGGGATATCTGAAATCATTGGTGTACGTGGATAAACCAGCAACGATTGACGCTTTGGAAACCAGTATTCAACGTGTCATTGCTGAAATACGCGCTCAAATGCTTGAAAAGGTGGTCGAAAATTGGACCTCCAGAATGACTTTTGTGCAAAATAGTCGTGGTGGCCATATGCCCGAAATTATATTTAAATGTTAAATGACAAGAAATTATCTACCAAATAAAAATTTTTTTTTTTTGCCATTTCATAATTTGGCATGTGTTTTATTTAAATTTCAAATCAGCAAGCTCTTATAAAAACACCCTTTACATACGGGCTGTTAGGCAAAAACATAGTGAGACTTGTTGGCACATCGGCCACCTATTAATGCACTCTTAATGAAAAACATGTTGTGTTTTACGGCAAAGGAGAGATGTGTCCCCCTCGGCTCTTGCCGAGATGGTCAAAATAGATGTTTGAAATCGGGCACAAAAATGTTTTAAAGGAACTATGACCTAGTAACTTAAAGATTTTTCAATTACTAAATATTGAAGATTCTACCCGGTGGAATATAAAGTTCATACTTCTTTATGCTCTTAAATAAAGTAACAGTTTTTCATTTTGAGTGGTACTTTAT
The DNA here is from genome assembly GCA_951800035.1 of Linnaemya tessellans. Classification (NCBI taxonomy): domain Eukaryota; kingdom Metazoa; phylum Arthropoda; class Insecta; order Diptera; family Tachinidae; genus Linnaemya; species Linnaemya tessellans. The sequence continues at coordinate 116,523,085 of OX637535.1, forward strand.
GGCAGGCCCTTAACAAATTTATTCGTTTTATTTTGATTTTGTTAAATGTAAATATACAAAAAATGATGGAAGAGCTCAACTATAATTTTATTTCGCACTATTATCGTAGATAACAAATTTTATACGAAAAATTTATTCTTTTCATTCCATTACCTCTGATTTTTATGATTAATTTTTATTATTTATGGATTAATACCAGCACCCTTAATACTCGCATGTATGTGTGCTAAAGGAATATTTAACTACAATTGGCACACTCTTAATAGCCCTAAGTCATAAATATTTCACAGTTTATGGTACAAAAAAAAAGATCAGTGCCGGCAGAAGCAGATTATAAATCACTGATACCCCAACTTCAAACGTTAAACACTTCAAAGTATCTTTTCATATTTATTATATTTTCGCAGGCGATTTTAAGTGTAAATAATTAAACGCAAAGATAAAGAGCAGCAGCAACGTGACCCAACTACTACAGTAAATTGATGTCAGTATTTGTGAATACAATTATTTCAATGTAAGTGGGATTACATGTAAATAATAAAAAAATATTACTGGAAAGATAATAAAAGATTGTGAACAACTCATGTGTTCCATAAATGACAACGATAATATTTACGATAGTGAGTTTTTTATACCCTCCAAAAAATAATTGGGGGGTAAATTCACTTTGTCATTCCGTTTGTAACGCAGCGAAATATCCATCTGAGACCCGATAAAGTATATATATTCTTGATCAGCTATGAAATCTAAGACGATCTGAGCATGTCCGTCTGTGGAAATCACGAGTCAGTCCAAACGAAAAGAGCCACACTCTTGAAATTTGGTATAAATATATCTTGAAGGATAGCACAGGGCAAGTTCATAAATGGGCTGAATCGGATCAGAGGAAAAAAACTTCCCCTAAGAAGAATTAAACCCACCTTTTAGACATTTTAAAAGGTTTTAAATTTTTTTTTTTGTAATTTTATTAAGCAAATGATTTATTTTTATGTCAAAGAAGGTCCAACGCGTTAAACTTGGAGCCATAAAATCAAAAAAACTAAGTTTTTGCACCCCGCCCCCTTAAGTGGGCGTTATCATATGCAAATATAGTGTAAAAAATTTAACATGTCGTTTTATTTAAGCCCGCATTCCTTAAAAATAACATTTTCAAGCTTTAATGACAAAGCTGAGACGTAACTTGGTACTCCTCTGCCTTAACCCCTTCTCTCCTTTGCCACCTAAATGACAATTTAAAAAAAAAATAAAATTAAAAAATTAATTTATGTGTGTGAAGATAAATCGTATGCCGAGTTAGATATGTTTTAACGTAAACAGTTACGAAGTGAAGTTAAATATTTTATGACGTAACGAAATGGCAATCAGTGCAATTTTGTTTTGTATGAAAACAAAAATAAACAAAATGATTATGGGAGTGTCTTCTTCCCATACAAATGCTCAAAAATTTATTATATATGAATTTTCTTAAAAAAAAAACTTCACGGTTTGCCATTTCGTTACGTCATAACATATTTAACATCACAGCTAAATACGTTGTTTCGTAACTGCTTACGTCAAAACACGTTTAACTCGGCATATTTATCTTCACTCACATAATAAATTTTACATTTAATTATCCCAAAACATTTATTTTTAGAGTTTCATGGCAAAGGTGAAATGTCTCCCCCACGGCCCTTGCAAAAAAGACCTCGACAAAATAAAGTTTTAATACCCTCCAAAAGGAATTGGACGCCATAAAGTATGTATATTCTTGATCAGTGATGAAGTCTAGCAATGCCCATACGTTCATCTGCGAAGAACGTGATATAATCTATTTTTGGACCCCGCCCCCTTTAGTGGGCGTTGACATACGATATTATATGCAAAAATAGTGTAAATATTGAACAATTTGTATTCCTTAAGCCTATAAGAAGATGAGATGTTCTCTGATCTTGCAGAGGTGAAACGTCTCCCCCCCACGTACCCTTCCCGGAATGACTCTGTCAAAATAGAGATTTAAAATTTGGGTACAGAGTTGTCTTAAAGGAACTCTGGCCCTGCAAGTTAAACATTTTAAATTTACTTACTAGATATTTGTAGGGTATTTAAGATTCGACCCGAGCGAATATAACAATTTTACTTGTTTAATAAAAGGAAGTATAAATTTCTTAATGATAAAAATTAATTTGCGATAAATAAATCTGGAGTTTATGAAAATAAATCAAGTTCCGTAAATATTAAAAATTAATTGTGATAAAAATTATTGCAGCACTTTTTTCCCCAGGCAGCTGGAAGCATAACAACGAGAGTTGCCAAATGACTTTAATAATATTTTTCATCCACCTTTTTGGGGGAAAATCAAAGATAACAGAAATCAGTAGCACATAAAATTTTTGATAAAGCTAAATTTTGTAGCGCCAGTCTTAGATAGATTTTGTTGTACAACACCCAAATTGCAAAACCGTTTAAGAAAACCTTTTTTAACATTTTGCTTAAGTTATTGTTAAAGCACTTTTTCACTTTAAACTTTATAGAATAGAATTTGTTATGCATAAAATTTCAAAATCTAGCTACCGCTCAATTATGGTCCTTCGAACCAGTTGCTGCTTGTTGCTATCCCTGCTAGTAATTTTTCTCAGTGTGTAGGTGTGAACTGAAGATCTTTGACACACATACGGCGCATTAAATAACTTCGTTTGAATTTTAATTGACAGAAATTCTCTCACTCCATCGACACGGGCGATAATAAAGACATTTTATGTCTGTTTTGTTTAATGTTTTAGTGGTGCCATAAACAACCAAGACAACATTTAAAGTTCACAAAAATCGTGTTGGTGACTGGTGTGTATGTGTGTGTGTGTGCCTTTTTGGTCTTTTTGGCCTTTATGTTATTTGACAAAAATTTTTATTTTTATTTATTTATTTTCATATTATTTTCTTGTTGCCGTATACACTATGGACCTGTTTGCACTCAAAGCCATTAACATTTCTTTTTATTTCTGTACTTTCAGTGTAGGAAAATATTTTTTGTAATTTTTTTGCTTGAAGCAGTCTGTGTTGTTGTTGGTGTTCGCTTTTTTTTTTCTCACCAAGATTTATTTATACTGCGTTGATGAAATAATTCAAGTGGTAAATTACTTAAGAAACTCTTTTTGCTTTTGCTGCGACTTTTTCACAATGATGAACCATAGAACTCATGAAGCCAACAGCCGTGAGCTGTAAAAAATAAAACAAACAAACAACTGCTTTTCTTTTCTTCTTAATTTATTTCATTTTTTTGGGGGGCTTTATTGTTGTCGTTTGTAAACAATTCTTACATTAAACAACCAAAATGAACTGAATTGCATAAGAACATGATGAGAGGAGCACAAATTTGCAGGCATGTGTTGAAATAAATTCACTGGAATTCACATTAAATGTCACCAAACAACACAAATTTTGTGAAGGTAAAGACGAAATCATGCCATTTCGTTGTTTGATCGTTGTATGATTTTATGTCAACATTTCAATCTTACAAAGCACATTTGCCCTGGTTAAGTATGAGAATTTTATTGAGGGGGGTTTAGGCGAGGAAGAGTAAATTTAATATGAATATTTAATTTTATTAGGCGATAATGTAAATGAATAAAATTCGTAGCCTGAAAAGACTTTTTAATAAAATTTCAAGAAAATTAATTTTTTTCTTAAAGCTTCGCAATTTGTTTAGCAAAGCAGAACGATTTCTTTTTAATCACCTTCAAAAATTTTAATATTTAAATTATTATTTAACGTATTTTTTTCCGCACTGTATTCGTTTAAATTACTTTTTTAATAAGGGATAAAATATGACTATCTAAAAGAAAATATTTAATTAAGCTAAGAAATATAATAGAGGTTCGAGTTCAAATCCGTGAATTTTTAAATTACTTTAATTCACTTTAATTCCATATTTAAGTCCTATTTGTCATATAAGGACGTTATAAGCAAAAAGTCTTTTATATGAATTAGGCCTTTAAAACATTTTTATTAATCATCATACCAATAGAATGGATCACCAGTGACTTCGATGCCACCAGCAACCAGAGCTATCAATTTTAAAATGAGAATAAAATGTTTCATTTAAAAAATATATCTATTACAAATGCAGTAAAGAAAAAGTAAAAACGTTATATTCGAACCGGGTCGAATCTTAAATACCCTCCAAATATTTAGTAAGTAAATTTAAAATGTTTGACTTGATGGGACAGAGTTCCTTTAAGACATCTCTGTACCCACATTTTAAATCTCTATTTTGACAGAGTCATTCCGGGAAGGGCCGTGGGGGAGACGTTTCACCTCTGCAAGATGAGAGAACATCTCAACTTCTTATAGGCTTAAGGAATAAAAATTGTTCAATATTTACACTATTTTTGCATATAATATCGTACGACAACGCCCACTAAAGGGGGCGGATTGCAAAAAAAACTATCTTATGTTTTTCACAGACGAACATATGGGCATTGCTAGATCGTCTTAGACTTCATCACTGATCAAGAATATACATACTTTATGGAGCCCAATTCTTTTTGGAGTGCATTAAAACTGCATTTTGTAGGGGTCTTTTTTGCAAGGGCCGTGGGGGAGACATTTCACCTATGCCATAAAACTCCAAAAATAAATGTATGGGATAATTAAATGTAAAATTTATTACATGAGTAAAGATAAATATGCCGAGTTAAACATGTTTTGACGTAAGCAGTTACGAAACAACGTATTTAGCTGTGAAGTTAAATATGTTATGACGTAACCAAATGGCAAACCGGGAAGTTTTTTTTTAAAGAAAATTCATATATAATAAATTTTTGAGCATTTGTATGGGAAGAATACACTCCCATGATCATTTTGTTTATATTTGTTTTCATACAAAACAAAATTGCACTGATTGCCATTTCGTTACGTCATAAAATATTTAACTTCACTTCGTAACTGTTTACGTTAAAACATATCTAACTCGGCATACGATTTATCTGCACACACATAAATTTATTTTTTAATTTTTTTTTTTTTTAAATTGTCATTTACGAGGCAAAGGAGAGAAGGGGCTAAGGCAGAGGAGTACCAGGTTATGTCTCAGCTTCGTCATTAAAGCTTGAAAATGTTATTTTTAAGGAATGCGGGCTTAAATAAAACGACTTGTTAAATTTTTTACACTATATTTGCATATGATAACGCCCACTTAAGGGGGCGGGGTGCAAAAACTTGGTTTTTTTGATTTTATGACTCCAAGTTTAACGCGTTGGACCTTCTTTGACATAAAAATAAATCCTTTGCTTAATAAAATTACAAAAAACCTTTAAAACCTTTTAAAATGTCTGAAAGGTGGGTTTAGTTGTTCTTAGGGGAACTATTTTTCCTCTGGTCCGATTCAGCCCATTTATGAACTTGCCCTGTGCTATCCTTCAAGATATAGTTATACCAAATTTCAAGAGTGTGGCTCTTTTCGTTTGGACTGACTCGTGATCTCCACAGGCGGACGGACGGTCTTAGATTTCATGACTGATCAAGAATATATATACTTTATGGGGTCTCCGAGGGATATTTCGCTGCGTTACAATTGGAATGAAAAAGTAAAGATACCCTTCATTTCTTTTTTGGAGGGTATAATTAAACCGGACTCTAAATGTTGTAAGGGAGACTTTTATGTATTTAGAGAAATCGGGAAAAGGACGCCAGACTATTTTTCTAAAAGATTATTTTGTAAGACCTCCTTAATCTATTGAAATAACTAATAAAATGTTACGGTTTAATATTTCATTAATACATTATATGTAAAATGTAGAACATATTTATGAATTAATTAACCGATAAATAACAAAAATCGGGGGTGCTGTTGGCTGAAGTAGTAGAACACGAGACTATGAAGCGGAGGGTCTTGAGTTCAAGCCCGTGCTGAGTCATGAAATATTGTGTGTAATTCTTCTGATCAGCACTAGTGCATGGTTGTGTTGGTTGTTGGCAGTCTGTTTCAATGATGAAGGCATAGCACTCACTAGTCACTGAATATAATTGGCAGCGACTGACACGATCGTGTACTAAAAAGCAGAGTAACACACCCTTCTTTGTCGGTTCTGTAGCAAAAATTAGCCGGCGAGGTAAAAAGGTTGAATAGCACAAAAAATTCTTTATCTTCTCATATTTCTTCATCTGTCCCCTCAATACCGTCCCCTTCTTTCTAGTTCCGGCGCAATGCACTGCATATGTAGGGTTCATCCCCTGAGTTCTGGTCCAAGATAAAAAAAGTTAACCGTTTAAAATAATACCTCAGTTAATTAATCGAGCGATTAACTGTTTAAAGCGAAGGCAGTATTAAGTGAATACCCTATTATTTATACAAGTCAAGACCAAAATGTATTGAGAAAATTATTATTATTATTATTATCTTTACGAATGTAATTCTAAGATTACAACTGCACTAGCAACGTTGGCCATCGGCTCTGGTGTATTGAGTAAATTATTTTATAAATATGAAATAGTTTTCAATATTAAGTTTATGCTTCGTTTGTGGTGTATGCGGTTCCTCTATATGCCCGCATTTCATTAGCTCATACGCCAAATGATGAGTAGGCTTTAACCTACTTCCAAAAAAATAACTTAACACACAATAAATAAATAAAATAACAAGTTGAATAAAATAACTGATACGATATTACTTATAAATTATGTTAATTATTTTATTAATTAAAATATTTAACAATAATTTTATAGTCTGTTTATAAGTATTTCGTTTATTTAATGGCAATGTCATCATCAGCTGATCTCCAGTGATATTCGATAATTTATTGTTATGAGTTTTATATAAACATTTAATAAATATTATGTGTCACCCACTCGCAGCTGATTAAACTCAAAACATAAAATATTCAATAACTAGTTTTTTATTTACTATTGACTAGCTATTACTATGGGCCAGATATTTAAAAAAAAAGAAAGAAGAAATATATTATGAAATTTAGATAACAAGGGTCCGCCAAATAACTTTTTTTTTTTAAAATGCTATAAAAAAAACTACTCAATATTTTCTCTAATTTCTTTTTTTATTTGAAATTACAATTCTTCTGGTTAATAATGGAAAATAATTTCATTCAAATGGCTGCCTCGGCTGGCCCTGCAGTAGCCTACACGATCGGTCCAATTTTTAAGCACATTAGCGATTGTGTGCAGCTGTATTTCACCAATGGCCTCACGAATATTGCGCTTTAAAGCGTCAATTGTCTCTGGCTTGTCGGCATAACACTTATCTTTGACGGCACCCCACAAATAATAGTCCAACGGTGTCAAATCGCAGCTCCGAGGTGGCCAAAGGACATCAGTTCTGCGGCTGATAATGTGATCTTCAAAAACAGGCCGCAAAACACCGAGTGTAGCTTCGGCTGTGTGGCACGTAGCGCCGTCCTGTTGAAACCAAATGTTGCCAATATCCTTCTCTTCAATTTTTGTGAACAGAAAATCGTTCAACATGGCCCGATAACGATCGCCATTGACTCTAACGGCCACTCCTGACTCATTTTCGAAGGAAAATGGCCCAATTATGCCTGTGGACCAAAATCTGCACCAAACAGTGACTCGTTTTGGGTGCGTCGGCTTTTCAATGTATGCGTGCGGGTTTTCTGTGCCCCAAATGCGACAATTTTGCTTGTTTACGTACCCGCCAAGATCAAAATGAGCTTCATCTGAAAAGACTACTTTCTTTTGGCAAAATCGGCATCTTCTGTAAGTCGATCGCAGGCCCAGTTAGCGAAGCGAAATCGCATTGGATGGTCAATCATATTCGTTCAGCGGAAGGTTAAAACTAATTATCTATCAAATCAGATATGAGCTAAGTGTTACCATTTACGAAATAAGCACTAGTTGGAAAAAAAACGTTAGATGGCGGACCCTTTATTATTCCGAGTATTATTTAAACTCACTCTATGGATGTTTTGACATCTTTAAATTTATGCTTTCTTAATATTTAGAGTGTATCAACACTAATTTCAAGGTGTCTTGTTCTGCTGGTCGCCTGAAATTTTCCAAGCAAAAAATATTAAATGTCACCTTCAACCGACTGTTCTGTCTGTCTGTCTGTCTGTTTGCTTACATCCAATAGAATGATTTAAATACTAAATGAAAATGACAGTTCATAAACGAAAACCTGAACAATCGTTATTTAATACTGTTTGTTCGAATAATTATAAAATACACACTAGACAATTTAAAAACAAAAAAAAAAATCAACTACAACATTTATTATCTATTTGACAGTTTTATTAAAAAAAAAAAAAACTCTGTTCACGCTACATTAGATTTGGTTTGTGAAACAAAAACCTCTAAAAAAAAGTTAAAAGTCACTAGATGAAGTCATTCAAAATCCATTGTTACAATCAAAATAATACAATATGAGCAAAATTTACAAAAAGAAAACAAAAAATACAAATAAAAATATATCATTCAGGTGTAAAAAATGACTCTAATTTGAAAAAATAAAAAAAATAAATCTAACCTCTCAAGTAGCCGTGAGAACCTTGAAAACAATTAAGTCATTTATGCAAATGAGTTTAAACAAACATTTTGTGAGCATCTGAGTTGTCACAACTTTTCATTCGATTTATTTCTTTACAAAATAAATTGATTAAATTATTAATTGAATATCTAGTACATGACCAAACTTACAGAAATAATCGTTAAAATGGGATCATCTCCATACGAACCTGCAATTAGAAAGAGTACAAAAAATTAAGTCTTTTTTTATTAAGATCTTGAATGTAAAGATAATCGCTCAATTCCCAAATCGAGTTGTATTGCTTAAAGTTGTGTTAAAAAAACTGTTACAAAAAAATCTTTTAAAACAGATATAAAGGGTCCGTCATCTAAGGTTTTTTTTTCAACTAGTGCTTATTTCGTAAATGGAAACGCTTAGCTCATATCTGATTTGACAGATCATTAGTCTTATCCTTCCGCTGAACGAATATGCTTGTGTATACGTTACGTTTTCGCTTCGCTAAGTGGGCGTAAGATCGACTTACAGAAGATGCCGATTTTGCCAAAAAAAAAGTAATCTTTTCAGATGAAGCTCATTTTGATCTTGGCGGGTGTGTAAACAAGCAAAATTGTCGCATTTGGGGCACAGAAAACCCGCACGCATACATTGAAAAGCCGACGCACCCAAAACGAGTCACTGTTTGGTGCGGATTTTGGTCCAGAGGCACAATTGGGCCATTTTTCTTCGAAAACGAGCAAGGAGTGGCCGTTACAGTCAATGGCGATCGTTATCGGGCCATGTTGGCCGAATTTTTGTTCACAAAAATTGAAGAGGAGGATATTGGCAACATGTGGTTTCAACAGGACGGCGCTACGTGCCACACAGCCGAAGCTACACTCGATGTTTTGCGCCCTGTTTTTGAATATCGCATTATCAGCTGCAGAGCTGATGTCCTTCGGCCACCTCGGAGCTGCAATTTGACACCATTGGACTATTATTTGTGGGGTGCCGTCAAAGATAAGTGTTACGCCGACAAGCCAGAGATAATTGACGCTTTAAAGGACAATATTCGTGAGGCCATTGGTGAAATACCGATGCACACAATCTATAATGTGCTTAAAAATTGGACCGATCGTATAGGCTACTGCATGGCAAGCCGAGGCAGCCATTTGAATGAAATTAATTTCCATTATTAACCGGAAGGATTGTACATTCAAATAAAAAAAGAAATTTGATGAAATATTCCGTAGTTTTTTTATAGGATTTTCAAAAAAAAAGTTATCTGGCGGACCCTGTATATTTATGGAAAATATTTATTTTTGTTCCAAGATATTTGCTTTGAAGTTGTCATTTCAAATAACATTTTAAGCGATGCAACCAGGCTTGTAATTGAGAAATAATAGTGAAGGCCGAAACACATGGAATCCGTCATGCATCATGCGTCGCCTCAGCTGATTGTGCAAACCTTCGCCGTCGGTACGCTTATGTCAGTTGAAACACGCGACGCTTAACGTATGATGGATTCTAATGCCCAGTTTTTAACTTCAAAATTAAGTACTATTTAAACTTAAAGTGTATTTAAATACAAAATTTTGTTTTTCACTTCGAATTTAAATAAGATTTAAATGGCCCACATTGTACATTTAAATTCAATTTAATTTTTTCATACAACCATGTGTTTTTCATTGTTTGTTTACATTCAACAACCTGAAAATTGGTACAGCAGCTGTTCATTGGAACAAAACTTCGGTAAAAAGGTTCTTGTATTGGATCATTTTCAGTATTTTTTTTTCTATTTATTTGTGCTACCATACTTTTATCACAATTAAATACCAAAATTAATTTTAAACTGAAAGTGTATTTAAACACAACTTAAGTTTATGGAAAAATTAACTAATTTTGTACTTAAATACGAAGTCAAAAACTGGGGGTAAGTATCGCGGCTTTGACGACCACAAAAGTTGTCGTCAAAGGGCGTAACCATTTGAGGTTAGGAAGAAAGTTAGGCAAAAAACACAATTCTTTTTGACAAATTCAATTTTATTGATACCAAGTGAAAAGTAGAAATATGACATTTAATAAGGGAAGGATTGTCGGGCAAATGTCCACCCCTATTTCGTCGATAGACGTCCGCTCTTTTCACAAAATATTTAACCACATTTTCAACGAAGTTTCGCTTAACTCCTCAATGCGTTGCCGAATTTTAGCTTTCAGAGCGCAAATTGTTTGTGTTTTATTCACGTGAACCCACTCTTTCAAATGGCTTCAGAAAAAATATAATCCTGCTGCCTTAAATTACAAGAGTATGGCGGCCAATTGACATCGCCGAATCGAGATATTACGCGACCGGAAAGTTTCTCATGCAATAACTGAATTCTTTGGTTGACTGTGTGGGGCTTGTGTCGCTGTCTGGCTGATATCCAAAATCACTGATGCCAACATTAGCCAATTGTGGCAACAAAAAATCAGTTATCACGGTTTTGTAGTGCAGAGCGTTTCCTTGCTCATTGTCGCATTAATACCGATGATGCCGCCTGACCAAAAACCGCACCATTTTTCGAGGACAGTTTCTGGATTTTGTTTGTTGACATAAACGCCTAAATGAAAATGGGCCCCATCACTAAAGATAATTTTGTTGAAAAATGCGTTCGTTCAGTTTTTCAAACAGTAAATTTTCATAATTAAAATTCGTTGTCCAAGAGTGTAACGTTCCATAAGCGAAATTTCCTTAGTTTTTACTACAAAAATGTTAAAGCCTAACGGCTCAATTCTTAACATCGCATCATTAGCTAGCAAATTTACTTCCTAACCTCAAAATTTTCCCACCCCTGGTTATACATCAATATTTACTTGCAGAGTATCACAACGCGTACGGGTAGTAATGCCATGTTCTTTTCTTGCAAAAATTTAAATAAATTCTACGCTATGTGCTTATTTACAAAACAGCAACATATTCATTTTAAAAAGTTTTACATTCATATATTTTTATGTTAAAGATGGTCCAAATCGTTGAACTTGAAAAGTCCGTTTTTTAACCCCATCCCCTTTAGTGGGCGTTGAGGTAACATGCAGAATAGTGTAAATACTTAACAAATTGTATTCCTTAAGCCTACACTCTTTAACAATTAAATTTAATTTGTTAGCTTTCACGACGAAGGTAAGATGTTCTCTGATCTTCCCCTGCCCCAGCACCTGTGCCTCTTAAATGAACACATCACAAAAAAAATTTCTACACTTAATTATCAAAAAAAATTTCTTTTTAATTTTTATGAAAAAGGTGAGATCTCCATCCCATGGCCCTTACCCTGTCGAAACGGAGTTTTTAAAGTAGGCCACAGAAATGTCTTAAAGGAACTCTGTCCCCCCAAGTTAAATATTTTAAATTTACGTACTAAATATTTGGAGGGTATTTACGATTCGACCCGGTCGAATATAACGCTTCTACTTTTTTCAATTAAACAAGACAGGCCGGATTTTAAATAAAATAAGAGAAGATGAGAATGGAAAAATGAGCGCATTTTCATGTTATTTAGATTGAAAAGCGAAAGAAATTCTTTTTTGGATTGAATTTTTATGTACAATTTCCGAAATATTTTTTCAAAACAAAAAATTAAATTTTTTTTTACTTTTTAAAATAAATTTACTAACGCTAGCAACAAACAACTTTTTTTTATAAATTACAAAATACTAACATAAACTTTTAATTGTATTTATTGATTTTTTATGTTTCCTTTTTTTTTTGTATTCTTTTTTTATTCTCCACTTTAAGCTAAAGTTTCCAAGTGCTATTCATACAGTTGAATGTTTCATGTTTTTTTTTGCGAACTTGTTTCTAGAAACTCTCAATTCTGTTTAAAAAGCAATTCATAAGCACTTGAAACTGTTGTCAAAACTACACTCAACATAGAGGAGAAAAAAAAAAACTAAAATCATACTTGTGTCACTTGTGCCACGTCATTGTTAATAACACAACAAATAAGAATTTGTTTTTTTTTTGTTGTTGCTTAATTGCTGTCATTATGGCTGAAATGATTTTTTTTTAAGGAAAAAAGAAATTAAACAGAAAAAACACAATAGCCGGATACTACAATCAACTTGTTACCCACAAAGAAAAAATATATCAGCATAAAAATAGCTCATGTAAGACGACTGCAACTAGTGGGCTGACACAACTCATGGCATGTGCTTGTGGCAATCGAAAACAGTATCAGGAATAATTTATAATATGTGATCTTCTCCGAGAAAAGGCAGCTAGTGTGTGAAATTTTTATCAGAAATCTAACTCATTTCATCTTATTTTACACTCTTTTAGGTGCCAGAATCCACTCTTAAGTCCCGACCCGTTTTTGACACCCTAGGCTCCTTTTCTCGGAGAAGGTCTCATATATAAATTAAATTTTTTTCATTATTGTATTCTGATATTTTTAATCTTAAGGTCTCTTTATTTTAATTTAATTTTTAATTTCAATATTTCGTCATTCCTGTGTGTGACTTCTTCAGGAAATTAATTATTTTATTTAATATGAAAAAATATTTTGTTTATGAAACAAAATTATTTGTCAACTTTTAAATTAAAAAGAGGTCAAGAAACCAGAAGAATTTAAATTTTCTTCTTTATTCTAAAAAGTTTTCAAAATCATCCACTTGATTTCAGATACGACATCAACCCTCGTTCTAAGTACACTTAGAACGTTATAGAATGCAAGCGTCGATTTCACGGGGTATTGAAATATTTTTTTCGTAAATGCATTTTGCTGTGCAAGTGCAATTTATTAAACGGTTTTGTATTGCGCAAAAAGAAAATGAAGATGCCATTTAAGACCAGGAGATATAAATTACATCAGAGTATTAAATTAGGAAATAAAATAAAAATTTATTATTTTCCTATATGAATATTAATAACACGGCTCAGCAAAAAATTATTTTTTGTCTCTCCTTTCAATAAAACTATGTGGACTATATGGATTTTCAAGCGCTAAATTCAAATCCGTTTTAGGTTTTTTAGGCGTGACAAATTTTTTCCCCTAAATTAGAGTCAGGTACGGTGACATATTTCACCCTAAGTCAAGAACGAGGCATCCGATTTTCAAAAGTAACAAAATTGTATTTATTTTAGTCGAATATAATTTTTCTCTATCTCTTATCGTTTTGGAATTATTCAGAAATTAATGGAGCAAAAAAATTTTTTTTCCTGCGAAATTCGTAATTTTGTAATTTTTTTAAAATCGGATGATTCGTTCTCGAGTTAGGCTGAAATAAGTCTCAGTACCTGACTCTAATTTAGGGGGAAAAATTTTCCACGCCTGTCAAAAAAAAAAATTCCGACCTGATGGAAAAAAAACCGAAAACGGATTTGAGTTTAGCGCATCAAAATCCATATAGTCCACATAGTTTTATTTAAAGGAGGATTTTGCTGCTGAGCAGTGTAATTAATAAAAATTCAGAAAAAAATTAGAAAAAGTAGAAATATTAATATCCCTATATATTTACGTTTCATTCAAGATTAAGTCAAAATATCCACTTATGTGTAATCTGGAAATAAAGACCTTAAAGAATCGTCGATGCCGGTTCCTGGTTCCTGGCCATTCGTAGAGACTAACCCCCTTTTTCATAAAAATTATGAGCGGCTTATAAGAGTGTAATAGAGCAAATTTCATATGAAATTATGTTTTATTACGCTGTTATTAGACTCTCATAATTTTTATGAATAAGGGAGCTAAACTTTAATGTTGCGAGCTGCTAGATTCAGTATAAATGCAATATTGAAAATTATTTGTAGATGCCTTCTTTAGGCGGTTCATATCATTAATATTCAACCCCCCTATTCCGTAAGTATTTGTCGACGTCAACGTCAATATTATATAAAAAATTTGACAATTATTTACACTTTTTCTTCTTCAATTGTGTATTCTTAACAGCCTTTCGCTACTTTCTAGCCCTTAGGGGAAATTGTAAAGACGTCGGCAGGGTTCAATTGATCCCCACAAACAGTATTTCAGTATGCCATTTTTGATATCATCCTGATGTTGACGTCGACTAATAGTTACACAATAAGGGGGATTATTTATGATAAGGCCCGTCATCAGTCTGGCCTTACTGCTCTGCCTCTATGTGTATTAAATTAAAATTAATAGACTAGTGTTCACAAAGCCATGATAAATACATAGAAATGTCAACACAAATTTTAATTAGTCAACTTACACAGTTGAGGCAGAACAGCTGTTTTCGGTAACCGCTACATTTTCATTATAAGTTCTCACGTGTGTTTTTGCTTATGACCTCTAGTTAAGTGGCTGAGTTTGAGATTGTGGCCAACGTTTTTTGTTGTATTATGTAATATTATACTGGGTGTCCTCCGGGAAGGTATACTACTTTATTTGTTAGTAACTTTTAATTAGATGAAAGAGAATGAATGTGATATTGATAAATGTTTTATTTAATGTCGGCAATTGTGTATGGAATACAATATCAGATAAATGTCCGTTTCTGTTGGCCTCATAAATGCCAGTCCTTTTGAGCACATTTTTCATTACATTCTCACACATTTCACGCGGTATTTCATTAATTTCATCACGAATATTTTGTTTGAGTTACGTTTCTGGTTTGTTTGCATCAATCTTGCTTTTCAGATATCCCCCACAAAAAGAATTCCGGAGCAGTCAAATCAGGCGACCGTGGAGGCCAATCAACATCACGACTTCTTGAAATAACTTGTTGTGGCAAGAGGTCTCGCAGTAATTCCATTGTAATCCGATTAAAACTCTTTAGTTTATCGAATATTTTTCCATAATAAATTTACCAAGTGTTTACTTCACGACTGCCAATTATAAACTGTCAAGCCTAATCTTAAACCAAAATAGCGGCAAAACAGAGTAGTACACCTTGCCGGCGGACACCCTGTACTAGTACAACTGTAATTGCCTTAAAATTTAACATCGTCTGTGTTATACAACGTAGCTAATGGTTTTTAAATTAGTTTATGAAAACATAAATTAATTTAAGATTATATCGCTCATTTGCTGCAAGAACAGCATAACTCAAAATTCGCGACTTTTTAGTTAATAATACAGAAATATTGGCAATATCATGTTGTATCTTGTGTAAAATACTCATTTTGATATCTTGTATACAGAACGTGTGAGACGAGCATATGCCGTTATTTCTATTCCTATGTTTCGATCTTCTTTGACTCACAACGGCGACACATCGTTAGTTACGCCACTGTCGTTAAGGTGTGCACATCGTTTTGTTTTCGAAAAGAGCGACATAATTTGCGTTGTGCCTTTATATGTAAGTGGACAGGTAAAATGTGTTTTAGGTATTAAAAATTCTTATATACTGCCATATTTTGTGTTGTGACTGTTTTGTTGAAAAAAATCAACTGATTATAAATTTTTTTTTCGCATTAAGAACGACACATTTTAGTTTACTACACTACTAACAATGAACTTTAGCAGCAATAACGTCATAAGTCAAAGTATAAATAATTTTCCATTTAAAAACAATTATTAACAATTTTTTACTCTACTTTTATCTATACGGATATTTTAAATATAAGTTGATCTACAGAATGATATCAAAATATTTACATTTACTCATTTTTCTTCAGAGCTATAGTCAATTGAAAACTTAAAACGCATTTATCACAAAATCGAAAATTTTGAGTTATGCCGTTCTTGCAGCAAATGAGCTAATGAAATATATTGATTTAGAGCAACAAAATTTTTGGAAATTTAATTCTCGTCCATTACGAAACCCGCCGGCCTTTAAAGTTCCACTTGCTCTCATATTTGCCCTTAAAATTAAATTGTGTTTAAATTTTCCTACAACAACGAAAATTGGTCACAAATTATAAGATTTCAGTTTACACGTCATGCGTATCCAATTTTTTTTTTTTAAATTTTTTTTTGCCGTTCTAATTGCATTTGTAATTACGTACAGGTAAATTATGGCCAAGTTAGTAGCAATAATAATGTTGTGTATTTATGTGCTTGGCAATATGTTTATTTATTATAACGACTGCAACTGCTATTATAGTGCAGCAAGAGCACTTGTAACCCTATTGTGCTAATAACTTACATACGCATACATTGACACTTGAGAGAACATAAATAAACGCATGCATGTGTGCACGAAAGTAGTAGGAAAATTTTTTTAAAATATGAATTGAAAGTAAAGCAAGTTTTGTTTACAAAAAAAAATTTATAAACAGGAGTAGAGACGGTAAAAGTGTAGCGGCTTTCGAAAACAGCTATTTTGCTCTGCTGCAGAAATTGGGTAATTTAACTGATGTTGAATTTCGCTTGCATGTTATACGATGCGAAATACTACACGTTTTTGAAAACAGTGAAAAATTGCTCTAGAAATTGTTTGATGATTTTGACTTCTCCAGGAATACCGTTTTTTTTTTTTTTGGAGTAGAACCAGCACTCAGGGCATGACCCCTACATGTACAGTACATTGCGCTGGAACTGGGAAAATAGGTTCTGGGAAGGAGGATAAAGGGAGTAGGGTCTTTCGATATTCGATTTAAACCTCCTCAAATTGTAGGTGGCGGGGAAGACATCTGCAAGTAGTTTGTTCCACGTACGGACTGTTCGGCCAAAAGAACGAATTTTCTCTGTAATGCATACTGCGTTTCGTTGGAATACCGACCACAAACGCATGCGCTCTTCATGAAAAATGCGTTGAGCGTTAGTAAGAATGGGTTTCAGGAACAAGTTCCCTAATTTCAGCAGAGCACATGCCATTGTAGTAGCGATAAAACAACGATACGCACCCCTCATTGCGACGATGCTCGACAGAGTCAATAGAGTTGGCTACCCTAATAGCGTTATTACACTAACATAGTTTTAATAAATTTGGGTTTTAACGTTAAACTCAACTGTTAAAATCTGGTTTTACCATAAAAAAAATTGATTTACTGAAAATAACTTAAAAACACTTTCGAATTGGTTTTAAGTAGATTTTATGAAATGCAACCTTGTCGTTGGCTGTGCTAAATTAAGTGCTGCCAAGTTATATATTGAAAACAGCTGGTATTACAAGACGGGCCAAAAGAAATCAGCCCTACTTTGGCAAATGGCGGCCAATATCAAATCTGTTTTGACATTTATGAACTAGACAGATTCAGAACGCAAGTGAACAAGCCAAGGAGCGATACACTCCCCATCTCCTCTTTCTCGAGGACAAAGTGGACGATTTTTCGGACCAAAATCAAACATCTAAAATCATAATGAGCGATGAGGCTCATTTCCACCTCAGCGGAGGTACGTGAACAAGCAAAACTATCGCTTCTGGGGCACTGAAAATCCACGAGTGATGCACGAGGAGCCATTCCACCTGCTCAAAGTGACTGCATGGTGCGCTGTTCACGCTGCAGGAGTCATCGGATGACTTATTTTTGGCCCACCTTGTATTTATAATAATAAGAATATATTCTGACACCTGAAATATAATGAAGACGTTGTCAAAGCGGAGGCATCCACAAGAAGAACTAATAAAAAACCCCCATGAAAAAGGAAATTATGGACGAATATTAATGCAAATATTTTCATTGATGTAGGGGAGTAGAAAATTGTGGATTTGAGAATTTTTTTTTTTCCTTCAAATAAAAACTTCTGTTGTATCGGCTGTCAATTAAGTGTTGTAAAAATGGAAAAGAAGTACAGCAACTAATTCACACATTTCTTTGAGCGATTTAATTTATTTTGACAAAAGCACAATTTGCAGTGTGAACGCAAAATCAGCTGTTTATGGTTTTAATGCTAAAACCAGGTTTTAACTTTCATTCCTTTACTCAGTTCAAAGATATTTTCAATTATTTGCGGATACATAAAACAAAAATTAACAGCATGCAAATATTTCAGACGAGTTCGATTTTTACAACTTTAACTTGGCCAATTACTGCATAGTTACTTCTAAGTTGGCCTCCGTAATGACAAAAATACTCTGTTATGTAACTGTCGAACGTGCCACATGTTCAGAACTTCTACAGTGTTTAAGTATGAATGCATGTTCGTTTGTTTGTGCGCTGTCATTTCTAATTCTTGACATTTAATGTTGATGTTGTCGTATGCCGTATGTTGTATAGAGCGGAGAAAATATGACTTTGCAATGTTGCATTGGCGTCTCGTTACTATAAACATATTTTGACATAAATACGCAGCACATACACACAAGGCAACAGGCACACTTGTTCAGCTTACTCGCACATCGGGACTCACTTCCTGGGGAGTCGAAATTTATTTGTGTGTGTGTGTGGGTACATCTATGCATATCTCTGTATGTGTTAACTGACATGTTGCCATGATTACATGTTACTTTGTTAAATACTAAAAAATTATTAAAGTAAGTAAACAAGATCAATGAATAAGTGGAGTTCCTTTCTTTAAAGAGAAATTATGGACTGTAGAGATAAAGGAATTTTGTAGATATTAAATAAAATGTAAATGAATATGTAAATCACTTTAAAAATTTGATTCACCTTGGCTGAACAAAAAAAAATTAAAATAAATAATAATTTAATAAAATCACTAAATTAGTGGTTAAATGGTTAAATTAAATAGTTTTTCATACCCTCCAAAAAGGAATTGTCATTCCATGTGTTACTTAACGAAATATCCCTCTAAGACCCCCATAAAGTGTAAATATTCCTGATTCTCTAAGACGATCTAGCCATGCCCGTCCGCCCGTCTGTGGAAATCAGGAATCAGTCCAAACAAAAAGAACCCTTCCCTTGAAACTTGGTATAAATATATTTTAAATGATAACACACATCAAGTTCGCCAATGGGCTGAATCGGCCCCGAAGGGAAAAAGTTCCCCTAAGAAGAACTAAAACAACCTCTAAAAAAACATAATTTTGTTAAGCAAATGATTTATTTGTATGTCAAACTTGGAGCCATAAAATCCAAAAAATTAATTTTTGGACCCCGCCTCTTTAGTGGGCGTTATTATATGCCAAAATAGTATAAAAATTTAACAAACTGTTTTACTTAAGCCTACATTCTTTAAAAATAAAATTTTTAAGATTTAATGACGAAGCTGAGAGGTAACTTGGTACTCCTCTGCCCTATCTCACCCTCCCCCTTTGCCCCCTAAATGACCCTATAAAAAAAAAATTATATTAAAAATAAATTTATGTGTGTGAAGATAAATATCGTATGCCGAGTTAAATATGTTTTGACGTAAGCAGTTACGAAGTAAAGTTGAATATGTTATGACGTAACGAAATGGCAATCACTGACAAATTTTTTTTTTTATAAAAATCCATATTTACATACAAAATGATTATGGGAGTGTCTTCTATCCCATACATCATTTTTGTATATACTGGCAATGCATGCCAACTCCTTAGTTGGCCACCTGGGGGCAAAATCCCTCCAAGATCACACACACTGTCATGGCCTGTGAATTCTCCTTTCGTGGGCCGTAAATATTTTCACAAAATGCTCAAAAAATTTATTAAATATGGATTTTCTTAAAAAAAAACTTAATTATTTGCCATTTCGTTACGTCATAACATATTTAACCTCACAGCTAAATACGTTGTTTCGTAACTGCTTACGTCAAAACATGTTTAACTCGGCACATTTATCTTCATTCACATAATAAATTTTACATTTAATTATCCCAAACATTTATTTTTGGAGTTTTATGGCAAAGGTGAAATGTCTCCCCCACCGGCCCTTGCCAGAGGGACCCCAAAAAATACAGATTTAATGCTGTACAAAAAGAATTTGACCACATAAAGTATGCATATTCTTGATCAGTGATGAAGTCTAAGACGATCTGGCAATGGCCATACGTTCGTCTGTGGAAAATATGATATAGTGTATTTTTGGACCCCGCCCCCTTTAGTGGGCGTTGACGTTCGATATTATATAAAAAAATAGTGTAAATATTGAACAATTTTTATTCCTTAAGTCTATAAGAAGCTGAGATGGTATCTGATCTTGCAGAGGAGAAGAGTCTCCCCCACGGGCCTTCCCGTAATGACTCTATCAAAATAGAGATTTAGAATTGGGTACAAAGATTTCTTAAAGGAACGTCTCCCCCACGGCCCTTCCTGGAATGACCCTATCAAAATATTTAAAATTGGGTGCAGGGATGTCTTAAAGGAACTCTGTCCCACCAAGTTAGACATTTTCCCCGGTATTGATAAAATTTAAAAAGAGTTTAAAATTTATTTTAATCAAATTTTTTCATAAAAAATTTTCTTAAAACAGATTTCAAATACGTTTTATTTTTTTTTATGAATATGGGGGCTTAAATTTACTTACTAAATATTTGGAGGGTATTTAAGATTCGACCTGGTCGAATATAACATTTTTACTTGTTTTTTTTTATTAATTTTTATTTAGGCACATTTTATTAGGAAATTGCTTACGAGAAGTGTATCAAATCGATGGTAACACAGTTTTATTTAATACCCGTGTTGCCATATGACTATTTTCTTCATGCTCCCTTTTTCTGAATATTTTTGTTCCATTATATTTAAGCCAAACTAAGCGTACGGTTACTATTCCAGACCCTAAATTATTAACCAACACTTCACACGTTATATGTGACCTTCTCCGAGAAAATGGACCCAGTGTGTGAAAATGAAGTTTTGAGAAAAACGCATTTAAACTTTCATTACGCATTATCACTTTGAATACACCTTTAGTTGGGAGATGCGATTTTTTGACACACTAGTCCCTTTTCTCGCAGAAGGTCACATCTCTTTAATAAAATACAATTCTCATTTACTTTCTCTGTCTATCTCTTTATATATTTTTAGCAAAATTGCTATTACAATTACCAACATCGCTTTTATTAAACTCAGCTTGCAAAAACACATCCTATTTAAGTACTAGGAAAATTAAAATAGTACAAGATTTACACAACAACGACAGTTTAGCTGTTAATTAAAATCTCTTAAGAGAATTTCAATTCGTTGTACAATTTCAGCCACTTCAAATGAAAGAACATGCACATGCGAATACATACATACGCATGTACGAGTATATATGCAGATGCTACAACAAAAAATCGAAAGCAAATCAAGATAAAGTGGTTTAAGGCTGCACAGTGGGTTATGAAGAAAAAAATATATAAATTTTTTTATAAACTTTATGTTGTTGGAGAAATCAAAATAAAACCCGAATTTTGTCGCTACAAAATATTTATATATAAATTTAAGTTATGGGCTTGAGTTGACAATAAAAATGGAAACATGCGCATGTGTTTAAGTGTAAGACTATTCGAGCCAAAAAAGTTTGTCTAATTTAACAAAAACATTTAGAAAAATGGGATATGAAGAAAATAATCAAATGGCAACTTGGATGATGGATAAAAGTGTGTTAATATCGGTTTTTTACAATTCTCGTATGCAATTTCCTAATAAAATTTGTGCTTAAGTGAAAATTTACTTTCTTACAAAATCGAAATTATTGCTTTGCTTCCTTTATTGCAATATGAAATTTTGTTAATTTTTAACGGGCTTAAGTTCGAATCTGCATGACTGCAAATTATTTTTTTGTTATTTTTTATTAATAAATGAATTTGTTTTTAAATTCTATTTATTATTTTATATTAAGATTGGAATATTAAGAATATTTTCAATAATCATCAAACCAGCAGAGCGGATCAGTACTGATTTCGAGGCCTCTACGCCATCTCATCAGCGTTCTTTGTTCAATTTTTCCACTTTTGCAAGTGGTGCTAGTTAGTAGGAATATCAACTATTTAACCAATATTTTAACGAAAATTGAATATGAGAAGTTATCACATTCATATTATTAAGTTATTACATTTTGGTTAGTACGAAATTCCCCAACCCTGACGATTAATATTCCCAATATTCCAATATCTCTTTTTGCTTTTTCCAGAGCCATCGGCTGCTGATAGGTAAAGCTTCTTTGTTATTTATGTTCAAGTAATTGAATTTAGTTGTCAATTTACTTTGAACAAGTGCGCGTGCCCCCGCAATGTTTTAAATTATGTATGAATTTTTATTAGTCGAACTTTTTCTTATGTAAATTGTTAATTTTTAACGGGCTTAAGTTCGAATCTGCATGACTGCAAATTATTTTTTTGTTATTTTTTATTAATAAATGAATTTGTTTTTAAATTCTATTTATTATTTTACTAAATTTTAAAGTCATGTTGAAGAGTTTCAATATTTATTTAATAAATTTTTTTTGTTTACATCCCACTGTGCCCAGTTAACTTTTCAATTGTAAAGTGTTCAAGTCGAAATGTAAATTAGTTTCCTTCTCTCTTAAACGCTGTGGAGTGGCATGCAAAAGAACAATTAAAGCCAACAACAGTTTTCGGACCACTTTTATGGTGCCGTGTTAAGGACGCTACTTTGAAATTTCTGTAATAGAAATATTTCCTCATTTTATAAGATGAACGGCTTTGAAAAGCTAAAGGGAATTAAATATATTTTTTGGATGGTAGAAAAATAATTAAGACAAATGACAAACATTTCGTCATAAGAAGTAAATTGCGAAACTGAATGTTGAACGACAGTCATGATACGTAAAAAAATCAATGAGTGTTCGAACTCACGGGCGATGTGTTAACACCTTTTTGTTTATTTATTTTATATTAAACCCACAAAAAACAAAGAGAATGCAAAGCAACAGACAAATGTACATACATACATTGTTATGTTTGTACATAAGCTACATACGTTGCTGTCTTGCTATCTCATTTTTATATATGTGCGTATAACCACGTCACTATTCTCTTTGCTATGCATAAGACAAAACCGAAGATCAACATTAAACACTTTTTTAATATTACTGCAAATTAATACTCCGAATTAAAAAACTTAAATCTCCGCTCGCCGATATCGGATCGCCTTAATTTTTGGCCTAAACTCTTCGTCGAAACCCGCACTAGCGTTTTAATCCAAAAATTAATAAAATCGGCTATGAATTTCCGGAGAAAATCGCGTGGGAAAATTATATGAAAATCGCCCAATAATCACTTTCAATATTGACTGCCAAGCAACAACAACAAACAAACAAACTCTTACACTTACACTTGCGTATGTATTGAAACTGATAGTTTACTACCCTAGAGGCGCGCGTATAGATGTTAACACATCAAAATTAAATGCCTTGTTGAAAATATATGACATGAAATAAATGATCAAAAGTCATCACGAGAAAATGATTGAGGGATCCTACTTCGGTTTAGTATTGAAACAGTTTTCATATACAATTTCCTTATCAAAATTTTAACGAAAGGAAACCGTTTTCCCAGTCAACTGATGCACTTAAGAAGTGAAACAAAAAAAAGTACCAATGAGTACTGATGATGCAAGTGTAGTAGCTTTAGAAAACAGCGCTGTTCTCCTCTCAACACATTTTGCCAATACTAACCAATTAATAATAATTATATTTAAATGCCAGGAAATTACCCAACAGATTTTAATAAAAAACAAATTCAGTCAAACAATATATCTGTCTTTTATATTCACATACAGCTACAAATCGCTCTATACACAGAGAAAAATTTTTTGCTTCATTATTTTCCAGTGTGAATGAATATATTTACAGAAATTTCAAATTAGAACATCTCTAATTGCATATTTTTCAACGAATTTTCGGAATAGATTGTTAGCGACATGTAAGTTGTCCGCTTGTGAACCTCCTTGTTTATTCCCATTGTGCTAAAGCGTAATTAAAATAGTTTTCAGCTGGGAACTACTGGCATTTTTATAAATTAAAATATAATTAATCGTTTAGTGTTTAAGTGCTGCAATTAAAGTGTTTAATAATGAAACTGTTTTTAATAATGTCTGTATTATAATTCTATACAGATTAAAAGCCAATTTTTATAACGAATTTTTAATGAGACCATTAATTTTTTCTAAATGAAAACTGGTGTTTCAGCAATTTTGAACTGTTGAAGATAAAACGTTTAGTTTGTTGGTGCTTTTGGGAAAATGTACTTATTCGTGTGGTTAATTTCATTTTGCAGTCCAATCCTATTGGCAGCTAAAGATGTAAGTTGAAAGAACTAATATCTACGGCAAATTACAAAGTATTGGCGTAAATTTTAATAAGAAATTCGCATTGTGGCGAGTTCACATTAATCGTGGATTTGGGTCTTACAACAAAGATGGACTAACGTCCTATGCAAGTAAAATTGCAAACGGCGTGTTTGTATAAGTGAATTAATTTTTATATTTGAATTTAATTTTTTGTATCATTGATCTTTTATAGTGCCCAGGGTTTGCCGTAAATTAAAAAAGTTGAATATTTAACAATCGTTAAAAGTAAAGTTAACAATTCAAACAATTTGCATAATTTAATAACAAGATAAATATTTAAAAATTAACAAAAACAAGTAAAAATGTTATATTCCAACGGGTCGAATCTTAAATCCCCTCCAAATATTTATTAAGTAAATTTAAGCCCCCATTTTCATAAAAAAATTAAACGTATTTGAAATCTGTTTTAAGAAAATTTTGTATGAAAAAATTTGATTAAAAGTATTTTAAACTCTTTTTAAATTTTATCAATACCGGGGAAAATGTTTAACTTGATGGGACAGAGTTCCTTTAAGACATCTCTGTAGCCAATTTTAAATCTCTACTTTGATAGAGTCCTTCCGGGAAGGGCCGGTGGGGGAGAAGTTTCACCTCTACAAGATCAGATACCATCTCAGCTTCTTATAGGCTTATGGAATAAAAATGTTTCAATATTTACACTATTTTTGCATATAATATCGTACGTCAACGCCCACTAAAGTGGGCGGGGTGCAAAAAAAAACTATGTCATGTTTTCCACAGATGAACGTAAAGGCATTGCCCGATCGTCTTAGGCTTCATCATTGATCTAGAATATATTTTATTTAGTCCAGTTCTTTCTGCAGGGTATTAAAACTGTAATTTGTCGAGGTCTCTCGGGCAAGGGCCGTGGGGGGAGACATTTCAACTTTGTCATAAAACTCAAAAAATAAATGTTTGGGATAATTGTATAGAGAATTTAAAAAGAAAAAACAAATTTTTTTTGATAGGGTCATTTATAGAGTAAAGGGGCAGGAGGGAGTAGGGCAGAGGAGTACCAGGTTACGTCTCAGCTTCGTCATTAAAGCTTAGAAATTTTATTTTTAAGGAATGTAGGCTTAAGTATAACAATTCGTTAAACTTTTACATTATTTTTGCATATAATAACGCCCACTAAAAAGGGCGTGGTCCAATTTTTTTTTTTTTATTTTATGTGGCATAAAAATATCTCATTTGCTTAACAAATTTACAAAAAAAAACTTTAAAAATTATGTTCATTTTTAAAGGTTAGTTTAGTTCTTCTTAGGGGAAACTTTTTCCATCAGGCCCGATTCAGCCCATTTACGAACTTGAGCTGTGCTATCCTTCAAGATATATTTATACCAAATTTCAAGAGTTTGGCTCTTTTCGTTTGGACTGAATCGTGATTTCCACAGACGGAAGGACGGTAATGCTCAGATCGTCTTAGATTTCATGACTGATCAAGAATATATATATACTTTATGGGGTCTCAGATGGATATTTCGCTGCGTTACAAGCGAAAGGACAAAGTGAATATACCCTCCAATTCTTTTTTGTAGGGTATAAAAAAATTATACAGAGAATATGATAGCATTCCAGCTGACAATGTGTGTACAAGATGTCTACCACCTGCACAAAAAGTAAGCGGGACTGTACTAGAGAATAATGAGCCTATACGTTTATTGAATGAACACATCTTACTGGGGTGCATCAGATCATAGATTCTGCAATCGAAAATTTCACCGCTGGGAGGAAAATTATACAAAGACGTTTCAGAGTTCATATTTGTGTGTGTATATGTGTGTTTTTGTAAGCACAAAACACAAGCGAAATATAAAGATTTTTTTGTTGTTTATTGTAGTAAATTTAGAACACATTTTAATTTTTATTATATTGTGCATATCTCCATGAAAATATGTCTTAAACCACATATATTTCACCTATACTGCAAGACGAGGAGACACCTAAAAGTGCACCACAAATTTATAAATGGTTAATTTTATATATAAATTTGTAACTTTACATATTTGCATTAAAATACCTTTCCAATAATCTATCAGTCATCAAAATTGGTCGACAGTAACCTGTCTAAAAGTGTACCACAAAAATATGTCTGGCGTATTCATATATGTGATTGTCTATATTGTGCACATCTACACTGATATTTCTTTTAAATCACAGATGTTTTATTAACATTTTTGAACTATAAAATGCCTAAAAGTGTACCACAAAAAAATTTCTAGCGGATTTATATATAAGAAAAGGCAATAGTTTTGCTTCAATATTAGAAGCTGAAAATATCGAGAAACAATTTTGATTTTTTTTTTTAAATTTGATAAATTTATTAATTTTGTGTTCCCATTTCAAATAATATTTTATTTACAGCCTACGGTACAAGTTGTGTTAAACGACATACAGATCGAAAACAATGCAAAGGATATTGTCGCTTTATTTGATGTCCATCTGGTCACATTTCAAGGCCGCCGTGCTCTTAGTGGGGCCCTGCGCTACAATATCGTCATACCAAATACTTACATACAATTTACACTGAGCTTCGTGAAACCGGATAAGACCCGTTTCAATATGTTGGATTTGTGGATCGATAGCTGCAGTTTTCTCAATGGCACATATAACAAATTGAAAATTCCCTGCCTAATATTGAAAGAGTTGAAAAAACAGAAGGGACTGCCACACAAATGTCCCATGGAAGCCGTGAGTTTCCTTTGATAATTTAAATTTTTCATACTTTGCATTTAATTGACTTTTACAGAATAAAACTTTTACAATTGAGAATTATGAATTTCTAATACCAGAATTTCCTTTGCCAAATTTGAAATTTATTTGCGCTGCTACCGTTTATATGCCCGACAAGAAACGCAAGATTATTTCCGCTCGTGTCAAGGGTGCAACAAAGCGTTTTCGCAATTAAAATGTTTAAACTTGAATAAAAGTTTTTTTAATAGTGTTTAAAATATTTTAATAAAATTTTATATACTACAAGTGGATCCATCCATCTGATATATTTGACAAACAAAGTGTCTCTATGCGTTTAGTGTTGAAAGAGTTCTAGTATAATATTTTATAATAAAATAAAAAATGTTTGCCACCCAACCAGAGATCATAAGCAAAAACACACCTGACCATTTATGATGAAAGTGTAGCGGTTACCGAAAACAGCTGTTCTGCTTCTGCTGTGTAAGTTGACTAATTAAAATTGATATTGACTCTTCTTTTTATTTATCATCGCTTTGTGAACACTAGTCTATTAATTTTAATTTAATACACATAGAGGCAGAGCAGTAAGGCCAGACTGATGACGGGCCTTATCATAAATAATCCCCCTTATTGTGTAACTATTAGTCGACGTCAACATCTGGATGATATCAAAAATGGCATACTGAAATACTGTTTGTGGGGATCAATTGAAACCTGCCGACGTATTTACAATTTCCCCTAAGGGCTAGAAAGTAGCGAAAGGCTGTTAAGAATACACAATTGAAGAAGAAAAAGTGTAAATAATTGTCTAATTTTTTATATAATATTGTCGTTGACGTCGACAAATACTTACGGAATAGGGGAGGTTGAATATAAATGGTATGAACCGCCTAAAGAAGTCATCTACAAATAATTTTCAATATTGCATTTATACTGAATCTAGCAGCTCGCAACATTAAAGTTTAGCTCTCTTATTCATAAAAATTATGAGAGTCTAATAACAGCGTAATAAAACATGATTTCATATGAAATTTGCTCTATTACACTCTTATAAGCCGCTCATAATTTTTATGATTAAGGGGTTAGTCTCTACGAATGACCAGGAACCGGGATCGACGATTCTTTAAGGTCTTTATTTCCAGATTACACATAAGTGAATATTTTGACTCAGTCTTGAATGAAGCGTAAATATATAGGGATATTGATATATCTACTTTTTCTAATTTTCTAATTTTTTTCTGAATTTTTATTAATTACACTGCTCAGCAGCAAAATCCTCCTTTAAATAAAACTATGTGAACTAAATGGATTTTGATGCGCTAAACTCAAATCCGTTTTCGGTTTTTTTCCATCAGGTCGGAATTTTTTTTTATAGGCGTGGCAAATTTTTCCCTCTAAATTAGAGTCAGGTACTGAGACATATTTCAGCCTAACTCGAGAACGAATCATCCGATTTGAAAAAAAATTACAAAATTAAGAATTTCGCAGGAAAAAAAATTTTTTTGCTCCATTAATTTCTGAATAATTCCAAAACGATAAGAGATAGAGAAAAATTATATCCGACTAAAATAAATACAATTTTGTTATTTTTGAAAATCGGATGCCTCGTTCTTGACTTTGGGTGAAATATGTCTCCGTACCTGACTCTAATTTAGGGGAAAAAATTTGCCACGCCTAAAAAACCTAAAACGGATTTGAATTTAGCGCTTGAAAATCCATATAGTCCACATAGTTTTATTGAAAGGAGAGACAAAAAATAATTTTTTGCTGAGCCGTGTTA
Source organism: Linnaemya tessellans (assembly GCA_951800035.1). Lineage (NCBI taxonomy): Eukaryota > Metazoa > Arthropoda > Insecta > Diptera > Tachinidae > Linnaemya > Linnaemya tessellans. Next base: position 116,552,067 of record OX637535.1, read on the forward strand.
TTAATATTCATATAGGAAAATAATAAATTTTTATTTCATTTCCTAATTTAACACTCTGGTGTAATTTATATCTCTTGGTCTTAAATGGCATCTTCATTTTCTTTTTGCGCAATACAAAACCGTTTAATAAATTGCACTTGCACAGCAAAATGCATTTACGAAAAAAATAATTCAAATTCCTTAGAACCAGAACAGAAATAAAAAATCTTTATCAAGGTTATTTTTTTTATTGCAATTATTTACACATCATCACCACACCAATAGCCAAGTTTTTATTTGTATTACTCGTATAAAGATGTGGTATCTGGTATTTAAGGAATTTTTGCATTATTCTTTGTTTAATATACTTTTGGCGTTGAGTTCTGTTCTGTTTATTTGAAATTTATTTTGTTTATAATGATTTTATTGCTAATGCTTTATTAAAGATTATAATAAAAATATTTTCTAGATTTTGCACATGTTGAATTTCTTTTTCTTTCTCTGCTTTTTTTTTATTAGAAAACAATTTTTATTGGCTGTTTACTTTATATAGAAATGAAGTTAATAAACTGACTAATAAATAATTATGAATCTTAAGGAAATGAAAATAATTTTCATATGTTTATAATTAAAAGAAAATATATTTTTTCTTTTAATTATAAGTTTAAGTATAAAAGGGCAAACCGTGTAAGATCAGATGCTTTGTGGAAGGCATATGGAGAATAGGGGAAAATTTCGAATGCAATAAATCTCAAGCACTAGAAGTGTGCAACAGAAGATCTAAAACTTCTCCTAGCATGCACCCTGGTTGGACTCGCGCTATTCAGAAAGACATAATAAATACTTATGCTGTCGGCTGAAATAGTAGAACACAAGCCTATGAAGTGGAGGGTCCTGAGTTCAAACCCACGCTGAGTCATGAAATATTCTGTTGAATTCTTCTGATCAGCATTAGTGCATGGTTGTGTTGGTTGTTGCCAGCCTGTTTCAATGATGAAGGCATGGCACTGATCACTGAACATAATTGGGCAGCTACTAACACGATCATGTACTAAAAAGCAGAGCAACAGCTGCATCCTCCTTCATCGGTCGCGTTGGCAAAATATTAGCCGGCGAAATAAAAAAGGTTGAAATAGCTACAAAAAAAAATCTCTAACTTTTCATTTTTCTTCCTCTGTCCCCTCCGTTCAAGCTCCGGCGCCATGGACTGCATATGTAGGGGTCATTCCCTGAAAGCTGGTCCCAGATAAAAAAATAAATAAATAGCACTCCAAAATACCAGGGAAAGTCAATATCCATTTAATTATCTTACTTACGTAGCAGAGCATAAAGATGAAAGTGTAGCGGCTTTTGAAAACAGCTGTTCTGCTCCCTGCAGCATAAAATAGCTTGTTTTCTTTTATGTTCCAAAAACATTTTCGATTGTCTAACAATGGAATGGAATTTTTGATTTTTAAATAGGTTTAGTTTACTAAAAAAATCAAATATAGTACATGGTTACTTATACATATATACCAAGAAAAATTCTACTGCCCCACCCTAGAGTCCAATTTTAGTTTTTTTTACCAATTAAATTCTGCTTGAAGCATAAAAAATATAGATTTGATTCACAAAAATCACCATAACTGGGAACTTAGCCTTTTTGTACCAAAAAAAAATTTCGATTGTCCAAACAAGACATGCACAGTTTGGTGTGGATTATGGGCCAGTGGCATCAATTTTCAAAAACGAAGAAGACACGAAAGTTACTGTGAATGGCGATGATTTACAAAAATTTTTTTTTGGCCAAAATGGTAGAACTAAATCTGGCTGACAAGAAGACGTTGCCATATGCCACACAGTATGCGAAATAATGGCCCAATTGAGAGGCGAGTTCGTTGAACAGTTTAGATTGTGCTATTTAAACTGTTTTTTTGTGGCGCTATGTCAAAGATCATGTCTATAGGCACAAGAAGAATTTAGTCGTGAGATACCGACCAATGAGTGGGGGAGAGTGTACAAAAAACTGCACACATCGTCTGAACCATTTGAGGAATAGTCCCGATCAACATTTTCATGAAATAATCTTTAAATAGTGAATAGTACAAATCGTTCGACTCAAATAGAAATTTTATATATTTTCTCTAAATTTTAAGTGTTTTTTTTTAATCAAATGCGAAACCTCTTAAAAAATCACCCATTACTATATGCACGAGTATATTACACTGTGCAACAGTGCAAAAAGTGCAAGGTCGTGACTATATGGCTTCGATTCTACTACCAAATTGTAGTAAAACCCTGTACTCAGTTTGGCCAATTTGGTGACCGTTTTGCGTTTATGGTCCTCCAAAGTTTCCCAATATTACCATGATGCCCAAAACGACGTGTCACCAGTTTTAGCCAAATAGCAAATCAGCACTTAAAAATATCGCTTAATTATGTTCGGCAAAGATGTAGCCAAGAGTACGTTGAATATTTTTTTGCTAAAATTTTATGACAAAAATTTATTTTATCTTAGAGTTTTTTTTAAGAAAGTTACAAAAAAAAATATTTTTTTAAATTTTTTGATCATAACTTTTAGGAAATCCTGATTTTTCGTACACTATATTTGGAAAAATTGTAGCCACGGTAAAGCTGAACAACTTTTGTGGACATACCAATACAATCTGAACGTGTCTAGATACCAAAAAGATGTCATAGAAACTCAACTTTTATAATTTTTTCTACCTTGGTTTAGTTATTAGTCTGTATCTTAGTCCACTGTCAACCGAACTTTGATTTCTCGGTGAATTTGGACAGACAAGACCAAGGCCTTTCAAATGGCATATACATATACGCAGAGGCATTGAAAATCATATATTTTTCCCCATAAAACTTATTTTTTATGTTTTCTTTTTTTTGTGATTTTTTAAATTCAATGGCGTTTTTCTGTCCCATTTTATATGGGAACCATATGATTTCTGTATTGGGCTAAAATGTGTATTTGGCTGTGTGTAAAATGCAACTTTGCTTTTGAAAATCCACTAAAAATTTATTGACCTAGAATCATGCCTATATAAACACAAGTATTCTTTTTTTGTAGTCGTGTAGTCGGTAGGCTGCTGTTGTGAATGTGTTTAATGCATAACTTATATCTGGGCATTATATATACATATATATATATATATATATATATATATATATATATATATATATATGAAAATTAGCATTATTATTAAGTTATATATCCCTAAGGTCGGGATTTTGAGAGGTGGTTTAAATTTAAACCTAGTTTAACGAAGTCTGCAACTCTGATCTTTCCAGCAAACTGCGATTTTTTTTTTATTATTTCATTAAGGACACACATTTTAAGCAAAACTAAGCTGTTGCGTCAAAATTTTGTATAAAAACTTATAACAGCGGCAAAAATCAGTTTTCAGATTAACTAAACCTAGTTTAACTAAGATCCCAAAAATCCGGCCTAAGTGTCTCATAACTAAAACTGGCTCTATTTCAACCCATCATTTCACTTGAGTAAAAAGATTGTCCTTACACCAGCCCGGGGGTCTACTGCGTAATTCGATTCGAAAGAAAATGCTTTCGAATTACGAGTACCATGTTAAAAGCCTAGTGTTTTCTATATGAAACGAATTACGTCGTAACACCCCTCCCTGACTGTTGTAAGCAAATGCCACAATTTTATTAGTTTTAACCCTGGAACGTCATATTTATTTAACATACAATAACGTCATCCTTCAACATTTTGACTACGACATACTTCAAGAGACTACAAAACACTTCGTGAGCAAAAATGGATACAAAAAAAAATCAATGAGTGTTCGAACTCACGGGCGATGTGTTAACACCTTTTTGTTTATTTATTTTATATTAAACCCACAAAAACAAAGAGAATGCAAAGCAACAGAGAAATGTACATACATACATTGTTATGTTTGTACATAAGGTACATACATACGTTGCTGTCTTGCTATCTCATTTTTATATATGCACGTATAACCACGTCACTATTCTCTTTGCTATGCATAAGACAAAACCGAAGATCAACATAAAACACTTTTTTAATATTACTCCAAATTAATACTCCGAATTAAAACACTTAAATCTCCGCTCGCCGATATCGGATCGCCTTAATTTTTGGCCTAAACTCTTTGTCGAAACCCGCACTAGCGTTTTAATCCAAAAATTAATAAAATCGGCTATGAATTTCGAGAGAAAATCGCGTGGGAAAATTATATGAAAATCGCCCAATAATCACTTTCAAAACCGACTGCCAAGCAACAACAACAAACAAACAAACTCTTACACTTACACTTGCGTATGTATTGAAACTGATAGTTTACTGCCCTAGAGGCGCGCGTATAGATGTTAACACATCAATAGATTTCTTATATATTAATGCACACTTTTTAATGAATATTTGAAGAAATTCATTTATTTATTTTTTAATTTTTAATAAAAACTTAACATTTCACAGCCTTCCTTCAATTGGTTTTAATTTGAAAATAAAATCTTCCGTTGTCATTTTGACGAAGGATGACGTTCTAGGGTTAAAGAACGCTTTTACATATTCCCATAAACACTCGTATCACACTCTAAGTTAAATAGACTTGATATTTACAAAAACACGAAATGATCATGTGCCGGTTGACTTGCATGTGCACGTTCAAATATTGTGATACCAAAAATCCTTTATTTGCACGTGTAAACATTTATGTATTCGGCATGTAAACACGTTTGCATGGTGCCACACACCAGAAATAGAATGTTCAAATAAAATTATATTGTTGTTGTGTGTGTGTGTATTACAGACTGTTACATACTTGTATTATCATGATTGTGGCTTCAGTTTGTGTGTTGCTGTTACGTGGTTGTTGTTGTTGCAACTAGTGTCAATATGCAATTAACACATTTAATACACATTATTTAAATATTGATTTTCCCATTTAACGTAGTTGTATTGTAGTTGTTGTCGTCGGAAAAATTACAATAACCATAGAAGGGATTTTTAATTAAATAAAATAAATACAACGAGTATTGGAATTGTTAGCAAATAGACACGTCGTGCAGGTGGAAAAAAGTCCGGAGTAACTTATTACGCGATTATTTGTTACGCAAAATGGATTTTAGGAATAAATGCATGTGAAATACAGTAATTATTTGTGTTTTGTTAATAAAACAAATTATACTTATTTTTCAATAATTAACGAGAGTGACAACTTCAATTTGCATGTTATTGAACACAATTATTATAGATGGTAAACGGGGGAAATGCACGTTGCTAATGGGATATAAAAACGGCAACATTTTTATTTGTTGTGTTGTTTTGTTTGCCCAATGAATTAGTTTGAAATTGACTTTAATTGGAAAGTGAAATATATTCGTTATGGAAAATACAGCAAAGGCAGGATTTTGCACAGCAATGAATTGGTGGCACTTGAAATAGGTAAATCGTAACCTATTTTAAAATTGTTATTTTTGCAACATACTTTGGCAATGCTGCATGCTATCGTACGATCGCTACCAAGTAAATTTGAAGACTTTTCATTTGGGCTATTCACACTGTAGTCATAAAGTCATAAGTCATAAAATAATAGCACAAAAAATATGACTAGTGTGAACAAGTCATATCAAACATCAATCAGCTGATAAGATAACAACACATTTATAATTAGCTGTTATCAAAACAGAAGAAAATTAATACAATTAAAAGATGAATCGTCTAAAAACTCCATTTCTATTTAAAATTATTAAATTTATCTGGTCCACAAGAACATCTAATGTTGATTTCTTTTCTAAAAAAGAATGCTACATATTTTGCACTTTTCAGCAAAAATGGCAATATTATGACATTTGGAAATAGTGAATTTATTACAAATCAATGTACCATCTCTTGCGATATATTATTTTTATTTTAAAAATTCCCCGAATTGTAGTTTTTTTTAGGAAAACAGTGATAAAATGTTAAATTTTTTTCAGAAAAGAAATCACCATAAATGAATTTGTATGTATAAACTAAAACAGCTGCTGCCTTGATATGAGCTGAATACATTTTTTTTGCGGCGTCATACGGAAAAACGTTCAGTGGCTGCCAGCTACGCAAGTTAAACGAGACAAATTTTTCACTTGTACGATTATATATTTAGTTTTTGCGATTTAGTTCTTTTTTAATTTTTTTTTTATGTTATAAAAATGTGATTTAATGTACAGACATTTTGGAATGAATAATTTTTTAGCCGTTTTTTAGTCGTGAATTATATTAAAGTGACGGCGGCAAACATTTGCCGTCTCGCCTAAAGATTTTCAGTTTTTACAACTCAGATCTCTAGAGCTATTTTATGACAAAACAAAAACTTAACTGAAAGAATGCTATTATTTTATGACTTTTTTGTATGCAGCACAACAACTATTTTAAACTTGTCTAAAATATTATGACTTTATGACCAAATAGCACCAAGTGTGAATACCCCAATTATATTACTTTAGACTTCATTTATTTCCAAGTTTCCAGTGTAGGTGTTCGGTTCAGTTGTTCATTTGCTCATATTATTTATAACTCTGCATCTGCTTGGGTTTTTTTCCCATATTTATTTAAAACTTTAATGGTCAAATCTACATATTCAATGAACGTTAAGACAAAGCTCTAAGTTGTTTATACGACTATTTGTTAAATTAGCAAAAAGAAAAAAAAAACTAACAAAATATTTATTTATATAATAATTTGAAAATACAAAGCAAATAGACTGAAAGCCAAATAGCTAAACAAATTGTTGGCGCCTTCGATTATTAATGCCCAAGTTAAACCGGACTTTGTTCAGTTTTCGTATTTGTCATATTTATTAATTATTTGTTGTGATTTTTCTTCTTCTTCTTCACTTCAAATAAATAAATGGACAATTTATAAAAGTATTTTACACATTATTGATGTACATATTGGCTTGGCAATTTTTTGCACAATAGGGAACAGATAAGTTTGATTTAATTTTAAAATTAAATCAATTTGAAGTGTTGTTTTAGTGGAAATAATTTTTATGCAGGCGTGTAGGATCATTAAATTTGCTTTAAAATGCAAAAGCAAACAGATTTATTTGATGTCATTCCGTGTGTAATTTCTTCGTTATTAGTATGGGACCTCATAAAGTCTATATATAATCTGGATCCTAATGAATAGCGATGGCGATTGGGCGATGTCCGTCTGTCTGAGGGTTTTCCAAGACCTCAGAAAAGCTACAGACTTCGTTCTTGGACTGATGGATTGGAAATTAACTTAGATAGAGTGGTATGGAAATTCAGAAAAATCCGAAATACGGTTTCAGAGCTGGGAAGCTTACACCTATTTCTCGACGCAAAATTAACTACCAAAACCAATTATTTTTTTGTTTGTTTGTATATTTGTAAATTCCATACTTTGGGAAGCCTCAAATGTGTATTAAAAACTAAAAATATAAAAAAAAAATCCAGGGATGGCAAATTGAAAATTGGAATTGAATTAATTTTAATATTTTTGAATAAATTTTTCATTTACTCACCTCTTAAATTCAAATGATGTTTAGTTTGACCATTTTTATGTTATTTTTTAATTGCCCGTATCCGTAAACGTATTATAAATAAAATTTAAGCCACTGGGTAACTCTTAAACATAAATGAGATGATGCATTGTTTTTGTTGCAAAACAAAATCAATGTCATACTCTTCATGCTCTACTTTTGCCTTACATTTTCTTCCTCTTTTTATACGGCAACGATTGCTTTAGATCAGGGAGTTTTAATTACACTCCACAGATTGCAACAACTTAACTCAATGACATGAAAGTAGCAAACAAATTTAATGAAGGTCATAAGTCTGTCTCTTTCGTATTATTGTGCAATGCATATTATATAATTGAGCGCCTCTCGAACAACTGTCTTCTAGTAATTTTAGTACTGAGCCCTTTGCGAACTAATCTTATTTTTTGGCAATTAGAACAGAGTTGCCATTTTCAATAGGGTTCGTCGCCTTAGTTATTTTGTGGATTAAATTTAGCTATTGTTTCCCCTCTGGAGGAAGAAATCGAATTCTATTATTAATTTTCATTATAATTTCGAAACTACGATATCTATTGTTTAAAATTTTTCGAGCATTTGTTTTTTGTAAAATTTGTTATTATATCTAATAAGCTGGAGCGTCAAGATATTCGGATATACCCGAATATCTACCAGTCCAAGCCTGTTCTAGTTCACAGAAAATCCAAGTTTGAAGGAATTCTTTGAAAAGCTACCAGTTTAGTTGGATTCGGTTCAGTCGTTCAAAAGTTATAACAGTGGCACATGATAACGGCTTCTTAGGAGAAGTCAGGAAAGTTTCCTAGGAACTGAAAATGTTGGGATCTGGTGAAAACTAGATTTTTTCAAAACGGGGTAAGACCAGTAATATCCTTTTTTTAAGAGGACAGTCCTCTTTTTTTACATGATGTCCTCTTAGATTAACAAAAATTAAAGTATCCTTTTTTCAATTTAAATCTCCTTTATTGTACTTTTTTTGATTATTAATACTATTTTGTTTAAACTCCAAAATTAAACGTTTTTTTTTTTTCATACAACAAAAGTTAAAATCACCAATACAATAGAAATTATAATCATCAAATGGATTGTGCAGAAATTAAAAACTTTTTATCCAATGACTGTAATTTCACTGTTCTATCGGTACTATAATGGGTTTTGTCCCGACGAAATCAGGGATCTTTTTCCCGAAACACGCACTTACTTACGCTCAACACGCTTTTCAGTGCGATCACACCCATATGTGGTAGATTTACCAGTGAACCGTACTACGCATTACAGGGAAAATTCATTCTTTGCCCGTACTGCCCGCATGTGGAATAGACTCCCTGCGGATGTCTTTCCTGCCATATATAGCATGAAGAAATTCAAATCGAATGTTCATAGACACTACTCCCTTTATCCTCCTTCCCACAACCAATTTTCCTAGTTCCGGCACAACGTACGCATGAGTACCAGTGCCCTGAGTGCCAGTCCTAATTAAAAAAAAAAAAAATATATATATCTGGACATATTTAAAGTTCTGGGCATATTTTGGTTAAAAAACATGACTATATGTATGTAAGTAAGTCGGCCATGGCTACAATATATGCAATTCACTATGAATAGTAGATACAATTTTTATTACATTTCTAAATGTCCTCTTTTTTTTGGATTGAAAAATATGGTCACCGTAGTAATATCCCAATTAAAAAAAAAAAAAAAACATTTTCTTAGCGAGAAATTAAAAATTGCTGTATTATAATACTATTTTGTACATTCTATAGCTTCCTCACGATCCACATTCATTTGTGCATTGGGGGCACATTAGCCTATCTTTGTTTTAAATAATTCAGCCGAAATAATAACAGGTGAACGGCGGCAGGTTGGAATATCGCCATCTTTTTAATTTACCTTTGAAAATTGTTTTTCTTTTTGATAATTAAACATGCTAAAAGTTAAAGCAGCAATAAATAGGCAAATTAGTTATCAATCCCACCCTCCCATTAATTTGCCTTGTAAATAACTAAAAACGCATGCTCTATGTGAGCTGGCAACTCTGCTCTCATATGTATGTAAGTAATTTAGTACAACTGGAATCTTCACTAAAATCAGTCGTTCTTCGCAGTCGTTCCCTTTAAATTGTCTATTAAATCAAGTCAAAGTGTTTATTAAAAGTAAAAGTGAAGATATAATTTATTAATTAATGTAATTGAATAAAATCAATCTGTGAAGTTTCAATATAAAGTGTTATTGTAAAGTTTTTCTTAAGAATATAATTGATATTATAGATGGCACAAAATTACAAAACATACATACACACATACTTTCTGCATTAAATTTGCAGATGTTTGTATTATGGTGTGTCTCTAAGCATGTACATACAAACCTACATACATATTTATGTACAAATTCACACATCATTCTGAGTACTTGCCTACTGCTATTTCAAGTTTAATTTCAAAAGTCCCTACATTTGTTTTTGTGAATAGCGGTAGTTTATTGAGAAGGTTGCGTGAGACATCCCACTTCGCCATGTCTTGTAAAACATATTAAACGATGGGTACAAAACAATAGTATGCAAAATTTGCATACATTGTCGTCGGCAAAGTCGTCTACGACGATTTGGTCTGCTGGTTTATTCATAACGAAATGTGTGTGTTTATGGCAGCGTTGTGTGTATGCATGGATGTGTCTCTTTTTGAGAACAAGTGCATCATCAGTGTTGTTTTTGTTTGATGTGAGATGCTAAATTTTGGAATCTCAAAATTAAATGTTTATGAGTAGGAAAATAAAAGTAAAAGCAGAGCAAAAGTGAATAAAAAGTGTTGTTTAAATTAAGAGTTGCCATTAAATAAAATTAATTAATAGTTCGGTAATCGGTTCGGGCATTTACTAAAAGAACATTTCTACATATAAAATCAATTTAATGAAATGATTATTATAAGCTGTTTTTAAAAGGTTAGTAAATAAATGACTAGTTACTAAGAAATTTTTTTAAAATCATTGTTGCATATAAAAAAAATTAAGGAATTGTGTTCTCTAAAATTTGCATAGAAATATTCGCCCTAGGCTTAAAACTAATTTACAACTTACTACCGATTAAAAAAATAATAGAATATAATATAGTGTAATAGAAAATTCAACAACAAAATCAAGAACCTTGTGCTGCTTTTTCATAGGGTGTCACAGCTTTAAATCATAATAAAACATGGAAATAGGTATATTTTTAATATCAATGAAACGGGTTTTATTGGAAAAAAAACGTTTATGAAATTAATGTTTAAATAAATGATTTGTGCCATTTGGACTCCACGGCTGGCTCGTAGAAGGCGCTATCTGGAACAGCAATTTTCAACAACTAAAAAAATCTGCCATAAAGTGGAAGGACACAAGCTCAGGGGAAGATCAGGGAACAAATTGCCGTCGATGTAAAAGCTTATAAATTAAATTTTTAAGGAATGTAGGCTTACACTATCTTTTCATATAATATGTAACTTCAACGCCCGCTAAAGGGTGCGGGAATTTCTTTGACATAAAAATAAATCATTTGCTAAACAAAATTACAAAAAGAAAAAACGTTGAAAATTATGTTGTTTTTTAGAAATTGGTTTAGTTCTTCTTAGGGGAACTTTTTCACCTCTAACCCGATTCAGCCCATTTCCGAACTTAACCTGTGCTATCCTTCAAGATATATTTATACCAAATTTCAAGAGTGTGTCTCTTTTCGTTTGGACTGAATCGTGATTTGCACAGACGGACGGACATGGCTAGATCGTTTTAGTTTTCATCACTGATCAAGAATATATATACTTTATGGGGTCTTACATGAATATTTCGCTGCATTATAAACGGAATGGCAAATTCTTTTTTGGAGGTTATAAAAATTTCACAACAGTTTAATTTAAATTTTACGCTTCATTTTGCCTTATAAATAGTTTTCTTGTTATCCATTGGATTTGTAATTGCATAAAGGTCTAGAAAAATAAAATAGATTCATATTGAATACAATTTATTTATTAACCCTAGAACGTCATCGTTTGTCAAAATGACAACGGAAGATTTTATTTTGAAATTAAAACCAAAAAGGAAGGCTCTGAAATGTTAAATTTTTATTAGAGATTAAAAAATAAATAAATGAATTTCTTTAAATATTCATTAAAAAGTGTCTACTAACACATAAGAAATCAATTTTGGTATCTAGAAGTATCCCGTAGTTAAAATGTCGAAGGATGACGTTAGTGTATGTAAAATAAGGATGACGTTCCAGGGTTAAATATTTAAGTAATTATTTATTTATTAATTTTTATTACAAAAAAGTAGTTTATCTATGATCGATTTTGGCGCCAGGACCCTTAAATAATCATCATTATATTAAAATCGTACAGTCGGATCGTAAAGAAACCCTGAGGAGCCTTTTTGTGCAGTAGAGTCGCTCTGCATTAATTACTTAATTTTGTTATCTATGAGCCTAGATATGCAAATCATGTCATCAAAGTGTCCTTTGTATGCAAAACAAAAAGAAAATTTCAAATGTTGCAAAAAAAAATTTTTTTTTCAGCATACAAATTTTACACATTTTTTAAGGCAAAAGGCCTTAGGAATTTCTATTCAAATTGAAAAAAAATTTTTTAATTAATATTTTTCTAATTTCTTTGATTTTCGTTTTGTAAATTTTTTTTAGCTAAAACATACACTTTTTTATAGGTATAAGAATTTTGCAATGTTCACAAATTTGATTTCCCTTGTCACTGAAAAGGTTTTTTAGCATTAGGGCTTATATTTGCGGCATCATGCTTGCACAGTTTTTTAAAATATTTTCAAAACTTTAAACTGTTTATGCTGATTAATTGAAAAGAAATAAAAACTGCTGATTATATTATAAATGGTTTATGAAAAAAAAACTGAAACCTAAATCAGAACAAAAAAAAATATAAAAAAATTTAATTAAAAAAAAGCAAACCTGCACAAAAAAGCTTTTCTGCACACACAAACAGTTTATTAACTTCTCCACAAAATGTCACCGGACTCTGAGAGAACTTTGGACTTGACAAAATATGCAATTAAATTTTTAAATTTCAAAATGTTTACTATTTATTTGAAATAATATTAAAAACATCGCCCAACTATTTGAAGCGCCTTTTATTTATAGTCGAAATAAAAAGAAAGAACAACAACAACAAAAAACAAACACCAACGAATAAACTAAAAAGTAATAAATCTCTGCCATTTAAACCTCTTTTGATGGCTGGCTGGCTGGCTGGCAACATGCTACTGCATGGAGCTGCCCAGTATCTTTACAATATCTAATAATAACAAAACAAAAAATGAAATAAATAAAAAAAACATTAAAAATGAAACCAATAGCAATAAAACTAACAAACAACTTTGCCAACACAAACTTTATCAAAATATTGAAAACCATTTTTCTGTCATTCTTTTATTTTGTAAATACGAAAAAAAACCAAACCTGCAATAAATTATTTATTAGATTAAAGTACAACGCAGAATGTGTGAAAAGGCAAACGTCATCGCATTTTGTTCTTCAATCGAAAATCAGTAGAAAAACAATTTAAGATGACCAAACGGACATACTGACGAACACAAACTTGATTTCTTTTTTTTTCGTTTTTAAGAACCAAAATTAATTTAATAAAATATATTAAATTTTACATATTTTTTTTTGTAATATTGTAATATTATTCTGAACACGATTTACTTTCATTGCGACACTAAATGGCTTTATAAGAGGAAAAAAAAGGTGGGTGGATTTCTTACGTTGGCGTCTTTTTCCGTATTGTCCATAGACCGGTTTCGGCAATTTGCCGTCTTCAATGAATATATGATTTGGAATAAAGGAAAGTAATTTTCATCAATATTCCAAATCGAAAGTTCTATTTGTTTCAATAAATAATCACTTCAGTATGACGACTAACGATTTCACCTTTTTATGAGATTTTTTTTTTATTACCACAAGATCTCGAATAAAATACAACCACAGGAATCCTGTACTCGTGTAATAATCTCTCTTGGGAAAAGAAAACAATACCAAAAACTTCAACAAAAACCTTGTGCGAAAGGGGCAATCGAAGTTGTTTTATTCTATAAATATTTGTGAACGTCACTTGAAGTAAATATAAAAAAACGACACTTACCGATTTCTTGTGGGCAACAATTAATTAATTCTGGCAGCCTGGTGCTACTTTCTAAGGCTTTCCATATAGCAGGAGAATATTAGAAATTCTCAATTGCTGAAAAAAAGTATTCTAGTACAGAAGTATTCTATTTTTGATATTGTCTTGACGTAACATTGAAAAATAGTTACAGAATAAAGGCGAATACTCGTCAAAAGTGACAATTATTTTTCAAAGGCCTTGAATACAACAAGAGGCTGCTGGAAAATTTTCCATTGCTGAAGTAAAGTTTTTCGAAAAATAGTTACGGAATGAGAGAGAATTTTTTCAAATTCGGAACACCTTTTCGAAATCGTCAAATTTAAAAAAAAAAATTCTAGATTCAAAAGTGAGTGATAAATAAACAACAAGTTTAATGAAGAGAGTTCCAAATTTTGTTTTCATTTTATTGAATATATTTTACCAAATCAAAATGGATGGATATAACATTCAAGGACATCTCCTAGAAATAATAAAATTGTTATATCAAAACGGGTGTTCTGTTCGGGCGTGCTTCGTCCTTAATAGTCCTACCGCAAGGACTATTCGTAATGTGGTAAAAAAAAAACAATCTTCTCATCTTTTTTCATCTGTCCCCTCAATACTATCCCCTCGTTTTCAGTTCTGGCGCAATGCTTGCATATATAGGGGTCATCCCCTGAGTGCTGGTCCAAGATAAAAAAAAAAAAAAAAACAATCCCTATACGTCGACAAGATGTATGAATTTTCGCGTCAAATTCGTGAGTGCGCCACTCAATTTCGTGAGTGGGCCCTAGAGCAATTGGAAAATGACCCTAATTTTCATAGAAAAATCCCCTTCAGCGAACAGGCCCATTTCTCGACGAAGAATTTGTAACGATACCAATCCACAAGAGATTCAAGAGCGTCTAAATGCATCCTCATGCATTAAACACATTTGCCACAGCAGGCTGCCGACAGCACAACTGCAGAAGTAGAATACAAGTGTTTATATGGGAATGATTATTTTCATGGCTGCGCAGCAGGTTGTTGTCCGTACTATTTTTCCCATATATATAAATATGTATTCTATTTCTCTAGTTGTGTAGTTAGTAGCCTGCTGTCGTGAATGTGTTTAATGCATGATAAGGCCACTGTTTAGTGTGGGAGGGTCTTCCCATATTTCTTTGGCATCGATGTAGGTTTGAGGTCATCATTCTCAACCGGGACTGCTATACGTCGATGATTACCAACTTTTTTTAGCGAGAATTGAATGGCATGGAGAAAAATGACGTGTAATTTTACCCAGACTCCGCTGAGACAGGCCATGGTCATCTCAAGTGGATACGATGTGATCTGGCAAACCGAGATCGTGCGATTTGTCAGCCGTTAGACTTTTTCTTGTGGGGTGTTCTTAAGTAGCGCAGGGTTGTGAATAACTTATGTCATCAATGAAATTAAGACTATTTTATGAGCCAGAGTCTTGGCGCACATTTGAACGATATTATGTTCCAAACATAATGGCATCATTAGTTCTCTCAGATGAATAAAAATTTTTGAAGATATCTCATACAATTTCGTTTATTTAAATTTGATAGGAAGCATTTACTGAAAGACTCTTTAAAATATTACAAATTAATATATTAAATTGAATTAAGATTCATAGGCTAATTGTTCGAAATTTGTTTTTAAATCTCAGAAAGACATGATAAATATTCCAAACCAAGTATAAAATTCAAACCAAAAAAGTTTGACTTAGGTATGATGGAACAAAAAATTCAGAAAAATGGGACATGAAGAAAAATACTCAAACGGTAACACGGGTATTATAACAATAACATGTTAACAACAGGTTGGTACAGTTCTCGTATTCTTTTTCACAATAAAATTTGTGAAAATAGGAACTGTTATCAAATTCAACTAAGCCACCTAATAAGTGGTGACAAACACAATACACATGAGCACTGATGATGAAAGGGTTGCGTCTTTCGAAAACAGCTGTTCTGCTCTGCTGTGTAAGTTGAATAAAACTGATGTTGACTTTCCTTTGTGCCTTGGAATATTTATCACGTCTTTCTGAGATTTAAAAACAAATTTTGAACAATTAGCCTATGAATCTTAATTCAATTTAATATAGCAATATAAATGTTCGTTAAAATTCTTACTACATTACAAATTAATATTTGTTATAAAAATTAAATTATAAAAATTCATTAGATATTTTTGTGTGTTTATAAACTGCTAAATTTAATAAAAAAAACTAATATAAATAAGACAAATTATGAATTAATTAAATTCCCCCTTGACAGATTCCAAAACTTAAAATCTCTAACACAACAAACGAGATGGATCCCCTTCATTTAGTTCATTAAACTGCAGCTTCGTTTGAATTATTTGAAATAAAAATAAATCAAAATGTTGTTGATTTTAATTGAGCCTAAAAAAAAGGAAAAAAAGCAAACTCCAAAAATTCTAAGTTCGACTTTATTCATTTTGCTGCTTTTGTGTTGCCTTTTATAGATGTTAGTGTGATATTTTTTTTTATTTTAATCTTACAATAATTTAATATACTTTTGAGTTGCTGGTGCTGTTACCTTTTATTCGCTCTGCTTTGGCTTAACAAACATGAGCCTGTCACAATCATCACCAGCGATAAGAGATCTACAAACCGAAAAACACACATTTATGCTAGGAACACAACTGCGACGAACGACGAATTTTTGGTCGCGAATATTCGTCGCCAAAAATAAAACACATTGGTGTATATGAAAATGCATACAATCGTGGCGTTGGGCGAAATTCGTCATACTCAGCGAAAGTTGAAATATATTTATTTCTAATTGTTTCGTCAACGAACGACGAACAAATCAATATAAAGTGACCAGGTTTCATATACTCAAACTGGTTTTTTGTGGAAAAACATAGTTCACTACTGTATTGTTGCATGTAGCACTAAAATTTTCAGTACATACTAAAAATGCATTCACAAATTCACAAAAATGTATCATTCGGACGACTTTTTATTAATTTTGAACACTTTTTATGATATAGTTTTTCTTTCTATTTCTCACTTCTTCATATGGTCACCCCATCAGCTGTTAAATGAAAATAATAATCTATTTACAGACAAAAAATTTTTCGGAAAATATTTACAAAAAGGAATTTGTTCTGAAAAAAATGGACAACACCGGGATAATTATTGAGTGTCTAAACAATCTGACTGGCATCAGAGGATTACATTGATTTAAAAAACAAATATTAAAATTTTGTTTGGTTATTATTTTAATTTATTCGTCGTTATTGTGTTTCATAGGACGAATTTATAGAGCGATTTTTTATCAACGAATTCGTCGTACTAAGCGAAATTCGTCGTTCGTCCCAGTTGTGTTCCTAGCATTAGCCGTATTTACCTTCCACAAAATGTTGCTTGTGTTTCTTTTTATATTTATTTTTTTTTATTTTTTCCCCTAAAACTTGGACATTGAAAAAAATTATATTGCATTTGGTTCCTTTTTGAAGCCATAAAAGAGTGCAAACTAACTGTCAATTATATATTTTTTTCTAACCTTTAAAAGGCCAATTAAAAATTTCGTTTGAAATTTACACATACAACTCTTTTTTCCGGGTCTGGTATAACAATATCAATCAGGCTTCTTTGGCAGCAAAGAATGGCAACGAATATATTTAAGTTGTAGCAAAATCAAATTAGTAGTGTTGGTTTATGTAGATCGCTAACCAAAGATAACGATGCATGTACGTAAATTGTGTTTGGTGGCTACTGAATGTCTTAATTAAAAACAAAATGCAAATAGAACCCAATAATCTTTATAAGGGCAGCTACCTGCTAAAAACATGTGGTTGTTTCTAATTTAAAAATTTTTAGAGGTAAAACATTGGTAATATATTTGCAGGCGTATAAGCCAGATGTAAAGGCTTCTGGGTAGAAGACAAAGTGCTTAAATAGTTCTATATGAACTTCTCTAAGATCCACAGGTTTGTCTAATTTAATGAATTATAGAAAGGACACGACTCTTAGAATCAGTGATGAATATGGTGTACAATTCTTCTGAGCACCGTTAGTGCATGATCGTGTTAATTTTTGTCAGCCTGTTTCAGTGGCTAAGTCGAAGTGGAATATTTCTTTCTAAATTTAAACAACTGAGAACGTTATGTTCGACCCGTTCTTAAAATCTTAAATACCCTCCAAATATTTAGTAAATAAAAACTCTATTTTTTTATTTTTATTAAAATTTACATTTTTATGCTATTTGGCTTAAGTAATCAAGAAAAAAACAAGTAAAAACGTTATAGTCGACCGCGTCGAATCTTAAATACCCTCCAAATATTTAGTAAGTAAATTTAAAATGTTTAACTTGATGGGACAGAGTTCCTTTTAGCATATCTCTATACCCAATTTGAAATCTCTATTTGGAGAGAGTCATTCCGGGAAGGGCCGTGGGAGAGACGTTTCACCTCTGAAGGTCAGAGAACATCTCAGCTTCTTATAGGCTTAAGGAATATAAATTTTAAAATTTTTGCACTATTTTTGCATATAATATCGTATGTCAACGCCCACTCAAGGGGGCGGGGTTCAAAAATAGACTATATCATGTTTTCCACAGACAAACGTATGGGCATTGCTAGATCGTCTCATACTTTATCACTGATCAAGGATATATATGCTTTATGAGGTCCAATTCCGTTTGGGGGGCATTAAAACCGTAATTTTTCGGAGTCTCTCTGGCAAAGGGGCGTGGGGCAGACATTTCACCTTTGCCATAAAATTTTAAAAATAAATGTTTGGGATAATTAAATACAAAATTAAAAATTTTTTTTTTTGTTAGGGTCATTTAGAGGGCAAAGGGGGGGGGGAGAGGGCAGGACAGAAGAGTACCAGGTTACGTCTCAACTTCGTTATTAAGGCTTAAAAATATTATTTTTAAGGAATGTAGGCTCAAGTAAAACAATTTGGTAAATTTTTACACTATATTTGCATATAATAACGCCCACTAAAGAGGGCGGTGTACAAAAAATTATTATTTTTTATTTTATGGCTCCAAGTGTAACGCCTTCTTTGACAAAAAAATTGCTAACAAAATTACCAAAAAACTTTAAAAATTATGTTGTTTTTTAGAGGTTGGTTTAGTTTTTCCTAGGGGAACTTTTATCCCTCTTGCCCAATTTAGCCCATTTCCGAACTTGACCTGTGCTATTCTTCAACACATATTTATACCATATTTCAGGAGTCTGGCTCTTTTCGTTTGGACTGAATCGTGATTTCCACAGACGGACGGACGGACATACTCAGATCGTCTTAGATTTCATCACTGATCGAGACGTTGTATTTTGTTTTTTATCTTGGACCACCACTCAGGATATGACCCCTATATATGCAATGCATTGCGGCGGAACTGAAAACGAGGGGGTAGTATTGAGGGGACAGATGAAGAAAGATGAGAAGATAGAGAATTTTTTGTAGCTATTTTCAACCTTTTTATTTCGCCGGCTAATTTTTTGTTACAGGACCGACGAAGGGAGGTGCTGCTCTTACTCTGTTTTTTTCAGTACATGATAGTGTCAGTCGCTGTCAATTATGTTCAGTGACCAGTGACTAAGCCTTCATCATTGAAACAGGCTGGCAACAACTAACACAAACACGCACTAATGCTGATCATAAGAATTCAACACAATATTTCATGACTCAGCGCGGGCTCGAACTCAGGACCTTCCGCTTCATAGACTAGTGTTCTACTACTTCAGCCAACAGCACCCACACTATACTTTATAGAGGGTGTAAAAATTAAATAAGGAAATAAATAAAAAATAAAGTTTACTTAAGCCAAATCAAATGGTTATGTGAAAAAAATTGCCAGTAAATGTTCGGGTGTAAAAATTGCATTCAATTAAGGAGTTTGAAGAATAAGTACACAAAATAAAAATATGATTTTTTATATGCAGAGAAAGAAAAAGGATCAACGATTTAGCGTGTTTATCTGGAGCCCTAGAAACGATTTAGCATGGAGCGGACTGGCAAAAATTGATTGAATCAAAACTGCTTTAAAGGCGAAGCAGTTCTAGTAAACTCCAGTATATGTCGCTAATAGAAGCTGTCGATATAAAAATCAATACTTTAAGACAATATGAGCTGTTTGACACGATTTGCTGTGGTTATTAGCCAGATACCGCTCAATGTCATTGTTACATGGAGACGCCCTTTAATTTTTAACTTCGTCTCATTTTTAGTATTTCTTTGTCTGTTATTGTTGTTCATACAATAACACACACGCCCTGTAAAAACAAGCAAATGTTTAATTATTACGATACAAAACATTTACAAGGTCTTTGGAGAAGTGAAAAAAATTGATGTAAAAATTTTTCTAATTTTCAAATTGTTGGCAAAAGCAAGATCATAAGCAAGAATTATATTAACAGATACGAGTACATGCCTAGATTGACCTTGTGTACAATTGTATCGTGTGGTTTAACTGCCTGAGAAATTACAATTGTAATACAAAACGGAAATAGTTTTGAATTGTTTATTTTTTCTAATTTGTTAGATAATTTCATGGCATGTATTTTTTATATCTGATTTCTGTCATATGTCTATGTTATGTTACATGAAGCATACGCCCGCCATTTCGGGAAGTGAAAAAATTGCGTCTAAAGTCAGGCAAAACATTTTTTTAAATTTCCTATCATTTACAATGGACTAATAGATATTAAAAATTTATGTACCAATAGAAGCCCATTTTAGAGCAGTTTTATAAGAAAATTAAATTGTTAATCGCTTTAATTTTCAATTTTCCATTGTCTTGGCAGCACTAATTTTGGCAGCGATTTTATTTCTATATTTGGCAGTAGCGCAAAATTCCCATGTTTTACTCTCTAAAATACTGTTCAGTTACATTTTTATCAAAATAAATTCACCATTTTCATTTTAAGTTAAGAAAAGAAAAAAACGATTCGTATTGTAATGCTTTCCTTACTTATTCTATCCTTTACTTTACTTGACTGCATAATAATATTTTCAATGCTTCTTTTTATGGCTTTTAATTCTCATTTTCAAATCCCTTTTATGGGAATTGCAGACATTATTCGCATGTCTTATGTCTGGACATATGACAAACGTTTTAAGGATGTGCGGAAGGATGACTGATTGTTATTATAACGATAATGGCCAGTCAAAGTAGTACAGCGAGCTCAGCCAGAGCAGTCAAGCCAACCAGTCAATGAATGAATGGTTGCATGTAGTACAGGAAAAAACGAAAGCTAAATTCCTGGCCTTTAAACGAATTACATATAAAACAAGTAAAAACGTTATATTCGACCGGGTCGAATCTTAAATACCCTCCAAATATTTAGTAAGTGAATTTGAAATGTTTAACTTGGTGGGACAGAGTTCCTTTATATAATATCGTACGTCAACGCCCACTAAATGGGGCGGGGTTCAAAAATATACAATATCATGTTTTCCACAGACGAACGTATGGGCATTGCTAGACCGTCTTAGACTTCATCACAATTCTCTTTGGAGGCTATAAAAACTGTATTTTGGCGGGGTCGCTCTGGCAAGGGCTGTGGGGGAAACATTTCACCTTTGTCATAAAACTCTAAAAATAAATGCTTGGGATAATTATATACAAAATTAAAATTTCTTTTTTTTGATAAGGTCATGTAGAGGGCAAAGGGGGAGAGGGGGTAGGGCAGAAACAGATACACATAAAACTGTAAAAATAAATGCTTGGGATGATTATACACAAAATAAAAAAAAATGTATATTTATTTTTAATAGGGTCATTTAACGGGCAAAGGGGGAGGAGCGGGTAGGGCAGCAACAGGCAGTCATAAAACTCTAAAGATAAATGTTTGGGATGATTATATACAAAATTTAAAAAAAAAATTTTTTTTGGTAGGGTCATTTAGGGGGCAAAGGAAGAAGGGGGGGAGGGGGTAGGGCAGAAATCGGCAGTTATAAAACTCTAAAGATAAATGCTTGAGATGATTATATACAAAATTTAAAAAAAAAATTTTTTTTTGGTTGGGTCATTTTGGTGGCAAAGGAAGAAAGGGGGGGGGGGGGTAGGGCAGAAATCGGCAGTCATAAAACTCTAAAGATAAATGCTTGGGATGATTATATACAAAATTTAAAAAAAAAAATTTTTTTTTGGTAGGGTCATTTAGGGGCAAAGGAAGAGGTGGGGGGGGGGGGGGGAGGTAGGGCAGAAATCGGCAGTCATAAAACTCTCAAGATAAATGCTTGGGATGATTATATACAAAATTAAAAAAAAATTTTTTTTTTTGGTAGGGTCATTTAGGGGGCGAAGGGGAAGGAGGGGGTAGGGCAGAGTAGTACCAGGTTTCGTTTCAGCTTCGTCATTAAAGCTTAAAAGTGTTATTTTTAAGGAATGTAGGCTTAAGTAAAACAATTTGTTAAATTTTTATGCTATTTTTGCCTATAATAACGCCCACTGAAGTGGGCGGGGTCAAAAAATATTTTTATTTTATTTAATGGCTCCAAGTTTAAGGCGTTGGACCGTATTTGACATAAAAATATATCATTTGCTTAACAAAATAACCAAAAAACTTTAAAAATTACGTTGTTTTTTCTGGGTTGGTTTAGTTCTTCTTAGGGGAACTTTTTTCCCCCTTGCCCGATTTAGCCCATCTTCGAACTTAACCTGCTCTAAGTTTTAAAATATATTTATGCCAAATTTCAGGAGTCTAGCTCTTTTCGTTTGGACTGTATCGTGATTTCCACAGACGGACGGACGGACGGACGGACGGACGGACATGCTCAGTTCGTCTTAGATTTCATCACTGATCAAGAATATATATACTTTATGGGGTCTGAGATGGATATTTCGATGCGTTACAAACGGAATGACAAAGTGAATATACCCTCCAAATTCTTTTTTGGAGGGTATAAAAAGAAAAGAAACAATAAAGGATCTCATAGCGATGACGTCTGCTATTCAATTTACTTACAACAACACTGATGTTCATTCAATCGTTCAGTCCTTTTTATGCCTTTAATAACATTCTTTTTATTTCTTTATTCCCCCTGTTTTTTTCTTCTTTTGTTGCATGATTTTATAGTTTTTTTTATGCCATCAAAATCAAAGAAAATAAAAGATAATTTCATTTTGATGACTTTATAAAAAAAATTTGAAACGGCAACAAAAGTAAAAGAAATTAAATGAATCATGAAAAGTTTTGCTGTTGGAAACAGCAGGAGGAGGTGGGTCGGTGGTTATAAAAAGGGAAATAGTTAACAGAAACTTGTAAATATTGAGTTTAAAAAAGTTAGGAAATAGTTAAATTTCAAAGGAAAGAGAACAATTTAACTAAATTGATAAACAAGCGGGAAATTTTTGTAAAAATAAAGAAATAAACAAATAAATTTGCAATAAAAAAAAGGATATTACTCAGATGTCCTTTGAAAACGTATAATAATAATACAATAAAAGAGAGACAAATGCATTATTATTCTTATTAAAAGTTGTTTCGATGGCTGAAATGATTTTCAAAACAGAAAAAAATATAATAAAATTTTTTTTTTATTTAACTATTTTTATCGAGCCTTTTATTCAATTAAGATTAATAGTAGACTTATCTTTGACAAGAACCTATGATGCAACCCATTTAAATAGCATTGGTTTGATCATGGGTTCTTGTCCACAATGAGGGGATCAACGAGTTCGACCCAGGACTAAGTCATAGGCTAATTGTTTCAAAATGTGTTTTTATACCCTCTAAAAGGAATTCACTTTGTCATTCCGTGTGCAACAGAGCGAAATATCCCTCTAAGACCCCAGAGAATATATATTCTTGATCGGTGATGGAATCTAAGACGATCTGAGCATGTCCGTTCGTCCGTCTGTGGGAATCACGATATAGTCCAAACGAAAAGAGCCACACTCTTCAAAATTGGTATAAATTTGTCCTGAAGTATAGCACAGGTCAAGTTCGTAAATGGGCGGAATCGGGTCAGAGAGAAAAAAGTTCCCCTACGAAGAACTAAACCAACCTCTAAAAAAGAACATAATTTTTAACTACTAACTAGCACCACTTGCAAAAGTGGAAAAATTGAACAAAGAACGCTGATGAGATGGCGTAGCGGCCTCGAAATCAGTACTGACCCGTTCTGCTGGTTTGATGATTATTGAAAAAATATTCTTAATATTCCAATCTTAATATAAATTAATAAAAAAAGAACTTGAACAAATTCATTTATTAATAAAATAATAAAAAATAATTTGCAGTCATGCAGATTCGAACTTAAGCCCGTTGAAAAAATTAACAATTTACATAAGAAAGTTCGACTAAATAAAAAATTCATACATAATTTTTAATGTTTTTTTTTTGTTGTAATTTTGTTAAGCAAATTATATATTTTTATGGCAAATAAGGTCCAACAAATCAAAAATCAAAAAAATTAATTTTTTTACTCCGCCCCTTTAGTGGGCGTTATTATATGCAAAAATAGTGGAAAAATTTAACAAATTGTTTTTCCTAAACCTACATTCCTTAAAAATTATATTTTTAAGCTTTAATAATGAAACAGAAACGTAACCTGGTACTCCTCTGCCCTACCCCCTCCTCCCCCGTTGCCTTATAAATGACCCTATAAAAAAAATTTTTATTAAAACTAAATGTTACATTTAATTGTCCCAAATATTTATTTTTAGAGTTTAATGGCAAAGGTGAAATGTCTCCCCCACGACCCTTGCCAGAGCGACCCAGACAAAATATAGTTTTAATGCCCTCCAAAGAGAGTTGGACCCCATAAAGTATATATATTCTTGATCAGTGACGAAGTCTAAGACGATCTAGCAATGCCCATATGTTAGTCTGTGGAAAACATGATATAGTCTATCTTTGGACCCCGCCCCAGTAAAGTTCACTTTTAGGACCAGCCCTTTTAATGGGCATTGAATAATATATTACATTTAAAAAAAAGTGTAAATATTTAACAAATTGTATTTTTAACCCTTCATCCCTTAACAATTAAATCACAATTGAACTGAGAAGCAGAATAATAGAATTTTATTATTTAAATCAACAATCAATTATTTCAGCGAATAATTTGCTGAAAATCTAAAGTAATTTCATGTAATTTCTTTGAGATATTGTCTTAGTTAATTAATTAGAGTTAAGCTTTGTTTGTTGTGTGTTAAGCAGTATAATTTTTATTATGTAATTCTCAAACGGTTTTAGAAGGTTTGTGCATTCGCTAAGAGGTTGTGCGATTTTGTTTTATATTAAGAGCTTTACAGATGAGCCCAGCCCACAAACAAACAAAACATATGTTTGATAAATGAAACAAAAATTAAATGTTTTAAAAATAAAATTCAAAGATTAACATTCACCGATTAAGATAATAATTTTATATAATCTCTTTCCATTTTGTGTTAAAATAAAGCCAAATTTGCTTATATTTCATTTCAAAACAATTTGTTTATTCTATTTAATTATTATTTTTATTATTATTATTATTTTACCAACTCAAAGTTCAACGACTTTGTAAAGTTAAAAGTAGTAAAATGTAGGCAGGCACAATATCTCATAATATATTTTTTTCTTCCCTTTAATGAATGCTAAATAAAGTGGTTAACACTTTATGAAATGAAATATATTGAAAAAATTATGACAGCAACAAATTAGCAAGAGGCTAATATATGACTTTAACCGACAAATTGATGTCTTTCCGTGAACTAATAAAATGTGCTGATCGTGGGTTTCTCCAGCTTTAAAAAAAAATAGGCACAGACTTTATTTAATTAATTGTATTAAATTTTTAGATGTAAAAACGTTATATTCGGCCGGGTCGAATCTTAAATACCCTATTCATATTTAGTAAATAAAAACTATTTTTATTGTTATCGATTACGATTAAATTTTTATGGTATTCGGCTTAAGTAAACAAGAAAAAAAAATTATTTTAATATGGTCGTTTCCAATGTGTTGGGAAGAGCATGACTCACACCTTTCCATCAAAAAAGGGACTGAGATAGGTTTAACCTGCTGGGCCAGACATCTACGACATTTCTGTGCCCAATTTTAAAACTCTCGGAGAAAGGTCGTGGGGGAGACATCTCACCTAAATTGTGAAAACTTAAAAACTAAATTTTCGGGGTAGTTAAGTGTAGAAAAAAAATTTTTTTTTATAAGGTAATTTAAGTGGCAAATGGGGGTGGAGGAGTAGAGAAAAGGAGGGTCAGATCACGTCTCAGCTTCGTCATAAAAGTTTAAAAACTTAATTTTTAAGGAATTTAGTCTAAAGTAATACAATTTGTAAAGTTTTTGTATCATTTTTGCATATAATAACGCCCACTAAAGGGGGCGGGGTCCAAAAATTAAATTGTTTATATTTTATGGTTCCAAGTTTAACATTAAAATAAAGCATTTGCCTAATAAAATTACAAAGAAAAAACGTTAAAAATTATTTTTTTATTTAGAGGTTGGTTTAGTTATTAGGGGAACTTTTTTCCCTTTGGCACCATTCAGACTATTTACGAACCTGACCCGTGCTATCCTTCAAGATATATTTATACCAAATTTCAAGAGTCTTTATTGGATGGTATAAAAATACTGCTCGCGTTACAATTTATAATAAATCCGGTATTAGGATAGATCTGTCATCAATCGCAGCCAACTCTTTTTGAAGAGATGACTTTTTATAGCAGCAAAGAAACTAAAATAATATATTTATTATGAGAAACAGTGAAATTAAAATACTAATTGACGATATTTTTTCAGCTTTCTTTTTGGCGATTTTTAGCAGCTTTATTTTTGGCGATTTTTTAGCAGCTTTCTCTTTGGCGATTTTTTAGCAGCTTCCTTTCTGGCGATTTTTTTGCAGCTTCCTTTTTGGCGATTTTTTTGCAGCTTCCTTTTTGGCGATTTTTTAGCAGCTTTCTTTTTCGCAACACTGTTTTTTCAACTCAGCTGTAACATCTTTCCGTTGAGCATGTTTAGTTTGGTCTATAATTTAACCATGAAATTGATTCATAAACGATTGCAAATGTTTGAATTTTATTATGAAAATTCATGTCCGATTAAGAAAATATATCGCGCTCATATCTGCTTAAATGGATACGTGAGCAAGTCAAATTGCCGTATTTCAGAAGTATTGCATTCTGAAAAATGCACTGTTTGACGTGGATTATAGCCTGGTGGCATCATTTTCCAAAGCCGCCGGAGGTAGAAACGTTATTGTGAATGGCAAACGCTACCGTGCGATGGTCACAAAAAAAAAATTTTATCCAAAATAGAATACCGTCCACTTGGCTGGCATATGGTCTCAACAAGACGAGGCCACATGCTACTCAGCACGCGTAACAGTCGCCCAATTGAGAGACGAATTCGGTGAACTGTTTATTTCCCGGTTTAAGCCGATAATTGGTTGTCTAGATCGTTCGTTTTATCGACTTTATAAAATTTTTTTGGGGGGCTGTTTTAAAGTTAATGTCAATAACTTTATAAAACCGTAACAGTTGGCACACTGAAAGCCAATATTTTATAAGATGGTGACGTGACGTTGACAAATATTTACAGAATAAGGGGGAATATTTTCTATTTCCCTTAACGATTTTTTTCAATATAATTTTAAAATTATTTTTTGCACCCCTCCAGCTCACTTTTAGTAACGTCTACACTCAACTAAGAAAACAAATTTTAATAAAATTTCTTAAAATAGATTGGTACACTTTTTACGTATAATCAAAATTGACGAAAATCGTTACTGTTACAAAAACAATTAGGCCATGGCCTTGTACGGCGTGTAAATTGTTTGGCGTCACTATTAGTTTTGACTAGAAATTTTTATCTCATTAAAGTAAAGTGAACAAAAAAACAATTTCTTACGCAAGAACAAAATGCTATTGAAGATAAGATAACAAATATTGTTAAGAGAAATATGCTAATTATTACCACAATTAAAAAATTACAGGGTGTATTCAAACTTAATTGATTCACTGTATGTAGTAAAAAAAAAATAAAGATAAAATTATTACAGATAATAAACCTAAAAATACTTCGAAAAAAAATACAAGCACTTAAAAACGAAATATTTTAAATAATAACAATAAATGCTGATAAGGGTTAATTGAATACGTCACATAATATTTAGGTCACACTGGCACGCACACACTCACACAATAACTTGTGATTTTCCCCATTAAACATGAAATTTTCATAAGGCCTTTTGCACAACTCTTCTCTGGAATTTAATATTTTAATAACTTGAGCAAAAAACAAAGTTACACAGATATTTCAATTTGCTCTTTGATACTTTTCAGCAATTCATGCCAACGTAATGAAAATCATGGAACCAGACAAAGCAGGCGCCATCATGCACGGATATTTACTGTTAGCGGAAGTAAATATAACACGAAGTGTCTTTACGAAACCCATTAATTAACATTTTGAATTTTCACTCAGGCACTCAAAACACATTTTCAATTAACTTTACAATACGATTAATATAGGGTGGGCAAATTTGAGGTTAGGAAGTAAATTGGCTGTCAAATCATGAAATGTCAATAACTGAGTTATTGCCTTTTTGGCATTTATTTAGCGAAAAGTTGGGAAATTTTCAAAAATGTTTTGAATTGGCTGCCTGAAGAACTGAACGAAAACAAGGCGTTTTTCAACAAAATCCCTTATTAGTGATGAGGCCCATTTTTAATTAGGCGCCCAAGTAGACAAGCAAAATTGTCGCATATGGGACTTACAAACAAAAACAGAAGTCCTCAGAAAGTTACTGCATGCGTGCAATGAAAGTTACTGCATGGTGCGGTTTGTGGGCAGACGGCATTATCGTCTCATGAGTTCTCTGCGCTGCCATACCATGATAATCGATTTGTTGTTGCCACATTTGGCTAATGTTGGCATCACTGATCTTTGGTTTCAGCAAGAGGGCGCCACCAGCCATACCGTCTTCCAAAAAATTCAGTTATTGCATGAGTAATTTTCCGATCACATAATTTTTCGATCTGACGATGACAACTGGCCGCCTTCTTCTGGTGATTTAACGGCGCTGTATGATATTTTCTGGGGTCATTTGAAGGACCGGGTTTACGTTAACGAACCAGAAACAACTGGCGCTCTAAAACATGAAATTCGGCGGACGTCTGCCGACGTGCTAGAGGTGGATATTTGCCCGACATCTTGTTCCATTATTAATTCCCATGTTTCTACTTTTCATTTGATATCAATAAAACTGAAAAAAGAGTGTTTTTAAGCCAATTTACTTCCCAACCTCAAATCTGGCCACCCTGTATTTGCTGTATGTATATGTACAAGGTGGGCCAAAAGAAGTCATCTGATGTCTCCTCCAGCGTGAACAGCGCACCATGCAGTCTCTTTGAGCGGGTGTAATGGCTCCTCGTGCATCACTGCACGAAGATTTTCGGTGTCCCAGAAGCAATAGTTTTGCTTGATCACGTATCCCCGCTGAGGTGGAAATGAGCCTCATCGTTCATTATGATTTTTGTCGAAAAATCCTCCACTTCGTCCTCGAGATTGAGGAGATGGGGAGTGTATCGCTCCATGGCTTGTTTACTTGTATGTCTACATCTGTCTAGTTCACAAATGTCAAAACAGTTTTGACATTGGCCGCCATTTGCAAAAATGAGAGCATCTTCCAATAGGGTGATTTCTTTTGTCCCACCTCGTATATGTGCATCTCTTGATTTACACTTATCAAGTAAATTTATACAATAAATAAATAAATTTAAATACATAATTTTTTATAGACACTTTGAAATTTAAATGATTTCCAATTGCCATCCTTAAATTATCTGCTGGCATAAAATTTGGCACATGTCTACATGGCGCTTGATTTTGTATCAAGATAATGTATGACGCCTAGTCTTTAAACAAGACGAGGAAAGCAGACTTGTACATCCGTCTGTTTGCCTGTCTGACGTTACCAATTCATTGCAACTACAAACATTTAATTGTCTGTTCTACATGTTGCCAAACATTCCCCCATTAATAGACTCGTATAAAATCAAAATAATTTTAATGTGATTTTTTTTTCTCTTTCCAACTTTTTTTGAGCCTTGAAAGGCTGATTACTTCGTTGGCATGTTTGGCACTTGCTCGTTATCGTCATCAGCATTATTTGATTTTTGATTTCCGTTGTTTTTTTTTTTATTGGGTTTCGCAAAAGAAAACAAAATCAAAACAATTTATTTTATTTCTTTTTTAAATTTGTTGTTTTTTTTGTTGTTACCTTTTATCGATAGGCCGGTAATTGAGTGTTGGGAATTAAAAATGGCATTAGAAAGAACACAACTTTGCTGGTTAGATGGCAATTGCTTTGGAAGAAGGCAAATAGAAATGAGGGCGTTAAAAATGATGAAGATTTTTATGATTGTAATTATCGTTAAACATTAAAATAAATTAATTTTTAAAGATGAAAGAAAGTGATTGCTGTTTCTTAGGATTCTGTTTTTTTTAATTTTTTTATTTGAATGTTTATTTTATGGGGAAACGTGTAACTTTATTTGCCATTATTTTTATCAAAGAAATTTATGTGGATTTGCGAAAATAAATTTTTTTCACAAATACATTTTTTGCCGTTATTTGAGTAGAAGAAGTTAATTTTAAAATAATATATTTTCTTATTATTAATAAATAATGATTGATTGTTGGAATTAAAATTCTATCTTTATTTATAATCACCCCTGTGGTGAATAACAAGTAGAATTTTTGTTCACGTGCAATTTTTATTCCACTCGAAGGGAAAAGTGGTATCGTGAATCTCCCGTGGGAAATTATTGCCGCTATCAGTTCTCAGTGAATGTTAAAAACATAAAACACTTTTTTAATATTACTCCAAATTAATACTCCGAATTAAAACACTTAAATCTCCGCTCGCCGATATCGGATCGCCTTAATTTTTGGCCTAAACTCTTCGTCGAAACTCGCACTATCGTTTTAATCCAAAAATGAATAAAATCGGCTATGAATTTCCGGAGAAAATCGCGTGGGAAAATTATATGAAAATCGCCCAATAATCACTTTCAATACCGACTCACTTTCAATACAAACTCTTACACTTACACTTGCGTATGTATTGAAACTGATAGTTTACTGCCCTAGAGGTGCGCGTATAGACACATTAACACATCAAAAATTATTAAAATTGTGGCTAAATAGTAAAATAATTTAGATACATTTTGGAAAATGAACAAAATAAATTAAAAATATTCTTGATCTATAGGATTGGTGCAACAAGTTTTACAAAGACGCATGCAATTGATTTGTTGCAAAAATATCAGTTTTGTGTCTTATTAACGAAAATCCCTGCAAGGTCACACACACACACTCTCATGGCCTGTAAATTGACCTTTCATGGCCTGTAAATTGACCTTTCATGGCCTGTAAATATTTTCACAAACTCAATTCAGCTATTCCAGTTGTTGTGTGTGATAGAAGGCGCTCCCATAATCATTGTTTATTTACTGGCAAAGCATGCCAATTCCTTATTTGGCCACTGGGGTCAAAATTCCTCCAAGATCACACACACTCTCATGGCCTGTAAATTGACCTTTCATGGCCAAAGGATCTTGTGCCTAAAATAAAATTTTCTAAACTCTAATATTCGAATTATAATAGAAAATACTTACATTTTCTAGTCTATTCTTCACAAAAAACTAAGTGAATTAATTAAAGGGAGAAGAGAAACTCGCGTGAAAAAAATCATTCGCCATAAAGGGAATTTAATTTTAGCATGAAATCATTCACGGGGAATTTTTTCATGATTGCTATTTGAGGGAAAAAGGGAAAAATTATTCATGCCAGGGGTGAATATAAAATTTATCTTTCAACTTATTTTATTACCTTTTTTTTAAGGAAAGTGATGAAATATAATATTTAGAAATTTACCTGCAAAGATAAAAGATAGAAAATATATTTATTATTTCTCACCACAACATACAAACACACATTATGGAATAAATAAACTTATACGAAAAATATGAAAAATTTCACCAGTTAAAGTATCATCACGCAGTTCGAAGAGACAATGCGTGGCATTAACACACAAGTTAATTCACGTGGGCATATTTTTTTTAGACACATCAAACAAATTGTTATTATGAAGATGATGTCAATCGTAATTACTTTACATGTCACTTTTCAACCTCCGCCAAAGTTTCGCTTAGATTGATGACAAGTTGAGTGTTACTTTTATGTTTAAATAATTCCCCATTTGAAGATAATATTTTATTTAAGTTTTTTTTTTTTGGTGTCATAAAAACCGCTGTGATACAGGCTATGAAAACTACTTTTGCGTATTGAATGTTACTTTTGTGTATTGAACGTTACAAAAACATTTCCCCTTAGAATAACTTATTCCATCTTTTGTTTGGCAAAAGTAAATTTCTACGTCAGCGAAAGTTCATAAACCTTAACTTGAGACCAGCAGATCGTAATATGTCTTTTTTCGTCACTCGCTTTTTGTGGACGGTGGCATATAATATTATTTACAAAAACAATTTAAATTTTAAGAGAACTCAATTATTAGCGTCTTAATACCTAAAAGTCAATTATTCAGATTTTATGTGCAGTGAGGAAGGTATCGCTTCAATCCAGCTTAAAACAAGTACATTTATTTTGCTCCATCAATGAACGCAATTCAGAATGCAGCTGTAGATAGAACCGGCTGAAAATTAATATTTCACTCACTTATTTTCTTTACTCACGGATGCAATAATTTAAATAGAAAACATCTAATTGTAATTTGTTTGAGGTATTGTCTCAGTTTATCGATTAAAAATAATACTTTTTTTATTGTGTATTCTATGCTTTTGCTTTTGTAATTCTCAATTTGTTTTTGTGAGTTTATGTATAAGGTCTTGTTATCTGGGAACACATTGGATATTCTGCATGAGCTAATGAGAGTAACAGTCATGTCACGTAAAACTGATATGAGCTAAACTTTCTCTTCAGAAGTATTTTAAAATCGCAGTTCTATGCAATTAAACCCTCGGAGCTAACAGAATACATGGTATTCTCTTAACGAAATTGCCGAGGACATTTACATCATGTTATTTATTTTACACGCATAAAAGCTCTTTCACACGAATAAAATATATCGATGATGGAACAAAAAATTCAGAAAAAGGGAACATGAAGAAAATAATCAAACGGTAACAGGGCTATTAAAACAATAATAAGTTGACATCAGGTTGATACAGTTCTCGTATTCTATTTCCTAATAAAATTTGTTTAAATAAAAACTAAACCGCCTAAACCGACATACACAATACACATGAGCACTGATGATGAAAGCGTTGCGGCTTTCGAAAACAGCTGTTTTGCTCTGCTGTGTAAGTTGAATAACTAAAAAACTGATGTTGACTTTCTTTACTTTGTGTCTTGGAATATTGATGATGTCTTTCTGAATTTACAACAAAAAATTTTGAACAATTAGTCTATAAATCTTAATTCAATGATATCCTACAAAAGTTACTCTTAAGGAAAAAATTTTTGTAAGAGAAAATATTTGGCTCAGAGAAAATAAATGTGCAAGTAGAAACGGACTAAAAGATGAAAATATCGCAGGTGCTTTAATCTCCTTCTATTCATAAGATTATGAAAAGACCAATTCAAACGTGTATAAAATAATTACAATCGACCTTTTTTCTTTTCTTTCTTTATTCAAGCATTTTGAGGCGTAGCATTGACTGTTTTTAATTGCACAAAATGATTTTTATAAATTTTTGCAATTTATATAAAATTGCCAGCACCATGTCTGATTAAAACACGCAAATTAAAACTCCCCTTCGTTTGCAAAATCCAAATTAACTTTAATACAATCTTCACCGTTTAAAAAAATTTCTCATATGCCAAATTGATTTTGATTTAAAACTCCCCGTCCCAGCAATTTGCCATTTAATAATAAAGACAAAGAAACAAAAAAATACTCGTACAGTCAATTCTGTTAAAGCACCTTGCCCTCTTTCCACAGCAGAGTTCATTTGCTGGCCAACAAGAGCTTTTTTTTGTTAATACCTTAAAAAGTATTTTGTTGGCCACATAATTAAATCGCCGACATGTCCGTTTTAACAGTTTCTATGCGTTTCCTATGGCTGCTTCATTAATCATTTCAAATTCGGCTGCTACTTGTGCGATAATAAATGAGGTTGAGGGTTTTTTTTTGTTATATTTTATTAAAATATTTATTTTGCTTAATATTATTTAAGTTTTATTGTAAAAATGTTAGACTAACAATTTAAATTTATATAAAATTTTTGGGTCACATGTATTTTGATTAAAATTCACCCCCATTCATGAATAATTTTTCCCTCGAAATTTTTCCCGTTTCCCTAAAATTGCCATCATGAAAAAATTCCCCGTGAATGATTAAACTTGTTGTTGCTCCAATTCTAAACATTATGCTAGGAACACAACTGGGACGAACGACGAATTTCGCTTAGTACGACGAATTCGTTGATAAAAAATCGCTCTATAAATTCGTCGTATGAAACACAATAACGACGAATGAATTAAAATAATAAGCAAACAAAATTTTAATATTTGTTTTTTAAATCATTGTAATCCTCTGATGCCAGTCAGATTGTTTAGACACTCAATAATTATCCCGGTGTTGTCCATTTTTTTCAGAACAAATTCCTTTTTGTAAATATTTTCTGAAAAATTTTTTGTCTGTAAATAAATTATTATTTTCATTTAACAGCTGATGGGGTGACCATCTGAAAAAGTGAGAAATAGAAAGAAAAATTATATCATAAAAAGTGTTCAAAATTGATAAAAAGTCGTCCGAATGATACATTTTTGTGAATTGGTGAATGCATTTTCAGTATGTACTGAAAATTTTAGTGCTACATGCAACAATACAGTAGAGAACTATGTTTTTCCACAAAAAACCAGTTTGAGTATATGAAACCTGGTCACTTTATATCGATTTGTTCGTCGTTCGTTGACGAAACAATTAGAAACAAATCTATTCCAACTTTCGCTGAGTATGACGAATTTCGTCCAACGCCACGATTGTGTGCATTTTCATATACACCAATGTGTTTTATTTTTGGTGACGAATATTCGCGACCAAAAATTCGTCGCTCGTCGCAGTTGCGTTCCTAGCATTAAGAATATTTTTAATTTGTTTTGTCTGGTTTTCAAAATGTATCCAAATTATTTGACTACTAAATATTTAGTCATACTTTAAAAATTTTTTTTTTTTTAAATTAAACTTAAATTTTTCAAAACAAATTATTTGATTTTTCCTGTTGTTTTCGGCTTCTTCTCTTTTTTTGCATTCACGGAGAACTGACGCCGGGAATAATTTCTCATGGGAGATTCACGATACCATTTTTCCCTTCGAGTGGAATAACAATTTTATGTGAACAAAATGCTCCTTGAATCGGAGGGTATATTCACTTTGTCATTCCGTTTGTAACGCAGCGAAATATCCATCTGAGACCCCATAAAGTATATATATATTCTTGATCAGGGAAGGAAATCTAAGACGATATGGACATGTCCGCCGGTCCGTCTGTGGAAATCATGACTCACTACAAACGAAAAGAGCCCGACTCTTGAAATTTTGTATACATATATCTTGAAGGATAGCACAGGTCAAACTCGAAAATGGGCTGAATCGGGCCAGAGGGAACAAAGTTCCCCTAAGAAGGACTAAATCAACCTCTAATTATTCAACTTATGCAGCAGAGCAGAACAGGTGTTTTCGAAAGCCGCTACACTATCATCATCAGTATTCAGGTATAGTTTTTTGTATGGGTACTGATGATGAAAGTGTAGCGACTTTTGAAAAAAGTACAATTAGCCTATGAATCTTAATTGAATTGGATAAATTGGGAACAATTCCATTTTTATTAAATTATAGAAAAATTTTTTACATTAAAAACAAAGAAATAATACAAAATCAATAATCAGAGTTAATCAGAGATTAAATATTTTCAACGATATTTTTAAAATTTAGTATTTCTTCACTGATAAGTGGACACTTGATATTTGCCATTATGCCGAAGTTTGGTACTCAAAGATATTTTTGGAAAAAATAATATTTTTCGTGGAAAACACTTTGTTAGATTAAATTATATTAAAATTAATTATAATAGGGCCAGACGAAAACGATTTATGCACGCCTGATCGACACAGATCTCTAGTTAAAAAACCAAAAGAGCACACTCTACACAATAAATTCAATTAGTTGTTGAGATTGTTTGTAAAAATCAAATTGTATAGCAAAATCAGAAAGACATAATGAATATTCCAAGGCTTAAAGGAAAGCCAACTTACACTCAGAGCAGAACAGCTGTTTTCGCAAGCCGCTACACTTTCAGCATCACCACTTTATGAGCTGGCTGAGTTGAATATGGCAACTGTTTTACAACTTTTATAAGGAAATTGCATACGGGAACTCTATCAAACCGATGGTAACACATTCTTAGTTAACCCTACAAGCCTAACCTATTTTAGTAAAACATAAGGCATAAACAAGCATATGACTCAGAGACGTACTTGTACTAATAATAACCTCTGGGCTTAACTGTATTTACTTATATATAGTTCCTTTTTAATGAAATTTGAGATTGGAACACAAAAACACATTTTTCACAAAAATAAAATTTATTCAAAAATATTTATTATCACACTAAAAAATAAAACAAAAAATGGTTGATTTTGGATTTACGACAAGTGCGCGATCGGCAGGCTGCAGTCGACTAGTGACTTGACTAAAAAGCACGATGTGTTGACTTCAACAGTTTAAAAGAGTAAGAGAGTTTAAAAAGCTATGTACGCTTCGCAGGCGTAGGTTAGGCTTCTAGGGTTAAATACCCGTGTTTTTGAGTTTCTACAAATTATTGGCCTTTAATAACTTTATTTTAAGAAAACTAACCAAAAACACCATAAACAGTTTTCCATAATTTTGTTATATGAAATTACTGATAAACTAAAGTAATAAAGCCACAAACAAAAACAAATAAAAAGAAAAAATTAAAGCACAGACGTCTGGCTTATGAACTGAAATAAGGAATAGCACACAACAAACCAGCAACGCCCGAAGTGAAATTTTGCAGAATAATAAAAATATAAAGAAAAAGAAAAGCAAAAGTAATAAAATCGCTTGTATGCGTGTGGACATTTACGGAGTTGCCCAAAACTAAATATGATTTTCAGTTTCTTGTTTTATTTCTTGTCAAGAAGGAAGAGGTCAATTAAACCCTTTTTATGTTGCCCCAAAACCAACGAGGGAGGTTCAAAATTAAAGCACAAGCAAACTGTTGGTCATGTGCTACTTCAAATTCTTAAATATTTCTAAATAACACTACTTTCATATTTAATTTAATATTTAATTTAATTTAATATTTAATTTAATTTAATATTTAATTTTATTTAATATTTAATTTAATTTAATATTATTAAAAGCTGCAATTTGTGTTTGTCCAAGTACATTTTATTTTCAAATTTATTGAAAATTTTTAAATTATGTATGATTTTCTATTTTATAAGTCGAACTTTCTTATTTAAATTATATTACAGGATGTTAATTTTTTCAACGGGCTCAAGTTCAAATCTGCGAAACTGCAAATTATTTTTTTTGCTTTTATTTAATAAATGAATTTGTTCAAATTCTATTTATTTATATTAAGAGCGGAATATTAAGAATATTTTCTACAATCATCAAACCAGGTTTTTTTTGGAAAGGGATACCTCTTTGCAAAAAATCAATTTTTTGGTTGAAACACAATTTTACCCAAAACCTTTTTATTTCTAATAAAGAAGTACTGAAAGGAGTTTCAAATGTGAAGAAGCTTCCGAAAAAGCTTAATTCGCATGCATTTAAGCAAAAAAAATTTTTGGCCAATTTTTTTGGAAAGGGGTACCTCTTTACAAAAAATAAATTTTTTGGTTGAAACACAATTTTACCGAAAACTTGTTTATTTCTAATAAAGAAATACTGAAAGGAGTTTCGAATGCGAAGAAGCTTTCGAAAAAGCTTCAATCGCATGCTTTTAAGCAAAAAAATTTTTTGACCAATTTTTTTGGAAAGGGGTACCTCTTTGCAAAAAATAATTTTTTTGGTTGAAACACAATTTTACCCAAAACCTGATCCGCGAAATGATGCCCTTGTGTCATTTATACAGCTTTTACTTTATTTCTTTTACACAATTATATGGATTTTAAATCACCCTCGTAGAAATAAAAAATTTTGTTACTAATACCCATACATTTATGAACCGCTAGTTTTTGTTTGTATTGCTGAAATACTGGCAGCCACTGCCTGACAAATTGATGGATGAGGTCAGTTTAAATGGAGCAACACAAAAAAATAAAATCGCCTAAGGCCTAAAACCACAACTCATAACATAAATTTGGAATAATTTTATTTCACCAAAAATAAATTCAATTTTTCACAATTTCAAGCAAACTTTTTGCTGAGCCAAAAAATAATACACAAGACTAGACTTAAACGCCCGAAATCATATCAAATGCCTTTTTCATATATTTATTTGCTTTATGGTTTAATTTAGCGTTGATAACAAGAATAATCGAAATGTACACATTCAATGCGGCTTAAACGAAACATAAATAAATCAGACAAAAGGGAAAACGGGGCGAACATAAAGGGTGTTTTTTATGAAGTTTTTTTTTTTATACGAATCACTCTGTTGTCTGACAGCTGTTTTGGCAGTTTAAAGTGACGTCTCTACTCAGTATTGTTTGGCAAATCATCATGAACAGGTTAACGCCAGAACAACGCTTCCAAATCGTAGAAATTTATTTTCAAAAACAGTGTTCAATTAAAAATGTTTATCCGCTTTTTTACCGCAAAATTCTCTTCAGTGATGAGGCGCATTTTTGGTTGAATGGACATGTCAACAAGCAAAATTGCCGTATTTGGAGCAAAGAAAATCCACACGCCATTCCCGAATTACCAATGCATCCCGATAAATGTACTGTTTGGTGCGGTCTATGGGCTGGTGGAATCATCGGTCCTTATTTCTTTAAAAATGAGGAAGGACGACGCGTTACCGTGAATGGAAATGGATACAGAATCATGATCAATGAATTTTTGGTGCCAAAACTTCCAGATATGGATGTAAACGAAATGTGGTTTCAACAGGATGGTGCCACTTGTCATACTGCGGGCGAAACAATGGACTTATTGAAAGAACATTCCAACGACAACATTATTTCGAGAAATGGACCGGTGAATTGGCCTACGCGTTCGTGTGATTTGACGCCACTCCATTATTTTTTGTGGGGATACCTGAAATCATTGGTTTACGTGGATAAACTAGCAACGATTGACGCTTTGGAAACCAGTATTCAACGTGTCATTGCTGAAATACGACCTCAAATGCTTGAAAAGGTGGTCGAAAGTTGGACCTCCAGAATGACCCTTGTGCAAAATAGTCGTGGTGGCCATATGCCCGAAATTATATTTAAATGTTAAATGACAAGAAATTATCTACCAAATAAAAAATTTTTTATTTTTTTGCCATTTCATAATTTGGCTTGTGTTTTATTTAAATTTCAAATCAGCAAGCTCTTATAAAAACACCCTGTAGCAAAAATTAGCCGGCCAAGTAAAAGGTTGAAATAGCTACAAAAAAACTGTCTATCTTCTCATCTTTCCTAATCTGTCTCCTCAATACTATCCCCTCGTTTTCAGTTCCGGCGCAATGCATTGCATATATAGGGGTCATCCCCTGAGTGCTGGTCCTACTCCTAAAAAAAAAAAAATAAAAAAAATATGAACTACAGGGTGTGTGGTGGGAAGGTACACTAATTTGTTTGGTGGCCATTTTGGTTTCAGATTAGTCTTGACAGTTCATATTTGGCAGTCGCGATGTAGACTCGAAGCAAATTTATTGTGGAAAAATATTCGATTGAACAACGTGTTTTAATCGGTTTACAATGGAATTACTGCGAGACCTCTTGCCACAACAAGTTATTTCAAGAAATGCTGATGTTAATTGGCCTCCACGCTGGGCTGATTTGACTGTCCCGGACTTCTTTTTGTGGGGATATGTGAAAAGCAAGGCGTATGCAAACAAACCAGAAATGCTTGAGTAACTCAAACAAAATATTCGTGATGATTTTTTTTGTCTCAGGTGATGACCCCTACATAAACATTGCGGCGCAACTAGAAAGGAGAGGATAGTATTAAGGGGACAGATGATGAAACAGGAGGACCTTTTTACTTCACCGGCTAATTTCTTGTCACATGATAGTGTCAGCCGCCGCCAATTATGTTCAGTGACCAGTGCACTATGATTTCATCATTGAAACAGACTGACAACAACTAACCCAACCATGCACTAGTGCTGATCAGAAGAATTCAACACAATATTCATGATTGAACGCGGGGTCGAACTCAGGCTCTTCCGCTTCAAAGTTTCGTGTTCTACTACTTCAGCTAACAGCACCCCCAAGAAATACCGCGTGAAATGTGTGAGAATGTAATGAAAAATGTGTTCCAAAGGGCTCACAAATGCGTGAGGCTAACAGAGACGGGCATTTATCTGATATTGTATGCCATAGACAACAATTGCCAACATTAAATAAAACATTTATCAATATCACATCCATTCTCTTTCATTTAATCATTATAAACAACAAACTATTTAGCAGACCTTCCCGGCGCACACCCTGTATATGGCCTATAGTTAGCCGTGTTGCTTATCAAAGGTAACTGAATACAAATAGCCACAACGTTAATTAAATACTTTAGCAGACCACTTGTAGTATTTATTTGTTAAAGTTTAATAACTTTTTAAATAGCGCATGTGGAAATAAAATTGTGAACTCAATATATTTTCTTCTGATTACAAGTCAATGAACTTAATAAGCAAAAAGGCGGTGCGGTGCGGTGCTTTGCGGCTGATTTGTAGTTTAAAGCAATAAAATTATGAAAACTTTAAAAATCAAATGTGCTGATTTTGCAGGCAATAAAATAAAAAAGAATTAATAATAAAAATATAAAAGAAAAATAAATTAATAAAAATAATATAAATAAAAATGAAATAAAAAAGCAGAGTAAACACTTGACTAAATGTTGCGTAAAGGCGACATGGAGGTAAGAAAATATTAAATTAGTTGTTAAAGCAAAAAGTGCGAGAAATTTGTTAAAAGAGAAATCTCAAAGAAATGTTTGTCAAATATTTGACCGAAAAAGCGTAACCACTAAATATTATTTAAAAATTGTTTGATTCAGATAAGTGTTTTTTGAGTAAAACAGTTTCATAAAAAAAGTCCATAAACACTTTTTTTGAATTAAAATGTTTTTCAGTTAGTGGTTACGCAGTTTTGCATAAATATTTTTGGTAAGTGTGACCGTAGCTTAAGTAACTTAATATGAGCAATTACTTGTATTAGACGGCCGGGTAGTGCCCGTCATTGTTTGAATCCAGAAACAATTAAAATGCACATGAGTACCGATGATGAAAGTGTAGCGGCTTTCGAAAACAGCTGTTCTGCTCTGCTATATAAAAGCTGAATAGGTAAAAGCCGATTTTACTTTCTGTCTTGGAGTATTTATCATGTTATCTTTCTGGTTTTAAAAGCATTTTCGAGCCATTAGCCCACTTAATTGTTAGCACGAGCATGAGCTACAGACAGCAATCTGCCAATTAAATTGGATATTTCTGGGAATGAAAAATACTCTATGAATCTATTCTCTTGCGTAATGAAGAGGTTTTCAACAAAAACTTTTTTTTTCAACAAAAACTTTTTTTTACGTATTCGTAGTAGATGCATTGGCAATTGTTAGAATGAAAGCAATCTCATTCGAAAATCGCCTGAAATTATACTCTTGAATCTCATGTGGATTTGAAACACCCTAAATTCGACATTTGTGTTTCTTCACGTACCCATTCACCCAGAAATGCGTCCAGTCTCTAAAGATAATTTTTCGAATAAAATGAGGATCATTTGGCAGCTGCTTATAGGTGGCTTTTTTTTAAAAGAAAACAAAATAAAAAATTTAATATACGAGAATTGCATTACTACAAAACTGAGGTGTACACAATTGCAACTCTGGGCTGCCATTGCCCAGTTTTTTCATTCCCGTTTATTTTAATTTCATGAAAAAAATTTTATGGTTTACAGTCGAATCCGTTTTAGCGCAACACACTTTACTGAAAAAAATCGGATTACTGAAAGCAATATAAGTCCCCGCACTGATTATAAACGCAGCTAGTCTTGTTCACTTCGCTTTAGCGAAACATCGCTTTACTGAAAATATCGTATTACTGAAAACCAAAAGCAAGCCCACAACTACGTTTTGTATGAAACTTACTTCGCTTTAGTGAAATGACTAATTTATTTATTTGAAATCGATTGCATAACTTAAGGCTGAATAAATTGTGCATGTTTTGTCCGTTATAAAATTAAAGGGCAGAATGTATTTGTCCTTTTCGCTCTTACGTGTTTTATTGCATTTTTCTATTATATTGTCGTCAATGCAAGTGGCTAAACATTTTCGAGGAATTTGTGAAAAATTTCAACAACAAAATTAATAATTTTATAAATAAATTTTTTTTTTTTCAATAAAATTTTTACTTTAAATTGACGTAAAAAAAATATACAGATTTGATATAAAAAATTATGTTTTACTGATTTTAAGCAGTACGCTTAACTGTAACAGATTTCAGTAATCCGAACTTCGTTTTAGAGAAAAAAATCGGATAACTGAAAAAAATTGGGTTTTGATTATGTCCAATAAAGCGGAGTCGACTGTACTTTGAAATTTATATTTCATGCTGAATATATATTTTTTCATATCATTAATACAAGAAGCAACTGCACAATTGAGTTTAATTGCTATTTCAGTTGCCAGGTAATTCAATAGTGTGAAACTAAAACAAAAATTTGCAACCAAAAAAATAAAATCAAATATATCTGAGATGACTAATTCCAATTTTAGTGTGTACGAGCATGTGTACGATGTGGCTTTTTCTCTTGCCATTGACCACATAAAATTTAGCTGAAACTAGATAAAGTATAAATAAAAATATCAAAAGTCTGTACCTAAAAGTAATAAAAAAAAAGTCTTTAAATTAAAACCAACAAAAAAAAAATAAAATAAAATAAAAATTATATATAAAAAAAGTAAAAGGTAAATGCCCTCTAGCTGACTTTAATGATGCCCAAGACTAAAGGTTGCTAGTCACACCAAATGCTTTCAACGTTTGTGAAATAACGAAAAAGTTCACACTTTTTGTAAAATAATATTTTTCTGTTGTTTTGTTTTGTTCGGTTTTGTTGTTGTTTGCGTAGCACAGGAAAAATATTTTATTTTGTTTTTATTTCATGTCTTTTTTTTCAAAAGTGAGCAAAAAGTTAAAAACAACCAAGAGATACAACAGGAAAATAAAGTTTGATTTATATATAAAAATAAAATAATTTAACCAATTTAAATAACACTTTAATCATTTCCAAGGCCCTACAATACCGCCAAGTAAAAATTATGTTGATATGTTGGCAGAGTCAAGAAAATATAAAATATTTGTGCCTGAATTTGTATCGGGTGTTTTTTAGCCCACATGAAAACTATGGCTTGACAGCTGATAATGCCAAATTGTGTTTCTCATTTCTCTTTAGTGAAGTTTGGCGAGCAAAAGTTGTGAAAATGTTCTTACAAAAAATCCATTTATATATAGTATTTATATCAAAGAAATTTATTCAGTGATAAATGGCTATATTCGAGTACTTGGCTCGAAGACAATCTTCAAGCCGATAACGCATAACCCCAAATTACACCCATTAAAATTCATTGTGTGCTACGCTACTTATTGCCTTCGATATGAGCAAGAAGCTGCCGTTAGTGTGTATGGCAAGCGAAGTAAGCGTAAGCCATCATTTCTTGTTTAATTTTAGGAAAACATTAAAATATCCAATGCCTAATCAATAGGGCCCAACCGTATGTTCTGGTTCTTCCGAAATGATGCTCGGCCGAATTTGGCTGTTCGAAATTTCTTCCGAACTTCCCCGTACACCGAACTTTTTATACCCTCTCAAAAAGAATTGGAGGGTATATTCACTTTGTCATTCCATTTGTAACGCAGCGAAATATCTAACTGAGACGCCATAAAGTATATGTATTCTTGATCAGAGACCCCATAAAGTATATATATTATTGATCAGTCCGTCTGTCCGCCCGTCTGTGGAAATCACGATTTAGTTCAAATGAAATGAGCCAGACTCTTGAAATTTGGTATAAATACATATATCTTGAAGGCTAGCACAGGTTATGTTCAGAAATGTGCTAAATCGGGCAAAAGGGAAAAAAGTTCCCCTAAGAAGAACTAAACCAACCTCTAAAAAACAATATAATTTTTAAGGTTTTTTGTACTTTTGTTAAGGAAATTATATATTTTTATGTCAAAGAAGGTTCAAAGCATTAAACTTGGAGCCATAAAATAAAAAAAAAATAATTTTTGAACCCCGCCCCCTTTAGTGGGCGTTATTATATGCATAAATAGTGTAAAAATTTAACAAATTGTTTTACTTAAGCCTACATTCTTTAAAAAATAAAATTTTTAAGCCTTAATGACGAAGCTGAAGCGTAACCTGGTACTACTCTGCCCTACCCCCGTCTCCCCCTTTGCCCCCTAAATGACCCTATCAATAAAAAAATTTTTTTTTTATATTTTGTATTTACCCTGCAGGAGGATAAGCGTTAATTGTCTTTAAGCTACT
The DNA here is from genome assembly GCA_951800035.1 of Linnaemya tessellans. NCBI lineage: Eukaryota > Metazoa > Arthropoda > Insecta > Diptera > Tachinidae > Linnaemya > Linnaemya tessellans. Next base: position 116,596,381 of record OX637535.1, read on the forward strand.
GGTACGATTACTAGTATACCAAGCACTAGTTCAAAAGGTGACTGAACATATACAGAAAAGTACTAGTACTTCAAGTAGTTCATTTGTAGATTGATTTGACTTGTAGAATTTCATATTACTTTTTTATCATGTTTTGAAGCGAATCGTTAATTCGCATTTTCATTTATTTTATTTTTAATTGTTACAATTTTTAAACAAATTCAAATTTGAAACAAAGAATAGTATTAGAAGACCTGCATATCAGTTTATTTATTCGATAATTTATGTAAGCAAAGCGCAGTTTTCTTGTGTGTTAAAAAACTGACATTTTAAAAAATAAATAAAATTAAAAGATAATTTAAAAATTTTTTAAACGTGTTTTTCCTGTTAATATTTATATTCATATGTAAAATCAGCGATCTTTTTTAAAATAATAAAAACTGATATATGTATTGTATGTTCATTAGTGTTTGGTATATGGTGGAGTACCAAACGTAACTCAAGTTGTACAAGGTGCTAGTGGAATGAGTGTGCCCTGAAGGAACTATCCATTTCCTCTTATAAACTAAGAATTGATGAACCAAAAATTGCTTGTGAAGACAAAGACTTAACAAATTTCATTGGGTTTAAAAAACCAATAAATTTAGGAATTTTTTTTATATATAAACCAGTTCTTAATGCAGAACTGATTGTACTAGTATCCGACTAGAAGAAATTATACTAGTACTCATCTAGTACTAATAGTACTAGTATCCCCCTAGTTTCCATCTAGTACCAATGGTACTGGTAATTTTCCAACCGCACTCAAAATTAATTTGATCATTAACATGGTATAAGAAAGTTCACAGTTGGGAACTAGTACTGGTGATTTTTGTACTAGTACAAAACTAATTTGATATTAGTTCGATCTCCTGCAGGGTAATTATTTCAAACATTTATTTTTGTAGTTTTATGGCAAAGGTGAAATGTCTCCCCCACAGCCCTTGCCAGAGAGACCCCTACAAAATACAGTTTTAATACCCTCCAAAAAGAGTGAGACCCCATAAAGTATATATGTATTCTTGATCACTGATGAAGTCTAAGACGGTCTAGCAATCGTCTGTGGAAAACATTATGTAGTCTATTTTTGGACCCCGCCCCGTTTAGTGGGCGTTGGCGTACGATATTATATGCAAAAATAGTGTAAATATTGAACAAATTGTATTCTTTAAGCCTATAAGAAGCTGAGATGTTCTCTAATCTTGCAGAGGTGAAACGTCTCTCCCACGACCCTTCCCGGGAAGGACTCTGTCAAAATAGAGATTTAAAATAGGGTACAGTGATGTCTTAAAGGAACTCTATCCCATTAAGATAAACATTTTAAATTTTCTTACTAAATATTTGGAGGGTATTTAAGATTCGACCTGGTCGAATATAACGTTTTCACTTGTTATTCTTCATATCAGCAAAAACTTAATACTTATGCTTGTAATATTTTTATGTAGGGCGATTTAATAATTACTATTTGCTTTATTTCTAATGGCATATCAACTGCATACGATAGTAGTTTGAGTTGTTTCTACCACTTTTAGTTTAACCAGCCAAAGCTATTGACAAAAATGTTCGCTGGGTTGTTCTGCTATTGTCATAGCATTTAATACTTGACGTTGCAATATATTTCTAATTCATTATGATGGACCATTTATATATTTTAAATACTCATGCATTAGCGATTAATTTTTATTTAAAAATAAGTTCCTCAATAGCCAAGAAGTGTGTGTACTTTGAGTAAAATTTACAAACATTTTAAATTAAAATATCCGTTTTATTTTTCAATTCGAAACAATTACATTTAATTAGGCATGTTTTCAGTTTTTTGTGGTAGTTTCTGAAATGAAAATGATTTATTTAAAAAAAAATTTTCTTATTATGAGCCAACTTGTTTGCAATTAGCTGCTGTTACTTGCTGGCGCGTAAATAATGTACGTCTAGTCGTTTCACTTTCTTTTGAAATTGGCCAAACAGAAATTTCGCAACAAAAAAATAAAAAAAAATTAGCAAAAATATTTAAAATATTTTATAAATGATTCTTTTTATGAGCAGAGAATAAAGTTTCACTATTGTGTTTGTTTACACAAGGCATGTGATGATATACAAAGTCCACAGTACAGGGTACTCAGACAAGAGGTGTGTATAAATATTTTTGTAGTACTTTTTCAAATTAAATAGTGGAAAACTATAGAACAATTTTCGATTATGATCTCCTATTATTGTAGGGTCTGCCCAAACTCAAGCCAAAAGAAATCACCCTATTGGAGGATGCTCTTATTTTTGAAAATGGCGGCCAATGTCAAATCTGTTTTGACATTTGTGAACTAGACAGATGTAGAATACAAGTGAACAAGCCATGGAGCGATACAGTCCCCAAGAATGGGGAATAATCGTGTCTGGGACAAAGTGGACGATTTTTCGACCAAAATCATAATGAGCGATGAGGCTCATTTCCACCTCAGCGGGGGTACGTGAACAAGCAAAACTATCGCTTCTGGGGCACCAAAAATCTACGAGTGATGCACGGGGAGTCATTACACCCGCTAAGAGTGACTGCATAGTGTTCACGCTGGAGGAGTCATCGAATGACTTCTCTTGGCCCCCTTGTAGCTCTATTAAGGCAGTACTAGGAAATTATCGAGACATTTTTTCAAGTAATTTCCGAAAAATTTTTTATTACACCGATTAATTTTTTCTCAGGTTTGTCCTAGTGATTGATATTCACTTTTTATAAAAATTTAAACTTTAATTATGGAGAATGTTTTCCCTTCGTTCATTGCCGAAACTGAGCTACCTACCAGCGTTGCCAACTGTATAATTTCAAAAATCACTAAAACTAAAAAGCGCTAATTTTTGCAAAAAGTTATTTTTTAATATAATATTTATTAAAATAAATGAGGCTGAATTTGAGCCTTTTGGTTACGAAAAACTCATAAATTCAATTATTTTCAAAACTTCATGAATTTCTACCTACCAGCATTGCCAACTGTATAATTTCAAAAATCACCAAAACTAAAAAGCATGAAATTTTTGCAAAAAGTTATTTTTTAATTTAATATTTATTAAAATAAATGAGGCTGAATTTGAGCCTTTTGGTTACGAAAAACTCATAAATTCAATTATTTTCAAAACTTCATGAATTTCTACCTACCAGCGTTGCCAACTGTATAATTTCAAAAATCACCAAAACTAAAAAGCATGAAATTTTTGCAAAAAGTTATTTTTTAATTTAATATTTATTAAAATAAATGAGGCTGAATTTGAGCCTTTTGGTTACGAAAAACTCATAAATTCAATTATTTTCAAAACTTCATGAATTTCTACCTACCAGCGTTGCCAACTGTATAATTTCAAAAATCACCAAAACTAAAAAGCATGAAATTTTTGCAAACAGTTACTTAATTTAAAATGGCTCAATTTTATTAAAATAAATTAGGCTAGATTTGAGCCTTTTGGTTTAGAAAAACTCATAAATTCAATTATTTTCAAAACTTCATGAATTTCTACCTACCAGCGTTGCCAACTGTATAATTTCAAAAATCACCAAAACTAAAAAGCATGAAATTTTTGCAAAAAGTTACTTAATTTAAAATGGCTCAATTTTATTAAAATAAATTGGGCTGGATTTGAGCCTTTTGGTTAAGAAAAACTCATAAATTCAATTATTTTCAAAACTTCACGACTTAGTTTAATAAAAATTTATTATTTTTTCAAATGAATTAATAAAAAATAAATTACTTGAACTTTACAAATGAGTTTCCTAGTGTAGCAAAACTCATCAGCCAGCGACCCTGTAATAAAGCACTTCTCAACGTCAAATTTTGATTTGAAGATATTTTGGGTTTCGACAAAATTTGGCTTCAGTTCTATCACTAACAGAGAAAACGGTAGAGTTGACACATCGACAAAACCGCTCAAACTCAAATTTCACGCTGAATGATAAAAAATCATGCAGAATTAAAAAAAAACCTCATCAAAAGATATTTTATGCAACAAGCAAATTTTGTTTGGTTGATGACATGCGGTGCTGCATGCAACAACACAACATTTTCTGTTGCCCAGAATTAACTGTTGAACCAATTTGTGGTTTCATTAATGCATTCACCCAAACTATTAAAAATATCTCTTAATAAAAATTATTAAAAAAAAAATCCGCTTATTAATGATTATTTATCCCATAATCCCTGAATTAATGAACTCATAAACCAAAATAAATAATAATTAACCCCATAATAACTCTAGCATATTTTTGGTTTCCAAAAATATTTTAAACATTTTCATAAAATACTTGTTTATGCCCTTTATTTATTTGTACCGTTGAGTGTTCGCTATTCCGTGTTTGTTCATACATTATTTAGCTTTTATTCCAACACCACCCACATCACGTGAATTAAATAAAATACACACACACTCACGAAATACCAAAATAATTTTCTATTATTAAAATTTTTGTTTTGTTTTGTGTATTCAAAGATCAGGGTGATCATAAAAAATATAATTATAGTCATATGGAAATTTTGTTTATATCTAATGATTTGGCATGTGAGTCTTTGGTTGGTTGTGTTGGCCGCTGGTTCGCGTAATTTGAATAATTTATTTACCAAATTAACTTATAAACATATTGCGGAAAATTATATTAAAGCTGCTGTGATACGAGCTGTTCATTAATAAATTAATTTTAATAATAAAAAAAAATTGTATAAAAAGGTAAAGAAAAAAAATATATGGAACAGATATAATGGGAAAATAATTTACAGCCAATGACGTCCAGTACAAATTAAAATATTTATGCGAGTATTACGCAGTTGGCCAATTAGTAAATTTAAGAGCAAAATATTCGATATATCAACTTATAAAAAGCCTTGGCTATTATTGTATTATTGTTTGTAGATATCGTTACTTGACATACAAAAGGGCCAATCATCAGTTTTTAATTTAAACAAGTAAAAACGTTATATTCGACCGGGTCGCATCTTAAATACCCTCCAAATATTTAATAAGTAAATTTAAAATGTTTAACTTGCTGGGACAAGACATCTCTGTAGCCACATTTTAAATCTCTATTTGCACAGAGTCCTTCCCGGGAAGGGTCGTGGGAGAGACGTTTCACCTCTGCTGCTCAGCTTCTTATAGGCTTAAGGAATACAAATTGTTCAATATTTACAATATTTGTGCATATAATATCGTACGTCAACGCCCACTAAAGGGGGCGGGGTCCAAAACTACACTATTTAATGTTTTCCACAGACGAACCGTCTTAGATTTCATCACTGAACAAGATTATATATACTCGGTGGGGTCCAATTCTCTTTGGATGATATTAAAACTGTATTTTGTCGAGGTCTCTCTGGCAAGGGCCGTAGGGGAGCCATTTTCACCTTTGCCATAAAACTCCAAAAATAAATGTTTGGCATAATTAAATGTAAAATTTATTTAAATATTTTTTTATTTTTTTATAGGGCCATTTAGAGGGCAAATGGGGCAGGAGGGGGTAGGGCCAGATTACGTCTCAGTTTCGTCATTAAAGCTTAACAATATTATTTTTAAGGAATGTAGGCTTAAGTAAAACAATTTGTCAAATTTTTACACTATTTTTACATATAATAACGCCCACTAAAGGGGGCGGGGTCCAAATTTTTTTTTTATTGATAGTTGGACTTTCTTTGACATAAAAAAATCACACAAAAAAATATACACCATACACATGAGCAGTGATGATGAAAGCGTTGCGGCTTTCGAAAACAGCTGTTCTGCTCTGCTGTGTAAATTGAATAACTAAAAACTGATGTTGACTTTCCTGTGTGCCTTGGAATATTTATCATGTCTTTCTGAATTTAAAAAAAAAAACAAAAAATTTCGAACAATTGGCATATGAATCTTAATTCAATTTAATAAAAATATATCATTTGGCTAACAAAATTACAAAAAAAAATTTTAAATGAAACTTATTTGTTGGTGGTTAAATAAATAAATTTCATTTATAAAGGGTGTTTTTATAAGAGCTTGCTGATTTGAAATTTAAATAAAACACGTGCCAAATTATGAAATGACCAAAAAATAAAAAATTTTTTATTTGGTAGATAATTTCTTGTCATTTAACATTTAAATATAATTTCGGGCATATGGCCACCACGACTATTTTGCATAAAAGTCATTCTGGAGGTCCAATTTTCGACTACCTTTTCAAGCATTTGAGGTCGTATTTCAGCAATGACACGTTGAAAACTGGTTTCCAAAGCGTCAATCGTTGCTGGTTTATCCACGTAAACCATTGATTTCAGGTATCCCCACAAAAAATAATCGACTGGCGTCAAATCACACGAACGCGGAGGCCAATTCACCGGTCCATTTCTCGAAATAATGTTGTCGTTGAAATGTTCTTTCAATAAGTCCATTGTTTCGCCCGCAGTATGACAAGGGGCGCCATCCTGTTGAAACCACATTTCGTTTACATCCATATCTGGAAGTTTTGGCACCAAAAATTCATTGATCATGATTCTGTATCGATTTCCATTCACGGTAACGCGTCGTCCTTCCTCATTTTTAAATGAGAAATAAGGACCGATGATTCCACCAGCCCATAGACCGCACCAAACAGTACATTTATCGGGATGCATTGGTGATTCTTGAACGGCGTGTGGATTATCTTTGCTTCAAATACAGCAATTTTGCTTGTTGACATGTCCATTCAAACAAAAATGCGCCTCATCACTGAAGAGAATTAAGCGGATAAACATTTTTAATTGAACGCTGTTTTTGAAAATAAATTTCCACGATTGGGAAGCGTTGTTCTGGAGTTAACCTGTTCATGATGATTTGCCAAACAATACTGAGTAGAGACGTCACTTTAAACTGTCAAAACAGCTGTCAGACAACAGAGTGATTCGTATAAAAAAAAAACTTCACAAAAAACACCCTTTATATAATAGTATTGTGACAACAATGTGTCAAATAGAAAATTTCATAAAATTTTTTTTTTAAATTATGTAGTTTTTTAGAGCTTGTTTTAGTTCTTCTTAGGGGAACTTTTTCCCTCTGGCCCGATTCAGCCCATTTCCGATCATGACCTGTGCTATTCTTCAAGATATATCTATACCAAATTTCAAGGGTCTTTTCGTTTGGACTGAATCGTGGTTTCCACAGACGGACGGATGAACATGCTCATATCGTCTTATATTTCATCACTGATCAAGAATATATTTACTTTATGCGGCCTGAGAGGGATATTTTGCTGCGTTACAAACGGCATGACAAAGTGAATACATCCTCCAATTTTTTTTTTAAGTTTAAAGTGCAGGCCATGCTGGAATTATGTTAAATAGTTGGATAGTGTGTCGAAATGACGCCGCTTTTAATATCTTTTACTCTCTTTCAATCCACATCTTCTGTAGCCGTGTTGCTATTATTAATATTATTTCCGGTTCTGGAAGTTTTATTTTATATTCATGCATCTGTTTTTGTTTTCAACTTTTGAATCATGCAAAAGGTATTTTATTTATTATTCATACATTTTGTACTACTTCCAATTATTTGCTTAATGTATCATTTGGAGTACATGCGATAAATATACGAGTACAGCCAGTGATGCAATAACACTGGTCAGCAAAAAAAAAAAAAAAAGTGAAAGCAAACACATTTAAATGGCTTTAGTGTGATGAATCCAAATGTGTTAACAGATTGATTAGGTATTTTAAAAAAATTTAACCGGTTCTTATATAAAATTGACTGATTAATATGTAAACAATTTAATATAATTTTATAAAAATTTTTAAAAAATTTGTAATAATTTGGGTAATTATTTTTGAATTATAACTGGTGTCTTGAAGAAGATATTTAAAGAATAGAATGTTGAGTACAAGTAGCATTGCTTTTAATAAAGGGTGTTTTTTTTATGAAGTTTTTTTTATACGAATCACTCTGTTGTCTGACAGCTGTTTTGACAGTTTAAAGTGACGTCTCTACTCAGTATTGTTTGGCAAATCATCATGAACAGGTTAACGCCAGAACAACGCTTCCAAATCGTGGAAATTTATTTTCAAAAACAGTGTTCAATTAAAAATGTTTATCCGCTTTTTTGGTTGAATGGACATGTCAACAAGCAAAATTGCCGTATTTGGAGCAAAGAAAATCCACACGCCGTTCAAGAATTACCAATGCATCCCGATAAATGTACTGTTTGGTGCGGTCTATGGGCTGGTGGAATCATCGGTACTTATTTCTTTAAAAATGAGGAAGGACGAAGCGTTACCGTGAATGGAAATCGATACAGAATCATGATCAATGAATTTTTGGGGCCAAAACTTCAAGATATGGATGTAAATGAAATGTGGTTTCAACAGGATGGTGCCACTTGTCATACTGCGGGCGAAACAATGGACTTTTTGCAAGAACATTTAAACGACAACATTACTTCGAGAAATGGACCGGTGAATTGGCCTCCGCGTTTGACGCCACTCCATTATTTTTTGTGGGGATACCTGAAATCATTGGTTGACGTGGATAAACCAGCAACGATTGACGCTTTGGAAACCAGTATTCAACGTGTCATTGCTGAAATACGCCCTCAAATGCTTGAAATGGTGTTCGAAAATTGGACCTCCAGAATGACCCTTGTGCAAAATAGTCGTGGTGGCCATATGCCCGAAATTATATTTAAATGTTAAATGACAAGAAATTATCTACCAAATAAAAAATTTTTTTGGCTATTTCATAATTTGGCATGTGTTTTATTTAAATTTGAAATCAGCAAGCTCTTATAAAAAAACACCCTTTATATGTGAGTCACTAACACTGCAACAACACAGAAATTTACATTCCACCTTTTTTTGCAAATAACCTAGATTCTTTCATATTTATAGGTTGTGTGTTAAATACGTCAATTCAAAATATTTCGTTCTATCGCATTACCAAATAATAAAGGGTTTTTTTTTATAGACTGATACAAGTTGAAATCATAGTAAAACGTGGTAACATATTTTTGATATCAATGAAACGCTCTTTATTGGATAGAATATTTTATGGCATTAATGTTTAAATATGATTTCTGCCATGTGGTCGCCATGGCTGCCACGTAGAAGGCGCAGTCTGGAACACCAATTTTCAAAAACTAAAAAAATCTTGCATAAAGTGGAAGGACACACAACCTCTTCAGTTGCTGAGAATGGCGATGAATTGATGGATTAGGATCATCTTCAATGCTTTCCTGTACAACAGCAACAGCTTCTCCAGTCCACATTATCACAGTAACAATAAATGTGGTCCGAAAACGATTTGTATTGTTCTTCGAATTAGCCGCGCCGCTCTGAAGGACGATTGTGTACGCCATAAAATAGAAGAACAGCACGATGAGTTTGACATTATTTTGATTAAAAATTTCCACAATTTGCAAGCGTTGCTCTGGTGTAAGTCGATTCATAATGAAATGTCAAAGCAAACTAAACAAAAAGCAGCTATCAGCTGTTAAATGGGTGGTCAAATAAAGCAGTGATGCCTACTCAAAGTTGTATTACTTTAATAAAAAACACCCTTTAATAACCCATAAATGCAGCCCAAGCAAAAATATTGCACTACGAAAGTGTAGAAAAGTTCTAAGAATTTTATAATCTCGAAATTTCTAAGCAATAAGAAATTTTGTTAAATATTTCAATACAAATCTAATCCCCTTAACTAATAACAAAAAAAAAAAAAAAAAAAAGTTTTTATATATAAATAATAAATGGTACAACTTTAACCTCTTAAATTCCAACAGGAAATCGATAAGTTATTTTCATTCCTTCACCCCCACAACCACCTCATGAGTGAGTGGCATCCGTAATGGCCCTACAATCACTCCCTAATTGTTCTAGAAACTTGTACACGGGACACACACCTGAAACATCTGTCTGCTCTACTTTCAGTTGAAAATTTATTTTCGTTTCATTGTTCTCACTAAACTGAAGAATATTTAAGCGAATGCTTTTCTTGTTATTTTCAGTGAATTTTGGGCACAAATAAATTATGTACGAGTTCAATTTGAGGCACTAGATTATTTAATGGAGTATCCGATGTGCGGTTGGCTGTTAGTGAAATTCAGTTTTAATAGTCAATAAATTTTTAGTTTCTAGAGAGCATGTCATCATACGAGTACAGGTGTACAGATATTTATGTTTCTGAGGAATTAAAGGAAATTTTTTATAAAAAAATTTAAAAGTGTTCAATTTTCTTTTGCTACCCTTCACAAAAGGAGTGGGGGGTTTGTCATTCCATGTGCAATTTCTTCAATGGTAATATGGGACCCCATAAACTTTATATATTCTGGATCCTTATGAATAGGGAAGATGAATAAGTGATGTGTATCTGTCCATCCTTGGAAATGAACATAAACAGAGTTGTATTGAAATTTTGAAAAATCCAAAATGCAAAAAAGAATTGCAGGATATATTTACTTTGTTCTTCCGTTTGTAAAGCAGCGAAATATCCATCTGAGACCCCATAAATTATATATATTCTTGATCAGTGATGAAATCTAAGACGGATTGAGCATGTCTGTCCTTCGCTCTGTGGAAATCACGATTCAGTCCAAACGAAAATAGGCAGACTCTTGAAATTTGGTACAGATATATCTTGAAGGATAGCACAGGTCAAGTTCGTAAATGGGCTAAATCGGGCCAGAGGGAAAAAAGTTCCCCTAATAGGAACTAAACCAACCTCTAAAAAACAACATGATTTTTAAAGTTTTTTTTTATAATGTTGTTAAGCAAATGATATTTTTTTATGTCAAAGAAGGTCCAAGGATCAATTTTCGGACCCCGCCCCCTATAGTGGGCGTTATTATACGCAAAAATAGTGTAAAAATTTAACAAATTGTTATACTTAAGCCTACATTCTCTAAAAATAACATTTTTAAGCATTAATGACGAACCTGAGACCTAATCCGGTACTCCTCTGCCCTACCCTCTCCTCCCCCTTTGCCCTCTAAATGACCTAATCAAAAAAATTTTGTTTTTTAATTTTGTATTTAATTATCCCAAACAGTTATTTTTGGAGTTTTATGGCAAAGGTGAAATGTCTCCCCCATGGCCCTTGCAAAGAGACCCCGACAAAATATAGTTTTGATACCCTCCCAAAAGAATTGAACCCCATAAAGTATATATATTCTTGATCAGTGATGAAGTCTAAGACGGTCTAGCGATGCCCATACGTTCGTCTGAGGAAATGATGATGTAGCCTATTTTTGGACCCCCGCCCCCTTTAGTGGGCGTTGACGTACGATATTATATGCAAAAGTAGTGTAAATATAGAACAATTTGTATTCCTTAAGCCTATAAAAAACTGAGATGTTCTCTGATCTTGCAGAGATGAAACGTCTCCCCCACGGCCCTTCCCGGAATGATTTTGTCAAAATAGAGATTTAAAATTGGCTACAGAGATGTCATAAAGAAACTCTGTACCATCAAGTTAAACATTTTAAATTTACAATTAATTTTTGTAATTAATTTTTGTATATTATTCGACCTTATTTTTGACTAAAATTCTTAATTCTTATCTTCAGGCTCTAGGTCTAAGAATTGAAAATAAAACTCCGTTTTTTATATTTTATTTTCTTATTCGTTTATATATTTTCAATATTTCAAACACCTTCGGTGTTCTTCTTCAGGAAAAAACTGGAAAACAAATTGGTTATCACAACATTTAGTATCACAAAAATAATATAATTTAATTTAAGTAACAAAAATTATTTTCTTTATGTTTAAAAATTATAAAAGTTAAAAAAAATATATAAACAAGTATCTTTGCCTTACTTTCGAGTAAAGTCGTCCACTTAGCACTAGGGTGAATTGTTTACTAAATTTGTTTTGGTTTATTGTGTTTTGTTATTATATGTCTATACGTATGCGCGCAATTTTCCGTGTCTGTTTTGTAGTTCATCCTAATTTCGGCGGGAGTGTTAATTATGTGTAGCATTTCTACTGTGAACCTTTTTTTATAATTATGTTCTTGTTGTAATATTTTTGTATTGTCTATGTCTGGCGATTTACTTAATAAATATTTGGAGGGTATTTAAGATTAGACCCGGTCGAATATAACGTTTTTACTTGTTTCTTTTTTTAATCTTAATAACAATAAAAATAGAATTTTTATATACTAAATATTTGGAGGGTATTTAAGATTCGACTCGGTCCAGTAAAACGTTCTTACTTGTTAGTTATTAAAACACAAGTTAAGACTTTCTAATACCTGGCAACAAAAAATAATAATATAAGGAATCCTATATGAGTGTCATATATAAAAAAAAATATCACTATTGTTTACCAAAAAGTTTGCTAGTATTTTTGAAAAAGTATCTCAAAAATACAGCAATTGTTGCGGCGTATTTTTTACGTTATTATTATTATTTTTCTTTTTGGTATCATCCATAGAAAACATGTTGGCTTTTTGTGAGTGACTGAGTGACTAATGCACCCGGCATTCCATTATGAATATTTAAATTTGTTTTTTTTTTTTTGCTTTTTTTAAATGCCACTTTTTACGTTTATAATCAAAATGTGTTTGTGCATGTTTTTCTCTTTTCGCCGGTTATATTGTGATAAGGAAACAATAACAAACCTACAGATGACTACCGGTGAGTGTAGGAGCATTTTTAACAAAAAAAAAAAAAAAAAAAAAAAAAAAAGAATTGCAACTCGCCACAACACTTTTGTTGTAGTACAGCTCTTTTGGTACCAAATAAATAATATTTAATAAATTGCCTGCTGAAGTGCTAAAAATCGGGCAAAAACTTGTTGATATGATAAAAAAAATATTTTCGAAAATAAAAAATATTTTACAGTAGGATAAAGTTGTTAACATAATAAATATGTACTCCATACAGAACGGAACCCCCTAAAATATGAGCTATAAAATGTGGTCGGCTGCCATGACACAGAAACGAGCCGTCATTTTTGTATGGTGTTGCCAGACTAACAGATTAATTGACGCGACTAAGTTTATCATGAGCCACTCTTGCCATAGGAGTAAATATGACATTGTAGGCAATTATAAGTAGGGTTCATGCCCTAAGCGCCGGTCCAAGTAAAATAAACACCAGCCCGGTGATGCCACCTGACCAGAAACGGCACCATTTGGTCACTTTCTTTGAATGTAATTGTTTTTTTCCCAGGACTATTTGTGTGACCCATATGCGGCAATTTTGGTTGTTTATATACGCACCTACTTCAAAATGGATCTCATCGTTAAAGATGATTTTGTTTAAAAAACGTGTTATTTTCGTTCATTTTCCCAAACAGCCAATTGACAAACGTTCGAAGCAAGCGATGGTCGACCGACGTTGCATGGCTAAAATTGCCCAACTTTTTGCTAAATAAGTCTAAAAAGATGACAGCTCAATTCTTGACATTTCATGATTTGACAGCCAATTTGTTTCCTAACCTCAAATTTGTCCACCCTGTACATATTAAAAATTCCACTCCGTAGCAGCACTAATAATCCAGTCTACATTCATGTGCTTTCTTTGTTAAACTATAAAAGAGTAAATAAATAAAATTAAAAAAAAAAACAGCAGCAAATCAAATTAAGTTTTAATAACAAAAAAAGAAAAAATAAATCAAATAACAATGAATGCAAAACCAGAAACAATAACAATAACACGCTGTTCCCTCAAAAGTATGTCAAATATCGCGATTTTTAATCCGCAACAGGCGTGTGGGTGTGTAACACAAAACGCACATGAACAAAAATAATTTATTTATAATTCTTCCTCTACTTCAAGCAACGTCTTTTTACGGAAAGGGAAACTGATAACAATAAAAAAAATTCTTAAAAAAATTCTGCGTAAGTAGAGCGTCACTATTTAATTCATTCTTTTTTTTTAAATTTATTTTTTTTTGCTAATAATACTTTTTAATTTTTATTGCTTCTTGTTGCGGTTTAAAAAAAAAAGCTGCTCTTGGGAACTAAACTAATTATTTTTGTTGGCACATCATATATACGTGAAAGAAATTTTTAAGAATTTTGGCGATGTTATCAGTAAAATATTTAGGGAATGCAGGAAGCGGAAGTTTAATATTTTTTTTTATAATGGATGTTGAAAATGGCTTGGAAAAAAATAAATTTTTAGATTCAAAGATAAATTGTAAATTTAATACTGAATATTAATTTATTATAATTTTTTAATTTCACATTCGATCGACGACCTCCCTTAGCAACGCGAGCCTGTTGATTGCGCTTACAATGCTCCTCCGGAGTCCGGTGGTTACAGCAAGTGAACTGAAATTCGTTAGGATTTTTAATATCACAGGTCCGTTCTTGTCCACGTGAATTAAAAACGGTCATTCCAAGGATTTCAGAATGAATGAATTCCGGAGCTGAAGTCTTTGTATCCACCGTAAAATACTTGATCTCTATATATTTTACCTAAGACAAGCATACAGGGGATAAGCCTTCCTCGTGCAATGCATTACGAAACTATAGAACGGAGGGGATCGTGTTGTTGTGAGGAGAGAAAGGTCTCCCCCATGGCCCTTTCCAGAGAGACCCCGACAAAATACGTTTTTAATGCCCTACAAAAAGAATTGGACCCCATAAAGTATTTACATTCTTGGTCAGTGATAAAGTCTAAGATGGTCTAGCAATGACCATACGTTAGTCTGTGGAAAACATGATATACAGTCGACTCCGCTTTACTGGAAATAACCTAAACCCAATTTTTTCAGTTATCCGAGTTTTTCTCTAAAACGTAGTTCGGATTAGTGAAATTTGTTACAGTTAAACGTACTGCTTAAAATCAGTAAAACAATATTTTTATGTCAAATTTGTATATATATTTTACGTCAATTTAACGTAAAAATTTTATGTAAAAAAAAATTATTCATAGAATTATTCATTTTGCTGTTGAAATTTTTCACGAATTCCTCGAAAATGTCTAGCCACTTGCCTTGACGACAATATAATAGAAAAATACAATCAAGTACGTAAGAGCGAGAAGGACAAATACCTTTTGCCATTTAATTTTTTAACGCACAAAACATGCAAAATTTGTTCAGCCTTAAGTTATGCAATCGATTTCTAATAAAGAAATATGTCATTGTTCATTTTTTTCACTAAAGCGAAGTAAGTTTCATGCAAAACGTAGGTGTGGGCTTGCTTTTGGTTTTCAGTAATACGATATTTTCAGTAAAGCGATGTTTCGCTAAAGCGAAGTGAATAAGATTAGCTGCGTTTAAAATCAGTGCGGGGATTTTTATCGCTTTCAGTAATCCGATTTTTTCAGTAAAGCGTGTTGCGCTAAAGCTGATTCGACTGTAGTCTATTTTTGGCAGTACTCCTCGGTCATGTTGGTATTCTACATCTTCTTGCTGAGCAGAAAGGGAGAGAAGATTATTCGGCCATCCAAGAGGAGGGTGTAGTATTAGTGCAAGGTTGTGTTATTAATTGTCGGCCCATTCCAGTAACGAATGGATAAGACTGGCCGCTGAACACAAGTGGCAGCGATTGACACTATCATGTACTAAAGAGCAGAGTAACAGCACCCCCTTCGGCGGCCCTGCATCAAAAAAAAAATTAAACGGCGAAGTAAAAGGTTGCAATAGCCACAAAAAATCCTTTATTTTCTCATCTTACTTCATCTGTCCCCTGCTTTCTAGTTCCACCGCAATGTACTGTATTTGTTGGGGCCATCCCCTGAGTGCTGCTTCAAGATAAACTAAAAACAAAGATTTAGGTGAACATTTAAGGCCAACTTCTTGTAAAATATTTGATATATTGAGAAACTGTTTATTGGGTAAATTTTGTGTAGAAATTTGTCATAAAGAAGGCTGTTAGCATAAAATATTTGTTTTGTATTGGGCCTAAAATGTACGAGGATTCGGTGTAAGAAATTTCTATGAAAAAGGCCATATGCAGTTTTTTACATCTGGTTGTTTTAGTAAAAAAACAAAATATGTCTATAAATTAAAAGTTGTGTTAATTCCATTTCTCACAAAATATTAATGCCACTTGAAAAATTTAAATTCATTTTACTGCCCTGAACTTTTGAAGTGTAAGCAGTCGTACTTTACGGAATTGCAACTTGTTGTGAAATTCTAAAGTATCACTATTATAATGAGAAAAAAAAAAATGTTTTTAAAATTGCCATATTTTAGCAGTTTCCTTCTTAGCCAACATTTCCTTATTAGCAAAGCAAATATTGTTGTGAAACATTTTCAAGAGTCTCGTATCTACTTCGAATAATCAAAATATGTTAGGAATTTCTTAAATAAATATTGAAATTGGCAAAATAATAAATAAAAAAGATACTTGAAAAGAGCACTCACTTGTTTGCTTAGAAATATCAAAATAAACAAATGAGGGCAAAAAATAAAATAAATTATAATGAAAAGTTTATAACAAATTCCTGTGCTAAATAAAATTTTATTTGCTAGACATTTGAAGAAGAAGAGTAAGAAACGTATGACTGATTGCCGAGCAAGACTGCAGAAGAGAGGAAAACTACATATAGTTTAATTAAATATTTGATAATGAGTTCTAAGGTAATTTAAATGTTTTATCTAAGAGACAAAAACAAAAATACTGGGTTTTTATAAAAATTTTTTAAAAACCTACGTAATATCTAAAAATAAACAAATAAAAGTAAATGGCAAAAGCAAACAATTAAACGACACACAAAAAAAAAGGGGAACTGTTTTATTTTAAACGAAATAATGCCACAGACAAAATCACGTTAACAGCCAACCTTAGCCGCATAATTGCTTGGGATTTAAAAGCAAAATCATTTCGAAAAATATTTACATTGAAATAAAAACAATTAGCTGCTGCATTAAGCTTTTCACGCGTCTCTTCATATAATCCTAAGGGTATCAACAATCAACAAGATTGACTTCACAAGAATGAAACAAAAACACAAAATCTGCTTAGACGGGGGGCATGAGGAAAAAACACAAGGATTTGAATGTGTTTACATCGGTTTGTTGATTATTGACGGGGGTTTTGGCGGCCTCTTTCTCAAAATATAAAAATTATTCTTCAAGTTAGACATTTATTTTAGGCAGTTATTTAGAACTTTCTAACTCTTTATGCTAAATTCAACTATTAGGCTAGTGTTGGTAAGCGAAGCTAAATAATCCGATAGAATAGAGAATTAAAGATTAAGTCCCGGTTTACACTATGCAATTTTTGTCGCAGCAATTCTTGATATTTAGTGAGGAAGAGCGAGAAAGAAATACAAATGGTATGTATTCCTGTTTCAGGACTCTCATACAAAACAAGAATTGCTGCACCAAAAGCTGCATAGTGTAAACCGGGACTAAGTTAGTTGAATAAAATCTCACAAAAAAAAAAAACAATATAGGGTCCGCCATCTAATGTTTTTTTTTTCAACTAGTGCTTATTTCGTGAATGGTAACACTTAGCTCATGTCTGAGTTGACAGATGATTAGTTTTAACCTTCCGCTGAACGAATATGATTGACCATTCCATGCGTTTTCGATTCGCTAAATAGGCCTGCGATCGACTTACAGAAGATGCCAATTTTGCCAAAAAAAAATCATCTTTTCAGCTCAAGCTCATTTTGATCTTGGCGGGTGTGTAAACAAGCAAAATTGACGCATTTGGGCCACAGAAAACCCGCATGCATGCATTGAAAAGCCGACGCACCCAAAACGAGTCACTGTTTGGTGCGGATTTTGGTCCAGAGGCATAATTGGGCCATTTTTCTTCTTGGCCGTTACAGTCAATGGCGATCGTTATCGGGCCTTGGTGAACGATTTTTTGTTCACAAAAATTGAAGAGGAGGATATTGACAACATTTGGTTTCAACAGGACTGCGCTACGTGCCACACAGCCGAAGCTACACTCGATGTTTTGCGGCCTGTTTTTGAAGATCGCATTATCAGCCGCAGAGCTGATGTCGTTTAGTCACCTCGGAGCTGCGATTTGACACCGTTGGACTATTATTTGTGGGGTGCCGTCAAAGATAAGTGTTACGCCGACAAGCCAGAGACAATTGACGCTTTAAAGGCGAATATTCGTGAAGCCATTGGTGAAATACAGCTGCACACAATCGATAAAGTGCTTAAAAATTGGACCGATCGTGTAGGCTACTGCATGGCCAGCCGAGGCAGTCATTTCAATGAAATTATTTTCCATTATTAACCGCAAGGATTGTACTTTCAAATAAAAAAAGAAATTTGGGAAAGAAAATATTCAGTAGTATTTTTTATAGCATTTCAAAAAAAATAAAAAAAGTTATTTGGCGGACCCTATATTTATTATTTACCTGTAAATATTCCATTAGCTTTATGGTTGATCACCAAGACAGTGAGTAAACTGCTCCAGAAAATGATGTAATCCAAATTAAGTTTATGATTCATATTCGATGATTTAAACTTGGTTTTAAATGAAGATGATTTTTGTAAAACGAATTTTTGTGCTATTTAATAAATTATTTAAAAATTTGTTTAACTGAAATTTCTTTTATTTTACTCTTTATTTAAAACACTTCTTTTGATTTCTTTGAAATATGTTTACTTTTGAATTTAAAATATTTTTAAATATATTTTCTAAGCTGCTGGGACTTTTTTAAACTATTTTTTTTATTTTTTTTAAACACTTTATGTATTTATTTGAATTACCATAGAAATATTTTATAATTAAAATTTTCACTTGTAGTATTTTCCTTCAGAAAGTATTGTTGAGCTGGAAATAAAAACAAGAAAAAAGTTTTATTTGTTATAGCAAATATAAATAAGATATTTTTTTAAATAAAAGCCTTTAACCCTAGAAGCGTTTTAAACTCTCTCTCTCTCTCTCTCTCTCTTTTAAACTGTTGAAGTTAACACATCGTGATTTTTAGTCAAGGCAGTAGTCGACTGCCGCCTGCCGATCGCGCACTTGCCGCAAATCCAAAATCAACCATTTTTGGTTTTATTTTTTAGTGTGATATTAAATATTTTTGAATAAATTTTATTTTTGTGAAAAATGTATTTTTGTGTTCCAATTTCAAATTTCATTAAAAAGGAACTATATAACTAAATACAGTTAAGCCCAGAGGTTATTATTAGTACAAGTACGTCTCTGAGTCATATGTTCGTTTATGCCTTATGTTTTACTAAAATAGGTTAGGCTTGTAGGGTTAAATAATTAAAAGCAAATGATCGTGAGCCGTGCGTGACTGGAGAAAAGGCTAGAACTATAAACTGCTGAAAACTTCTGTTATTCATACTATAAGGATCCAGCGGGCAAATTATGGCATACAATATCGATTGAAAGCGTTGCGGCTTTCGAAAACAGCTGTTCTGCTCTGCTGTGTAAGTTGAATAACTAAAAAACTGATGTTGACTTTCCTTTGTGCCCTGGAATATTTATCATGTCTTTCTGAATTTAAAACAAAAAATTTCGAACAATTAGCCTATAAATCTTAATTCAATTTAATATCGATAACATTTTTAATATATAAATTATACAGCGGCCAAATTACCGTACTCGATATCGATCGAAATTTCAATACATTTTAAATACGAAATTTTGATCAATATCGAATGCGGTAATTTGGTTACACGTATATTTTATATGTGTTTAATAAAGAAATTGACGAAAGACAATTACCTTAAGGTGACGTCTATAATATATCACCTAGGGCCATTATTCAACTTAAATTTAGTTAAAAGTAAGACTTTATCAGACGTATAAAAAGCTTTCCATTAATGCAAATTGGATATAACATACCAGGTAGGATAAAGTTACCTGCAATTTATCGCTCACTTTAGGTTAAAGTAAAATTTTGCAAATGATAAAGTTTTTATAAGTCCGATAAAATCCTACTTTTAACTAATTTTAAGCTGTAATAATGGCCCCTAGTATTTTAATCAAGTCAATTTGAGGTCCTACAATGACAAAATCAGCTAAAAGTTATAAGAAACACGAAACAACTGCTGGTCCCTGGGAACTACTCAACCAATTTTATTAAATTTCTTTTCCAATATTATTTCCATAATTATGGATCGTGAACAAGTCTTTTTCTCTGGGACGAACGAGACCATATCGACACCCATAATATAAATATTTTACAGCTTGTGGTTAAGTTTTGTTAAAAAGAATTGTCAGTCCATTTGTAACGCAGCGAAATATCCATCTGATCAGTGATGAAATCTAAAACGAACTGAGCATGTCCGTCCGTCCGTCTGTGGAAATCACGATTCAGTTCAAACGAAAAAAGCCAGACTCTTGGAATTTGGTATAAATATATCTTGAAGGATGGCACAGGTCCAGTTCGGAAATGGGCTAAAGCGGGCTAGAGGGAAAAAAGTTTAAAAACATGATATAGTGTATTTTTGGCCCCCTCCCCTTTAGTGGGCGTTGACGTACGATATATTGAAAAATAGTGTAAATATTGAACAACTTTTATTCCTTAAGCCTATAAGAAGCTGAGATGCTCTCTGATCTTGCAGAGGTGAAACGTCTCTGCCACGGTCCTTCCCGGGAAGGACTCTGTGAAAATAGAGATTTAAAATTGGGTACAGAGATGTCTTTAAGGAACTCTGTCCCACCAAGTGAAACATTTTAAATTTACTTATTAAATATTTGGAGGGTATTTAAGATTCGAGCCGGTCGAATATAACATTTTTACTTGTTTATTATTATTTTCTAATTATCTGCTTTTATAGAAAAAATTATAGAAAAAAGAACTCAAAGTTAAAAAAACATAAAAAAATAAAAAAAATTACAGATGTTATTACGAAAATTACTACCAATAATTAATTAATATAGCATAAAATGTATACGGTTGGAAAGATCTATTCTTTGTCTTTCATAAAGCGTTCAAAAATTGAAGATCGGATTAAAATCAACTGAGTTACGTGTTCATAAGTACTCGGACCTACCCGAAAATAGTTTTTTCGGAATAACTCCGAAATTTGGGGGTGTTTCCGAACTTTTAAAAATTGATTTATGATCTACTTAATAATGCCTACAACTTACACTAGGTCACTTTCCAAGTATATTTTCACTGTAGCACCGTGTTATTACTAAATTTAAGATCAATGACTTAACATCAACTTGGCTCGACATATTTTGTTAATAATTTTTTTTTTACATGTTACACAATTTAAGCGCTAAGTCTCGACTAAGTTTTTTCAGTGAGTTGAGTTGTGTTCACTAAACACAGTTTTTAGCAGCACTGTATTTGTAATTAAGTGTTAATTGAGCAATTACTAAATTAAATTTTGGTTAATTGAGCTCAATAATGGCATTGATTGCGAAAATCTCAATTAAGTTTCATGTCAGAAGATCGTATTCATTAAAAATTCTTATCTTAATAAGAAAATTAATTAATTCGAATAATAAAAATTTATATTTACATTTAATAATTAAAATTTTAAAGACCTTTTCTAATCTATATATATATATATATATATATATATATATATATATATATATATATTTATACATATAAATATATATATATACATATATATATATATATATATATATATATATATATATATATATATTACATATTATATATATGTATATATAGAATACTAAACTATGCATTTGATCATGTTATGATCTTTAGCAAAGTTGTTGCGCATGAGCCGACGGAGGTTTCTAAGTTGGTGCGACTAATTTCCGATAGATGGCGCTACTGAAAATTAATTAAAATTTATTGAATCGTAAGCCATGCATTTGATCATGTTATGATCTTTAGCAAAGTTGTTGCGCATGAGCCGGCGAAGGTTTCTAAATTGGTATGACCAATTTCCGACAGGAAAATTGATCAAAATTAATTAAATCGTAAACTGCGCATTTGATCATGCTATGATCTTTGGCAAAGCTGTTGCGCATGAGCCGACGGAGGTTTCTAAGTTGACGCGACTGATTTCCGATAGATGGCGCACCTGAAAATTAATTAAAATGCATTGAATCGTAGGCCATGCATTTGATCATATGATGATCTTAAACAAAGTTGTTGTTTATGAGCCGACGGCGGTTTCTAAGTTAGTGCGACTAATTTTCGCCAGGTGGCCCACTGAAAATTAATCAAAATTAATTGCATCGTAAACTAAACTATGCATTTGATCATGTGTTGATCGGACATATTCCATACCATTAATAGCACTTGCTATAACTCATTCCAAAAAAAAAATTTAATTGCATAGATATTTGTGTAATGTCTTTCCTTCAAATTTATTTTAGTTGGTGCCGCAGCAACGCGTTCAGGGTACGGCTAGTTTTTAATAAAACAAAATTTAAAAAATAGTCCTTAAATACTATACGTGTTATTTTTATAAGGAAGTTTGTATTAGTGTCTGTATTTAAAAAAAAACTGCTCCGAGAAAGAAATATTTTCGAGTTGAGGAATAATATAATTGAACTTAAATCTTGAATTATATTTTTAATTAAATCAATATTATTTTTGGCTCTCTTCAAATTGTTTTATAATTAATGAAAAAATAGTAATTCGATCATGAATCTTCACTCAGCACTTTTATAACAGCAGAATCTCAGCAGAATCTTCACTCAGCACTTTTATAACACACGTCCCACTGTTTATTGCTGATTTCAACAACCAGTTTAAATATAAAATCCAAATGACAAGCCATAATTAATTTATTGTTGATTAATTATAATAATTAATATTTAAGAGAGAAAAAAAAAATGTATTTATATATATTTTTTTGTACTATAAAAAAACGTTCTTTTATGTTTTACTAACCTGATTAATTTTTTCAACAAATTGTGGTTATCGACAATTTTGTAATTTTGTTGACAGCTAATCTATTTTCTTTTTTTTAAATTCTGCACAGGCTTAAAATACATATTAATTAAACACAATTTTTTTTAACTAATAAGTTAAAATGTTTTTTTGTTCAGGTAATTAATTTACAATCAATTGATGACAGTTTTTGTTGTTGCAATTGTGTCAAATCAAAATAATTTGTTTTATTTGATTTTTAAAAATGATAATAATGGGTTTTGACTTTATTTAAATTTTATTATTATTATTATTATTTTTAAATATTTTTGTGGTATTAACTGGCGTTAAGCAATTAATTCAAAACCGTGTTAAACAAATTTATTTCAACCACAGAATTAATGAGAAGCTATTATTTAATTTGGTTTATTTGTATATTTTAATCAATTAGATTAGAGTATTTTTTTTTAAGATTGTATTATAGAAAATTTGCACTTTTTTCTTAATATTTTTGTTGCTGTTGTAATAAACCAACGAGATCCTGTAAATAAAAAACAAGATGATATAAATATTAATTAATTACAGGGGAATAATTGTAATAATAATTAATGCAGGGCTAAAATAGTTTAGTAGCAAATTAAAGAACAAAAAAATATTTTATTAACATATTAAAATAATTAAAATATATATTAAATTAAATTAAGATTTATAGGCTAATTGTTCGAAACTTTTTGTTTTAAATTTAGAAAGACATGATAAATATTCCAAGGCACAAGAGAAAATCAACATCAGTTTTTAGTTATTCAACTTACACAGCAGAGCAGAACAGCTGTTTTCGAAAGCCGCAACGCTTTCATCATCACAGCTCATGTGTATTTTGTTTGTTAACACTTATTCGGTGACTTAGTTGAATATGATAAGAGTTCTTATTTAAACAAATTTTATTAGGAAACTACATACGAGAACTGTATCAACCTGATGTGTTGCCGTTTGATTATTTTCTTCATATTTCTGAATTTTTTGTTCCATCATACCTCAGCCAAACTTTTTTGGTTTGAATTTTTCTATACTTAAATATATATATTTGTTGTACACTTTACCAAAAAGTGAAAGGGGTGCTGTTGGCTGAAGTAGCAGAACACGAGACTATGAAGCGGAGGGTCCTGAGTTCAACCCCGTGCTGAGTCATGAAAATATTATGTTGAATTCTTCTGATCAGCCATAGTGCATGGTTGTGTTAGTTATTGCCCGCCTGTTTCAATGATAAAGGCATATAGCACTGGTCACTAAACAAAATTGGCAGCGACTGACACCATCATGTACTCAAAAGAAGCATCCTCCGGCGAAGTAAAAAAAATATGGTTGAAATATCTACAAAAAATTCTATAATTTCTCATCTTTCTTCATTTGTCCCCTCAATACTATCCCCTCCTTTCTAGTTTCGACGCAATACACTGCATATGCAGGGGTCATCCCCTGAGTGCTGGTCCGAGATAAAAACAAGTAAAAACGTTATATTCGACCGGGTCGAATCTTAAATACAATTCAAATATTTTGTAAGCAAATTTAAAATGTTTATCATGGTGAAATATAGTTCCTTTAAGACTTCCCTGTACCCAATTTTAAATCTCTATTGTGACAGCGTCATTTCGGGAAGGGCTGTGGGGGAGATGTTTCACCTCTGCAAGATCAGAGAACATCTCAGCTTCGTATAGGCTTAAGGAATACAATTTGTTTAATATATACACAATTTTTGCATATAATATCGTACGTCAACGCCCACTAAAGGGGGCGGGGTCCAAAAATAGACTATATCACATTTTCCACAGACGAACGTGTGGGCGTTGCTAGACCGTCTTAGACTTCATCACTGATCAAGAATATATATACTTTATTCGGTCCCACTCTTTTTGGAGGGTATTACAACTGTATTTTGTCAGGGTCTCTCTGGCCAGGGCCATGGGGGAGACATTTCACCTTTGCCATAAAACTCTAAAAATAAATGTTCAGAATAATTAAATGTAAAATTTATTTAAAATTGTAATTTTTGATAGGGTAATTTAGGGGGCAAAGGGGGAGGAGAGGGAGGTAGGGCAGAGGAGTACCAGGTTACGTCTCAGCTTCGTCATTAAAGCTTAAAAATGTTATTTTTAAGCAATGTAGACTTAAGTTAAACAATTTGTTAAATTTTCGCATTATTTTTGCATATAAGAACGCCCACTAAAGGGGGCGGGGTCCAAAAATTTATTTTTTCTATCGTTGGATCTTCTCTGACATAAAAATTTATCATTTGCTTAACAAAATTACAAAAAAAAACTTTAAAAATTATGTTGTTTTTTAGAGGTTGGTTTAGTTCTTCTTAGGGGAACTTTTTCCCCTCTAGCCCGATTTAGCCCATTTACGAACTTAACCTGTGCTATCCCTCAAGATATATTTATACTAAATTTCAAGAGTCAGACTCTTTTCGTTTGGACTTAATCCTGATTTCCACAGATGGACGGACGGATGGACGGACGTGCTCAGATCGTCTTAGATTTCATCACTGATCAAGAATTGTATATATACTTTAAGGGGTCTCAGATGGATATTTCGCTGCGTTACAAACGGAATGATGAAGTGAATATACCCTCCATATTCTTTTTTGGAGGGTATAAAAACTCTTGACGATCCACCATACACATGTAGATCCGTGAGTAGACTTTAAATACTCCCGATATGCCTCTGTTGTCCCCATTACTTTGTTATTGTTTCGGTAAAAGAAAAACAATACAACATTAGAAATTCGTCAGTACAACTGACGTTTCTAACGAATTAAAGCATGTGAAGTTAATCTTGATAAATGGTTGGAGTCTGTAATGCCTACAGCCAGCTGAAAAAGATTTTGTCACATTTTGCAAAATGTTTAACTCATTTTCTAAATACTTTCGCTGCCTACACTAACATCTCACCTTAATCCGTAACACATTGGCCGTTATCATTATATTTCACTAGATTCTGGCTAAATCTATTCAACTCTATCAATGAGATATGATCCTAATCATGATTAATTGTCCAGAAGTTTCTTTACTAATTGTCCAAGTGTGGCAAATATATAATTTCAAAGGAGAATATACAACTCATTTCTTTCATACTCCCACAGCCCACACTCACCGTTCGCATAATAAA
The DNA here is from genome assembly GCA_951800035.1 of Linnaemya tessellans. Lineage (NCBI taxonomy): Eukaryota > Metazoa > Arthropoda > Insecta > Diptera > Tachinidae > Linnaemya > Linnaemya tessellans. The sequence continues at coordinate 116,622,221 of OX637535.1, forward strand.
TCCATTGTTTATTTAACAAAAAAAGAAAAAAACTGCAAGCAACTAAAGCAATTAATCTATATTATTAATCGATTATTTGAAATGTATTGTTGTTTGCTTAAACATATTTGTCTAGTCAATAACATTAAATTGAAAAATGTGCATATCATGGAGGAAAAATATGTTGACAAAAGTGGCAAAAACAAAAACAGTACGCTTACAATAACATTAATAAATTAAACAAATAATAAAAAAGAAAATATAAAAAAATAATATTGAATCGGCTGAAATAAAGTAACAAAAAAACATTTTGTTACTTTATTTCATTTTTGAATGCAGTAAAAATGTCGGTTAAAAAATGTCATATAATAATTTATTAATTACTGAATAAAAACAATTGAGCACATATTATAAATAGATTATAAACCGGCCAACAATTCAGAAACAAGTAGTTGCAAGTTATATAAAATTTTTTTTGAAAATATATTACGGGCACCTTTTTCTAGACAATTTTGTTAGCAAATTATCTTTAAAGCAAAAAGTAATTTTTGAGTTGATAAAAGCAATTTTGCAAACAACTAAGAAATTAATTGTTTCCATAGTTTTAAAAATTTTCACACCGACTTATTACTGCATATTTACTTCGTAAGTGAAGATCTTGGCCATTTTTGAGCTCTCAAAGAACCATATAAAATTTTAATTGAGTAATTCTTCAATTAACACTTAATTGCTATAATATGGAGTAAAATTACAAATGCAGCACTGCTAAAAAGTGTGTTTAATGAGCAAACTACAACTCACTAAACAAAGTTAGCAGAGACTTAGCACCTAAATTGTGTACAAAGTGAAAAAAAGACATCATAAACCAATTATTATTATTTTTTTTCATTGTTATTTATTGAATCTTCAATTTTAAATTGAACTAACAATAAGTATTCAAATCTTAAATCTAAAAAATATTAAATTTTATGTTTAGCCAATGCTAGACAAAATTTTAGTTTCAGCGGTTGATTTGTTGCTGTCTACGTCTCTCGGTTACGGCTGATAGAAAGATTATCCCTTTTTCTCAGCCGAATGTGGCCTCTAAAATGTAGAATATTGCGCGCAAGTGGATTAGGGTGTAATTCAAGTTTAAAGCAAATATGTCGAGCATAGTTGTTATTAAATTTAGTATTAATTAGAAAATAAAAAAAAGGGAAATGTAGCCAGATTTGAACTGGAGGTCCTTGTGAATGTAAACAAGTAAAAACTTTATATTCGACCTGATCGAATCTTAAATATCCTCCAAATATTTAGCAAGTAAATTTAAAATGTTTAAGCCGGTGGGACAGAGTTACTTTAAGACATCTCTGTACCCAACTTTAAATCTCTATTTTCACAGCGTCCATCCCGGGAAGGTCCGTGGGGAGAGACGTTTTACCTCTGCAAGATCAGATAACATCTCCGCTTCTTATAGGTTTAATTGCTCAATATTTACTCTATTTTTGCATATAATATCGTACGTCAACGCCCACTAAAGGGGGGGGGGGGGGCGGAGTGTCGAAAGATGAACTACAGTCGACCCAGCTTTATTGGAAATAACCAAAACCCAATTTTTTCAGTTAACCGATTTTTTCTCTAAAACGTAGTTCGGATTACTGAAATTAGTTACAGTTAAGCGTACTGCTTAAAATAAGTAAAACAATATTTTTATGTCAAATTTGTATATATATTTTACGTCAATTTAACGTAAAAATTTTATATAAAAAAAAATTATTCATAGAATTAATCATTTTGTTGTTGAAAATTTTCAAGAATTCCTCCAAAATGTCTAGCTACTTGCATTGACGACAATATAATAGAAAAATACTATAAAGTACGTAAGAGCGAAAAGGACAAATAAATTTTGCCATTTAATTTTTTAACGGACAAAACATGCAAAATTTTTTCAGCCTTAAGTTATGCAATCGATTTCTAATAAATAAATTTGTCATTTCACTAAAGCGAAGTAAGTTTCATACAAAACGTAGTTGTGTGCTTGCTTTTGGTTTTCAGTAATACGATATTTTCAGTAAAGCGATGTTTCGCTAAAGCGAAGTGAATAAGACTAGCTGCGTCTAAAATCATTGCGGGGATTTGTATAGCTTTCAGTAATCCGAATTTTTTTCAGTAAAGCGTGTTGCGGTAAAGCGGATTCGACTGTATATATCATGTTTTCCACAGACGAACGTATGGCCATTGCCAGATCGTCTTAGATTTCATCACTGATCAAGAATATATATAATTTATGGGGTCTCAGATGGATATTTCGCTGCGTTACAAACGAAATGACAAAGTGTATATACCCTCCAATTATTTATTCGAGGGTATAAAATGAACAGGCAGACGATTGGGAAACGGATTGAGAAACTCTTTTGCCATTTTTGGTACAGGGTATGAAAACAATTAAAACAAGACGAATTTTTTTATTTTATTTTTTTGTCTTAAGGCATCTTTGAAATGTAACAAAAATATTATGTACACAACTAATAATAAATATTGAAGGTATTAATTCACTGTAATAATCGTTAAAGAGCTGAAAATTAACTCTACACAGCTTTTGCACAAGTTGTTGTTTGCCTAAATGCTGAAAGTAATTATTAACAGCTGAGTGCTAAATTATTAAATAGAAAGCGTTAAACCGGCAAGCGTGAGTTTGAGGTCGCTTTACATTTTGTGGTATTTCACAGAATTATTTGGTTAAGAAGCATAATTAGCACATAATTTGTGGGAAACTCTAACGCAATTTAGTGGAGAAATCATTGAGTTTCGTAGATGCCTTCAAGCATGAATTGTTTGACAATATATATGACGATGTTAAATACTCACCAGATGAAGAGAATAATGGCATTGAAATTAGTGGACATTAAGCCGCTTTGCGGGAATTATACAATATGAAGAGACGCCGAAAGCATCATTCTGCCATGCAATAGTTTACAGAGTGTGAAGTCTGCCAAATAAATACAAGAAATGCGAATAGCGTCTTCATGGTCCTTCGAAGCGTTTTGTATTCGTGCACGACACGACTCTATGGCCGTAACTACAAAATCAAGGCTCATCGCTAAGTTTCACCTGTTCTACTGTAAATTACACTTCAATTTTTGTATTATTTTTATACCCTCCAAATATCCCTCTAAGACCCCGTAAAGTATATATATTCTTGATCAGATATGAAATCTAAGACGATCTGAGCATGTCCGTCCATCCGTCCGTCCATCTGTGGATATCAGGATTAAGTCCAAACGAAAAGAGCCAGACTCTTGAAATTTAGTATAAACATATCTAGGAGAATAGCACACATCAAGTTCGTAAATGGTCTAAATCGGGGTAGAGGGAAAAAAGTTCCCCTAAGAAGAACTAAACCAACCTCTAAAAACAACATAATTTTTAAAGTTTTTTTTTTGTAATTTTGTTAAGCAAATGATATATATTTTTAATGTTAGAGAAGATCCAATGCGTAAAACTTGCAGCCGTAAAATAATTTTTTTTTTAACCCCGCCCCCTTTATTGGGCGTTATTATATGCCAAAATAGTGTAAAAATTAAACAAAATGTTTTATTTAAGTCTACATTCCTTAAAAATAACATTTTTAAGCTTTAATGACGAAGCTGAGACGTAACCTGGTACACCTCTGCCCTATCCCCTCCTCCCCCCTTTGCCCCTTAATGACCCTACAAAAAAAAAAAAATTTTAAAAATAGATTTTACATTTAATTATCCCAAACATGTATTTTTAGAGTTTTATGGCAAAGGTGAAATGTCTCCCCTGACTGCCCTTGCCGGAAAGACCCCGGCAAAATGCAGTTTCAATACCCCCTAAAAAGAATTGGACCCGATAAAGTATATATATTTTTGATCAGTGATGAAGTCTAAGACGGTCTAGCAATGGCCATACGTTCGTATGTGGAAAACATGAAGTAGTCTATTTTTGGACCCCGCCCCTTTTAGTGGGCGTTGACGTACGATGTTATATGCAAAAATAGTGTAAATATTGAACAATTTTTTTTCCTTAAGCCTATAAGAAGCTGAGATGTTCTCTGATCTTCCCCACGGCCCTTCCCGGAATGACTCTGTCAAAAGAGAGATTTAAAATTGGCTACAGAAATGTCTTAAAGGAACTCCGTCCCACCCGGTGAAACATTTTAAATTTACTTACTAAATATTTGGGGGGTATTTAAGATTCGACCTGGTCGAGTATAACGTTCTAACTTGTTATATAATTTTTTGTGTAACTTTTGTAAGGAAATCGCGTTCGTAATATTAACTCTGAATAAGCCTCTTATAATGCAGCAGAACTATTAATTTCTGTAATTTTAATAAATTACAGAAGCATTTGTAATACAAATCTTTACAGATTAAAATTGAGTTACAACTACAAGCGCACAATAAAATATACAATTAAATAAACACAAACCCCGTCAAACTGTAGCTAAAGATTTATGATCAAACAGATAATATATTACATTATTTAGTTAAAAAAAATAAAATTATTCATTAAACACGGCCGTAACTAAGAGAAACCCATTCATATCTAACGTCATCACTTTGCGATAAATGTATTTCATATATCACGTCTCAAGTAAAAATGTTTAATTTCAAATATTGCAACCTTCTCTTTTTTTATATAAATCAACTCGAATATAAATCACAAAGCTTCTAAAAACAATTAAATTATTGCTAAAAATATATAATATGGAATTAATTACTTTAAGCTTTTATTTAAATTTTTTTTTTAAATTATCATCATAATTATTTCCTAATGAAGCGATAGTTGTAAATTTTATTACAAACAATTTTACCAGACATTAACAATAAAGCGAACTAAATAATTAAAAATTTAAAAAATTAATTACATCAGCATCAATTTTACAAAAAAAAAAAAAAAATCAATTGTAAGTAACCCTTTACAACAAAGTAAATTTTCTCGCTATCTCTACTTTGGGCATTTAATAAGGTGGCGTAGAATATATGAAAAGCAATAACTTTTGGTAAAAGTGGTTAAAACATGCATGGAGAAGAGTTCGAAATAGTGTACACTATTTTATTCTCTGTACACACAAGTTTACATCAACGACATTGAAAAACATGACATTGAAAAATGTATGCATGGCCCACTTTATACACAAATAAATCTTGAGTGGTGTACAGTACTGTACATCGAACCTCAAGTGTATACATTGAAGACATTGAGAACGTTGAATTCACTTTATGTACGTACGCACATATGCGGAGATGATAACATTGTATTTGTTTTGTATCCTGAAGTAAACGTGGGGTTAAGTGTATCCATGTCAATATTTTTGTCAACAATTATGGTGTCTTTTTGGTGACACTGTCAAACAATTTTTTTTTTTTGCTTTTGTTTTTGATAGGTAGAGAAAATTGTTGACGGTTAAAACACATCAGCAATCTGATGGGCTCAAAATCGGTGGGTAGCCGGCGGCAACTGTTGTTATTGACCTCGGTGATATCGTCAATAGTAAGTCAGTACAATTTTACTATTGAAATTTTCGCCATATGGTCCCACAAAAAAATAAAATATTATTCTTACCCACCAGTTTCAAATTAAAAAAGTATATACACGAGATGTACACGAGTACACTCACAGTTATACACAAGTAGAAGGTGTACACGATGAAAGACAGTCAATGTATATAGTGTATTCAAGGTGTACATTGTATTCAAGGTGTATACTGTATTAAAGCTGTACATTAAATTTTGTTGTACATTTCTGAGATCTCTGGTATGGAGAGTCATACTTTTATAGCAATAAATGAAGGAATTATACAGGACAGGTTAGAAGACGATTTCGCTCCCGAGCGATAGAAAAGCAAAACCAATACAATATTTTGTCAAGGACTTGCCAAGATAAGGTTTCCCGCAGAGGCAAAGGGTGATGTTGGCTGAAGTAGTTAACACGATACTATGAAGCGGAGGATCCCGAGTTCGCCTCTGCGCTCAGTCATGCATATTGTGCCAAAATTCTTGCGATCAGTGGTGAAGGCATAGCACTGGCCACTTAAGATACGAGGTCTGATCAAAAAATAACATCTTTCGTGAGTTACGTATGTTCGATTATCGCATTTTTTTTCTGTTATGTTGGTACACATGTCTGTTATATATGTTGGTATTGTAATATTTGACAGATAAAAAGGTTTGACGTGTTTGCTCTTCGAGTTTTTACTATTCGAAAAAATGGATCAAGAAAAGTTTTGTGTAAAAAATTAAATTAAATGCGCAAGGACATTTGAAATGTTGGCGAGTCTACTATGAGCAGAACACAAGTTGAATTGTGGTTTAAGGAAGGCCGAGTAGATGTCAATGACGATGCTCGTCCTGGTCGCCCGAGCACGTCAACAACCGATGAAAACATTGAACAAAAACAAAACCGTTATTATGCCTCAACCACCGTATTCACCGGACTTGGCCCCCGCTGACTTTTTCTTCTTCCCAAAACTGAAGACACCGATGAAACGAAAGCGTTTTGCTACGATTGAGGAGATAAAAGAAAAATCGAAACAGGAGCTGTTGGCGATACAAAAAAGTTCGTTTCAGAAGTGTTTCGAGGATTGGAAAAAACGCTGGCATAAGTGTATTAGATCTGAGGGGGATTACTTTGAAGGGGACAAGATAGTTATTGATGAATAAATAAATACTTTATTTTTTGATCAGACCTTTACGGTTATTTGTTGATCAGACCTCGTAAGTGGCTAAAGAGCCGAGTAACAGCACCCACCTTCGTCGGTTCTGTAGCAAAAAGTTGAAATAGCTAAAAAAAAATTCTCTTCTCATCTGTGCTCTCAATACAATCCTTTCCTTTTTAGTTCCGTCGCAATGCACTGCTTATGTAGAGATCATTCCTTGGATGCTGGTCCCATTCGAACAAAAATTAAATAATCAGCTGTTTTTTGTTTACATACAAAACTTATTAATATTCTGCTCCACTTGTATAATTTGATGGTTCTCTTTATTAAAATTAATGCATTTAGATTTTTATATATTATTTTAAGCTGCACAGTGTAATGAAATTTAATTGATGAGGGGCGGTAACAACTAAATTTTAATTAAATATTTTCAATAACACTTTCATATAAATAAGGAATAGAAAATAAACTATTTTTTAATTATGCGGTGGGCAAATACAGTTTTTTGTTGGCGTCTACATGCAATCAACGAAGAACCTTGAAAATACTCCACCAGTTCAAAATAAATAGTATTTATAATCTTCTATAAAAAAAACCTGACTCTAAAGACTCATCAAAGCCTGGCAGCATTATGGAGCAGTAAATAACTTCAAACCCCTGAATACAAATTATCAATTAAATAGAAAATAAAGAAGCAAATACTTTAGGAGTCATCCAAAATAATTGACTGCACAGAAATTTAGAAATTTTAAATTTGGAACCCTGTGGAGCACACAGCACTCGTACAAAATATGCACTAACCCTTCAGCACTTATTGTGTATGTAAATTGATCTTGCTTTAAGTACATAAAGAATTTGGAAAATGCCACTAGCAAATCAAATAAAAATCATAACTTTTTTAAAACTATTTCAAATGAGACGTTAAACGAGGGTTGAGAACTTGGAAAATGGGGGAATTGAAATATGAAAAGAGTCAGCTTGAATTGAAGTGCCAACTAATGAAATCAAATAACAATTAAAATGTTTATGTGTATTTTTTATATAAAATTAATTGGCTTCTTCTTAACAAAAAAAAAAGATGTAGAGAAATATGAACTGAAGCTGCAGCACAAACTAATGGAACTGCAATTTGAAAAGGGGGAAAACAAACACTCAATAATCAAATTAAGTTCTAGACAGCAATTCGTTTGGAAAATATAAAAAAACATAAGTGCATAATTATATCAATTATGGTATTGAAAATATTGAAATAATTTTGATGAAATGTGGCTCAGAGGAATTTTGATATTAAGTTATTTTAAGAATTTGATTATGAAATAAAAATGTACGTATAACAGGGTTAACGTGAAAACTATGCGAAAGACAATGTGGATTGAAACTTTTAGAGTGATTTTTCTTTTTTATACCCTGCAAAATAGAATTGCTGGATATATTCACTTTGTCATACCGTTTGTCATGCAGCGAAATATCCCTCTGAGACCCCATAAAGTATATATGTTCTTGATCTGTGATGAAATCTAAGAGGAACTGAGCATGTCCGTCCATCCGTCCGTCTGTGCAAATCACGAGTCAGTCCAAATGAAAAGAGCAAGACTCTTGAGATTTGGTATAAATATATCTTCATAGGTCAAGTTCGTAAATGGGCTAAATCGGAAAAGAGGGAGAATAGTTCCCCTAAGAAGAACTAAACCAACCTTTTAGAGGTTTTAAATTTTTTTTTCTAATTTTGTTAAGCAAATTATATATTTTTATATTATATATTTTTATATAAAATAAAAAAAATTAATTTTTGGACCCCGCCCCCTTTAGTGGGCGTTATCATATGCAAAAATAGTGTAAAAGTTGAACAAATTGTTTTACTTAAGCCTACATTTCTTAAAAATTAAATTTTTAAACTTTAATGACGAGGCTGAGATGTAACCTGGTACTCCGCTGTGCTAAGCCCTCCTCCCCCTAAATGACCCTATCAAAAAAAAAAAAAATAAAAATTTATTTTACATATAATTATCCCCAACAATTTATTTTTAGAGTTTTATGGCAAAGGTGAAATGTCTTCCCCACTGCCCTCGCCAGGGAGACCCTGAATGAATACAGTTTTAATACCCTCCTTAAAGAATTGGATCCCATAAAATATATTCTTGATCAGTGATGAAGTCTAAGATGGTCTAGCAATGCCCATACGTTCGTCTGTGCAAAATATGATGTAGTCTATTTTTGGCCCCCGCCCCCTTTAGTGGGTGGTGACGTACGATATTATATGTAAAATTAGTGGAAATATTGAACAATTTGTATTCCTTAAGCCTATAAGAAGCTGAGATGGTATCTGATCTTGCAGAGGTGAAACTTCTGCCCCACGGACCTTCCCGGAATGACTCTGTCAAAATAGAAATTTAAAACTGGATACAGAGTTGTCTTAAAGGAACTCTGTCCCTGCAAGTTAAACATTTAAAATTTTTTTTTTCTCATCTTGGACCAGCACTCAGAGGATAACTCCTGCATATGCAAATGCATTGCGCCGGAACTGAAAAGGAGGGGATAGTATTAAGAAGACAGATGAGGAAAGATGAGAAGATAGACAAAGTTTTTTTACCTATTTCAAACTTTTTAATTGTTTTTTTTAGTTAACAAATATTTGGAGGGTATTTAAGATTCTAGCCGGTCCAGTATAACGTTTTTACTTGTTATATGCTAAAGTTATTGCTGCATTAAGTATCTATTAAGATTTAAGCAATTTTCAAGCTCAAGTTCTTTAATTTAAAATAATGTGACAAAATCGCCACATACCTACACATTTTATTAGATTGATTTTGTGTATTCACACGAATTTATGACAGAGATATAGAGAATATTTGTTTCTTACAGATCAAGTTGTTCTTTATGTGGATATTTCGTAGAGGCTAATATCAACAAGAGCAGTAAGGAAGGATCAAAATAATCTAATGGCTTGCCCTTACATAGAGATCAGCTGAGGCCACAATAATATTTTTTTTTAACTAGTATCTCAACTCATTACACTTGCTCCTCCATCACTTATAACGTTCATTTGGAAATATCTTTTGTTTATATGCAATCAGACTTAATAAGTTGGAAGGCAGACAGAAAATAAATAACAATACCCGGGGGGGAGTTACAGAAAAATTCAATTTATCACGTTTTCATAAATATAATGAATGGTTGGTTATTCACTTGTATTGAATTGAAAAACATGCATTGACAACATGTTAAGCAACACCCAGTGGGCAAATGTTAACAACAAACAATAAAACCCTTTTCATTTTGCACAAAAGTGCACAAAAATTCCTGAGCTGATTATTTAATTATCTTGCAATTAAATTTCAGTTAAAAGAAATATTTTATGACTTTATAATTTTTTGCTATTGTGTATTTATTTAATTCTTTTCATTGAATTGCGAAATGTTAATAAAATAGATAAAAAGCAAACAAAACATTTCATTAATAAAAAAGAAAAAAGAAAAAAGCAATCAAATATATTACAGTCATATGTTCTCTCTTTGCCAGTTGAGGTTTTTGTGCAGGTAAGCAACACTGTTTATAACCACTGAGAGATAACAACCAGCAACAAATTCATTATCATTAAAAATAATTCAAAGTTTCAAAACAAGATTTTGGAATTTTGAACCATTTCCATTTCCTCACTCTTCCCTCTAACATATTTCTACCCAATACATACTCATATAGAGGAAAATGGCAGTCAAATTTCAAATTTCTCTTAATAGAGCAATTTTGTTTATATCAAAAATCGTTAACGTATCAGTAATAACAATAACGCAATAACAGTTGTTTTAAGGAATTTTCTACACAAATACGGTATAATAAAAAAAAGCGAAAAATATACAGCAATTAGAAAAATTAGGGCATTTGGAAGCACGCTTAATATACAAACATATAAACACACACACACTCACACATATTTATTTCGTATGTAGGTCACGCTAAAGTAAGAAAAAAATTAGAACACAATCAAAAGGAAAAGACTACAATTTTGTTACTAAAGTGATATCTAAAACAAAATAAAGCTAATAAAAGTTAATTAAAAGACAATGTGGAACTCAGTTACACCCTACGATGAGTGCCGCATGAAAAGGAAACAGTATCGGTAGGATAAGTATGACAACCGTGAATTGACCATACAGCCCTTAACATATACAGTCGACTCCGCTTTACTGGAAATAACCAAAACCCAATTTTTTTCAGTTATCCAATTTGTTTTCTAAAACGTAGTTCGGATTACTGAAATTCGTTACAGTTAAGCGTACTGCTTAAAATCAGTAAAACTATATTTTTTAAATCAAATTTGTATAATGTTTTTACGTCAATTTAACGTAAAAATTTTATTTAAAAAAAATTATTCATAGAATTATTCATTTTGTTGTTGAAATTTTTCACGAATTCCTCGAAAATGTCTAGCCACTTGCATTGACGACAATATAATAGAAAAATACTATAAAGTACGTAAGAGCGAAAAGGACAAATACATTTTGCCATGTAATTTTTTAACGTACAAAATTAGCACAATTTTTTCAGCCTTAAGTTATGCAATCGATTTCTAATAAATAAATTTGTCATTGTTTATTTTTTCTCTAAAGCGAAGTAAGTTTCATACAAAACGTAGTTGTGACCTTGCTTTTGGTTTTCAGTAATACGATATTTTCAGTAAAGCGTTGTTTCGCTAAAGAGAAGTGAATAAGACTAGCTGCGTTTAAAATCAGTGCGGGGATTTGTATCGCTTTCAGTATTCTGATTTTTTTCAGTAAAGCGTGTTGCGCTAAAGCGGATTCGACTGTATGTAACTTATTGGAAGACGCTATAGTAGAAAAAAGATTGGCATTACATCAGAGAGTAACTCTGTAAATTATTTGATTTTTTTTTTGAATTGGAAACATTTACATGGTTTGTTTGCATTGTTTGTTGTACTAGTTAAATATTTGTAAATATGTAAATAGTTTTCAAGAAACATGGTTAGAAAGTAGCAGCGGAAAACTGTAACCTAACCCTTAAAACAATAGAAAAAAAAACAAACAAAGAAGACCTAAAAATAATGTCACTCACAGGTGACAAATTCTAATACCCAGCAAAACTTGAGAAATGTTTGTAATAGATATTCACCATTATTGTGTTTGTTGTTTTTGGATGAAAACTTACCTCCTTATTCATTAAAATTATGAGAGGCTTATAAGAGTGTAATAGAGCAAATTTCATATGAAATTTTGTTTTATTATGCTGTTATTAGACTCTCATAATTTTTATGAATAGGGGGTTAGGAATTTGGAAGGCGTTGGGATAAATACACATCATATATAGATATTTTTAAACATCTATTATATTATGTTTATAAATATTATCAAGATATAAACTTCTTATTCAGACTCAAGTCAGACATGTAAGAACGTTATATTCGACCAGATCGAATCTTAAGTACCCTCCAAATAGTATCAGCATGACTGGGACACTTTGCCATTAGCATAGAAGCAATTTATGCTATTTTTACAGTTAACATTTTATACCATCACGTACAAAGAGGGAAGGGGATAAATGGAAACTCTTTGAGGTTAGACATCTCACTCTTTGTTGTAAAAACTTAAAAAGTAAATTTTTGGGATACTTGGGGTTAGAAAAAAAAATTTTTTTTTGACAGGGTTATTTAGGGGAAAATTTTTTTGTGGAGGGGTAGAGCAGAGGAAAATTAAAATTTAGTTTTTGAGGAATGTAGATTAAAGTAATAAAATTTCTTTAAAAATTTACATTATTTATTTATGTAATATGTAACTGCAACGCCCACTAAAGGTGGAGTACGAAAATGCATGTTTCTTGTTTTTTGACTCCAAATTCAACACTTTGACCTCCGCTGACATAAAAATATATCATTTGCTTAACAAAATTACAAGAGAACCTTAAAAATATATAAATGTCAATTAACTGTTCCCAAATAATAACACATGATTTCATTTATTTCCAATGTTGCCATATATTTTTATACCCTATAAAAAAAGAATTTGGAGGGTATATTCACTTTGTCATCGAAATATCCACCTCAGACCTCATAAAGTGTAAATATTCTTGATCAGTGCTGAACTCTAAGACGATCTGAGCATGTCCGTACGTCCGTCCGTCTGTGGAAATCACGATTCAGTCCAAACGAAAAGAGCTACTCTTGAAATTTGGTATACATATATTTGAAAGCTTAGAGCAGGTTAGGTTCGGAGATGGGCTAAATCGGGCTAGGGGGAAAAAAGTTCCCCTAAGAAGAACTAAACCAACCCAAAAAAAACAACATAATTTTTAAAGTTTTTTGGTTATTTTGTTAAACTGGAGCCATAAAATAAAAATATTTGTGGACCCCGCCTACTTTAGTGGGCGTTATTATATGCAAAAATAGCATAAAATGTTAACAAATTGTTTTACTTAACCTACATTCCTTAAAAATGAAATTTGTTAGCTTTAATGACGAAGCTGAGACGATACCTGGTACTCCTCTGCCCTACCCCCTCATCCCCCTTTGCCCCCTAAATGACCCTATAAAAAAATTTTTTTTTTATATATAATCATCCCAAGCATTTATTTTTAGAGTTTTATGACAAAGGTGAAATGTTTCCCCCACAGCCCTTGCCAGAGTGACCCTGCCAAAATACAGTTTTTATACTCTCCAAAGAGAATTGGACCCTATAAAGTAAATATGTATATTCTTGATCAGTGATGAAGTCTAAGACGGTCTAGCAATGCCCATACGTTCGTCTGTGGAAAACATGATATTGTCTATTTTTAAACCCGATCCCTTTAGTGGGCGTTGACGTACGATATTATATAAAGGAACTCTGTCCCACCAAGTTAAACATTTTAAATTCACTTACTAAATATTTGGAGGGTATTTAAGATTCGACCCGGTCGAATATAAGGTTTTTACTTGTTTTGTACTAAAACTGACAATTCCGAAAAAACCTGTTCTTTTTCGAAATAAATCCGCGTCTTCAAAAGCAAATTAAAGATAATGTAATAAAACCATATTTGTATATTTTTAATTCATTTTATTGAAGAAAAAAATTTTTATATTTGATATAAAAAATAAATGTATAAAATGAAAAGTAAAAACAGAACGTATAATATTTCATTTAATTCATCACATTCAGAGGTTCTTTAATTACACTTATTTATGTATTAGTTACATATTCTTATTAAATTTATTTTTCATTTTTTTTGTTTGTACAAAATTTGTGCAATTGAAACTATTTTCCATGATACGCAAAAATCCGCATAGAGTAGGAATATTTAAATTATTACTTGTTTTGGTTTTAGTTTAATTAATTTGGGAAAATATCCTCAAAACTGCACTGATTTAAAAAAAAAAATTTTTGTGAGGAAAAACCTAGAAGCCTGTTTTGCACTTAGAAAAACTGCAAAAAACAAATAAATCTGCACATCTGGTAACACTGTTTATTAAAAAGAAAAAAATGACACCTAGGTAATAATAATAAGTAATTATACCTATAAAATTAAATTTCAGACGAAATCGAATAATCGATGCATTCGCTAAATAAAAGGCTCTTGCAAAAAATCGCGACAATATTACACCCCAATTTTTACGTACTTTTTAATTTGAACACATTTTCCGTTAACTGCTTGAAAAAAGATTTCTTTTATCTCTGCCGTTTGTTTACAACTTTTAACTTGAAAACTTTAAAGAAAGTTTTTTTTTATATCCACTAAATTCACTCTATATCTTTATAACAATATTTCATGTCATTATTTTTAATCTTAACACATTTTGTTATAGGTATAATTAATATTTTACGTAAATTCTGATTTACTTGTATTAGAAAATTTTCACAAATTCTATTTCTTTCTTGAAAAAAAAAATTCACACCGTCTTATTTTGTTCGCTTTTAAATGAATACTGATTTGTTGAAGACACAACGATATTCTTAAAATCAACTTTGTTTTATTTATTTGTTTGTTTTATTACTTTTTTTTACTATATGTTTGTTGCTGTTTTTATGGGTTTGAAAATGAGCAAAATATCGTGGTATCCACTAAAAACAGTGATAAACTAACAACACACTAGCGTAAGCTAAAGTGGCGTGAGAGCAGAACGCAGTGCAAGAGAATAATCAATTTATATTATTGTAAAATGTTAAAAAAACGAAAAAAAGCTCAATTAAAGAGCATAAATATCACTCATAGTATTTGGGGATACTCACTTAACATTGCAACACATACACAAGCGAACGTATACAGAAAAGAGTTCAAACAGTTGAGGAGAACCGTAGTGTGTGAGCGAATGCATGCACTCACTTGTTTTGGCTGTTTTGCTATGAGTGTAGCCAGATGTTAAATAACAAAAGGGAATGTGGGATAAGGAACATTTATAAATTAATTAATATGGAGAACATGAGTATACATTTTTATGTGTTTTTGGCACGCTAATAGTAATAAATTTATATATATTTGACTAAAAGAAAACACTTTACGAAATTCGTTATATGTGGGTTACTGAAATGAAAGCGAGTAGAAATCATAACGTGGAAAAATTTTAATATATAAAATTGTTCCAAGCAACGCCTTGTAATGGTGCTATTTAAATTTAAAAATATTACTGCGCTGATATAAAGTAACTGATAATGGGAATTTATATAGAAGAAGCTAAACTCATTAAATTTTAAATTTTAAATTGTTTATAAATATTCGTAATATTTAGTGATTGTTATGCGCTTTCCAATAACTATTGATTTTATAGAAGCTTTTCGCAAACACTGTTCTTGCGTGCAACGTGCTGCTCTTGAACAGGTTCAGTTTTGGCTATAATTTAACCTTGAATAGACTTAAAACGAAGCAGTGCTTGCAGATTATTGAATTTCATTATCACGATTCATGGTCAATTAAGAAAGATCGTCGAGTTCATGTCTGGTTGAAGGGCTACTCATATCTGGTTGAATGAATAGGAATAACCAAAATATCAGTGTTTGGGATGAAGAGCAGCCAGAAGCATTTCAAGAAGCGCTAAAGCAACCCGATAAATGTGTTGTTTAGCTTGGATCATGGACTCATGGCATCATTTTCCAAAAACGACAAAGGCAGGAGTGAATATTTTTCTTTTGCCCAAAATGGAAGAGCAGGAGTTGTTTGACATATTGTTTCAACAAGACGGTGCCACATATCACATAGCATGAGAAAAAATTGAGAGGTGAGTTGGGTGAATAGTGCATATCCTATTTAGGGCCGCTCAATTGACCGACTAAATCGTGCGATTAAATATCTTCAGAGAAATTTTTGTGGGGGGTATGAAAGAGCTCGTGTCTGAAGGAACAAACCCGCAATAATGAGATGCCGGCCGATATGTTGGGGGGAGAATATGCCAAAATCGGACCAGTGTAAGAACCATTTAAAGCCTACAGCGACTGACACGATCATGTACTAAAAATCAAAGTAACAGCACTCATCTTCGTCGGCCCTGTAGCAAAAATTAGCCGACGAAGTAAAAGGTTGAAATAGCTAAAAAAAACTGTCTATCTTCTCAATTTTCCTAATCTGTCCCCTCAATACTATCCCCTCGTTTTCAGTCCCGGCGCAATGCTTTTCATATATAGGGGTCATCCCCTTAGTGCTGGTCCAAGATAAAAAAAGCATACATTTAGTTGTGGTCAACATTTATATGAAATCATCTTTAAATTTTAAATTATATAGATCGTTCTAACGGTAGAAAATGTCATACATTTCTATAAGCTTTATTTCTTTTTGGAACGAAGTTCCTTATGGGACGATGCGAAGGGGTACCCTAACCGGGAAAAAACGTCCGTAACGTAAGATTTTTTGTTTCTAAATCAATGTTTAAGACGTATGAGTAATACGATTCCAAATACAAACAAATATTAATCATGCGCAGCCGTGCCGTGGCAGAATTCAATTTCGTTTGGGAACAAAATTGATTGTGTATATTCGTTGGTCGGCGAAAAAAAAAATGTAATAAAAAATGTATACCCGAATAATTATTTTCTTTATACCTCGAATAGAACTTAAAACTAATATTTTTATAATAAAGAACTTCGTGCCTATCCGGTGTCCCACGACACCACACATCTTCTATTACGTTAAAATCTCTTCATATATGATGGGAATCTTGTACACGAATTATATAATAAGAAAAGCTGTGGTGATAGCGGCTTATAAAAACAATGTTATTCTGCTCTGCTGTGAGGAATGGAAGTTTAAAATTGCTATATTGATTATATCTTGTTTCATAGACTGGCAATTAAAAATTTCCAAATTTCGTTGTAAATTTTACTTCAGCTACACAGAATTATGTAGCTTCTTTGGAGTTGATCCAAAATTAATTAGTTATGAAGATCCTTATACAAAATTCTCAATTTCTGCAAGAAGAAATTATGTTGATGACGAGTCACGTTGCAAAGCAACTCTGAGTCGGAAAACATTCAGCACTAATTACAATTATTTTTTAGCTACTGCCCGACAACTGATCGTTCTTTCGAGAGTTTTGTCTCTTACTCACACTAGTTAATTTTAACACCTACGATCACTGTATAGATTAAGAGGTTCTTCTGAGGAATTACTTCCTGATTAACTACGTAGCTATTTCTTATGTGAAGTTATAAGTCGTGTTCGGGGAGTCACAGGAACGGGTAAAACATACGGGTTAATAACATTGCCGGCATATGGTCTTAGTGATACAATATATCTATGAATTTTGTCGCATACATTTTCAGGAAACTCGTGCATAAAAACATCTGGCAGCACTTGCTCTGTATTGACAAATGGGTATTATTTATATTGAGAGGTTCTGGAAAAATAACTCATTTAATTAACAAATAAAAAAAAAGAAAGCGTGATCAGGTGCTAACAAATTGATTACAACTTTTTGGAAATGGTCAAAAACGTCTAGTGACGCAGGGGTGGTAATTAGCAATGTGAAGAAGTCTTTTAAGAGATCCGTAATTTTTTTATGTAGTACCTGCTGTTTATCTCAATTTTCAAAGATCTAGGTATTTATATCTTATTAATAAGTTATTATCCACAATTTTTATCAGTTGCTATTCGGAACACTTTATTTTGTATTACTTTTGTAACTAATATCCTTACTAAAGAGGGAGTTGAAGGCTGCTGCAATTTAAAACTATACAATTTTTACTTTCTTTATATTTTCATCCGTAGAATTCGAGCAACTGCCGAGCTGTAGGAAACCCACCGTGAAATAACGCTTTTTATATTTCATAAAATTTAATGATACATACCAATAAAAAAAACGTTAATAGGGAGATCATTAAAAAGATCTCATTTCTGCGAGTTTGAGTATTTAAAACAAAACAGAAAACATGGATCTCAACAGAAAATTAAAACACTCAATACGAGTTAGTGTTGCCATTTGCGGAAATTTATCGAAATTTTAATGTTTTTTGTGGGGCTAAAAGGATAAAAATATTTTTAAACTAAAATAACAAATTATATTTGAAAATGAATATAACTTCTTATTGTTCGAACTTATTAATTTATTATCAAGATAAGAATCTGCTCAAGCTCAAATCTGCAATTTATTTATATAAGATTTTATATAAAATTCAAGTTATTTTCTAAATGTTCTATGCTTAATGAAATAATAACTTGAATTTAATGAAAATTCTTAAAAAATTCATTTGCAGATATTAACTTGAGTCTGACTAAAAAAATTATTCTCTTAATAATATTTTGAATATTGTGCCTATTTTAAAGATAAATAAATATGGCAACACTGATGTGAGTGAAATATATAATTAATAAACTCTCAACTATTTAAAATTTTTCCATACTAATTTTCTATTCATATCAACCGTGCGTTTTATAGAAACCGTAATTTAACAGTCTGCAATAAATAAAGAGTAAAAGCTCTGCAAAGCTTTATTAACACTCTTTTTAAAGTTGATCTTTAAAGAGCTTTAGGTGGTTATAAGAGAAATAGTTTTTCAAATCTTTTCGAGTACATATACATTTTAAAGAGAGTTAGAAAGGTTTGAAAATGAACAAAATTATAATCTGTGTTTTATTTACACTGTACAACAAAAAAAAAAATAATAATAAATAAAAAAATCGTATCCACACTTTATTATCGAGGCGAATTTCCAACCTGTTGAGAATTTTATTAGTGACTGAGGAAACTATGAAAGACTTTTATTTTGTGCGTACACTTTTTTATAGTAGATCTCTGAAATATAGTACACAGAAGAGGATCAGGTTGCGTCTAAGTTTCGTCATGAAAGCTTAAAAGTGCTATTTTTAAGGAATGCAGGATTAAGTAATACAATTTTTTTACATTTTTACAGTATTGTGGCATATAATAACGTCCACTAAGGGAGCCGGTTTCCAAAAATAAATTTGTCAATTCTAATAAATAACCAAAATTCAAACAAACCCCAACGCAAGAATTACTTATGTCTATATGCGACAATAAATTTAGAGAAGATATTTAGTTTATTCCGAATAAGAATTAAGACGTCTTAACAGAAGGAAATAGACTTGCTATTCAAGTTTGACTCAATCTAAAAATGTCCAATGATTATATTGACTCCAAAAGAACCAACCGCAAAACATGGCAACTCCTCTGCCAGAAACGTTCGCGAGATCTGTTGAATGATCATACAAACCCTTTTATTTGTAAACTTTATTAAACATTTCTTCTCAAGTTTCTGTTACATTTTTATAAGTTTTAGCGTTTTATTGAATTCCAGTTCTTAATTCATTTATCTTCGTTAGTTTTTGTTATGTTTATCTTATTTTCATTTATATAATTATTAACTTAATCCGTATCATAAAATACATTCCTTGTTAAACGCACATAAGATAATATTTATTTTCATATTATTTTCCTTTTTGTTAATATTTATTTAAATATCTTTATATTTACATATACAAATAAAACAAATATATTATTTCAACAATTAAAGATTCAATTCATTGGTTATGTTTCTCAATAAAATAAAATCTTCTAAAGTCAAGTTATTTTATTATATGTGTATATAAGCGCTAACATATAATATATTAGACAAATAGGTTTACTTAAGAAATATCTTTTCATAATTATTTTAAAAAAAATAAAAATTGAAAATTGTATTTATATGCCCATTTCCATAGAAGGGT
This sequence comes from Linnaemya tessellans, assembly GCA_951800035.1. Taxonomy (NCBI): domain Eukaryota; kingdom Metazoa; phylum Arthropoda; class Insecta; order Diptera; family Tachinidae; genus Linnaemya; species Linnaemya tessellans. The sequence goes on from OX637535.1 coordinate 116,641,995, forward strand.
GGGTTTGTTATTGAAGAAGCACTAAATTAATTGTTAATTTAGTAAAATAAACAAAAATTGGAATTGCATACTTTTGATATACACGATCAATTGCTTGTTGCCGCATCGTGCCAACAAGTGAACTTTTTTGTGGAAATGCCCATATATATAATTTGTTTTAATTATTGTGAGTATTCTAGTGGTTTATTTGAATAGAAAAATAGTTTTTAACTTACTGCTAAGAAAATTGAGTATTTAAAAAAACGCGGGAAGTAATTGGTTTTATCCCGATTGGAGAAAATTGGAAAGAAATTGCTTTTACCCTGTTTGGTGAATATGGGGAAGTAATTGGTTTTACCCCGTTTGGAGAAAATCGGGAAGTAATTGGTTTTATCCCGATTGGAGAAAATCGGGAAGAAATTGGTTTTATCCCGATTGGAGAAAATCGGGAAGTTATTTGTTTTACCCCGATTGGAGAAAAACGGGAAGTAATTTGTTTTATCCCGATTGGAGAAAATCGGGAAGTAATTGGGTTTATCCCGATTGGAGAAAATCGGGAAGTAATTGGTTTTACACCGATTGGAGAAAATGGGGAAGTAATTGCTTTTACCCCGATTGGAGAAAATCGGGAAGTAATTGGGTTTATCCCGATTGGAGAAAGTCGGGAAGTAATTGGTTTTACACCGATTGGAGAAAATGGGGAAGTAATTGCTTTTACCCCGATTGGAAAAAATCGGGAAGAAATTGGTTTTATCCCGATTGGAGAAAATCGGGAAGTACTAAGTTTTACACCGATTGCAGAAAATCAGGAAGCAATTGGTTTTACTCCGATTGGAGGAAATCGGGAAGTAATTGGTTTTACCCCGATTGGAGAAAATCGGTAAGTAATTGGTTTTACCCCCTATTGGAGAAAATCGGGAAGTAATTGGTTTTACCCCGTTTGGAGAAAGTGGGGAAGTAATTGGTTTTATCCCGATTGGAGAAAATCGGGAAGTACTAAGTTTTACACCGATTGCAGAAAATCAGGGGCCAAATTACGGCATTCGATATCGATCGAAATTTGTATATAAATTGTATAGAAATTTCGATCGATATCGAATGCGGTAATTTGCCCCCAGGAAGCAATTGGTTTTACTCCGATTGGAGGAAATCGGGAAGAAATTTGTTTTATCCCGATTGGAAAAAATCGGGAAGAAATTGGTTTTATCCCGATTGGAGAAAATCGGGAAGTACTAAGTTTTACACCGATTGCAGAAAATCAAGAAGCAATTGGTTTTACTCCGATTGGAGGAAATCGGGAAGTAATTGGTTTTACCCCGATTGGAGAAAATCGGTAAGTAATTGGTTTTACCCCCTATTGGAGAAAATCGGGAAGTAATTGGTTTTACCCCGTTTGGAGAAAATGGGGAAGTAATTGGTTTTATCCCGATTGGAGCAAATCGGGAAGTACTAAGTTTTACACCGATTACAGAAAATCAGGAAGCAATTGATTTTACTCCGATTGGAGGAAATCGGGAAGAAATTGGTTTTACCCCCTATTGGAGAAACTCGGGAAGAAATTTGTTTTACTCCGATTGGAGAAAATCGGGAAGTAATTGGTTTTAGCACGATTGGAGAAAATCGAATTTACTCAGACTTCGATATTTTAAGTTCCTAGGAGATATTTTAAGTTGCTTGACTACTCCTGAGGAGGTACCACTATGCCTCTATGTGTGTGTGTGTGTGCCCGTGTAAGTATGTCAACAAGTGATGACTTGTGAAAGGCTTGACCGGAACGAACCGACTTATCAAACTTAGATTTCCTATAAATTGTCAGCTATTCGGACCTGTAGATTTTGAGAAATTTTAAAGGAAAAAGAATTTCTTTTCAAAAATGGATTTTTTTTCGTAATAACTTCATTAAATTTTATTCAGCTCTTTTTTTTCGAAAACCACGCTAATCATCACTGAGCGGCTCAAAATCAGTTGCTGCTTTCGAAGAAATTCGAAAAAAGTGTTTTGTTTTTATTTAAAATTACGTTAAATTTAGCGGAAAGTTGCAAAAATGACCTTTTGGAGTCAACCGGGTTCCAGATTTTTAAATTTACTTTTAAACGGCACAGACTAATCAGTTTTGATAACGGAAAACCAGGTAGATCGCCACTAACTGGATCAAAATCTGTTGATGAGTTTTTGAAATATTTTCCATGAAAAATTCGAAAAAAATTTTTTTTTTCAAAGACCCCGTTATATAATTATTGCAGCAATTAGTGTTCTGTATTATTTTCTAGGACTACAACAATCGCCGCTTATCACGTAGGAATCAGTGGATTCTGCCAAAAATTGTAGTGGAAAATTTAAATAATTTTTTTTTATGGAACTCTTATTAGATTTTGAAACTCGAAGAGCTTAAAATCATAAAACAGCACAACATTTTATAATGGGTTTGGGGTGAAAATTAGTGGCAAGTGGCCGATATGGCCACTACAGATTTTTTTTTGTACTAAATTAGTTCCTAATAATAAATAAAAGATTATAATTTGCAACTGCCGAGGTGAAGAAATCAATATAAATGACTGCAAAACCGTTCCAAAGTTGAAGAGATTTTCTTTGTGAACAAATAATGAACTAAATCCTATTTTCATGCTTTTTGAAGCGTTTACATTTTAATGAGATTTAAATTGCGATTTTTATTGTAATATTTTAACTGCTTTTACAATCTATTGTCTTGTTTAAATGAAATGATTAATTGTTTGCTTAATTTATCCTCCTGCAATGGCTGTTTCGATTTCTTATTTTATTTTAAATTTTAGATTATTAATTGTTTTACTTTTTGTCAGTTGTATACTAGTTGTAATACGTACTCGTATATTGTAAAACTTTCTTACAAATCTTTTTAGTTTTGTTTTTACAAAAAAATTTATTGACTTTGTTATTGTTAAGCTTTTTGTTAGTTCAAGCTGTTTAACAAAAAAAAAACAAAAACAGAAATAAAAAAATTAAATGCTGTTTTAACACACATACTAAACGTTATGGTTTTATTATTTTCTCTTACGATTATATAAATATTTAAATATAAATACAATAAGTATGATATAGTTTATTTTGTTAAATATTTACTTGTGTCTTATTTAGTTTTAATTTAACTTCTAGGCAAGCATTTACAATACATTTATACAAAAAGGTATTTGTGGGGTTTATTTATAAACTTTTGGTATCTCTTAGGAATGGGTGGTGGTCGGTTTTTCTGGCTTGTTCAAATTTTGTACACCTTGTCGTCGAAAGCTTAGTGGCTTAAGCTTTGTTCCACCAAAAGCATTAGTGTAGAATAAATTTCCTGGAATGATAGAGAAAGAAGTTGGTTTTTGTATAATTCTCAAACTGAATAAATTAACATTAAATACAAGTAGTTCAATTGATTCGCCCCTAATTTAATACATGTGTATGTATTTATGCTGTCTTTCTTTCTTTTTAACACAGGAAGTAGGTTTAATTAAGAACAAAAATTTGTTATCAGTTTCTTTTATATATAAGAAAACGTTTAAATTTTTCGGCTAGGAAGCTAAATGTTTGGCTCTTCTTATTTCTAATACCTCTGAACGTCTTTCAAATATATTAAATATGTTAAATTTACAAACAAATAGAAAAAATCCGTTTCATAGAATCCTCTTTTAGAAGTTGTTTGGTTTTCAATACCAATTTACTTCTTCCTGATGATGAATTATACCTAAAGTAGATATAATTCACCATAAAAATCGAAAACAGCAAATTATATGATTAATTTTATGTATAAAAAAATTTCGATACTCCAACCCTGAAATTGGATTTTTTATTTTTTTTTTTTTGGTTTCTAATACCAATTTAATAGTTCCCGAAATATAAAAAAGATTTCATTCACAAAAAACCAAAATTAAGAATTTATATGGTTACTTTTATGTATTAAAAAATTTCGATTTTCCAACCCTGCAACCGAATTTTTAATTTTAAAAATTTGTAATACCAATTAAATTCTTAGCGGAGTATAAAATAGGTTTATTTCACTGAAAAAAAAACAAAATTAGGATCTTATTGGTTACCTTAATGTATCCAAAACTTTCGATTTTCCAACCCTGGAACCGAGTTTTTGATTTTTTAATACCAATTTAATTCTTCCTGAAGTATAAAATAGGTATTAATTCACCAAAAAAAAAAAAAAAACCAAAATTAGGAACTCACGAGTATATGGCTACTTTTATGTACCAAAAATATTTCGATTTCCCAACCCTGGAACCAAATTTTTATTCTTTTTACCAAATGAAATTCTTAGTGAGGTATAACATAGTTTTACTTGAAAAAAAATTAAAATTTTTAACCATTTTTGTCACTTTCATGAACCACAAAATATTGCAGTTATCCAACCCTGGAATCGAAATTTTGATTTGTTTTTAAATTTTTGATACCAAACTTGTTCTTCCTGAATTATAAAATAGTTTTAATTAGCAAAAACTACAATGACAATTGCGTTTTTGGTTACATTTATGTAAAAAAAAAATTCAATTCCCAACCCTGAAAACGAAATTTTAATTTTTTTGTTTTTGTTGCCAATGTAACTCTTGATGAGGTATAAAGTAGTTTTATTTAGAAAAACTTAAAATTTGTTACTATTTTGGTCACTTTCATGTACTACAAAATATTGCAGTTGTCCAACCCTGGAATCAAAATTTTGATTTTTTTTCAATATTTAATACCAATTTTGTTCTTCCTGCGTTATCAAATAGTTTTAATTTGTAAAAAAAACATTACCTGCCTTTTTGGTTACCTTACTGTATAAAAAACAAAATTTAATTTTCCCAACCCTGCAAGCAAAATTTTAATTTTGTTTTTGTTTTTTTTAGCGATGTAACTCTTCATGAGGTATAAAGTAGTTTTATTTAAGTAAAACTTAAAATTTGCTACCATTTTGATTACCTTCTTGTACAACAAAATATTGCAGTTTTCAAACCCTGGAATCAAAATTTGGTTGTTTTCAATGTTTGATACCAATTTTGTTCTTTCTGAATTATAAAATAGTTTTAATTAGTAAAAAAGCAACGTTAGTTGCCTTTTTGATTACTTTTATGTATAAATAATATTTAAATTTCCCAACTCTGGAAATTTAATATTTTTTTTGCCAATGCAAGTGTACATGAGATATAAAGAAGTTTTAGTTAAGAAAAGCTTAAAATTTTTAACCATTTTGGTGACTTTCATGTACTACAAAATATTACAGTTTTCAAACCCTGGAATCAAAATTTGGTTGTTTTCAATGTTTGATACCAATTTTGTTCTTCCTGAATTATAGAATAGTTTTAATTAGTAAAGAAACAGCGTTACTTGCCTTTTTGGTTACTTTACTGTGTAAAAAAAAATTTTAATATCCCAACCCTGGAAGCGAAATTTTAATTTTTTTTAACAGTGTAACTCTTTATGAGATATAAAGTAGTTTTAGATAAGAAAAACGTAAAATTTTTAACCATTTTGGTGACTTTCATGTACTACAAAATTTTAATTTCCCATCCCTGGAAATTTTTTAAAAATTTTTTTTAGTTTTCATTACATATCCGAGGCTTCCCAAAGTATGAAATATGTTTGATTTACGAAAAAATAAAATATTTGGTTTTTGGTAGTTAATTTTGCATCGAGAAATAGATGTTAGCTTCCCAGCTCTGGAACAGCATATATCTGCATTTTAATACCACTCTATTTAAGTTCATTCCTAATCCATCTGTCTAAGAACGAAGTTTCTAGTTCTTCTGGGGGCTTGGGGAAAACCGGACAGACGGACATCGCTCAATCGTCATCGCTATTCATAAGGATCCGGAATATATATATGTATATATACTTTTTGGGTCCCATGTTAATATGCAGAAATTATACACGGTATAACAAACCTACCCTTTCACTTTTTCCTGAAGGATGTAAAAATTAATGCCCGACTAGATTGGCAAAATACCCCTATGTGCGGCGTTGCTTATTTGAGATGAAAGCATTTGTGTTTATGGTCGAACTGAAGAGGAAGTACAAAAATCGGGTTTCAAATTATTGACTTGAACGTTTTGTTCGACAAGGAAATATTATCCCGATTTATGGTAGACAATGCCCTTCAGTGCAAACTTGCACCAAACACCCGGTTAATTTTTCCGTTGTTAATCGAAAATCGGGATCGGATTCTATTCCTCACTCAGTCATGAATATGCGTTTGTATTGTTCTGATCTCCATTACAACAAAGCGCGCATTACAGCAGCCTCCTTCGCCGGTGTAGTGAGAAAAATGCTAGAACAAATTTTTTATCTCTTCATCATTTTTCATCTGTTCTCTCAGCTTACCTCGTCTTAAAGCTGTGGTACCAGACATTTCATGAGCATAAATACTGCTGAGTACTAGTCAAAAATAAAATATAGCAAAAATATATTCTGCATAATATTCACAACCATTTTTAAATATTTAAGAGCTCAACAGATATTCATAAGCCATTAGGCATAATGATTTGCGGGTGAAAGAAGCTGAAAATGCTTTTACAAAATAATAAAATAGTTTGAGATTTAATACAAAAAATTATTGGTTTTGCACTAAAGAAAAAATCTATGGCATCCAGGATTCATCACATTATTTAATGTTTGCCCAAATTTGTAATAATTTGTGATCAAACAGTTTGAGAAAGGAAAAAAATATTAAAACACCTGAATGTAAAAATTTACATTTAATTTTTTGTAAAAGAGTACGGCAATTTATAAAGCAGCTTTTGTTTTTAAGCCAATAACGCAAATGTTTTTTTTTTGTTTGTTTGCTGCAAGTTATTTTCCATATTGTTGAAATATTTTACTTCAATATCCCATACTCGTCTTGCTATGGTACGAACAAGAATAGTAATATTATATTTTCAGTAAACTGAGTGATAGCATTTCTCGTACCTTTCTTATTTGCTCTTAATCCTGGCACTACACACACACACACACACACACATATTTTTTTAAAACAAAAATTATTTATATTCCATTTATAGTTTTTTCATGTAGTCATGGCTTGTGGATTATTTTAATAAATCCTTGTTTTACTCGTATTTGAGTTTTATATTTCAAAAATATTCATGTATTTTAATTTGCTGTACTCGTATAAAATAAAAAGAATACAGTGAATGGCTGCTACGAGCAACTAAAAAAAATTTGTTTTTTTATTTAAATAGGAGAATTGCTATGGTAACAATGAAGGCATAAGAATGTGTTTTAAAAATATATCATAATTATTATTTTTAATATTCAACAATAGACAGGCAGATTTTTGCACCGGCATCAAGCCCCTGTTCGTAATGTACAGTATTCACTGTTATTACACTGATATACAATAAGGCAACATTTTCACCTATATTTTTTTTTGTATAAATTTGGTGTTGGTCTTTATCCTGCCATTTTGCATACCGCACACATATGCAAATACTGGCATACAAACACACACGCGCTCACCTCTACACACACAACAGATACTTTTCATATAGAAATGTGCATAAATTTGCATTTTTATTTTGTTTTGTATTAAATCATTTTATTTGTTTTTTTTTATTCTTTTTTTTTTTTTGCTTAATGTTTATGTGAAATAAAATGTATAAAATTGCAGCTTTAAGCAGTCATGTATAAATTTTTGATATGATTGCAGGGATTAATTTATGTATGGGCCAGTAGTAGTATGTGAAGTTTATCAAAAGGAAAATTAAACTTGTCACAATCAAAAAGCTTTCAGCTGTACTATTTAAATTTTATTTGAGTAAATTGTTAAAAAAGTTATTAATTTACAAAAAAAAAAAAACTAAAACTGAAACAGAATTCCAGTGTGCAGTTAATATTTTTCACAAGGATATATACTGTGGGTACTACTAATGGGTGGTGCAACAAAAACGCACCATGACACCTTTTTTACCCAACTTAATTTGCCGTTTCTCTGCTTCAGTGTTAGAAAAATTCTTTCATGAAGATTTCTAACACTGAAGAGGTACACAATTGAGCAGCGCCTTAAGGTTGTGGAAGTCTTTTACTAAAATGGGCAATCGAATGAAAATGCATTTCGTGCACTTCTTGATTTTATTTTTGGTCATCAAACCATTACCTCAGTGGGTTTTTTAATAAGCGTGATTTAGGCAAATGAAAATCCACGACAAACCGATGCTTTCAAAAAGTATCACTCTTTGCTGCGGCTTATGGGCTGGTGGTGTCTTCTTGGTGCTTCGAAAATGTGGTCGGCCAATCAGTTGCCATGAATGCCGTTCCCTATCGCGAACTGATACCGGCCTTTTTGTGGCCAGAAATTGAGGATACGACACCTGTAGCCATATTCTGTAACAAGCCAAAGCTAAAAATCTAAACGTTGAAACAAACTTGTGCATATTTTTAGGGGTTTATTATGTATTTTGGAACGAAGTTCCTTAATGACACGATGCGGAGGGTTACCCTAACCGGGAAGAAACGTCCGTAACGTAAGATTTTTTTTTTCTAAATGAATGTTTAGGACGTATGAGTAATACGATTCCATATAAACAAATATTAATCATACGCAGCCGTGCTGTGACAGAATCAATTTCGTTTGGCAACAAAATTGATGCTGTATTTTCGTTGGTGGGCGAAAAAAGAAATCATAATAAAAAATGCATACCCAAATAATTATTTTCTTTATACCGCGAATAGAACTTAAAATTAATATTTTTTTATAATAAAGAACTTCGTCTTTTACCTATTTGCTAGAAAACAAATAATTAGTACACAAAATATGCCCCCCTTAAACTATGCAGCAGTTTCTTACAACTATTAAATACTTTTTAGATTTTTAGAGATGGAGTTTTAGCTTTAGCGAGTTACGGAATATATCCGCTGAACGATATGTGATTCCAACAGGATGGTAACTTCTTGCCGCATTAAATGAAACAATAACTCTTTTGCGATGTTAAATGGTCGTCAAGGTCATGCGATTTGTCACCATTGAACTAGTTTTTTCTTTGGGGATATTTAAAAGAAAAAGTCCACGTACTCGTGAATAACCAAAGAACAATTCACGACCTAAAGGATCAGATAATTTGGCACATTGAACCTCAATTAATTCCCAGAGTCATTGAAAACAGTGACCATCACATAGAGAGGTATGCCAACGAAACCAGCATTTGGCCGATATTGTGTTTCACATGCAATTGTTAGAGATGCTTCCATCAATTCGAACCCTGGAATAAAATTTTTAACAATTTTTAGTTTTCAATGCAAATTTAAATTTTCCTAAAAAAAATTTTTCTACTAAACTGTTTTATATTTTAGGAAAAAATTAAATTTGTATTAAAAACTAGAAAAAATTAAAATTTTGATTCCAGGGTTCGAAAATCAAAAATTCAACTCCAGGGTTAAACAACTGAAATGTTTTTGATATATAAAAGAAACTAAAACAGCTACTAATTTTTGTTTTTGTTTGGTTTTAAAACTATTTTATGGTTCAGGGACACGAAAAATTGGTATTAAAATTTTAAAAACAGGGTCTCCAGGGTTGGACCACTGAAAATGTTTTTTGATACATAAAAGTAAGCAAATAGATTATGAATTTTGAATTTTTCTGTGCTTTAAACCTATTTTATACTTCAAGATGAATAGCATTGGAAATTAAAAAAAAAATCAAAAAGGCGATTCCAGGGTTGGGAAATGGAAATTTTTTTTTTGGTAAATATATGTAAATAACTGCTACGAATTTCTTGTTTTTGTTTAAAAATTAAACATATTTAATATATTTGAAAGAAGTTCATTTGTATTAAAAAGTAGAAAAGCCAAAAATACAGTTCCAGAGCTGGAAAAATTAATTTTTGTTTTGTTAAATATGAAAGTAAGTAAATAACAAAATTCAGAAAAATGGGACATGAAGAAAAATAATCAAACGGTAACACGGGTATTATAACAATAACATGTTAACATCAGGTTGATACAGTTCTCGTATTCTTTTTCACAATAAAATTTGTGAAAGTAGGAACTGTTATCAAATTCAACTAAGCCACCTAATAAGTGGTGACAAATACAATACACATGAGCACTGATGATGAAAGGGTTGCGTCTTTCGAAAACAGCTGTTCTGCTCTGCTGTGTAAGTTGAATAACAAAAACTGATGTTGACTTGCCTTTGTGCCTTGGAATATTTATCATGTCTTTCTGAGATATAAATTAAAAATTTCGAACAATTAGCCTATAGAATCTTAATTCAATTTAATATAGCAATATAAAATGTTCGTTAAAATTCTTACTACATAAAATTTCGTTTTGTTGGTACTTAAAGCTATTTGCTATTTTAGAAAGAAATACATCTGTGAGGGGTATTTAGGATTCGGCACAGCCGAATATAACACTTTTACTGGTTTATTTTTATATATCTTTTTACTATTTTTTCTTTAATAATGTCGCAATATTGGGGAACACATCCAATGGACGTGCCTTAAGCCATGTATCGTTAGGTGTTGATGGCAAATTCGAAAATTATTAAAATTAATTAAAATATTCTTAATATTCCAATCTTAATATAAATTAATAAAAATAGAATTTGAACAAATTCATTTACACATTAATAAAATAATAAAAAATGGTTTGCAGTCTTGCAGATTCGAACTTAAGCCCGTTGATAAAATTAACAATTTACATAAGAAAGTTCGACTAATAAAAATTCATACATAATTAATTAAAATAAAGACACTAAATTCCTGAGCCCTGAGGCATATTTTGGATGTACTTGTCATACGTTTTTCCTGACTTGCTTAAGATTAATAACTTCTTCTATAAAGAAGAAGCTTTTGACAAGAGTTTAAAAATATTTTATGGCCTTCAAAAACTGAAATAGGATTTAAAATAAAAAAAAAAGTTCATACTAAAGCTTCATTCAACACATTTCGAATTTAAAATTAAATTATGTGAATACGCCAGATTATCTATATTTATTTAAATTGGAAAAAAAAATTCATTACAAATACCTTTTTTATACGAGTCTATATGTTATTTGCAATAGCCTTGTACGCTGTAAGCCTGCTACACATTAGTTGTACATTTGTTGTTGTTGCTGTTGTGTAAAATATCACAAAATAGGTCAAGTGTGAAAAGCTTTTTTCTCCATTTATATTTGGCGTCACATAAAAACATGCAACTGTATTGTTAATAGGTTTTCCATTTGGCAAACAAATTTCATCAAGAGCCATAATAAAAATGTGCAATGAAAATTGTTTTTTATTGTTACCCTTTTCCCATTAGCCAGCACATGGCTGGCTGGCAGTTTGCAATTGAAAATTTATTTTATTAACATTTTATTTCAAGATTAATATGTAATATCACTGGTTATTATTGCAAATAAAATAAATGTTTACATTTGGAAATTTATGTTGCAACAACAATAAAAAAAATTCAAATTTTTTTTGTGCTTTCAATGTAAAACATGTTTTTAGTTTTAAGTCTGCTAGAATTTCAAGGGGAAAAAATTCGCCCTTAGAAGTTGGAATCGTATTTCTAAAAAATCTATTACTTTTTAAAGTTTTCCCCGTTGTTGTTGTTTAAAAAAATTTAACTTTTTCAACGTCGGCCAAACCCTTTATTTTAACCCAGCAGATCGTGAAATGCTTTTTCTAGCCCCGCGGTGACATAAAGTTTTTTGTTTACAAAAACAATGTATCCCTTCAATACCAAGAATATGGCAGCACTGTTCTATTCATTAATATTTCGTGGATTATAATTGCATCATAATTCTTTAATAATTTCTACACACAACTTATTGCTTAAAGCTTTAAACACAATAACGACAGCAGGCTACACGAACATCGACTACAAAAGCCGTTGGCTACAATCGTCGCCTCGTAATCAGCTACTTAATTATTTTTAAGACGGCAGCTACATTGTCAACATCTCATGTTAGTGGTGCCACTTTCGTATATAAAAAAGCGCTTATTCTAAATCTATTTATAGACCGAAACAAAATTAATAATAAAAACACTTTATGTGTTTATAGCTCTTTATTGTTTTTGTATTTGTAATAAATACATTTTGATGTCCTTTTTTTGTTATGGCACTATGAAAATAAGTTTATGAGTGAATTCATTTGTGACCTAACTCGCGTCTTATATCGATAACGGCTATCAAATCTATAAAAAATTAGAGTTCAAATGTCGTTTAATCGAGCTTTTTTTCAAAATAATGGAATTTTTACTTGAAAAGTCAGATTCAAAATTTCAATATATAATAATACTTGCAATAGGTGAATAAATTTGAAAAATATGTCTAACAATAGAAAGACATTTTGGAGTACTTTGAAATGATACCCAAATCGTTTATATGGGGCCTATATTCTAAGAGTTATTACAAAAAAAAAAAAAAATAAATAGTAAATAAATAAATAAATAAAATAAAAAAATAAAAGCCGAGAGAAAACGCAAAAAGTAAATAAATAAAAATTACAAAATAATATTTATGCTTAAAGGGGATATTAATTTTCCTTTATTTTCAACAATTTTCATATTCTTGACCAGTTTGAAAATATTTTTAAACGCTTATTTATTTAAGATGTTTCACTGTGTTGGCAGCTCTAATTTATTTATTAACGCCTATGAAAATAGAAATTACAGTCGAATCCGCTTTAGCGCAACACGCTTTTCTGAAAAAATAAAAATACTGAAAGCGATACATATCCCCTAACTGATTTTAAACGCTGCTAGTCTTATTCACTTCGCTTTAGCGTAACATCGCTTTACTGAAAATATCGTATTACTGAAAACCAAAAGCAAAACCACAACTACTTACTTCGCTTAAGTGAAAAAATAAACAATGACAATTTTATTTATTAGAAATCGATTGCATAACTTAAGGCTGAAAAAATTTTGCGTGTTTTGTCCGTTAAAAATTTAAATGGCAAAAAGTATTTGTCCTTTTCGCTCTTACGTACTTTATTGTATTTTTCTATTATATTGTCGTCAATGGAAGTGGCTAGACATTTTCGAGGAATTCGTGAAAAATTTCGACAAAAAAATGAATAATTCTATGAATAATTTTATTTTTAAAAAAATTTTTACGTTAAATTGACGTAAAAAGATACGCAGATTTGATATAAAAAATATTGTTTAACTGATTTTAAACAGTACTCTTAACGGTAACGAATTTCAGTAATCCGAACTACGTTTTAGAAAAAAATCGGATAATTGAAAAAATTGGGTTTTGGTTATTTCCAGTAAAGCGGAGTCGACTGTAGTTTAATTTGACTACAACCATAAAAGTAGAACGGACAACAACCTGCCGTGTAGCCATTAAAATTATCATTCCCATATAAACACGTGTATTCTATTGCTGACAGATTGTAGTCGGTAGCCTGCTGTCGCGAATGTGTTTAATGCATTAGCCCAGTTCACAATCTCGAGCAAGTAGTCTAGCATCGTAGCATGAGCAAAATAATTGTACTCTACACCAACAAAATACATTGAAAATGCTCTCAAATACTCTCTCAATTTGCAAATGCTATAATGCAAGACCATTTGCACAGGATTGTGAATTGGGCTATTATGTATATAAAGGCTGGTATATGTAGTTTGCTTTAAATATTTTTTACAAAACTTAATTGAAATTCCTCATACATTCTCGTTTTCCAGCAGACATATGAAAAACTGCCTGTGTGTTGTTAAGTTTATGTATTATTTTTATTAAAATAGAATGAAACAAAATATGTACAAGCAAATGTCCTTTCTATTGCATAATAATACATGTAGTGTCCTTAACGTTCTCTTAATGCACAAGTGTTTGCTCAAGTGAGTCTTAAGGCTACACCTTTGAAGCTTAGTTTTGCCTAACAACACCAACACATTCACAGAGTGTCGCCATTAATACTTAAAGTATATAAAGGTTTGCACTCGTATAAAATTGCTAAACAATATTTTCTGACACGTTTAAGTGTATTATTGTTGTAGGTCGCGTTGCAATATAATAAATTTTTAGCACGACAGAGTGCAGTGACACCCACAAGTGAGTGTTACAGTTTCAGCCAAAGATACGCTTTCTTAAAGAAGTTTATAGGAAAATAAATTTATGTACACAACAGTTTGTTGCAAATTGTACTCGTAGTTATATTTTACATGGCCATCATACAAAAGGCTGGTATATAAATTATTTCCACTTGTTTGGAATCATTTTTTTGCAGGGTATAGTTTGCAATACAATTTGCCTGGTCGTCGTGCATGCAGTGATGCAGCAGCATCTATGGTATTTAAATAAATGAGTAGCATTCTTTAAACATTTTACAGGAGAAAAACAAGAGAAACGCCTTTGGAAAAGTCGATAAACGAAGCAAACATGCAGTGAGATGAATGGAGTATAAATGAGGAAAACTTTTCAAGTTGTTTAAGGCATCGGAAACTAAAATTTGTGAATTTAATTTATCAACTTTCAAGGAAATGAATAATTGTCGTTGTTTATATAAAAGCAGTTTTTGTGAAAGGATAATATTGTTAATACGCCTGACAGTGAAATTTTTTGTGCAATTAGTAATTTTTTCGACACATAAAATTTAAAAATGTAGAGATGCAGTTTTGTAGAAAATTTATTCAGTATGAAGAATCCATAAATTGTCACATGTAAATTTTGGTCCAAAATATTGAAAACTGTTTACGCACTTCTATAGTGTTTGTAGGTAAGATAATTTTAGTGCTCTGATTTCAACAGTGATTTTTTTCATATATAGCCTTTTCTGGGTATTAAAAAAAAAAATTATAAAGTTCGCTCATATGGTTTAAAAGTTATAATAGAATAAAATTTGTTCCATTATGTGCTGTAATTGCAAACTTCCTTGGAAGAAAAAAAAGAGTTGCTCGATCGTGCTAGGTGCTCCCGCTACAATAAAATTAAAGGTAAGACTCCATATTATCAATTAAAAAAAAAAAAAAAGTTTAAATATCTAATAATCGTTTATAAAATCATAAAATGTGTCTCCAAATTCATGAAATTCTTATAAAACAATTATTTATAAAATAATTAGTTTTGGTAAGGAAGCAAAAAGTTGTGGGAAAAAATATAATATGGGTTGTATAATTGAGGTAATAAAGGCTCTGTGGCAAATTTCAAAAACTTTGGGCCAAAAATACATTTTGGTTTCTATGGGCGGTGGGTAGTGGGCGTGGCCAATTTTGATGAAACTTTATTTTATTCTTAATTGAGGTAATAAAAGGCTCTGTGCCAAATTTCAAAAACTTTGGGCCAAAAATACGTTTTGGTTTCTATGGGCGGTGGGTAGTGGGCGTGGCCAATTTTGATGAAACTTTATTTTATTCTTAATTGAGGTAATAAAAGGCTCTGTCCCAAATTTCAAAAACTTTGGGCCAAAAATACATTTTGGTTTCTATGGGCGGTGGGTAGTGGGCGTGGCCAATTTTGTTGAAACTTTATTTTATTCTTAATTGAGGTAATAAAAGGCTCTGTGCCAAATTTCAAGAACTTTGGGCCAAAAATACATTTTAGTTTCTATGGGCGGTGGGTAGTGGGCGTGGCCAATTTTTTTGAAACTTTATTTTATTCTTAATTGAGGTAATAAAAGGCTCTGTGCCAAATTTCAAGAACTTTGGGCCAAAAATACATTTTGGTTTCTATGGGCGGTGGGTAGTGGGCGTGGCCAATTTTGTTGAAACTTTATTTTATTCTTAATTGAGGTAATAAAAGGCTCTGTGCCAAATTTCAATAACTTTGGGCCAAAAATACATTTTGGTTTCTATGGGCGGTGGGTAGTGGGCGTGGCCAATTTTGTTGAAACTTTATTTTATTCTTAATTGAGGTAATAAAAGGCTCTGTGCCAAATTTCAAGAACTTTGGGCCAAAAATACATTTTGGTTTCTATGGGCGGTGGGTAGTGGGCCTGGCCAATTTTAATGAAATTATATATTTTTCTTAATTGAGCTAACCAAAGGTTCAGAGCAAAATTTCAACATTCTACGAGCATTCCTTATATATTTTGCCAAACACTGTATGAACAAATCCCACTGTGCGCCTGTGTGATTTATTTATTTATGCTAATGGACTTTGGCATACTTATAGGCAACATTTAGTCTAAAAATATTAACAAATTTTTTTTTATAATAACATTCTAAAATTGCACAAAAGAAAAATTAACACTAATAACGTGTTTCATATTATTTAAGTCACTTAAAGCCTTTTCAGAGATCGCTCTATACGAGTTGTTATAGATGGGATCTCAGCCAAAGAGTTCAAGGTCAACTGGGGGTTATTCTACTATATTTTTGATCCTCCACATTGATCTCGTATCTCAAACTTTCTGTTCTATCCACTCTAACACTGATGAAAGCAGCCTAATGCTTTCATATTCATTTCACTACATCCAATTCTGCTTTTACGCTATAGATCATTCCTCGAAAACTCGCGTAAAAATTACAGAGTAGGCATATTAAACTGGGGAATTGGTTGCATTGTATGCTGGTGTTATTCCAAGTATTGGAGGACAAAAGGCTCAATCCGCTGTTGTAACCTAGTTTTTGCTTTACTGAAGCGAATTCGGGAATTCCCAGAAAAAATTAGATCAGGGTGAACGTTAAATTGTTTTCGATATGTAAAAGTGCATATGCAAGTAGTAGGCAGAACCACACAATGAGGTAATAGCGGGGGTTATTGTTCAGTATAACGCAGGGTAGGCCTCTACGCCGCATTTTTTTCATTTTACTCATCTAATCTTAAAGTGTAAAAATGACGTTAAATATTAAAGACTAATTCTTGGTAACGTTTATTTTAAACAATTTTTTTTGGCTTATATTTCTGTTGTATAAATTAAATTATATTCTAATATTTTTAAGCGTAAGGTCTATTTATTTTAATTTAAAATATATAAATTTTCAATATTTTTTGAATTAAAATAAAGAGAACTTAAGCTTAAAAATATTAGAGTATAATAATAATTAAAAAGAGGTCCAGAAACCAGAAGAATTAAAAAATAAATGCCTAAACATATTGAACTGTTAGTAAAGCACTTTATTACTTTCAGCATTGTAATTCAAAGCACATGGTGAGCCCAATTTAAGTAATATTTAATAAAACTTTTTAGCAAAGCAAAATAGTACGAGCAGAACAAATAATTAACTTAAATAAAATTAAAAATTTTTTTTTTTAGTTTTCATACAGATTTGTTCTTAACTATCACCTATTCAATAGTTTGATGAATTTAAGTTTTTATTAATAAATAAATCATCTTTTGTTATATGATTCCTATTTCTCCATAGCTTCTTTTGTGTGTAACTTCTGTTGTCTATACTGTAGGCGTCATACTTAATTTAAATATACAGCATACTTTTAAGCTGTCTACTCAAATTTATTCAACTGTTAACTTCATCTCTATTACATTTGCTTTTTTCGTTACTCTTTTTTTCTCTCTTCTGTCTCAGGTAATTTTTGTGTTGATTTTTTTTACACACTAAAAAATTGTTTTTCTCATGAAAAAAAAAAAAAAAAAACGTTGTATTCGACCGGGTCGAATCTTAAATACCCTCCAAATATTTCGAAAGTAGATTTAATATAATTGACTTGGTGGGACAGAGACATCTCTGTACCCAATTTTAAATCTCTATTTTGACAGAGTCATTCCGGGAAGGGCCGTGGGGGAGACGTTTTACCTCTGCAAGATCTGAGAATATCTCAGCTTCTTATAGACTTAAGGAATACAAATTATTCAATATTTACACTATTTTTGCATAGAATGTCGTACGTCAACGCCCACTAAAGGGGGCGGCATCCAAAAAATAGACTATATCATGTTTTCCACAGACGAACGTATTGGCATTGCCAGATCGTCTTAAACTTTATAACTGATCAAGAATATATATAATTTATGGAGTCCAATTCTGTATTTTGTAATTTTTTGGTTTTTTTCTTCCATTAATCTATTGCCTTCCAAAACTTCTATCGCCCTTTTAGCAATAAACTTTACCCTTTATGGTATAAGACTTCCTCTATCACTGCATGCTTGTAAAAGTGATAATATTTCATTAATAATTTCTCCAAACAATCATCACCTACTACCGACTGAAGCAATTAAATTCAGCAGAACTTTGAAGTCTTATTGTTATCATTCTGAAAACATTCAATAAATTTATATTTTTAACCTCTTTTACTTTGCTGATCGTGCATAACTTTTGCAAACAGTTCTCTTGAAATATGTGATTCCCCAACTTTCAACGCCATTGTTTTGTAAATTAATATTCTAAAAGTAAATACCTTAAGTGCACCGCGGTAGCTAAAGACTTTATCTGTTTGCAATTAATAATTTTGTTCACAAACAACATCCTATTGTAATATTTGCAAACAGTAAAAGAACTATACAATTTAATATATTTAGCACATAAAATGCTTAAATGCCATAAGACACCAACAAAAAAAAAAAAAACAAAAAAAAAAACAAAAATAAACATTCCGAATTCAGTATTATTTCACCCCCAAGCCATAAATGTTCTATTTGCTTTAATGCATAAATATTTATCTCCCTGTTAGCTGCCGTGAACTCTGAAGAATCCTGCTACTCTTCCCTAGGATTCAATATTCTGTCGCATGCCTTGCAAAGTTGTTTTTGTTTTATGCACGTACACATATTCTGTTGCAGGATATTCGACAATTTCTATTTGTTTTAAGTTCGCTGTTGTTGTAGTTGAATGCACAAAACTTAAAAATACTTTTGGGTTTTAGTTGAGATTGACTGCAAAGGCAACAGCAAATGAATGCAGGTGGGACTGCAGATATATTTTGCTAAATAAAACTATTGGCTGTATAACAAATTTACCGCATATTAAGTCTTTTTGTTCTCTTGTATTCTACACCTCACCGAAAAATTTAAATATTATTTAAAGAATGTTAGAAGTTTCTGGGGGGGGTGGTAAATTTATTTAAAAACTTTCTGTCAATTGAGTTAAAAAGTAAAGGAACTTTTTTACATGATAAAGAATCGAATCACTATTGTTATACCCTCCAGAAAAGAATTGGAGGGTATATTCACTTTGTCATTCTGTTTGTAACGCAGCGAAATATACCTCGGAGACCCCATAAAGTATATATATTCTTGGTCAGTGCTGAACTCTAAGACGATCTGAGCATGTCCGTCCGTCCGTCTGTGGAAATCACGATTCAGGCCAAACAAAAAAAGCCAGACTCTTGAAATTTGGTATAAATATATTTTGAAGAATAGCGCAGGTCAAAAGTTCGTAAATGGGCTAAATCGGGCAAGAGGGGAAAAAGCTCCCCTAAGAAGAACTAAACCAACCTCTAAAAAAAAAAATTCAAAAGTTTTTTTTACGGTTTTAACGGTTTAAACTTGGAGCCATAGAATAAAAAAATTTTTTTTTGGACCCCGCCCCCTTTAGTGGGCGTTATTATATGCAAAAATTGTGTAAAAATTTAACAAAATATGTTTTACTTAAGCCTACATTCCTTAAAAATAACAATTTTAAGCTTTAATGGCGAAGCTGAGACGTAACCTGGTACTCCCTTGCCCTAACCCCTCCTCCACCCTTTAACCCCTAAATGACCTTTAAAAAAAAAAATAAAAAAATTTAAATAAATTTTACATTTAATTATTCAGAACATATATTTTTGAGGTTATATGGCAAAGGTGAAATGTCTCCCCCACAGCCCTTGCCAGAGAGACCCCGACAAAATATAGTTTTAATACACTCCAAAGAGAATTGGACCCCATAAAAAATATATATTCTTGATCAGTGATGAAGTCTAAGACGGTCTAGCAATGCCCATACGTTCGTCTGTGGAAAACTTGATATAGTCTATCTTTTGGACCCTGCCCCTTTTAGTGGGCGTTGATGTACGATATTATATGCAGAAATAGTGTAAATATTGAATAATTTTTATTTCTTAAGCCTATAAGAAGCAGAAATGTTCTCTGATTTTGCAGAGGGGAAACGTCTCCCCCACCTGACCTTCCCGGAATGACTCTCTCAAAATAGATATTTAAAATTGGGTACAGCGATGTCTTAAAGGAACTCCGTCCCACCGAGTTAGACATTTTAAATTTACTTACTAAATACTTGGAGGGTATTTAAGATTCGACCCGGTCGAATACAATATTTTTACTTGTTCTACATAAATTTATTAAAGCAGAGGACTCGCCCAGTGTTAGACAAAAGTATAATAGGGGAGTTCAAGCTGTAGTAATGAAGTCAAATGTCATAAAATAATAACGCGGAAAAGTAGCAATTAAGGCTGGATTTTTGAGATCTCAGTTAAACTAGGTTTAGCTAATCTGAAAACGAATTTGTGCCGTCATTACCAAGTTTGTCTACATACTTTTGACGGCACAGATTAATTTTGGTTAAAATGCTGGTCTTTTATGGAATAATATATAAAAAATACCATTTCGTCGGAAAATTCAGAGTTTCAGACTACGTTAAAGTAAGTTTAAAATTAATCCATATCTCAAAAAGTCGCTCTAAGATTGATAAACTAATTGTTAGAAATTGTGTTTAAATTCTGAAAGGCACTAGAAATATTCCCAGGCACAAGGGAAAGTCTACATCAGTTTTTAGTTATTCAACTTACACAGCAGAGCAGAACAGCTGTTTTCGAAAGCCGCAATGCTTTCATCATCAGTGCTCATGTGTATTGTGTATGTCACCACTTATTAGGCGGCTTAGTTGAATATGATAACAGTTCTTATTTAAACAAATTTTATTAGGAAATAGAATACGAGAACTGTATCAACCTGATGTTAACACATTATTGTTTTAATACCCGTGTTACCGTTTGATTTTGTTTTTAATTTCTTTTTTTTTTGTATTCTGAAATAAATCATAGAAAGTTTGCTTTTGGTCAATTATCCAGCTAATTTTTAATATAAACAATTTTTTAAAATTTTTTTTATAAAAATTTTTAAAATTTTAAGAAGTTCTAAAAAATTTTCTATAAAAAAATTTTTTATAAAAAAATTTTTTATAAAAAAATTTTTTATAAAAAAATTTTTTCGAAAAAAATATTCAAAGTTTTAAGAAATTTATTATAAAAAAATTTATCTCAGATGATGAAAATTTTTCAATAAAAAATAAATACAGTAGAGCAGAACAGCTGTTTTCGAAAGCCGCAACTCGTTCATCATCATTGCTCATGTGTATTTTTATTTGTGCTGATTCGTTTTCCCAATTTTCTGGCAAAAGTTCAAAATTGATTATTGAGGAGTTCAACTAGTTCCTATGCACATTTCACTAGGGCAGATCATCAGGGAAGAAAATATCGATATTTAAAATATTAGTTTTATGAGTTAAAATATTTAGTGGCATGAAAGTGCCAACTTTTCCTCAGCGAACGTTTTCTGTTATTTTTTGGTGTGACTGCTGACTTGTGACTAAATATTTTATTTGTATATAGAAATAATTAAATAATAATATAACTTCGTTGTGTTCTTCCACACTCAGAAAAAAAAGATCATTATCTAGACACGAAACAAGTAAGACATCAATTAAAGCTGCATGAATATACTTGAATCATAATTTCATTAATAAATCTATAAAATATTTGCTTTCATTACATTCATTAGCTTTTTGTTATAATCAAATTGATTATATTTAGATTAAAGTCTAGCCTTGAATTTCACTTTACTTTTTCATTATTTTCAATTACAACGCTGCTTAAGAACTGCCCTTAATTGCGGATATTAATAAAACACGAACACCACATCTTAATGTACAAAGAAAGTTTCCTTTCATGCTACATTTTGGTATTATTAAATTTACATAAAAAAAATCAAAATAGCTACACTTAGCTGACCTTCAAGAATATATACAGACGTCCGATATGTTTGTATTTATTTGTATATACAACGTTGTTACAAAGAAAATCGAAATAACAGAAATTATAAACGAAATCGTATTGAAATAAGGGCAATAGTAAAGAAAGAATCTTTATGTGTTTAAGGAATATAAACTTTTACAAATGTTAAACGAAAATATCATGTACGTAAATACATGGAGGAGGGGCTCTTATACAACTATACGATTGTAAATGTTGTTGGCTGCAATCGTAACCGTACAATCAGCCACTTAATTATAATGAACACGATAGCAAACATCGTGGATATCTAGCCGGTAAAGTTTGAGTAAAACGTCCGTAAAGAAAAAGAAAATAAAAAAAAATTAAAAAAAATTAAAAAAAAAATTTCTATAACTCCTTTACAAGAGCTGCTAGAAATAATGTAGAATATACTTGATGACAATTCGTGCAAAAAGGTGACCTAGTTGAAACATAAAAACCAAGTCATTTTCTGCTTAGACGCGGTTCATCGCAGCTTAAAGTTCAAAAAGGAACACAGAACTTAATGTTTAGGAGCGAGCAAACATTGAGTAAATAAGGCGATATACGTATGACCTTAACACAAAACCCTTTAAATATGAAAGTTTAAAATCTGTTTGTTTCCTAAGCAAATAATTCCCCGTATTGATAACTTTGTGATTTTTTAGCTATTCAACTTGTTGCCAACTAAAATCAAAACACAAGGGCATGTGGCGAAGGCAAAGTTCTGGTCAATGATCAACTGCTGGCAGCGATTGGCACCATCCAGAGGCGGTTTTATAGCACAAGTTAGCCGCGCCAAGTAAAGCTTCAAAACAGAAACAAAAAACAATTAAAAACGTTATATTCGACCGAGTCGAATCTTAAATACCTTCCAAATATTTAATAAGTAACTTTAAAATGTTTAACTTGCAGGGACAGAGTTCCTTTAAGACATCTCTGTACTCAATTTTAAATCTCCATTTTGACAGAGTCATTCCGGGAAGGGCCGTGGGGCAGACGTTTCCCCTCTGCAAGATTAGAGAACATCTCAGCTTCTTATAGGCTTAAGGAATACAAATTGTTCAATATTTACACTATTTTTGCATATAGTATTGTACGTCAACGCCCACTAAATGGGGCGGAGTCCAAAAAATAAACTGTATCATATTTCCCACAGACGGACGTATGGCCATTGCCAGATCGTCTTAGACTTCATCACTGATCAAGAATATACATACATATATACTTTATGGGGTCCAATTCTTTTTGGAGGGCATTAAAACTGTATTTTGTCGGGGTCTCTCTGGCAAGGGCTGTGGGGAGACATTTCACCTTTGCCATATAACTTCAAAAATAAATGTTCTGAATAATTATATGTAAAATTTTTTTAATTTTTTTTATTTTTTTTAAAAAGGTCATTTAGGGGTTAAAGGGGAAGGAGGGGTTAGGGCAAGGGAGTACCAGGTTACGTCTCAGCTTAAGCATTAAAGCTTAAAACTGTTATTTTTACGGATTGTAGGCTTAAGTAAAACAATTTGTTAAATCTTTACATTATTTTGGCATATAATTACGCCCACTAAAGGGGGCGGGGTCAAAAAATTTTATTTGTATTTTATGTTTCCAAGTTTAACGCGTTAGAACTTCTTTGACATAAAAATATATCATTTGCTTAACAAAATTATAAAAAAAAACTTTAAAAATTATGTTGTTTTTTAGAGGATGGTTTAGTTCTTCTTAGGGGAACTTTTTCCCCTCTGGGCCGATTTAACCCACTTACGAACTTGACCTGTACTATCCTTCATAATATATTTCTAACAAATTTCAAGAGTCTGGCTCTTTTCGTTTTGCACTAAATCTTGATTTCCACAGACGGATGGACGGACGGACGGACATGTTTAAATCGTCTTAGATTTTATCACTGATCAAGAATATATACACTTTATGGGGTCTCAGATGGCTATTTGGCTGCGTTACAAATGGAATGACAAAGTCAATATACCCTGCAATTCTTTTTTGGAGGGTATAAAAAGGAAACATTAACAAATGCTTGCCTACTTTTAGGTGTTTCCTGCAGTAAAACGAATTAAAAATGTAGACATTTTTAGAGAAACTATAAGAAAATTTAAAATGCAAAGCGAAATGCTAAAGAGCTGCAATATTTCAAAGTTTTTAAAAATGCTATGAAAATAACTGTTGATTTTTGTTTGTGTGTTTCCAATGCTGTCCTGTCAGTTACTGTATCCTGTACTGCAGGATATCATATTTTTGTATGACTGTTTGTTTATCTCATTAAATTTTCAATTGCACTGCAATTTCTAATTTTAACTCTTCGAACATGATGCAGTCAACACGTGAGGAGAATATATAAGATGTATACGAGGGTGATTCCAAAAGTAATCGAACTGAAGTTTAAATTAAAAATCATATATTGAAAAGTTGGAACAGAGCTTAAATTTTCTTCTAAATCTTGGTAAGAAATCAGTAATATTTTGGATCTAAATTAAATATTTTATACACTAATAAAATATTTTGAAGCAAAATGGTTGACAAAACGAGGCCTGTTATAGTTTTTTTTTCTAAATTACAGTTAGTTTGTAATGTTTATATTCCATGATATTTATTTCTTTTTTTCCTTAAAAATAAAATTTTATTTACATAAATTTTCCAATATGACTTACTTATTTCTCCTCAGTGATCGTTTCCTCCTTCTTCTCGATTTTTTATATGTAAATGTACTCGGTGAGATTGTATAGTCCTCATCAAATTCCATTTCAAGTTTTATTAAATTTTGTAAATTTAATTGGCAGTCCTGTAAAGGAAAAAAAATGCACACAAAGAAATTTTATATAGAGTTTAAAGTTTAAAATATGCACACAGCACTTTGGCACACAATTGCCATTTTATTTATTGTCTACCTGTTCAAGAAAAATTCATTACATTAAAAGTCAGTAGGAAGAAGGGAGGAAAATAAATTGCAAAAGTATTTCTCAAGCACATCGCCATCTGAAAGTGCCAATGGGTTGTTGGGTAACAGCTCCTTAAGACATTGATTAAATGTCTGCAATTCGTGGTAGATGTCAGCGCTTGACAGAGATCTATAAAACATGTTGCAACAATAGATTTAAGCAACCATATAATCACACACATGCAGACAAATTTATACTCATTGATGGCAGAGCAGCAGTAGCAAGTCAGGTGGGAGATGCAGTTTGAATGTAAGATATCACAACAAGCTGACGTTTAAAATATTAATGTACTTGAAATGCATTGCATTCGAGTATAAAGATGAGATAACGGCCGATATGTTGCAGAGAGTATGACAAACTTCGCCCCCCATCATTTTCAAACACTGAAACCTTCTACTCGACTCACATAAAGATTTCACATATATTTTCTCAAAATTATATGTATCTTTTATTATCTAAGAGTTCGAAAGCTCTTAACGAATCGCTTACCTCTAACGTTTTAAAATGCCATCGTATATCCGTTGTCCCCACCCCGGTATCCAACTGACTGCGGCATACGTTCAGTGTTGGCCAACATTGGCAGCGTTTATTGGTAATTTCGCAACCTGATTCTATTCGTATTGTCTCTAGTTTTGTACAATTTCTATATAAATGATATGTTGAGGATGCCGATGAGAAGGGTAGCTCTGAAAAGAAAAAATAAATTGAAATTTAATTAAAAATCAAATTCAGGTGTCAACAGAGAAAAACATATTTTCACAAAATTTCATAAAATTCAATTTGTGTGTGTTGGTTTAAGCAGCTCCAGGTTCTAGTAATAATTTTTAAAGAAAATATATGTATTTCTTGTTATAATGGAAAACTTTATTTAATATCTCTCTCTCCTGTTCAAATATTTAAACAAGTTTATCTTTTATAATTTATTCAAGATACAACAGCTTTTTCGACATGTTTTTCTTTCAATATAAACAACAGGAAGTCTTTTAAATTTCCCATAAAACTTTTGCATAATCAAACGAATATAATCGCACAAATCGTATTCGCATATGAAAATATTCTTTGGAAGTTATTGCGGACGTATACGTGTTGTGAACTAATTAATAACACTCATACGCATCAGACTGTAAAACAAGAAAAACAACAAAGAAATAACTCGAAAAGTTCTTAACAAAAGTTAATGAAAGAATGACTGAATGGCTTTAACTTTTTATACCCTTCAAACAAAAATATGGAGGGTATATTCACTTTGTCATTCCGTTTGTAATGCAGCGAAATGTTCATCTGAGATCCCATAAAGTGTAAATATTCTTGATCAGTGATGAAATCTAAGAGAAACTGAGCATGTCAGTCCGTCCGTCTGCGGAAACCACAATTCAGTCTAAACGAAAAGAGCCAGACTCTTGAAATTTGGTATAAATATATCTTGAAGGATAGCACAGGTTCAGAAATGGGCTAGATCGGTCAAGAGGGGAAAAAGTTCCCCTAAGAAGAACTAAACCAACCTCTAAAAAACAACATAATTTTTAAAGTTTTTTTTTTTAATTTTGTTAATCAAACGATGTCACAGAAGGTCCAATGCGTTAAACTTGGGCCCATAAAAAAATTTTTTTTGGACCCCGCCCACTTTAGTGGGCGGTCAAAAATAGTGCAAAAATTTAACAAATTGTTTTACTTAAGTCGACATGCCTTAAAAATAACATTTTTAAGTTCTAATGACGAAGCTGAGACGTAATATGGTACTGCTCTGTCCCACCCCTCCTCCCCCTTGGCCCCCTAAATGACCCTATAAAAAAAAAAATTAAAAAAAATTTTTTTTTTTTATAATAATCCCAAACATTTATTTTTAGACTTTTATGGCAAAGGTGAAATGTCTCCCCCACAGCCCTTGACAGAGGGACCCCGCCAAAATACAGTTTTGATACCCACCAAAAAGAATTGGACCCCATAAAGTATATTTATGTTCTTGATCAGTGATGAAGTCTGAGACGATCTAGCCTTGCCCATACATTCGTCCGTGAAAAACATTATATAGTCTATTTTTGTACCCCGCCCTCTTTAGCGGGCGTTGACATACAATATTTTATGCAAAAATACTGTAAATATTCAAAAATTTTTATTCCTTAGGCCTATAAGAAGCTGAGATGTTCTCTGTTCTTGCGGAGGTAAAACGTCTGCCCCACCGGCCCGTCCCGGGAAGGACTCTGTCAAAATAGAGATTTAAAATTTTGGTACAGAGATGTCCTAAAGGAACTCTGTCCCATGAAGTTAAACATTTTAAATTTACTTAGTAAATATTTGTAGGGTATTTAAGATTCGACCCTGTCGAATATAACGTTTTTACTTGGTTTAATATAATTTTTGTTTAAGCAAAAAGTTTAATATTTTTATGTACGCCAGATAAGAAACAATATGAAAGATGAATATTCTATGGGGCCACAAAGAGCAATAATTTATGAGAAGGATTTGGACAGTAACACATACAACCAAGGGTTTGTTTTTAAACAGAATACAGTTAATGTTTAAATAAAATTATATTTGTCTTGTTGTGCAAAATAACATGAAATTATATATAAATTTGCTTCATTAACATTTTAATAAACAATAATGTCCCACAAACAGAAAGTTTTTCCTCAATAATAATATTTGCAGAAAGTGAAATATAATTTGCAATTATTCCAGAATTCATTGTGTATTAAAATCAAAATTTTTCTTTTTATACTCGTCATCTTTATTTTCTTTGTTCAGCTATTGCAAAAATAAACTTTGATTACTTTCCTCAGCTTTTTTCATAGAATTTATTATTATTGTAGCAGACAGAAATTTGTTTTCCTGTAAGCGCAGCATGTAAAATTGAACTAAAAGAAAAACCGAAAAAAACTTGTTTTTTCATTCTTCTATGGCAAACCCCACCACACCCACCCATTTGCAAATCCTTCACATTCCGCTCGAACTTTAATTTCATTTATTAAGGGTTATTGGCGTATCCTTGTCAGTTTGCTTTTCTTTCACTGACAATTCAGTAAGAAGAAGACGTTCTTCTATAAATAGGAAATATAATTTCGTGCGGAAACACATACTTTTGCAATTTCCAATTCCCCTGGTTTATTTTTGTTTATTTCATTTTTTGTTGTTATTATTATTATTATTATTAAAGTAAAATACAAATGTGTAGAAATGTTGTGGTATGTGTGATCATCACTATTTGTGATGAGCTAAATAAACTAAATTTATTAGGGTTCTTCCTTATACTTAAGGAAACACGTAAAGTAAAACAATTTTTCTTAAGTCTTAAGTTGCGGTCAAACTTGGCAAATATTTGCCCAGAAAAGCATAAGCACTTAATGCTAATGAAAAACATTTTAATTCACATACGTTTTTTTATTAACTAAAACATATTCGTATGTAAATAATAGAAGATGCCATAACGAATTCAAAGAACCCTTTACTGAGATAAAAGGTATTTCATTAATATTTAGTGGTTACGTATATTTGGGCAAATATTTGTCAAGTGTGACCGTACCTTTACATCATTGGAATTTCACTGTTATTAAAATAATATAATGACAGATCAATCTCTTTAAATAAATATTTTTTTCTAACAACGAAAAGTTTTATGCTGAGATTTACAATAAAAAAGTAATTTATAATTCCTTATTATAGATCGATTATGAATATCAACCAAACTTTAGTTTGACTACTAGCCGTCAACTTAGAGTTACTGGTTTTCAGAAAAGCCTTAAATGGGAATTGAAATCTAAAAACCCAGGTACCCAATGACTAGTAGTTCGTTTGGTATTTAAACATATTCGAACTCTTACTAATTAAAATTTTTTATGTTGTTGGCTAAAGAATTAACGCGTGCACTACGAAGTCGAAAATACCGATCACGGATCCGCAATAAATCATGGAATTTTTCTGATCTCTATAATTGTTTCGTGTACTAGCTCTTTTCGGTCGCCGAGCATTACAGTGACAGCGATGTGACACTATCATGTACAAAGGCAGTCGTCTATGGCGGTCCAGTAGCGAAAAATCGGCAGTGAAATAGAGAACAATATTTTAGATATTTCTTTGTTAGATCAATAGATTTTTGATAATTTTTTCAAAAATTTTGAAATAAGGTAAGATTTCTTTTAAGAAAGAAAAAGGAAAGATTTTTCATCAACTGCCTTCTCAATGCTACCCTTCCTTTCACAGTTCCGCTACATCATTAGGGTTTACACCCTGGGTGCCGGTCCAAGTAGAAACAGCACAAGTTAAAGTGCTGTATTCGAATATGCCACATTGTATGCTCCCTTCACCGGCATACGTTTGGAGTATATACTAGGATATTAATGCGATCGGTTAATTGTTAGTCGATTAACATTAATCGGTTAGTAATTAATAGGTTAACCAAAATCCAATCGTTAGTCGATTAACATTATTCGATTAATTGTTAGTCGATTAACTTTAATCGATTAATTGTTAGTCGATTAACATTAATCGATTAATTGTTAGTCGATTAACATTAATCGATTAATTGTTAGTCGATTAACATTAATCGAATACTTGTTAGTAGATTAACATTAATCGATTAATTGTTAGTCGAATAACATCAATCGATTAGTTATTAGTCGATTAACATTAATCGATTAATTGTTAGTCGATTAACATTAATCGTTTAATTGTTAGTCGACTAAAATTAATCGATTAACGGTTAGTCTATTAATGGTTAACCAATTAATTACTAACCGATTAACTGTTGGGTTAAATAAAAAATTAACGATTAAACCGATTAATTTCTGTCGATTAACCGATGGAAAAAAATTTTTAATTTTGGTCATCGTCATGTAAAATGGTGGACAATTTCCTTTGTATATATATTTCCTTTGCATATGACCCCTGTTTTGCCTGATTTTGATTTTTAGCATTTTAAAAAACTTTAAAGTCTTTGCACGTGGCTTCAAAAGAAATTAGTAAACACCCAGCTACTCTAATTGAGACTAAAGGAATTATTAACCTTTTAATTAATAATTTTATAAAAGCAAATAATATTATTGGTAAGGAGTTAATTAAAAATCTAAGGATTAGATTTAAAGAGAGGCGAATTCCAATTTGTAATGCAGTGATTTTAAGCATCTACTCAGGAATATTTTCTTCTAGCAATACGTTTTTTAAAACACAGTACAAAAGCAGAAATTAAGGAATTTGGAAATAATTTTCCTGAGTCCTGAGAACAGAACATAAACAATCTTTTAACAGAATTATGTAAAAGAATTACAAATTTTTAATTGTTAGAAACTTAAAACAAGGCTTTAAGTTCATAATAGAAGATTTTATATGTTTAGAAAAATCCAAAATAAGGACTAAGTGAAGTTTAATGAAAGCTAAATAAAAGAGTTACTTAAATTAAATCCTTGATTAAATCCTAAATTAAACCCATTTTTTTTTTTGTTCTAAAAGATTATTTTATAAAACTGTTGCAATAAAAAATAAAATGATCTTACAATTTATTTATTTTTATTAATACATAATATATGTGGACTTTTGACAAAACAACCTCTTTTTAAAACTGCAATTTTAAAGGGGAGCTAAAAAGCTTTTGAAATACATCAAAACAATGTTTAAAAAATAATTGGTAAAAATGTAATATTAAAATGGAAATCTACACTATTTTTAATTTTTGGCAGTTATTTTTTAAAAATAGCTGTGAGGTATTTAAAAAGCGTTTTCGGTTCACTTTAAAATTGCTGTTTCAGAAAGAGGTTGTTTTCTCAAAAGTCTACAGATATGTAATATAGTGTTTTTACTAATGAACTCCACATTATAAATAATTTATACGCTTTTAGTTATTTATATTACTTAATTTCTAAAAAAAACATTTATTAACTAGTTAACCGAACAGTAAAACTATTAACCGATTGCTAGCCGATTAAACAAAAACCTCGAGGTAATTAATCCAGCCACAAATGTTGCAAAAAGTAATAGAAAATTTGACCTTCAGATTAGCCTACGTCCCAGCCAGCCGTGGCGGTCATATTCAAATTATAATGCCGAAGATTATCTTTCGAATTAAGTAAATTACATGTCAATTTAAAAAATTCTTCTATGTTTTATTCTACTTAAAAAGTCTATACCTCTATAAAAAAACACCCTTTACACACAAAACTATTCTTTCGAAAGAGTTTAACACAATTTAACAATATAAATTTTTGTGTTTATAAAAATTTTCAGAAATAATTTTATATAAATACAATTTCTCAAATAACATGCAGTTGGAAAAGAATTAAAATATTTATAGAAAATGGCATATTTAAAAAAATCATACACCAAAACAATTAAATCGCATATAAAAATCCAATCGCATACGTAAATGTGTGTGTAAGTACGTCATAGAACAGCCAATTGTTTGTTGTAAATAAACATTAGCAGCTCGTGTACTAGTGAACTACAGGACGTATGATGAATATTTATTCACTATTTACATGAAATATTGCTCATACGTGTGAGGCAACAACTGCTTCAAACATAAGCTTTACAACACTTGAGAGAGTTTTCAGAGAGGACATGAAAAAAAAAAGATTTCATCATGTCATGAAATAGTCTTGACATGCCACTTCCATAAGAAACGAGACTTCTTTATTCCGGGCCCTTCTTGCTGTCAAGGTACTAACAAAAACCCGTTATTTTATTACATGATAATCTTGTTATTATATCATTGCAAAACAAGCACAAACCTGCACACAAATTATCAAACCAGGTTGATGACTGTTGATAACATTAAAAACTTTCGGCATGAGGCTTTTTTTCAAAACCGCTGCTTTTGTGGATATTTTCACCTATTTATAGGGGTTATAACGAATAAATTAAATTGTGCATATTCAGCAGTGCTGCTGAATGAAGTCACTAGGTTGTTGACATTGAAACCGAGGCCGTCGGCTCGATGCAACATTATTAATTCTGTGTAAACATTTTTGTTGTTAGATTAAATTCTATTAAAATTGAAAGGCTAAGTGTGCGAAAATGCTTTTTTTTTAATTCAGATAGACATGATAACTACTTCAAGACACAAGGAAGAAGTCAACTTTAATTTTTTATACCCTACAAAAAAGTGTTGGGGGGTATATTCACTTTGTCATTCCGTTTGTAACGCAGCGAAATATCCATCTGAGAAGAAATAAAGTATGTATATTCTTGGTCAGTGATGAAGTCTGAGACGATCTAGCAATGCCCACACGTCCGTCTGTGGAAAACATGATTTAGTCTATTTTTGGACCCCGCCCTTCTTGGTGGGTGTTGAAGTGCGATATTGTATGCAAAAATAGTGGAAATATTGAACTATTTGTATTCCTTAAGCCTATAAGAAGCTGAGATGTTGTCTGGTCACAATAGAGATTTAAAATTGGGTACAGAGTTGTCTTAGAGGAACTCTGTCGCACCAGGTTAAACATTTTAAATTTACTTTCTAAATATTTGGAGGGTATTTAAGATTCGACCCGGTCGAATATAACGTTTTTACTTGTTATCTTTTTTGTTCCGTTTTGTTCCATTGAACTCAAGCTAAACTATTTTTCATTTAATCATTAATTTATTAAAAGAATATTATCGAATACAATAAGACAAACAAAAATGCTTATACATTTTAATGCTACTATACAGATACCACCCTGAAAAGTGGATTTTTTTTCTTTTTTTGTTTTGCTATAAATATGAAATGGCATTATTTCTTTAATCAGAAATCTATTCATTTTTTTCTGGATGTATTTTTTAACGCAAGTTTCTCTATAAAATCTATTAAATTTATTGGAGATCTACTGATGAGCTGGTGCTGGCAGTAATAAAATGCAGGCCTATAGAATAGATAAGCCCAGCATTATATAAATATATTTGCAACATAAATATCTCTATATTATTATTAATTGTATTGCTTTAGAGAGAAAAAAAAGAAGGAGAAGAGAGAAAAAAATATGGTGCTGCTGCCTTTTGTTCGAAAGTGTTTCTCTGAACAATTGCGTTTTTATTTTGCATCTATTGTACCAGTAGGCACTTCCTTTTCTTTTGTCATTCAGCCTCATTGTTTCTCGACAATTATTTCTGGTTTCTTGTTGTCTAAGCATTTTCTTGCAAATAAGTACAGTGGTGCCATTTGAATAACTACTTTGTTCCGTTCACTTTAATTATAAAACAAGTGAATTCTGTGTTATTTATATATGTAATTAAAGGCATGTTTTTGGTGAGCCTTATAAATACCATACAAATTGTATATAAATAAAATTGAATTAAGATTTATAGACTAATTGTTGGAAATTGTTTCTTTTTAAATTTAGAAATACATGATAAATATTCCCAGGCACAAAGGATAGTCAACATCAGTTTTTAGTTATTTAACTTACACAGCAGAGCAGAAGAGCTGTTTTCGAAAGCCGCAACACTTTCATCATCAGTGCTTATGTATATTGTGTTTGTTACCACTTATTCGGTGGCTTAGTTGAATATTATAAAAGTTCTTTTTTAAACAAATTTTATTAGGAAATTGCATACGAGAACTGTATCAAGCTGATGTTAACAAATTTTTGTTTTAATACCCGTGTTGCTGTTTTATTATTTTCTTCATGTCCCTTTTTTTCGAATTTTTTATTTAATATTTTTATTTTGTGTCATAATAAAAAAAAATTGTTTATTTTTTTTGATTTTCTTCATTATGCAATAGGTTAATCTATGATAATCGAACATACGTAACTCACGAAATTTATAACGGTTATTTTTTGATGAGACCTCGTATACCTATTTATTTCATTGCTTCTCCCGAAGTGTTATTTTACTTCATATTCTACATCTTCATTCTACATTTTGTAAAACGTTAAATAATTATTAAGATACAAATTTTTTTGTTCAGACACAAGTTCAAAGCTGTAATCTGCAAACTATTCTTTTTTTAATAATTTTTTAAGTTATTTTATTTAAAATTTACATTCATGCTAAATAATTTTTTTAAATTATTTCTTTCTCTTTTTTTCTAGGATCGGTTTTCGGGCCCATCTAACGCAATTAATGGACAGGTAAGATAATAAGAACATATGTTGTGGTCATTTGAATTTTTGCTGCAGTACCAACGCAAGAGTACCTTGTATTATATTATGGGATCAATTGCTGCCGATATTTTTCAGTGACCAGTATAATGCCTTGAAGTCATTTGGCAACTTGTCACTAGAATATTGATACTTATAACGGGTTTTTCATTAAGCGCTTTTCATCTTTAAATTTAAATATAAAAACGTGTGTGTGACATATCATAGAAATTTGTTATTCGTTTGAATGAGGTCTTGATGTCATTATGTGTTGACTTTAAAATTAAAATTTCCGCCATGGCTTCTCTAGATTAAGCGCATCCGTTATGTTCAATTGTCCATGATTCTGGCACATAAATTAGGCTTAATTGTACCGATTTTATAATTTTATAATCTACGTCGGCGTTGAGGACCGCTGTACTTTGTCGCTTATTCACATAAAACTGCGACTTAAGAAACCCACACTAGAAATAAATTCCAAGTGGTCACATCGTACGATCTCCATGGCCGTGGAGTGATCGTGCTCTCATATCATTCGCACAGATTATCCAGTGTGACATGAGCTGTGTAACAAGCAGCTCCGACATGTTGAAACCACATGTTGTTTGTGTCTAGATCATCCAAGTTCGCCATTGACCGGGCAACCATCGTTCTAAAAGACACATGGGCTGACAACGCCAGCAGGCCAAAATACATGCCAAACAGTAAATATTTCACTATTCATTGGATGCTCTTTTATCTCATGTGGGTTGCTATCGTCCCAAATTCGAAAGTTTTGTTCGTTCATGTGCTCACTGATGGAACTCCAAGACTAAATAGAAAACTCTGCAACTCGAAAATGGACACTGGCACAGTTTCGCGGGTATTTTCCATCTCGGCCTTTCGGTATCACTCTGGCTACCCGATACCTCATTAGTTTTCCTGGCAGAGATTTAGAATTAATGGACTCAGTTTGGAAGCCAGAACTGTTGGCATTCTGCGTAGATAGTCTGCCTGCAATTAGGGCCCTGGATTCGAGGTTGATAAAGTCGGAACGTGTACTGGCATGCATTCAATCGCTGGCTCGACTTAAAAAACATGACGTCAAGATAGTTTGTCTTGCAGGGCATGAAGGCATTCAGGGAAATGAAGAGGCTGACGAATGCGCAAGAGCAGGTTCCGCCTTAGATGAAGTAGTCTCACGTAGGGATATTGACATTCCCTCAGTTGAGCTGTTGAACAGAATTGAGGAGTGGGCAGAGAGGAAGATGACAAGCAGGTGGTCACCAATTGCCACCTGTAGGATCTCCAAAACTCTATGGCCCTCACTGAGCAGAATTAGGACTAGACAGCTTCTAACTTTTGGGAAGAAGTCGTTAGCACTCCTGGGATAGGGGTCTTGACGGGGCACTGTGCAATTGGGCACATGTTAGAGCGTTTAGGCTTTCCCCATGATGGTCGCTGCAGGAGCTGTTTCGATGAAGAAGAGGAGGAGTCAGTACAGCATTTCCTTTATGACTGTCCGCTCCTGCAGAAGCGTAGGCTTAGACATCTAGGCTCTCGGTTCCTGCGAGATCTGGACTGGCTCACCGCTGGCTGCCTTGGCGGTTTTTGTGTACCCTCAAATGAAATTCAGATGTAAACTTTCAAAACGTCGATACACGTGTCTTTTTTTTTGTGTCCTCTATCAAAATTTTTAGGTCGGACCTTTTAATTTTGGAAGAAATTCGATTTTGTTGTACAGTGTTATTTTCCTGTATCGTAATACGTTCTAAATCGAAATTATTTTATTGTGTGTTAATACGGGATTCAGAAGAATCTTTATTAAAAATGTAATTGTAGTACAAAGATTTTCGTCCTGTTTCTCTCATATTTTGAGTTTTAGAAAAAAGTTAAAAATATTTGCTCACATTTTTTTTATATCAAGTTTTTCCAACATTTTCACTGTAAATGTTTCCCTTCACAGCAGAGAGGAAAATCGTACCACATTAACAAACAATACGATGCCACACCACAAATGAAACAAAAACAATTATATAAAAGAAATAAAAGAAATATTTGCAAAATATTTTTTTTAAATAGTTGATAAAGGAAAACATTGAAAAGCAGATTCTTATCCTATTGTGTACAATTTGTGGTGAAATTTTATAAATTTCTTTTCGTTATAATTTAAGGGGTGGAAAATGGCTTAAGCAAAATATAATTTGCTGTTAATAAAAAATGGTTGTAAATCATTGACAAGAAAACCGGCATCAAGGGCGCTATATTATTTATTCTGCAGGAATACAAATGAAATGGAACCTTGCAATCTTTTGTGCTGCACAGTTTCATGAAATCGTTACATGGGACGCCTGTTGGGCTCCACAAGTCTTTTTTATAATCATTAAAAATCAAACCTTTAAATTAGACTTCAATTGTGTATAAGTAATTTGTCAGCAACTGAAATACAGAAAAAGTTTCTTTGACCCTTTTTTTTAAGAAATATCTATTATATTGTTAATTTTCATTCAAACTTTACCTTTTTGTAGGTGGTTTTACAGGAAAAAGGGATTTTACTATGCAAGTATTTCCGTGTCTTAAGATAAACGATACATTAAATACAACACTTTTAGTGGGATTAAAGCTAAAAGCCTATTGTCCTTCAAAATGTTAGAAAAGATTTGAAAAGGAAAAAAAAAGAATAGGTTAAATGTAGCGAACTTAAAAAAAGGGATATAAAATTGCTTATGGTGTCCTACTGCAGGTTCAGGCTATAAAATTAACTGACCGGAAACATATTTTTTGGTGGCATTTTTAATGGCAAGAATGTAAAAAGAAATTCTTTTTATTATTAGCCGCAGTGACAGAAATTGGAAATTCATTGTTACATCCTGGTTTTAAATTTGAAAAGGTCAAATACCAAAATCAAAAATTTTTTTTAAGGTTTAAGGGATAAAATATAATTAGTAATTAGTGAGGAAAGAGAGTAAAATTTTGTATTTGGTAGCTCAAGTGTGTAACAGAGTCAAATAGATAATAAAATAAATAATAATAATAACGATTAAAAACGTTGTATTCGACCAGGTCGAATCTTAAATACCCTCCAAATATTTAGCAAGTAAATTTAATATATTTGACTTGGTGGGACAGAGTTCCTTTAAGACATCTCTGTATCCAATTTTAAAACTCTATTTTGACAGAGTCATTCGGGGAAGGCCAGTGGGGGAGACGTTTCACCTCTGCTAGATCAGAGCACATCTTAGCTTCTTATAGGCTTAAGGAATACAAAAATTGTTCAATATTCACACTATTTTTGCATATAATTTCATACGTTAACGCCCACTAAAGGGGGCGGGGGTCCAAAAATGGACTACATCATCATTTCCTCAGACGAACGTATGGGATTCGCTAGGCTGTCTTAGAATTCATCACTGATCAAGAATATATATACTTTATGGTTGGACCCCATACTTTTTGGAGGGTATTAAATTTGTATTTGGTCGAGGATTCTCTGGCAAGGGCCGTGGGGGAGACATATCACCTTCAAAAATAAATGTTCGGAATAATTATATGTAAAATTTTTAAAATTTATTTTTATTTTATTTGATGGAGTCATTTAGGGGGAAAAGGGGGTGTAGGGGGTAGGACAGAGCAGTACCAGGTTACGTCTCAGCTTCGTTATTAAAGTTTAAAAATTTAAAATTTAATTTTTAAGGAATGTAGGCTTAAGTAAAACAATTTGTTAAATTTGTACACTATTTTGGCATATAATAACGCCCACTAAAAGGGGGAGGGGTCCAAAAATTAATGGTTTTGATTTTATGGCTGCAAGTTTAACGCGTTAAACCTTCTTTTGCATAAAAATATATTTCATTTGCTTAACAAAATTACAAAAAAAAACTTTAAAAATTATGTAGTTTTTTAACGCTCACTAAAGGGGGCGGGGTCCAAAAATAATTGTTTTTTAACGCGTTGGACCTTCTTTGACATAAAAATATATCATT
Organism: Linnaemya tessellans; assembly: GCA_951800035.1. Classification (NCBI taxonomy): domain Eukaryota; kingdom Metazoa; phylum Arthropoda; class Insecta; order Diptera; family Tachinidae; genus Linnaemya; species Linnaemya tessellans. The sequence goes on from OX637535.1 coordinate 116,679,729, forward strand.
TGCTTAACAAAATTACAAAAAAAAAAACTTAAAAAATTATGTAGTTTTTTAAAGCCCACTAAAGGGGGCGGGGTCCAAAAATAATTGTTTTTTAACGCGTTGGACCTTCTTTGTCATAAAAATATATCATTTGCTTAACAAAATTACAAAAAAAAAACTTAAAAAATTATGTAGTTTTTTAACGCCCTCTAAAGGGGGCGGGGTCCAAAAATACTTGTTTTTTTAATGCGTTGGACCTTCTTTGACATAAAAATATATCATTTGCTTAACAAAATTACAACAAAAAAAAAACTTTAAAAATTATGTAGTTTTTTAAAGCCCACTAAAGGGGGCGGGGTCCAAAAATAATTGTTTTTTAACGCGTTGAACCTTCTTTATCATAAAAATATATCATTTGCTTAACAAAATTACAGAAAAAAAAACTAAAAAAAATTATGTAGTTTTTCAACGCCCACTAAAGGGGGCGGGGTCCAAAAATAATTGTTTTTTTAACCCTTTCAGGGTCAAAAATAATTTAGGTTTAGATAAAAATCTGAAAATTTGTATTCAAAGTGAAATGATGGTGCTGAAACCGGGAAAAATAAAATTTTTTGTCTTAGGCCACGCCCCTGGATTTTGGGGAATGTCGAATATATTCGACACTGACCTTCAATGGCACCTAATGATATCCTGATATTTTTACTTGAAATTACAAAAAAACAACTGTTTTTTAAGGTTTCTTCGCATATTTTGGTTCTAATAAGGCCATTATTTCCTCATCAATTAATTTTGCCATTATCTATCATAAAACAACCCCAAATGCACTGATTCATCAACAAATATGTTATGGGCAGTAACGTAAAAAAAGTATACTCTGAAGGTCAATGTCGATTATATTCGACATTCGAAAAAAAGTCACGCAAAAAGTACACGCTTCAGATTTATGTATATTATATGTTATATAACATCAACTTACACATGCATCAATACTTAAAAATTTTTTCAATATACTCCGGTCACTAAAATTATATATCTTGAGCTTCCAAAAATTCTTTTTTTTTACAAAGTTTTCAACCACTCTTTAAATCTTGCTTTCAAGCAACAAACCAATCTCAAATGCCAAACATAACAACACTTATTCAAAGCTTATGTATGTTTCTTAAAGTTAAAACAAAAACAACATAAATAACTGTAAATTCTTATACAGTAAAATGGCATAGAAACCAAGTGAAACGTAATGTCGAATATATTCGACAAAAACACTGAAAGGGTTAATGCCTTGGACCTTCTTTGACATAAAAATATATCATTTGCTTAACAATATTACAAAAAAAAAATCTTAAAAAATTATGTTGTTTTTAGAGGTTGGTTTAGTTCTTCTTAGGGGAACATTTTGCCCTCTGGCCCGATTCAGCCCATTTACGAACTTGACCTGTGCTATCCTTCAAGATATATTTTTACCAAATTTCAAGAGTTTGGCTCTTTTCGTTTGGACTGAATCGTGATTTCCACAGACGGAAGGACGGACATGCTCAGATCGTATTAGAGTTCAGCACTGATCAAGAATATATATACTTTATGGGGTCTCGGGTGAACATTTCGATGCATTACCAACAGAATGACAAAGTGAATATACCCTCCATATTCTCTTTTGGAGGGTATAAAAACCAGAGATATCAAACAGATGCTTCCAGAGTTGGAAAGAATAAGCAAATTTTAGAATATATAAAATGTATTCCGGCATATTACTTTTCCTTGGCAAATAATTTCCTAAAATAGGAAATATGTGATTTAGAAAATCTTAATTAATTTACGAAAATTCTTATCAGTCGTGTGCAATATAAATGCCATTGATCCCAAAAATTTTTAAATGTTTGCGAAGGCCCAACGTGGAAATTTCATTCCTGTTGCATAGATTTTTTGTTAGTGTACGGACTCTTTTTCAGAAATTATGCTGTAATTGCTTCGATATTTGTTAAAATAAAATTTTGTACATTGAATATAAAATATAATTGAACATATAATAAAATAAAATATATCAAATTACACTCTAATTGTTCCCTTAACAATAAATTGAACAAAAGCCTAAGGGAAATATTTCCTTCCTTTTATACTGAACACAAGGAAACAGCACCCCTCCAGGCTGTCTTTGATTTTGTAACAATTAATATTTTCCTGCATTTATTATGCTGGACTTAGACAATGACTTCAGTTGTATTTTCTATGAATGGAAAATTTACAGCAAAACGTTTAAATGCTGGTAAGAAAATCCTTTGCTTATTTTCAATAAAGAAAAACAATTTCAAATTGCTTTTCTTCTATTAAATACTTGATTCTTTTTCTTTTCTTAAAACATTTTATTGTTCTCTGCAGTCTTTGTCGCACAACAAAAATATTTAAAATAGAATAAAACTAGTATTCGCATTGAGCTTGTGTGTGTGTGTCTGTTTTTTCTCTTTCTTACTTTTGTTCCAGCAACTTTTGTTGGTGGAACTGTTTTTGAAATATCTAGTGGTTCCTGAGTACGTCTCTTTTCCTATTGTTGTCCCCAATTCCAATTCACCATTGATTGAGTTACTTTATTGTCGTTAGCATTCTGTTGCTTTGATTAAGTTGTTTGATTTCATATATAGTTTTTAGATAAAAAGCTGTCTGCTTTTATTGCCAGTTTTGTTCTTCTTCTTCTTCTTTTTGTTATTGCAAGTCAAATTTTGTGAACTGCTGGTTCAGATTTACTCTATTTGGTTTTTTGCTTTCTAAACTTTTGCAAAAAACTTTTTCATTTTTTATAGAACCTTATTTTACCACAGAAATGTCAAAAAGTTTTTGTGTATAATTTTTTTAAGGGTTTTTTAACTTTAAATACCCTACAGATAATATTGGACTACGTGGTGAAATTTAGTATAGACATGAACCATTTTATGTCAAATGGTTTAATTTCAACATACAGTGTTGCCAATAGCAGTATGATCTAAATTGGTAGCCCTGATGGCGTCCATTGTTAATTTACATTTAAAAAAAAAAGTTCGTGGAATTTGTGTGAATTTAAATTATTAGATACACTTCTAAATTTTATTTCTATCAATTACGGCTTAAGTACTCCTAGTGAAATGTTCCACTTTTTATACCCTCCAAAAGAGAATATGGAGGGTATATTGACTTTGTCATTCCATTTGTAATGCAGTGAAACATCCATCTGCGACCCTATAAAGTGTAAATATTCTTGATCAGTGCTGAACTCTAAGACGATCTGAGCATGTCCGTCCGTCCGTATGTGGAAATCACGATTCAGTCCAAACGAGAAGAGCCAGACTCTTGAAATTTGGTATAAATATATCTTGAGGGATAACATAGGTCAAGTTCGTAAATGGGCTGAATCGGTTCAGATGGAAAAATTTTCCCCTAAGACGAACTAAACTAACCTCTAAAAAAGAACATAATTTTTAAAGTTTTTTTTTTTGTAAATTTGTTAAGCAAATGAAATATTTTTATTATATTAAATTGAATTAAGATTCATAGGCTAATTGTTCGAAATGTGTTTTTAAATCTCAGAAAGACATGATAAATATTCCAAGGCACAAAGGAAAGTCAACATCAGTTTTATTCAACTTACACAGCAGGACAGAACAGCTGTTTTCGAAAGACGCAACCCTTTCATCATCATATTTTTATGCGACATAAAATAAAAAAAATTTTGGGCCACGCCCTTTTTAGTAGGCGTTATTATATGCAAAAATAATGTAAAAATTTAACGAATTGTTATACTTAAGCCTACATTCCCTAAATATAACATTTTTAAGCTTTAATGACGAAGTTGAGACGAACCTGGTACTCTTATGCCCCAACCCCTTTGCCACCTAAATGACCTATAAAAAAAAAAAAATTTTTTAAATATTGTGTATAATTATCCCAAACATTTATTATTTTTAGAGTTTTATGGCAAAGGTGCAATGTCTCCCCCACGGCCCTTAGCAGAGAGACCCCGACAAAATACAGTTTTAATACCCTCCAAAAAGAATTGGACCCCATAAAGTATATACATATATTCTAGATCACTGATGAAGTCTGAGACGGTCTAGCAATGCCCATACGTTCGTCTGTGGAAAACATGATGTAGTCTATTTTGGAACCCCGCCCCCTTTAATGGCCGTTGACGTACGATATTATATGCTAAAATAGTGCAAATATTGAACAATTTGTATTCTTTAACCCCATAAGAAGCTGAGATATTTTTTGATGGTGCAGATGAGAAACTGCTCTCCCACGGCCCTTCCCGGGAAGGACTCTGTGAAAATAGAGGTTTAAAATTGGGTACAGAGATGTCTTAAAGGAACTCTGTCCCGCCAAGTTAAACATTTTAAATTTACTTACTAAATATTTGGAGGGTATTTAAGATTCGACCCGGTCGACTATAACATTTTTACTTATTTTTCATATATTTGGAGTAGTTCCAAGTACCGTTACTCCTGTAGGGCACTACTCGTTGCAGGTATTGATGGACTAGTTACTTTATCTGCAGGGTACTTACATATTTATAAATGCCTGTAAGTATGTGTATATAGCTGTTTGTACATAATGTATATCCTTATGTAATTCTGATGTTTATGTGAAAAATTATTTGAATTTTCAACTTGATTTTTGTTTGCAGAATTTTTCATTTTAAACTAATTATTTCACCAGTAATCATTCCCATGACAAAGTTTTAAATTTTAAATGAAGCTTTCAAAGTCATATTTATGAATGGAAATAAGTTCTTTCAATGTTTTTATACTGAAAAGCAGAAGGGTGCTGCCCATTGCAAGGATGCGTACAGATTTTCACAGACGCATCTAAACGGTGAGGGAAGGTTGGTATAGGTATAGATGGTTAGGTTAGGTTAGGTTGAAATAGAGGGGCATAAGCATCCCAATCCGTTCTGGATTACATTTAGGCCTCATAGGCCTAAGTGTAATAGATATGATATAGATATAGATATTCCGAAATCCGGATTTCGTGGATTTTTGGTGCCCCAGCAGCCATAGTTTTGCTTGTTCACGTACCCTCGCTGAGGGGGAAATGAGCCTCATCGCACTTTATGATTTTGTTGGAAAAATCGTCCACTTCATCCTCGAGATTGAGGAGATGGGGATTGTATAGCTCCATGGCCTGCTCACTTGTATGTCTACATCTGTCTAGTTCACAAATGTCAAAAGAGATTTGACATTGGCCGCCATTTGCAAAAATAAGAGCATCTTCCAATAGGGTGATTTCTTTTGGCCCGTGAAAATTATCCTTTATCCTTTAGCTGCCTGAATATCATTTGCGGACGTGTTTTTTGTATGATTTTCTCTTATTGCACACTATAGTGATTTTTGCAGCGAACTCTTAACTTGAATTGTGTAAGCAAATACTTGACTAAGCAAATAAGGCCATAGTTAAAATATACAACAACCCTCTTGAAGATACATTCACACTTGGTAAATATTTGACCAAAAGAGCTTGACCACTACTCATGAAAAATATTTTGATTCACTTAAATGCTAATTAAATACAACTAATAGACTGTCCTGGAGTGTAATATTAAGGGAAACGGATGCACGTTATAAATCCTTGTCTCAATCAATAGGTTTGTTAGCAGCATTCAGTTGTAACGACTTTTTGGGCAAATATTTGACAAGTGTGAACGTACCTTTAGCTCACATGTTTGTATAAAATTTAGGTAAACAATTTATTTTTTTGTTTTGTTTTTTTGAGTAACTAATTATTTCTATATTCCAAGCACAAAAATATCGTTTAATCTTTTAAAAGAAAACTTTGTCTTGTCTAAACAATAAATACGAACGTACATTTCTCCTTTCGTATTTAAATAACTGACAAAAACCCTACTCTTTCTGTAGACATTTATTTTTCTTTACAAAACAAAAGCTGTTACTACACACAGACAAACAGACAGACAGACGGACGGACGGACGAACGAACGACACTTCACTTATTTGCACAATTTCATGCTAAACAAACAGTCTTTTAATGTTTGACTTTTGAACACCCACCCATTCTCACATGTGCACACACATACACTCAATTACAAAGGAAGTATTAAGTATGTAGAAAAGGAAATAATAAAAAAAAATAAACAAAAAGCAGGGCATAAAAAAAGGCATTAAGTGAAAGAAAAAATGGCTTTTATCTCTGTCATGTCAACGAACTACATAAAATGCTACAACATTTTTTAAGGGCGATACAACACAAAATATCTCAACTCCTTGTCTTCTTTTCATAATGAAACTCTTTGGCAAGTAACTAACACGACCGAAACAGCTTTTAACACTATCTTCCATTTGGATTCGCTACCAGTGACACTTTAAGAGATTGCAGTGAATTTTACTGGCCATAGAAAAGATGAAGCGATAAGTTAACAAGCAGACATGCTTTTATCAAATACAATCGCTGAGTTTTGCTACGAAATACTTGTCATGGTGTGGCCTAGATAGATTTTTGCACTGCATGCAGTTCATTGTTTTCGTATTTTATTGGAAGACAACATTAAAAAAGCAAATTTATGATATTTGAGGGAATTAAGATGATCCTCTTATCTGATATGAGCGAAGAAAAATTTATTTCTAAAGGGTCCGCCATCTAACGTTTTTTTTTCAACTAGTGCTTATTTCGTGAATGGTAAGGTAACACTTAGCTCATGTCTGATTTGACAGATAATTAGTTTTATCCTTCCGCTGAACGAAAATGGTTGTGCATCCAATGCGTTTTCGCTTCGCTGACTGGGCCTGCGATCGACTTACAGAAGATGCTGATTTTGCCAAAAAAAATCATCTTTTCAGATGAAGCTCATTTTGATCTTGGCGGGTGTGTAAACAAGCAAAATTGTCGCATTTGGGGCATAGAAAACCCGCACGCATACATTGAAAAGCCGATGCAACCAAAACGAGTCACTGTTTGGTGCGGATTTTGGTCCAGAGGCATAATTGGGCCATTTTTCTTCTAAAATGAGCAAAGAGTGGCCGTTACAGTCAATGGCGAACGAATTTTTGTTCACAAAAATTGAAGAGGAGGATATTGGCAACATTTGGTTTCAACAGCACGGCGCTGCGTGCCACACAGCCGAAGCTACACTCGATGTTTTGCGCCCTGTTTTTGAAGATCGCAATATCAGCCGCAGAACTGATGTCGTTTGGCCACCTCGGAGCTGCGATTTGACACCGTTGGACTATTACTTGTGGGGTGCCGTCAAAGATAAGTGTTACGCCGACAAGCCAGAGACAATTGACGCCTTAAAGGACAATATTTGTGAGGCCATTGGTGAAATACAGCTGCATTGATCGCTAGATCAGTAAACACTTACTGATCGCTAGAGGAGGGAAAGAAAGTTAAGTGTTGCTCGGTTGAAACTATTAATTATATTCAAGGTCTAATAATTGAATTTTTAAATTATTTTTAATCAAAGTAAATTATATACATCTTTTCCCCATTTTTAATAAAAGTGCAATATATGGAGTATTTTGATCACGATACTAACAAAGCGGTTCAATACTGATTTCGAGATCCCTATACCATTCCATCCGCCACCTTTGCTCAAGTCTTCCCCTTTGTAATTTAACCAGCAGGCAAAATAATACCTGGCAACTGAATCCATGAAATTGCGTTTCAGAATCGTACTCGTCTGCATACAATACAAAAGCCAAAAAGTGTATGAAACTAAATTTCTATTAAAAGTACAAAATATTTTTCAGAAAATGCTCACAAGTTTAACATGAATTGCTATTCATTAACGACTACACATGTAACAATATAAATTAATATTTTATTGTTGGATTTATTACTTTCCAACATCTGAAACAAAGAAAAATTTTTTTTTTTTTTTATGTTGGCTTCTCATGCCAGAAGCACGTTTATTGTTGTTGTAGCAACCAATAATTAATTTTACTCATACTTCTGGGAAAAATGTTTTGATTAATTTTGATCGAACGGCAAATGTTTGTTTCTTATAGTTCGTGCAACTCTTGGAGCCATTAATGGTGGCACAATTAATTAAAAGAACAATTTTTGTTTCATTGCATCTTTTCAATTTTGTAGATTCCAACTGGTTTTACTCAAGGCCTCCAAAATATTTTATTAAATTCACCATATTATTATTTTCAGAGAGCTACAGAAAGAATTGGATCGTATATTCACTTTGTCATTCCATGTGTAACTCAGCGAAATATCCATCTGGGACCCCATAAAAAAAAAAATAAAATATATATATATATATATATATATATATATATATATATATATTCTTGATCACTAATGAAATCTAAGACGATCTGAGCATGTCCATCCATCCGTCCGTCTGTGGAAATCACGATTCAGTCCAAACGAGAAGAGCCAGAATCTTGAAATTTGGTATAAATATAACTTGAGGGATAGCACAGCTCAAGTTCGTAAATGGGCGGAATCGGGCGAGGCCGAAAAATTTTCCCCTAAGAAGAACTAAATCATTCTTTAAAAACAACGTAATTTTTTAAATATTATTTCGTAATTGTGTTAAGCAAATAATTTATTTTTATATCAAAGAAGGTCCAACGCGTTAAACCTGGAGCCATAAAATAAAAATATTTAAAAAGAAATATTAAGCCATTTTTGAAATATAATCGTGTATCGAATAGTAATTTTAGCAAATTTTGCAGATATTAAAAAAAACTATTTATAAATTAATTTTTATTAAACTCAATTACGACTAATAAGCGTGAACGTGTTGCTTGATACTTAAAAACACATTATAAATATTCCAAAGAACAGGGGAATATTAACACCAATTTAATTATTCAGAGTGGAAGACTTGTTTTCGAAAGTCTGTATACTTTCATCATCATTACTCATGTATATTCTTGCTCATCAGCACTTATTAGATTACGTGATAGCCGTTTTTATTTATAAAAATTTGATTTAGAAACAGTATACGAGAACTGTACTAATTAAATCAGTATGACGATTATATTCTTAATATCCTATTTAATGTATAACACATCACGAATACTGGCTTATAATTTCATATTTTATTGGTCGAAAATTTGTTTATTCGATTTTTGGAATAAATATTTGATTCGATTATTCGAATATATAATTGATTCTACTATTCGAATAATAATTTGTTTTTATTCGATTATTCAAATGAATATTTTATTACATTATTCAAATAAATATTTTATTATAACATTCGAATGAACTTTTTATTCGATTATTCGAATAAATATTTTATCAGATTATTCGAATTAACATTTTATTTGATTATTCTGATAAAAGTTTTATTCGATTGTTCGAATAATTATTATATTCGATTATTCGAAAAATACTTTCGATTATTTGAATAACTATTTATTATTTTATTATTATTTGAATAATAATTCTACTATTTTATGTAGTTATTCGAATAAATATTTTATTCGATTAATAATAAATATTTTATTCGATTGTTCGAATCAACTTTTGATTCAATTATTCGAATAATTATTTCATTCGAATAATTAATTTATACGATTATTCAAATAATAATTTCTTTCTTTTATTGCAATAATTATTTATTACTTTATTATTATGTATTGGACTTAATAATTTTATTATTTTATGTAATTATTCGAAAATAATTTTTGGACACCGCCCCTTTAGTGGGCGTTATTATATGCAAAAATGGTATAAACATTGTTTTACTTAAGCCTAAATTCCTTTAAAATAACCTTCTTAAGCTTTCAAGACGAAGCTGAGACGTAACCTGGTACCCCTATGCCCTACGCTCCTCCTTCACCCTTTGCCCCCTAAATGACCCTATAAAAAAAAAAAATCAAAAAAATATTAAAAATAAATTTTACATTTCATTATCCCATTATTTATTTTAGTTTTTTTTTCAAAGGTGAAATGTCTTCCCCAACGGCCCTTGCCAAAGAGACCCGTCTGAGGAAATGATGATGTAGTCTATTTTTGGACCCCGCCCCCTTTAGTGGGCGTTAACGTACGATATTATATGTAAAAATAGTGTATATACTGGACAATTTGTATTCCTTAAGCCTATAAGAAGCTGAGATGTTCCCTGATGTTGCGCAGGTGAAACGTCTCTCCCACTGCCCTTCCCGGGAAGGACTCTGTGAAAATAGAGATTTAAAATTGGGTACAGAGATGTCTTAAAGGAAGAATCTTTCGTACGTTATGCGTTGCTTTTTGTTGACTGACATGAACGTAGCGACGGAGAAAGTTGGCACAACGAGTACTTTATTGACGGATATCGAATCAGTTGATTGTTCTCGAACTCGACCTGTGCTATTTAACTTAAATTTAATTATTTTATAGAATTTTTTATATATGATTTAATTTTTCCTGAAGCCAAAACACAATAAAACTAATCAAATTAATTTGAAAAACTCACTCGTGTCAGTCAAAGTGTTTAACGTACGTTAAAAGTTAAAAGATGGCCAACTTTCGTACTTTGCCTTGACTGAATGTGACAACTGACAGTTGAAAAAAGCGACGTATAACGTATGACGAATTTTAGATGCCTCATGCGTTGCCGTTATCGACTGACAACTGAGCTGAAATACAACATTTTTTATAAGCGTTGTCACATTCAGCAGTTCTGCATCAACGCATAGCACCAATTTTTAACTTTTGACGTACGTTGAATACTTTGACTGACATCAGTGAGTTTTTTTTTTTTTTTTGAAATTGTTTTGATTAAATTTGTTGTAGTGTGTGTTCAGGAACAAATTTAATAAGATAAATAAATTTAAGTTGAATAAATAAAACGAAAAAGGAAGAATTGCTTTAATATCCGTCTACAAAGTGGTTATTGTGTCAACCTCTGCCCCCGTTGGTACGTTCATATCGAGACGGATTTTTTGCGTCTCGGCCTTTAGTCATGCTCACATAAGGTCGCTGTTATTAAATTGATTGATTAAGCAGACACAAAACTGACAGCCACAAAGCAGGATTGGAAAGAAATATAATAAATTTTTTCCGCAAACCATTTTCCTTGTCTTGTAATAAATATTTTGAAAGCAGAATAAATTTATGGATTCGAGACGGCGATATATTTGCCCATATAAATTTTAATGACAATATTTTCTTTCTTGGCTGTTAATACGTGGTAAATATTATTATTAAACAATAACAAATAGAAATTTTTAAAGCACCCATTGAAATGAACCATAAAATATGTCCCACGATTTTCCTTATTTTGCATCATTTCAAAACTAAATTTGTTTGGCTTAAATATATTCTATAGATTTTTTTTGTCCCCAAACACTCAAGGAAAATAAAATCCAAATTTATGATTATTTATAAGTATGTATTCATGTGTCTAAATGAAAAAGAGGGCAATTTCCCCCTAAAGCCTGTTACAAATAGCACAAGAACACGGACACACAATCCTGCTGATGCTGCCTTTGCAATATATAGAAAATGCCAGCAGCCAAGACCAAATAGCAAACGAATACGAAGGAAAAAAGTGAACAGAGAAATGGCAAAAATGTCTAAAATGAAATGAAATAGTAGATAAGTGGCTGAAAGTACGATTACATATGCCGATGCATATGTCAATGGTAATTTGCTCCAAATACCCTTAAGGGAGTGATTTGCCACAACAACGGGTTACGAATTTAAAATGTATATTGTGTATAATAAATGATGTGGAGGTACATACGAAAAGGCAACCCAGTATTTCATATCACTTTAGTTCAACTGTATTGTAATAAAAAAAAATAAGTGGGCGATTTTTGTATTAAAACAGTTCCTTAGAGCAAACGGTCTATGAAGTGATAGAACTCTAGACCTCCAGTTGAATATGTTGAATGGGAATTTAAAAATTCAAGAACTTTCGTTGCAATTGTAAGGCCTTAGGAAGAACGAACTCCAACTTTAATTGTAGTGATGTCTCCATCAAAAACAACCATTAAACAAATTTTTGTATTGACTGTTTTTTGCCTATTTTCTACATGGGAATTTGGGGAAAGCTATTCATATATTGGGACTCTTTTAATATTCTATTTTGAATTTTCCGTCCATTTTTTAAATAAACGAAAATAAAACGAATTCATTCAGACACTTTTCCTGCTTCCTGGCTGAAGTAGTAGAACACTAGTCTATGAAGCGGAGGGTCCTGAGTTCGAGCCGACGCTGAGTCATGAAATATTGTGTTGAATTTTTCTGATTAGCATTAGTGCGTGATTGTGTTAATTATTGCCAGCCTGTTTCAATGATGAAGGCATAGTCACTGATCACTGAACATAATTGGCAGCGACTGACACTATCATGTACTAAAAAGCAGAGTAACAGCACTCACCTTCGTCGGCCTTGTAGCAAAAATTAGCGGGCGAAGTGAAAAAGTTTGAAATAGCTATAAAAAAACTGTATATCTTCTCATCTTTCTTCATCTGTCCCCTCAAAACTACCCCCTCGTTTTCAGTTCCGCCCCAATGCATTGCATATATAGGGGTCATCCCCTGAGTGCTGGTCCTACTCCTAAAAAAAAAAAAAAAAAAAAAATTGACCACAGACATATTCTTTTCAAAGAAGAAAAAAAATTTTATTTAACGTTTTATTAATTTTGTGACGCGATCACATTTTATATACCCTCCAAAAAAGATTTGGAGCGTACACAGTCGACTCCGCTTTACTGGAAATAACCAAAACCCAATTTTTTCAGTTATGCGAATTTTTCTCTGAAATGTAGTTCGGATTACTGAAATTTCAGTAAAACAATATTTCTTATATCAAATGTCTAGCCACTTGCATTGACGACAATATAATAGAAAAATACAATAAAGTACGTAAGAGCGAAAAGGACAAATACATTTTGCGCTTTAATTTTTTAACGGACAAAACGTGCACAATTTTTTCAGCCTTAAGTTAGGCAATCGATTCGATTACATTGTCTATTTTTTCATGTAAATTGTTAATTTTTTATCGGGCTTAAGTTCGAATCTTGCATGACTGCAAATTATTTTTTGTTATTTTATTAATAAATGAATTTGTTTAAATTCTATTTATTATTTTTATATTAAGATTGGAATATTAAGAATATTTTATTTTATTTTTTTTATTGTCTATTTTTTCACTAAAGCGAAGTAAGTTTCATACAAAACGTAGTTGTAGGCTTGCTTTTGGTTTTCAGTAATACAATATTTTCAGTAAAGCGATGTTTCGCTAAAGCGAAGTGAATAAGACCAGCGGCGTTTAAAAACAGTGCGGGGATTCGATATTTTTTCAGTAAAGCGTGTTGCGCTAAAGCGGATTCGACTGTATTTATCTTGGCCTTCCGTGTGTAACGTAGCGAAATATCCCTCTAAGATTCCACAAAGTGTATATATTCTTGATCAGTGAGGGAATTTATGACAATCTGAGCATGTCCGTCCGTCCGTCCGTCCGTCTGTGGAAATCACGATACAAACGAAAAAAACCAACCCCTTGAAATTTGGTACACATAAATTCTGAAGGACAGCACAGGTCAAGCTCGTAAATGGGCTGAGTGGGACCAGAGGGAAAAAAGTTCCCCCAAGAAGAACTAAACTAATCGTCCGTCCGTGCGTCTATGTAAAATCACGATTCAGTACAAACGAAAAGAGACAGACTCTCGAAATTTTCTATAAATATATCTTAAAGGATAGCACAGGCCACCTTCGGAAATGGGCTGAATCGGGCCAGAGGGTAAAATGTCCCCCTAAGAAGAGCTAAACCAACCTCTAAACCACAACATAATTTTTTTGTTTGTAATTTTGTTAAGCAAATGATATATTTTTATATCAAAGAAGGTTCAACGCATTAAAATTGGAACCATAGAAACAAAAAAAATAAAATTTTGGAACCCTCCCCCTTTAGTGGGCGTTATTATATGCAAATATAATGTAAAAATTTAACAAATTGTTTTACTGAAGCCTAAATTCCTTGAAAATAACATTTTTAAGCTTTAAGGACGAAGCTGAGACGTAACTTGGTACTCCCCTGCCCTACCCCCTCCTTCACCTTTGCCACCTAAATGACCCTATAAAAAAAAGAAAAAAAATTAAATACATTTTACATTTAATTATTCAGAACATTTATTTTTGAAGTTTTATGGCAGGGGCGAAATGTCTCTCCCACAGCCTTTGACAGAGCGACCCCGCCAGAATACAGTTTTAATACCCTCCAAAAAGTATTGGACTCTATAAAGTATTTACATTCTTGATCAGTGATGAAGTCTAAGTCGATGTAGCATTGCCCATATGTCCATCTGTGGCAAACATGATATAGTCTATATTTGGACCCCGCCCCCTTTAGTGGGCGTTGATGTACGATATTATATGCTAAAATAGTGCAAATATTGAACAATTGGTATTCCTTAAGCCTATAAGAAGCTGAAATGTTCTCTGATCTTGCAGAGGGGAAACGTCTCCCTTCCCGGAATGACTCTGTTAAAATAGAGGTTTAAAATTGGGTACAGCGATGTCTTAAGGAAACTCTGCCCCATCAAGTTAAACATTTTAAATTTACTTACTAAATATTTGGAGGGTATTTAAGATTCGACTCGGTCGAATATAACGTTTTTACTTGCTTTACATTTAATTTACACAAAATTTTTTACACTTAAGATGTCTCCCTCACGCCCCTGGAAGAGCGACGACGACAAAATATAGTTTTTAAGCCCTCCAACAAAAAAATTGAACCCCATAAAATATATATAGACTTGATTAGTGATCAAGTCTAAGACGTTCTAGCAATGCTGCCATCCATCCGTCTGTGGAAAACTCGATCTATTTTTCAAACCCCTGTGCTACTTAATTCTTTCCACAGATACTTATAAAATTATTCAGTTTTAAAAGAAATTTTTATACGGCATCACAAAAGAAAAATATATAAAATAAAATCCATAGATGTTTGGCTGCCACAATTTGTCCCTCAATTTCAACATGATGCTTCTATTGTCATGTCAACAATGGAAAATTATATTTTATCCAACCACATACTTGTGGCCTTAGAAATAAATTGACAAACCCTTATGTCATTTTTTGTAATTTAACACATAACTGTTGTTTGGGAGTTTTGGGAAAAGGATTTCATTATGATTTTCTATGGCAGTCATAAGCATAAATTGCCGGCGTAAGAAAAGGGTTCTCTTTTTTTGAAGGGATTCATTTGTATGGATGCAAAAATACTTTCACACACACACACACATTTTGTGTGAATAAATAATATTTGTGATAAAAAAAAGGAAAATAAATTGCCTTATGAATGGTTTGCCATTATTGTATAACTTCAAAAAAAATTTCTTTCTAAATGCTCTAAAAAAAGTCTTGACATTTTTGTGATGGTACACACACTATCACAACATTGCACAGAGTTTTAGGAAAGACGAAGTGGAAGGAAGAGAAGAAAGTTGGCACTTGGAATCGTTTTTGCAGATTTATTCATTCATTCGGATTTAATTTTTTCATTCCAGTGGATTTAATTTTTCCACATTAAATACATACAAATTCGATTTCATTTCATAATGACATTAATTCACATTTAATTGCCATTAATTAAAAGCTATTAGCGTTGCCATTGACCGGAACAACAACAGCACAAATAAAAAACACGTATTAGCCAATGGAATATTTTCCAGCCAAACGACCGACCAGTAATAAATCTAAACGAATGGTTTAGTTGGTAAACGGTGTGCAACAAAATGTGGTCCATCGCTAAGCTTTTTATAATAATTACAACAACTTATGTGGCGGCCAAAGTAAGCAATAAAATTCACTGTTCGAAACTTAATCACTTAGAAGTAAAAATCTTTTAGCGGCCTTTTGTAATAGACATTCATGACTTTCGTTTCAATCTCACCTCACCGAATTACTTCAAAACTTTTACCTATAATCTACATCAGCAAAAATATATAACAGTGGAGGTCATTCTGGACCGTATGGTCAGTCAGACAGAGCTGATATATAAATTTGATATGATTAAGAAAGACAACAAACACATTAAACTGCTGTCCATTAGCATTGACGGCTGCAAGGGCTTGGAATCACGCTACTCTATACCCCTGATAGCCACCATCACCAAGGAACTGTTCAGCAAAAGTAATTTGCCCAAAAGATGTCCAATAAAGCCGGTAAAATATAAATATGAAAAAAAAAGAAAAATATTATTAACTCTTTGATAAATTTCCTGCTGTTCAGGACACGCTGTATTTCCTAAGGAATTTTACTTTTAACCAGGAAGACTATCCGAAGTTAACTCCCACCATGACATGGCAAGGAGTCACGGAATTCTATTTCGACACACAATATCAGGGTAATTTGTTGATAAAAGGACAAGTGCGAAAAGTATAAAAATAATTACGTACTGAGTTTTTTTTTTGCAAATTTAACTTTTTTTTATTCAACATTTTTGTTTTATAAAAAACTTCATTTAATTTATATAGTCCGGAAAATGCAACTCTCTCGACTCTATGGAAATAATTTATTGATAACTTGAAACGTATATTTGATTTATTTGAATCTGAATATATAACAGTTTTCAAGAAATCTTTAAAATAATTTTTTTTTCCCAACAGGCTATAGGTTCAAATCTGCGAAACTGCAAATTATTTTTTATTTTATTTTTATTTTTTATTTTTTTAATAAATGAACGTGATTACATTCTATTTATTATTTTTGAGAGTGGAATATTAAGAATATTTTTCATAGTCATTAAACCAGCAGAACGGATCAGTACTGATTTCGAGGCCGCTACGCCATCTCATCAGTGTTCTTTGTTCAATTTTTCCACTTTTGCAAGTGGTGCTAGTTAGTGGGAATATCAACTATTTAACCAATGTTTTTAACGAAAATTGAATATGAGAAGTTCCCACATTCATATTTTCAAGTTATTACCTTTTTGGTTAGTACGAAATTCCCCAACCCTGACGATTAATCAGTACTGATCCGTTCTGCTGGTTTAATGACTATGAAAAATATTCTTAATATTCCACTCTCAAAAATAATAAATGGAATGTAATCACGTTCATTTATTAAAAAAATAAAAAATAAAAATAAAATAAAAAATAATTTGCAGTTTCGCAGATTTGAACCTATAGCCTGTTGGGAAAATTAACATCCTGTATTACAATTTACATAAATAAAGGTTCACTATTAAAATAGAAATTCATACATTAATTTAAAAATAATTTTTTTTATAAAATTTATGAATGAAAATTTTTTAAAATATACCGACTATAAAATTATATTTTAAGCAGTGAAAAATTTTCTTTAAGAAACTTATCACAACAAAAAAACTTATTATACCGAGAGGGATAGTGTTGATACAACAGATGAAGTAAGATGAAAAGACAGGGAGGAACATTCTTTACTGCGCCGCACAGTGGGTTTAAATGTTCTTTTTTCACGGATTTATTCATATCTCAACTACCAAAACAGCGAGCGTCGTAAAATTTTACGTACATACTTCTGAAACTAATCTGAATATTTTAGCAAAATTTTAGGGGTATAGAAGGAGTAAGTCAGATACCCCCATATAAAATAATTATTAACTGTGCTATATTTATAGAACTACAGTAGTTTATACGCGCTTAAGTTGTGCATGTTATTGGTAAAAAAAATTAAAATATTGAATTAACATCATTATTTCAACTAGTGATGGCACGGTGACTAAAAAATAACTTTCCCAACACCTGCTACTAAAATATTTCAGATACGAAAAATTTAAGAACAGTTAAAACAACAAATAGAGAATAAAAATATTTTAAAGGGGCTTAATTATTATATATCGTCAACATCAGTCTCATCAGCATCGAAACTCTCATTAAAATCACTGTCATCTCCTTCATCATGTCCGATTAGTCCTATAGCCTCCTCTGGCAATGCATCTGCCTTTTTTTTCGCCAACGTACACATGCTGGAAACAGCAGGATCAGAACTTAACAAAAAACCATCTATATAATTCATTATAGAAAAATAATTTATTGTAAATGTTGACCGAGGCTACACGTTAATTGCTTCCTACGCTGGGTCCAGTTTTGGCATACGCTCTCCAACATATTAGCCGGTATCTGCGAATAAACTCTTTAATATTGGATTCTAGTATTTCAACCGTTGCGGAACTATCCCTTTAGATATGAGACTTAATTCAACGGCCCAAACGTGAAATATGCTGTTGGGTCACTGTTTCGCTGGCTTTGTTGAATGCGGCACCCGTCTTGTTAGAACCACTTGTCAGCCAAATACAGCTCTTTCATTTTTATCAAAAAAAAAAAAAAAAAACAAGTAAAAACGTTATATTCGACCGCGTCGAGTCTTAAATACCCTCCAAATATTTATTAAGTAAATTTAAAATGTAGTAAATTTAAAATGTTTAACTTCATGGGCCAGAGTTCCTTTCTGTACCCAATTTTAAATATCTATTTTGACAGAGTCATCCCGGGAAGGGACGTGGGGGAGACATTTCACCCCTGTAAGATCAAAGAACAGCTCAGCTTCTTATAGGCTTAATGAATAAAATTTGTTCACTATTTATGCATATAATATCGTATGTCAACGCCCACTAAAGGGGGCGGCGTCCCAAAATAGACTACATCATGTTTTTCACAGACGAACGGGCATCGCCAGACCGTCTTAGACTTCATTACTGATCACGAAAATATATGCTTTATGGAATACAATTCCTTTTGCTGGGCATTGAAACTCTATTTGGTCCGGGTCTCTCCGGCAAGGGCCGTGGGGGAGACATATTACCTTTTCCATAAAACTTCAAAAATAAATATTCGGAATAATTATATGTAAAATTTTAAAATTTTTTTTAATTTAATTTGATAGAGTCATTTAGGTGGAAAAGGGGGAGGAGGGGGTAGGACAGAGCAGTACCAGGTTACGTCTCAGCTTCGCCATTAAAGCTTAAAAATTTTATTTTTAAGGAATGCAGGCTTAAGTAAAACAATTTCTTAAATGTTTACACAATATTTGCATATAATAACGCCCACTAAAATGGGGAGGGGTCCAAAAATTAATGGTTTTGATTTTATGGCTGTAAGTTTAACGCGTTAAACCTTCTTTTGCATAAAAATATATTTCATTTGCTTAACAAAATTACAAAAAAAAACTTTAAAAATTATGTAGTTTTTCAACGCCCACTAAAGGGGGCGGGGTTCAAAAATAATTCTTTGACATAAAAATATATCATTTGCTTAACAAAATTACAAAAAAAAAAACTTAAAAAATTATGTTGTTTTTAGAGGTTGGTCTAGTTCTTCTTAGGGGAACTTTTTTCCCTCTGTCCCTATTTAGCCCATTTACGAACTTGACCTGTGCTATCCTTCAAGATATATTTATACCAAATTTCAAGAGTTTATCTCTTTTCGTTTGGACTGAATCGTGATTTCCACAGACGGACGGACGGACATGCTCAGATCGTCTCAGACTTCATCACTGACCAAGAATATATATACTTTCTGGGGCCCAATTATTTTAGAAGGGTATAAAAACTGTGGTCTCATGGGCAGGGCCGTGGGGTAGACATTTCACTTTTGTCATAAAACTCTAAAAATAAATGTTTGGGATAATTATATGCAAAATGTAAAAAAAAAAAAAAATCAATGAGTGTTCGAACTCACGGGCGATGTGTTAACACCTTTTTGTTTATTTATTTTATATTAAACCCACAAAAAACAAAGAGAATGCAAAGCAACAGACAAATGTACATACATACATTGTTATGTTTGTACATAAGCTACATACGTTGCTGTCTTGCTATCTCATTTTTATATATGTACGTATAACCACGTCACTATTCTCTATGCTATGCATAAGACAAAACCGAAGATCAACATAAAACACTTTTTTAATATTACTCCAAATTAATACTCCGAATTAAAATACTTAAATCTCCGCTCGCCGATATCGGATCGCCTTAATTTTTGGCCTAAACTCTTCGTCGAAACCCGCACTAGCGTTTTAATCCAAAAATTAATAAAATCGGCTATGAATTTCCGGAGAAAATCGCGTGGGAAAATTATATGAAAATCGCCCAATAATCACTTTCAATACCGACTGCCAAGCAACAACAACAAACAAACAAACTCTTACACTTACACTTGCGTATGTATTGAAACTGATAGTTTACTGCCATAGAGGCGCGCGTATAGATGTTAACACATCAAAAAAATTTTTTTGATAGGGTAATTTAGGGGGCAAAGATGGAGGAGAGGGTAGAGCAGAGTAGTAACAGGTTACGTCTCAGCTTCGCCTTTAAAGCTTAAAAATTTTATTTTTAAGGAATGTCGGCTTAAGTAAAACAATTTGTTAAATTTTTACACTATTTTTGCATATAATAACGCCCACTAATGGGGTGGGGTTCAAAAATTATTTTTTTGTTTGTGTTATGGCTTCAAGCTTAACACGTTGGAGCTTCTTTGATGTAAAAATATATCAAAATAACTGTTTTTAAATTATGTTGTTTTTTTAGAGGTTGGTTTAGTTCTTCTTAGGGAAAATTTTTTCCCTCTTGCCCGATTCAGCCCATTTCCGAACTTGACCTGTGCTATCCTTCAAGATATATTTATTCAAAATTTCAAGAGTCTAGCTCTTTTGGTTTGGACTGAATCGTGATTTCCACAGACAGACGGTCGGACGGACATGTTCAAATCGTCTTAGATTTTATCACTGATCAAGAATATATATACTTTATGGGGTCTCAGATGGATATTTTGATGCGTTACAATCGGAATGAAAAACTAAATATACCCTCTAGGTGTAACCCAAAATGGATTGGGATGGCTTATGCCCCTCTTTTCAACCTAACCTAAATATACCCTCTAATTCGTTTTTGAAGGGTATAAAAATTATAATCTTCGCACGGTTGCGCTCGCCACTCACATAATTAAAAAAAAACGTGCATTCTTCGTTCCTGCACACCAACTACGGCAATTTGTTCGTTCACGTATCCATTCAACCGGGAATGAATAGTTTGCATATTTGCCGATTTGAAAATTGTGATTTAATAAATACAATTTTTCTGTACAACTAATTTGTTTTGCTCTTTTAAAATGATTTGTTTGCATGTAATTAAGTAATCAGTTGATTTTCGCTTGGTAGTTCAAATATTAATTGTAATCTAATTTATTTTTAATAGCTACAAAAAATACAAAAAATTAGTTTTTGTATTTTCATACGCTGATAAAGAATCGTCACACACTGTTTATATAATAAAGCCATTTAACTGAAAGGAAATCTATGGTGAGTAGTTATTTGTATAACTAAATAGTTTTATTAATGCCACCGAAGTAAACAGACATGTATGAGAAATTTCCTCAGCTATAAAAAATTCCCATTATTTTAAGAACCATGAAAAAAGTGTTATTTACGTATAAGACTTTAAATTTGTGATACTTTCTTTCAGTTGAATTTATGTGAAGCAAAAATAATATGCAGCGTGATATAAAACTTGAATTTGTTGTAATCAAAAACCAACAAAAAACTATTATGACATATCACTTCAACTTCTGCAAGTTTTCGGAAATGACAAAATCCAACAGCAAATCCCATGAAATTAAAAATATCAGAATTGTTGAAAGCCAGCAATTTACCCCCAAAAGTGGTACCCTCTTGACGGTATATTTATATCTCATGTCTTTCACAAGGAACTCTATCTAGTGTGTAACTAAAAATGCCCTCAAAGTCAAAGGATATGATGCTATTATGCCAGCTATGCGCTGGCTAGTGGGGGGGTTATACTTTTTTTATTGACTATAAATTGCAAGAAAAAAATAAGAATAAAATTGAAATTAACTCACCCATGCAAACTCCTAAACCGCTTGATATGGGCAATTTTGTTACACATTTTAATGGAGGTTCACATTGTCCTGAAAAATCACCTGGTCCGCCACACGTTTCACCCAAAGTCTTGGCGCAAATTCGACAACACCTGAAATCAATAAAACGAAATAGAAATCGGTTTAATTACCAAAAAAACAAAATTGCGTTATTTAGTTACTTTAAAATTTAAGAAAAAGTTAAAATTTTTTCGCTTTGGGGCTGTATTTTTGGCTTTTCTGATTTTCCAATACTGGAATAGAATTTTTTATTTTTTGTTTATTTTTAATACCAATTTAATTCTTCCTGAAGTATAAAATAGTTTTAATTAATTTAAAAGAAAAACAATATTGAACACACACTAGTATATGGCTTTTATGCATAAAAAATTTATTTTCCAACTCTGAAATCGAATTTAAAACTTTCTTGAGTTTATATACAAATTTAATTATTCTTTAACTATGCTTCAGATTTAATGCTGCAAAAAAACCAAAAGTCACTATTTTTGATTATTTAAAAAAAGTCACTATTTTTGATTATTTAAAAAAAGTCACTATTTTTGATTATTTTTATGTACCAAAAAAAATAGAAATAAAAAAAAATAATCCTTTCTCCAACCCTGGCTTAAAATTTTTTATTATTATTTTTAATAGCAATTCAATTCTTAGTGAAGTATAAAATAGTCTTACTTAACAGAAATCAAAGTTAATAGCCTTTTTGGTCATCTTAATGCACCAACAAATTATTTAATTGTCCAACCCTGGGATCGGAATTCAGATTTTTTTTAAATTTATTTTATGAAGAAGCTACACAAAGAAGTGGCGAAATATTGGAATAAAAACATAATTTTTATATAAAAATTAAAAAAATAATTGACCTTTTGCTTAAATAAACATTATATATTAGATTTTTTTAAATTTAAATTTTCATTTTATTCTTCCTAACTTATAAAACAGTTCTACTTAAAAAGAAAACTTACTTTTATATACAAAAACGAAAATCGGTTGCCCATCCCTGGAGTCAAAATTTTAATTTTTATTATAAATTTAATTCCTTCCAAAGTATTCTTCCCTAACTTATAAAGCAGTTCTAATTAAAAAAAAAACTTACTTTTATACACAAAAGAAAATCAGTTGCCCATCTCTGGATTAAAAATTTTAATTTTTATGACAAATGTAATTTCTTCCAAAGTGTTATTCCCTAACTTATAAAACAGCTCTAATTAAAAAAAATTACTTTTACATACAAAAACGAAAACCAGTTGCCCATCCCTGGAGTCAAAATTTTAATTTTTATGACAAATTTAAATCCTTCCAAAATATTCTTCTTAGCTTATAAAACAGCTCTAATTAAGAAAAAATTACTTTTACATTCAAAAACGAAAACCAGTTGCCCATCCCTGGAGTCAAATTTTTAATTTTTATAACAAAATTTAATTCCTTCCAAATTATTCTTCCTAGCTTATAAAACAGTTCTAATTAAATAAAATTACTTTTACATACAAAAACGAAAGCCAGTTGCCCATCCCTGGAGTCAACATTTTAATTTTTATGACGAATTTAATTCCTTCCAAATTATTCTTCCTAACTTATAAAACAGCTCTAATTTAAAAAAAAATATATTTTTACATACAAAAACGAAAACCAGTTGCCCATCCCTGGAGTCAACATTTAAATTTTTATGACAAATTTAGTTCCTTCAAAATTATTCTTCTTAAGTTATAAAACAGTTCTAACTAAAAAAAAAATTACTTTTACATACATACAAAAACGAAAAACAATTGCCCATCCCTGGATTCAAAATTTTAATTTTTATGACAAATTTAATTCCTTCCATAATATTCTTCCTAACTTATAAAACAGCTCTAATTAAAAAAAAAATACTTTTATATACAAAAACGAAAACCAGTTGCCCATCCCTGGAGGCAAATTTTTAACTTTTATTACAAAATTTAATTCCTTCCAAAGTGTTATTCCTTAAGTTGTGAAACAGTTCTAATTAAAAAAAAACTGACTTTTATATACAAAAACGAAAATCACTTGCCCATCCCTGGTATCAAAATTTAAATTTTTTATGACAAATTTAATTCTCTCCAAAGTATAAAATATGTTTAATTAATAAAAATTCCAAAAATTATTAGTGTTTACTTGTTAATTTTGTGTCCACAGTTAGCCGTAAGCTTCCCAGCTCTGGAAACGTATTTTGGATTTTTTTTTCAATACGACTCTATTCATGTTCATTTGCAATCCGTAAAAGTAACCAAGTGAAAAATTTTTTTTTTCTTATAAATTTAATGATATTTATCAAACAATGTCTTTGGTATTAGAATTTAGAAATATTAAAGTAACTAAATGACACAAATTTGTTTCTTGGGTAATCAAACATATTTTATATTATGGAAAAAAATAAATTAATTAGTGTTGAAAATTATTCCAGGGTTGGCATGATTGTACTCCATAATAATATTTTTAGTATGTCTTTCTATGGAAAGAAGTTTTGTTCAATGGCATCTTGTTTTTCGTTAAACATATTTTCTTAATTGGCAAAACAAATCCCAAGTACTTACTTGCAGGGATCCCACAGCATTAAACCCTTGCCCGGGCAATCCAGTGCACGTATAACATCACATTCCTTCGGATTGCAGTAGCACTTTAAGCCATTGACCACCCGGGAGCCAGCTGCTACCATGATGAGTAAATAGCAGCATAAATATATTAAATAAGTGCGTAGATTCAAGAAACAAAATTGTGTTTTTGAACACATTTTTTGCAATTGTGTTACCGTCCGCAGTCGGTCAGTTGATGGTGAGCCACGTTTATATCTTTGCCAAGCCAGCAACACCGAACAGCTTTATTTCTTCTTTTGTATTCAAATAATTTTAGTGCCGACTACACCGTGAAACACTTCATCTGCCTGATACTCTTTTTTTTTGTTGGCTTATTTTTAACAACTTTTTTTATTTTATAGGAAAATGTCCTTGTGTTTGTTCCCATGCACTGTAGTTTGCTGAATTTTATGATACAAAATATAACAATTGGCTGTGGAGTTTTTGTTCGTAGTGAAAAAAAGTGGGAAAAATGAATAACCAAACGACAAACTTAGCCCCGAAATTTTTATAGTTTTTAAAGTTTTATCTCAAATAAAATTCATGTCTCTTCGCAAGATGCAGGTGGTCGTTTGGTCCTCCTTCCGCGTTATTCATTTTGCTGTAGATTTTTTTTTTTTTTTGAAATTCTCGATGCTTAGCTTCTGCTTTTTTGACTATGTCGTATAGTTTTATCTATAATAAAAAAAGAAACGAGCATTTAAAGCAACGACTAAAGTTTTGGGAAAGTAAAATAGAAATAATAATTGTTAAATTTATACAAAAAGTTCATTCATATTTTATGTCTATTGAAATAACTTTTTATGTATAAAACATTTATTTATGAACATATTTTTTACAATAGGCTGTTGAAATATAAGAACTGATAACCAAATAAATCTTGAATTGCGGTTAAAACAATTAAATTTAAATCATGAAAGTCAAAATTAGTTATACTTCTCAGCACAAACCCCGCCTTAGGGTCACTTGGTTTGAATGAAATGCAATGATTTTTCCAGGACTGTTTGTTGATTTCAAAAGCCGCATATCGATGGCTCAATATAAAAAGGCCTAAATTGATTTTTGGTACTTTACAGAAGGAAAAATCTTAATAAAATCCGTAAGATTTATGATACAAAAAAAGTTTTGATGAATTTTTAATAAAATGTGTTACATCTTTTTATTAAAAATTGCACTTGAACACTTTTCTTGTGTTAGAAATTTTACGGATTTAAAACAAAATTTTTTCTTCCATAATTTGTTTGTTTAAATACAAAATTTTGATTGAAAATGGCATCCATTACTAAACATGATTTTGTTACCAAAAATATCTCTTTTGTTACAAAAATATTCCTTTTAGTTTTTCAAACAGCCAATTTTCGCTATTAAAATTCTTTGTTGAATAGTGTAATGTTCCACAGCTAAAATTTCCCAATCTTTTTCCTTAATAAATATCTAGAAATGATGCGGCAGTTTTTGACATTTCAACATTTGACAGCCAATTTACTTCCTAACCTCAAATTTGCCCACTATTGTAATAGAATTAATAATTATTAAAAAACAAAAAAAAACTTTTGAGAAATTTAATTATGTGATGATCAGAACTAATTGAGTAAGTTTTGAAAATGATTGCATTTTCAAAATCTTTATCAAGAAACTTAAAATGGTTGATATAATTTTTATACAACCAGCCCCTTCCAGCAAAACTTCGTATTGCAAAAACAAAGTTGCGACTAAATGACAGCACAGTCGCAAATTACATCATTGTAGAATTTTTATAAAACCTCAACACTAGGATGGAGTTTTAAAAACTTTTCTTTCCACTTTTAACTATATAATTACGAAACGTATAGGATTTCTTTAAATAAAATATTTAAAGAAAATGCAATCTTTTCTATCAATTTCAAATTTTATTGCAATACGAACTTTTCCTGCAAGAGGCTGATTGTATAAAAATTATATTAACCATTTTAAGGAATTCCCCAAATTTACTTATAAATAAAACTATATCCTTTTTTTAAACGTATAGCATGCGATTTAAAGAAAATATTTAAAATTTGTCCAATTGTCGCTTAGAGGTATTATTCTCATTTTGAAGTGCATTAATTAAGTAAAATATTCATGAGAGATGAAAAAGAAACCACGAAGTTCTTGCTTTTTAAATTTTGCCATTGGCACGTGACACAATTAACTGAATGATACAATTTTTCAAAATTATACATTTTGCAGCATATTCCCTTTTGTTTTTTTTTTCATTTATTTTTTCAGATTTTCGATACCTTTTTTCTCTAGTCCGTGCTTGTATCTTTACAAAGTATTGGTGTTGGCAAAAGAAAAAGAGAAACATTAATAAAAAATAATATTAAAGCTTATCTCTATTGTGTTATCCCAGCAAACGTAAATATTGTATTTTGAGGGTGAGGGGGGTAAGGGAATAAAGATGTGCTGGAATTGTTTAATATTGGCTGGTTGCATTGTGTTGTAGTGCTAGAATGGCAAGAGAGCAGGCACCTAAACAGATTCTTTGCTAGGAATTTTTTGCTGTGCTCGCTTTAATGTTAGTCGTGGCCATAACAATTTCATGGTTTGCTTGTCTCTTGTTTCTATTTCTTTTTATAAATGGCTGCTTATGCTTTTTTCTATTCTATTGCAGCTCGGCGTATATAAAATATTGGTAATTTGAGTTTCTTTGGAACAAACAGTCGTACTGCAGTGCCCTACAAACTTTTCAGTTCCATCATAATGAGTTGGACAGGGCGGGATGCATTTATTTGCTTGTGCATTTTCAACTCGTTTGAAAGTGTTAATCATGTTAATTTGTTAGTTGGTTAAACGTGATTGTTTTGTTGCTCTGAATTGTGTTAAAATAAAATGGAAACACTTGTTTAAATTTACCGCACAAATTTTTTATGTATTAAGAGAATTTTTTGTTAAAAAGATTTCCCTATAAAATTCTACAAAAATTATTCTTATTTTCTTTTAATAATTCTTGCATTGTATCGTTTACAAAGCAGCACATTTTTACCTTTTATTTTGATTTGCTTTTTGATAATTTTACTGTGATATTTTATCGTCATGTTTGAATAATTATATGATAAATCCTTTAAAGTATTTAAAGTTTTTGCCTATTCGTGGTTTAAAGTTAAATGTTCCACTTAAATGTGCTCTGAGACCCTGAGACCAGAACTTTATGACAAATATTTACGTAGAATGTTTCAAGTACATTTATTTTAAAAAAGATTTTTAGTTAAAAAAAAAATTAAAAAAAACATATTTCAAAAAATTATTATATTCTGATATTTTTAAGCTTAAGATCTCCTTATTTTAATTTTATTCTTAATTTCAATATTTCGTCACTCCTTTGTGTGACTTCTTCAGAAAATTAATTATATTATTTGATATGAAAAAAAAGAAGTCACACAAAGGAGTGAAAAAATATTGAAATTAAGAATAAAATTAAGATAAGGTCCCTTTATTTTAATTATTTTAAGCTTAAAAATATCAGATTATAATAATAATTAAAAAGAGGTCAAGAAACCAGAAGAATTTATTTATTTATTTATTTTAAAAATACTTTACAAAGAAAATTTGTAAAGTATTTGGTGCACAGATGCCGACGGGGTGACTCAGACCATATGCCGGCGATGTTATTGACCCGTATTATCTTCCGTTACTGTGACTGACTGTACACGACCTATGCCTTCACATAGGAACTAGCAACGTAGTTAACCACGGAATATTCCTCAGAAGAACTGTAAAACTATACAGTTATCTGAGGTGTTGAAATTAACTAGTGCGAGTGAGACGCAAAACTCTCGAAATAGAGTAAACAATCAGTGGTCTGGCTGCACTTAAAAAATAATTGCCAACGAGGCTTGATGTTAACTGACTCAGAGCTGCTTTGCGACTGATACAGAATAATTTATTTCCAAAAAAGCTAGCGAGCTAATGTGTAAAATCAAAATATTGCCTGTAATATTACGAAAACTGTAAATACAAAAACCCATCACACAATATTTTTTAGTATTTTAACGCGCAAGGGTGCAACTTTAAATAGGCCGTAAATTTAGTTTCAGATGTAAATTTTAAAAAATAGCGATACACCTATATCTACAAAAAATCGCTTGAAAAATAATTGTTATTTTTTTCTGTGTTGGACAGTGTACTAATAATTAACCAGCATATAAGTTATTACTTCTCCCGGCAATTTAAAGGCTAAAAGGAACCAACAACATTGTTGTTGCATATTTTATGCATGTGGCAGAACTTTATGTAATGTTTACAGTTGCCGATGTGGAAAATAATTTCACAATCTATGAATTTGTTCAATACAGAATTGATATGAAAATGTACTATAGCAATTTAGTGCAACGTAATGAAAATAATTCAAATATGAAGATAATTTTTCATTTGAATAATTGTTTAGTTTATTTACATTGTAAATTAACAAGGTCAGTTGTTCATAAGCAATTATTTCCAATATTTCGTCACACTTTGTGTAACTGCTTCTGTGACGAAATATTAGTAATAATTAAGTATTTTATTTAAACAGGTAAAAACGTTATATTCGACCGGGTCGTATCTCAAATACCCTCCAAATATTTAGAAAGTAAATTTAAAATGTTTTACTTGTTGGGACAGAGTTCTTTTAAGACATCTCTGTACCCACATTTTAAATCTCTATTTTGACAGAGTCATTTCGGGAAGGGCCTGTGGGGCAGACGTTTCACCTCTTCAAGATCAGACAACATCTCAGCTTCTTATAGGCTTAAGGAATACAAATTGTTCAATATTTACACTATTTTTGCATATAATATTGTACGTCAACGCCCACTAAAGGGGCGGGGTCCACAAATAGATAATATCATGTTTTCCACAGATGAACGTACATATGTTTTAGACTTTATCACTGATCGAAAATATGTAGTTTATGGTGTCCAATTCTTTTTGGAGGGTATAAAAACTGTATTTTGTGGGGGTCTGTCTGGGAAGGGCCGTGGCGGAGACATTTCACTTTTGCCATAAAACTTTAAAAATAAATGGATAATTATCCATATAATTTTTTATTATAATAAAATGAAAAATATATTTTTAATTTCATTTGTTATAGGGTCATTTAGGGGCATAGGGGGAGGAGGGGATAGAACAGAGGGGTACAATGTTACGTCTCAGCTTCGTTATTAAAGCTCAAAAATGTTATTAAATTTTTACACCATTTTTGTATATTGTAAAGTCTACTAAAGGGGCGGAGTCCAAAAATTTTTTTTTGGTTTTATGGCGCCAAGTATAATGCGTTGGACTTTCTTTGGCATAAAAATATATCATTTGTTTAACAAAATTACAAAAAAAGAACCCATTCAGACTCTTTTTGACCCGTGTAAATAAACTATTTTTATATGTTTTTATTGATCTATATATTTCGAACCTCTCGGTTTATCTTCAGGATCTATTAAAAATGTTTTATTTTAAATTATTTTATAATATTATAATTAAAAACAAATAAAAATTGTTAATTTTATCAACGGGCTTAAGTTCGAATCTGCAACACTGCAAACCAAATTCATTTATTAATAAAATAATAAAAAATGGTTTGCAGTCTTGCAGATTCGAACTTAAGCCCGTTGATAAAATTAACAATTTACATAAGAAAGTTCGACTAATAAAAAAATTTATACAAATAAAAATAGTTTTATTTACACGGGTCAAAAAGAGGCTGTAAAGAAGGAAGTAAATAAACATAATTAATATGATCCAGAAAAACAAAAGCTTAAAAAATTAAAAAATTATTGTTTTTTAGAGGTTGGTTTAGTTCTTTTTAGGGTAACTTTTTGCCCTCTGGCCCGATTCAGTCCATTTACGAACTTGACCTGTGCTCTCATTCGACTTGTATTTACACCAAATTTCGATAGTGTGGCTCTTGTCCAAACGACAGACTGTGATTTCCACAGACGGACTGATGGACATGCTCAGTTCGTCTTAGATTTCATCATTGATCAAGAATATATATATATATATATATATATATATATATATATATATATATATATATTTTAAGGGGTCTCCGAGGGATATTTACAAACGGTATGACAAAGTGAATATACCCTCCAATTCTTTTCTGCAGGGTATAAAAATGTGTTCATTGTTTAATAATTTACAAAATAAATATAAATTAAATGATTTAAATATAAATTAAATTATTGAAATATAATAGCGATTATAATTGTTTAGTGTTTTGTATTGTATTGGCACATTCTGGCAATTACTAGGTTTTCGGTACCACACTACGTATGATTTATATATTTACATATTTGCACATGCGCTAAATATCGCTCATACGCCAACCGCAACAATAACACAGAGAAAACATTAGCATACTTTCTGTGTGCGTGCATGTATGTGGTGGATTGAAACGGTAGACAGAAGTGAAGAAATATGTGACTATTGTGAACAAGTGAAATAAATTTATTTTATTTAAAATATATTATTAAAATATTTAAAATATATTATTATTTCTAGGCATGTTTCTTTGCAGCACAACAACAATTCTTTTAAATTATTTCTAAATATAAAGAGATTATGACAATTCAACTTAAAAGCACTCCGATTGCATTCTCCAAAAAATTTTAACCTTTTTAAATATTACACGCCAGCGTTGCTTATGTAGCATTTATAACGTGAAATATTTAATTAATTTAATCTTTTGTTTTATTGTTTTTTTATTTTAACTAAAGCTGTTGTAATTTTATATAAGAAAGATAGAACAAAAAATCAATAGAACACATTAAAATATGTGGAAATGGAAAAAAAAATAATTATTTCTACAATTTTTTTTGAAAAATTAAAATTACGTATTATGATAAGATGTGCAGGTCACTTTATATGCATTGTCGATCAGTTACTTAATAGATAGTTATATAGTTCGTTAAAATCAAGAATATAAGTCGATTGATATGTATTTCAGATGTACATATTTGATTTAAGAACGGTGAGAAATATAGAGGGAAGGAGTGTGTGTGGATCTAATAAGAGAGCAGGATAAACACTCGAGCGACCCTCATGGCATTGCCACAATCATCTAACAGATAGTTAGCCAATTCTTCATTGCAGATCTCGATAGCAAAGTGTAATGGTGTGCGACCAGACTTTCCTTCTCAAGCATTTATGTCAGCTCCATACAAAACCAACATACGCAAAATGTTTATAAATCCTGCTTGATCTGCTAAGTGAACACATCTTACACCATCATAATTCCGAATTTCCAAATCAGAAGATAGTTGAACATACTTTAAGTAGGATTTATCATTGGCTCGATGACCATATAGACAATGGGCTTCATTTACTTCGGAGGCACTAATGGGAGTAGTTAAAGCACGTACACATTGTTCTTCACCAGACATGCAGGCAAGATATGTGCTGTATTACCATGGCGGTCGCGTACGGTCGGCTGTGATCCAGCTATTAGTAACATTCTGATAATTTTTGGTTGGACTTTTAATGTAGCCAAATGCAATGGAGTTTGTGCTTCATCATTCTGTATATTTAAGAGGCAAGGATGGGGAGCCATACGTATTAAAGCAGTAACAACATCCTCAGGAATTCGGAAGAATTAATAACAAACATTTTTAAGTTTCTTGTTGTGGAGAGAACATAATATTTTATTTGCCTAAATATTTGAAGTTGTTCGGCAAAGAAAGAAATTAAGATTTATGGGCTAATTGTTCTAAAATTTTTTGTTTTTTTAAATTCAGAAAGACATGATAAATATTTCAAGGCACAAAGGAAAGTCAACATTAGTTTGTAGTTATTCAACTTACACAGCAGAGCAGAACAGCTGTTTTCGAAAGCCGCAACGCTTTCATCATCAGTTGTCATGTGTATTGTGTTTGTCACCACTTATTCGGTGGCTTAGTTGAATGTGATAATAGTTCCTATTTACACAAATTCAATCATTTTATTTTAAAGAAAGAAATTTGTTTCTGTAGTTTTTCGTTTTAAATTGAAGTCTGTTGCCTTAACAGGGTTGTTCCAGCAATTGTTTTAGCTGCCATGGCATAATAGTCCGGCAGTTATTATAACAAATATTTGTAATAATTTAAGAGAAAAGGAATACTGAAGACAGCCTAAAACCCAAAACCTGTCAGATTATGTGACGTGTAATGAGTTCAATCCTCCAAGGCTTTGCTGGGTTACATAATTTATTTCAAACAGTGTTGTTGATATTCTAAATTTAAGTTTGTTTTTTTTTTTTGCAAATTAAAACTGCCTTTTGAAAGCGAATCAAAATTTAAAATATTGCAATATTTTGCCACATTGTTTTCAAACAATTTTTTTTTCTTAGAACACTTTTATACATTTTTTAAATGGTAAAAGCGTGATAAAAAATGTATTTCCTCATCCATATCAAACATTTTTACATATTATTATATATCACTTTCTTTTTCGTCTGTTTTTTTTATTGAAACAATAAATCAGTCCTTTTAAGTTCAATTCAGCTGTATTATTTTTTCCTGCAAAACAAAAATACACACACTTACGCACGCCTCTTCACGTTCACAAAATACACGTATAAACAATTTAAAAACGTGCGTAAATATATGTAAATCTTTTCCTTATTTCATAATTTATGGCATTTTGTTTAACGAAAAGTAATGAAATATATAAATTTTCTTTTGAGCTTCATTTGCTAGTAAAATAAATATTAAACTTGCAAACAGTTGCGCAGCCATGAAAGTTTGTAGATGGAAAAAAAACTGCTTGCTGGCCATAAAATATATTTATTATTTGGTGTTTGGGTCCAGAAGAACCCATTTTTATCTGTAAATATCTTATTTGCTGCCCGGAGCTTGCAAATGAAAAAGCAACATGATTTAAATGAGTGTTTCTTTAAATGAGTGTTCCTTTAAATGAGTGTTTCTTTAAATGAGTGTTTCTTTAAATGAGTGTTTCTTTAAATGAGGAGTTATTGTCGTAAAATGTGTATAAAATTTTTCCAATCTTGAAATTGATGGAGAGGTATGATTATACACATTTTTTTTTAGTATTAAACTTCTATACCCATGTGAAGTTAAATATCGAAATATATAACCCTAGACACAAACCAAGTATGTTAACAGAGCTCTGTTAGCATTTTAACATAGTGCTGTTAAGCATGAAAAATCCGAGTGAAATGTGGCCAGTATTCCTTTTGGAATACAACCACTCGGATTTTTCATGCTTAACAGCGCTATGTTAAAATGCTAACAGAGTTCTGTTAACGTACTGGGTTTGTGTCTAGGGTTATATATTTCGATATTTAATTTCACGCGGGTAAATTCTATTCAGTTACAAGCTTTCTTTCATTTTTTTTGTGTTTTCTGGAATGGCACTCTGAGGATGGGCCTCATTGGCTTGAAACTTTACATATTCAATGCAATAGGAGAGACCCCATGTTCCACATAAGGGAAGTTAAAAAAAAAAATCCTATTTCTCTGTAATGTACAGTGAGATTCGTTAGTAAATCGACGATAAATTGAAATGAAGAAAAATTTTACGCTATTGGAAAAGGAATTCCTGCTCTCATTTGAGCACAAGCCATTAAAATAAAGAAGAAATGAAGAAACTTATGCCAATTACAAGGTTTTTAAATTTTTACAATAAATCTAAATTAACTTTCCCGCAGTTCTTTTTGGCATAACATCCCCCAGTCCAATTATTTAAAAAAAAAATAAAAATAAAAAATAATAATAAAAAAAATTGTGCCAGCTAAAGTTAAATAAAAACCACTTGAGTTTTTATTTCCTATTTTTAAACTCCATTTATTCTACCATTTATTTCACTCTGCTACTGCTTTTATTTCTGTCATGCTCAAAGTTTAAGTTTAATAATTTATTAAAACATTTAAGTTTAACATACGACAACTGCATTAGAAATTTTATTTATCGCATTTGTATGCCACAATCTAAATGTTAAATGTATGTTTTACCGCAAAAGCAATTTTTGTTTCATAAATTATTTTCGGTTTTTCCCTCTCTTCTGCAGGCAGTTAAATGAGCTTTTAAGCCATTTGTTTGCATTTATTTAAGTAGACTGTATTACACTTTGTCATAATATTAAGAACAACAAACTTTTGCAGTGAATGTTTTCCACTAATTAAAGTTGTTTGCCTCCTTGAAACAATAAAGTGCCGCAACTTGTGTGTGAATATATTTTTTGTTGCAAAGAACAATAAAATCACAAGTAAAATTGTATGCACAGGAAAAATTTGTCGGCAGGCAATACAGAAATATTGAAATTTACTATGCTAGCGACTTCAGTAGAGAATAAAAGTTTATATAGACTATAGATGATCCCTAGTAGTATGAAAGGACCCTATAAAATATACATATTCTTGATCAATGATGAAATCTAAGACGATCTGGTCATGCCCGACCATTCGTCCCTCCGTCTGTGAAAATCACGATTCCGTCCAAACGAAAAAAGCCAGACTCTTGAAATTTGGTATAAATATAGGGTCCGCCAAATAACATTTTTTTTTTGAAAATGCCAAAAAAAAACTACTGAATATTTCTTCAAATTTTTTTTTTTTTTTGATTTGAAAGTACAATCCTTCCGGTTAATAATGGAAAATAATTTCATTCAAATGGCTGCATGGCCCGATAACGATCGCCATTGACTGTAACGGCCACTCCTGACTCATTTTCGAAGAAAAATGGCCGAATTATGCCTCTGAACCAAAAGCCGCACCAAACAGTGACTCGTTTTGGGTGCGTCGGCTTTTCAATGTATGCGTGCGGGTTTTCTGTGCCCGAAATGCGACAATTTTGCTTGTGTACACATCCGCCAAGATCAAAATGAGCTTCATCTGAAGATATGATTTTTTTGACAAAATCGGCATCTTCTGTAAGTCGATCGCAGGCCCACTTAGCGAAGCGAAAACGCATTGGATGGTCAGTTGATTCGTTCAGCGAAAGGATAAAACTAATTATCTGTCAAATAAGCACTAGTTGAAAAAAAACCGTTACATTGCGGACCCTATATTTCTTGAACGATAGCACAGTGCATGTTCGTAAATGGGCAAAATCGGGCCAGAGGGAAAAAAGTTTCCCTAAGAAGAACTAAACCAACCTCTAAAAAACCACATAATTTTTTTAATTTTTTTTTTGTAATTTTGTTAAGCAAATGATATAATTTTATGTCAAAGAAGGTCCAAAGAAATAATTTTTTAACGCCGCCCCCTCTAGTGGGCGTTATTATATGCAAAAATAGTATAAAAATTTAACAAATTGTTTTACTTAAGCCTACAGTCCTTAGAAATAAAATTTTTAAACTTTAATGACGAGGCTGAGACGTAATCTGGTACTACTCCGCCGTAGGGGGTAGGGTAGGGCCCCGAAAATGACCCTACAAAAAATTTTTTTTTTAATTGTGTATTTAATTATCCCAAACATTTATTTTTAGAGTTTTATGACAAAGGTGAAATATCTCCCCCACACCCCTTCCCAGAGAGGCCCCGACAAAATACAGTTTTATAACCTCCAAAAAGAATTGGACCCCATAAAGTATATATATATTCTTAATCAGTGATGAAGTCTAAGACGATCTGTGGAAAACCTGATATAGTCTATTTTTGAACCTCGCCCCCTTTAGTGGGCGTTGACGTACGATATTATATGCAAAAATAGTGTAAATATTGAACAATTTGTATTCCTTAAGCCTATAAGAAGCTGAGATGTGCTCTGATCTTGCACAGGTGAAATGTCTCCCCCACCTGACCTTCCCGGAATAACTCTGTCAAAATATAGATTTGAAATTGGGTACAGAAATGTCTTAAAGGAACTCGGTCCTATCAAGTTAAACATTTTAAATTTACTTACTAAATATTTGGAGGGTATTTAAGATTCGACCCGGGCGAATATAACATTTTTACTTTTTTTATTTACAGTGATATTTTAATTATGAAAATCGGTTAGGTTTTGACTGATTTTTATATTTAAATTTAAATACATAATTTAGGTCGTCTTAAACTGTTTTCCCATTGTTGCATTTCTTGTGAAACCGGCTTGGAGCACATCGGTGGAACGCTTTCCGAGTCTATAGGGGTAAGTTTTTGTATTTTATATACATATTTGCAAAAGGATAATTTTTCAAGAGCTAAGTTTGTCACATTATGCTAGGAACACAACTGCGACGAACGACGAATTTTTGGTCGCGAATATTCGTCGCCAAAATTAAAACACATTGGGGTGTATGAA
Source organism: Linnaemya tessellans (assembly GCA_951800035.1). NCBI lineage: Eukaryota > Metazoa > Arthropoda > Insecta > Diptera > Tachinidae > Linnaemya > Linnaemya tessellans. The sequence goes on from OX637535.1 coordinate 116,716,307, forward strand.
AATGCACACAATCGTGGCGTTGGTCGAAGTCCGTCATACTCAGCGAAAGTTGAAATACATTTATTTCTAATTGTTTCGTCAACGAACGACGAACAAATCAATATAAAGTGACCAGGTTTCATATACTAAAACTAGTTTTTTGTGGAAAAACATAGTTCACTACTCTATTGTTGCATGTAGCACTAAAATTTTCAGTACATACTAAAAATGCATTCACCAATTCACAAAAATTTATCATTCGGACGACTTTTTATCAATTTTGAACACTTTTTATGATATAGTTTTTCTTTCTAATTCTCACTTTTTCATATGGCCACCCCATCAGCTGTTAAATGAAAATAATAATTTATTTACAGACAAAAAATTTTTCAGAAAATAATTACAAAAAGGAATTTGTTCTGAAAAAAAAATGGACAACACCGGGATAATTATTGAGTGTCTAAACAATCTGACTGGCATCAGAGGATTGCAATGATTTAAAAAACAAATATTAAAATTTTGTTTGCTTATTATTTTTGTTATTCGTCGTTATTGTGTTTCATACGACGAATTTATAGAGCGATTTTTTATCAACGAATTCGTCGTACTAAGCGAAATTCGTCGTTCGTCCCAGTTGTGTTCCTAGCATTAAAGTTATTTTTTTAATTACTTAAAAATCTTTTAAAAATTTTAAACTTAATTTTTCAATTGTGTTCTGCTGTGAAGCAACACTCAACAAACATAAACAGCGGTGAACTGCAGTGTTAATTTGCCATTGTTTATGTGCGGTGATACACATCCGTTAAACGAAATAATAACAAAAGCTCTGCGCTGTTGGTGTATGTAAGTATGGATGTACGTGTGTATGCCTGTAAGTGTGTGTGTGTGTGTGTATTTGTATACATTTCAGCTTAACGAAATACCTTGGAGATACTGCAAAATATTTAGACATAATAAAGTTTACAGATTGTGATTTGTTAGAGCGTTTGTTTTCACTACAAATAGCTAATTCCACTGTTGGTTTATGTTGCCTTGCGCCAAAGCCATTTTGGCTTTGCCTTCTAGTATAGAAAAAAGTAATAACCATAAAGTTTACTACCTCTCTAATGCTTTACAAAAAAAGTTATAAAACGTAATACTCAGCTTTTGCTCAAAAACAAAAAAAAAAAAAGAAGTTGAAATAAAAATACAATATAAACAGCCATGAGCTGTTTATTTACATAAATATTGCTGGGGGCAAGGTCTACAGGTTTGGCGTTTGCGGTGGTTGCAGAATATTTGCTTAAACGATAATGCAGAATTAATAGCAAAATAAGCACACGATTTTTTTTCAACGGATTGTATTGACGTCAGCAGGCAATAAAGGGAATGCCAACAATTGTGTTTTAAAGTTATTTAAACGCATTTACTATTTGTTTAGCTTAAGCTAAAGTAATTCTTCTTGTTCAATATTGCTTGGCACAATATAATTCTTAGTTAAACTGTAAAATTATCTGGCAATAATTTTTACAGCAGCGCAAAATTTTGCTTAAATCAAGTCATTTAGGAAAGGAAAATTAATAAGTGTGTAAGTAAGTCCTTTTGAACTTCCGTAGACCAACAAATTAAAGTCAATTAAGTATGCAAAATGAAAAGTGCAATCGCAGCAACATTTAACTTTAGGTTAGGTTGAAAAGAGGGGCATAAGCATCCTAATCCGTCCTGGATTACACCTAGGCCTCATGGGCCTGTTGTGCGCTCTATAATAAGGAGTTCCCATTCTACTGTAGGGAGCCTCCACCGATACCATGGAAACCTCTTAGTTTGATTACGTCAACAATCTAGTGTCTTTAATGTACTTCCTTAAGTCTTTCCATTTAGAGTCCTTAAGAAATTCCATCTCCTGTATAATCTCCTGAATAAATGTTTGTCTTCTGACTTGGCCAAAAGCTGGACAGTAGCACCAGTAGTGCTCCAGTGTCTCGTGCTTTTCCTGGCAGGCCCTGCATGTCATATCGCCAACGATACCCATTAATGCCAGGTGAGTCCTTAACTCTGTATGTACTGTTATTAAATAAACCAACATCCTTAGTGCTGGCCTGCTCAATGCTAGGATCTCATTTGTCCTTCTACCATCTGGGTCTCCCCATAGAATATATTTTTTAATATTAGCAAATGGGGATTTTTAGCAATTTTCCCTTTGGCAACACTGTTTTTGGCAGGTCAGCTGTTTTCATGTAACACCTTACTGTTAAACATGTTCAGTTTGGTCTGCACATTAACCATGAATTAACTTAAAAATGAACAGGGCTAGCAGATTATTGAATTTTGTTATTTAAATCACGTTCGATTAAGAAAATGCTTCATGCAATTCTTCCATATTATGGGCAAACTTCACTTCTGGTTGAATGGACACTAATGTAGTTATTTAATCGGGCTTTTGAATTAATCTGTATTACAACAACAACAAAATTCTTGTTAAGCCAAATACCAAAATATATAAATTTTAATAAAAATCAAAATAGAGTTTTTACTAACTAAATATTTTTAAAGTATTTAAGATTCCACCCGGTCGAATATAACGTTTTCACTTGTTTCTTTTCTTTCTCTGTTCCCCTAAAAGTAATACAAATTCATCAGATTGCATTCAATTGAGCCTGAGAAATAAAAAAGATTCTTCCTTGCCGCCAGCAGCCTGCCAACCCAATCAATAAATTCCATTAATATGAAGCTATTTTAGATTTCCTACAGCCTTTATAAAATTAGTAGGCGAAAAATAAAAGTATTTCATGAAACAAAAAATTAAAACTAGAATTTACATTCCAATAAAAAATTTATTTCCATGAAATGTAAAAGTTTTACTAAGAAACTGAAGAATGTGATAAATACTGCAGCAATTTTTTTTTATAGGATACACCTACACCAATACATTCATAACAACTTTTCTATGTTATACACCCACACAAATACATTCCTACATGCATACATATATGTTAGTGAGTGCACTTATCACACCAACTGTCAGCTGTAGAAGGTACGAGTAGTTTTCAGATTTTCCAATTTCTTTATGGAATATAAAAATTAAGAAATTTTCTTTTTAATGTGCAAGAAATTTTCTGTTTCCAATACAAACACATGCAAACTCATTCCAAATACTGTTAACATGTTCATTGTGTATGTGTGTGTGAGTGTGTGGAAGCGTAAACAACGTTGACAAATGGATTTTTAATGACATCTGAAAATCACATAAAAAAAATATAGTGAGTGCTTGTATTTCAACACTAGATTACAACATGTTTTTTTCTTTGTTTTGTTTTGCCGGCTTGTGTTTTTTGACAACGAAACAAATAGCACCAGCCACAGTATGATTTTAGTTCAAGACTGTTAGTAAATAAATCAGGAATTGTTGTTTGGAGTAGATTTATTTGTTTTTATCCAAATCATTGTCTTGTTAATTGTTTACGTTTATGTTTTGTTAAACATTTATGTCTCACATGGTGAAATATTTATATTTCCATTACTACGAAATGAGAGATAAATTAACAACCCAGGCCGAAATAAAGAGTCTATTGTAATTATTTACAAATTAAACAAGTAAAAACTTTATATTCGACTGGATCGAATCTTAAATACTCTCCATATATTTAGTAAGTAAATTTAAAATGTTTAACTTCATGGCACAGAGTTCCTTTAAGACATCTCTGTACCCAATTTTAAATCTCTATTTTGACAGAGTTATTCCGGAAAGGGCCGGTGGTGGAGACGTTTCACCTCTGCAAGAGTAGAGAACAACTCAGCTTCTCATAGGCTTAGGAATACGAATTGTTCAATATTTACACTATTTTTGCATATAATATCGTACGTCAACGCCCACTAAAGGGGGCGGGCACCAAAAATAGACTATATCATGTTTTCCACAGAGTAACTTATGTCTTAGACTTTATGGGGGGTCGAATTCTTTTTGGAGGGTATTAACACTGTATTTTGTGGGGGTCTCTCTGGGAAGGACCGTGGGGGAGACATTTCTCCTTTGCCATAAAACTCTAAAAATAAATGTTTGGGATAATTAAATGAAAAATTTATTTATTAATTTAATTTAATTTTTTTAGGGTCATGTAGGGTGCAAAGGGGGAGGAGAGGGCAGGACAGAGGAGTACCAGGTTACGTCTCAGCTTCGTCATTAAATATTAAAAATTTTGTTTTTAAGAAATGTAGAATTAAGTAAAGCAATTTATTAAATATTTAAACTATTTTTGCATATAATAACGCCCACTAAAGGGGGCGGGGTCCAAAATTTTTTTTTTATTTTATGGCTGCAAGTTTAATGCATGGAACCTTCTTTGATATAAAAATTGATCATTTGCCTAACAAAATCATAAAAAAATTTAAAATTGTAAAACGGTAACACGGGTATTAAAACAATAATGTGTTGATACAGTTCTCGTATTCAATTCCTCGTATTCGATTTCCTAATAAAATTTTTTTAAATAAGAACTGTTATCATATTCAACTCAGCCACCGAATAAGTGGTGACAAACACTATACACATGAACACTGAATATGAAAACGTTGCGGCATTCCAAAACAACTGTTCTGCTCTGCTGTGTAAGTTGCATAACTAAAAACTGATGTTGACTTTCACAAAGTCTTCCTGAGATTTAAAACAAAACATTTTAGAACAATTAGCCTATAGGCTAATTCTTAATTCAATTTAAAAATTATTTAATTTCTTAGAGGTGGGTTTACTTCTTTTTAGGTGAAATTTTTTCCCTCTGACCCGATTTAGCCCATTTACGTACTTGACCTGTGCTATCCTTCGAGATATATTTATACCAAATTTCAAGAGTCTCTTTTCATTTGGACTGACTCGTGATTTGCACAGACGGACGGATGGACATTCTCAGATCGTCTTAGATTTCTTCACTGATCAAGAGTATATATACTTTATGGGGTCTCCGAGGGATATTTCGCTGCGTTGCAAACGGAATAACAAAGTGAATATACCCTGCAATTCTTTTTTGGAGGGTATAAAAACGTATATTTAACCAGATTGTCATTCCGCAAACAACAGAACGGAATTACTGCACAGCAATCGTGAATTGGCAAGATTAACACTAAGAGAATGGGTACAGAAATACGCTGCTTATGGTGCTCATTTAGTATAGAAAAGGACTTCAACTCAATCAAAAAGAGAATATTTGTAGAGAGTAATGGAAAGTATGGAAACAGCGGATATTCCTTTAGGTGTTCATCACTGTGTTTTATCTATTAATTTTTGTTCAGTCAAATATCAATCCAATTAAATAATTGGCTTCCTTGAATTCTGATTTTTAAATAAATCTTTCACTTTGAACAAACTAATAATATTTTTTATATTTTTGGAACGAAGTTCCTTAATGAGACGATGCGTAGAGGTACCCTAACCGGGAAAAAACGTCCGCAACGTAAGATTTTTTGTGTCTAAATCAATGTTTAAGACGTATGAGTAATACGACTCTATACAAACAAATATTAATCATACGCAGCCGTGCCGTGACAGAATCAATTTCGTTTGGCAACAAAATTGATTCTGTATTTTCGTTGGTCGGCGCAAAAGAAAATCATAGTAAAATATGTATACCCGAATAATTATTTTCTTTATACCTCGAATAGAACTTAAAATTAATATTTTTATAATAAGGAACTTCGTTCCTATTCGGTGTCCCAAGGCCCAACACACATCTTTTTGTTTTACAAATGACAAAAATTTAAAAAGTTTTGAAGTAAAAGCAAATGAAAATTGTTAAAGGAAGTTGCTTGCTTGCATGAACTTTAAAAGACAATCAAAAAATTGAACAGGAATGACTCACATGTATGGCCCAGGACAACGAATAAAATTTGCTGTTAGCAAAATATTTCTTCCTATTCCGAGTGGCCAAAATTATACTTCGAATTCAATTATTTCCTTTATGATTGTAAATTATGCTGCTACTGAAGTATATAATTTAATATTTATTTATTAAAAACTTACTAAAACTTCATAAAATCTCACAGACTGAATAGTTTTAAAACACTTGCGTACAAAATGTACTAAATGTTTTAAATCACTTTCTGCTTTTCATATTAATGCACATGATGCATTTGGTTTTCATCTACATTTTTCACTTGTTAGTTTTGCACTTTATTTGCTGCAACAAAAATTTAGTCTGCAATAAAAAACTTTTCCCTGTGTAACAAAAGAGTAGCCTGTTTCCATCTAAACGAAAGGAAAAAAAATATTGAATCTAAACAAAAGTAATGGAAAAGTTGTTTGTACTCGTAGATGATGATGTGTTGGGTTGTAGGTTTTTGTTTGTTTTTTACATGATGGGAAACTGGTGTATTAAATATTTTCAAAAAAGTTCTTACAACACGTTTGTAAAGTATTACAAGGCTTAGCTAATTGTATATTTAACTAATATTTTTTTAGCATTAAAGTAACTTTTGGACAAGCGTATTAAAAATTGTTTCCTGCAGTTCGTAATTAATTAATAGGATTTTTTTTAATGAAAAGTAGAATAGAACATATAAAATAAAAGAATGAGGGCCAAATGTAAAATTTTTAGTACTTTTTGTTGTCGTACTCTGGTACTGGCTGCTGGAACTACAAGATTTGATACCCTCGAAAAAATAATTGGAGGATATATTCACTTTGTCATTCCGTTTAAAACGCAGCGAAATATCCCTCGGAGACCCCATAAAGTATAAATATTCTTGATCAGTGATGAAAACTAAGACGATCTGAGCATATCATTCCGTCCGTCTGTGGAACACACGATTCAGTCCAAATGAAAAGAGCCAGACTCTTGAAATTTGGTATAAATATATCTTGAAGAATAGCACAGGTCATGATCGTAAATGGGCTGAATCGGGCCAGAGCGAAAAAAGTTCCCCTAAGAAGAACTAAACCAACCTCTAAAAAAGAAAATAATTTTTAAATTGAATTAAGAATTAGCCTATAGACTAATTGTTCTAAAATTTTTTATTTTAAATTCAGAAAGACATGATAAATATTCCAGGGCACAAAGGAAAGTCAACATCAGTTTTTAGTTATGCAAGTTACACAGCAGAGCAGAAGAGCTGTTTTCGAAAGCCGCAACGCTTTCATCATCAGTGTTCATGTGTATAGTGTTTGTCACCACTTATTCGGTGGCTTAGTTGAATATGATAACAGTTCTTATTTAAAAAAATGTTACTAGGAAATTGAATACGAGGAATTGAATACGAGAACTGTATCAACACATTATTGTTTTAATACCCGTGTTACCGTTTTATAATTTTTATTTGTTTTTATGATTTTGTTAAGCAAAAGCTAGATTTTTATATCAAAGAAGGTTCCATGCATTAAACTTGCAGCCATAAAATAAAAAGTAAAAAATTTTTGGACCCCGCCCCGTTTAGTGGGCGTTATTATATGCAAAAATAGTTTAAATATTTAACAAATTGGTTTACTTAATTCTACATTTCTTAAAAATAGCACTTTTAGTCTTTAATGACGAAGCTGAGACGTAACCTGGTACTCCTCGGCCCTACCCCTCCTCCCCCTTTGCACCCTAAATGATCCTAAAAAAATAAAATTAAATTAAAAAATAAATTTTTTATTTAGTTATCCCAAACATTTATTTTTAGAGTTTTATGGCAAAGGAGAAATGTCTCCCGACGGCCTTTGCCAGAGAGACCCCGGCAAAATACAGTTTTAATAACCTCCAAAAAGAATTCGACTCCCCATAAAGTATATATATATTCTTGATCAGTGATGAAGTCTAAGGCATAAGTTAATCTGTGGAAAACATGATATAGTCTATTTTTGGTTCCCGCCCCCTTTTGTGGGCGTTGGTGTACGATATTATATGAAAAAATTGAGTAAATATTGAACAATTTGTATTCCTTATGCCTATAAGAAGCTGAACTGTTCTTTTATCTTGCAGATGTGAAATGTCTCCCCCGCGGGCCCTTCCCGGAATGACTCTGTCAAAATGGAGATTTAAAATTGGCTACAGAAATGTCTTAAAGGAACTCTGTCCCATCAAGTTAAACATTTAAAATTTTCTTACTAAATATTTGGAGGGTATTTATGATTCGACCCGGTCGAATATAACGTTGCTGTACTTGTTATTATTATTTTTGTCTGTTATGTATTGAATTAATTATTCAAAAAGCTATTTTTATAACTCAGATTTTGTTCTTTTGCCACAATATATATCGAGATCTTCCAACCATTTATAAAATTCATTGCCACTCTTCATCGTTTTAATATTTTTCTTTTCATAAATCAGCCCATACATTCATGCCCTCGCTCTTGTCTTTATAAAATGTATATTTTGCAATTGCCATAAATGTTGCCACTAACTGTAGCAGATGAGTATTTTTTTTTTATTTATTCAAGCTTAGAATGAGTGTTCTGAAATGAACGTTTTTTTTTTTGTAGAATTTGTTTTTATTTCATATTTTTTCTGGTTGCTGAATTTTTTCCAGTTATTTTTCCATTTTATTGTTAAACTAAATGGTTTTTAGCCAAGTAACTCATAGATACATACGCGTACAAATATTTGCAATAATTGTTTTCGTATTAAATTTTATAAAGATAAACGTTGCATGAAAATATGAATATTTCAATGTTGGAATGCTGGCTCAAGAGTTGTTCCAAGTTAAATTTTGAAACGTGCAAAATCATGGTCATATATTGAGCCAAAGTGAATTAGTGTGTGTAGGACTTGTTGAAATTTATTGGCATTTATGAATTTTTTACAAAAATGTTATTAGTTTTAGAGATAAAAATAGCTAATAAAATATTATAATTTTTAGATGAAATATTTCATGAAATTTTTTTACTGGAAATATTAAAATACAATTTTCCGCTGGAAAATTTCTGTATGCCCGAATTTTATTGCAGCTGATATCACATCCTCAGCAGCCTTTAAACAAAATTTGGAGTTCTATAAAAACACGACGCCTACACAACGTAAACATGTTTAGAGTAGCCTAAATAAATATTTTTAATTATAATATTAACCTGCACTTTTTGCGGTTTATCAGATGAGCAGTTTGTCTTGATTTTGAAAACTCGAAGTTTGTTATTTATAAAATTACTGTTACTTTTATTAATATTAAAGATTTCGTCACACGGTTAGTTATCGTCATCAGCAAAAAGGAAAGGGCAAAGCGCTTAAGTCTACTTAAGAAAAATATTTTTTTCTGAAATTTTTATGGTACTGTAAAGCCTATAATTATTTGATTTACAGACGAATCCGCTTTAGCGCAACACGCTTTACTGAAAAAAATCAGATTATTGGAAGCGATACAAATCCCCACCATCGATTTTAAACGCAGCTAGTCTTATTCACTTCGCTTTAGCGAGATATCGCTTTATTGAAAATATCGTATTACTGAAAACCAAAAGCAAGCTCACAACTGCTTACTTCGCCTTAGAGAAAAAATAAACAATGACAAATTTATTTATTAGAAATCGATTGCATAACTTAAGGCTGAAAAAATTGTGCATGTTTTGGCCGTTAGAAAATTTAATGGCAAAATATATTTGTCCTTTTCGCTCTTACGTACTTTATTGTATTTTCTATTATATTGTCGCCAATGCAAGTGGCTAGACATTTTCGAGGAATTCGTGAAAATTTTCAACAACAAAATTAATAATTCTATAAATAATTTTTTTTAAATAAAATTTTTACGTTAAATTGACGTAAAAAAATATTCAGATTTGATATAAAAAATATTGCTTTACTAGTTTTAAGCAATACGCTTAACTGTAACAAATTTCAGTAATCCGAACTACGTTTTAGAGATCAAATCGGATAATTGAAAAAAATTGAGTTTTGTTTATTTCCAGTAAAGCGGAGTCGACTGTATTTAATTTTTTTGAAGTGAAACTTCTTTGCGAAAATGTGGAACGTATTTGTTTCTAAATCGATGTTTAAGACGTATGATTAATACGATTCCATACAAACAAAAAGTAATCATACGCAGCCGTACCGTAACAGAATTAAATTTCTTTTGGTAACAGAATTGGTTCTGGTATTTTGTTTGCTTGGGCAGCGAAAAGTTAAACTACATAAATTTCACAACGATTTCATTTATAAAATCAAAAATGAATTAGTTTTTTGAAAAAAAAAAATTCCCTCGGAAAATTATTTAGATATCAGCAGCCGAGCCATCGGAAAAAAGCGAAAGAGATACATGGAATATTGGGAATATTAATCGTCAGGGTTGGGGAATTTCGTACTAACCAAAAAGGTAATAACTTGAAAATATGAATGTGGGAACTTCTCATATTCAATTTTCGTTAAAAACTGGTTAAATAGTTGATATTCCCACTAACTAGCACCACTTGCAAAAGTGGAAAAATTGAACAAAGAACGCTGATGAGATGGCGTAGCGGCCTCGAAATCAGTACTGATCCGTTCTGCTGTTTTAATGACTATGAAAAATATTCTTAATATTCCATTCTCAAAAAATAATAAATAGAATGTAATCACGTTCATTTATTAAAATAAAAAATAAAATAAGAAATAATTTGCAGTTTCGCAGATTTGAACCTATAGCCTGTTGGGAAAATTAACATCCTGCAATACAATTTACATAAGTAAAGGTTCACTATTAAAATAGAAATTCATACATTCATTTAAAAAATAATTTCATTTTCGAAGTGAAACTTCTTTGCGCGCATGAGGGTAAAATTTTTGCGGATGTAACGCGTCACGAAAATGTGGGACCTTTTTGTTCAAGAGAAGGGAGAAAGCAATCAGCGTTGTCAACTCAGTGCTTTTTAAAATTTATTAAATAATTAATTTCCTGGAGTGACGAAATATTGAAAAATAAAATATTTTAATTAAAAATAAAGAGACCTTAACCTTAAAAATAATAGAGAGCAATAGTAATAAATGATCTCTTATTTTATAGATTTTTGTTAATAAATGTGTGAAATAAAAAAAAATTTAAATAAAATTATATTTTAAATAAAAGGCAATTCAAATAAAAAAATATGTATATATAGTGCTTTTTTTTCAAAAATTACGCGTTTTTTGTCCGGCTTTAGTGCTTTTCAAAATTTCAAAGTTGACAACACTGAAAGCAACTGAGAACGATTGAGAGAGAGAGAGAGAGAGAGAGAAGAAGGGCGAACGTAGTATGAAGCTCTAAACACATAGACGACAGCAGACAGCAAGCAGCAATATGTTAAAAATAAACTCCATGTGTTTAAATGAAAGCGATTATTTTGAGGGCAGCACAGCAGCAGGGCTGCACAACAGCATTTGCTGCTGCTGCCAAGTTAGGCTATTTTCTATTTTGACGGGCAGCAATAAACAAATATAGTGTTGCCATTATGTATATAAATTGGAAAAATAAGAACAACAACGTTTTTTTTAATATTAAACATAAAAGAACATTACAAATATACAATATAGAAATAAATTTATGTGTTTTTATAATTTTTCGTGGTATTATTACATTTTTTATCAATAACTTTTAATTTTGTTCATTATAAAATATATAGATGGCATCCCTGTTGTCATGTTGTTGCTGTCTTCAAAATAATTATGAAGCTGACTTCATAGCAGCATTTGAAGTTGGCAGCATTTGAAGCCGTGAAGTTGTGAAGTCTGCTGTCGTCTATGTGTTTAGAACTTGAAGCACATAACCATGGAGCGAGAGAAGGGAGCAATTGAATGAGAAAGATTCATAGAGAAAGGGTGATCGAGAAAAATACGCGCTTTTGGTGATGTATTCGATTGGTAGTTAAATATTAGAACTTCAGATGGTAATTCGACTTGTTATACTGTAAACGCAGATCCTTTTTATATATTTCTGGTATCGAATTCTTCTGATCAGCATTAATGCCTGATTGTGTTTAGTTGTTGTCAACCTGTTTGACTGAGAGCAGACCCACAGCATCCTCCTTCGTTACAGAAAGTTCTCTATCTTCTCATCTGTCTCAATAATATGCCCTCCTTTCTAGTTCCGGCACAGTGCACTGCAAACGTAGGGAACATCCACTGAGTGTTTGCCCGAGTTAAAAAAAAACCGTAGTCCGGTAGAAAGTGCACCACCGCTAGCGCTGACAAGTATATGGTATCCCAGGTTCCCCTATAATTTGCAGATGACTCCCGTCCTGTGTGTGACTAAAGCGATGGTGCTCGCCTATAAGCACGTATGATCCTGTAGGAACAGGTGGACTGGCAATAAATGGCCGACATGGTGTTGCCCCCAATATTTTTTGGACGAGTCTGTAGCCTGCTTTTGGAGAAGTTTCCCACTCGTACATTTTGTGGTTAGTTTTGGGGCAGTGTCCTGTCAAACCCCTACTGGTCATGTTAGAAATAACATAAAAAATTGTCTCCTGGTGTTGTTTCTACAACTTGCGTTTCATTTAGTTTCAAAACCTCAGCACGCCGAATAATGAATGCATCAGCATCCGTGCCTACCTTCATGTTACACTTCTGTGCTTAAGTTGTACAACCCTCGTATATCACAAAAACTTCCCTAATCCGAAGTTATCAATAACACTGAATGTCTAAAATTAATTTAGGCGGCCGTAATACATTTGATCCCAGGGGATCTGTGCAATGAAACCAAATCCATTATGAAATCCCTGTGTGGGCTGTTCAGGTTGCCATCGCCAAACTGAATTCATAGCAACAACCACGTTCTCCAATAACTTAATATTCCAACATTAAAGCGTCTGTTTTATATAGACAAAAAAAAACACCCTGAAAAAATTTATTTATATTTAAAACCAAAAAAACTTTCATTCTCCTGCATGTAAAAAATGAAAAAATGAATAAATCACTGAAGCTCAATACTGCGTTTTATGCTCGTGTTTTATAAATTTATTTTGCTTTTAACGTTAAACCAGCAGCAACGCATACAACAACAACAAGAACAACATCCGCATTTCAAACAGACATTTTCGGAATGATAGTTTCCTTAACGAACAGGACCACCCACTGCAGTTTTACATTAATTTATACTGTAAAAATTCGGGGAGGAGATTTCTTTCATGTTCTCTGTTGAAGTGGTTAACCTTTATAAATACACCACAAACACACATGCACGCACACAAACATGTGTGTTTTAAAAATATGCGGAGAAGGTCTTTGTGGCCTGTGAAATGAATGCTCGATTTCTCTGAGGGCATTCTGTTAGTAATTTTTCACGGTAGCATTTGTTTTTTAAGAGAATGTTTTTGCGAAATGCTATACAATTTGCAATGATTGTGTTAAATTTGCGGTCAGGATTTGAGTGTTCACTCCATTTATTTACTTCGTTGGGGTTCACAGAAGATTTAGATGGGCAGGATAATGTTCCTCTTGATCCTGTAACTATTTTTCAATGTCATGCCGCCGAGACAATATCAAAAATAAGACACGTTCGTAGTAATTTTCTTAAGCAATTTCTGCTGCTGGCTGCTGCTGGCTATTTCCAAGGCCATACAGAGCGTCCCAGGCTGTCTGAAGTGGTTAATTGTTGTCTACAAGGAGTTGGCAAGTGTGCTATTTTTCGTATTGTCTTAATGTGACATTGGTAAATAGTTACAGAATAAGGGGGATTAGTTTATGTCGTTTAATAAAAAATAAATTGGGATATGATCTTTTACTTTGATTTTCTGGTTGCTTTTTATAGCGCAGAAGTAGCACAAATCATTATGGTCTCGAGACTCTCCCCAGCTCTGGAGTGTTGCATCCCTTTTTCCATTGCATCATAACACACATCTGACTTATAACATAAGTTGAGGATGATACGCTTCCTTCACAAATTCTGGCATCAAAACTTCTGAAACCCGATTTCACTTACTGACAGACTGATAGATCTGCATCGCCTATTCGTCTTTCTTATTTATAAGGATCCAGATTGTATACTCTTTATGGAGTCCCATATTAATATTGATGCAACTACACACGGAATTACAAGCCTATATATACCCTTTCACTTTTTTTTGTGAAGGATATAAAAAAGGATATTTGAAAATAAAATTTATTTTCAGTTGTTTTGAGAATTTTAGTTGTTTGAAATCTACCGGTCCGAATTATTTCCACTTCACAGGACGTTCAAATTTCATAGGAGTTTTTGAAACAGCAGCTCGATTCAGCAAAGCCGTTCAGAAGCTATAATCGGTTCATGGACTCACATGCACAAACACACATACACACATTCATACACTCACACATACACATAATAACATGTAGACACACTGACACCCTCTCAGAAGTAGTCAGGCAAGTTTCCAAGGAACTTTGAACGTCCAAACGAGGTAAATACAATAACTGCTCCATTTTTATTTATTTATTTATTTTTTATTTTTGGAAATCGTTTACATCCTAAATTGAAAGGTGATAAATTTTTTTTATTAATTGAACCATTTTTGAAATTATAATTCATGTTTTTGTGTATAATTCATCAAATTATGTTGTGTTCTTTTCTAAAAAATAATATTGAATTTTTTGCACTTTTCAATGGAAAAAGGTAACATTATGGCACTTTTTTTTTTTTTTTTTTTTTTTGTAGGACCAGCACTCAGGGGATGACCTCTATATATGCAATGCATTGCGCCGGAACTGAAAACGAGGGGATAGTATTGAGGGGACAGATTAGGAAAGATGAGAAGATAGACAGTTGTTTTTTTTATTATTGACATTAGGGAATTTATTGGAAATTGATTGAATGAAAATGTGCTTTACTTTAAAATTGCTCCTAATTGCGTTTTTTTTTTAGAATAAAAAGTGACAAAATGTTACATATTTTCCAGAAAAGAAATCGCCATTGGATTCCCATCCTATTTGCCATAAAGCGATAAAATCTCTAAAAATAACTTGTAGACTTCATTTAGTCTCAATGCCAATTTATTTTTCTCTCTTTTCTTTTTCATTGCCTTGATATCACATATTTTGATAACAAAAGGACGCAAATTTACTGCCGCAATAATAATTTCTCAGTTCTTTTAAATCAAACAGGTTTTGTCAAAAAGTCAAAGCAAGCAAGAAATATAATATACAAATACAAAAACAACAACAATAGCAAAATAAATATAATAGTTAACAAAAATGTTGGGAAACAATTTTCCAAAAGACAAATTCCTTGGACTATTAAAAGGGATAAAATGAAAAATGCTTGTGTACTCGTACATTCATTTCAACAGCTCTCCTATACAAACATACAAATAAACATTTATTTAGCCACTTGAGTAGTTAAATAAGTATTTTGTGTGTGTGTGTGTCCTGGTTTATTTTATAGCCAGTTATCAATATAAATGCTGCTCGACTTGAAAAGGAGATGCAAGCATAATAACAATAATAAGAAGAACTGTAAAGCAAATATTCGTCATTGTCATGTCTGTTTATGGCAGACAAGAAGCTCCTTATCGATGGCTTCCCTAAATTCTATATTTGCATAGAAATGGGAATAACAACTTTAAGTTAATGAATTATTCAAAAGGCAATTTAAAGTGGAAACACAATATGCACTTAAATATTTATATGGATACTTTGGAAAAGCATTAAACTGAACACAACATCTGTATGTTCTGAGCATTTCCAACACACACACACACACACACACTCATACGTGAGTTGATTTTTGAGCTAAACTTACAACGAATATCAAAAGAAGTTCAGGTGTTAGTGGCCGTATGCCATAGCAGAGAGGGGAAATAAACTCCTGTTTTGATTTTCAAAATTAGCATTTAGAAACTAGAAAGACAGCAACTGGCTTTTGTAATCATACAGAAGAGTTTTATGCCGTTTTCTTTTCTAGAAAAGATGTTACATATTCTGCTTCGTAACACAAATAGATGCTCTTAAGGGTTCTTTAAAAAAAACTTAGAGGCGTAACAGGTGCTTAAATTAATTCTAATCAAGTCACTTTTTCAGAATTGCAAATATTTATTGAAAATGGAAAATTATGTATCACCTTTTTTTTTTAAAGGCAAGTAGACGTTGTTATTTTCATATGCAACGTACATGTTTACAAGAGTTTGTAGATTAACCCCCTTATATATAAAAAAATAAAACGTAGTTGTAATCTGTTTTAAGAAAATTTTTATGAAAAAGTTTTATTAACCCATATCGTCCCAGAGATCGTTTTTTCGAATAAGTTTATAAAACTTCGTAGTAAAATAGTAATTTGGGTCCAGAAAATACGAATCGGATGTCCGATTTTTTTTTTTAAATTTTCAATAAATTTTTTTTTAAATATTCATTAAAATTTTTTTTTTAAATTTTCATTAAAATTTTTTTAAAAAAATTTCATTAAATTTTTTTTTTAATTTTCATTAAAAAATATATGTTCTTAGTCTTTCCTAAACAGACCAAAAAAAATTTAATATGCTTGAAATTTACTGTTCGAAAAATCGAACACTGGAACGAAATGGGTTAAAATACATTTTAAGCTCATTTTAAATTTTATGAATACAGCGGTAACTGTTTATGGCGTTGACTCATTTTATTGTAATATTATCAACATGTCGGACTCGCTTAATTAAAATCATTTTTGATATTTTTCTTATGACATTTAAAATTAGTTTAAAATATATTTTAGTCGAAATTATTCATACAAAATTTTGTAAATAGATTTCAAATATATTATAATTTTTAATAAACATGGCTGTAATAGTATAAATAATTAATTTCCTGAAGAAGTCACACAAAGTAGTGACAAAATATTGAAATTAAAAATTAAATTAAAATAAAGAGACCTTAAGCTTAAAAATATCAGAATACAATAATAATTAAAAAGAGGTCAAGAAACCAAAAGAATTTAACAATTCATTTAATAATAATTATATTAAAAAAATTAAGCATATTAAGAATGAAAATGGAAAGCTCTAGTTTAAATAATGCTTTTTTGTCTCAGTGTACGAGTATAAAACAAAACCAGTTTCAAAACTCACTTCCCTAAGGATATTAATCACAAACTTTATGTTCATATCAGTGCTGCTCCGTATGCTAATTTATGTCTATTTTATTAAAATGGTTTTTATTTAGGGGGGGTGTACGTATACGTTCTATACAGAACTTGGCAAATATTAATCATACGCTCCAGTGACGTTTTACAATCCAGACAGTGAACCTGTCTGGAAAATTACACATGAAAGCAGTTTTTCTTTTCTTGCATAGTGAAAGTAATTTTTATACCCTGCAAAAAAGAATTGGAGGGTATATTCACTTTGTCATTCCGTTTGTAACGCAGCGAAATATCCCTCGGAAACCCCATAAAAAATATATATTCTTGATCAAACGATCTAAGCATGCCCGCCCGTCCGTCCGTCTGTGGAAATCACGATTCAGTTCAAACGAAAAGAGCCAGACTCCTGAAATTTGGTATAAATATTTCTTGCAGGATAGCACAAGTCAAGTTCGTAAATGGACTGAATGGGGGCAGAGGGAAAAAAGTTCCCCTAAGAAGAAGTAAACCAACCTGCAAAAACCATATAATTTTTTAAGGTTTTTTTAATAAGTTTGTTAAGCAAACGATATATTTTTATATCAAAAGGGGTCCAAAGCGTTAAATTTGGAGCCATAACATTTTTTTTATAGACCACCCCCTTTAGTGGGCGTTACTTCATGCAAAAGTAGTGTAAAAATTTAACAAATTGTTTTACTTAAGCCTACATTCCTTAAAAATAAAATTGTTAAGCTTTAATGACGAAGCTGAGACGTAACCTGGTACTCCTGGTACTGCCCTACCCTCCTCTCCACCCCCTTTGCCCCCTAAATGACCCTATCAAAAAAGACAATTTTAAATAAAGTTTACATATAATTATTCTGAACATTTATTTTTAGAGTTTTATGGCAAAGGTGAGATGTCTCCCCCATGGTCCTTGCCAGAGAGACCTCGACAAAATACATTTTTAATACCCTCCAAAAAGAATTGGACCATATAAATTATATATATTCCTGGTCAGTGATGAAGTCTGAGACGATCCAGCAATGCCCATACGTTCGTCTGTGGAAAACATGATATAGTCTATTTTTGGACCCCGCCCCCTTTAATGGGCGTTGACGTACGATATTGTTTTCAAAAACAGTATAAATATTGAACAATTTGTATTCCTTAAGCCTCTAAGAAGCTGAGATGTTCTCTGCTCTTGCAGAGGTGAAACTTGTGCCCCACGGGCCTTTCCCGGAATGACTCTGTCAAAATAGAGATTTAAAATTGGCTACAGAAATGTCTTAAAATAACTCTGACCCATCAAGTTAAATAGTTGAAATATACTTTTTAAATATTTGGAGGGTATTGAAGATTCGACCCGGTCGTATATAACGTTTTTACTTGTTTTTTTTATAGTTTTTGAGGATTGGACGCACAACATGTTGTAAAGTTTTTGATGATAATATACACGAGTATAATGCACACTCCCACTTTTTTTTATATTACAAATTGTTCAGTTGTTTAATTTAAGTACTGATTTAACTATTGCATGCGTACCATAATAGAAGTTCTTGTGGCAATATTGAAGCTTGATAAATAAATTTGACAGAATTATCAAATTGAATTTTATTCTTAAAATTTAATCAAAAATGTTTTTAGTTTTAGAGCTCTCATCGCAATATGCATTTACATACATACAAAAATCTAAACATAAAACCAAATTTTAAGGAAAAGCTACTAAAAGCATTGAGATCAAGAAGAGAATTTTATACCTTTTAATTTGTATTGGAACAATACTGAAAATTCACACACTGTCTAGACTTGGATACAACTTCTCACATTATAAATTTCATGTTTTTGTAAAGTTAAGAAAGCACGCAAGTTTTCTTGAAATATAAACACTGCATGCATAGACATGCATTAGGACTAGATCTGTTCAAAAACTTACAAGAGTGTTTGGCTAATTGTTCGAAAATTTGTTTAAATTCAAAAAGACATGATATATATTCCAAGGCATAAAGGAAATTTAACATCAGTTTTTAATTATTAAACTTACACAGCAGAGCACAACAGCTGTTTTCGAAAGTCACTACACTTTCATTATCAGTACTCATACGTATTTTGTTTGTCGCCACTTATTATTTAATTTAGTTGAATATGATAACTTTTTCTGTTTTTTTAATCAGCATTGGCTGGGCAAAGTAACATATGTATTTAGATGAACATGTGACTACTTATTGTCAGTTCAGTTTTCATTGGATATTAAACAAATAACGTAATAAAAAAATGTTATATTATATTTTTTTGTGAGATCTCCTATGAAAATATTTTAAGCAGAAAGAGCAGTTAGCACTTAAAATAAAAATATTCGCCCCTATTATGAATGACGACATCGACGCCGTATCAAGACGACAGCAAAAAATTGTCACTTGTCCACTCTTTTTCTAAAAGCAACTGGCTACTATTGACATATTCCATCGATATTATATGCCCTAGAGAATGCTAAGAAATTGTTAAGAGTCATCAATTGTGACCGACAGACAAGTGATAATTTTTTACGGTCGAGTTGATGTGACGTCGACGTCGCCATTCATAATAGGGGCGATTAACTTACGATTTTAAATTGAAACAAAAATAAATATTGGGTTTTTTTATTGTGGTTTCAATATGCGAGTTTTAATACTCAAGCAAAATTTTTTAATTTATTTACAAAAACAGGCTCAATTATCAATAATAGGCTAATATTCTACAGACAGAGAGAATGATCCAGTGGTCAATGAAGAAAACAACATCAATTTAATATTCAACCCATAGGGCTGAGCGGCGCTATTTTCGAAAGAGGCTGCAGTTTTCCATTACTACGGTATTTGATTTTTAGCTCCTATTAAACGTCTTAGTTGAATATGAAAACAGTTCTCATTCATATATTATTTATTTTTGTTTTAATTAAGATTTATATGCTAATTGTTCGAATTTTGTTTGTTTTAAATTCAGAAAGACATGATAAATATTCCCAGGCACAAAGGAAAGTTAACATCAGTTTGTAGTTATTCAACTTACACAGCACAGTAGAACAGCTGTTTTCGAAAGCAGCCACGCTTTCATCATCAGTGCTTATGTGTATTTTGTTTGTCGTCACTTATTAGGTGGCTTAGTTGAATATGATAAGAGCTCTTGTATAAACGAATTTTATTAGGAATTTGCATACGAGAACTGTATCAAGCTGATGTTAACACATTTTTGTTTTAATACCCGTGTTGCCGTTTTATTATTTTCTTCATATCCCATTTTTGTTTTTTGTTTTTTTAGACACCCTTTAAATACTAAAGTGTCCTAGAACTCCACCATTAAATCCTTGTAAGGATTTTGATTATATTCTTTTGTCATATGATATGAATTTTATACTGAAGCCTATGCGACTTTATTTTATAATTTTTGGTATTTATTTCAGCAGCCGTAACGGTTATAATTTTTATTTTAAAAATTAAAAAAAGATGTGTGTAGTCGTGGGACACCGGATAGGAATGAAGTTCCTTATAAAAATATTAATTTTAAGTTCTATTTGAGGTATAAAGAAAATAATTATTCGGGTATAAATTTTTTATTATGATTTTGTTTTTTTTTTCGCCGACCAACGAAAAGAGGACGAAACACTGGAGCACTACTTGTGCTACTGTCCAGCTTTTAGCCAAGTCAGAAGGCAAACATTTAATCAGGAGATAATGCGGGGGATGGAATTTCTTGGGGGCTCAAATTGGAGGAACTTAAGGAGATACATCGAAGAAACTGGGTTCTTGACGTATTCGAATTTGAAGGTTTCCATGGTATCGGTGGAGGTACCCTACACAGTAGAATGGGGACTCTTTATTATAGAGCGCACAACAGGCCCATGAGGCCTAGGTGTAATCCGGAATGGATTGGAATGACTTATGCCCCTCTTTTCAACCTAACCTAACCTAACGAAACTACAGAATCAATTTTGTTGCCAAACGAAATTGATTCTGTCACGGCACGGCTGCGTATGATTAATATTTGTTTGTATATGGAATCGTATTACTCATACGTCTTAAACATTGATTTAGAAACAAAAAATCTTACGTTACGGACGTTTTTTTCCCGTTTAGGGTACCCCTCCGCATCTTCTCATTAACCCATATCGTCCCAGAGATTTTTTTTCGAATCATTTCATAAAACTTCGTAGTTAAATGGTAATTAGGGTCCAGAAGATACGAATCAGATGTCCGAAATTTTTTAAAAATTTTAATTAAAAATTTTTTTAAAAATTTTCATTAAAAATTTTTTTAAAAATTCCCATTAAAATTTTTTTTAAAAATTTTCATTAAAAATTTTTTTAAAAAATTTAATTAAAAATTGTTTTTAAATATTTATTAAAAATTTTCATTAAAAATTTTGTTAAAAATTTTTATTAAATTTTTTTTTTAAATTTCCATTAACAATTTTTTTTTTTTTATTTTTATTAAAAGAGATATGTTCTTAGTCTTTCCTAAACAGGGAAAAAAATATAAAATGCTTGAAATTTACTGTTCGAAATATCGAACACTGGGACGAAATGGGTTAAGGAACTTTGTTCCAAATATAAAAGTCTATAGATTGTGTTATGGATTTAAAAGCGTGAACGTCTCTTCTTCGTCCAGCCGTTCATCATTTTCAGGAATAACTAAAAATATAACTTTTATTTTCTGAGAAATATTTGCTCAGGAGTAAATAAAAATAAAAAAAAATTAATTTTATATTCTAAGAAATAACCACAAGTCAGAAAATAGTTGGTATTTTGAGTTTTTAATAAAAAATTTATGCATCTGAAGGCAGGCCATGTATCAATGATTACTTTAGTGTGTTGGTTGTGCATGTAGAACTTTTTTTTTTAGTTGAAAAAAAAAATAGTTCTTTGCGGCTCCTGATTTATTTCGAACTTTCTATACTATATTAAATTCAACTAATGTTGATAGTATAATATTTTTAAGACATGATGAATAAACCAAGCATTTTTATTTTTATACTAAGATATTTTAATTTAAATTTTTTCTGTTTTACAATTTAAATTATACAAATAAAACAACTTTTATGCTGCCAAACAAATTTTTTTTCTAATATTTAAGCTATAAACGTTTGTAAACACATTAAATAAAAAAAAAATTGCCATAAAATTAATAAAAAGCAACATATAAAATATAGTAAAAATATGCTTACCCCGAGTTCTGGTTTACAACAGCGTAATCACAACAAAACAGGAAAAGTGTAATAAACCATAAAAAGCCAACAAATCAATTCATCTTTTACGTCAATAAAATGTTTACAACAGCTTATTAAGACTGGAAAAACAATGAGACGCACACTTTGTTAATTCTACACTACACTCGCATTGTGATACACCAAAACACTCACACACTTAAATACACCTCCCAAAAGTATGCACAGACTTTTATTAGTTAGGGTAGGCGCTTGGGTATATTAAAACTGAGCAAGTAACTTTCTTTTTTATTTATATGCGACAATTTTATTTTGTTTTCCTAGAGGTTGTATATTTTTTTTTTTTGTATGTTATATCACTATAGATTTCACATTTTTACTATAGATTTACTTTTTAAGCAAGGATTCTATTAAAAATTTTTTCTTCTATATATTAATGATATAATAAATATTTTATTGCTAATAAAGATTTTATATTTAACGATTTTGTGTTAGTCCTAAATTTTTGTTTGTTTCTTTTTATCGTTTTTTTTCTTATGTGATGTACGAGTATATCGATGTATTTGTCACTTACAAATGGTTTTAGATTTTGAGTAATTTATTTTTGTTTGAGGGAAAATTATTCACAGGTAATAACCGCCTGGTTGCATTATAGTCTCCTGACAGAGTTTACACCTTCGCACAAACACCAGAGAATGTTAAAAAAAATATATATATTTTTATAAATTTGTATACATGAACACAATAATGTTGTTACTGAACTCTTTCCGAAAAGTAGCATATATTTAGGCGTTAACTAGCCGCAATCGAACCCCCCTTTTACACAATCAATCATCATGTATTCACTGCCAAACAATATGTTACTGATGTAATGAACTTTGGTCGCTCACTTGTTTCAACGCGGTCTTAGAAAGGGTTTATTTATTTGTTTAATTTCAATATGTCTTTAAAAATGTTAAGATATTTTTTTTTTGTTTACTGTTGTTTTTGTCTAGATTTCTTATTTATAAATTATTATAAATATTTGATGCGCTTTTGTCTACCTTCCTGGATGTTATAAAATTACTGACTAATTTCTTGTTATGCTAGGACATGCTTCATACCTTTCCTGTTGGCTCTTTTATGACAAATATCCTTTCGTGTGGGCCAGTATTTTAACCAGTATTTTTTGTTTGCGCTTGCGCTAATTTTTGTGTAGACTTTCCAAGGTTTTGTTTGCCAGTTGGATTTATTTTTACGTTGTTTGATGTCTTCAGTCGTTGTTGTAATTTCACTGTCACAGCTTCTACATATGATTCACTCCTTTTTTCGTTTTTTTTTGCTGTCTTTCCTCTACACCGATTTTAGTTATGAAACGTTGTTGCCTTCGTGTTGTAAAAATATTTTTATTTCATGTTGTTTTTTTCTTAATTTTTTTCTTTTTAGTCGAGTTTAGTATAGCACTGACCTTTCGTGTACAAAAGTGTTTTATGTTATTTATTGTTATGCAAAACTGTGTTTTTATTCCACTTTTCCATTTTTTTGCAATTTTCTCTTTCTATACTAGCATTTGGAGATTTTAAGTTTTACAAAGTTTTGCTAAATCTTTAGAGGTGCTCTTTGGTGCAGTTAAATCTTTAAGAAAAAAAATTTTTATTAGAATTTAAATTTACACAACCCAATTTAAACAGATGGTGCAAAGCCTTAAGAAGTAGTCAAATAAAAACAAATAAACTTTTTACACCAGCTTGAACTTGTGGAAATCTGTACAATTGAAGACATGCTTTTATTGATTTTCGGCAGAAAAGGCGCCTGTTTTTGTTAACAATATTTCTTGTTTTATAAAATTAAATTAGTATATAAAGTTTTTAGGCATTTTTAAATACATATGCCGACTATTTGCTTAAGCTCAAATAAATATATATTAATAGGTCAAATAAATGAAACAAATATAATTAATGTGTAATTTCTTATTTAAAAAAGAATTTTACATATTTTGCACTTTTCAATAAAAAATGGCAATATTTTGGCATTTGGAAATAGTGAATTTATTAGAAATTAATCTAGTTGTTATTGGCTGCCATGTGGTTTTAAAAACACGATGACACATGCCGAAAAGGACGCGAAACAACGCACAGTGGGATTTGTTCATACAATATTTGGCAAAAAGTATAAGGAGTGCTCGTAGAATGTTGAAATTTTTCTCTGAGCTTTTGGTTAGCTCAGTTAAGAAAAATATAAAGTTTCATTAAAATTGGCCATGCCCACTACTCACCGCCCATAGAACCCAATATTTATTTTTGGGCCAAAGTTTTTGAAATCTGGCACAGAGCCTTTTTTACCTCAATTAAAAATAAAATAAAGTTTCATCAAAATTGGCCACGCCCACTACCCACCGCCCATAGAAACCAAAATGTATTTTTGGCCCAAAGTTATTGAAATTTGGCACAGAGCCTTTTATTACCTCAATTGAGAATAAAATAAAGTTTTATAAAAATTGGCCACGCCCACTACCCACCGCCCATAGAAACCAAAATGTATTTTTGGTCCAAAGTTATTGAAATTATTTGAAATTTGCAATTAACACCCACCACTCACCGCCCATATAACCCATATTATATTTTTTCCCACAACTTTTTGTTTCCTTACCAAAATTAATTATTTTATAAAAATTTCATGAATTTGAGGACAAATTTTATGATTTTATAAATGATTATTAGTTATTTAAGCTTTTATTTTCAATTGATAATATGGAGTCTTACCTTTAATGTTATTATAGCGAGAGCACATAACACGACCGAGCAACTCTTTTTTTTCTTCCAAGGAAGTTTGCAATTACAGCACATAATGGAACAAATTTTATTCTATAATAACTTTTAAACAATATGAACGAACTTTATAATTCTTTTTTAATACCCAGAAAAGGCTATATTTGAAAAAAGTCACTATTTAAATCGGAGCACTAAAATTTTTTTACCTACAAACTGTATAGAAGTGCTTAAACAGTTTTCAACATTTTGGACCAAAATTTACATGTGACTTTACTTCATTATTTCAAAGACAAATAAACGTTTTTTTTTGGGATACAATTTATGGATTCTTCATACTGAGTCAATTTTCTACAAAACTGCATCATTACAATTTTTAAATTTTATGTGTCGAAAAAATTACAAAAAAATCCCACTGTGCAAGGGCCTGCTTAAGAGGCGAGAGGTCGATGAATATTTTATTCCACCTATGAAGACGGTCAATTGGCTGCCTAAATCGTGGTATTTAATGCCTTTAGACCATTTCTTGTGGCGCTCTTTTAAGGGCAATCCCCCAACGGTTGACGCACTGAAAGCCAATATTAAATAATTTATTCGTCAGATACCGGCCGATATGTTGGAGAGAATATGCCAAAAATGGATCCAGTGAGGCGTAGCCGCAGGCAATATTTACATGAAATCGTTTCTCAACGCTGAATTATATCGTTCTAAAATGTCATATATTTCTCTAAATTTTAAGTATTATTTTTTAAATCAAATTGTCAAACTCTCCAAAAGACACCTATTATTTACCTTCTTCGAACGTTCAAAATTATTCCATGAGCTTTGGAAGCGATGATCTCTTTTGGGCGAACTCAGTAAATCACTTTTTAGTCAATTGGAACTGATGACTCAAAGTTCCCCATAGTATTTTTTAAGTAATTCCTTAGTGTTATTCATGATTTTCTTACGCAAAAAGATTACAATTTTTTCTATTATTGACAATAATTTCTGGCTCTTATCTGCTTTAAGTTTGTTGCCAAACACAAACTGAAAGACTCTCCAAATCTGTCACTAGTCTATTAATACATTAATAGCCCTCGTTCTGTAGCCCTGTGTTCTTGCTTTCTTTAATAGAGAAAATTCTTTCACTAGATGCGGGAGGAATCGAAAATAAGCCATATCACGAGATATCTAATTTCTTAGTCCTTCTTCTGGAAAATCTTCCTTTACATCATCAGAGTCCTATTTTTAATTATTTTTAGATTTGAACACTCAATTGTTTCTTCTGTTTTCAGGTCATCAGCTGAATCATTTTTGTAAAACTGAACACGAAACATTCAGCATAAAATTTTATTTCGAATTTTCTTACTTTCTGATTTTGTACTGTATTTTAAGAATGTGTTTCCAAAAGGAAATATGCATGAGTGCAGGTATAAAATAAGAACATATAAAACTTGAACTCGTTTCCCATTAAATTAAATCCATAGATTTTTAATTAAATCGTTGTGAATAGTGTTCTTAGCTTTTATTAAATTATTAACCAAAAACTTAATATTTAATTCCTTCAAGCTCAATTGGAGTAGCAGAGTTTTATTTTTTCATATCCACATCTAAAGGATTTAAAGGTTCATTTAAGTTTTCTAGAACTTGTCTATCACAAATCAAAATCAGCCAGATCCACACATTTATGTATAAGAAGTAAAGTGTCCACTATTTTGAACAACGATGACCAAGAAATGCTTTATATCACGTATAAGCGCCTTAACATGTGCTTGTAGTTTTTGTTATTTCCCAGTTGATCTATTGAAATGAACAAATTATTTTTTAAGCTCAAACTTTTTAATTTTCCTTTTAATGTTATTGAAAGCAGCTATTAGTTGGATATTTTCAACAGTAACGATATTTACAAATTATTTCTAGGAAATAAATATTTAATGTCTTGTGTAGCAAGAGTTATCCCCTTCCCCCCATACATATGAACTAATTTTATTTTGTACTTCTAGGTATTAAAACTGAACTCATTTGCGAGAAAAAGATTTCAACTTGTCATTTTCACTTTGAATCGAAGGACTATAGTATCAACTTCACTTCTTAAAACTGCTTCTTCATTCTTCATAATTAATGTGTCCCGGAGAGTTTAAAAAAGATCTGTACTTATTTCATTATTCATTCAATTAACTTCTCCAATGTGTGACATTTTGTAATTGAAACTAATTGAATTATTTAGCACAACTTCAAAATGTGAGTGTATCCAAATCAAATCTAAAGTTTTTATTACCCCCCCATTAATCATGCGTCTAATAAAGTTAAGCCAGTAAAATAAAGTCACTTCCTAGTCATTTGCTCGACATAAAAATTTCCTTTTGCTAATATAATTATTTATACGCTCATCATTGTTGCCTAATTTGACTTGTCAATTCAAGTTGCTTTTACATTTTTTTATCTGCACATTCGCCATAAAAATATTTGCGATGTTGCTGCCATTTCAATTTATATGTTAATTCTAATTTAAATAATATTACTTAGTTGGTTCTTACAACAACTTTTATATCAAATAAAAACTTATTTTTTGACAGGCTAGAAGAAATTTGTTACGCTTTAATACCCACTCAGACTAACTTTATATATATCTTTTCTTGTTTATGGCTCACACACACACACACACACCAAGAAGGAAAAGTGCCGAGAGCGTGTAAACAAAGTTTAAAAGGAAGTGATAGAAGACATTAAGATGTTAAAGAGGTTAATAATAAAGTTGTAATAGGGGGTGGGGGTGGGGGCAGGGGTTTTGCTGTTGAAACAAGTTAATACGAAATTGATGACATCAATTTCAAAAAATATGTATTTATTAAGACGCCTACTGACTGCCACACTCGAAAATATATGCACGAGTACGTACAACTTGTTTGAAGAAATCTGTGGACAAGTGGCCCCAAGTCACCAGTTTCGTCTAACATTTTGCAGACTGCTGTGACGTCTTTGTCGATAAAGTGTCTACAGTTTTGTATTTGCCTTTAATAATATAAATAACTTTGCATTTTATTAAACTCTACGGGTAATTGTTTGCAAATATGTTTTAAGTTCAGTGGGTGCTGTTGGCTGAAGTAATAGAACACGACAGTATGAAGCGGAGGGTTCTGAGTTCAACCTCGCACTGAGTTATGAATATTGTGTTGAATTCTTCTGACCGACCAGCATTAGTGTGCATGTTTGTGTTAGTTGTTGCCTGCCTGTTTTTAATGATGAAGGCATAGAACTGGTCACTGAACATAATTGGCAGCAACTGACACGATCATGTACTAAAAAGCCGAGTAACAGCAACCTAATTCATCGGTCCTGTAGCAAAAAATTAGCCAGGAAAGTAAAAAGTTTGAAATAGCTACAAAAAATTTTCTAGCTCCTCATCTTTCTTCGTCAGTCCCCTCAATAGGTCATCCCCTGAGTGCTGGTCCGAGATAAATAAAAAGGAAAGAAAGACATAAAAAATATTCCCAGACACCAGGAAAAATCGACATTAATTTTAATTATCCAACTCAGCAGAGCAGAACAGCTGCTTTCGAAAGCCGCTACGCTTTCATCATCAGTACTCATGTGTGTTTATGTTTGTCACCATGCCATCACATAAAAAATGTCAACCACGAACAATTTCTCAGAGGAACTGTAAATAAATACAGTTGTCTGAGGTGTTGTAGTGCGAGTGAGATGCAAAACTTTCGAAAGAGAATAAACTATCAATGGTCTTGTTGCATCTAAAACAGATATGACCAGAAAAATTTCGCTCACTTATACAATAACATAAATGAGTCAAACAGAAAGCACAATGGGTCATACTTATTAATTTAGTTCTTTTTCTTTATTTGATTCAGTTGTCGCTGAAACGGCGAGGAATGTACATGTAAGGCGGAAATTTGTATGTTTTTTATAATATTAAATGAATTGTTTTTATCTAAAATGAATTCATGGTAGTTTCAATATTTTTTTCAGAGATATCAGCATCTTAAAAATTTGCTGTAAAGAGTGACTTGAATTCTCCTCTATCTTCTTTCATATTCACTCTGGCTTCGTTATAGCTGTTAATTCTTATAAATTTCGATGCAATATTAACTTAATTATTAAGGCAAGGAAAAGTCAAACCGAAAAAATTTTTTCTATTGAAAATCGACTTTTTTCTATTAAAAATCTATTTTTTCTATAGAAAAATAATATATTTTCTCCTATAAAAAATGCATTTAATTTTTTATTCTTTCACATAAAACAATATATCATACAACGTACGGAATATCTCCCATTGTGTATGGGTAAAATGAGAAAAATTTGTTCTCAGAGAAGAATAAAATAAAAGAGAATAAGAATACGTGTGAATTCGATTTGCAAAAATTTGATTTGTGATGTTCACCATTGATCTAAAAATTAGTTGTCCATCAGGCTTGATATTGACTGACTGAGAGTTGTGACCTCCAAAATTATTAGAAAGCACATGGTGCCAGAAAAGCCATTGTAATAAAATTTGCTTTTTCCCTGCATTAAAAGTGAAGATGCAATGTCCACATTAAGTAGGATCACTTACCACAGAACCTAATCCACAGAATGTTCTAAGAAAATTCTCCAGGAGTTCTGCATTGGCTTAACATCCAAACCTACTCAGTAAAAAAACAAGTAAAAACGTTACATTCGCGCGGGTCGAAGCTTAAATTCCCTTCAAATATTTAGTAAGTAAATTTAAAATGTTTAACTTGATGGGACAGAGTTCCTTTCTGTACCCAATTTTAAATTCCTATTTTAACGGAGTCATTCCGGGAAGGGCCGTGGGGAAGACAATGAAATAAATATTCATAATAATTATATGTGAAATTTATTTAATTTTTTTTTTTGTCTCATTTAGGAGGCAAAGGGGGGGGGGAGGGGTAGGGCAGAGGTGTGCCAGGTTACGTCTCAGCTTCGACATTAAAGCTTAAAAATGTTATTTTTAAGGAATGTAGGCTTCAGTAAAACAAGTTGTTAAATTTTTACACAATTTTTGCATATAATAACGCCCACTAAAAAAGGGGGCGGGGTTCAATTTTTTTTATTTTTATTTTATGGCTGCAGGTTTAATGCATGGAACCTTCTTTAATATAAAAATGAATCATTTGCTTAACAAAGTTACAAAAGAAATTTAAAAATTATGTTCATTTTTAGAGGTTGGTTTAGTTCTTCTTAGGGGAACTTGTTTCCCTCTGGCCCGATTTAGCTCATTTACGAACTTGACCTGTGGGATCTTTCAAGATATTTTTGTAACAAATTTCAAGAGTCTGGCTGTGTTCGTTTGGACTGAATCATGATTTCCACAGATGGACGGACGGATGGACGGACATTCTCAGATCGTCTTAGATTTGATCTCTGTTCAAGAATATACAGTGAAAGCTCTCATAACGGACACCTCCGATAAGCGGACAACTCCCATAACCGGACAAATTTTGAAGACCCAATCCGTTCAATAGGTTTTCCATACAAAATGCATTCCCATAACCGGACACTCCAATAACCGGATCGCGGACACTCAATTTAAGAAAAAATAGTTTAAAATATCTCTCATAAACGGACAGAAGCGTTTAAACACACCAACAAGAGTTGTATTAAATTAGTAGTTTTTTGTTTTTCCAACTCTAACTTATACTTGTGTTAATACAAACGAAATTGGTGATTCCCCTATTAACATAACTGTTCATACTCATGTATTGAGAACGGGGAAAAAATAATGTTTAGTTGAAGAAGAAGTTTGATTAGCGTGTGTCACACGGAAAAAAAAATATGTTATCAATAAAAGAAAAAGTGGAAATAATAAATGAGTTTGAGAAAGAAAAATATTCGGTGCGTGAGATTGCTAAAAGGTAAAGTTTCCTGGGTTTAAAAAAAATACCTCTCTCATAAGCGGACAGCTCTCATAGCCGGACAAAAATACTGCGATAGTGAGTGTCCGGTTATGGGAGCTTTCACTGTATATACTTTATGGGGTCTCAGATTTATGCCGCTGTGGCTGATTGGTAGCGATACTATCCTATTAGTACAGAAGTCGTGGGTTCGATTCCCGCCAAGGACCTGGGGTGTTTTGATGTTTTCGGGTAACACAAAGGGGTCTACTAGGACCTAATTGTGATGGATTTGTAATTAAAAAAAACTGGCTGCCTGTTAAAAAAAAAGAAAAATATGGGGTCTCAGATGGATATTTCGCTACGTTACAAACGGAATGTCAAAGTGAATATACCCTCCAATTTCTTTTTTGGGGGGTAAAAAACAAGAGTTTCCTGAACTTGTGACCCGGAAATTTTTACAACGATGTTTCCTTTTTTGAAAATTTATTAAAATATTCAAATAACAATAAAGTACTTATTTACCAAAATATTTCAAGCTTATTTAAAATTCCAACCGGCCCAATGTAACGATCTTTCTTGCTTACAATTGGCATAGTGTGTTTAAATTTCTAATATGCCGGCATATCTATACATTTTTAGACTTACTTGTCTAAAAGAATTTGGACTATATACTCCTTGTGTACTAGTATAATGTATTTCTAAGATGCTTGTACCCTGACAAGATTTTTTTATTATTCACTACAAAAAATACTTTAAGTTTTACAAACTTCATTCCCATTGCAGTTAAATGTTACTCTTTTCTTTTACGCTAATTAATAATACTTCTGTTGGTAAAGTAATTAAAAAAAACTGTTCCCTGATTTATAGCCGCAGCTTGAAGGTTTTGTAATGGCGTAATTTAATCATAACATTTTGCCGCAATTATTCTTAGCAAAATTACTATAGTTTTTAATATAATTTATTCAATTTGTTGACCTCATAATTAGAGCAAAAGTAGTAACAACAACAACACAACTTGTTTTTATAAACATTTCAACAACTTTTCCTTTCATTTGCTTTCTTTCATTAATGGCATCTTTTAATAAGTTACAGCTGGCTGCCATTGCAGGCGTTAAAAAAAAGAGCATTTACCACCACATCTGCTAACCGTGGCTTTTACAGCCAGTTTATATGCTACTGCCTCGTTAAGCCCTCAAGTTGTAGTAATGGGCGTTTGTGTTTTACAAGCAATTTAATTGAAATGAAACTCTGTTTCGAGCAACGTGTTCTTAATATTTGTTTTCTATTCATTTTACGCTGCCCGCATTTAAGAGCCAGAAAAAAAATGTAACGCTTATTTGTCGCTAATTGGAAAAGTTTAACATTTTATCATTTCCATCTTCCTTTTTTGTTTTTTTTTTTGTTCAGTTCGCTTGTGTTTCTTATTATTTAATGCATTAATGTTGTTATTTATTTAATGCAAAAGAAAAAAAATTATAAACAAATAGTTTGACAAAACCGAAGCTGACTCAGCGCTACACAAAAGCTAAAATTAATATTTTTCATATATTAAAAAATAAATAAAAAATAAATCTTGTGATTTCTTATTAAATTTATCGGAAATGGAATTGATTCCGCGTTTTATTTGCTTAGAACACAAAGAAGGAAAAATTTTTTCGGAATGAATTTTATTTTAATCTAACTGGGCTTAATGCAGATTTTCAGGGAATCTTTTATACAAATTCTCTTAGAAAAACCGCACATATATTATTTTTTAACTTCTAGTCAAGTTAGTGCATGAGAGTTCGAAATAATAATACCAGAGAGAAATACACCTATTTTAGGAATATTTCCTTTTAGCAATACATTTTGAAAATTCAAGACCAAAATTTAAGTTTAGGAATTCGGAAATAAACTTTTTGATGTGTTAACATCTATACGCGCGCCTCTAGGGCGCATACGCAAGTGTAAGTGTAAGACTTTGTTTGTTTGTTGTTGTTGCTTGGCAGTTGGTATTGAAAGTGATTATTGGGCGATTTTCATATAATTTTCCCACGCGATTTTCTCCGGAAATTCAGAGCCGATTTTATTAATTTTTGGACTGAAACGCTAGTGCGGGTTTTGACGAAGAGTTTAGGCCAAAAATTAAGGCGATCCGATATCGGCGAGCGGAGATTTAAGTGTTTTAATTCGGAGTATTAATTTGGAGTAATATTAAAAAAGTGTTTTATGTTGATCTTCGGTTTTGTCTTATGCATAGCAAAGAGAATAGTGACGTGGTTATACGCACATATATAAAAATGAGATAGCAAGACAGCAACGTATGTATGTAGCTTATGTACAAACATAACAATGTATGTATGTACATTTGTCTGTTGCTTTGCATTCTCTTTGTTTTTGTGGGTTTAATATAAAATAAATAAACAAAAAGGTGTTAACACATCGCCCGTGAGTTCGAACACTCATTGATTTTTTTTTTTGCAGAATGTTCGGTGCATAGCTTTGCCAGGATGAGCCAGATGATGATCTGAGAACAGAAGAAACTCTTGATGGCAACACAAGCAATCATTGATCAGAATTAATCGAAACAACTGAATTTAAAAATAATAAAACATAAAAAAAAATTTATATAATTATTTAGATAAATTGCGTATTATTGATTGCTTTTAATTTCTCCCACATCTACGATAAATTAAAAAAAATTTCAATTCAAGTTTTATATAAGAATCGCTTAATACCTAAATATTTTAGTCAAATTATTTTTCCAAAAGATTATTTTATAAGATCTCAAACTACGCAACTAATAAAATGATCTCACAGTTCATTTTTAATTAATGCATAATATGTGATATGTACTCTTTTTTGTATGCCCGTTTTACATCAAAATCTATTGCTATTGTTTATTTTACTAATCAACTGCAAATAATAGTTTATACATTTTCGTTTATTAAAATTACTTAATTTATAGCAAAAGAAATTTTTAATCGGTTAATCGATCAATATCGACATTAATCGATTAAAACAAAACCACTGTTAATTAAACGAGCGATTAACCTATTAAATCAAGGGCCCGTTTAAGTGAATACCCTAGTGTGAATTCATGATCACTGATACTTCTCCCGCACTCCTCTACTTATATTTTTATACCAGTTTTTCTGAGGGGAAACTTAATTTTGCAAAGACGACCATATTGTATACTCCGCATTCATTTGTAATATAAAGTTAACCGAAGACTTTTAGTATTGTTTTTTTTTATATAAAAACATTAAAAAATATATATTATACTAATATCTGCTTAAGTGCGTTTAATTTTGGCAGAGAGTGCTCTATAACATATTTATTAACAATAATTTGCTTTAATGAACAATCCGCTCATAATACCTGCTTAATTTAATTACTAACTAACGGAAGTATATGCATAAGATAAGAGGTTTTTAACTTTTCAAAACTGTGGTTAAAGTCTACTGACGATTTGGTAAAGCACCAATGAAATGCATATAGACATTGCTTAACCACCAACAAATAAATTTCATTTATATATAGTATTGTGACAACAATGTGTCAAATAAAAAGATTATATATATATATATATATATATATATATATATATATATATATATATATATTCGTAATATTATATTAAATTTAAATTGATAGGCTAAAAATATAAATAGTGTATTCCAGTTACTCTTATGAAGACGTTATAGAGCTTTGCCGAATAATCGATAATATTTTTCCCATTAAACATTTGCCATTTTAACAATCTTCTAATTAATTCATTCTTAATAAATGTTTTCTCCTTATTATTTACCCAAGCGTATGCAATACTTTGGGTGGGCATGATTGCGTATGATTAATATTTCAATTAAATAATTATTTGTTGGCAATGCCATATGGACACATACGAGTATTGAGACTAGTGCGTATGAGTAATATGGAAAATCATTGAATTCAGTGTGCAGGCAATAGTATTGTGACGGCTGTGAATGAATGCGAATGCTTAAGATGACCAACCACTTGCAACATGATTGTGCAATTTTTCGTATTGTACAATCATATCGCCACTGTGTATGTCAGATTCAAAGGTGGCACAATATATTGGCAGAAATCAAGAGACTTTTAATAGATATTGTACAAACCATAAGAAGTGCAATATGCTGTGGAATGTGTTGGCAACATTATTATTGTATGAGGCCGTAAGCACCGCGACCCAAAGGATCTTTTGTGCAGCATTGGCAACATTGTACAATATTTGTTTTTGTTTTGCTTATAGTTTATGTTTACTTTTTATTGTAAGAAAATTGTGCCATATTTTATTTGAAACTATTGCGCCACTTATTGAATACTAGAGGCCAAAATGTAAATAATACATGCAATAATATTGTATAATGGACGGGCCGCTTTACGAGTTTCCTTTTAGAAGAAAAAAAACTCCAAAACAACAATTTACAAAATTCATTGTAATATGCGATATTTTATATCGAACCTGGCTGGGTTTATGTCATTCTAATTTGTCGCAAAATTCAATATTTTCGAGCAATAAGTTCGAGCAACGTCGTCATCGCTTTCAAGAATTGAACACCCGGCTTAGGTCGAACTTTGCGAAGAGATTTCGGTATGACGGCTTACAAAGTCCAATTGGTTCAACAGTTGAAGCCGCATGAATATCCAGATCTAACAGGAACAATTGTATTTCACAACAAAACAAAAATTTGGCCAAATTTCCAAACTTTTTTGTTTTAATGCATTTTTATTCGCTCCAAAAAAGGATATGGAGGGTATACTCACTTTGTCATTCCGTTTGTAACCCAGCGAAATATTCATCTGAGATCCCGTAAAGTATATATATTCTTGATCAGTGATGAAATCTAAGACTAACTGAGTATGCCCGTTCGTCCATCCGTCACTATTCAGTCCAAACGAAAAGAGCCAGACTCTTGAAATTTGGTATAAATATATCCTGAAGGATAGCACAGGTTAAGTTTGGAGATGGGCTAAATCGGGCCAGAGGGAAAAAAGTTCCCCTAAGAAGAACCAAACCAACCTCTAAAAAACAACATAATTTTTAAAGTTTTTTTTTTATAATTTTGTTA
Source organism: Linnaemya tessellans (assembly GCA_951800035.1). Lineage (NCBI taxonomy): Eukaryota > Metazoa > Arthropoda > Insecta > Diptera > Tachinidae > Linnaemya > Linnaemya tessellans. The sequence continues at coordinate 116,752,025 of OX637535.1, forward strand.
AGCAAATGATATATTTTTATGTCAGAGAAGGTCCAACGCGTTAAATTTGGTGCCATAAAAAAGAAAATTGTTGGACCCCGCCCCCCTTAGTGGGCGTTATTATATGCCAAAAGAGTGTAAAAATTTAACAACTTGTTTTACTAAAGCCTACATTTCTTAAAAATAACATTTTAAAGCTTTAATGATGAAGCTGCGAAGTAATCTGGTACTCCTCCGCCCTTTGCCCTCTAAATGACCCTATACAAAAAAAAAAAAATATTAAAAATAAATTTTGCATATTATTATCCCAGGCATTTATTTTTAAAGTTTTATGGCAAAGGTGAAATGTCTCCCCCACGGCCCTTGCCCCAACAAAATATAGTTTTAATACCCTCCAAAAAGAATTGGACCTGCATAATAAATATTCTTGATCTGTGATGAAGTCTCAGACGATCTTGCAATGCCCATACATTCGTCGGTGGAAAACATGATATAGTCTATCTATATTAAATTGAATTAAGAGTCTATAGGCTAATTGTTCGAAATTTTAATTTAAATCTCAGAAAGACATGATAAATATTCCAAGGCACAAAGGCAAGTCAAAATCAGTTTTTGTTATTCAACTTACACAGCAGGGCAGAACAGCTGTTTTCGAAAGACGCAACCCTTTCATCATCAGTGCTCATGTGTATTGTGTTTGTCACCACTTATTAGGTGGCTTAGTTGAATGTGATAACAGTTTCTATTTACACAAATTTTATTGTGAAAAAGAATACGAGAACTGTATCAACCTCACGTTAACATGTTATTGTTATAATACCCGCGTTACCGTTTGATTATTTTTCTTCATCTCCCATTTTTCTGAATTTTTTGTTCCATCATACCTAAGTCAAACTTTTTTGGTTTGAATTTTATACTTAAGTACATGTGAACGTTTTCCAATTTTATTATAGTCTATTTTTGCACCCCGCCCCCTTTGGTGGGCGTTGACGTACAATATTTTATGCAAAAATAGTGTAAATATTGAACAATTTTTATTCCTGAAGCTTATAAGAAGCTGAGATGTTTTCTGGTCTTGTAGAGGTGCAACGTCTCCCCCACGGCTCTTCCCGGAAAGACTCTGTCAAAATAGAGATTTAAAATTGGCTACAGAGATGTGTTAAATGAACTCTGTCCCTGCAAGTTAAACATTTTAAATTTACTTACGAAATATTTGGAGGGTATTTAAGAGTCAACCCGGTTGAATATAGCGATTTTCAATTGTTTTTTCTTCCATCACTAAATTATGAATAATTCTAATGGCAAAGCAATGACTGAATTTTCATAAAATCGTCTGTGTATTGCATTTGTATGAAAAGCAATGAACTAGGAAATTTTCCACACTAATTCCACTTTAGTAACAAGATTTAGAGAAGTGAAAATTTGCTATATGATTTTTTTTTAATACGATTTACTTTAAACAGATGTGGGCTGGGTAATGGCGTCATAGGAATGTAATTAAAAAAGTAGCCAACAATTTATTTATTCCACCACTGAGCTGGAAAAGTTCGGCTCCTAAAAAAAACATACACTAATGAATTACAGCACAAGTTCCTTTATTTTGTTACAGCCGTCAATGTCAAGGAACAATCACTTCTTCTAAATTCCTTGAGATATTTCTTACAGGTTACCAGCTGATGGCGATGACACTCAGGCATTATAAATTGACTTACTTGAATACTTGATTGGTAAAGCAGTTAAGTGTTGTAATACGCCATCCATTATATTCCATTTGTGAAAAGAACGAGCAATAGCCATAAAAGATGCCACATCAAGTTCAATATCAACTATTAAAATATGGCGCTGTAACATGAGTTTCTTACAGCTTTTGTACCTCAAATATCACGTTTTTATCTCTTCTTGATATTAAATTAAAAAAGGTTAGCAATGGCTCATAACTAATTTTCATTAAATGCTTTTTTGTTTCCTGAGTGAACATAAAAGTCATACGATACTTGCCAACAAAATGGCTGTAACACAATGCAATAAATTGCTTTCAAGTTTACAAATTTCGTTATTTTTTTCGTCATAATTAGGAAAACTTTCCGTTTATTATAGTAATAAATTTTTATTATTTTGTCTATTTTGGTTAATAATGGTGTTTTAACAAGACAAATTTGTTTCATTTCACCATACGGAATTAATTTGTGTATAAGAGAACAGAATATACCTGAAGTAATTTGGAAACGGTTGTTCTTAAGTTTCTTTTAACAGTTGGAAAATTTAATGTAAAATGCCCTTGACTGCTTCTGGGAACTTTCTCCCGTCATAACTTATTGCTCGTATCGATAATGAACATCATTGACTAATTTTTCTTAAGTCGGAGATGTTAATAAAAAAAAAAATTTGTTGTTTCTTGTAATTAAGACATGATACACTCAAACAAAAATACAATGTAAATAAATGAATAAATTAAAGGAAGTCCATCATGGCTGACAGCATCATTTAATAAAGACCGCAGTACAGCACAAATGACGAAATATGAGACTGATTGCTCCAATTTTTAAGTTACGGCGCAATGCGCTGAATATGTACTGAATACTAGATCCACTAAAGAACCTTAGAATAATAAGTAATTGAATCATAAACAAATAAGAACGGCATATTCAACCGGATCGTAATTTAAATATCCTTTAAATATTTACACCGGTATTCATAAAATTTAAAATGAGTTTGAAATGTATTTTAATACAATTTTTTCATACAAAATTTTCTTAAAACAGATTTCAAATACATATTATTTTTTTATGAATATGGGGGTTAGTAAATTAACCCCCTTATTCATAAAAATTAAAAGAGTCTAATAAGAGCGTAATAAAACAAAATTTCATATGGAATTTGCTCTATTAAACTCTTATAAGCCTCTCATAATTTTTATGAATAAGGGGGTAAAACTCTATTTTTATTCTCATTAAAATTTAAATTTTTATATTATTTGGCTTAAGTAAACAAAGAAGAACAACATCTATTTTAAATTGTGTATGAATTTCTATTTTATTAGTGAACTTTTTTCCATGTAAATTGTATTACAGACTGTTAATTTTTTCAACAGGCTATAGGTTCAAATCTGCGAAACTGCAAATCTTTTTTATTTAATAAATGAATTTGTTTAACTTCTATTTATTTATTTTTTTATTATATTATAATACTAGCAGGCCCGTCCGGCATTGCTCGGCGAGTTAATTGGGTGGAAATTAGTTTAATTGCGTTTATAACTTTTGGTAATATATGGTTACTTTGCTTTTAATAATATATTTTGCTTTAAAGAAAAAGGATTTATATCTTAATTATAAAAATATTTGAAATGAAAATTTACTATAAAATCAATGCTTAAGATCCGACTGATCAAGTGTATATATAGAAAGTCATATGTCGTCACAGAAAATGCGGAACGAAAAAATATACAAAATAGATTTTTTTTTTTAGTTTTTTCAGGTCGATAAAGTCAGAATAAATCTCTCTGTTAGATTTTTTTTTGAGTTACTATACTTTAGTCTCAGTTTCCTTCTCAATAATCCTTTTAATTTGATACGCATACCGTGTGGTGTATGAAAAGTAGTCGTATGACCATTTTGGGGCGTGTCTCGAAAAGTGTTTCTAGATATTTCATTATATTTTGTGTTCCCACTGCCAAAACTTCTTACAACTGGTACCCATGTCATGGGAGTGGTGCGCCCTTTTGTTTGTAAGAAGTTTTATTATATTTTATGTTTCGTTCTCAAAAATCCCTTTCATTTTATACATAAGTATATCACGTGGATGGAAAAAAGTAGTGCTCCGCTATTTTGAATTGTTTTTGAAATAATTTTATTATGTTTTATATTTCCTTTTCAAAAATCGCTCTCACTTGATACCCATATTATGGGGGTGGATAAAAAGGAATGGCCCACATCCTTGGGGTATCCGCCATTTTGATATCGTATGTCCATCTCCTGACTCTAAGCTAAATTCCCACCAATTTGCAACCAAATCGGTTAAGTCGATCTTGAGTTATAAATAGTGTAACTAACACGACTTTCTTTTATATATATTAGCCCAGTTCACAATCTCGAGCAAGTAGTCTAGCATCGTAGCATGAGCAAAATAATTGTACTCTACACCAACAAAATACATTGAAAATGCTCTCATATACTCTCTGAATTTGCAAATGCTATAATGCAAGACCATTTGCACAAGATTGTGAATTGGGCTATAGATTTTTTTATTTTAATACGGTCGTTCCCAGTGTGCTGAGAGCACTTTGACTCATACAATTTTTTATATTATTTTTGCAGTTAATATTTTTATATCAACGAGCACAAAATGAGATGGAGATAAATTAAAAATATTTACCCCGCTGGGCCAGAGATCCTTTAAGACATTTCTGTGTACAATTTTAAAAATCTATTTTGACAAGGGACACTCCGGGAAGGATCGTGGTAGCGGCATTTCTTTTTTGTCGTAAAAACTTAAAAATTAATTTTATTGGGTTATTAAGTGTAGACTTTGAACTTTTTGCTTCAGACTATTAAAATAACAGCAATGAAATTATCAGATTGTATCATCACAACTTCATTCCAATAAAATATCTATAATTTTAAGCCCTCATGCAGCTAAAAGAACACTTTAATATGTAACAAGTAAAAATGTTATATTCCACCGGGTCGAATCTTAAATTGCCTCCAAATATTTAATAACTAAATTTAAAATGTATGTAGTAAGAATTTTAACGAACATTTATTTTGCTATATATTAAATTGAATTAAGATTCATAGGCTAATTGTTCGAAATTTGTTTTTAAATCTCAGAAAGACATGATAAATATTCCAAGGCACAAAGGCAAGTCAACATCAGTTTTTATTATTCAACTTACACAGCAGAGCAGAACAGCTGTTTTCGAAAGACGCAACCCTTTCATCATCAGTGCTCATGTGTATTGTGTTTGTCACCACTTATTAGGTGGCTTAGTTGAATGTGATAACCGTTCCTATTTACACAAATTTTATTGTGAAAAAGAATACGAGAACTGTATCAACAACAAAAACAAAAACTAATGTTGACTTGCCTTTGTGCCTTGGAATATTTATCATGTCTTTCTGAGATTTAAATTAAAAATTTCGAACAATTAGCCTATAGAATCTTAATTCAATTTAATATAGTAAGTAAATTTAAAATGTTTAACTTGGTAGGTCCTTTAAGACATCTCTGTAGCCAATTTTAAATCTCTATTTTGACAGAGTCATTCCGGGAAGGGCCGTGGGGTAGACGTTTCATCTCTGCACCAACAGAGAACATCTCAGCTTCTTATAGGCTTAAGGAATACAAATTGTTCAATATTTACACTATTTTTGCACAAAATATCGTACGTCAACGCCCACTAAAGGGGGCGGGGTTCAAAAATGGACTATATAATGTTTTCCACGGACCAACGTATGGGCTTTGCTAGATCGCCTTAGACTTCATGACTGATCAAGAATATATACACTTTATGGGGTCCAATTTTTTTCCGGCAGAAGTCTGCAGACAGATGGCGCAAGCTGTACACTTGTAGGGTGGCCAGAAGTATGTGGCCCTGCTACAACGACAGGAGGAGGACAGCACAGCTGATCAACAGGAACCGTAGGGACATCTTAAGACTCGTCGCAGTAGTAATGGGGCACTGGGCAATAGGCAGACATGCTGGTAGGATAGGTCTCTCCTATAATGCATTCTGTCGCAGCTGCCGGGATCAGGGCAAGGAAGAGACAGTTTATCACTTCCTTTGTGAATGCCCGGCATTGCACCCCATACGAGACACAGAATCTTAGGCAACAGTATAATATCCGACCTTTCGGAGCTATCAGGTATAGGTCTGGCTGACTTTATTAGATTCCTCGATGCGACAGGTTGGACTTAGCATTTATCAGCGTATCCGAGAACATAGTTTGACACTGACGAGTGGAGTGGTCTTTCAAAACGGCATCTCAGGGATCCTACTTGAATGCTTGTGGGATACAGGCAGCCACGTATACCAACCAACCAACCAACCAACCAATTCTTTTTGGAGGGTATAAAAACTGTATTTTGTGGAGGTTTCTCTGGCAAGGGCCGTGGGGCAGACATTTCACCTTTGCCATAAAACTCTAAAAATATATATTTGGAATAATTAAATACAAAATTTATGTTAAATTTTTTTTATAGGCTCATTTTAGTGGCAAAGGGGGAGGAGGGGGTAGGGCAGAGGAGTACCAGGTTACATCTCAGCTTCTTCTTTAAAGCTTAAAAATTTTGCTTTTAAAAAATGTAGGCTTAACTAAAACAATTTGTTAAATTTTTGCAGTATTTTGGCATATAATAACGCCCACTAAAGAAGGCGTGAACCAAAAATTATTTCTTTTTATTTTATGGCTCCAATTTTAACGCATTGGACCTTCTTTGAAATAAAAATATATCATTTGCTTAACGAAATTATAAAAAAAAACTGTTAATATTATCAACGGGCTTAAGTTCGAATCTGCAAGACTGCAAACCATTTTTTATTATTTTATTAATAAATGAATTTGTTCAAATTCTATTTTTATTAATTTATATTAAGATTGGAATATTAAGAATATTTTTTCAATAATCATCAAACCAGCAGAACGGATCAGTACTGATTTCGAGGCCGCTACGCCATCTCATCAGCGTTCTTGAATCAATTGCAGATTCGAACTTAAGCCCGTTGATAAAATTAACAATTTATATAAGAAAGTTCGACTAATAAAAATTTATACATAATTTATAAAAAAAAGCTTTAAAAATGATGTTGTTTTTTAGATGTTGGTTTAGTTCTTCTTAGGGGAACTTGTTTCCCTCTGGCCCGATTCAGTCCATTTACGCACGTGACCTGTGGGATCTTTCAAGATATTGTTGTAACAAATTTCAAGAGTCTGGCTGTTTTCGTTTGAACTGAATCGTGATTTCCACAGACGGACGGACGGACATGCTCAGATCGTCTTAGATTTCATCACTGATCATGAATATATATACTTTAAAGGGTCTCCGAGGGATATTTCGCTGCGTTACAAATGGAATGACAGTATGAATATACCCTGCAATTCTTTTTTGGAGGTTATAAAAAAAATGCGCGACACACGTGTTCGTATCACACAATTTGTGTCGTCATATTGAAATATTTCTGGGCTCGTTGTACAATTAAGATGTAATAATATAATTAAATCAACCCTTCATTATATTATTACACAAATAGTCCAATTTATCTACTTATTTATCAAAACAAATGCATTTTCTAAAATTCATTAAATTTTCTCACGAGATAACCTTTATAACGAAGAATACACTGAATCTTAAATTTTCCTGCAGTTGCTATTTATGGCACCTCTAAAAGCAAAATAATTCTAGTGGTTTTGGCTGATGTCATGAGTCCTCGTAAAATAATTCTATACCAAAAATTCTCATATACGAAATGTGCAGCATTTGCGTTGTGCAACATCGTGATAGGAAATCACTTGTAGTTGGCAGGAGAATGCAAGAGGTTTTCGTGCAAACATCTAAGAGCACCGCTTTCGTAATATTTAAAAGTTGTTATTTTTTTTCAAATAGAATTTAAGGTGTCTCGTTCATTGCACATGGGGCCAAAGGTGTATCCGATAGCGAAATGTATTTTTAAAGGATATTGTATTCATACGAAGAGTCCTAGAATAGAATCTTTTATGCCGATATAAATTTATACACATGACAAGCTGCCCCAATGTGGTGACTACTTTTTCATTTATACCACGTTTGTAAACACATAGACGGCACACAAAATTCCAATCATTTAATTAAAATATGCGACAGCATGTGTGTGAATGGGTTGGCAAGTTTAGGCGTAAGTGCGTTTGTGTGCCGCCTGCCCCCTTAACCCATATCGTCCCAGAGATTTTTTTTCGAATCAGTTTATGAAACTTCGTAGTTAAATGGTAATTTGTGTCCAGAAGAAACGATTCAGATGTCCAAAATTTTTTAAAAATGTTTATTACAAATTTTTTTTAATTTTCATTAAAAAATTTTTTTAAAAATTTCATTAAAAATTTTTTTAAAAATTGTCATTAAACATTTTTTTAATATATTCATTAAAAATTTTTTCCTTTTTTTAATTTTCATTAAAAATTTTTTTAAAAGTTTTTATTAAAAATTTTTTTAAAAATATTTTTCAAAATTTTCATTAAAAATTTTCATGAAAAAATATTAAAAAGTCTTTCCTAAACAGATAAAAAAATTTAAAATGCTTGAAATGTACTGTTCGAAAAATGGAACACTGGGACGAAATGGGTTAAAAGTTGTTGACTTGACTCGTATTTGTTAAACCTAAAATCCTATTTGATAATAGAGAGACAGACAGACGGACAGAGACACAAACAGAAGCAGAAATATTTGTTAAATTAATGAAATTACAGTGCAACAATGAGTTTTCGGTGGCGAGCATGCATGATGTGTGTGTGCGTGTGTGTGCCGTTGGGGATGTGTTTTGAAAACGTGAATGGTTTCAGATTGTTTGCGCAAGTGAAAATGATTAAATTTGTATAGAAGCTGTTTTCAATCGAGTTCAGTTAAATAAATACTTTTGAGTTTAAGGCAGGTAATGATGTGGAATTGAAGTACAAAGAAGGTTTCAAGTTCTCTACTATTAAAGTGATGAGATTCTGAATTATAAATTGTGTTGCATATGTTGCGGCTTGATATTTCAAAGGAATTTATTGCAGTAATTAGGAAAAATGATTTAAGCTAAAGCATATTTTTTATTATTGTTTTCAGTGGAAATAGTCTGTCCGTATAATATGCACATATTCATTTCATCACTGAAACCATCTTTTTAATTTCCCTGAATTCCATTATTGATTTCTTTCTTTCTTAAATATTAAATAGGTTTAATTACCAAAGAAAGGAAATTTGGTTATTTAGATAATTTAATATTTAAGAAAAAGTCCTGATTTGCAATAGCAATGAACTTGTTTAAAAAATATTAAATCTATTTAATTTATAAACAAAAAGAAAACATTCGTTTCAGTTGTTTAATTTTAGGTACCCAAAAAAAAGTTCCAATTGTCCAACCCTGGAATCATCTTCTTGATTTTTTTTTTTAATTTTTAATTATAATTTTATTTATCCTGAAGTATAAAATAGATATAAATCTCAGAAAAACAAAATTTGTAATTCATTTGTTTACTTTTAAGTATCAAAAAATAAAAAGTTCAATTATCCAACCCTGTAGATCATTTCTTTGTATTCTTATACCCAAATATCCCTAAAGCATACAACAGTTTTAAAACCAAACAAACACAAAAATTAGGAGCCATTTTTTCTTACTTTTATGTACCGAAAACGATTCGATTGTTCAACCTGGGAATAGAATTTTTGATTATATTGTTTTTATATTTAATACCTTCGTCGGTCCTGTAGCAAAAATTAGTCGGCGAAGTAAAAGGTTGAAATAGCTACAAAAACAACTGTCTATCTTCTCATCTTTCCTAATCTGTCCCCTCAATACTATCCCCTCGTTTTCAGTTCCGGCGCAATGTATTGCACATATAGGCGTCATCCCTGAGTGCTGGTCCAAGATAAAAAAAAAATTAAAAAAAAAAAATTATGTTAAAAAAAAACATTAGGAACCTATTTGGTTACTTTTATGTAAAGGGTCCGCCATCTAACGTTTTTTTTCAACTAGTGCTTATTTCGTGAATGGTAACACTTAGCTCATGTCTGATTTGACAGAAAATTAGTTTTATCCTTCCGCTGAACGAAAATGGTTGTGCATCTAATGCGTTTTCGCTTCGCTAACTGGGCCTGCCATCGACTTATAGAAGATGCCGATTTTGCCAAAAAAAAATCATCTTTTCAGATGAAGCTCATTTTGATTTTGGCGGGTATGTAAACAATCAAAATTGTCGCATTTGGGGCACTGAAAACCCGCACGCATGCATTGAAAAGCCGACACAACCAAAACGAGTCACTGTTTGGTGCGGATTTTGGTCCAGAGGCATAATTGGGCCAATTTTCTTCGAAAACGAGCAAGGAGTGGCCGTTACAGTCAATGGCGAACGATGTTTTGTTCACAAAAATTGAAGAGGAGGATATTGGCAACATTTGGTTTCAACAGGACGGCGCTGCGTGCCACACATCCGAAGCTACACTCGATGTTTTGCGCCCTGTTTTTAAAGATCGCATTATCAGCTGCAGAGCTGATGTCCTTCGGCCACCTCGGAGCTGCGATTTGACACCGTTGGACTATTATTTGTGGGGTGCCGTCAAAGATAAGTGTTACGCCGACAAGCCAGAGACAATTGACGCTTTAAAGGCGTCACTGAGGCCACTGGTGAAATACAGCTGCACACAAGCGATAATGTGCTTAAAAATTGGATCGATCGTGTAGGCTACTGCAGGGCCAGCCGAGGCAGCCATTTGAATGAAATTATTTTCCGGAAGGATTGTACTTTCAAATAAAAATAGAAATTTTAAAAGCATTTTCAAAAAAAAAAAAAAGTTATTTGGCGGACCCAGTAGCAAAAAAAATATTTCAATTGCCCAACCCTGGAATCGGATTTTTGCTTTTGAATACCAATTTAACTTTTCCTGAAGCAAAATTAGATTAAATGCACTAAAGAAATAAAATTAGGAATTTTTTTGCTACTTTTTTCCTACCCACGATTTTAGTTCTTCCTTAATATGAAAAAAATTTAATTCTCCAAAAAAAAAAAAAAATTTCAACATCCCTGAAATCGAAATCTGAAATTTTTTGTTTGTTTTTCATACAAATTTAATTTTTACCAAAGTGTAAAAAAAATGCTTTAGTTAACAAAAATACAAAAAATAATTATTTCTTGCCAATTACTTTTGGGGCCACAAATAGGTGTAAGGTTACCAGCTTTGGAACCGGTTTTTGTATAGCACTCTATTTAGGCTCATTTCAAATCCATCAGTGCAAGAATGAAGTCTGTAGCTCTTCTGGGGTCATGGGAAAAAAATTACACACAGATGGACGTTGCTATTTATAAGGATCCAGAATATATATACTATGGGGTCCCATATTAATGTGGAGAAAATTGCACATGGAATGCACCCTTTTACTATTTTGTGAAGGCTATAAGAAAGGCTAACTTAAGGAAAATTTATTTTTTGACACGTAACTGAAATTTAATAATAAATAAGCACATGTGAAAAGAAAATTTGTTGCTCAACCTTTTTTCAATCAGCGTATGTGTCAAAGCATTTGCTGTTAAGCTGGCATCTAGTGTCAACCATTTAAAACAAAAATTTCATACGTTCTTAGTCATAAATTATGCTAAGAAGTTGCAAAAAAAACAACAAAAACAAAAACAAAAATTGGTCCAAAGGTAATGGAAAGCAACTTCAGAATGTTGTGTGTTTCTTTCAGTCATACCAAAACTTAAAGCTGAAAAAGCAAGCAACATGTGTTGACTTGTTAACACATCGGAAAAGTAGAAAACAATTTAACAAAAGAACAAGAATACAAACTGGCAAAAATATTTCAAAAATGCTGACAAGTTGTTTGCACAGAATTGATTAAAACTTGTATTCTTGTAAACACAATGAAACTGTTCAATGCAAAATGGCACGACACACATGCCTGCCCTAGTTTTAATATGTAAATGTAAATTCAATCACACGATATAAAAAAAATAAAGATAATCACAAAAGAGCACAACGAGCTCGACTATTTCGTAATAAATTGAGGAATGACATATTAATTAACCCATGGTTGCCTTAACCGGGAGTTTGCATTTCACCTCTTGCTTTCGAATATACAACTGATTTCATTTATTTGATTCAAATTAATTAATTTTTGGAATGAAGTTCCTTATTGGACGATGCGGAGGGGTACCCTAACCGGGAAAAAACGTCCGCAACGTGTAAGTTTTTTTGTTTCTAAATCAATGTTTAAGACGTATGAGTAATACGATTTCATATAAAGGGTGTTTTTATAAGAGCATGCTGATTTGAAATTTAAATAAAACACATGCCAAATTATGAAATGGCCAAAAAAATTTTTTATTTGGTAGATAATTTCTTGTCATTTAACATTTAAATATAATTTCGGGCATATGGCCACCACGACTATTTTGCACGAAGGTCATTCCCTCACGTGAGCTGCTGATCATAATTGAGGAGTGGGCAGAGAGGAAGTTGACAAGCGGGTGGTCAACAATTACCACCTGTAGGGTCTACAAAACTCTATGGCCCTCACTTAGCAGAGTTAGGACTAGACAGCTTCTAACTTTTGGGAGACGGTCGCTGGCACTCCTGGGGTAGGGGTCTTGAGGGGGCACTGTGCAATTGGGCACAAAGCGTTTGGGCTCTCCCCATGATGGCCGCTGCAGCAGCTGTTTCGATGAAGAAGAAGAAGACGAGTCAGTACAGCATTTCCTTTATGACTGCCCGACCTTGCAGGAGCGTAGACGGTAATACTTGCAAAATATTTGCCTAAAAAAAACGTGACCAACAGACAAGGTAAATTTGCTTTTCCTTTAACTCCAATATATTTCATTTGTGATATAAAAACCAAGTTAAATCACACTAACACTAAGCAAAAGTAGTGGTTCCGTTTTTTTGGGCAAGTGTTTCCCAAGTGCGACCGTAGTTTTAGACATCTAGGCTCTCGATGCACCGCTGGCTGCCCTGGCGGGTTTTGTGAGAAGTTCTAGGTGGTGCTCAGGAACCAGTACTTCGTTTTGAATGGATTGTATTGGGGTATAGTCCTATGGGTATAACAGTGGGCCTTTTATGGCCTCCGAGTGTATTTCTCGCTAACTGTGGGCAGTCCTTTTTAACATAACCTCACTAACCTAGGGATATAAAAAGTGTGACACACACACAGTCACTTTCCCTAAATATTTATGATTTATAAAATTTTCTATTTGACATTTTGGCACAATTCTATTATAAAAAAGAAATTTATTTGTTGGGTGGTCAAGCAATGTCTATATGCATTTCATTGGTGCTTTACCAAATCATCAGTAGACTTCAACCACAGTTTTTTTGATGTGTTAACATCTATACGCGCGCCTCTAGGGCAGTAAACTATCAGTTTCAATACATACGCAAGTGTAAGGTGTAAGATGTAAGAGTAAATCATCGTTTGTTTGTTCGTTGCTTGGCAGTCAGTATTGAAAGTGATTATTGGGCGATTTTCATATAATTTTCCCACGCGATTTTCTCCGGAATTTCATAGCCGATTTTATTAATTTTTGGACTGAAACGCTAGTGCGGGTTTTGACGAAGAGTTTAGGCCAAAAATTAAGGCGATCCGATATCGGCGAGCGGAGATTTAAGTGTTTTAATTCGGAGTATTAATTTGGAGTAATATTAAAAAAGTGTTTTATGTTGATCTTCGGTTTTGTCTTATGCATAGCAAAGAGAATAGTGACGTGGTTATACGTGCATATATAAAAATGAGATAGCAAGACAGCAACTTATGTAGCTTATGTACAAACATAACAATGTATGTATGTACATTTGTCTGTTGCTTTGCATTCTCTTTGTTTTTTGTGGGTTTAATATAAAATAAATAAAAAGTATTAAGTATTTTTGCATTTTGAGTGCATCTACTTAGTGCTTCGGTATTAAAAGAAAATATATGGCAGAATATCGGAGGAAAAAGAGAGAGCAGGCACAGCTTCTTGCTCAACCAGTCTGTCCAGAATATAATAAAATTTATTCATTTTTCACTTCTGCCCTACACCGAAATGGTTCCTAGAAGAGGACTATTTTTCAATGCCAATAATAATGGGTGGTGACTTTAATACGAATTTTTCAACCGTAGAAGCACTACCTCTTATCGAATTCCTCTACGATAAATTCAACTGCTATCCAAGGAACTACAATTGACGCTGTTTTCTCACGTTATATCGATAGGATACAATCAAAAGTTTATGTTTCATATTTTAGCTATCACAGACCAATTTTAACTGTGTTGAAAACATAACATTAATAAATTATACAAAGTAAAATTAAATTCAATAAACTATTCTTTTTCATTAAATACTTTATATTAACTCTACCTCCGGGTTTGTGGGTCTGTGTTCATAGAAATCGAACAGGTACCGTGTAACAAAAAGGTGTTAGCACATCGCCCGTGAGTTCGAACACTCATTGATTTTTTTTTTATTTATGATTTAAGAATATCATTTCTAATTTTTCAAATTGTAATTATATTTATACATTTTATGCTGATTTCTTCTTTAACTTGCCCCAAAATCCTCTTCTTGAATATGTGTGTTTTTTTTACAAGACACTGAGTTCATTGGGCCATAACAATTGTGTAAAAATCAAGCAACACCAAACAGCAACATCATCAGTTTTATATCAAATTTTTTTTATTAAATTTCTTTTTTTTTTACTTTCCTTGTCTGTCCATGTAAGTGAAATGGCAAAAATAGAATTAAAAACAAAAAACCATTGGAAAAGTTTATTTATTGCTGTGGTCAAGGTATTTATGGCTTAACAACTTCCCTGACATACAAATTAATTAAAAATTCCAACATTTAACATTTTGATAGACATTTTGCTCATAAGGAGTACAAATCATTTCGCACGGTTTCTACTATTTTACAGACTTGACATAAAAATTTCAATTATTTCTAATGTCGTTAGAAGTGGGCAGATGGAAAATTGTTTGATATGAATTACATGTGGAATAAAATGGCCAGGGAAAGGCTCACACAAGTCTTACTTTTTTTATACCCTCCAAAAAAGAATTGCAGGGTATATTCACTTTGTCATGCCGTTTGTAACGCAGCGTAATATCCATCTGAGACCCCATAAAGTATATATATTCTTGATCAGGGAGGAAATCTAAGACGATCTGTCCGTTCGTCCATCCGTCCGTCTGTGGAAATCACGATTCAGGGCAAACGAAAAGAGCCAGACTCTTGAAATTTGGTATAAATATATGTTGAAGGATAGCACGGGCTAAGTTTGGAAATGGGCTTAATGGGGAAAGAGGGAAACAAGTTCCTCTAAGAAGAACTAAACCAACCTCATTTTTAAAGTTTTTTTTTATAATTTTGTTAAGCAAATGATATATTTTTATATCAAAGACGGTCCAACACGTTGAATTTACACAAATAAAATTAAAAAAATAATAATTTTTGCATCCCGCCCCCTTTAGTGGGCGTTATTATATGCAAAAATACTGTAAAAATTTAACAAATTGTTTTACTTAAGCCCACAATCCTTAAAAATAACATCTTTAAGCTTTAATGACGAAGCTGAGACGTAACCTGATACTCCTCTACCCTACCCCCTCCTGCTTCTTGGTCACCTAAATGGCCCTATAAAAAAAAAATTAAAAAATTAAAAATAAATTTTTCATTTAATTATCCCAAAAATTTATTTTAAGTGTTTTATGGCAAAGGTGGAATATCTCCCCCACCACTGCCCTTTTCAGTGCGACCTCGTCAAAATACAGTTTTTATTCCCTCCAAGAAGAATTGGAGCTCTTGGAGTATATATTCTTGATTAATGATAAACTCTAAGACGATCTAGCCATGCCCATACATCCGTCTGTGGAAAATATGATGTAGTCTCTTTTTGGACCCCGCCCCCCTTTAGTAGGCGTTGGAGTTACATTTTATATGAAGAAATAGTGCAATTATTTAACAAATTGTTTTACTTAAGCCTACATTCCTTAAACATTAAATATGTTCTCTGATCCTCCGCTGCCCTACTCCTCCGCCACCAGTTGCCCTTTAAATGACCTTATAAAAAAAATGTTTTTCTATACTTAACTACCCTGAAAAATTAGTTTTTAAGTTCTTACGATTTAGGTGAAATGTCATCCCTACTTCCTTTCTTTGAGTGACCCTGTATAGAGTTTTAAAATTAGTCTGAAGTATGTCTTAAAGAAACTGTGAACCGCCAGGTTAAACATTTTTCTCAGTCCCTTTTTTGCACATTGATATAAAATATTAATACGCAAGTTTTTGTGCTGACGGAAAGGTGTCTCAGTCCTGCTCCTCCCAATACATTGGAAACGATCATATTAAAATAAATTTTTTCCTTATGTATGAATTTTTATTAGTCGAACTTTCTTATGTAAATTGTTAATATTTTCAACGGGCTTAAGTTCGAATCTGCATGACTGCAAATTATTTTTTATTATTTTTTTATTAATAAATGAATTTGTTCAAATTCTATTTATTATTTTTTATATTAATCGAAATCAGTACTGATCCGTTCTGCTGGTTTGATGATTACACAAGGCAACAAAATAAAAAAAATTTCATATGCTTTTAAAACCACTATACAATTTTGATGTATCATGACTATCTTTGTACAAAAATGGTAAAATTTTTAAATTCTATGGATAGATTTTTTTTTTTTTAAATTCTTTTGTAAAATTGCATTTTTTTATAGACGCTTTTTCACATTATTAGTGATAACTCAAAAACGGCTAATCGGATATTATTCAAATATAATCAGAAAAATTAAGATTTACATAGCCTTTAATCCGTCTATATCTTTTGCTTTAATCGGATCAACAGTTTCGGAGTTATAATAAAAAATGTAAGAAAAAAATATATTTTTTACGTAAAAATGGCAAAAATTTTTGTTTTAAAAAAATCATGAAAAATAGAAAACGGCAAAAAATGTTCAGATTCATTATTCTATTACAAAGCCGCAAATAATAGCAACAAAACGAGATATCGACCATAAAAATCGACGGATTATTTTCGAATTTATTCACAATTAAGTAAATTAAGCAACTTCTTTTGCCATACATTTCTTATTCATCCAAAACACTTCAGCAGTAGTTGGATATTGTATAGTAGTTTTAAAAGCATCTATAAAGCATAGTTTTTGAGTTATCACTAATAATGTGAAAAAGCGTCTATAAAAAATGCAATTTTACAAAAGAATTTTTAAAAAAAAAAATCTATCCATAGAATTTAAAAATTTTACCATTTTTGGACTAAGGTACCCATGATACATCAAATGCATATAGTGGTTATTCGAGCATATTTTTGCTGTTGCCCTGTGTTATCGATAATATTCTTAATATTCCAATCTTAATATAAAAAATAATAAATAGAATGTGAAAAAATTCATTTATTAATAAAATATAATAAAAAGTAATTTGCAGTCATGCAGATTCGAACTTAAGCCCGTTGAAAATATTAAAATTTTTTTTCTTGTTTACTTAAGCCAAATAGCAGAAAAATGTTAATTTTTATAAAAATAAAAATATTTATTAAATATTTGGAAAATATTTAAGATTCGACCCGGTCGAATGTAACGTTTTTACTTGTTTATTATTATAGAAGGACCCATGAGGAGAATTGTGTGTGAAACAAAATATCGTTTGCGATGGCATACCCCTATCCCATGGTTTATATTTCCAATGAGGGCTGTTTACATCATGAAAAATATCTGCTGTCATTGCGATTTGGATATATTGCCCTACTTCTTTAACTGCCAGTTGTTACTTAGATATAACTGGAGCATCATGTCCTGATTTCAATTCCTTCACAAGCTGTCCACTTTTTTAAAAATGTCTAAATGTGTACATTTGATATGTATAAATTGTTTATTGTAGTTGTTGTGGACATTTGTCTCTCTTTTATGCTACCGGTAGATGTAATAAATGCTAGAAGCATAGAAAACTCACCAGTGCTTAATTAAAATTATTGCATTGTATGCATTAAGTTTTCTGAATTTGATGTTGTGTCCTGCTTGGCATGGACATCATCAACAGCTCTGAAAAATGGTAGATTGTCCTAGTAATAAGACAATTAGTACTCCTTGTGCATTCCATTGCTTTAAATCAAAGGAAAATTGCGAAAGTGCTGGGCAGACAATTTCCTTCTAAAATACAGGGTGGCTCAGAAAGACCGAAGTGGTGTGAATTCCTTATAACTTTTTATTTAAGACAAATTTTTTGTTTGTTTTTAAATAACAATATAACACCGGAAGTGACGACGGTATGCACGCTGAGTCAACACAATGGACCGTTGATTTGAAAAGTAAATTTCAACGATTTGGGCACCTTGTTCAGTTGTGTATTGCTCCATTATAAATTGTCCAAGTCTTTTTTACAAAATACTGAAAAGAAAAGAAAAAAAATTATAATAAAAAGAAGTTATAAGGAATTCACACCACTTCGGTCTTTCTGAGCCACCCTGTATAAATGTGTAAGTTGTAAGAAACTTAAGTAAAACTTTAAATATTGAACGTGAGTAGAAGGCACTCTGCTATTCTAAATGATTTCGGGGGAATTATTAAGTTTTTGATTAATAACTATTTCAACCACTTAATTAGAAATCTAACGATTAGATGAGAAACGAATTAAAATTTTTAATTATTTTTCTTTCAGCAATAAATTATTCAAATACAGTACAAAAAACCCGCATATGCCACTACACACAAACGGTGCTCCAGGCAGCCTACAATTTTGTTCATTTCCAGTACATCCTGTAAGTATATTTTTATTATCTCTAATTTAAGTGGAACTGGCTCTAGTTCTTCAATTTGGGCTTCCAAATGAGTTTAATCAAATTTGGTTAACAGAGCCCTAATAACTGCAGGTTTACGTCTTCGCTGCAGGTTTACGTCTTCGCTAATATAAATTATGGCGGTTTCTTTTCTAGAAAACATGAACATTTTTTTTATTTCTAATCCAAAAACTTGCACTTAAGCGGATTTTTAAAACAGTAATATATTTGCCTTATCAATGGTAGATTAATTTGTAATAGATTTACTATTTCGAAATGGCATGATGGTGCAGTTTTTCATTAAAAAGTGTAAAAAATATTCTTTTCCAGAAAAGAACATTAAAAAAAATCAACATTATCTTCACACATACTTTTGTTTATTGAAAGTATTTAATTTAATAAAAAACTTTATTTATCGATTAATAAAACTAGACGATTATTAACCGATTACATCAAAACCTTTGTTATATAATCGAGCAAAATATTTAATATTTTAAAAAGAGTAATAAGAAATTTTTGTTTTACTTTCCAAAGAAAAGTATATACGAGTATGTTCTTACATACAAATTTTTGTTACTGGCATTATATTAAATTCATCTTACACCCTTGTGAATTATACTTTTTCCTGTCCGTATGAATTATATGGACATATAATCGGATACGTGCTTCTGTTTAAGAATATTGTTTTATTTTGAATACACAAACATACACACATGTCTCTATTAATATCTTTTGCGTATTATTGTAATCAGTGTCACGTCCATTTGGGCCACTGTTAAACACAAACGAACGACATGGCAACATGTTGTTGATTTAATTTACTGCAAAGCAGAGAGAGAGAGAGAGTGCACCCAAGAGCACAAAATATCATCATGTCTTCAAAAGATTTATTTTTCTTTTTTTTTTTAATTATTATTATTATTATTATTTGTTATACATGTCACTTATGACTTCACATGTCAATATACAATGCCATGTTCGTCTAAACTCTTACACGCAGTGCTTTCGAAGTACTTTAAGGGGGCCCATAAACTCATGCTGCTCATGCTCATGC
The DNA here is from genome assembly GCA_951800035.1 of Linnaemya tessellans. Lineage (NCBI taxonomy): Eukaryota > Metazoa > Arthropoda > Insecta > Diptera > Tachinidae > Linnaemya > Linnaemya tessellans. Next base: position 116,771,543 of record OX637535.1, read on the forward strand.
GATAAGCAGGTATTGGTAATATTTGAAAATGTTGCTGTTCTGTGTGCCAATTAGACAATAAAAGTTTTAATTATAAATTGAACTTAAAGTCCAAATACACAATTTAATATTTTAAATTCTTCTGGTTTCTTGAACTCTTTTTAATTATTATTAGTCCTATTCACAATCTTGTGCAAATGGTCTTGCATCATTGCATTTGCAAAATAATTGTACTCTACACCAACAAAATACATTGAAAATGCTCTCAAATACTCTCTCAATTTGCAAATGCTATAATGCAAGACCATTTGCACAGGATTGTGAATTGGGCTATTATATTCTGATATTTTTAAGCTTAAGGTCTCTTAATTAAGAAATAAAATTAAAATAAAGAGACCTTAAGCTTAAAAATATTAAAATATAATAATTTAATATTTTTATTATATTCTGATTTTAATTTAATTTTTAATTTCAATATATCGTCACTCGTGTGTGTGACGTCTTCAGAAAATTAATTTTTTTATTTAATATTTTTATTAATTTTTTCCTATTATTCTTGAGCATATCAATTTATATATTTACATTGTTCTCTCAACAAGCAAGATTGCTGCATTTGAGATGCTGAAAATTCTAAAGCGATTATTGAGAAGCCTTTGCATACCCAACGTGTCACTGTATGGTGCGCTATGTGGTCTGGAGGGGTGAGTAGGCCGTTTTTTCTTCGAAGATGCAGTTAATGGCTCACGCTATCGTGTGATGTTAACAAAACCAATTTTGGCCTATTGTTGAAGACGTGAATATCGCTGACATGTGGTTTCAATAGGGCGGTGCCACATGTCACTTAACCAATAAAACGATCTAATTATTGCAAACCAAATTTCCCGATCGCATAATCTCATGAAAATCAGATCTTGTGATTTAACACCATAGGGTTATTTTTTTGTGATTTTGTATTAAGGACAGAGAGGTTATACGGAGCCAATCGAATTAACGAAATAGATCCGCCATTCTGCCAAAAAACTATTAAAATCTTAAACATAGGATCCGCCAAATAGCTTCTTTTTTTTCTTTTGAAAAGGCTATAAAAAAACTACTGAATATTTTCCCAAATTTCTTTTTTTATTTGAAAGTACAATCCTTCCGGTTAATAATGGAAAATAATTTCATTCAAATGGCTGCCTCGGCTGGCCCTGCAGTAGCCTAGACGATCGGTCCAATTTTTAAGCACATTATCGATTGTGTGCAGCTGTATTTCAACAATGGCTTCACGAATATTGTCCTTTAAAGCGTCAATTGTCTCTGTCGGCTTGTCGGCGTAACACTTATCTTTGACGGCACCCCACAAATAATAGTCCAACGGTGTCAAATCGCAGATCCGAGGTGGCCAAAGGACATCAGCTCTGCAGCTGATAATGTGATCTTTAAAAACAGGGCGCAAAACATCGAGTGTAGCTTCGGCTGTATGGCACGTAGCGCCGTCCTGTTGCAACCAAATGTTGCCAATATCCTCCTCTTCAATTTTTGTGAACAAAAATTCGTTCGCCATTGACTGTAACGGCCACTCCTGGCTCATTTTCGAAGAAAAATGGCCCAATTATGCCCTTGGACCAAAATCCGCACCAAACAGTGACTCGTTTTGGATGGGTGCGTCGGCTTTTCAATGCATGCGTGCAGGATTTCTGTGCCCCAAATGCGACAATTTTGCTTGTTTACATACCCGCCAAAATCAAAATGAGCTTCATCTGAAAAGATGATTTTTTTTTTTGGCAAAATCGGCATCTTCTGTAAGTCGATGGCAGGCCCAGTTAGCGAAGCGAAAACGCATTAGATGCACAACCATTTACGTTCAGCGGAAGGACAAAACTAATTTTCTGTCACATCAGATATGAGCTAAGCGTTACCATTCACGAAATAAGCACTAGTTGAAAAAAAAAACGTTAGATTGCGGGCCCTATAAAAGGATCGCCATCTGTCAGCGTGGTCGTGTTGAATATTTGCCAGATATTATTTCTCATTCATAACCGCCGAACTTTTCTCTTCATAATACAATAAAAGTTTTATTCATCTTCATAACAATTTTTTAATTTTGTTTTAGAAAACAAAGTTCTTGCTGAAAACCCTCACAATTCTCCTGGTTTAACGTTTTCATTGCTAGCAAGCGCAATAAAATATGCTGCGCTTTTTAGTTGCAACGTATACGCAATTCCTATATTCTTGAATATTACTCATACGCACTAGTATTCAAGTTTGTTAGAAATACACACTCAAATAAAAAACCGTAGCATATCTTATAGGGCACTATTTAAATGCCCTTGAAATTTGTGTTATAGATAAATTTTGAAGTATAACATAGGCCAGATTCGTAAATGAACTGAATCAGGCCAGAGGGGGAAAAGTTCCCTAAGAAGAACTAAATCAGAGTGAAGAAAAGACATAAATTTATTTCATTTTTTGTAATTCTGTTACCAAGTAATATATTTGAAGTCCAAAGCGTTGAGCTTGGAGCCGGAAAATCCGGGAAATCCATTTTGGACCCCGTCCTTACATGGAAAACTAGTGTAAATATATAATAAATTGTTTTCTTTAAGCCTTTAAGGACGAACGTACGATGTTCTATGAGCTTCCTTTACCCTAAACTTCCAGCCACCTTTACTTAAAAGAGCATTTTTCAAAAAAAAATTTTTTCTTCAGTGTTTACGACAAAGGTGAGGTGCCTCCCCCACAGCAGCCCTTCTCGGAATAACCCTGTCCAAATAGAGTTTTAAAATTGGAAATAACCTGAAGGGACTCTAGCCCACGTTAAACATTTTTAATTTATTTACTAAATTATAATGTTTATTTAAGCAAAAGGTCAATTATTTTTTTAATTTTTATATAAAAATTATGTTTAATTTTTATATAAAAATTAAAAAAATAATTGACCTTTTGCTTAAATAAACATTATAAATTAATAAAAAATAAGGTCGAAGAATTTTATAAAATATATTTACTAAATATTTGGGGAATGTTTGAAATTCGACCCGGATACGTTCTTATTGTTATATATCAAAATTTTCTTTCAAACACTACAATTCCAAAACAATATTTTAGTAAAAGAGATATTGATATAAATTTAGATTTCTATTCGACTTTATTTCTCAGCAACGATATGTAATAGTAGAGTTCAAGAAAACTCTACTTTCAAATAAAATTTTAAATTCAATTAATCCTACTTTAGATTTAATTTCCCTTGAATTAATAGCACACCACACCTGCTTTGCCTCGTGCCACGTTACAAAAGTGTGCCACATATCGAATGACACAAAACCGCAGTGCAAAGAAACCTCTAACGATGTTTTAGTAGTTTTTATTTGTGAAAAACTCACGTACATTTGATTATTTGCTAAAACGAATGAAATGCATCATTTTGTGTGGCAAAATTTATCTAACACAAACACATACATACAAACGCATCTTTTGAAATAAAATAAATATAGATGTAATCATTCGCCCAAACATAATGTGGCATTAAAGGAATAAAAAAAAACTCACTTGCATTTGCACCAAAGAAATGTGGCAAATATATCGCAATTTTTGCATTAAGTTAACATGAAACCCCAGCTGCAATGCAGTATTTTGTAAACTTTTTATATGTATATAGAGGAGAAAAGATAGACGGACAGACTAACGGACGAGCCAAACACTACAGATGCTGGTGCAGAGAGGAATGGAAGCGTAAACTCGCGCGTATTTCATTTGCAGCATTGATGTTTTTATTGACAACGTCAGCGAACATATAAATTCGGTGGTAACTGATACTTACAATTCTGAAATATGGTTAAAATTTTAAATAAAATTGCATTGAACGGGTAAATGTATAGCAGGTGTTATTTTGTGTTTTTAAAAAAAACCTTCGTTATTTGTGGGGTCCCTGTAGGAGCAATCGTAAGCAAACTACACTCGATACACTCGTCAACCCAATCTTAGACGCATTACTGATGTAAAAGGTTCTCCAACCAAAATGCATCACGTTAATACAGGGTGTAAAATTTAAAATCAGTTTTTGATGCCAATCGACATATTTAAATGTTATTTTATTTTTTTATATTTTATTTTTTGTTTTTGCACGAAAAAAGTAACTAAATCAGTTCCTAATTTTTTTGATGTGTTAACATCTATACGCACGCCTCTAGGGCAATAAACTATCAGTTTCAATACATACGCAAGTGTAAGTGTAAGACTTTGTTTGTTTGTTGTTGTTGCTTGGCAGTCGGTATTGAAAGTGATTATTGGGCTATTTTTTTATATAATTTTCCCACGCGATTTTCTCCGGAAATTCATAGCCGATTTTTTTAATTTTTGGAGTAAAACGCTAGTGCGGGTTTCGACGAAGAGTTTAGGCCAAAAGTTAAGGCGATCCGATATCGGCGAGCGGAGATTTAAGTGTTTTAATTCGGAGTATTAATTTCGAGTAATATTAAAAAAGTGTTTCATGTTGATCTTCGGTTTTGTCTTATGCATAGCAAAGAGAATAGTGACGTGGTTATACGTACACATATAAAAATGAGATAGCAAGACAGCAACGTATGTAGCTTATGTACAAACATAACAATGTATGTATGTACATTTGTCTGTTGCTTTGCATTCTCTTTGTTTTTTGTGGGTTTAATATAAAATAAATAAACAAAAAGGTGTTAACAAATCGCCCGTGAGTTCGAATACTCATTGATTTTTTTTTTTTTTGTGAATTAAACCTCTTTTATACGCCAAGCAGAATTGAGGAGGTTCTTTGCAGTTAATGTGCTGAATTATCTGATCCTTTAGCACTTGAATTATTGCTGCCATATCGACATACACCTTTTCTCTCAAATAACACCAAAGAAAGAAGTCCAACGGTGTCAAATCACATGATCTTGGCGGCCAATTGACATCGCCACCACGTGAGATAACACGACCATTGAATTGCTCGCGCAAAAGAGCCATTGTTTCGTTAGCTGTGTGGCAAGTGGCACCGCACCGTTCTGTTGAAACCACATATCGTCCACATCCATATCTTCCAATTCGTGATATAAAAAGTTCGTTATCATCTCAAGATAGCGAACACCATTCACAGTAACTGCCTGACCGGGATCATTTTGGAAAAAATACGATCTGATGATGCCGCCAGCCCATAAACCGCAATAAACAGTCACTCTTTTTGTGGGTGCATTAGTTTTTCGACAATCACTCTTGGATTATTATTCGCCCAAATGCGGCAATTCTGCTTATTGACGAATCCACTGAGATGAAAATGATTGTCATCGAAAATTGATCATCCCCTGTTGCCATTTATTGTCACCATTCGAATGCATTCTGATCATTGACGACGCTTGCAAGGGTCAAGAGGCTTTAGTTCTTGAGTCAATTGCACCTTGTAAGCGTGTAAATGCAAGTCTTTATGCATTATGACGAACGTAAGAGGTGCAATTGTTAGGCACGACGACGAGTTGAGGTGGACGGCTTTTCAGTCACACTATCGCGAACAGCAGCAATATTTTCTGTAGTAGGAGCTAAACGAGCATGCACCCGGTTTGCTAAAAAATTTTCACGATTTTTTCGATTCTACGCACATTTGGACGATTAAATTGACCGAAAAAATCACGAAATGCACGATATGCATTTTGATTTGAATGCCCATTTCCATAATAAGCCTGAATAGCTTTAACGCGTTGCTCGATCGTGTATCTTTCCATGTATCAAATTGAGTTTGGCTGAAATTGAGAAATGTCAAATTAAATGCAAAAAAAAAAAATTGACGTTTAGGTATGGCTCTCCTTTAACATCGGCCCTTACAATTTAACCACCCCCTACTTTATATTTGAGAAAGAATTAAAATTGGCATTAAAAATATGATTCCAGTGTTAAAAAATTTTTTTTGGTACATAAAAGTAACCAAGTGAAACAATTTTTTTCTTGTTGTTTATAAATGAAACATGTTTTTCAAAAAAAGTGAAAAAGTCAGCTTCAGAGCTGTAAAATTTAACATTTTGTTTATATGTCAAAATAACTAAATAATACCTATTTCTTCCTTTGGTAATAAAATATATTTTCCGTTTTAGGGAGAAAAAGAAAAGATGTGTGTGGTGTCGTGGGACACCGGATAGGAAAGAAGTTCCTTATTATAAAAATAATAATTTTAAGTTCTATTCGAGGTATAAAGAAAATAATTATTCGTGTATATGGGCATTTCCATTTTGGCGTTACGTTACTTTTGTACGACGATATGTTGAAAAAAACTTTAAAAACCATAATTTAAAAAAGTATTTTTCTCACATTCGAGAAGAGATTGGATAGCTCTATATTCAGCCAAAAAATGGAAATAGTTGAGCCTAAGAATTTCAAGATATACTCCAAAAAGTGACCTGGCGTTACGTTACAAAAAACGGAAGTGCGATTTGACTTTGATAACAAAATTGTTGAACTCTGCGAATTGGGCAAGTATTTTTAATAAAATTTTTTTTGATAGGTTTTGGACCAATATCCATTTATTTTCCAAGTTATAAATTGAACAAATCTTTTTTCCTTTTTTTCTTTTATGAAAATTGGTCTGGCGTTACGTTACTGGCGTTACATTACTAAAATTTCCACTTTATTTTATTATGTTAAAAAAATGCGAAAAAGACATAAATATTAGAAAATTATATAAAAACTACAAAATACTAAATTTATTTTTTTGCATTTGTTTTATGATTAAATATGTTTGTAGCAACAGTTTTGCATTAAAAGTATTATTATGAAATTGCTTTTAGGAATGTTAATTATAAAGAGAAAATGCCCTTGAAGTTAAGAAACACTTACAAAAACGAGAACTTCAAACTTGTAGCTCAGTATTTCACCATCCCAACAAAAGAAAGCTTTAAGCTCCTAAATTTAATTTATTTTAGAAGTTTCTCCTTTATAATACATTAGGAAAATATCTGTTTGTTAAATTTTAATTTTTCGATCAAGGTGGACTTTTTTCTGGAAATGCCCATATATTTTTTATTATGATTTTTATTTTTTTGCCGACCAACGAAATACCGAATCAATTTTGTTGCCAAACGAAATTGATTCTGTCACACCACGGCTGCGTATGATTAATATTTGTTTGTATTTGGAATCGTATTACTCATACGTCTTAAACATTGATTTAGAAACAAAAAATCTTACATTACGGACGTTTTTTTCCCGGTTAGGGTGCCCCTCCCTATCGTCTCATTAAGGAACTTTGTTCCAATAAATTAGAGTTTAAAATCAGAAATATCAAAAAGATGGTAACAGAATTGAAATGAATGTGTTTATGTACTCTAGCCGTACGTTGGTGGCAAGGCCGGATTTTGGGGATCTCAGTTAAACTAGGTTTAGTTAATCTGAAAACAGATTTTTGCCGCTTTTATCAAGTTTTTATACAAAATTTTGACGGAAAAGCTTAGTTTTGCCTAAATGAAATTAAAAAAAAAAATCGCCGTTTGTCCTTAATGAAATAAAAAAAAAATCGCCGTTTGCTGGAAAGATCAGAGTTTCAGACTTCGTTAAACCAGGTTTAAAGTTAAACCACCTCTCAAAAATCCGACCTTACTTGTTATTTTCAATAGGGTCATTATCTTAAGCATTTTTTACTTCCAGAAATTTTCATATTCTTGACCACTATAAAACGATTTTTAAACGCTTATTTGTGTAACACTTTTCAGTGTGTTGGCAGCACTAATCTGTGTTATTGTCGCTTGACAGCAAACATTTTAAACCTGTCCACCGCCCTTAACACACAATGAGCTTAACGAAAGGCGTCTGTGTCATTTATTATTCAATGTAATTATTTTTTATCATCTGCTATTGTACAAACATTTTATTATGTGTTCCTTAAATTCCTTAAGTGACCCATTGCAATTACTAAAGCTAACATTTCTCTTCCCTACGCACCTCTAGGGGTTATTCCACAAAATTTTGTAGGAATTTGTTTTTCCCAACACTTCTGCTGTCATGTCTAATGTACCGGCAACTATTTCATGGCAAAATATTTTTAAATAATAAATTTAACTGGCACACCCTTTTGAAAAGGAAGACCAAAAAAAAAGCATAAAATATAATTTTTAGAAAATGAAAGGATGATGGGTAAGTGTATGGGTAAATGAGCATGTTGCAGCAGCAGTAGAGGTAAATCGATGTTTTAAGCAAACATATAAATATATACGAGTACGTTGTGTTGCCAACACAGTTTGTTTGCTAAATAATGCTGTTATGAAGAGGGTGGGGGGGAGGGTTGTTGCAGTCTGAACAAATGCTCACAATGACTACAAAATCTAGGTGTGTGTGAAAATGTTTGTGCATGTGGCTGTGTGCCTCCTTTTTCATTCACAGGATATTAGAAAAATCAACAAGCGCATAGAGAAAAAAAATGGAGCATATCATCGCACATATGAAAATAACCAACACCATCCACAATTACTAAATTCAATACAATAACTGCACAATGGCAGGGAAGAATATGACTTCAAGCTGTTAGTGTTAATGTTGTTGTTGTGTAGCAATAAATTTCAGTTTTAAATATAATTTATGACTTTTTAATATGAAAAGTAAAGCAAAACGAAAAACTGAAGAGTTAAGGAAAAAACAAACCACCCAAAATTATTTTTTGAAATGAAATATTTTTACAAAAAATTTTATATATTTTTATGTAGTAAGAAGTGGTGAAAAACACAATACACATGAGCACTGATGATGAAAGGGTTGTGTCTTTCGAAAACAGCTGTTCTGCTCTGCTGTGTAAGTTGAATAACAAAAACTGATGTTGACTTGCCTTTGTGCCTTGGAATATTTATCATGTCTTTCTGAGATTTAAATTAAAAATTTCGAACAATTAGCCTATAGAATCTTAATTCAATTTATATTATTTTTTTTTAAATTTTATTCGTGATGATTCTTTTCCCAAATTTTGTGTAAAACAACAAATAATTAAATATATAAAATTAACTGAAATATTTTTAGTTTTGAAAAAATTATTTTGAATCAATTTGCGTTTAAAAACCAAAATTATTCTTTTAGTATAAAGATTGCTGTGAAGCGAACATGCTGGGGAATTAGAAAGTTACGTTAAGCGCAAGTTTATACGAAATCTTAAGACGTTATTTTAACTAATAAACCTTTAAATGGGCGCTACGAACAAGCCAAGAGTTTTTGGACTTCGTTTTGTATTCTAGATATCAGTTGTGGTGTTTTAAAATGTATAGAAAAGCATAAAGTACTTCCTTGAATTACATGTCGACGCATGCCCGATCATGCTACTTTATCTCTAACTACGAGTGCCATAAATATGGAGGAGCTACAGGCTCTTGGAATAAAAATCTAGTGCGATGTTCGATGAAGAGAGTAACTTTTTCGTGTTTCGAAAGCAGTATTCAGGTGCCTCGTATAAGACGTATTTCATCTGATCTCCTCACTATTTATGGCACTTGTATCTGAGCGAAATCAAAATGTAGGGGCTGGTGCTTCAAAGCCTATTTGAAGTTACTTGACAGCAGGGTAGCCAACTCTATTTACTCACGGCTATGCCACAAATGGGTCCAACTTTAGTGTATTCTATCCAACATATCGGTCGGTATCTCACGGATAAGTTCTTCAATATTGATTTCTAGTGCGTCAACGGTTGCGGGGTTGTCCGTAAAGTATGAGCCTTAAAATAACGCCACAGAAAATAATCTAGGCGGCCAATTGACCGAAACCAAAAGTGATATAAAGATTATGTGGCACCGTCTTGTTGAGATCACATGTCAGCCAAGTGCAGTTTTTTTATTTAGGGCAAACAAAAAAATTTGTTTAATCATCGTACGGTCGTTATTGTCATTGACTGTGAATTTTGAAAAATATGCCAGCCCACACTTCTGCTGCTCCTCACACCAATTGCGTGAATTTTGTTTTAAGCGTCCATTCCATCAGAAATGAGCACAATGCACTTTCTTAGTTCAACATGAATTTTGATAATAAAATTCAATAATCTGAAATCGTTTTTCGTTTTTAAGACGACTCATGGTGAAATTAAAGACCAAACTTAACATGTTTGACAGTAACATAATACACGAAAACAGCTGAGCTGCCGCAAACAATGTTGCCAAAGTGAAAATTGTTAAAAAATCACCATTTGAAAAGGGTTTAGAAAATTATAATAGTAACAATCAAGAATGATAAAATAAAGATTACGCCTTACGCATGATTTACCGTTTGAGGACGTATTTGTTCCCTGGAAGAGATTGCCAAATGTTTATCATATGCAAAACTAATACTTTCTCGTACAAAATTAATATTTTATGCTATATTTGGCAACTCTTCACACAATTTACTCAGAGAGATTTCCAATTTACTCAGAGAGATTTCCAACAAGCAAATTTAATCGGATTTATGAAAGTGCAAGTTTTGTGTTATATGTTATTATAAATTGTGTTACATTTTAAAATAAATATATTAAAATAATTATTAAATAACTTAAAGTGTAAACAACTTATTAAAACTTGATTTTTAAAGCTAATAAACTGTAAACAAAAAACCTAAATTAAAGAGGAAAGAGAACAAAAAGAGCAAGCATGAAATGTGCAGTGGGCAATTGCAAACAAAGTGACAGCAAAAAAACAAGTGAGAAATAATTGTGTTAAAATGTATCAAAATTTTTTTTGTTTTCAAAAAGCTGTGTCATTTTATAGTTTTCCAACAGAAGGAAGGAAGGAAGGAAAGGAAGTTATGGCTGATATTTTGCAAGCAAAAAAATTTGTTTTGAATGGGAAAAAAAGAAAAATAATTAGAAATTGGGTTCAATATTTATATAAAATAACTATAAATTAACAATTTCAAATAAAAAAACATGGAAAATAAAATAATTTTTTGAAATAGTTTATTATCAAACAAATTTAATTTGAAAAATCGCAATTTGCCCCACTGTCCTGTTTTTACAATAACATAATAGTTCTTCAGCTGAATTTTATTAGCCAATCAGAACACATATTGAGTGACGTCAGAGTTCCATCATGCGCAGAAAAGTATTTTTATTTCAGCTTGTTGGCGTAATCTCTATTTTATCATTCTTGATAATAATCACCATTTCTATGTTACAAATAAAAAAATACATTCCCGATCATATTTGCCCATTGTGCAATACAAAGTTGCATAAATTTTTTGGCCAAATTACTACAACTAAAATCTATGTTTATGTGTCAGCCTTTGTGTTCGATATGCAGTGCCATTCATTGCAACGTGCATGTCATGTGACTCTAATAAAACACGTATATCATGTAACATAATGAGATTTTGAACAAGTCATCACACTATGGCAGTTTTGAGGTTTTGTGAGTGTTTGTAAATGTGTGTTTTTTCCCCCGTTTACCAATACTGTGGAAAATCTGTTTCAATTCAGGAAATACAACTAACGATGATGACATGCAGTTATAGAAAATATTTTAACCCTCAGCACAAACAAATCCACTCGTATTTAAAGGGACCAGCAGCTGGATTTAATTAAGAGAATTATTGTATCTATGAGTCGTTATTATCACACGACTGTTTTCGTGTTACTTTCAATTATGAGTCTTATATATTACTTCTCATATCTTAAGAATAGGATTATAAATCCAGCTCAAGCTACCAGATCATAAGAGAATTTCGATAATTTAGGTATTTTAATCTAAAGGAAGAGTTCACCAAAAAGATATGTAGCATTTTTTTTTTGTCAAAGAGAATGTTTTTAAAAACTATTTCGTTTATCTCTATATCTGCTATTTTATTAGTAGCTGCGATATTTGTATAGAGCAGCTATCACTCTGAATTCTTGAGATATATTTAAAATAATGTCACCAATTGATTGTAAAATTTGCATTTCTCAAAGCTAAAACCTTTAAATTTTTACATTTACAATTTAAGCATTTATTTAGCCTAAATGTATGCTACACAATTACACATTAAGCGCATATACACAAAGAAATTTGTGTGCCATAATGGTTTTATGCATTTCATTAAATTCAATTACAATAGCTGCCTCGCTGCAATGTGAGCATTTGAATACAAATTTTAATTTATACATATTATTCGTTGCGGACATAATTTGTAAAATTTGCATATGTATGAGTGTCGGCACATTTTGGTAATTTGAAATTGGCATTAACTGCCTACCAGTATGTCGTAACATGATGGTTTTACAAGGATTGCTTTTTTATACGTTATGTGATGGTTGGTGGTTTGTAATAAATTTATGGCAGTAGCGTAATTAGCGTGATAAACGTTAAACCACAGGGTAGACCAGATGAAATGGCATCGTATATTTTTTATTTTTTATTATACATATTTTTGCAGTGGCAGCTTTGTTAATCAAACAGCAACTGCAAATGGAAACTTTTGCAACTTTTCACTAATTAATTAATTGACTATTTTGAATGTCTTTAGTCTAATTTATTAAAGACAGTGTGAGTTTAGGAAAATGTTAAGTTTTTGTGCCCTAAAATACATTAACCAAAGTGCGTTCTATAAACACTCAAGTTCCATACATTTAGAAGACGACAACATACTACTCTGATACACGACTACAAATGCCGCAGTGTAGCTTCCAACTTAATTACTTTGAACGCGGCAACTGCATCGTAGAAATCTGATTTCAGTGGTGTCACTTTCATGTGTAATAATAAAATCGCTTATTCTAAGTGAAACAATTTACAATCAAATTAATTTTTGATGTGTTAACATCTATACGCGCGCCTCTAGGGCAGTAAACTATCAGTTTCAATACATACGCAAGTGTTAGGTGTAAGATGTAAGAGTAAATCATCGTTTGTTTGTTCGTTGCTTGGCAGTCGGTATTGAAAGTGATTATTGGGCGATTTTCATATAATTTTCCCACGCGATTTTCTCCGGAAATTCATAGCCAATTTGATTAATTTTTGGATTAAAACGTTAGTGCGGGTTTCGACGAAGAGTTTAAGCCAAAAATTAAGGCGATCCGATATCGGCGAGCGGAGATTTAAGTATTTTAATTCGGAGTATTAATTTGGAGTAATATTAAAAAAGTGTTTTATGTTGATCTTCGGTTTTGTCTTATGCATAGCAAAGAGAATAGTGACGTGGTTATACGTACATATATAAAAATGAGATAGCAAGACAGCAACGTATGTGGCTTATGTACAAACATAACAATGTATGTATGTACATTTGTCTGTTGCTTTGCATTCTCTTTGTTTTTTGTGGGTTTAATATAAAATAAATAAAAAATACTTTATATTAACTCTACCTCCGGGTTTGTGGGTCTGTGTTCATAGAAATCGAACAGGTACCGTGTAACAAAAAGGTGTTAACACATCGCCCGTGAGTTCGAACACTCATTGCTTTTTTGTTGTTTATATCTCTTTTTTGTTTCATCTATAAAATTGCATTTTGTGATGTTCTATTTATTATGGCACCTCTAAAACTAGTGTATGAATTAAATTAATTTTTATATCTCATTTTCAAAGTGTGAATTGAATGAATGAATTTCATTGACATCATCTATCAATTAAACACCAAGACTCTCTAAGAAACTGAGTACAAGCTTCAGTCTCTTTTATACCTTCCGAGAAAGAATTGGCGGGTATATTCACTTTGATATTCCGTGTGTAACGACAAAGTGAAAGGGAATATATAGGTTTGCCATTCCGTGTGTAATGAGCGATGTCCGTCTGTCTGTAGGAGGGAGACTTTCCCAAGCCCCCAGAAGTGCTAGAGACTTCTTGGACTGATGGATTGGAAATGAACTAAAATAGAGCAGTAATGAAATTGAGAAAAATCCACAACACGGTTCCAGAGCTGGGAAGCTTACACCTATTTCTCGACGTAAAATCAACTAATTTTATTTTATTTTTGTTTGTTTCTTAATTAATCCCATTTCATACTTTGGGAAGAATAAAATTTGTATTAAAAAATAAAACACTAAAAAGTGGTGACAAACACAATACACATGAGCACTGATGATGAAAGGGTTGCGTCTTTCGAAAACAGCTGTTCTGCTCTGCTGTGTAAGTTGAATAACAAAAACTGATGTTGACTTGCCTTTGTGCCTTGGAATATTTATCCTGTCTTTCTGAGATTTAAATTAAAAATTTCGAACAATTAGCCTATGAATCTTAATTCAATATAATAAAACACTAAAAATTTTTTTTCCAGGGATGGAAAATTCCAAAATATTTTTTATTTATTTTTTTCTGTTATATAAAAGTAATTTTTTTACTCTGTTTTTTTTTTGCTCATAAAAACTATTTTAGAATTTAGGCAAAATAAAATTGGTATTAAAATTTAAAAAAATCAAAATTTCGATTCCAGGGTTGGGCAACTGCAAAATTTTGTACTACATAAAAGTAAACAAAATGGTTGCAAATTTAAAGTTTTTGTGAAATAAAACAATTTTATAAGTCATTAAGAGCTCCATTGGTAAAAAGAAAACATAAAAATTAAAATTTTGCTTTCAGGGTACGTAAATTCAAAATTTTTGTTAGTACTTAAAACCAGTTCCTAATTTTGTTTTTTTTTTTTCAGTAAATTAAAGCATTTTTATACTTCAGAAAGAATTACATTCGTGTAATAAACAAATAAAATTAAAAATTTTATTCCAGGATACGGAAATCGAAATATGTTTTATATAAAAATAGCTATATAAGTTCCTCATTTATATAGTTTTTTTTAGTGAACTAAACCTATTTTATACTTTAGAAAGAATTAATGTGGTATTAAAAACCAAAAAATTAGATATTCGATTCCAGGGTTGGAGAACGGAAATTTTTTTGGTACATAAAATAATCAAAGGAGTCATTACTTTTTTTTCTTTTTTTGGTGGATTAAACATTTTTTACGCTTAAGCAAGAATTAAATTTTGCACGAGAAACCAAAAAAAAAATTTAAATTTTATTCCAGCGTTGGAAAATCGAAACATATTTGGTACATAAAAGTAGGCATATAAGTTCCTAATTTTGGGGTTTTCAGTGAATTAAACCTATTGCATACTGCGCGAAGAATTAGATTGGTATTAAAAACCAAAAATATTGAAAATTTAATTTCAGGGTTGGAAAATCAAAATTTTTCGGTACATACCAAATAGTAACCAAATAAGTTTCTAATTTTTATTTTTATTATTTTTTTTGTTAAATTATATGTTTTTATACTTCAGAAAGAATTACATTCGTGTAAAAAATTAAAAAAATTAAAAATTAGATTCCAGGGTTGGAAAATCGATTTTTTTTTGGTGCATACCAATATGTAACTAAATAATTATTTTTTTTTGTGAATAAAATCTATTTTCTGCCTTAGAAATAAAGGGGAAATACATCTGTATTTCCCCTTTTCCCCTTCTATAGCACTTTTACTTATTTTATGTAACTTTTAATTTCTAAATTCTCTACATAAAATAAATCTGGTAGAGCATATAAAATCGTGACGTGTATTAAGAAACTTCATTCATTTTCTTTTGTACTTTCAACACTAACACAAACTCAATATTAAAAATTTAAAAGAATTGCCTTTGAATTGTGTGTAACATTTTTTGAAATGACCCAATAAATGAATGCCAACTCATCAAAACTAAAAGGACTTACATTTTGTAAAGTACATTTTGCAAAGAAGCCATCAGTTGAATGCCAGCAATTTATTGGTAACAAATCATATAAATAACATTTTTGGCATAAGTTAAATATTTCCATTTTCATTTAAACCATTTTTTGCTGTGATTCATTTTGTTTCCTTTTTTTTTTTGTATACAACAAAAAAGAACTCTTAGCATACGAGAGGCAGGCTAAAAGAAAAGACCGATGGAAAGGATACTCGCACATTGAAAATATCTAGACAATTCACGTGTCTATGCATGCATAACTTTTCGTTATTGTATTAAAATGCATGCATGGGAAACTTTTCAAATATGATATCATATAATATTTTTGTTTTGCAACAGCCATTCATTTTATTTCCTAGTCATCATTCAATAGAGCTCAATTTTAACTTTATTTGGTTCGTGTTCGATGGTCAATCAGTTGTTAGAAAAGAGAAATTACAAAAAGAAAATGACATGATGATTTATCTCATTCCATTTATAACTTAAATTAGTAAAACTTGAGATATAGAGCTACAAACACCAAAATTATTCAAAATAATTTTATGTGGCGTAAAAAGTAATTTTTAAGAAGGCACATTTTCTGAGAAGGCTTATTCGGCCTATTAAATAATTTTCATACAACGATTCTTGCCATGATTGCCTTTTTATAATATTATTTATTTATTTTTGTGCAAAAATTTTTAGGACATAAAAGTGTCTATAAAGGCATATAAAGGCAACTGAAATCCTTTCTAGGAAGGATGAAATTTGTATTAAAAATAAAAAAAAATATCAAAGTGTTGAACCCAAGGTTGGACAATTCAATTACTTTTTGGAGCATAGAGATTAACCCCCTTATTCATAAAAATTATGAGATCCTAATAGCGTAATAAAACAAAATTTCATAAGTATTTTCATTATTTTTAACTTAGACTATTTTATAATTCACTAATAATTGAATTGTTATTAAAAATCAAACATTTTAATCCAGGGTTGGAAAACGGAAATTTTTATGTAATTTTGGTTTTTGGTAAATTAAACCTTTTTTATATTTCAGAAAAAGTTGAATTCGAGTAAAAATCCTAAAAATTAAAAATTCAATTCCAGAGTTGGAAAATCGACATTAATTATTTGGTTCATAAAAGTAGCCATATGAGCTCCTAATTTTGGTTTCTTTAGTGAATTAAACCTATTTTCTAGAGTTAAATTGTTATTGAAAACCAAAACAAACAAAAATAAAAATTCTATTCCAGGGTTGGAAAATCGAATATTTTGGTACATAAAAGTAACACACATAGAATAATAATTTAAAGTAAATTATATGTACTTTATTTATACTTCTGGAAGAATTGAATTGTTATTAAAAACCAAAAAAATTTTAAGTTGTATTCTAGCCCTTTCAGACCTGGCGCAAAACTACCAGGAATAGGAGTTTTTTTTTAAATTTGTGGAATATGTGGTCTCTACAGCGTATGAAAATATAATCAATGATCCTTCAAGGATTTTCAGGACACGCAAAATCGATGCACAATCAATGCATGCTAGTCTATTTCACATTGGGCTAACAGAAGCAAAAATATTGAAACCGAAACCTAGCCGCACAATCGATGAATCACGGTCTGAAAGGGCTAGAGTTGGAAAATCGCAATGTTTTTGCTGGACAAAATCAAGAAAAATGGCTGCTAATTTTCGTTTTTGCTTTACCTTAAAAATACTTTATGCTTTAGGCAGACAAAAATTTTGCATTAAAACTGGAAACAATTTTCTCCAGAGTTGGATCATTGAAAATTGTTTTGATACATAAAAGTAACCAAATTAGTTACTAATTTTGGCTTTTCTATGATGACTATAATTGGACTTCAGGATGAATAGAATTGATATTGAAAATTCCAAAAAATCAAAATGAGGATTATCAGTTGATTTCTTGTAAATAATTTATATATGAATATTTGTACCTAATATATAAATTTTTTTTAATAAAGGCAGTTTAAGAAGGAGTGTAAGTGTACAATTAATCGCTATACTTCGCTAACAATTGAATAACGATTATTTTTTAAGAAACGTTGAATACATTTTAACTTATTTACTTAAAATTACCACACATTTTATTGTGTGCAAAAGCTTAAGAATCATTTTTTTAAACAATTCCATAAACGCTTTCAAAATATTACAACATCCAAAACATAAGTATGAAATATTTGTGTGCACGCTTTATATGTAAATTTGCATAAATGTTTAATTCCTTACAAACCCCACCTCAAGCATATAAAAAAATATATCCTTCCAACAATCGTCTAAAACACTGCTCCCTGCAACGGAAGTGCTCTTTTTATAAATTTAAGCAAGAGGAAAATATATAATTCACTCGCTTCATATTTTATTCATGCATCTGCTAAAACTGAAAAATGAACATAAAACCCCTTGTGAACATTCATGATGCCCAAACAATATAATGGAATATAATTTCCAGGAAAAATAACATTTTCATTTTGCATGATTGTACGGAAAACTGCTTCAGCTGCAGTTGCAATTGGAACGAGCAGTGAGAGAAACAAACAATATGCAAAAGTAAATTGCATTTGTTATATTTTATTCTCTAGTCCATATTTATGTTCTTTACGGAACAAAAAATTCCTGTCTTGTTTTATATCCTTTTACATTATTTTATTGTTTTTTATTTAAATAAATGTGCAGTCTGTGGCTACAGCAAGTCAAGTGGATTAAAATAAATGCATGCTGTGCTTGAGTATTGACGTCTTGTAATTCCACATTAAATACATTAATTTGAAAAATAAAGCTAATTTAAGAAAACTGTAGTTCATTGCAGGAGTGTTGAATAGATTTGGATACATAGGCGGCCGAGGTTTCTTGGTATTAGAAAACTATTTCATGAAAATGCATAATTGTAACCATTCTAATACCAGTAGAACGTCTTTCAAAAATATTATATATGTGACCTTCTCCGAGAAAAGAGACCTAGTTTGTGAAAATGAAGTTTTGGGAAAAACGCATCTTAGGTTTCATAACACCCCTTTAGGTATCAGAATCCACTCTTAAGTCCAAACCAGTTTTTTGACACACTAGGTCCTTTTTCTCGGAGAAAGTCACATATGTTTAATATAAAGGGTGTTTTTTATGAAGTTTTTTTTTATACGAATCACTCTGTTGTCTGACAGCTGTTTTGACAGTTTAAAGTGACGTCTCTACTCAGTATTGTTTGGCAAATCATCATGAACAGGTTAACTTCAGAACAACGCTTCCACATCGTGGAAATTTATTTTCAAAAACAGTGTTCAATTAAAAATGTTTATCCGCTTTTTTACCGCAAAATTCTCTTCAGTGATGAGGCGCATTTTTGGTTTAATGGACATGTCAACAAGCAAAATTGCCGTATTTGGAGAAAAGATAATCCACACGCCGTTCAAGAATTACCAATGCATCCCGATAAATGTACTGTTTGGTGCGGTCTATGGGCTGGTGGAATCATCGGTCCTTATTTCTCATTTAAAAATGAGGAAGGACGACGTGTTACCGTGAATGGAAATCGATACAGAATCATGATCAATGAATTTTTGGTGCCAAAACTTCCAGATCTGGATGTAAACGAAATGTGGTTTCAACAGGATGCAGCCACTTGTCATACTGCGGGCGAAACAATGGACTTATTGAAAGAACATTTCAACGACAACATTATTTCGAGAAATGGACCGGTGAATTGGCCTCCGCGTTCGTGTGATTTGACGCCACTCGATTATTTTTTTGTGGGGATACCTGAAATCATTGGTTTACGTGGATAAACCAGCAACGATTGACGCTTTGGAAACCAGTATTCAACGTGTAATTGCTGAAATACGTCCTCAAATGCTTGAAAAGGTGGTCGAAAATTGGACCTCCAGAATGACCTTCGTGCAAAATAGTCGTGGTGGCCATATGCCCGAAATTATATTTAAATGTTAAATGACAAGAAATTATCTACCAAATAAAAATTTTTTTTTGGCCATTTCATAATTTGGCATGTATTTATTTAAATTTCAAATCAGCAAGCTCTTATAAAAAACCCCCTTTATAAACAAAAGGAAAAAATTCGTTTAAAAAAAGTTACTAATTGTCCAATCCTAGAATAGTCGTTTAGATATTCCTTTCCTAGAATAGTCTTTTAAATTTTTAATACCAATTCTATTCAGTATGAAATAAGTTGGAATCACCGAAAAAAATTCTATTGGAAATGGTAACTCTTCTCTAATTGCACAAATACTTTAGTTCTCACTGAGTCACCATTACAATCGGTCGTTGTGGATTATCGTTACCGGTAAAGTTTATTTAAAATTTAATTAAAACATTTAATAATGTGCAAAGTGTTTAATATAATTGTTAATAGAATGTAATAAAATCATCTGAAGTGTTAAAAGTGCCAAATTGGGAATATCAGTCACATATTGTATTGTAAAAAATGCCAATGAAAAAAAATAAAGAGAAAAGCAAATGTTTTACTTATGTGTTTGTTGTTGCTTTTGAATGTGCAAAATTGGGAATTTCATCATATTGTATGTAAAAAATGACAATGACAAAAAAATGCAAATAAAAAAATTAACAGCAAAGCAAATGTGTTACTTATGTGTTGTTCTTGTTGTTTTTAAATCTTCTTCTTATAGCAAAGATATATGGGAATGTGTGTATGTGTTTATCAGTGTTATGCTTTCGATGCTTACAATGTGTTGTTGTTTGAATCATTCTAATGAAGTAAAGCAAAAAGCAGACTTTGTGTAAATGATCATTAACGTGTGTTTGTTTAGTTTTTAGTAAATAAAACATCTGGTGTTATTTTAAAGAGTTGCCAGCGTTAAAAATATTGTGAATAAAACGGTTATCGGTACGTGCATTAAATTATGAAAACATTTTTATTTGTCAAACCATTTTATGTGAATTGAAAGGTGAGTAAAATGTAAATACATATATGAAAAAATTGATGCTTTTGTGTTTTTCATTGCTTTTGAAGAAAAAGATAAGCAATATTTTATTGGACAAGCTACCCAAAGGATAAGCAAATTATTGGAAATCTATATACTTTTAAAGTTTTTTATATAAAAAGTTCTCAAGATTAAAATTATTATATACTATCATTATAATAAAAATTATTACGTACCTTAATTTTACTCATATACTTTTTGAAATATATTTTCGTTATCAAAAAAACTTAATTCTTTTTGAATACAAAAGCAAGAAAACTATCCAAGTTAGCAGTTTTCCTAGAAATTAAATGTTATTTTAACTATGAAAAATTTAATGCTAATGTCTAAAGTTGTTGAATAGGAACTGGACTTGTTTTTAACATATACTTCTGTTTTTCTGCGTCTTTTTTTTTAATTTCCCTGTAAAAGTTTTGTTGACTATATTGATCTGTCTGTATTACATAATATAATGCCAGCTGTATACCAAATACAGTCTTATATTCTTTCTCATCTGTAATGAGAACTGCGTGATAACTTTGTTTTCAGGGAAATGGTGTCATATTGGCCGAAACTACCGTGCATGTAGATTTGCCTGCACTGTGTTTTTACAGTCTAAGCAAACACTTTTATTGTTTCTTTTTTTTCAATACTGCTGCAATATTTACAAAAGAAGAAATAAATTAATTCATTCCCCTTTACTCTGTGCTAAAATTTCATTGTCTTTGCTACAGATAATAACTTTATAATAAATAGGATTTCCTTATCTTCAGTGAATGTCAGAATTTTTATGACACCTCGTTTTCCGTTTTTTATACTATTAGTTTTCTTCGTTTATTTACTTTTTATTATGCATTCGTTTGCCTCTTGCTCTCTTGTTGTCCAATGCTGTCAACGTGCAGGAACTTTTTTTGTGTTATCATTTATACAAGATTTTATAGAAGTAACTTTTTGTTATTATAGTGACATTTACCTTTAGATGTGTTTATCACAAACTGCAAACAGTTGTTAGAAGTTAAGAAAATAACAGGGTTGTATGGAGTTGGAAACACGCTATTTTCAAATAAAATTAAAAAAATCAAATAAAATACAATAAAATTATTTCCTTATTCGCTGTTTACCATAGACTCGGTGCCGTCTGTTAAGCTAATGACATCTTGTCGGAGGAGGTATAATTTTATAAGTACCCAGACTAAAGGCCAAGTCTATCCGTCATACGTTATGCGTCGCCTTTTTTTAATTGACATTAACGTACTGACGGAGAAGGTTGGCACAATGAATACTTTTTTGACGGATATTAAATCAGTTGTGTGTTCTCCATTTTCTTTATTTAACTTTTATTTTATTTATTTTATAAAACTTTTTATATATTATATGATTTTTCCTGAACACACAATACAAAAAAATAATCAAAACAATTTGAAAAACTTACTGATGTCTGTCAAAGTATTCAACGTACGTCAAAAGTTAAAAGTTGGCCAACTTTCGTACTTTGCGTTGACGCAGAAGTACTGAATGTGACAGCTCATATAAGAAGAAAGCATGCATTTCAATTCAGTTGTCAGTTAAAAAAGGCGAGGTATAATGTATGACGGATTCTATGTGTCTCGGCCTTAAACATCAGGGGCCAAATTATCGCATTCCATATCGATCGAAATTTCCATACAATTTAAATACAAATTTCGATCGATATCGAGTGCCGTAATATGCACCCAGAATAGGGCTGTCGTAACAAGAAATTTTGAAATTTATAGGGGTAAAATAAACAAACACAACTTTATATGTGTATGTATATAAATTAGTAATATTGTTATTCATTTCTTAAGAAAAAGGATTATTCCGCCAACTTAAAATGTTTGTTGTAGGCTACTCTTATAAGAGAACTTAATCCATACATTCTGATAGGGAAAAGTTTTTATTATTAAAAACAAAAAATAAAAGAAAATACAATAGAAAATTAAAATGTCATTTTTGTTGTTGTGGTAGTTTCATGCCTTTGTTAGAAATTTGTAAGTTATGTGGCCTTTTAATTCACTTAAATAAAACAAAAAGCAAAGAAATGAAATAATTAACATAAAGATAAGAAACTGTTGGCAGGTGAGAGCAATAATGAAAATTTGCTTTAAGCCAATTTAATGAAAAGAAAATCTTTTTGATTTTATGGCTGCAAGTTTAATGCGTTGGACCTTCCTTGACATAAAAATATATCATTTGCTTAACAAAATTACAAAATATGTACCTACTCGTATGTTAAAAATTACTGTTTTTATTAACTTGTAACATTTTCTAAAACTAAAGCTTGTGCCGCAGTTTGCACATCTAACCTGTCGTTGTTGTATTCTTAGCAGTGTGTTGCTGGCTAAAGTTTACCAAGAATTTAATTATCTTATTCCAATAGAAAGTATTTTGGTTCTATATTTATCGCCCCACTCTTTCATTAAATGCTGCTTCCATCCATAAAATAAATGCCTTTCAGTTATCCATCTATTCAAATTAAATAAGTTTTCTATTTTATTAAACAAAGACAATACGAGTTTATTGGAATTTCTTCAAAGTTCATAATCTTTTGAAAACAATGGAATTTGTATATGTTTTAGAAATTATTCTTACCTCTAAATGAATTAATAACTACTGAACAAAGAATTCGTATTACAAAGAAATTACTTAGCTAATGAGAAAAATTTAGGAAATGATGGTTGGCATTTTTCACATTTTAGTGAAATATACGAATTTTTTAATCTCTATTTTCAAATAGTTAAAAATGATTAAATTTGTGAAATGCTGTTGTCAACATACAGGTAATAAATTCCAATGTTGCTCTATGCAAAGGACATTGTCGTCCTAAAATGTGCCAGGTGAACTTTAGCATTATACTATTGCTTGTTTGGGCATTGATGCCTGAAATACAAGGCATTGTGTAAAGAATTTTGGGAAAAGCAACAATATGGGGACTCCAGAAATGTGGCCGCACACAAAACCAGCTCTAAACAGAGGTATTCCAACATTAAAGAGGCAACAGGCCAGAGTCTCAAAATGTTGTATTTTATCTCATTCGTATGGAAGATCAACTGGAGATATCCAGAAGGACGTTTTTTTTGCAAACTATTTTTCCGCACAGGCTCCTACGGGGTGACTCAGACCATATGCCAACGATGATGTTAAGTCGCACTTTGAACGTTTATGTGACTGACTGTACACGACTGATACCTTCACATATGAAGTAGCAATGGAATTAATCACGGGAAATCCGTCAGAAGGAACCGTAAATCTATACAGTAATCTGAGGCGTAGAAATAAACTAGTGCGAGTGAAACGCAATTAATCAGTGCTCTGGCTGCAGCTAAAAAATAATTGCCAACGGGGCTGGAGGTTGACTCAGTCAGAGATGCTTTGCGACTGAATTTCTTTATAAATTTTTGTTTTTTATATTTATTTTCCAGAATATAAATTTTTTAAAAATATCTTCTTCCTTTCTATTTATTTTATTTTTAAGGAAACCATTCGTGCAGTTATTGTTTGTTTTCGCCCTGATTTTACTCTTCTCGATTCAAAGCCATCAACAAGGCAAAGAAATGCGCGTATTTCAAAAATTGAACTGACGGAATAGACCATGTAACTCGCACCCACGGCGTACATATGCCGGTAATTATATTAAAAAATAAATAAATGCCATGAAATTGTATATCAAAATATAAAAAAAGTAAGAGCGTTATAATAGATCGTGTCGAATTTTAAATACCCTCCAAATATTTAGTAAATAAATCAAAAATGTTTTACCTGCTAGGTCAAAGTTCCTTTAAGACATCTCTATGGGCAATTTATTTTATAACTCGATGTTGCCAGGGTTACTCCGGGAAGGACCGTCAAGTAAACATCTCATCTTTGTCGCACAGAGATGTTTTAAAGGAACTCTGATCTAGCAGGTAAAACATTTTTGATTTACTTACTAATTATTTGGAGGGCATTTAAGATTTTGTAAAAAGTAAATTTTTGTCGTAATTAAGCGTAGAAAATAATTGTTTTCAAGACAGCCATTTAGGGGCCAAAGGTGGGGGGAGGAAGGTTAGTTAGGGGAAGATCAAACAACATCTCAACTTTATCGTAAAAGTTGAATAAGTCAATTTTAAAGGAATGTAGGCTTAAGGAATACATTTTTTTCAATTTACGCCAATTTTTTCCTGTAATATGTTACTTCAACGCCCACTAAGGGGGAGGAATCCAAAAATTTATTTGTCTGATTTTCTAGCTCCAAGTGAAAAGTTTTATGCTTAACAAAATTCCAAAAAAAAAATTTAAAAATGATGTTGCTTATTAGAGGTTGGTCTAGTTCTTCTTAGGGAAAGTTTTTCCCCTCTGGCCCTATTCAGCTCATTTACGAACTTAACCTGTGCTATCCTTCAAGATATATTTATACCAAATTTCAAGGATCTGGCTCTCTTCGTTTGAACTGAAGCGTGATTTCTACAGACGGACGGATATGGCAATATCGTCGTGGATGTCATCACTGATCAAGAATATATATAATTTATGGGGTCTAAGAGAGGTATTTCGCTGCGTAACACAGGGAATGACAAAGGGAATTCTTTTTTGGAAAGTATAAAATTTAATTTCGACAATATATCTGTCCTGTGTTATTATTTAAATTCTCTTTATGTTTCAATATATTTAATTAAATTGCATTTTAGAAACCACATGCACAAACGCATCGTTATTATGCTACCTGACTGGTTATTAATTCCAGGCAAAGTACAGTATGATTTCAAATTCTTTAATAAGTTTTTAGATTCAGATAATTACTCAACAGTATATTTGTATGTGTGTGTGTATGAGCGAGTGCCTACTAAGTTCGCATGCATTTCGCACATGAAAAATAAGACATAAAAAATTTTAAAAATTATTTTTTAATTTATACATTCAGCTGTTGCCAGAACATAATTTTCTCCCGCAAGGCTAAAAGCAATGTTAACATAAGATCTGCATACATGCCTGCATATCCACAGATGCTTTTCGAGTTTATACCGGCTATTCCGGAAAGTTAATTTAAAAAAATTAAAGATTTAAATATTTTATAACATCTTTGGTGAGCATTTTCCCCATATCTTAAAGAAAATTTTATTAAGTGTGAAGGAATATACAATATGTCGGTTAAATTAAAATACCGATTAGTTATTTAATTTAAGGCAAAAAAGGGAAGTCAACATCAGCTTTAATTATCCAAGTCATATTTTTGCAACAAATTTTCTGATACTAGCTCAACTGGAAATAAGTTTTGCTGCAATTTCCGCTTCTGAATGACAGTCAAAACTTAGCTGCGGTAAATTTGAATGCAGTTATTGTTTCCATTTAAGCTCTTTGATGTTACATTTCATTAGTCATGGCTTTTTGTAATAAGATTAAACTCTTTTCAGTTGATGTGTCAATAAATCACAATATAAATGACAACCGAACGCGGAATAAACTACTTGTACTCTTTACCGCTTTCGGTAGTCACAGGTTCACCAATTGACCCGAGAGTTGTGGTAGGTTTTAATTAGAGATATGCAAATGTCGTGATATTTTCGTGTCACGCATGATTCAAGCGTGAATCACGTGAATCGTGACCATAAGTTATTAAAATCACACGTACGTGCTAGAGCGTGATCCAAAAATTTAGAATCGTGAGTGATAGTGCACGCACTTAAAACAGAAGATAAGTTTTTTCTTTTGAATGTTTAATACTAAGGGAGTTCTTCACATCAAATACAGCTATTTCTATTGATCTCTTATCCATTTCACCAGAAATGGCATTTGTCCATAAAATGGAGGAAGTGCACGATTCACTTTCTTAACTGAGCATGAATTTTCATAATAAAATTCAATAATGTGCCAGAGTTGTTCGTTTGTAAGTCGATTCATGGTTAAATTAGAGACCAAACTGAACATGTTTAACACTGTCACGAAAACAGCTGAGCTGACAAACACAGCTGAGCTGACAAACACAGCTGAGCTGACAAAAACAGCTGAGCTGACAAAAACAGCTGAGCTGACAAAAACAGCTGAGCTGACAAAAACAGCTGAGCTGTCAAAAACAGCTGAGCTGACAAAAACAGCTGAGCTGACAGAAACAGCTGAGCTGACAAAAACAGCTGAGCTGACAAAAACAGCTGAGCTGACAAAAACAGCTGAGCTGACAAAAACAGCTGAGCTGACAAAAACAGCTGAGCTGACAAAAACAGCTGAGCTGACAAAAACAGCTGAGCTGTCAAAAACAGCTGAGCTGACAAAAACAGCTGAGCTGACAGAAACAGCTGAGCTGACAAAAACAGCTGAGCTGACAAAAACAGCTGAGCTGACAAAAATAGCTGAGATGACAAAAACAGCTGAGCTGACAAAAACTGCTGAGCTGGCAAAAGCAGCTTATATGACAAAAATACCTTAGCTGACAAAAACAGCTGAGCTGACAGAAACAGCTGAGCTGACAAAAACAGCTGAGCTGACAGAAACAGCTGAGCTGACAGAAACAGCTGAGCTGACAAAAACAACTGAGCTGACAAAAACAGTGTTGCCAATAAGAAAGTTGTAATCAAATCACCTTTTATAGTGAAATTTGTATTCACAATTTTTGCATATATCAAATAATAGATGTATAGATCATATAATGGATGAAGTGAAGTAGGAAGTGTGGGTTTCTCGACATGTGTTCGTTCCTCTACCACAGATCGCCCACCTTCACTATTTCTGCTTGCCTGTATAACAACGAACATAAGGGTTTTTGCCAGTCTCTCTGCAGCAATAGTTTTCAAACACAATTACATATGCTTAACGCATTACCCATAGTGACGCTTTCAATGTTAAAATTGTTAAAAACTTTTTCTAAAATCTACAAAATTACAATTCTAACGTAAGCAGTTTTACTTGGTATATCATTCGTGCGTGTAATAAATTTGTAAGGATAGCAGTAAACAATAGTATCCTAAAAGTAAGCATGAGACATCCTTATGAACTTTATTAAGTGTGTTAATAGCATTTTCAAGACAAATTTAAGAAAATTTCATATATTTCATAGCTACTTGAATAAACGGTATGACCCTAATTCAAAAGAAGGTATTAAATTGTGATTTATGCATTTTCATGATGAAGAACAATTTGATAATTCTGTTATCAATGATATCTGAAATTTGGTTTATAAAGTATAACAAATTTCCATGTACACAAATACAAAAGCAAACACACACACACACACACACACATTTACATACTTAATGACACAGAAGGATCCAAGGGCTTATACATATTCATAACTAAGAGTTGGATACACTAAGAAAAATTGTGAACAAACAAAAATGTAAAAAAGTTTTAAATAAATATTAAAGAGCAGCAAAACATTTTTATAAAATAAATTATATACAATTTATACAAATTAAGTTTCTTTACAATATATACTATTACTTGCCCTCCTTTTTCTCTGTGTGTATAAGGTATCATTATCTCAATACAAATAAACTAAAATTGCATAAATTACAAACTAAATTATAAATGTTATCTTCGCATGTGATATTTTCTAAATTGACAGATTGTCCATGCAATACTCTAACGATTATGTTGTCTAAATACTCGTAAATTCATTAAGTGTATTTTATATTCGTAGGCATGTTGCAGACACATCCTTGTAAGTGTCCATTTAATTTATCGAAGATATGGAGTGTTACTTAAATAATACTTAAGTTATTATTATACATGTAAAGAATGCTTAAGGTCTTTCGAAGCGATTTAATAGCACATTATTTTAAATAAATAACAAAATTAAGAACATAAAACATTATATTCCACCAGCTGCACACACAAGCAGAAAATATATTTTATTACCAAGAGAAGATATTTGTGTTATTTAATATATCAATGAAATTTTAAGCCTATCGCTTACTGATTTCTTCTTCGCTTTACTGATTCTTCTTTTGAAAATATCAAATATGTATACATTTTTATTAGTCGAACTGTCTTATGTAAATTGTTAATTTTTTCAAGGGGCTTAAGTTCGAATTTGCATGACTGCAAATGATTTTTTATTATTTTATTAATAAATGAATTTGTTCAAATTCTATTTATTATTTTTTTATATTAAGATTGGAATATTAAGAATATTTTCAATAATCATCAAACCAGCAGAACGCATCAGTACTGATTTCGAGGCCGCTACGTTAAAATAATAAAAAATCATGTGCAGTCATGCAGATTCGAACTTAAGCCTGTTGAAAAAATTAACAATTCAAATATGTTTCATTGCTAACAAAAAGAAAAATATTGTTTCAGTTGGTTACATTTATATATCAAAAAAATTTTAAACTGTCCAACCCTTGACTCTGTTTTTTGTTTTTGTTTTAATTTTTAATTAAATTTTTATGCTTCCTGAAATATAAAATAGGTTTGATTCACTTATGTGGTAACTTATTTGTTCACTTTTATTAAAAAAACAAACTTTTTTGGATTTTGGAAAGAACCAAATTTTTGATTTTTTTGGAATTTTAATTAAAAATTGAATTGCTCGTGAAGTATAAAGTAAAAAATTCAAAACTAGTACCTTATTTGGTTACTTTGGACTACCAACAAAAATTTCGGTTGCCCAACCCTGAAATCGAATTTTTGATTTTTAAACTAATTTAAATCTTCCTGAAAGGTAAAATAGTTTGAATTCATAAAAAAATAGTAATAATAATAAAAGTTGTTAAATAAAAACTGGGAACTTATATGGTTATTTGTATATAGCAAAAAAAAATGTCTATTGTCCAACCCTGGAATAGAATATTTCATGTTGTTTTTTTTAATGCCCATTTAGTGCTTCCTGAAGTATAAAATAGTTTTAGTTCCTCAAAATTTGGAAGTTAAATTGCTATTTCTATGTACCAAAAATATTTCAATTGTCCAACCCTGGAATCAAATTTTTTTTTTTTTGTTTTTGTTGCCAAACTAATTCTTTTCTGAAGTATAAAATATGTTTAGTTCATAAAAACAAATAAGCAAGCTTTTTGATCAGTTTCATATAAAACAAATCTCTATTGTCGAACCCTGGCATCGAATTTTTTATGTTTTTAAATTTTTATACAAATTTAATTCTTCGTGAAACCTAAAATAGTTGTCAATTACAAAAAAAAAATTAACCTTTTTTGTCACTTTTATGTAACAAAAAAATTTAGATTTTCGACCCCTGCAATCAAATTTTGGATTTTGCTTTAATTTTTCCCCAAAATTATAAAACAGGTTTAACTAGCAAAAATATTTAGTTTTTGGTAGTTAAATTTATGCAACATAATAAGTTTGGACTTTCTAGTTCAGGAACCGTATTTTCGATTTTTCTAATTCGGTTCATTTCCAATTCGTCAATCCAGTCTCTAGCTATTCTGGGAGCTTTGCGAACCCGATTTCACGTACGGATAGAAATCGGACATCGCTTATTCATCTTTCCTATCCATAAGGATCCAGAATATACATTTATTTTTTAAAAATAAAACATTTTAAAAAGTTGATTCCAGGGTTCGAAAATTAAAAAAAAAAATTTTTTACACAAAAGTAACCAAATAAGTTAGTTATTTCAGAAGGAATGAAATTGGTATTAAGAACCAAAAAAAAATTTTAATTCGATTCCAGGGTTGGAAAATTGAAATTTTTGGTACATAAAAGTAGCCATATTAGTTTGTAGTTTCGGTTTTGTTGTTGAATTATATCTACTTTATAGTTCAGGAAGAAGGAAATTGGTATTTAAAAACCAAAGAAAGAATAATAATAAAAAACATGATTCCAGGGTTGGACAATTAATACTTTTTTGTCCATTATAGCAACCAAATTGATTGATTAATTTGAGTTATTTTGTAAATTAATTCTATTTTCTTTTTACCTCAGGAAGAATAAAATTGGTATCCGATAAATAACTACAGAGTATAGGATTGTTGAACGATTATTTCACCTTCCATGAACTTGTTCAATGCATGCTAGAAAACTTAAAAATATATTTTATGCATCAATTATTTGGTATATTTTGAGAATTTAAATAAATTCAGTTTCACATTTCTAACACTCATTCAATACATCAACTGCAAATATATACGAGTACATAAACTTCACAATATTGTGTTCAACAGCATTATCTCTTTAGCATCATAAAGAAAATATTATTTATGGGTAAAATGTGAACAGCAATCGTAACAACAAAATATTATAATTAAACAGAATTGTAAATTAGTTGTAGTCTCAGTGCAAATTTCACAACTCCCAACTGCAGTAAATGTTTGATTGCGTAATACCTTAAAAGTTGTTCATTAACTTGGTTGTAGTTGAAGCCCGTAAACTAATCAAATTTTCTTTTCACAACCATAAAGTATTCAGATAATATGAGCACATGATGATGTAAAAATGAACTCAAGATGAAAATGTGGAAACTATGTTAATGTATGAGTATACACACACATACGATTATAAAAAGAGGATATGTTTCCTTATGTTCACTTGTTTGTTTGTGTGTATATTCCTGATAGGAAGATAAACGATAAAGTAATCGTTTTAAAGATTGTGTTTTACATGACCGGAAAAATCAAGTGGGATTTTTTTTTTAATATTCGTGGGATAGGCAATTACTTGTATTACGGTATCTGCAGGTGTTGTTGACTGAAGTAGTTAACACTTAGATTATGTAGCCGGCGAACGAGTGCTTGACTCCGCACTTGGTCATGAATATGACTTCAAAGTTCTCTGATGTGCGTTAGTGCAATCAATGTACATGTACCCAAAGCGATTAGGACTATCATCTACAGTAGCGTACATCTATCCGCAAAGTATAAATTAAAATAAATTCTTTCTCCTCTCATCTTTCTGTATCTGCTCTCCCACCACTATTCGTCCCCTTTACAATAGCGGCACTACGAATACCCTGAATATGGGTCATTCTCTGACTGTCACTCCTGACTAAGAAACCAATAATGAAGCGGTGAAAATTTTTATACAGTGCGTTTTCCAGCATAATATTGAAATTATAGGAAGTAATTGTTTTAGCTGTGCAACAACAAGAGTGAAGCCGTCAAAATTTGATTGAGTTATTCCTTCAAAATTTGGAAACTACAACGTGGCACACAATTCGTTTCCGTTAATTAAAGAACTTAAAATAGTTTTATTTTTACACACTCCAAAAAAGAATTTGGAAGGTATATTTACTTTGTCATTCCGTTTGTAACGAATCGAAATATTCATCTCAGACCCCATAAAGATATATATTCTTGATCAGTGATGAAATCTAAGACGATCTGAGCATGTCCGTCCGTCCGTCCGTCTGTGGAAATCACGATTCAGTCCAAACGAAAAGAGCTAGACTCTTGAAATTTAGTAAAAATATATTTTAAAGCTTAGAGCAGGTTACGTTCGGAGATGGGCTAAATCGGTTAAGAGCGAAAAAAGTTCCCCTAAGAAGAACCAAACCAACCCAGAAAAAACAACATAATTTTTAAATTTTTTTGGTTATTTTGTTAAGCAAATGATATATTTGTATGTCAAATACGGTCCAACGCCTTAAACTGGAGCCATAAAATAAAAAAAAATTATTTGTAGACCCCGCCCACTTTAGTGGGCGTTATTATATTCAAAAATAGCATAAAAATTTAACAAATTGTTTTACTTAAGCCTACATTCCAAAAAAATAACATTTTTAAGCTTTAATGACGAAGCTGAGACGATACCTGGTACTAATCTGCCCTACCCCCTTCTCCCCCTTCACCCCCTAAATGACCCTACCAACAAAACAAAAAAATTTTAAATTTGTATACAATTATCCCAAGCATTTATTTTTAGAGATTTATGACTGCCGATTTCTGCCCTATCCCCTCCTCCGCCTTTGCCCCCTAAATGGACCTATAAAAAAAAAATTTTAATTTTGTATATAATCATGCCAAGAATTTGTCTTTAGAGTTTTATGACTGCCTGTTTCTGCCCTACCTCTTCCTCCCCCTTTGCCCCCTAAATGACCCTACCATAAAATGAAATTTTAATTACTATAGAAAGTAAAAGCCCTGTTGCGATTACATCAGCCCTCAGTGCATACATAAAGATCTGTACCTAGAGTGGACACCATATCTGCATAGAGTGTGACAACATCCATAAAAAAACTTTACATCCAACCAAATCCACTGCTGTGATGATCACATCCCAAATTATGAAGGATACACTCGGCTGAGAAGAAGGGAAACTTAATCTCTTGTTCGCTGCACATGAAAAACTAAAGCAATAAAATAATATTGTGATATCTGTTTTTTAATTATCGGATGAGAGCTATTGTTAACGATAATAATGGTTTGACAGCCGGGACTGTCAAACTGTCCTGGCAATTTTTTGGACATGGTTTGGCATTTATCGCCAAATTTTCCTAAAAAAAAATTAATAACTGAACTGTTCGCCAGCACTTAATCTGCGTTAGGGTCAACATAGACGGCTTAGTGAGTTTGCACTTCTTGATTGTTCTCGCACTATTTTACTCTTCTCCTCCATATAAAATTTTTAACAGGACAAACATGTGTGCGTCCTGAAGCCGAAGCATCACCCTCTTAATTTATGACTTGAAAATTATTTCAATTGGAGCTTCAAAAACATTTCCCTGGAATTATATAAAAAAAAATAATCTTGTGTTTTCTGCTCAACAATGGGTTAAACACAAAACTGTTTAAGGACATTAGCAACAAACAAACAAATACACCGCAGCCATTGCCCTCTTGTTGTAAATTTACACTCACAAATATTTGTATTATTAACAAAAACACTAACCAGTGGATAAACATTTAGTTTTCGTATGTACGAGTAACAGATGCCCAGCATGTGGCCGCCTTTCGTCTTCAACTACAAACATACAGATGTGAATGGACCTTAAATAAAATTGTAGCAGGAGTGTCACAAAATTAAGCTCGCACCCCATATTGGCTTAGGGAGCGTGAGGAGCTTTTTGTGAAACATAATAAAATATATCTGCTAAACGAATTGCATTTAGAGACTTGGATTTCTAATGAACTGCAAGCGAAGAAAGTTAATTAAATATCGTATGATGGAAATGGCACTCTTATGAAATTTATTCACTCACTTTGAACGAAAGAAGAAATTTTGTGTGAAGAAGCCTGCAGTTAAAGTGTTGATTAAAACGACGCACATAGACATCCTATTCACAGTGTCGTGCAGTACCATTCATTGTGAGAAGAGTGAACAAACATTTTTTTATTCTAGAGCAAGGAAAAAGCTAGAAATCAGTTCAATATTTAAATGACCAACATTTACTTACTTCTATTCGAAGATCTTTAAAATGCTGACTATGTCATAAAGATTTCGGAAGCCTAATCTGTAATTCACCCAAAATTTGTAAATAATAAAATATACATTTTCCGCTCAATCATCCTTAAACAAAAACTTTAACCTTCAAAATCATGGCAACTTGAAGGCAAATGAAACCAACTCCTTCCAACCCCCCTCCTTCTTTAAGAAGTTTAAAACTTTTCTGTAGAATTAAGCCTGCAGGCAAATAAATCATCGGGCATTATTCTTGTTTAAAAATATATTAAATGGCTATTGTTGAAATTTTATTCTTATTTTGATGAAAACTTAATGCATAAAATAACAACAGAATGGGAAATTTTAAAGCATACACGCAGGCTGCGAAACAAATGCTTCTGTTTCTCTTTCCTTCCGTTTTCCTATTTCTTTTTAAATATATTCAAAACTGGCTTTTCTAGGGGGAAAAGATATTTATTAATTTTCTTTAAACGATTTAGAAGCAATTTGTTTTTAGAATTTATGGCTTGAAGGGTGTATTAGATTGGTTGAACTTTAGCTGATTTTAAAATCAGAATTGTTTTTGTTTTGTTTTGCTTTGTTTGGTTTTGTTGTGTTTAGACACGCCCAAGAACTTTAAATATTAGTTCAGCAAGTAGTTTGTTTTTGCCAGCACTTTAAAGTCAAACATATACTTATTTAAATAAATAAATAAATTTCAGTAACTCTTAAGGAAGTGGCAGCAAAATATGTTGCCATAGTTTTTTTGTATAATCATTTGAAATTTGATTCGTTAAGCGTTATAATGAACATGTCGTGAGTTGTTTAAAAGTTGTTGGTGTTTTTATTAAGCAACAACAAAATTTGTTGTTCGCTTAACGAATCAATTACCATAAACTGCCACCATGACTCTTCACCTTCAAATTTCTTAAGAATTCCTCGTCGTTTTTAGTGTTACTGTTGAAGCAGCATAAATATTTCTCTAATTAGAAATTCTATAAATTCTGCTTTACTCTTTCTTTGCCAGTCGTTTACATAAATTTGCAATAATTCTGCTAGGAATTTCAATATTTAGAACATTTTTTTTTTGGAAAAATTCGTGAACACTACCGCATAGAATTTAATCATATTTCATGCACCTGCTGCTGTTAGATAAAAAAAAATTGCGACGAGTATTTAGAGATAAAATTCAGGAATTTAGCACGTTTATTGTGCACAACCGTCATAAAAGCGATGCTCTGCAATTACGAATGTTTTTGTCTGTTAAAGTTATGAAAATATTAATACACTTGGAAAAAATAGTTCCAATGAATATAATGGGTCATCTTTTATGGGCTTTCAAATGTGGTTTTTCACACAAAAATCTAAATATTTCTGTGTTACACATGGAATGACAAAGTGAACAATACCCTCCAATTCTTTTTTGAAAGGCATAAAAATGGCAAATAAATTGGTAGAAGATCTGTAGATCGTGTGTAATTTGAAGGAACGTATTAATTTTGAAAATAGTATAAATGTAAAGTTTATAAGTTTGAATGTTTGCTCCACTGTAAAACTGCAAAAAGTATAAGACCCATATTTCGGTAAAGTATAGAATAGTTTTTATGTTTAACACATTTTTACTTACTCGCTGTTCGATATATTGGGCATAACAAACATGATATCAGGAGCAAATCATCCGAATCTGAAGAGCGATAAAATCCTTAAGGGAATTTTAGTAGAGACATACTCCAAAAATGATAAATTGTAGAACTATGCATTAAACACATTCGAGACAGCAGGCTACACGAACACATGACTACAAAAGCCACTGGCTACAATCGTCGCCTCGTAGTCAGCTACTTAATTATTTTTGAGACGGCAGCTACATTGTCAACATCTCATGTTAGTGCTGCCACTTTCATATATAAAAAAGCGCTTATTCTAAATCTATTTATAGACCGAAACAAAATTAATAATAAAAACACTTTATTTGTTTATAGCTCTTTATTGTTTTTGCATTTGTAGTAAATACATTTTGATGTCCTTTTTTTTTGTTATGGCACTATGAAAATGAGTTTATGAGTTAATTCATTTGTGACCTAGGTCACGTCTTTTATCGATAACGGCTATCAAATCTATAAAAAATTAGAGTTCAAATGTCGTTGCATCAAGTTTTTTTCAAAACAATGGAATTTTTACTTGAAAAGTCAGATACAAAGTTTCAAAATTTAATAATACTTGCAATAGGTGATTAAATTTAAAAAATATGTCTAACAATAGAAAGACATTTTGGAGTACTTTGAAATGATACCCAAATCGTTTATATGGGGCCTATATTCTAAGAGTTAAGTTATTAAAAAAAATAATAAATAAATAAAATTAAAAAATAAAAGCCGAGAGATAACGCAAAAAAATAAATAAATAAAAATTACAAAATAATTTTTATGCTTAAAAGGGCTATTAAATTTTTTTATTTTCAACAATTTTCATATTCTTGACCAGTTTGAAAATATTTTTAAACGCTTATTTATTTAAGATGTTTCACTGTGTTGGCAGCACTAATTTATTTATTAACGCCTATGAAAATAGAAACTACAGTCGAATCCGCTTTAGCGCAACACGCTTTACTGAAAACAATCGGAATACTGAAAGCGATACAAATCCCCTAACTGAGTTTAAACGCTGCTAGTCCTATTCACTTCGCTTTAGCGTAACATCGCTTTACTGAAAATATCGTATTACTGAAAACCAAAAGCAAGCCCACAACTACTTTTTGTATGGAACTTACTTCGCTTTAGAGAAAAAATAAACAATGACAAATTTATTTATTAGAAATAGATTGCATAACTTAAGGCTGAAAAAATTGTGCTAATTTTGTACGTTAAAAAATTAAATGGCAAAAAGTATTTGTCCTTTTCGCTCTTACGTACTTTATTGTATTTTTCTATTATATTGTCGTCAATGCAAGTGGCTAGACATTTTCGAGGAATTCGTGAAAAATTTCAACAATAAAATGAATAATTTTATTTTTAATAGAATTTTTACGTTAAATTGACGTAAAAAGATACGCAGATTTGATATAAAAAATATTGTTTAACTGATTTTAAACAGTACGCTTAACTGTAACAATTTTCAGTAATCCGAACTACGTTTTAGAGAAAAAACAATCGGATAATTGAAACAAAAATTGGGTTTTGGTTATTTCCAGTAAAGCGGAGTCGACTGTAGTTTAATTTGACTACAACCACAAAAGTAGCACGGACAACAACCTGCCGTGTAGCCATTAAAAGAATCATTCCCATATAAACAAGTGTATTCTTTTTTTTTATCTTGGACCAGCACTTAGGGGATGACCCCTATAAATATATGCAATGCATTGCGCCAGAACTGAAAACGAGGGGATAGTATTGAGGGGACAGATTAGGAAAGATGAGAAGATAGACAGTTGTTTTTGTAGCTATTTCAACCTTTTACTTCGCCGGCTAATTTTTTTGCTACAGGGCCGGCGAAGGTGGGTGCTGTTACTCTGCTTTTTAGTACATGATCGTGTCAGTCGCTGCCAATTATGTTCAGTGACCAGTGCTATGCCTTCATCATTCAAACAGGCTGGCAACAACTAACACAATCATGCACTAATGCTGATCAGAAGAATTAAACACAATATTTCATGACTCAGCGCGGGCTCGAACTCAGGAGCCTCCGCTTCATGAACACTTGTATTCTATTTCTGACAGGTTGTAGTCGTTAGCCTGCTGTCGTAAATGTGTTTAATGCTTTATTTGAAAACTACAATCATTAATAATTTTTTTAAAGTGTATGCCATTAACTCGCATCTATAAAATATTTACTGGCAAAGCAAACAAACAACCAAACAAACTTATCAATTTTCTAGCGTTATTCACAATGCAGCACTTAAATACACTTCATTACATTCGAATACTATTCATATTCTCGCTATGCCATTCAGTTTGTCTCTCCCAAAAATAAAAAACGACGAAAAAAAGTGAAAATAATAAAAGCACAGATAATGTAAAGACAGATTCTGTTGGAGCGGCTCCTGCTGTTTGAAAATGTTGCAGTCACGCATTAAATCGGATTTTTACGTATTTTAAGTTCCGGAATTTACATTTCAGTCTGCAGCACCGCATTAGAGTGTGCAACTCACGAAAACACTGGCACTGCCGCTGCCTCTGTTCAATACTTATGCACGAGATTATGCAGTTAACAGATTCTTTTTCATTGAATACAAGCGATTCTTTATTATTATTTTTTTTTGTGGAACAGGTAAAATTAAATTTTATCTAAAGCAATTGAAGCGTACGCAGTAAGTTTGTTTTAAAAATTACATTTTTATGCTAAATGTGGAAAAAGTTGCAGGTTTGTGTTTGTGTGTGTTTCCCCCCAATTTCACTATTTTCTTGCTCTCACTTTTTAGTTATTGGTTTTCAAATGTTTGACATGTTGTTTGTGTGTTTCCTTTCGATGCAACATACAAAATTGGTTTAATGGGATTTGCAGTTTGATTTTGCTTTTCTTTTATTTTTAAGGTTTCTTTTTTTTTAAATTGTTTAACGCAATTTGTTATAAAATTTTCTGAATATTGAGGAATAAAGTAAGTAAATTGAAAATAACAAGCAAAAGTGCTTTATACGGCTGTGTCGGACTTTTTTTCTGGTATTTTTTGCTTTCAACACTCACGTATTTCTTTCAAATATATCAAAGTGTTTAATGGCAAAAAGAAAATATTTGTTTCATTTGGTGACTTTTATGCAATAAAAGTGAATCAATAGTCGAATTCTGGAATCGTGTTTTTGCCGTTTTTAATTTTCTGTATCAATTTTGTTTTTCCTGAAGTATAAAATAATCTAAATTCACAGGAAAATCCACAATTAGTAACTTATTTGAGGACTTATGCATAGAAAAAAGATTTCAATAGTCCAACCCTGGAATGATCTCTTTTAATTTATTTTTTTTATTTGAATTTTCAATGCCAATTTAATTTTTCTTGTATTAAAAAGTAATTTGGATCTATTTTATATTTACTTCACTAAGAATAGAATCGCTATTAAAAATTAAAAATTTTAGTCCAGGGTTGGAGAACGGAATTTTTTTTGCTACATAAAAATAATCAAATACCTTTTTTTTGTGAATTGAGCCTTTTTTATGCTTCAGAAAGAATTGAATTCGCCTAAAATATTCAGAAAACTAAAAACTCGATTGCAGGGTTGGACAATCCAAATGTTTTTGGTACATAAAATTATTAAAAAAATACTACTAATTTTAGTTCTTATTTGATCTTGAAACTATTTTATGATTCAAGGAGACACGAATTGGTACTAAAAATCTGAATAAATGGTTTCCAGGTGTGGACCATTGAATTATTATTTTATATATAAAAGTGACCAAATAGATTACTAATTTTGGTTTATTGTGTTATTAAAACTATTCATATATTTGTTTGATAAAATTGGCAATAAAAATGCAAAATAATAAAAAAGACGATTCCAGGGTTGGAGAATTGGAAATTTTTTAGTACAACAAAGCACTAAATTAAAATATGGAAAACGGTTGACCCTAGAGACCGTTAATGCAACTTCCCGCTAATCGTAATCACATCGTAACGTAGAGTCACTATGTTCAGTTTAAAAAAAATTTTTTTTTTAATGTCTGCGTTCGTGACAAGAACGCATCAACCGGTTTGGATCCGATTACTAGTGACTGATGTGATTTTGAATTCAAGAGCTGATTAGTTAATGGAATCGATTGATAAAGCTCCTAAAAAAAACCCACATTTAAAAAAATTCTTTTGTTTGATATTTCGAAATCTGCCACCGGCTCCAATTTACAGAAAAGTTTTAAACAGCCCAAAAGTTGTTAGCGGGTCACGTACTTAAACACACACACACACAAACATGCTTCTCACTAGTCAGGAAAGCTGAAAATTTGATTTTTTCAAAACGTGGTAAAACCAATAACTTCCCGCTTTTGAATATTTTAAATTTTCTTTTCGGTTTAATCGTTAATCGGCAATAGCTAATTTTAAAAACTAAAGCTTAGTTAATTGTATAGTAATTAATCGGTTATCCGATTAACGGTTAACCAAATATACACAAGAACAACTACACTTGACAACAAAAAAATAAATTTGTCCAAATTTCAAACCGTTTTTGTTTTATAGCATTTCTAAATTTAAACTTTTAAGTGGCCCAGGCTAGTGAATAGTGTGCTAGGCTATCAGTATGTAGGTTATGGGTTCGATTCCCACCTTACACTCTAACCTGTTGGATTACAACGAGTGAAAGTCTTTGTTACTATTCTCTTTTAATGAAGTTACAGTATAATTTATTTATACCGTTTAATAAATAACCAAAACAATATTCTAGGCCAAATTCACAATAATTATTTGCTGTTTATCAGCCCCTTATTTCACAAATATTGTATAGAGATATTAGAGTTGGTGGCTGTAATTTTTATCTCTGTAATAGAAAAATTTAATTTACAGCCTATAATTTTACACCATCAAAATGGAATCATGCCTCAATACACTGCAGCTGTATTCTTGTCCAATGGAATAGGACATCATTGTCATATAAATAACATTCAAGTCAATTTTAAAATTTATGTGAGAAATGTTTCCTTTTTAATTAAATTCTCCCCGCCTTCCTTCCGCACATCCTGAAACTGTTTTATCTGCAGAGTTTTTGTTACACTGACATGATGTCTCAGAAGATTACTTGCACACAATGGATTTTCATTTTTAATTTCCTTATTTCCTTCTGCACAATATTAATTTATTATTTAACACGTAATTAGCTTTCTAATATTGTTGATTTTGATATTAAATTGTTATGATTATTATAACTTCATTACACCATGAAACGGATGACAAAAGAAAAATGTAATAATACAATAATTAATAATAATGCGTTGCAGTGTTAATGGCAAGTCTACACAATTAAACAAAAAAAAAACAATATGTTTAATATATTAAATTCTAGGCAGAGTGCAAGAGCTGATGTAGTTTCTCATGCCCGCGTTTAAAGCTCAAGCCAGTGTGTTGTCGAAAGTTGTGTGGATAAGAAAATTGACTACTAAAAAAAGTATCTGTAAAAATTTAATCGTATTACACATCAAATCTACACACGGTGAAAAACATTTAATTAGACCTTAAAGTTTTCAGTTT
This sequence comes from Linnaemya tessellans, assembly GCA_951800035.1. Classification (NCBI taxonomy): domain Eukaryota; kingdom Metazoa; phylum Arthropoda; class Insecta; order Diptera; family Tachinidae; genus Linnaemya; species Linnaemya tessellans. The sequence continues at coordinate 116,812,476 of OX637535.1, forward strand.
AACGTTTAATTTAAGAGCTAAAAACCACATTTAAAGAATAAATGCCAGTAAATTTTCACCAGATAATACGAAAAATAAATTATTTTTTTTCGACAATATTTTTATAATTTTACAGCTGAAGTGTTCGCGTCTGGTAACATAATGCTATAAACACAACTGGGGCGAATGACGAACTTTTCGTTACGAATATTCGTCCTTGGAAATAAAACACATTTAAGTAAATTAAAATATACACAACCAACTTTTCGAAAGGTTTATTTCTATTTCTTACGCAGACGAACGGCGAACAAATCAATATAAGGTGCCCAGGTTTCATATACTCAAAATGGGTTTTTAAGGAAAATTATAGTTCACTTCTGTATTGTTGCATGTAGCACGAACATGTTCAGTGCCTACTAAAAATGCATTCACCAATTCACAAAATTGTATCGTTTTTATTAATTTTGAACATATTTTATAATATATTATTTCTTCCTATTTCCTACTTTTTCATATGGTCACCTCATCAGCTGTTAAATGAAAAGAATAATTGATTTACAGAAAATAAAATTTTCAGAAAATTATTACAAAAAGGAATTTGTTGTTGGAAAAAATGGACACCACCGGGATAATTATTGAATGTCTAAAGAATCTGGCATCACAGGATTACAAAGATTTAAAAAAAAATTACAATTTTTTTTGTTCATGATTTTAATTTATTGGTCTTTATTGTGTTTCATACGAAGAATTTATAGAGCGAATTTATACCAACGAATTCGTCGTACTGAACGAAATTCGTCTTTCGTCCCAGTTGTGTTCCTACCATGAGGCGATGAATTTTCGCAATAATACCGGCGAAGGAGGTTTAGTGTAAAGCAGATTCTCAAACAAAAATTTTCGGATGTGTTGAAATTACCCGTCAATTCTTCTAACATTTCCACATGTTTTAATTGATTAACTTGGCAGCACTTAATTTAGTACAGCCAGAAACAGTGTTGCATTTCATAAAACCAATTCAATCACGTTTTTTCACCAGATGATTTTGTCGGTAAAATCAGGTTTTAGCAGTTCGTTTGAAGTTAAAAACCAACATTTCAGTGCAAAAACACTACAACTCTTGGTAAGAAACTTATGAAATTATTACTTCGAGTTTATCATTTTGCAATTTTATTATTTAGTACTTATGAGAATTTTAAAAGTATTTCACATCTTCTGTTATTCACTGGGTGATGTATCACGGAAATAAAATATATTAAGTAACAGTCATACATCTTAAGTGACATATTTTTCTGAGCCATATTTTTTTGTGCCATTTTTTTTGCGATTGTATGTGCATAAATCTTGTGCTGGCCAAAAGTTTACATAATATATCATAAAAATATTCTCGCTTGCAAACTCAGCTAGCAAAGGGCGAACATATAGGAAAAAAAAATAACTATATTAATTCTTTTTTTCTTTTAACGCCTACACTTATGCTACCAACCACAAACTGTTGCCAACAAAAATGGTACGCTAAATGATTTATAATGCCAATAAAAATCTCTCCATAGGAAATAGTTTTTGCTTAAACTCGTATGCTTCCTGCATGGTGATCTCACAGGGTGTATAAATCAAGGCAAATGCTGGGTATAAAATTATATTGAATTTGATAAAATTAATTCATGTTTTTGGCAACAGGTTTTATTTAATATTGAAAATGTTTTTTTTTTCTTAGTTTCATTTGCTTTTTTATATATGCCATATAATAAACTTTAGTCATTTTGATTAGGAATTTGACAAAGAAATCTTTAAAACTGAAAAAACTTTTGTTATTACAAAATATACTTTAAAAGTTTGCCATTTCAAATAATTTGTAATTTTAAGTTTGAACTTTAATGTTGATGATATGAAACTTAAATGCTAAAATGTTGGCTTGGAGTGCAGAAATATTATTGTTGCTAACGGAAGGGTTTAATTTAAATTTACAGCATTTGAATGTCAGGGATTCCCAAATAGTGTGAGTTTGATAGAATTTGATAGATTTCCTTTCAGAATAATGAAAGTGTTTATATGAAAATAATAATTTAACGGTTTGAGGTTAGGAAGTAAATTGGCTGTCAAATAAGGAAATGTCAAAAATTGATTTGCCATCTTTTTATATTTAATTTGTAGAAAATTAGGACAATTTAAATATAGAAAGCCAACCGACCATTGTTTATATTGACCATTTGTGAATTCGTTGCTTGAGAAATTGAGCGAAAACAACGCATTTTTCAACAAAATCATCTTTAGTAATGAGGCCCATTTTCAATAAGACGTTTATGTAAACAACAAAATTGTCGCAGATGGGGCTCACAAAATCCACAAGTAGTTGTCGGAAAGCCATTACCACCAAAAAAAAGCGGCATCATCGCTCCGTATTTTTTCACAAATAAGCAACGAAAGATGGCGCCACAAGCCACATTCTCGGTCAAACAATACAGTTATTGCATGAGTAATTTCCCAGTCACATAATTTCTCGGTTTGACGTTTGCAATTATTTTATTTGCGGCCATTTGAAAGGCCGGGCTTACGTGAACAAACCACATACAACGACACTCTGAAAAATTAAATTTGGCGCTAAATGGAGGAGATAAGCGAAGCTTTGTTGCAAAATGTGATTCAAAATGTTGCGAACGTCTACAGGTGGACATTTCTCCTATCAAAAAAAAATTCATTTTGAATTTCAAAAGAATTTTTTATTTAGACTCAAGTTCAAATCTGCCATCTGAAAATTATTTTTTTTATGAATTTTTATTAAATTCAAGTTATTTTTATTAAAAACATTTTCTAATCATCAAACTAGCAGAACGGATCAGTACTTACATACCAGAGCAGAAGAGCTGTTTTCGAAAGCCGCTACACTTTTATAATCAGTGCTCATGTGTATTTTGTTTGTCACCACTTATTAGGTGGCCCATTTGAATATGATAACAGTTTCTATTTTTGCTAATTTTATTAGGAAATTGCATACGAGAATTGTATCAAACCGGTGGTAACACATTTCTTCATAATACCAGTGTTGCCATTCGATTAACTTTTTGTTCAGACTAATTGTTCAAAATTTTGTTTTATATTCAGACAAGACATGATAAATATTCCAAGGCACAAGGGAAATTCAACATCAGTTTTTAATGATTCAACTTGCACAGCAGAGCAGAACAGCTACACTTTCGTCATCGGTACTCATTTGTATTTTATTATTAATAAATAAATTACGTATGAATTTTTATTAGTCGAACTTTCTTATGTAAATTGTTAATTTTTTCAACGGGCTTAAGTTCGAATCTGCAAGACTGCAAATAATTTTTTTATTATTTTATTAATAGATTAGAATATTAAGAATATTTTCAATAATCATCAAACCAACAGAACGGATCAGTACTGATTTTGAGGCCGCTACACCATCTCATCAGCGTTCTTTGTTCAATTTTTCCACTTTTGCGAGTGGTTGCTAGTTAGTAGTTTTATTATTAATAATTATTACTATCGCAGGAAGCGATTTTTTCGAAATTCATAAAAGTAATGAAAATTCATTTTTTTTCTACGTATTAAAAAATTATATACAAAAATTAGATTTGCTTGAAATCAGAAACATAATTTAAGATTCACTGAAGAAACAGTCCAAAAAGAGAACTTCTTAAAATGGCAACCATGTGTAAAAATCATTAGAAATTATGCAGATTTGCTCTACTTCCGCTTCACAATTTCGTTATTTTTTGTTTTTTGGTTTCCTGGGAAGAAATTTATTAAATGGCGAACTAACTGAACGGATTTTTTTTAAAGTAAATTGACACATTTTGGAATAATATATTTTTTATGCTTAAACTATTCACGATGACTTGCCCAGCGTTACTAAACGAGGGCTGGTACTACTAAAGAACAAACGAGCAGAGGACTTGAATACAAATGCAAAACCTTATATATTCTACTCTACAACACAACAGCATCAACTTATAGATTCATTCCTCTTTTATTCTAACGTTTATCAGAACCACTGCTTTTGTTAAGAACTGCCAACTAGACTTTAAGAAAATTTCCTTAAGTAAATCTTCATTGGGTGTGTACTTCTATGCGAATGCAAGCAAGTCTTAAGAACACTACAAACACTTGATCATAGATACACAAATACATAAACAAACGAGCAAACAAACAGATGTGGCAATGGCCAAAGTTCATTTGCTAAGAAAAGTTGCACCAACAATAATCGTAATCTTAACTTGGAATGTAGTCAAGCTGAAAATGAACGAAAATTACTTTGGTATTTAGCAAAGTTGTTAGCACCGAAATTAAAACAAACACAGAATTACGTACACAGACACTTGGAGGCATATACATAACAAATAATCCTTTATAGTTGCACACACACACACACACACACACACAAACACTTCTAATTGCATAGAAATGTAGATAAATGAATTTTGTGCATATTAAAATTTCAAGGGGATGTCCTTTCGCTCAGGCATAAATTTAAGACGTTAAAAGATATCAAAAATTTACTCTTTGGCAAAATGTTGAGAATATGAAAATAATCATTGAGAAGATTATAATTTAAAGAATTTATATATTTGCTTAACGAGCGCTGGGCTTGTAATTAAATTTAAAATTTTATCTGCAGTCGTCCTGTGAAATATGTAACAGACATGGATTTCTGGCTCCACAAAATCTTTATTGTTAAATAATTTTTGTTTCATTTCTCAGTTACATATTTGCACTGTTTTTCAAATGCATTCTTTGCTTGGAAACACTTTTCTGCAAGCGAAACACATTTCTGGAAAATAGTTATTAACCAAATTTTCTTGATTAAATTGCCCTAAAATTAAATATACAACTGCAAGTATTAAGGAAAAAAGATGGAAAACGAAAATTTGTATGTGTAAATATTTTATTTAAACACAGAATTAATTTGCAAAAGCTCCAGATTCAGTAAGAATTTAAAAACTTTAATATTGTCCAAAAGGCAAAGCAAACCTAAAAAAGTAAATAATTTTTAAAATGAATATCAACACACACACGCACACACACCATGTAAACATTTTATATGTGCAACCTAAAACAAACACATTTACATATTACAACTGCTGCCCGAACATCTGTTTAAGTGGATTACCTTCAACGTATTCATCAAAAAGCCTCAACATAATTAATCTTGTTAAAGGGACGGCATTACCCTAAACAGGTAAAGTGGTGTGTGTGTGTGTGTGTGATGACGATTGCACTTGAAGGCAATATAAATTGTGGCGGCAATAGTATGGCCAAAAACATTGTTGTGTGAGGAGGGGAGTAATAAAAACACACACAGTCGTACGTGCAACAAAAGTTCTATTTCAATGTCTGCTTGTTGTTGTAGTTGTAGTTACAAACCTGATGTATAAATTTTCTTTATTAAATAATTTGAAACCCTTTTTTTCTTGTCTCACAACTATAAAAGACAAATTGTACAGGTGTGCGCAACTTTTTACAAGGTCAGCATTTGTGGCTACAAAGAAACAAACGTGGCAGGCGATACTGATATTTCAGCATACAATTCGAGCGCATTTACTCTCTCGCCCAATTATTACTGGGTAAGGCGGATAGAACCAGAACCCAAGGGACCTTTTCTGCAGCCTGAATATTCAGATTAAGCCTACGAATAACACCAGCTACTGGATGAAAGATTTAAGATTTTACTTGCCAGATACGGGAAGGAGCTTTAGGTAGAACTAATGGTAGGAACACAACTGGAACGAAAGACGAATTTCTTACAGTACGACGAATTCGTTGGTAAAAATTCGCTCTATAAATTCGTCGTATGAAACACAATAACGACGAATAAATTAATATAATGAACAAAAAAAATTTTTTAATTTTTTTTTAAATCTTTGTAATCCTCTGATGCCAGATTCTTTAGACATTCAATAATTATCCCGGTGGTGTCCATTTTTTTCCAAAAACAAATTATTTTTGTAATTATTTTCTGAATATTTTTTTTCTGTAAATAAATTATTCTTTTCATTTAACAGCTGATGGGGAAATAGGAAGAAATACTATATAATAAAAAGTGTTCAAAATTAATAAAAAGTCGTCGGAACGATAAATTTTTGTGAATTGGTAAATGCATTTTTAGAAAATGTTCGTGCTACATGCAACATTACAGTAGTGAACTATAATTTTCCATAAAAAACCTGTTTGAGTATATGAAACCTGGGCACCTCATATTCATTTGTTCGTCGTTCGTCTGCGTAAGAAATAGAAATAAACCTATCGAAAAGTTGGTTGTGTATATTTTCATTTACTTAGGCCGGATTTTTGGGATCTCAGTTAAACTAGGTTTAGTTAATCTGAAAACTGATTTTTGCCGCTATTATCAAAATTTTGACGGAACAGCTTAGTTTTGCTTAAAATGTGTGTCCTCAATGAAATAATAGAAAAAAATCGCAGTTTGCTAGTTTGCACTTCGTTAAACTAGGTTCGTAAAACTCGACCTTAAATATGTTTTATTTCCAACGAGGAATATTCGTAACGAAAAATTCGTCATTCGTCCCAATTGTGTTTAAAGCATAAATTTGTATTAAAATCAAAACAATTTTGAATTCGATACTGGGATGGGGCAATTGAAATTTCTTTTGGTACACAAAAGTAATTTTTTTTGTGCTAATTAAAACTATTTTATAATTCATGAACAATTAAATAGGTATTAAAGTTATTAAAAAATCCAAAATTCGATTCCAGGGTGGGGAAATCGAAATATATTTGGTGCATAAAAGTAACCATATAAGTGTCTAATTTTCAGTTTTAGGTGAATTAAACCTATTTCGTACTTTAGGAATAATTAAATTGGCGTGAAAAACAAATAAATATAAAAATTTGGTTCCAGGGTTGGAAAATCGGTTTATTTTTGGTACAGAAAATTAGTGATATAAGTTTCCAATTTTCGGTTTTTAGTCATTTAAACCTATTTCATAACTCAGGAATAACTAAATTGGCGTGAAAAACAAATAAATATAAAAATTTGGTTCCAGGGTTGGAAAATCGGTTTTTTTGGTACAGAAAATTAGTGATATAAGTTTCCAATTTTCGGTTTTTAGTCAATTAAACCTATTTCATAATTCAGATATAATTAAATTGGTGTGAAAAAGCAATAAAATTAAAAATTCAATTCCAGGGTTGGATAATCGATTTTTTGTGCAGAGAAGTAGTCATATAAGTTTCCAATTTTGGTTTTTTGGTGAATTAAATTTTATATTTCAACGAGAATAAAAATAGAATTAAAAATAAAAATAAAATCAAAATGACGATTCCAGGGTTGGACAGTCTTAACTTATTTTTTGGTTCAGAACAGTTATTCATGCATGTGCTGTGAATCGCACGATTGTCGAATCACATGCGACTTGAAAAACGCCAATTTCTTTTGAACGATTTTGAGCGATAACTAGCTCCAGCACACCAATTTTTTGTGACTTCAAATCGAAAACGCTTTATTTCATGCGATAAGCGATTTCCATCACATGGCCGATTATCTTACTTCAGTTACATATTTGGGTTGTTTTGTGCATTAAATTATTTTTATATTTTCAAAAAAATAAAATTGGTAATAAAAAATCCAAATAATAAAAAAGACGATTCCATGGCTGGACAATAGAATATTTTTTTAGTACATGATATTTTTTTTGCTTATAAATTAAACAAATTTGATATATTTTAAAGCAGTTCAATGCCATTAGAAATAAAAAAAAGGAAAAATTCAGCTTCAGAGCTGTAAAATTTAAATTTTTTTGAAATATTAAAATAGCTAAATAATAAACATTTTGTTAAATAAAACATATTTTCTACTTTGGAAAGAAATAAATCAGTATTGAAAATAAAAAAAATCAAATAAGGCCAGCCCAGCCGAATATAACACTTTTGTTTGTTTTTTCTATTGTGGCTGCCTTTCAGGCCCGCCTAGGATTTTATAAACTTTGTCAAAATATGCAGGAGTCATCATTAAGAGATAATCTTTCCTTTTCTTACAAAATTCTTACACAAACTGCCTCTTCTAAAGCACAATTTAAATGACAACTTTTTCCTCACCCTGTGCTTTTAATAAACGATGTGCGTATATTCTATATGTATTTAATACAGAGGAATTTTCAATAGCATATCTTTTGTTAAACTTCCATACAGGAAAGCCATGAAAAAAAATTTATCTCTCAGTTCTGCCGTTTTTTTTTTTTCTTTTTTTCCACTCAGCATTTGTGCAACTTTACAAAAGCCATAACAGTTTTGACTGTAATGTGCCTTTTAGCCATCTTAGTGTCTGTCTTCCGTATGTCATTTGCTTATCTCTGCTCTTAAGCTGTTGGCCATTTATTTATTTGTTTATATAGGTTCGGGAAAGAAGATAAAAAGATGTCCACTTTGGTTGGGTTTTGGGCAGAATATCCAAAAGCGTTAAGCGAACGTGTAATAAAAGTTTGATACTCTTTGTATATGATTTTTTGTTATCTGAAACGGTAGATTTGTTTCATGGTTTCCGGAAGTTAAGAGCAAAATACTTTGGCAGATAAAAAGTAAATGTGTGACTTTGGAAATGACTTAACGATAACATTTGAGGAATAAAGGAAGAAAGTCAAAGTGCCAAAGACACATTTTATCCTTTCAGCAGATAAATAGGCAACATTAGCAGCAGCAAAAAAAAGACAATTTTGATTTAAACATATTTGGCTCCTAGAAATATTTAAACTTAAGGCAGTTATCGGTTTTCATGTATTTGAACTCGAACTGCTAAATTAAATTTGTTAGAGCAACATTTTTCATTGTCACTTAAAATATTTTCTCTCACTTCATTCTTTCGAAAAAATGCATAAATTTTAATACAATTTAAATGTTACGGCAATTCGTGCCACCAATTGTGACTTATGGCTGACACGTCGCGTTGTCAGCTCTGATGTTACTCACATATCTGAGGATGTTGTCAGTGACACTACACGTACACTTTTCATATGTTTTATAAAATGCAAAGAATATTTAAATGCAAATCGTTTTTTCTTATTTTTCTTTTTTTATAGACAATATTTTTTTTTCTTTACAGTGCGTTTTCCCAACAATATATTTGTATGCATACGAAATAATCCTCTTCTACTGCTAAAGAACTAAACCGAATTTGAACAAGGTTGTGCCGCTCAGTTTCAAAAATTATTTGGTTCCACATAATCTTTTTCAAAGCGGCTCTATAGTGTTTATCTATTAACAATATAGATGGGAAAAATTAGCCAGTAAATGAATAATTTTTTGTTGCAAAAAATTCAGAATAATAATCAGACGGTAACAAGGGTATTATGACAATAAAATGTTAACATCAGGTTGATACAGTTCTCGTATTCTTTTTCACAATAAAATTTTTTTAAATAGGAACTGTTATCACATTCAACTAAGCCACCTAATAAATGGTGACAAACAAAATGCACATGAGCACTGATGATGAAAGCGTTGCGTCTTTCGAAAACAGCTGTTCTGCTCTGCTGTGTAAGTTGAATAACAAAAACTGATGTTGACTTGCCTTTGTGCCTTGGAATATTTATCATGTCTTTCTGAGATTTAAATTAAAAATTTCGAACAATCAGCCTATAGAATCTTAATTCAATTTAATATAGCAATATAAAAATGTTCGTTAAAATTCGTACCACATATTTATGTTGCGTTTTGCGGTTAAGCTGATTATTTTTAAACGAACACAATTCCTAATTTAATAAATAATATTAATATTTGAAACTAATAAATAATATTTGATCTTACCTAAGAGACGTTTCCACTTCAACTGTCTGAACCTATTCCAATTCGGCTGTATTTTTTATCTTGGACCAGCACTCAGGTGATGATGCCTACATATGCACTGCATTGTGCCGGAACTAGAAAGGAGGGCATAGTATTAAGGGGACAGATGAAGAAAGATGGGAAGTTCGAAAATTTTTTTGTAGCTATTTCAACCTTTTTACATCGCCGGCTAATTTTTGATACAGGGCCGACGAAGCAGGGTGCTGTTACTCTGCTTTTTACTACATGGTAGTGTCAGTCGCTGCCAATTATGTTCAGTGACCAGTTCTATGACTTCATAATTGCAAACATGCTGGCAACACAACTAACACAATCATGCACTAATGCTGAACAGAAGAATTCAACACAATATTTTATGACTTAGCCGGGGTTTGAACTCAGGACCCACCGCTTCATAGTCTCGTGTTCTACTACTTCAGCCAACAGCACCCTTCAACAAAAATGATGAAATTTTCGCAATATTATTTATTGTGGGTCCTAATGAATAGTGAAATCGATTGGGCGGTGTCCGTATGTCTGTTACTAATATTTAATTTTTTATTTTTTTTTTTGTTAATATATAATGAGAAAAACAAATTGATTTTTTTTAATAATATTATACAAAAAAAAATTATTATACAAAAATTGGGTGGTGATTTGTCTTATCATGCATTCATGCCCGTATTCTACTTAATACTTTATTTTCCCAGAGTTTAAATCCTGTCCTGCAAATTTTGTTATACAAAAATATTTATAATCTATTTGTAACTCTTACAGATAAACGTGTGTTACTGCAATCGCATTCGGTTAAACGAAAATGGAAAATTGCTGCAAAAAAAAAAGAAAAAAAAATAAGGTAAGTGAAAGATGTGTCTCTATTAAACTAATTCACTACAGTTAAGTTCCATAAGATGTGGTAGTAGAAATAAAACAGAGCTGAGTTCATTTTAGTTTGATTTTAATTTTATAAAGGATGCGCATAGTACATGCACGAGTATATAAAAATATAATAATTACTTCATTAACTTTCATTACCAAAGCTGCGTTTTTACTAAGATTTATTGAGAGAAAAAGCGGGCAACACAGTAAATATTTTATAATTTTTGATAATTTTTGCTGAGAAGCCAATCACAAATTGTTTTAACAGAAATGAATTCGTTTTGAGGCCAATTTAAGAGCCCTTCGCCATTATATGCTGGCATGGCTGATGACTGATTTTGTTACAAATTCTAAGAATACAATAAAAAACATTTTAAAACAAAAGACAATTAATTAATTTTTTTTACAAAAAAAAAACACAAATAGCGTTATCATATTCAACTAAGCCACCTAAGAAGTGGTGACAAACACAATACACATGAGCACTGATGATGAAAGTGTTGCGGCTTTCGAAAACAGCTGTTCTGCTCTGCTGTGTAAGTTGAATAAAACTGATGTTGACTTTCCTTTGTGCCTTGGAATATTTATCATGTCTTTCTGAGATTTAAAAACAAATTTCGAACAATTAGCCTATAAATCTAAATTCAATTTAATAAAACAAATGAAAAATTGCTTTCAGCAGTTGAAAAAAACAATTGTATTATTTTTGGAATTGGGCTTTCACCGAAATGTTTGCTTCAATATTATGAAATGTTACGTATACGTCATGTAGCAAAAATTGAAACAAAAATGCTTGCATACTTTTAGTCATATTCGGTTAAATAAAGGCAATTGTATGATGCTGCGAATGAGTAATACAGTGGAGGCTCGAAAAAGTTAAGTAGTTTGTTTTTGGGGTGATAAACTTTTCCGAAATCTTAACTTTTCCGTAGTATGAAAACTGCATATGGTTATATGTACTATGTATTTACTGATTGTTTATTTATTTTAAAATTGGGATTATACATACATATATACATATTTATATGTACATATATATAATTTTTTTAATATGAAAAACAGTTAGAAGATATGCATATATTAGCATAGGCTAACATATTACTACATATTTCGATTATTTGTTATTTGTTGCGGTAAAGTAATCAGTAGCTTTATTTTGATGGAGCTTTTTATTTGAATGCCATTTTACGATATCGGATCGTAGTTCGTGAAGCTGTGAAATATGTTTGTCGGAGGACTTGGCATTGTACTCATTCCATTTGATCAGAGTATTAACTGCGCATATTGCATCGTTATATGGTACGAACTCTGGAGCTTCGGTCACATTGTCATCCTCTTGATCCGTGCCTGTGTCCGTTTCATTCTTATCAAGGCTATCGGAATTCCACGTAGTAGTCTCATCACATGAGAGAATACAATCAGGTGCAAGTGTCGTCAATAACAGTTAAAGATTGTAAATAAAATTTGCAAAAATTATAACGGTAACTGCTATACGCACTTATTTTATTTTTGTTGCGCATGTATGTCTCACTGTATTTATAAATATGAATTGAGGATTGAAATATAAGAAGTTAAAATGATCTTAGAAACAGAAAAACAAAATAAAAAAAATTGTCTCTGAAAAGTTGAGAAGCACTTAACTTTTTAGCGTCACGTGTGGTAAATAAAAGCTGCTTAACTTTTCCATATACTTAACTTTTCTATGACTTAACTATTTCGAGCCTCCACTGTATTTACGACTGCAAAGCCATTGATGCTTTGCTAACATTCTGGTTGGTGTATTTACCGCTTCAGGTTTTCAGTATTTTTTTTTTCGCTTTTGAGGTTTTTTCTATTTTCAAAGTGCTTCCAGTTGCAATTTAACTGCCTATTTTTCCAATGCAAAACTGCTATGAACATGTAGAATGACTGTGTAAACTGAGTGCTAATTTAAAGGAGAATGATTTTCAAAATATTTAATTATATTTTTGAACGTAATTGTTAAGTATTAGAAAAAGTTTAAATTTATTTAACAAAATCATATTTTAGTGTTTCTTTAATTTAATTGAAAGTACTTGAAATTATTTGCAAGCAAAGATAGTTTCATTTAATAACGTTTCTTTACGAACTTAAAAGTTCTTCATTGGTGCAATAAAAAGAGAGACTTTTACTTTCTTTAAAATATACTCCCTGAATGATTGAATGACATTGTGGCTTCATGAAAAAAAAATATATAAAATTGATTATATATAGCCCAAAAATTAAAAAATTAGCCCACCCCCATATTCATAAAAAAATAAAACGTATTTGAAAACTGTTTTAAGAACATTTTGTATATATCAGCTTGATACAGTTCTCGTATTCTTTTTCACAATAAAATTTGTGTAAATAGGAACTGTTATCAAATTCAACTAAGCCACCTAATAAGTGGTGACAAACACAATACACATGAGCACTGATGATGAAAGGGTTGCGTCTTTCGAAAACAGCTGTTCTGCTCTGCTGTGTAAGTTGAATAACAAAAACTGATGTTGACTTGCCTTTGTGCCTTGGAATATTTATCATGTCTTTCTGAGATTTAAATTAAAAATTTCGAACAATCAGCCTATAGAATCTTAATTCAATTTAATATTTGTATAAAATAATTTGATTAAAATATGTACATATCAAACTCATTTTAAATTTTATGAATACCGGAGTAAATGTGGCCCAAAATTTATGAAGATGGACCCAAAGTAAATAAAAAATGTTCAAAGGCCTTCCGTCCCTATTTTATTTCCTAAAACTTTTATACTTATTTGATATTTTCTGTATAGCTGAACGTTGAGCGCATTTAAGAATTTTCTTCGCTAGAGATGGCGAAAAGTGGCTTGGCGGCTTTCGGCCGGTTTTTAGGCTTTTTCTTATAAGCATATCGAAAACTTACTTCAGTGAGTGAACATTTTCCGGCATCGCCCAAATATAACGAAACAATGCCAAAACATTTTGTCTTGCTTTTCATATGAATTATAAAAAAAATTTTTAGGGAAATATTTTTTGGTGGTTTTTCGTTAATTTTTTTTATATTTGCATTTTTGTTTTGAGCGATTTTTCATGCTTCATAACATTATAATTCTGAGAATTTCAATAAGAAATTTGCTGATTGAAGTAAACGCTAGTAAAAATACAGAATGATCAAAATAACATGATCCTTCATTATTTTATTTGTTATTGATACATTTTTGTTTCTATTTAACAAGTAAAACTTTTTACCAACTTATTTGTGTAATATTTTGCGGAAAAAGTTATTGTATTCATTATTTTGATTTATCTGACGACGATGTTACAACTTCACTTTGTTTGAAAATATTTATCTGAATACTAGAAAAAACAAATTTTTTTTTAAATAAAATAAAACAAATTTTCTCGTTAGGACTGCGAAGCATCTCCAACAGATTTTATCAATCACGTTTTTATTATAAAATACTTGCATTAATAAAACTTTCAAAGCACATTCAAAATATTGTGTTCGAGTTTCTTATTTAAAGATTGTGTTGTATGTACAGGCTCTCTCCGCACCAGCTGTTAAATAAACCATAGTGTGAGTTACAATTTTCATTTCGCTTAATTCTTTTATTCATTTATTTAATGTGAGTGTATCGAACAGTTGTTGTTTTGAGAAATGTTGTGTAAAACTCTGTCTTCAAATAACTTTAGATGACAGAACAAGTCTTGCGCCACACAAATTGTAATTGTAACTTTACAGGAGAAGGTCAAAACATTTTGTGTGTTCAAATTTTAGGTTAGGAAGTAAATTGACTGTTTAATAATGAAGTGGCCAGAATTGAGTTGTCAAGTTTTGACATTTATTTAGTAAAAATTTGGGAAATTTTAACCATGGAACGCTACAGTCTGGAAGAATTTTAATTGTAAAAATTTACTATGGTGAATATTTTACGGTATTACCTCATGATATTCGAGCAGTTTTTTCTTGTAATCAGGCTCCTTCTAAGGCCGCTTGGGGTAATTTAACGGCTAAGTTTGAGGTTCACGGTACTGTGGCCATAGTGATGCCAATAAAGGGTGTTTTTTATGAAGTTTTTTTGATGTGTTAACATCTATACGCGCGCCTCTAGGGCAGTAAACTATCAGTTTCAATACATACGCAAGTGTAAGTGTAAGACTTTGTTTGTTTGTTGCTGTTGCTTGGCAGTCGGTATTGAAAGTGATTATTGGGCGATTTTCATATAATTTTCCCACGCGATTTTCTCCGGAAATTCATAGCCGATTTTATTAATTTTTGGATTAAAACGCTAGTGCGGGTTTCGACGAAGAGTTTAGGCCAAAAATTAAGGCGATCCGATACCGGCGAGCGGAGATTTAAGTGTTTTAATTCGGAGTATTAATTTGGAGTAATATTAGAAAAGTGTTTTATGTTGATCTTCGGTTTTGTCTTATGCATAGCAAAGAGAATAGTGACGTGGTTATACGTACATATATAAAAATGAGATAGCAAGACAGCAACGTATGTGGCTTATGTACAAACATAACAATGTATGTATGTACGTTTGTCTGTTGCTTTGCATTCTCTTTGTTTTTTGTGGGTTTAATATAAAATAAATAAACAAAAAGGTGTTAACACATCGAACACTCATTGATTTTTTTATACGAATCACTCTGTTGTCTGACAGCTGTTTTGACAGTTTAAAGTGACGTCTCTACTCAGTATTGTTTGGCAAATCATCATGAACAGATTAACGCCAGAACAACGCTTCCACACCGTGGAAATTTATTTTCAAAAACAGTGTTCAACTAAAAATGTTTATCCGCTTTTTTACCGCAAAATTCTCTTAAGTGATGAGGCGCATTTTTGGTTGATGAATATGTCAACAAGCAAAATTGCCGTATTTGGAGCCAAAATTAATTCACACGCCGTTCAAGAATTACCAATGCATCCCGATAAATGTACTGTTTGGTGCGGTCTATGGGCTGGTGGCATCATCGGTCTTTATTTCTTATTTAAAAATGAGGAAGGACGACACGTTACCGTGAATGTAAATCGATACAGAATCATGATCAATGAATTTTTGGTGTCAAAACTTCCAGATATGGATGTAAACGAAATGTGGTTTCAACAGGATGGTGCCACTTGTCGTACTGCGGGCGAAACAATGGACTTATTGAAAGAACATTTCAACGACAACATTATTTCGAGAAATGGACCGGTGAATTGGCCTCCGCGTTCGTGCGGTTTGACGCTACTCGATTATTTTTTGTGGGGATACCTGAAATCATTGGTTTACGTGGATAAACCAGCAACGATTGACGCTTTGGAAACCAGTATTCAACGTGTCATTGCTGAAATACGCCCTCAAATGCTTGAAAAGGTGGTCGAAAATTGGACCTCCAGAATGACCTTCGTGCAAAATAGTCGTGGTGGCCATATGCCCGAAATTATATTTAAATGTTAAATGACAAGAAATTATCTACCAAATAAAAATTTTTTTTTGGCCATTTCATAATTTGGCATGTGTTTTATTTAAATTTCAAATCAGCAAGCTCTTATACAAAACACCCTTTATATCCTCTGTACTTGTCTACAATTGGGCATCCCCTCATCCAACTTCCGTAACATTTTCCAGAAATTGTTAATTTTTTTTTTTGGGCTTAAGTTCGAATCTGCATGACTGCAAATGATTTTTTATTATTTTTATTAATAAATGAATTTTGTTCAAATTCTATTTATTATTTTTTATATTAAGATTGGAATATTAACCTCCATATTCATAAAAAGATAAAACGTATTTGAAATATGTTTTAAGAAAATTTTGTATGAAAAAATTTGATTAAAATACATTTCAAACTCATTTTAAATTTTATGAATACCGGCGTAAGAATATTTTCAATAATCATCAAACCAGCAGAACGGATCAGTACTGATTTCGAGGCCGCTACGCCATCCCATCAGCGTTCTTCAAGTTATTACCTTTTTGGTTAGTACGAAATTCTCCAACCCTGACGATTAATATTCCCAATATTCCATGTATCTCTTTCGCTTTTTCCAGAGCCATCGGCTGCTGATTGCTAAAGCTTCTTTGTTATTTATGTTCAAGTAATTGAATTTTCCATAAAGATTTTCATCGCCTACAAAATTCAACTCGTTAAGTCGGCCATTGTTTCCTTCGAATGTTTGTAAATTGGCTGTTTCAAAAACTGAACGAAAACAACGCATCATGTTCAGTGATGAGGCCCATTTTCAATTCGAATATCGGGTGCTTATCTTAGCAAATTTGTGTCAGATCATGACCTGACAACAGAAGAAACTCTCTATAGGAACACAAGCAATTCTTGGAAACAATTAAAAGTGTTAAAATTTAAAAAGATTAAGACAAAACTTTAAGGGCGTAATGAAAGAATTTATATGTTTTGAGAAATCGAGAAAAAGCACCAAGAAATTCATGATGCGTATTCTGAACTGATATCGATTTCTGCGTCAGCTGCAATAAATGAAAGAATTGTTTACAAGTTCAGTTTAAAAAAAAAACTAAAGAAATATCTAAAAATTATTTTCTAAAAATACGTTCACATTTTTTTCTTTATAAATTCCACCCCTTTAAGTTCAACACCAATTCATAAATTTAAAAATTTATTCTACTCCACGTCAACTTTAAAATTTATCGATCTTTGAGCAACACCCGTTTCTATCATGTGAATTAATCTGCAATATTTTAAGTTTCGTACGTTCTTTCGGTGCAAGCTCTGCCACTTGTACTTATATCTCTGCTACGCATGCAGTTGAAGTATTAATAGTTGCCACAAAATTGAACACGTTTTGTTGGTAAATTGAATTGTGTTATGAAACGGTTGCATGTATAGGATGCAGGCAGCACACAAACTGAAAACTTCTTGCAACATTCGTTTTCAATAATAAAATATATATTTAAAAAATATTTTCTTTTCACTTTATCGTGCATTAAATGCTTATGAAAATGTATATGAATGGCTCAAGTATAGATTTGAGGGGTTGAGGGGTATCACTATAATTTTATCATTAAACTTGTTTGAACGTTAATGTCATTTATTAATTTTTTCCATAATTGATAATAATAGGAAATATTAAAATGATGAGTATTTTCATTGTAATCTTTCTGAATAATAATTACACCATCCAGCCAATTTAAAAAAGCTGATATCTTTGGTTGTTATGACGCTTATACACTTCAATAATATAAGACTCCATTATTTTTGTGGCGTTTTTTTAAAACAGAGTTTCATGTCAATCAGTCAACTAAAGGGTGTTTTTATAAGAGCTTGCTGATTTGAAATTTAAATAAAACACATGCCAAATTATGAAATGGACAAAAAAAAAAATTTTATTTGGTAGATAATTTCTTGTCATTTAACATTTAAATATAATTTCGGGCATATGGCCACCACGACTATTTTGCACGAAGGTCATTCTGGAGGTCCAATTTTCGACCACCTTTTCAAGCATTTGAGGGCGTATTTCAGCAATGACACGTTGAATACTGGTTTCCAAAGCGACAATCGTTGCTGGTTTATCCACGTAAACCAATGATTTCAGGTATCGCCACAAAAAATAATCGAGTGGCGTCAAATCACACGAACGCGGAGGCCAATTCACCGGTCCATTTCTCGAAATAATGTTGTCGTTGAAGTGTTCTTTCAATAAGTCCATTGTTTCGCCCGCAGTATGACAAGTGGCACCATCCTGTTGAAAGCACATTTCGTTTACATCCATATCTTGAAGTTTTGGCACCAAAAACCCATTGATCATGATTCTGTATCGATTTCCATTCACGGTAACGCGTCGTCCTTCCTCATTTTTAAAGAAATAAGGACCGATGATTCCACCAGCCCATAGACCGCACCAAACAGTACATTTATCGGGATGCATTGGTAATTCTTGAACGGCGTGTGGATTATCTTGGCTCCAAATACGGCAAATTTTGCTTGTTGACATGTCCATTCAACCAAAAATGCGCCTCATCACTGAAGAGAATTTCGCGGTAAAAAAGCGGATAAAAATTTTTAATTGAACGCTGTTTTTGAAAATAAATTTCCACGATTTGGAAGCGGTGTTCTCGAGTTAACCTGTTCATGATGATTTGCCAAACAATACTGAGTAGAGACGTCACTTTAAACTGTCAAAACAGCTGTCAGACAACAGAGTGATTCGTATAAAAAAAAACTTCATATAAAACACCGTTCATAACTGATTAAAATTGAAATAATAATATAATTTTTGGTATCACAGAAACAGAATATTCTACTTTGTAAAATATTGTAAAATAAGACTGAAAAAGGAAAGTGGTTTAACATTTACATATTTAATAAAGTTAACCTCAAAACTTAACGTAATGCCAACAGTATCTTAACCTGTCATAATAAACTTGCAAACATTGAGAAAATTTTCCTTTAAGAAAAGATTTTATTTCAGTTTTCTTTAGCAGCCATAAAATATCAGCATCAAAATCAACTCAACTTTCTATGAGCCAACAAGCAACACTACAACTAACGTGTTGTTCATGGCAACAAGCGTGTATCTCTCCTCAGTTGGCTGAAATAATTAACAACAGCCATTAAACTGTACACGATGTTTATCCATGAGGTGTGTTTGTTTGCGCTTTTGTTTCACTTGGTTATTTGTGTTATAAATTCTTTTGTTACATTCTGTTGCATTGCAAAATCCTCTACTTTGTTCTCTTTTTCTTGTTGTTGCTGTCAAAGTCTTGTGCGGAGATAACGGACGTGTAAATATTGGAATAAGTAGCGCTCTATGCGAGTATAGAGCTTCCGGACTTGAAATTTTTATTCGCACTCAATTATTTAATTGCTTTAAGCACAGGATTGTTTGTAACTTAAATGGATTGTATATTTTTATTTTCTCGAAATGTTAACCAGGAAAGGGCTACATTTTCAAAATGTTGCGTTTTCTTTCATCAATATGTGCTGCCCAAAACAGCATAACACAACAATTACAAAAATGCTTAGCGACTTTTTTGTTGGTTGTTTTACACTCAAGTATTCAAATATAATCTTCACTTCTCATTATAAATCCATGCAGGACCGCATCCAATTCCTCAAATCGTGCCTGTCGCATGCAAGTATCTGCTTTTTTTTTTTTCTTGGACCAGCACTTAGGGAATGACTGACCCCTACATATGCGATGCATTGTGCCAGAACTAGGAAAGTTGGTTATGGGAAGGAGGATAGAGGGAGTAGTGTTTGTGGACGTTCGATTTGAACCTCCCCAAGTTAAAACTGACAGGAAAGACCTCTGCTGGAAGTTTGTTCCACATACGAACCGTTCGGCCAAAGAACGAATTTTCTCTGTAATGCGTGGTGCGATTCACTGACAACTCAACCACAAAAGGATGTGCCCTATGTGAAGAGCGGGTAGCTCGCAGAAATAAACGGTTATCCGGCACAAGCTCCCTTATTTCACCAGAACACATTCTGTTGTAGTATCGGTAGAACAGTGAAACACACCCCACGTTGCGTCGATGCTCCAGTGAGTCAATAGAGTTGGCTACCCTACTGTCACCGATGAGCTTCTTCGCTCTCTCTTGTACGCGGTCGAGCAACTTCAAAACAGACTTTGAAGCACCGGCCCATACATGAGAGTTGTATACCATCTTTGGTCGGATGTAGGTCGTATATATATTGAGGAGATCAGTTGGGGTGATCGTCTTAAAAAGCCGAGACACTTGAAAGCTTCTTTTGAAATATGAAAAATGTGATCTGTCCATCGAACGTCACACTGTATTTTCATACCAAGAACATCAAGGTCGGATATGTCAATTTCTAATAAGTTTAAAAGGTTACCTTGTGTCTTAAACGTGTGTCTTAAGTGGTAATAAAGCACTGCGTTCGCAAAGAAAGTGGAAAGCTGCGTCTTTCCTTATTTGTTCAAGGCGCCTATTATAGAACTCACTATATATGAAAATCCTACTCTAACAGCATATACGAGTATAACAAGCCTATCGATAGCAAGTCTATAGCTTCCCCTATAGTTTACAATGGGTGATTTTTTAGCAACTTTTCTTTTCACACCACCGTTTTTGAGAGTTCAGCTGTCTTCCTGTAATACTCTACTGTTAAAAATGTTCATTACACCCTTGACAAAAGAGTGAAAGCGTATAATTTCCTCACAATCAATATGGGACCCCCATAACGTACAAAGTGTCCGCAGGGAAGGTATACTAACGCCATTTTGGTGAACATTATTCTTGACACTTCATATATGACAGTCGTGAAGTAGAGACGCGTAGCAAATTTATTATGGAAAAATATTCAATAAACCAACGTGTTTTAATCGTTAAAACATTTTATCAACATCAATCATCTATTACTGTGACGATGAGAAGGTTAGGTTATGTTAAAAGGACTGCACGCAGTAAGCGAGAAAACATTCGGAAGCCATAAATACCCATTGTGATGCCCAGGGGACTACACCCTACACTCTCCTTTCAAAATGAAGTACTGGTTGCTGAGAACCACCTAGAACTTTTCACAAAACCCGCCAGAGGAGCCAGCGGTGCATGCCTAAGGCAGTCCATATCTCGCAGGAAACGAGAGCCTAGATGTCTAAGCCTGCACTCCTGCAGGGCCGGGCAGTCACAAAGAACTCCTCTTCTACTTGATCGAAACAGCTCCTGCAACGGCCATCATGGGGAAAGCCTAAACGCTCTGACATGTGCCCAATTGCACAGTGCCCCGCCAAGACCCCTACCCCAGGAGTGCCAACGACTTCTTCCCAAAAGTTAGAAGCTGTGACGATGAGAAAGTTACGTGAAATTTTTGGGAGAAACAAAACGCACTATTTATCGTGTAGTGAATGATTTCGCAGAAAGAAGGCCTGTAGGTGATAGGCCCAAGCATGGACCACAATGTACTGCAAGATCGGCTGAAAGGATTACTGCCGCTGCTCAAGAAAGTGTTCAAAACAATCCATCAACCTCAAGTCGACGCCGTGCTCAGGAGATCTTGGTCTTCAAAGAACAATTTGGGCCACCATTTTGCACAAGAATTTGCATTTCTTTCCATTTAAAATTCAGTTGACACAAGAGCTTCTTCCACAAGACCATTTAAGCCGCCGTACATAAGCCAATAGGATGTTACAGGCCTGATTTTCATGAAAAAACCATAATGATTGAAGGAGACACATTTTCATTTGAATGGATATGCGAATAAACAGAATAGTCGGTTCTGGGCAATGGAAAAACCTCAAATTATTCATCAGTCAATCAGCTTTGCCTCAATTAAAAGTGACAGTCTGGTGTGCAATTGCGTCCGGGGGAATCATTTTCATTTTTAATATGAAAATGGTGTAACGGTAACTGTGAATGGGTATCGATATCGTGACATTATTGAAAACTTTTTAACGCCACAACTGCGTGCTTTGGGCTTGATTAACATGTGGCATTAACAAGATGGTGCCTCTGTGGCTGATGAGTAGCAATGCTAGCCTGTCAGTCAAAGCAAGCAAATCGCTTCGCGGGCTGTATTTCTTATTAAAAAAAATATCGCATATAGCCAGGATTACAAAGGAATTAGTGCGAGACCTCTTTCCACAACAAGTTACTGGAAGAAATGGTGATGTTGATTGGCCTTCATGGTCGCCTGATTTGACTGCTCCGGACTTCTTTTTGTGGGGATATGTGAAAAGCAAACCAGAAACCAAGGCGAATTCAATCAGGTGGCCTTATTTCAGAAAATGTCGATCAGGTGATTTTACGCTGGTCTGTCAAAATCTTCTTCTGCTTACTTTTTTTCCAATTAAAACTAAAATTTTTGTGCGCCAAAAACAAAGTTTTTAAAAATTTCTCCAATTTAATTAAAAAAGTGGAAAAAACAATATGCGGATGTGCTTTGTGTGCAAGAAGAAGCTCGCCAACGGAGAGGGAATTTTATTCCACGTTCCGAAAGATGTTGGAAGCTTTTGATTAAGGAGGAGTTACTTACTTCAAAATTTATTTGAACTATATTAAGGTTTTATATAATTTTTCTTTAATCGAATTAAAAAATATGATAGTCTTGTTAATAGTTGTATTTAATAGACATGAAATTGGACAATTTTATTTAAAATGATCTGTATTAAATATTTTATTGCGATGGCTTAAACAATTTATGCCAGTAGCTTAAACTTTTTTATCAATACACATAAAAATCATGGATAAAAACAAAATAATGTGGGCTGCTAAACTGCAAGCACCTCTTAGATTAACGCCATCATCTTCTTCGTTAGTTTCGTTACTGTTTGAGACATTAGCCTGATTTAATGATTGCTTACGGAGATTTTTACGTTTTTTGGTTACATTGTTTGTTACAGAAGTAATGTTCAATGTAAATGCAATTAAATTGGCAATTTAATAATATAAATGTTCATATTATTAACCATTTAAAGGTAACGTTGATTTGCTGGCACCGCTGTTGTCCAATTTTTTTGGCATCATAACTATACAGCGTTTTGCAGTGCGTCCACGTCGAACAATGGGAGCAGCGCGATTAACTTCCAACTTACGAGTACGTTCACGTTGTCTTTCACGTACACGATCCCTCTTCCTATACTCTGCACGGCCACCATAACATCACAAAAATCTTCTACTCTCTCATCATCCATGTACTTGCACAACGACTGTTTGGCCTCTATAGCACTATTGCCGATTTTGGTATGATCTCCCTGTATGACTGATATACAAATAGTCAAGCCCTTACCGGCTTTAAGTTGACTAGCAAACGCAAAGATTTTTCGATATTTCGGCATAAAATTGTCATTCCGTTTCCAGCCAGTTTTTGGTGTGTGGTGGCCCCTCCTCCAAACGCAACAAAGAATATCTGGCTGCTGTAAGAGCCATACCTCTTATACTGTCACTCCATTGTATAGTATTATTAATGCATTTACAACTCCAAATTAAACTGGTTTTACCTTTTACATATTAGGTATTTAATGTTTTAATCAAATGCAGAACAGATATTTTTTTCTTTTTTCTACCATATCACAAACATCTGTGTAACAATTTTTTACTTTTTGCTGCATAACTAAATTTGACATTTCAGAAGCCTGTACACTAACAAAATACATGTTCCCTATACAGAGTTGCATAAATAAGTTCACCTTATTGAATTCGCCTTGCCAGAAACGCTGGAGCAACTCAAATAAAATATTCGTGATGAAATTAATGAAATACCGCGTGAAATGTGTGAGAATGTAATGAAAAATGTGCTCAAAAGGGTACGCATTTGTGAGGCTGATAGAGACGGACGTTCATCCGATATTGTATTCCATACACAATTGCCGACATTAAATAAAACATGTATCAATATAAGATTACAATAATGAATAAGATCCATTCTTATTCATGTAATCAGAAATTATAAACAAAGAAAGCAGTATTCCTTCCCGGCGGACACCCGGTATATGCATATATTCTGAATGCTTTTTTGAATGCCAGGTAATTACTTTTTTAAATGATTGACATACTTTTTAAGACTTTTCAAGGTGTCCCATACATTAATAAAATCTTTAGTAGTTTTATAGCCCACAACCAACGAAAGTTTTTTTGATTCAAATAATTTTATAAGCATCCGCAAACCCCAGTCAGTCACATAAACGCTTTTTCCCATTTTGTAGCGACTGCTAAGGCAGGAAGTTTTTCCACATCAAAGTCATTATTACTACGACCCCTTTCTTTACTTTATTACTTTTCCTATTTGTTCAAGTCCTTCGCTGCATAAACCTGAAACGCCAAGTTTATCTTCATTTATGGTTGTAGTAAAAATTCATTGGGTAGACAGACACTTTGACAGGATTAGACACTTCCGTTGTGGCGGATATTAACACGCAACTTAAAAGATGCTACAGTTACTCTACCTTTTCAGCGCTCTTGCCAGGCCATCTGGATATCTTGTACGAAACCATTAAGCCACTATTGTTTAAAATTGTTATCTGCCAGCTAACGACTTACACAATAAATAAATACGCACAAAAATGATAACAGCAACAACAACAACAACAACAGGAAAAAAGCTCGTTATATCAATGTTCAGCTTAAGAATATCAAAATGAAAGATGGCAAGTGTAAAGTTTGTTTTGCTTTGCCATCAATGAACTTGACGCTGTTGAACTTATGATCCCATAATTTTGTTTTTTAAAGAAATTTGACATTTTTTAGATTGAGTTTCTCATATTTACCTTTTACGCATTCTTGCGATATTTATTTAGATATAGGAATTTAATAGCATTATTTTTAGGAAAATGCGCTACAATAACAATTGGCTTCAACACAAAGCCAGCAGCATGAAAAGGTTGTGCCACCAAGTCCCAGGGCAGTTTTACTTTTACCCTACAAAAGCATTAATTTAATGCACGTTTTGCGTGTCTCCCGAGTTAAAAGGTAATTAAATATTTCTATGCTTTTTGTTTGCCGCCTTTGCCATGACTTTGTTCTTGATGGCGTTTTTTTTCTTTTTTGGTTAATGCGAGGTTTCAATACCGCCAAAATATATTTTTAATTAGTTTTCTGCGTTTCCTTAATTCTACCACAACTAAATGTGCTCCAAGCACATTTCGTTGTGGCAGGTAAAAATGAATAAAGAGTTGTTAATGTGTTAAGCAGACGTAAGTTTACAATAATTTAATGCTAAAATAAATGAAAATGCATAATTTTCAATAAATATTTTAAAATTTAATACCATCGGAAAAACCACATATGTTGACTAACAAACGATCGAATATAATATTCAATAGTTTTTGCAAAGAAATGCTTTCATTGTGTCCAAACGACTTCTCTGCCATTTCATCATGGAGAAACTCATAAACGAGCAGGGACTGCAAATCGTTGAAATTTATTATCAAATTTATTATCCTCGATGGAAATCCACTGTTTTGTCGAAAAATTGTGTTCAGCCATAAGGCTCATTTCTGGCTAAATGGACACGTAAATAAGCAAAACTGTCGCATCTGGGGTGATGAACAGCCACATGGCGTACAAGAGTTACCGATGATGCATCCCGAAAAACATGGTTTATGGGCTGGTGGCATCATCGGTCCATGTTGCTTCAAAGACGACCGTGGAGAAACGTTACCGTCAAGTGCGAACGATATCTAGCCATGATACGCGGTTTTTTTTTTTTGGCCCGATTAGCTGAGTTCGACTTGGTTGCTATATTTTATAATGACTTGCACTTTTTATGATGACTTGCACTTTTTTATGATGACTTCCACTTTTTATAATGAGTTTCACTTTTTATGATGACTTGCACTTTTTGTGATGACTTGCACTTTTTATAACGACTTGCACTTTTTATAATGACTTGCACTTTTTATGATGACTTGCACTTTTTATGATGACTTGCACTTTTTATGATGACTTACACTTTTTATAATGACTTGCACTTTTTCTAATGGCTTGCACTTTTTATAATGACTTGCACTATTTATAATGACTTGCACTTTTTATAATGACTTGCACTTTTTATGATGAATTAACCTTTTTATAATGACTTGCACTTTTTATGATGACTTACACTTTTTATAATGACTTGCACTTTTTATAATGCCTTACACTTTTTTAATGACTTGCACTTTTTATGATGACTTACACTTTTTATAATGACTTGCACCTTTTCTAATGACTTACACTTTTTATAATGACTTGGACTATTTATAATGACTTGCACTTTTTATAATGACTTGCACTTTTTATGATGGCTTACACTTTTTATAATGACTTGCACTTCTTATGATGACCTGCACTTTTTATAATGACTTGCACTTTTTTATGATGACTTGCACTTTTTTATGATGACTTCCACTTTTATAATGACTTGCACTTTTTATAATGACTTGCACTTTTTACAATGACTTGCACTTTTTATAATGCCTTACACTAATGATTTGCAATTTTTATGACGACCTGCACTTTTTATAATGCCTTACACTTTTTATAATGACTTGCACTTCTTATAATGACTTGCACTTTTTATAATGACTTGCTTTTTTTATGATGACTTGCACTTGTGGTGGACGGTGCCACATGCCACACAGCTCATGAAGCAATGGAGGATGAATGGAGTTTATCTCTCGAAACGGCTTCGTGAATTGGCCGTCAAGATCATTTGATTTAACGTCTCTTGACTATTTCTTGTGGGGTTATGTGAAGTCGTTGGTCTATGTGGACAAACTAAACACGATTGAAGCCTTAGAGTGTAACATTAGACGTGTTATTCATAGAATAAAGACCGAAATCCTCGAAGAAGCGGTGCAAAATTACACCTTACGAATAGAACATTTGAACCGGAGCCGCGGGCGATATTTATACGAAGTTATTTTTAAAAAGTAAATGGCAAAGTCCAATTTATCGATTCTAATAAAAATTTTGAATATAATTTATATATATTAATGATTTTTTTTTCACAAATATTGCAAAAATCCTAAGAAGGAAATGAAATGAACCGTAAAATAGAGTTTAATCACATAAAATAATTATTGCATATTTCACTGCTGCAGCATGAAGGACTTATTTAACACAAGGACTACAAAAAGAAATAATTATCAAAACAGAACACATTTCTACAGGTTGTGGAAGCCCTGCGAATGATAAACATCACATTTAATACATCATAAATCCCAAACAACAGTAACAAACATTAACAAAAGCCAAAAGGCTATAACAATATTGGTCAATTTCATATGACCCTCTGGCTTAAAATAATATTTGTGACGTAAAAATATCAACGGCAAAAGCAAAAATAGCAATAACAATAAAACAAGTCAATGGGTAATAGATAAAACATAAAGTGTGCGTATGTAAATACACATCAATACAATCAATAGGCGAAAATTGTGGCTGAGAACGCCCTCTTGCCCGCACAAAAAGTGTCATGTCCGAAATACCTTTGGAATTTGAATAATATAAATTTTACTGAGTATGTGTAGCTGTTGCCCAAATACTGATGTATGGGTCAGAACATCACTCAAGTGTGTTTACATAATTACCAACCGCAAAACTCCTATGGCCACAATAACAAAGTTAATGCAAAAACGACTCACGCACATGCATATTCATTAATGATGAACCAACAACACACACAAACGTATTCACGAATGAACACAAATCCTTGTGAAAGTGAATGCCAAAAGTACCGCAACATGGTTATGAACAAGGGGACACATATGGCTTCCGCATTTGTAAGTGTATTTTTTCTGCCTTTTAGTAACGAATACTACAACAACAACACAACAGAAGAGTCACAAAACCACTTTTCCTGATTTTGTTTGTTCAATTACCCAGGAGGCCGTAGGAATTGGAAAAAACCTTTTACAACAAATATTTTTGTTGAACAACCAGATCTTATTAGCAATAAAATTAACAGGGAATAAAATTAGTTTGAATTTCTGCAGGAGTGAAATTGAGAAATCTTAACTGTCTGTCGCATGTGTCTGTCTGTACCTCTTGAAATAATTAAACAGCCAGTGGAACAAGTACGCCAGTTATTAAATACAAATTGGATTTGTAACCAAAATTTGTTTTATATACAATGGAACAAATTATAAAAATAATAAAATAACCTCCAAATTTGGCTAATAAATATTATAAGTGTGTAGGTTTGTCATTCGGCGTGTAATTTTCACAATGTTAACATGCGAAATTTGTAAAGTATATATATTCAGGGTCTTTATGAAAAGGGAAGTCGAATAAGCGATGTCCTTCTGACAGATAACGTCTCGGCTTCGTCAGATAACAATTCAGCTTCGTCGTTCAAGTTTAAGTATATAATTTTTAGCGAATATTGGCTTAAGTAATACAATTCGTTATAAAGCGTCATTTTTTTTAGAGTGTCACAACACCAGAACAATTCGTGCAAATTGTTGAAATTTTTAATCAAAATAATTGTTCTATTCGTCAAGCTCATCGTGCACTTCTTCCATTTTATAGCGTTGTACATAATCGTTTCTCAGAACGGCTAATTCGAAGAATAACAATGTATAAGTTTAAGGTCAGCTCCTGTCCAGAGGACCTCATCCGAGGATGCTCTCAATATAGTGTGAAATTGGATGTTCACCACCACCCCTGTGCAACTCAGGAACCCCACCTAAGCAACCCTTCGTCGTCTACGTGGCAATTTTTAGCACATGGTAGGGTAATATTCCATGCACTAGCATCGTGCTAAAGTGTTCGATCCTATCTAGAAGATGTGAGCTCTTTGAGACACGGCTGATAGTAGCAACACCTAGATGTTGCTACTATCAGCCGGACCGAAGCCCACCATAAAGATCGGTCATCACTCCTTATCTGACAAATCTTCCAGTAACTGGTGTAAACCACAACCACCACGTGAACTCCCGAAGGAGACCTCACCAATATCCAGTTGCAGTATATACTGCTTTGCCAGTACTGGATTCCGTGGTACCAGTTTAGGCTACTGGTGAAGCCTCGTAAGTCAAACCAGTGTAGGTTCTATAAACTTTCCAATGACTTCAGTTTCTGTTTTCATCCAAACTTAGGTGTCCTTGCACCTGTTGTTTCTTACTCAGACTGACTCGTAGGCGAACCTACTTCTTTTAGATTCTTATAGACACACCCGTTCCACTGTTATTTAGAGATTGGGCAGTAGCATATAGGTTTTAAGGAGCTACCTGCAAAAGTAATGTCCTTTAAAAAATTAACCAAATTTATATACGAGTTCCGTTCAAAAATTAACCTAATTTATATACGAGGTCCGTTCAAAAATTAGCCAAATTTATATACGAGGTCTGTTCAAAAATGGACCAAATTTATATACGAGGTCCGTTTAAAAATGAACCAAATTTAAACACAAGCGTCTCATAGCTACAGTTGGTTAGCATTTTGATATTGTGTGTGAAAATTATAAAGTGGCACATGTGTACCCACATCCCCATTTTTCCATAATGGCCACTTTTTGAAAAAAAAATTTTTTAATTCATATTATGTATTCGAATTCCAAAATTATATCAGATATAAGACTTTTTGTGCAATATAAAGGATTCTCTGGGCCACCTTTTGTATATAAAGGCATATGTGTACCCATCCCCATTTTCCCACCATGACCGAAAACCTCTCCAGAAAAAAAAATTTTTTTTCAAATGAATGTTTTTACCATCTTTTATATTTTCAGTACATCCCTTAATTTCTATTCACTTGTGTGGGCAGGAACTGGCTCCAGTTCCTACATTTTGCCTTAAAAAATTTTACTTAAAATGTTAAGTGGTGAACAGAGCTCTGCAGAATAGCTTTGGTACAACTTTCGGTTTGCGTCTTTGCTAGTATAAATTTAAATTTATCATCATACACATTATAAAAAAATACTTTAAATTTTCCAGCTCTTGAGCTATCTTTTCGGCTTTTGTGGTTGCTAGTGATTTCTTTTTTTTTCAAAAACATCAAATATATTTCATATAAAATAAAGAAAATTTAATTTTATCTGTTTTCAATTGTCCAACCCTGGCATCGTCTATTTGATTTTGTTTGATTTTTAATATCTACCAATTTAATTATTCCTGAAACTTTAACTTGACCTAATTAACAAACAAATTTGTTTTATTTACTTACTTTTATACACCACAAATAACTAAATTTTCCAGCTCTGGATTTTCGTATTTCTGATATCAAAGTCAGAAATTCTAATCAAGTATTTTTCATAGATAAAGAAAAAAATTATTTAAGTGATTTACTTTTAGGTTCCAAAAATAAATTCAGTTGTCCAACCCTGGAATCGTGTTTTTGATTTTGTTCGATTTTTGAAAGCAATTTAAATCTTTCTGAAGTAAAACATAGTTTTAGCTAACAAAAAAATAATATAAATTTGTTGTTTGCTGGTTACTTTTATATACCACAAATAAGTTTAAGTTTTCCAGCTCTGGATTTTCTGATTTGTATTTCGAAAGAATTTCTTTTAAAAACATCAAACATGTTTAATAAATAAAGAAAATGAAATATATTATTTTAGTTGGTTACTTTTACGTGTCAAAAAAGTTGCAATTATCCAACCCTGGAAAAGTTTTTTTTTATTGTTTCAGTTTTAATTTAATTTTTCCTGATATATAAAATAGGTTTGATTAACGGAAAATAGCAACCATTATAGGTTTTAACTTTTTATTGCCTTTTGATTCTTAACTAGAATCTAGGCGTCCTTGTGCCTACTTTCTTATTTCAAATTTACGTAGGTGGCAGGTGGGGCCCCCTACTACTTTACGTCTTCTTACAGTAGTTCAGCTAAGTTTCCTACTGGAACCTGACCAGCGTCCTATTCGGTAACTAGGCAGGCTTATATAAGTTCTATGGGTTACCAGCAAAAGTTCGGTTTGAGAAAACTGTGTAAGCCCCGAGAGCAAAACCAGTATAGGTTTTCAGTTCTCTATTGACTTCGGTCCTCTAGCGGCACCTAAACGTCCTTAGACCTTCTTCCTTACATCAGACTACGTAGGAACGAGTCTCTGCCAAATTTCTATGCGTGTCTTCTGATGTTTTTTTGGAATGGAGGGCAGCTCCTACTACAGTGATCGTGCTAGGTCGATATACTTTTTAGCAGAGATGAACCTACTACTTTGCTTTTTGCAACAAATTTGCTTTTGTTGAACAGTGTAATTATAAAAAGACTGCAGCAAAATCTAAACCCTGATTATAACTGACATACGACTCAGCAGGGACTTTTGCTCATATAAAAATGTATTAACCAACCGCTACTCACATGAATACGCAGGGATTTGTATCATGGAAATGTGTATGCGGTTGAAAGGCTATTTGTGTGTTTGGATATGCGTATGTATGTGTGAGCGTTAAACTATTTATCCAAGTGGAAGATATGAAATCAAAGAATAATGTCCCTTTTCAAAGTTTTTGCTTTACATGTGATTTAGAAAACTAACCCACCACGATCCTTTCCCCACTGAGACTGAAGTTGCTTTCAAGGTCATATTTGTCTTTCGGTCACTTGAGTGCTACATGTGTTTCAAAGATAATTATTATCTCTTATTTTTCCCAGAGCAGATACAAATGTCAAAACATTTAAAACAACCGGAAAACAATATTAGTTTGTGGTTTTACAGTGTGTGTGTGTGTGTGCAAGTGTATGTAAAATGGTGCAAGTGTGTTTTTGAAACATGGCCAAACGGAGAACTTAGAAGTCATTCATTTTTTTTAGGGCTTATTAAAAGCCTGCTTAGGTATTTCTGTTCAGTGCCAAACAGTAAGACATATAATTTAGACGACGCTGTAAAAACAAGATCATAGGCAACACTGTTTTTGGCAGCTCAGCTGTCTTTGTGTAACATGTTACTGTTAAACATGTTCAGTTTGGTTTTAGAATTTAACCGTTAATAGATTTATGAACGAACAACGTTTGATTATTGAATTTCATTAAGATAATGTACAGATGGAGGGGCAGGCGTGCTTAGTGACCATATCCCTACGCAGCGAATTCTCTCAATTTGATAACATGCGAGTGATCGGGAAGAGATCTATTTCAAACGAAGAGCTCATCATTGAACTAACGTCTTATTTTGAGGGCAGTGAGTATCTTTTCGTAGTCCCGCTGACTTATGAAACAACCGTCGCTTGGCATTTGCTCTCGTTGGAATTCAAACATATTTTTGGCTAAAATATGTTCTAATTAACTCACTTTCCATTATTCGTGCTTCATTTTCTGTTATTGCGCATACTTGTGGCCTTAATTTCAATAAAATTTCATATCTATTTCGCACCACAATGGAATTGTGCACAAGTAGTAGAAAACAAAATTTGTTTAATAAATTCATTTAAGGGAATTTATGACCATCTGCGTAAGTTTTAGTAAATGTATTTTCAATTAGTAAATATTTGTGTGCTGTATCCCAGCTAACATTCGGCATCACATTCATAATTCGTTCGAACTTTTTTAATAATCAATCGCAGAGATCATGTGTCGATTGTATCCTAAGAGTAAAGGTTCCGGTATTATTTTGCTATTATTCTTTTTGTCTCGCTTTTCTAACGTAAATTATATAATTTCTGAAAAATATTTCAGATTATATTTTAATCTGCTTATCATCGCTGTTTGCTTACGAGTGTTTCTTGAGTCATACACATATTCCATAGATTTTATAAAAAACAAAAAATTATGTAATCAGAGATGTAATCCAAATCCATTTAGAACCGAAAACGAATTGGGAATGGCCGGCACTAGAAAGTAGGGGATAGTGTTGAGAAGGCAGATACAAAAAATGTGAATATTGAAATTTCTTATAGATGTTCTAACTTTTTACTTCGTGGGCTTCATTTTGCCACGAGGGTGATGTTTTTCTACTTTTAAGTACGTCATAGTGTTAATCGCTGCCATTACTGACCAGCATAAAAGAATTTGACCCCACAACCTCAAATTTCCTATGAAGAGAATTTTTGCTGAAACTGCAGCAAATTCTTTGAAACTCTTGTTAAATTGAGTTTTCTTAACTTTAAAAATAAATTTCTTCTTCTTCTTTTTTTCTAAATCGATTATTTTTTTCTAGAACATATTATTTCACTAGTTAAAACATTTCCATTAACACATTTGCCGCACACAAAATAGGCACTCTGTTTGCTTCAATTTCCGTTTGGCAAAACGGAAGTGAAAAAAAAATCTAAAATCTATTACCGCACACAATTGGGTGTTCTATTTATTACTTGAACTCAATACTGAATAAATAATTGCACAAAATAAATTTCGCAAATGTGCATACAAATTACTTTGCCATTTAGTTTATTATTTAAGTAATTACTGCCGTTCAAATATAAAATGAATACATGAGTACGAGGGACATTCATAAAGAATTTCAAATAGCATGAAAAAGATAAGGAGAATTTATTAACACTTTTCTTCACAGACATCATAAGACTGGCCATAATGTATTTCTCTTCTACTCTATTTTGAGAACCCGAGTCGCTGATAAAAAATTAATTTTTTTTTATATTGGACCAGCACTTAGGGGATGACCCCCGCATTGCATTGCGCCGGAACTGAAAAGGAGGGGATAGTATTGAGAGGACAGATTAGGAAAGATGAGAAGATAGACAGATTTTTTTTTGTAGCTATTTCAACCTTTTTTACCTCGCCGGCTAATTTTTGCTACAGGACCGATGAAGGAGGGTGTGTTACTCTGCTTCTTTTAGTACATGATAGTGTCAGCCGCCGCCAATTATGTTTAGTGACCTTCATCATTGAAACAGACTGGCAACAACTAACACAACCACGCAATAATGCTGATCAGATGAATTCAACACAAGCGCGGGCTTGAACTCAGGACCCTCCGCTTCATAGTCTCGTGTTCTACTACTTCAGCCAACAGCTATATATTTAGGTACCTGAAGTATTTATGCATCATGTTTTGACCACGGCCACATTTCAAATGCTGGGTCCAATTTTGGAAAACTCTCTCCAACATGCGCATGTAGACATGAACCTTAACACAGTCCCACAAAAATTGCAAGATCTAGGCGGCCAATTGACCGGCGCAAAGTGAAATAAACTGTTCATCGAACTCGCATCTCAATTGGGCCATTTATTTCACCTACGCCATGGCATGTTGCACTTTCCTGTTGAAAGCATAGTCAGGTCCAGCCCTTCCTTTTTGACCTAAAAACTATAATAATCGCGTGGTAGTGTTCGCCATTCACAGTCGTCTTTGAAAAAATGTCACCGGGGCATAGTCCACACCATCTTTTGGGGATGCCAGTTCATGCACTGCTTCCGGCTGCTGTTAACATCAAATACAGCAGTTTTATTGGTCCTCGATCTATTCAGCCAGAAGAGAGCACAACGAACTTTCCTAATCGATCATGAATTTTGATAATAAAATTCAATCATCTGCAAGTGTTATTCGTTTGTAAGTCGATTCATGGGTAAATTGTAAACCAAACTGAACATGTTTAACCTTGAAATTTTACACAAAAACAGCTGATCTGACAAAAACAGATGATCAGTGT
Organism: Linnaemya tessellans; assembly: GCA_951800035.1. NCBI lineage: Eukaryota > Metazoa > Arthropoda > Insecta > Diptera > Tachinidae > Linnaemya > Linnaemya tessellans. The sequence goes on from OX637535.1 coordinate 116,847,071, forward strand.
TTTTTTTTGCCAAAAATTAAAAAAAAAGGATTTGAGCTCGATGACAGATGCCGATTTTGAGAGAATGCTGTAATTTGAGAATTGTTCGCACAGAAGAGGTCTTTTTACTGATCTTTTCTAAACTTTTAAAATCTTTTCTTAAGGTTTCAAGTTCCCAGCACTTTTAACGTATTCGGTTTATTCACATTAACCAATTAAGAGCTAAGCGTTTGAATTTCCTAAAATATAGTTCCTGTACATGCGGAAAATAGTTTCTAAATGGTCCTTCGGATTTTACCGAAATTTTAAATATCTTAAAAGAAGAGAGAGAAGTAATATTTTTTTTGTAGGACCAGCACTCAGGGTATGACTCCAACGTATGCAGTACATGGCGCCGAAATTGAAAAGGATGAAAGTTATGATGGTACTTGAATCCTCACATCGCCAGAAAGCCTCTAATTTAAGTTGAATCTAAGACCCCATAAAGTAAATATATATTCTTGATCAGTGATGAAATGTAAGTATATATATATATTCTTGATCAGTGATGAATACAGCCACGTTCGTCCGTCCGTCTTTGGAAATTTCGATTCAGTCCAAACGAAAAAAGCCAGATCCTTTGAACTTGGTACAAATAAATTTTGAAGGATAGCACAAATTGTGTTCGTAAATGGGCTAAATCGGGCTAGAGAGAAAAATATTCCCCTAAGAAGAGCTAAACCAACCTTTAAAAAAACGATGTAATTTTTAAAGTTTTTTTTTGGAATTTTGTTAACCAAATGATATATTTTTATGTCAAAGAAGGTCCAAAGAGTTGAAATCCATTTTTTAACCCCGCCTTCTTTAGTGGGCGTTGGAATAAATATTTAACAAATTGTATTGCTTAAGCCTACATTCCTTAAAGATTAAGCTTTTACGATGAAGCTTAAATTCTCTGTGACCTTCCTCTGCCCTACCCTAGACCCCAACCTTGGCCCCCTAAATGAACCTATAAAAAATTTGGTTTTCACTTAATAAAACCAAAAATTTACATTTTAATGTTTTACGCCAATGGAGTAATGCCTCCCCCCGGGACCCTGTCAAAATAGAGTTTTAAATTTGGGCACAGAAATGTTTTAAAGTAATTCTGACCCAGCAGGGGAAACATTTTTAATTTATTTTTGGCGTTTTTTGTGCGCGTTGATATGAAATATTAACTATAAAAAAGGGGTCTCAGCCATGCCCTATTTGGCGGGTATTTAAGATTCGAGCCGGTCGAATACAAAGTTCTTAGACCGGATTTTTGGGACCTCAGTTAAACTAGGTTTAGTTAATCTGAAAGCAGACTTTTGCCGCTATTACCAACATTTTAACGGAACAGCTTAGTTTTGCTTAAAATGTGTGTCCTTAATGAAATAATAAAAAAAATCACGGTTTGCTGTAAAGATCAGAGTTGCAGACTTCGTTAAACTAGGTTTAAACTTAAACCAGCTCTCAAAAACCCGACCTTAATAATATATTTTTTATTCTATAAAACCTTGTTGGGTCTTAAAAAGCGCTTTCATATTTTTGCTGCTGAAAAATATTTTAAAGATATAGAATTTTTAAAATAATATTATTAGTTATTTCGCAATTTAATTGCAACAATATTTTGTAGTCACATTCTAACAAAGAAACGGTTGACTAATTTTGTCAACAATTTCAGTGATCTGCTTGCTGATATCTTCAATATGAAAATGTGTCTGCACATTCGTATTGTCTACTGCAAACTCTGGCTTATCAATACAATGAGGGAGCCATAAATTAATTTGTTTTACTACTGGAAAATAAATAGATTTAGCTGTCACATTTCTTATCGGTTATGGGCGCAAACCCCCTACAATCTCGTAATAAAATCAAACAAAATGAAAAGATCTATTCTTCCTCAGAAAAATAAAAAACAATAGCCATGTAAATGAAATCAACTTTCTCGAACTATTGTATGTATGTGTGTGTGTGCGTGTGTGCTTGTGTTATTTGCTGACTAATTATGCCAGTGTGAAACAAACGAATGTCAACCTTTTGAGGGGTGTTACCCTCTAAACGGGTTACATCTAAGTATATACATATATTTTACAAATAACTACGACTCTTGCATGTTTAATCAGATAACAATCGCAAACAAAAATTTTATTATTTACTTGAGCTAAAAACAAAACTAAATGAGCAACAACAAGAAAATATCATAAATTTATATATATTAATTCTTATCTTGTTTCTGGCTAAAAGAAACTCATTTAAATGTGTTCTTAAAGATTTTTATTAAAATGCAAGTGCAGATAGAAGTTGACGTTCCCGTTGCCGTCCCCCTCTCCACCAGCTCACTCGTTCTCTTGCTATCGCCATCACACTCTCTGCTGGCAGCCGTAGACAAAGATTGCAAGATTTATTTAAATCATAATGGCCATATTAATAATAAAAACTGAAAATAAATCCAAAAAGACAACAAATAATTGCATTTCTGGTTTAAATAAATTTCGTTCTTATTCTGTCTTTAACGTCCGAATTAATTTCGGTTCTTTTTTTTTTTTTTTTTTTTGTTTTTGCTCATCTTTAAGTGCAGACGAGTCTGCTGCTGTCGTTCGTATCTGCAAGTTAATGCATTTCTTTTTTTTTTTTTGCAATTGCAATATTGTCTACATTCTGGCAATAATTTATTTTACAGTTTGTGTATTGCACAGGAAAAATTATGAGGACGTTGATGTTCATAAAGATTTTGTTTAATGTAAAAATATGAAATTTGGGTTAATACTTTTATTGAACTTGTTAAAAGTCATTTAAATATTAAGAAGAAGCTCTCTTAAGTGAAACGAAAACAATGAGGTACGCGGAATGTTAATGGCACGAGAATATAAATTTAATTCAAGCCGAAAACATTATTTTTAATTTCCTTGATTACAGAAACAACGGTTGATGCTCAGTCAGTATCTTAAAATGTGAAAAGCTTTTTAGCAAAAAAAAAAAGTGAAAGGGTACATATACGTTTGTCATATCGTGTGTAACTTCCTCAATATTAATATGGGACCCCATAAAGTATATATCGTAATATTTTGTATATAGCAACCTTGGTTTTTACTTCAATCCATCCGAAAAAACTATATAATGAATTGATTGTTATTTGAATTTGTAATGAAATATACGTCGAAAAATAAATAACTTCTATAAAATATATTGGTTAAATAAAAAGTCATTGGAAAACAATTTGAGTCATCGTTTAAAATATTTTGGATTCTTATAAATAGCGATGAGGAAGGAGCGATGTCCGTCTGTCTGTACGTGAAATCGGTTTTTCCAAGCCTAGAGCTAGACACTTTCTTCTTGGACTGCTGGATTGGAAATTAACCTAAATAGTGGTATTGAAATTCAGAAAAATCCAGGGGGGTTACTCTGTATTGCGATGCGAACGGAATTTCTTTCCCATTTCAATGTAAATAGCATACAAATGCGTTCAGTTTTTCATTCGCATCGCATTACAGAGTAGCCCCCCAGAGCTGGCAAGCCTATAGCTATTAGTGGACGCAAATTTAATTAATTAATTATTTTTTTTTTGTAGATTAAACCTATTTTATACTTTGGAAACAACTAAATTGGTATTAGAAATACAAAAATTAAAAATTCGATTCCAGGGTTGGGCAATTGAAATTTTCTTGAGTACATAAAAGTGGCCAAAAGGCTTACAAAGTTTTAGTTTTTTATTAAGTAAAACTATTTTGTATCTCATTAAGATTTAAAAAGGAATAAAACACAAAAAAATTAAAAATTTGATTCCAGGGTTGGACAACCCAAGTTATTTTGGTACATAAAAAAGTTCTTCCTTTTAGATTTTTTAGTGAATTAAAGCCATTTTATAACTCAGGAAAAATTAAAGGGGTTTTAAAAATCAAAAATTAAAAAAAACAATTCCTGAGTTGGAAAATCGTTATTTTTTGGTACGTAAAAGTAAGACCAATTTATTGTAATATTTATCAAGCTTGTGGTCGTTTTTTCTTATATATTATTTCTTATAATTTTTATTCGATATTTCGTTAATAGCTTGTTAACATCTTCAGGAAATAAAAATTTTATTAAATTTTTATTCCAGGGTTGGGCAATTGAAATTTTCTTGAGTACATAAAAGTGACCAAAAGGCTTACAAAGTTTTAGTTTTTTATTAAGTAAAACTATTTTGTATCTCATTAAGATTTAAAAAGGAATAAAAAATAAAAAAATTAAAAATTTGATTCCAGGGTTGGACAACCGAAGTTGTTTCGGTACATAAAAGTAACCATATATGTTCTTAATATTAGTTGTTTTTAGTGAATTAAAGCCATTTTATAACTCAGGAAGAATTAAATGGGTTTTAAAAATCAAAAATCAAAAATTAAAAAAAAACAATTCCTGAGTTGGAAAATCGTTATTTTTTGGTGCGTAAAAGTAACACCAATTATAATTTTTTATTTTTTTTGTGAATGGAACCTATTTTACACGTTCAAATAGTATTAAAAACCTTCAAAAAATCAAAAGTTCTATTCCGAGTCTGGATAATCGAAATATTTTTAATACATAAAAATAAGCAAAACGGCTGCTAATTTTTGCTTTTGGCTGGTCTACAAACTATTTTATGCTTTAGGGAGACAAAAATTGCTTTTAAGACTATTAAAAATATGGTCTCCAGGGTGAAATGAATGTGTGTATATACCGCAGACAAGTGAAGGGTATTAAAGATTCGTATATATTACTTTTACTTATCCTTAATAATAATTTTGTGTAATGGATAAATTTCCATCTACTAGTCTAATTATATAATGACCCAAGACCCACATGATTACAAATCGCAGAAGCCGTGGAAATATTGCCGATATACCTGAGAGTATGCAGTAGAAATCGAGGCAGTCGACTTTGGGGATTTGCACCGTATTAAACCAGCCCAAATTTTCTTCAAGCAATCATATTCAGCATTGATAACTATTTGGGAAGAATGAGTACATCAACAAACACAATTTTTGCAAGAAGAAATCAGGGAAATCAGAAACTCCACTTTAGCGGCAGTGAAAATTTCTTATTTTATAAAATATTCTTATAAAATCTGAAATTTTTGTAAGATTATTTTTAGAGCAAAAAATGATTATCCTTACATGGACACTTCAAATTTTTATTCGAAACTCTTTTAAAAAACTCCTATTTACAAATAAAATATTCAAAGAAGTTTTACGAATCGCATTAAATCGTTGTAAATCTCTTTACAAATTGCGCACTTGTAAACTTCCTGCATATTATTATCCTTAATCTTTCTTGTTATTTCTTAAAAATGATTAATTCGTATTGAAAATATGCTAATGTGTCACTTCTGACTAATCTTGATACATAAAAAGGCAACATTTTAAATGAATGCATGTAAATTGACTGGGAGAAGAAAAGCAGTTGTTTCGTGTTTCCCCCCAGAAATTTTAACATATTTAATAAAATTTTACTTACTGGCGCTTAAATAAATTAAGAAGTAAAAGAAATGGAACTGGCGGAATACAAAATAAGAAGATTACAAAATTTATTTACATATTTTATAAATTGTTTCTTACTTAAACGCGCTGTTTATTGTGTACAAGTCACTGAATCTATTTGTTGTTGTTGGTCATCAGAAACCTACATTTTTCTTCACAGCCCTTGTGTCAATAAACTTTGGAAATCTCAGCCTAATCCATGTTTTTTATTATTAATACCTATTTTATTCTTCTTTAATTATAAACTAGTTTTAATTAGCAAAAGCAAAAGTTAAAATGTCAGTCGCTTTTTGATAACTTTTATGTACAAAAAATTTCAATTCCCCAAGCCTGGAATCGAATTTTTTATGATTTTGAATTTTTAATACAAATTTCGTTCTTGCCGAAGTATTAATTTAATTAGCAAAAATACAAAAAAAAATTACTTTTCACTAGTTAATTTTGGGTCCACAGCTAGGTGTAAGCTTCCCAGCTCTGGAGTCATATTTTGTATTTTTCTGTTTTTCAATAGCACTCATTTCCAATCCAGTAGGTTAAGAATAAAGTCTCTAGCTCCTCTGTGGGGCATAGGAACACTGATTTCATGTACAGACAGACGGAGAAACAGACATCGCTTAATGGACTTCCCTATTTATAAACCAAGTTGAGCCATAATATTTTTTTTCGTCCCTTTTTTACTCTTCCTTTTCAGTCCTTTCAAGAGGAGAGAGTCGCAGCTCTTTTTTTTTTTTTTTTTTTTTTTTAAGGAGTAGGACCAGCACTCAGGGGATGTCCCCTATATATGCAATGCATTGCGCTGGAACTGAAAACGAGGGGATAGTATTGAGGGGACAGATTAGGAAAGATGAGAAGATAGACAGTTGTTTTTTTTTTTTTTTTTTTTTTTTTTTTTGTAGCTATTTTAACCTTTTACTTCGCCGGCTAATTTTTGCTACAGGGCCGACGTAGGTGGGTGCTGTTACTCTGCTTTTAGTACATGATTGGGTCAGTCGCTGCCAGTAATTGTCCAGTGATCAGTACAATGCCTTCATCACTGAAAACAGGCTGGCAACAACTAACACAACCACGCACTAATGCTGATCAGAAGAATTCAACACAATATTTCATGACTCAGCTGGGGCTCGAACTCAGGACTCTCCGCTACATAGTCTTGTGTTCTACTACTTCAGCCAACAGCACCCAGGTGTAAAGCAGGTACATTTTCAAAGAGGCACATGTCTGAGTTAGTACCGCTTTACTACTACCATTTCCTACAGGGCATATTCTCTGTGTGTACATGGTTTTCATCCAAAATCACTATTATTATTTGTTTTAATATCTTTAATTGGTGTTCAGAATTTTGGTGTATTTCATTTAATAGCGAGAGCATTGCAAATGTGTTTACTTACACATTTACTACTGAATTCTTTCAACAATCTTCTCAAAAGCCGGCAATCACCCAAATACCGGTTTTTAATGTTATTGTTGATCTGTTTCCCCCCCTCCCCCTTAAATACGTTTATGTGTTTTCATTGATTAAATTGATTTTCTCACTGCTGCTTCACATGTGCTCGCACTCTCCGCCTAAATTCCTCTTTCGGTCTCCAACTCTCTCTCTCTCTCTCTGTCTAACGTGGTTCTCTCATTGTATTCATGTGTGGACAGCTTGCAAGTATTCAGTTTAAAAAGCTTTTTCCTCTTCAGTTGTTCTTTCTCTTTTTGGGGCAGCACTTTTACAACACACAGCGACTGTATATATTTTTATTTGTTACTTTTCTTAGTGTTCAAGTGTGTGTGTGTGTGTGTCTTTGAGTGTTGTGTGGAGCCCAAACTATGATCCACAATTTGTTTATTTTAATATACTACACACCGATCTTGCTGAACGTTGTATTGTTGTTGGTGATGATGTTGGTACCGCGCTGTAGTAGTTGTTGTATTTTAGCCATTGTGTGAATTTTAGACCTACAAAATTTTGTTCATGCCAGAGCGTTTGTGTCAGTTTTCATTTTAACTTCTTTCCATAGGGAACGGTAATGCGCGTTTATTTTTCGATTGCTTGCGTTAACTTTTAAAATTAGCGACTTTTTATTTCGATGTTTTTTTTTTAAGTTTTATGCTGGTGATTTTTATGTGCAGATAATCATAAAATTTTGTTTGTGTTTTTATTATTTTCTTAACACAAACGTGCTAAAAAGTAATGCGTTTGTTTTTGTATGAATGCAAAATAATAAAAAGTCGTTGTGTGATATAAGAAAAAAAAAACAACTACAATTTTAATTCTAAAGCTAATAAACTGATCAAATATAGAGCAAAACAACATAAATATTCGGTACTTCTACGTATTTGATTTTTTTTTGTGTTTAAAATTTGCCAGAATTTGAGCGTGTTATGTGTGTGTGTGTGTGTGTGCTTTTTCAAATTCTGTTATTGTTAGTTCTGGCCTAAGTTTTATGTTAATTGATTAAATAGTCGAACAAAAAAGTAAAACACGAAAAAAATATATATAAATTAAAATGAAATAATTTTTACGTTGAAAAAAAAAACTAAACAAATAAATATATAACAGAAAAGCAGTTGTTTGAAAAAGTAAAAAAAAAATATATTTTTCCTAATGAGTTGTGAACAACAAAATTGTAAAATAATAGAAACATTTCAAAGATTATTGTAGTGCGTGTAGTTGAAAATAAATTTTACGTTTGGCAACAAATTGCCCAAAAAAGCTGCAAATCTAAAATTAACACAACAACAACAACCACAACGGACACATCATTTGCGTTTGCAACTTGTTAATGATTTGTGCATAAATTTAGTGCAAAACTGACAGGTGCTTTTTGCGTATGTGCTCTCCGTCCAACCGCAAAGTCGAAGGCAAAAATGTAAGTTATTTGATTTGGTTTGATTTGTTCATTGCAATGAAAATGTCGAATATTGTAAAACCCAATTTTGCACACTGACCGAAAACTGTTTGCCTCAAATCTATTTGTATGCTTTTGATGTGCTTGAAAAATGTCGAATGTAATTTAAACAATTTGTTTCAAGAATTTAGGCAGCAAAAGTGGACTGTGAATTATACAAATGACCTTATGAAGTAATCGGGTCATTTAAATATTTCAAGTCATACTTGCGTGTATTTTGAGCAATAAAAAAAAATATTTAGTGGAAAATTCAAATTGGGTTATAATGGGTTAATTTTTTAAGAACGTTCGAATATGATTATGCCTACTCTCCTTAACAAAACGGACGGTATTTCACGTTTAAACTCTTTCATATTGGCTTCATAAGCCACAAAAAATAGTTTAAAGGCATTAAATCGCACGCTCCAGGCAGGCAATTTACCCGCCCCAAACGTAAAATTAACTGTTTATAGAACATTTCTCTCAATTGGGCCGTTGTTTTGCGTGCTGTGTGTGGCACGTGGCAACTACTTGTTGAAACCACATCTCAGTCAAGTCCAGGGGGCTATAATTTATGTTGTTAATTTTAATAAATGTTTGAAAATTATTTTTGTCCCATAACACATACGCTAATTACAATTGGAGAATATTTTTCATCTATAATTAAATAGATGCTTTAATTCCGGTATTGAACAAAAAAACAGGATGTGCTGTTCACACAACACACACATAAAAGTCTTGAGAGAAAATTTGTCTACAAACGTTTTTATAAATGTTTACAATAGCAATTACCAGCACGTTAAACCGCATTAATACTACTTTTGCTATTGAAAACACACTTACAAGGTCGTACACACACACACGCAAACACTACACTGCCGTAAGAAGAGTCAATGCGGACACCTTTTAATTACAAGGCCTCTCTACTCGTTCTTTCACTCTAGGCTCATATTATATTACCGCACGTGTTTGTTGCTGGGTCAACCTCCCGCTCTAGCATCATTCAAGGGAGCCTCTGAAATCAAAGGCTCTGAAAAAAGGTCTCTTAGTGATGATTGTAAAGGCTATAAGTTTCTTAGCGCCTTAAAATGTGGGTGTTTAGAAGAGCCTGTAGAAGAATTTGATGTTGGTGAATTTCCAATATTAAAAATAAACACATAAAATTCAGAGAAATTAATGAAATCTTTATATAAACCGATACAATGATCTATGTAATTCCATGCTTAATGATAATTCCCTTTTTTCTATAACTATTTGTCAACGTCACTTCAAGACAATATCAAAAATACAACTGACTACTGATGACATTCTCTGACTATTCCCTAAGGCCTAGAAAATAACAAGAGGCTGTTAAAAATAGTTAAATTTCGTGTAAAAAAAGTATGTGAATGTCTTAGTTTTGATATTCAGCCTGATTGTGTAAGGCGTTGGCGTTTACGCCAAAGACGTTTTTTGTACAAGATTAAAGAAACACACAAGCAGTTTTCTTTAATCTTCTATGAAAAACGCCTGAGGCGTAAACGCCAACGCCTTGCACAATCAGTCGGATTTGTGTTGACGTGACGTTAACAAATAGTTACAGAATAAGGGGAAATATCATGCAACGCCACAAATGGTTCACACGCTGGGTTTGACATAATCTCTCCAACATATCGGCCGGTACGTCACAAATATATCCTTCAATATTGGCTTGCAGTACCTCAACCATTGCGGGCTTGTCCTTTGAAAAAGGAGTCTTAAAATAGCCCCACAAAAAGAGTCTAAATCATTTAAATCGCATGATCTAGGAGGCCAATTGACCGGACCCATATGTCAAATAAACGGTTTACCAAACACGCCTTTCAATTGGTATATTTCTTTGCGTGATGTGTGGAATGTGGCACAGTCTCGTTGAAACCGCATGTCACTCAAATCCAGATCTTCCATTTTATCGCTGACCATTGTCAATAACGTTCATGTCTTCAATGTCTCTGCAACATGATGCCCCGGCCTATTATAATAATCATCAAATAGTATACTTTTTTTAAAGCCATTGACAGTTCTTACAATACTTCTGGCTTTTGTTCGAACCAAATACCGCTATTTGGCTTCTTTTCGTAACCGGTCAGGAATTTTCTAAATAAAATTTAATAGTCCGCAAACGTTGTTCGTTCTTAAGTCGAGTCATGGTTAAATTATAGACCAAACTGAGCATGTTTAACACTAAACATGTTGCACGAAAACAGCTGAGGTGCTAGAAACAATGCTGGCAAGAAAAAAGTTGCTAAAATATCTCTCGTTAGTTTACTATTATATAATTTGGTCAAAATACACATATTCCAGCAAAACTTTAACTGCCAATAAGCGATTTACTTGATGTGTATAACAAGTGCATGAGGTTTAAATTATATATTAAATGACTTATTTTCCTTCTTATTCTGCATCTATTTGCCAACGTCACGTCAAGACAATATTAAAAGTAAAACACTTGTGTACTCATTTTCTTCAGCAATTGAACAATTTCAAACAGCATCTCGGCAAAGCCAAAGCCCTACAAAATATTCACGGCCTGTCAGAAGTAATTGATTATTTAAATTGTATTACAGGATATTAATTTCCCAACAGGCTACAGGTTCAAATCTGCGAAACTGCAAATTACTTTTTATTTTTATTTTAATAACTGAACGTGATTACATCATATTTATTATTTTTTTGAGAGTGGAATATTAAGAATATTTTTCATAGTCATTAAACCGGCAGAACGGATCAGTACTGATTTCGAGGCCGCTACGCCACCTCATCAGCGTTCTTTGTTAAATTTTTCCACTTTTTGCAAGTGGTGCTAGTTAGTAGGAATATCAACTATTTAACCAATATTTTAACGAAAATTGAATATGAGAAGTTCCCACATTCATATTTTCAAGTTATTACCTTTTTGGTTAGTACGAAATTCCCCAACCCTGACGATGAGATGGCGTAGCGGCCTCGAAATCAGTACTGATCCGTTCTGCCGGTTTAATGACTATGAAAAATATTCTTAATATTCCACTCTCAAAAAAATAATAAATATAATGTAATCACGTTCATTTATTAAAATAAAAATAAAAAATAATTTGCAGTTTCGCAGATTTGAACCTATAGCCTGTTGGGAAATTCATCATGCACTAGTATGATTGTGTTAATTGTTGCCAGCCTGTTTCAATGATGAAGACATAGTCACTGGCCACATAATTGGCAGCGACTGACACGATCATGTACTAAAAAGCAGATTAACAGCAGCACCCTCCTTCGTCGGTCCTGTAGCTAAAAAATTCTATATCTTCTCATCTTTCTTCATCTGTCCCCTCAATACTATCCCCTCCTTTCTAGTTTCGGTGCAATGCACTCTCTATGTCTCAGGGGTCATCCCCTGAGTGCTGGTCCGAGATAGAAAAAAAATATGCCATACGTTAATTGAATTGACTAGATTTTGTATATGTGAAGAGAAAGATAATTTACTCATATTAATTACCATTTTAATTACTCTTTCAACAAAGTCCAGTTTCAAATACCATTTGGTATTTGGCCCTCTGGTCTCCGAAAGGGCGCTACTCATCATGCAGAGAAATTTGTTTATTTTATTTTGTGAAAGTGGTAGGTATTTTTCTTTTTAGTGAATAGCGCAGTATATAAGAGAATAAAAGCGCAATTAAAATTATTGCTTTAATAATTTCATTTGCCTAAACAGAAGAAAAGGTTTTAGGCTTAACATTTTATCGTGCACTGTAGCGCATATACGTGACTATGGAAAATCTTACAAGCGACTTCGTTGGGATCTTCTATTCTATTTCATCTTTAGCAAGTTGTTATCAGTGAATTCCTTTGTTTTCTTATCTCTGTGTATAATATTTTTTTGGCATTTAATGTCTGCTTTTTGCACCACCGCAAACAGTTGCCTTAGTATCGGTAAGTTTATGTGTGTTTTTTGTTTTATCTACAAGTAGAAATAGACAGACATGCAAAAAAAAAAAAAAAATTAAAACAGTTAACATAAATGTCAAGTCGTGTGTGTTAAAAATGATTAAAATGAAAGATATCATAATCACATAGAACAAAATTAACATTTTGCTTAAGTTGACTCGGTCTGAATAAAACTCAATTGCTGGAAATGTTAAGGAAGAATTTCACTTCAATCAAAATTAAGGCCACAGCAATTTATATGAATTGAAGAGAAAAAGCTGGGAAAAATTATGCAAAAACACTCGTTCGTATAGCAGCCAATGAAATAAAAAATATTACGGTAATAAATTTATGTGATGGCAAATGGAGTTGTTGCGGCAGGAAAATATTTGTTTTGCAAATTAATTTTATTTCGATTGATATTTTGATCATATGCGATTGTAACTGTAAATTGAGATATTGTTGCCTAAATAGTTTTTTTTTAGAACTCTGTAAACAAGACCGTTTAATCTTTAAATATTTTCAGCCACTTTACAATCTTAAACCAAAATAAAATACAATTATTAGTTACTGCGAACGCCTGCAAAGCCAACTGCTGCGCTAAATATTTGTTCTAAAATAACTTATCTCGCTGTATGGCTTTAGAAAAAACCTTGGGAATTAGGCGTGTTAGAAAAATTAGTTTTGAAATATTTCTTGGCATTCACATGCTACTGTACGAGTCTTTTATTCCAGATTTTTTGTTTGTTCTTTTTAGCACGAGTATAAATTATCACGCAAAATATTTTGATTGACACAATTTAGAAATATGAACGATTTAGTAGTTAAATCTTATATATTTTATGACCTTATGTTTTTTAAAAAAATCTCCTATTATTTATTAAAGTGCTTTTAACTACATCAAAAGCTAAAAAATTGTAACAAAAAATTTTTTTTGTTTAGAAATATTTCAAATCATGAAAGTCCTTAAAACGGGTCAGCTTTAGGGTACTAAATTGGCTAACCGTTAAACGATTAATTACTGGCCAATTGACGGGGAAACATCAAAGAATATCTTACCTTCGCCGTAAAAACTTATAAATTAAATTTTTAAGGAATGTCGGCTTAAGGAATGCAATTTTTTTTATCTTGGATCAGCACTCAGAGGATGACACCTACATATGCAGTACACTGCCCTGGAACTAGAAAGAAGGGGACAGATGAAGAACGATGACAAGATAGAGAATTTTATTCGCAGAACAGCACAATATTCGTGACTTAGCTCGGGGTTGAACTCAGGACCCTCCGCTTTATAGTCTCGTGTGCTACTACTTCAGCCAACAGCACCCACAAATTTGTTAAATATTTACACTATTTTTTTCATATGTAACTTCAACGCCCACTAAAGGGGGCGGGGTCCAAAAATATACTTTATCGTGTTTTTCACAGACGGACGTATGGGCATTGCTAGATTGTCTTAGACTTTATCACTGATGAGGTCCAATTCATTATGGGTCCATTTGGTCCAATTCTTTTTGGAGGACATTAAAACTGTATTTCGTCGGGATCGCTCTGGTTAGGGCCGTGCGGTGAACATTTCACCTAAAATAAAAAAACAATTTTTTTTTATAAATAAGTGTAACACTTTTTTTTATAGGGTAATTTAGGGGTGCAAAAGGGGAGAAGGGGTGTAGGGCAGGGGAGGATCAGGTTACGTCTCAGCTTCGTCATAAAAGCTTTAAAATGTTATTTTTAAGGAATGTGGGCTTAAGTAATGAAATTTGTTATATATTTTTTTACTATTTTTTAATATAACAACGCCCACTAAGGGGGTGTGGTCCAAAAATTTATTTTTTCTTATTTTATGGCTCCATGTTTAACGTGTTGAACCTTCTTTGACATAAAAGAAAAACGTTGTTGTTTTTTAGAGGTTCTGTTAGTTCTTCTTAGGGGAACTTTTTTCCCTCTAGCCCTATTCAGCCCATTTACGAATTTGACCCGTGCTAACCATCAATATATACATATTTATACCTCTTTTAGTTTGGACCGAATCGTGATTTCCACACACAGCTATACCTGGCCCTAAACAATAATTACTAGTCCAATTAAAACTATTTTGAAAATCTTTAATTTTTAAAAATTTACAATTCCTAAAAATTCCTAAAAATTTAATAATTTATTAAATATTTATTTAATTTATAATTTTAATAAATATATATATTAGTCATCATTGCGAAAATATAAATCTTAAGCTAAGATCACACTATCGGCGCAATGTACCGATTTTCGTGAGCTCACTGCAATAAAGTCATAAGTACTACAACAAAATTGCATCATTTGCCAACTAATTCTGGAATAAGTCTATATGGCTTCATTACCAATGCAGTGTGGTGCAATTATTGCCTTATGTCTCAATTAGTTGACAAATAAGGCAAATTTTAACTTATTACTTATAACTTTATTTCAGTGAGCCGACGAAAATCGGCACACTGTGCCGATAGTGTGATCTTAGCTTTAAACATAAAATTTATTAAATATCTGTTTGCTAACTTGCAATTTATAAATATCTATTCCATATATTTTTCAAACAGCCCCACTGTGCAAATTAACAAGGGCTATGAATTAAACAATTATTGTTATTGTTGTTGTTAAATTGTAACTTTTTCTGTCTGTTGTTGCTATTAATACAAAGTATGTCGCTGTTGCTTTTATTGCTGTTGCTGTCTTTATAAATTATGTTGTTACTGATAAGAATGTGTTGTTGTATTGTTATTGTTTATTGCCATGTGTTGACGATTTCTTTCTTGTATCTTTTACTTTTGTGTTAAATGGTTGTGCATGCTTTTTTTTTTTTGTGTGGCTTGTTGTGGAGCAGCCTGTTTTATTAAAAACGTTTCTTTTTTCTTGTATGATTGCTAAACACAGGTAAATAGAGTGAGTTAAGTAACCATCTATGAAGCACTTTTTTAAGCGATAAAATCTCGGAAAATACTATTATTCCATTTTTTCATAAATATTCATTACACGTGCTGTCATATTCTGTGATTCCTTTTCTATCTTCTACTATAGGCCAACACCACGGTTAACCTGATTGAAAGGCTGTTTAAATAGAGATAAATCTGCTAATTGAAGAGCCACACCTGTTTGAGAGCTCATAATAGATATTCAGTAGCAGCGTAATTATTTTTTTACTTTCTTTATGGTGTCTAACAAATATTTCAGTTATTCATTATCACACTAAGCAGTTGAGCTATAAATAAATTAGATTACTCTACAGATCCTTAACAATGATTTTGTGGGCATATTTAACAATGAGAGAATCTTCATAAGTAGTTCCAGTAATAACAACAGGTGCATAGATACAATCAGTCAATTCACAGAGTTTAATTTCGTACGTCCGGAAACTGTTATCATTCCGTATTTTAGATCTTTAGAAAAAGTGAAACATTAACATTTTTCGATTTGGGACACAACACTGGAAAAAATCCCTGCAACTTCCTGCTGGTTTTAACGATGAAAAAAAATTTTAATTTTTAAATTTTAAACTGCTATAAGTGTTGAGTGGTTGGGCCTTTTCGTCAAGTCCTATAAAAAAAATCGAGAACACTAATTGATCACATATATCGGGTGTTTTTTATAGAGTGATGCAAGTTTAAATCATAATAAAACATAGTAAAATATTTTTGATATCAATGAAACGGTCTTTATTATATAAAGGGTATTTTTTATGAAGTTTTCTTTTTTTATACGAATCACTCTGTTGTCTGACAGCTGTTTTGACAGTTTAAAGTGACGTCTCTACTCAGTATTGTTTGGCAAATCATCATGAACAGGTTTACGCCAAATCGTGGAAATTTTTTTTCAAAAACAGTGTTCAATTAAAAATGTTTATCCGCTTTTTTACCGCAAAATTCTGTTCAGTGATGAGGCGCCTTTTTGGTTGAATGGATATGTCAACAAGCAAAATTGCCGTATTTGGAGCCAAGATAATCCACACGCCATTCCCGAATTACCAATGCATCCCGATAAATGTACTGTTTGGTGCGGTCTATGGGCTGGTGGCATCATCGGTCCTTATTTCTTTAAAAATGAGGAAGGACGACGCGTTACCGTGAATGGAAATCGATACAGAATCATGATCAATGAATTTTTGGTGCCAAAACTTCAAGATATGGATGTAAACGAAATGTGGTTTCAACAGGATGCTGCCACTTGTCATACTGCGGGCGAAACAATGGACTTATTGAAAGAACATTCCAACGGCAACATTATTTCGAGAAATGGACCGATGAATTGGCCTCCGCGTTCGTGTGATTTGACGCCACTCGATTATTTTTTGTGGGGATACCTGAAATCATGGGTTTACGTGGATAAACCAGCAACGATTGACGCTTTGGAAACCAGTATTCAACGTGTCGTTGCTGAAATACGCCCTCAAATGCTTGAAAAGGTGGTCGAAAATTGGACCTCCAGAATGACCTTCGTGCAAAATAGTCGTGGTGGCCATATGCCCGAAATTATATTTAAATGTTAAATGACAAGAAATTATCTACCCAAAAGAAATTTTTTTTTGGCCATTTCATAATTTGGCATGTGTTTTATTTAAATTTCAAATCAGCAAGCTCTTATAAAAACACCCTTTAAAAAATTTTATGACATTAATGTTTAAATATGATTTCGGTCATGTGGCCGTCACGGCTGGCGCGTACAAGGCGCAATCTGGAACACCAATTTTCAACAACTAAAAAAATCGTCCATAAAGAGGAAGGACACAATCCCAGTTGCTGAGGACGGCGACAAATTGATTGATGAGGATTAACTTCAATGTTTTCCTGTACAGAGGCTACAGCTTCTTCAGTGCGCACTGTTTGGCGTCTCACGCGATACGTATTAACAATAACGGTAAATGTGGGCTGAAAACTCTCTACTGTTCTTCGAAGGACGATTATGTACGCCATAAAATGGAAGAAATGCACGATGAGTTTGACGAATAGAACCATTATGTTGATTAAAAATTTCCACAATTTGCACGCGTTGCTCTGGTGTAAGTCGATCCATACTGAAATGTCACAGCAAACTAAACAAAAAGCAACTATCAGCTGTTAAATGGGTGGTCAAATAAAACAGTGATGCCAACTCAAAGTTGTATCACTCTATAAAAAACACTCTTTATAAATAATATCGGAGTTTCTTAAAAACAAACCACTTTTTTCGAATTTTTCGGTTTGTGTCGTTTTTGGTATCTCGATCGACAAGATGGTTTAAATTTCAAACACCAGCTTTCTTTTTTTAAATATTACTCGAAATCTACCGCTCCGAGTCGGTTCCAATTGAAATGCGGCCAGTTTTTTTTTGTACACTGATTGCTGAGATATATACATCTCAATTTTTTTAAATCCCTTTTTCGAACTTTTTCGTTCTCGAACGCTGGTTTTGATTTGGTTTGGTTGCTTATTATATCTTAGAGTAGATTGGCAAAAGCTTTTTAACAGTTACAGATTTTAAAAAAGCACTTTTGAAAAAACTATTTTTCTTAACTTTTTTTTTTATATATCTCAAAGTGTACCGATCCGAAGCGGTTCCCGAAATCTAAGTTCGAAGGAACCCTTGCAAACACTATACCTGTTTGCAATCATTTTTTTATTTACATTTTGCTGGGATTTTACAATTTTGCCGCTCGCGTACTTTTCTGTGCAAAAGTTGGAGTTGGAGTATAATTCCTTTATATTCAGTATTTACTCAGTTACTGAATTATGCCGGAAAAGTACTATTCTTATTAAACTAATAACACAATTTAAGAATTTATTCTTTTATATGACTGCAAACTATTTCTGGTTGCTTTTAGAAATAATTGTTAAAATATACTCGCCATAGATTTTTGTTTAGAAAACTTATCGATTTTATTTAATTAACACTCTTTTCCATATTTCTTTATCTCTAATTATTTGTATGGGCTTCTACTTTCAAAATAAAGCATTTACTTACGTTCACAAATGTGTGTATGTGTTAATGCATATATGTAAACATCAGAGATGGGAAACGATGTAAAACCTTTAAAGTTACCATTGACAGAGAAAAGTATTTTCGTGCTAATAATTCTAAATGTAAAGGAGTAAAATGCAGATCGTTATTGTGTTGCTCACATAAACCAAACGTTCCACACCACTTACGTGAGTAGAGGATTCCATAAATTTTTAGATTCAAATAGAGTCGATAATTGACCTTCTTTAAACAGAAGTTAATTTTATATTAAATTGAATTAAGACTTATAGACTAATTATTCGAAATTTTTTGTTTTAAATTCAGAAAGACATGATAAATATTCCAAGGCACAAAGGAAAGCCAACATCAGTTTTTAGTTATTCAACTTATACAGCACAGCAGAACAGCTGTTTTCGAAAGCCGCAACGCTTTCATCATCAGAAGTTAATTTTATTATTGAGAACTCATTAGTCCAGGGCAACGAACTAAGTCACTGGAACTCTTTAATAAATTTTCTTTTAAGTTTGTTACTAATCAAAAGCGTGCTAAGTTTAAAAAATTCTCTTATAAGCAAATCTTAAAGTACTATTTTGTAAAATAAAGAAATACTAAAAACTTCTGTCAGAATAGTGCCCAGCCTTGCATCGCCGCCGCTACTTCTTAAACTTGTTTGTCTTAGAATTTTTGTTAACGTATGACAGGCAAGAATTAGTGTTATACGAGTTATTCATTGCAGGGCAAAATATTATCTATATCCTACAACACCGACATCTAATAGAAAAGGTGTAGGATTTCTTGTTGTAACTGGCAGTTGTATGCCCAACTGATGAAAGTTGGCAACAGGGCGTAGTAGTAAATTTTCTAATAACACATTCTTTATTAATAAATTAGGTAAATATTAGTTCTATTGAAAAGGGTGTATATAAAGAGGAGATAATGATTCAATAAAAAGTTATTTGGCTAAGAATATTTATGTAAATTGTATTGATTTATTATTACAGGCCGTTCGTTAACGATGTTTGTTTTGTGAGATAAAAGTAATAAGTTTTAATTAAGTGAATAATAAAATATATTAACGAGTAAATATATCAGATCTGCTACTTGAATTTCAAGCTAATGAAGTTTGTTTAGCAAATTGATGCAATATTGTTTATAATGGGTGATTTTTTAAGAGCTTTCGGATTTAATTTAAAAAAAGCATATAAAATGTACAGAAATGTATGGAATTTTTATTTGAGTGAATAAAACGATCTGTATAATTTCATGTTTAAAAGATGATTTCACGGCTACGCCTCAAGTGGTTCATGCGCTGGCTCACATTTTGGCGGACTCTCTCCAACATATCGGCCGGTATGTCAAGCGTCTTTTTTCTATATTGACTTCTGTTGCAGACTTGCTCTTGTAGACATGAGCCTTATTATAGCCCTAAAGGCGTGAAATTGCTTTTAGGGTCCAAATGTCAAATAAACTGTTTAGCGAACTCGTTTTCCAATTGGGACATTATTTCATATGTGTAGCATATATTGAAACCACATGTAATTCAAGTCCAGCTAATCCAGTGTAAGCAAAAAGAAACAAAAAAAAATAATAAATTCACAGTGATGTTCCTGCCTTCGTTATCTTTGTAAAAGACGCCAACTGCCCATAATCCACATCAAACAGTGGATTTTCTTACAGTGCTTCTACGGCAATTTTGCTTGTTCGTTTATCCATACAACCGGAAATGATCACCATGCACTTTCTTGACCCAGCAAGAATTTTTATAATAAAACTCAATAAGATGCTAGCGATGCTCTTTTGTAAGCCGATTCAATATTAAATTACAAAACCAAACAAAACATGTTTGACAGTAACGTGTTCACTGAAAACAGCTGAGCTGCCAAAAACAGTGTTGCCAACAAGAAAGTTGCTAAAAAATCACCAATTATATATCAAATTTAAAACTTTAAATTCAAAAACTTTTACTGGCAGACAAGAGAGAGAGAAAAAAAAAACAGATTGCAATGCTTGATTTGTTACACAAAAATTATCTTTGATTATGAAATCTTGAGGTTTTCGTTTTCTTAAAATATGGCATAAATTGACCACCATCATCACCAGCAAGACATCAACTCAAAAAGAGTTTTAACTGCACATAGACTGGAAATAAAGCAAAACTCCCTTTCGCCCAAAAAAAAAAAAAAAACAAAATAAACAAAAACTAAATAAAAATACAAACTAAATAAAATATTGACTAACAGGCCCAGACGATGTTTAAAAACACACACGTCGTTTGAAAATGGTGATGTTTTATAACGTCAACTTCATCAACTCACAACTTGATTATCATCATCATCATCATGTTTGTGGCCAGCAAAAATGAAACAATTGCATGCAGTAAATTTCATTTAAAAATTAAAGACCAAGACAAAAAAAAAAAAAGACAAAAAAATCTGCAAAATACAAAGAAAAATAAAACTAAAAAAAAAAGCCAAAAACTTCACCAATGAAATTTGCTAAAAGGCCGCTCGCTGGTCATGAAACACATTAAGCGGCAAATTATGCAGACACAGCAAGTTGTTGCAAATGGAATTGAAGTGTTTTTAAGGTTTGAACTCAAACCTGCAAATCCCCGAAAACACTTACGGCTGTGTACACACAGACGAAAACAGAAAAGAAAAAAATGCAATCGTTTGGCTTTTTTCGGGTTTTAAAGATGCATTTTACGTTTCCAAAGAAATGAAAATGAAAGCTCTCAAAATAACAACGCAACTAAACCCAGCAGATATTTACAAAAAAAAACCGCTTAAAATCGTTTACGATGTTAAAAAACGTGATATTCGAAGAGTTATAAATCAACAGCAAGATTTGAAGTGTTACAGTGGTATACAAAAGTGTACCACAAAATTTAAACTTTAGCAGGGATGTCCTACTTATCGCAAATGCTTTCCATATTCGGTTAAAAAAGCGTATCGGGATGTGAAAAAGGCCCTGTGTGGTGTGCATTATGGGTCGGTGTCATCATTGCTCCGTAATTTTTATAAGGCCAAGAAGACAGCAACGTTTCACAATTAAAATACTTTTCTCAAGAGTGTAGCCTTCCATGCTTAAAATTTTCCATCTTTTTACTAAATACATTTTAAAAGATGACAACTCAATTCTTTACATTTCACTATTTGACGGTCAATTTACTTCCTAACCTCAAATTTACCCAGCCTGTATTTGAAAAAAAAATTTGTCTATTTGATTATGAGCATTTGTCGTTGGTGCACCCCAGCGACACCCTTATCAAATTCTTCCAATTGCCATGATGTATTTTATAAAAATATTCAAAATTTTTTACTTTTTATTTCAAACAATTAATGACTTTCTTACAGAACAGATTTCTTAAAACTCATTAATATGTTTCAATGAGTTATTCCATACAATTACACGCCCTCTTTTTTTTTGCAAACTATATGTTCTTGTTCTCCTTTCCCCTTGTGTCCTTATGACTTTTTTGACGTTTCACTAAATGCCTGTTTAAAAAAAAGAAAACCACAACCTCTTCGACTGCATTGCAAAAAATTCGTTTTACTTTTACGTATATTTTTATACATCGAAAGGCAAATAAGTGAAAACGGCTAAAAGAACTGAAGAAATTAAAACATAAAACTTGGTGTGTCTGTGTAGAAAAGATCTTTAGAGACGTTTGAGTTTTGTGAGAACCGTTTAATGACTTTTACTTCGTATGTGTTGTATGTATTTAATTTTTGTATTTATTTTTATGCAACAAGTGTAAAATTAGCCGCTGATGTCATCACTGACAGGCACAAGAGTTTATGGGAAATTAATGTTTTTTTTTTTTTATTTTTTTTTGAGATACGTTTTTCGTCTCTATTGCTTGACTACCTTGCGATTTGCATGTTGTTATTGTATTTTAGCCAGAGGCATAATTTAACTCTGAGTGTGGCTTAACGTTACACTGTAGCACAAAAAAAAACTTTGT
Source organism: Linnaemya tessellans (assembly GCA_951800035.1). Lineage (NCBI taxonomy): Eukaryota > Metazoa > Arthropoda > Insecta > Diptera > Tachinidae > Linnaemya > Linnaemya tessellans. The sequence goes on from OX637535.1 coordinate 116,869,264, forward strand.
TACAACTAAGTCTTGTAAAGACGATCATCGCATGGAAGTTTATAATATTTGGTATTAAGGTAGAAAGTTTAACCTAAAACTTAATTTTACTTATTAAGAAATGCTGAAAAGCAAATATAAAGGGTCCGCCATCTAACGTTTTCTTTTCAACTAGTGCTTATTTCGTGAATGGTAACACTTAGCTCATGTCTGATTTGACAGAGAATTAGTTTTATCCTTCCGCTAAACGAATATGGTTGTGTATACGCTTGAACAACACTGGAAAATATGGGCCTGCGATCGATTTACAGAAGATGCCGATTTTGCCAAAAAAATCATCTTTTCAGCTCAAGCTCATTTTGATTTTGGCGGGTATGTAAACAAGCAAAATTGTCGCATTTGGGGCACAGAAAACCCGCACGCATACATTGAAAAGCCGACGCACCCAAAACGGGTCACTGTTTGGTGCGGATTTCGGTCCAGAGGCATAATTGGGCTCTTCGAAAATGAGCAAGGAGTGGCAGTTACAGTTAATGGCGATCGTTATCGGCCCATGTTGAACGAATTTTTGTTCACAAAAATTGACAATTGGCAACATTTGGTTTCAATAGGACGGCGCTACGTGCCACACAGCCGAAGATACACTCGAAGTTTTGCACCCTGTTTTTGAAGATCGCATTATCAGCTGCAGAGCTGATGTCGTTTGGCCACCTCGGAGCTGCGATTTGACACCGTTGGACTATTATTTGTGGGGTGCCGTCAAAGATAAGTGTTACGCCGACAAGCCAGAGACAATTGACGCTTTAAAGGGCAATATTCGTGAGGCCATTGGTGAAATACAGCTGCACACAATCGATAATGTGCTTAAAAATTTGATCGATCGTGTAATGAAATTATTTTCCATTATTAACCGGAAGGATTGTACTTTCAAATATATAAAGAAATTTGAGAAAATATGCAGTAGTTTTTTTATAGCATTTTCAAAAAAAAAAATACTTAGCGGACCCTGTATAATATAAAATATATAGAAAATTTACAAATAATGGAAGATTGTTCTTTAATTCATAAGAATCGAAATTAGCAACTGCTAGCCTGTCAGTCTGATTGCAGTGGTCTGCGATTTCTGCGTTACATCCTGGATGTTTTTCATAGACATCCAGGAAATTGCTTCAAAGTTTGTGCTGTGCTACAAAACAAGATCGAGCATTCAATGACAAAATCTGTTTTTATATCGCAAGAGTCCTTCTTATTGCCACTTATGTCATTCCTTTACGCCTCTGGAATAATTTTTTTGTAAAGTTTTTTTTTTATGGCAGAATTAATCATTCTTTCACATTTATAAGCTGGCCAAAGTTGGAAGAGATTGACCCCAAAGCATGAGGAATGAACGAGTCACTTATAAGTGATCTCGCGAACAGGGTTAACTTTAACCCTAATAAGACGCAGTGTTGCGTGCCCGCGCATAAGAGGGAGGGCGGTTGATAGTGCTGCCTCATTCGTATTTATGGCTGGTATCGGTACTGGGAAATCGGAAACTCCAGATATTTTGACTGCCCACATTTTTCATGTCTTAAAAAAAGTATTCATATTAAAAATAAAAAACTGTATTCCAGGGTTAGGCTATTGAAGCTTGTTTGTTATCTAAAAGTAACCAAATAAGTTTCCAATTTTGGTTTCTCGTGAATTAAATCTATTTTGTACTTCGGGAAGAATAAACTTGACATTAAAAATGGAAAAGAAGATTCCAGGGTTGGACAATTGGCAATTTTTTTTTTAACATGAAATTAACTATATAGGCTACCAGCTTTTTTAAAACTATTTTCTTTGCTTCAGAAAGAATAAAATTGGTATTAAAAATTGGTTTGGACAATTGAAAGTTTGTTGGTACATTAAAGTACCCTACCCTGATTTTTATACCCTATACAAAAAAGGTGAAAGACTATTATATAGGTTTATCACTCCGTATGTATATCACTCCGTGTGTATTTCCTTTATGAGGTCCCATATTAATATTGATATGGGACCTCATAAAGTGTATGACTGACAAATGAGCGATGGCAGTCTGTCTGTACATGAAATAGGTTTTCCCAACCCCCCAGAAGAGCTACAGATTTCATTGTGAGACTGATGGATTGGAAATTAACCGAAATAGAAAAATTCAAAATACGGTTCCAGAGTTGGGACGCTTACACCTATTTGTGTGCACAAAATTAACAAGAAAACCATAATTATTTTTTATATTTTTTTGTCGAATTAAACGTATTTTATATTCAGAACGAATTAAATGAGTTTAAAAAAAAATATTCTATTCCAGGGTTGGGCAATCTATTTTTTTTTTTGTAAACAAAAGTAACCAAATAAGTTACTAATTTTGGTTTTCTTGCGAATCAAGTCAATGTTATGCTTCAGTAAGAATAAGATTTTTATAAAAAATATAAAGAAACAAAAATTCGATTCCAGGGTTCGAAAATCTAATTATTTTTAGGTGCATAAAGGCAAACAAATGAGTAACTAAGTTGTTTTTTTTTTACTAAATTAAATTTAAGTTGTTTTAAAAACCAAAAACTGTATTCCAGGGTTGGGCAATTGAAATTTGTTTGGAACATAAAAGTCACCAAATTATTTAGTTATATATTTTTTTTTATTTTGATTGAAATCTATTTGATAATTCAGGAAGAATTAAATTGGTATCCAAAAATCAAAAAGACGGTGCCAGGGTTGAACAATTGGAACTCTTTTTTTGTTACATAAATGTAGTCAACTGAAATGAATTGTTGCTTTTTGTTTATAAATTAAACATCTTTAATATTTTTTTTTTATAATATATTATTTCTTATGTAAATTGTTAATTTTATCAACGGGCTTAAGTTCGAATCTGCAAGACTGCAAACCATTTTTTATTATTTTATTAATAAATGAATTTGTTCAAATTCTATTTTTTATTAATTTATATTAAGATTGGAATATTAAGAATATTTTTCAATAATCATCAAACCAGCAGAACGGATCAGTACTGATTTCGAGGCCGCTACGCCATCTCATCAGCGTTCTTTGTTCAATTTTTCCACTTTTGCAAGTGGTGCTGGTTAGTAGGAATATCAACTATTTAACCAATATTCTAACGAAAATTGAATATGAGAAGTTATCACATTCATATTTTTAAGTTATTACATTTTTGGTTAGTACGAAATTCCCCAACCCTGACGACTAATATTCCCAATATTCCATTTTTCTCTTTTGCTTTTTCCAGAGCCATCGGCTGCTGATAACTAAAGCTTCTTTGTTATTAAAAATGGTTTGCAGTCTTGCAGATTCGAACTTAAGCCCGTTGATAAAATTAACAATATATTATTTCTTTTTTTTATTCGATATTTCATCTTCATCTTCAGGAAATAAAAATTATAATTTTTATTTCCTGAAGATGTTAACAAGCTGTTAACGAAATATGAAAAATATTGAAAAATTATAATTTTTATTTCCTGAAGATGTTAACAAGCTGTTAACGAAATATCGAATGTGTGTTGCCAGCCAATGGCTTCAATTAAAGTACCTTTTCTGTATATGACTTTTCTGCAAATGTTTTGTGAGCTTAAGGTATTTGGCGCATTATTTAAGATGTTTTTATGAAATTGGCTGTTCATCTTCTTGGAAATTTCGAAGACCATTGAAATATTATATACTGGAGTGTGCTGAATTCAAAGATAAAAAATAATAATTAGTTTCTAGAAAAAACTTAATATTGATGTATCTTAAAATTTTATTGGTGCAGTTCTGTGTTTGCATTTGACTCTAATGCAGGACTGTTGATAATTAGCAGTTCAGTAAATTTTGTTAACAAATATTGAAAGTTATTTAATGATAAAGCAAAAACAATTTAATACTCACTGATTGATACATATTTTTTAAGTCATAATGGCACATTCAAAGCAAATCAGTAAATTATTTTCTTTTTATTTTGAATATTCATGTGTGTTTTTTTAATTTTTATGAATATAAATATGTGGGTATTTTGTTACGAATACAGTCAGCTTAATTATGCCACCAAATTTTTTTCCATAACTGCTTTGTGGTTAATATTATTTTTATATAAAAAAATTTATTATTTTTTATATATATAAAAAAAACAAATATTGACGTATTTACAGAATGCCGTGCCCGGCATTCATACAATTGTTTAGTGTTTTTAAGGTTTAATATTTTTTGTTTTATTTTCCATATATTTTTATTATTTAATTAAAAATTCTAAAGACACCTTGTTATTACGAATCATTTTACAATATAATGGTTTTTTAATTAACATTGTTGGCAAACAAATAAACAAACAAAACGAAAATTGTTTCAATAAATAATATTATTCATTCAATAGGAATACAATGCATGGAAAAAATATATCTCTTTATGTAAATTTAATAAGGAAATAATGCTTTAGTAATTTCAGAGTATACAAGTGCAATTGAAGTATTTGTTAAATGAAACCGATATAAGAACGAATTTTTATTGACACGACGTGATAAGGCGCGGCACGGTGTTACTTGTGAGAAAGAAATGCAAATGCAAGGTTTACAATGAAAACATTTCAAAGAAGCTTAAGTAAATATGAAAGGTTTAAGGTATGCTTCAAGGTGTTTAAACTAATAAAAAAAAGGCAAAGTTACTGGCAATAATCAAAACAATTTAACGAAACTGCCTACAAATGCAGCTATTGCAATAACCTTGTCACTTTCTTTCTAACAATTAATTAATCCAGCAAAAAGAAAACATTTCACTTAAATGTCGATAAATCTTGTCTGTTATTCACAAACAAAATAGTGTGTTTAGCCCTGTACAAACGTCGTAGGGTGTTGAGTGTAGTGCCTTGCTTTCCCTCGCATGCCCAAATCATATTTAAAAGTTTATTGCACTCAAAATTGCAAAAGCATATTTATATATTTACTTATTTTTAAGCATTTGTAGAACTCAAATCAAGCAGTATTTTTTTTTGTAGCCTTTTTGCTCATGATTTACTGCCAAAAATATATTTATTTGCGTTTCCCCCCAAAAAAAAGTTTTTATTATAATATGCACTTTTTAAATATATCGCACATTTTGTATTGAATAAAAAATAAAATATAATATGCTAAATTACGTGTTCAAATGCTCAGGCCATAAAATAACCAAACATTATACAAATAATTTTGGCGGAGAGTAAAAACACACAAGTGTGCAGCACGAAAATAAATGAACATAAAAATGCTAAAATCTGTTGCCAAAAACCAAAAAATTATTCATTAAAATTTAAGGTTTAAATTGTATTTAAAAAATTTTTTCATAAAGATAATCGCTCCTATTATGAATGGCGACATCGACGTCACATCACCTCGACAGTAGAAAATTAGCACTTGACTGCAAGTTGTCTATAACAATTAATTACTCTTGACAATTTCTTGAGCATTAGCTTAGGGCATATAATATCGATAGAACATGCCAATAGCTGTCACTTGGTGTCGAAAAAGAGTGGCTAAGCGACAATTTTTTGCTGTCGTCTTGATACGCCGTCAATGTCGTCATTCATAATAGAGGCGAATAACAACCTTGAGTATAATCACTCATATCATAACTTCAACAGCCGTCTAGTATAAGAAAAACTGCCGGCAACTTTTGACTTTTCAGTACCTTTTTTATACTTAACCCTAAGCACTTTTAGAAAGTTATTAGAAGCGGTATTGATATTGAAGCAACCTTGAAAAAAATATGGAACACTACTTTTATTTCAGCCTACAGGTTGCGTTATATATGTATGTACAATAGAGCGTCTCGCCTTACAGGCAAAAAAAAAAAGTTCGCCGTACTCCATCGAATATAAAGCATTGTTGTTGGTCTGTTATCATCGATAACAAAACTTTTTCGGGATGGAAAAAGTACGCGTTATTTTCTATCGGCGGACGAAGGACCTGCTGTACGCCGTCTGGCAATGGACGAATCAAGAATGAAGAAGCTATAAATATCGAAGATATGATAAAAAGGCTACCCCTACGTTCGGCAAAAAAATATATACATATGTACATTTCATTTTTTTAATAGTTCTGTTGAGTTATTGAAAAACTTCCTTAGCAAAAGTTTAATGATTTTTTGCCTGCTATAATATTCTGATATTAGGGTGGCTCATTAGGGTGGTAGGAACTAAGATCTGGTGGGTAAATAAAAGAACGGTATATTTGAGGTCGATGACCATTAAAGTAACTCATTGCCCTCCTCGAGACAAAAACATCGATGTATCACTCTTTGAGATCCCACTGAAAATGTAGAAGATATAACGAAAAATGTATTTTGGCGACCCCTACTTTCGGCAGAAAAATTTTTGATGTGTTAACATCTATACACGCGCCTGCAGGGCAGTAAACTATCAGTTTCAATACATACGCAAGTGTAAGTGTAAGAGTTTGTTTGTTTGTTGCTGTTGCTTGGCAGTCGGTATTGAAAGTGATTATTGGGCGATTTTCATAAAATTTTCCCACGCGATTTTCTCCGGAAAGTCATAGCCGATTTTATTAATTTTTGGATTAAAACGTTAGTGCGGGTTTCGACGAAGAGTTTAGGCCAAAAATTAAGGCGATCCGATATCGGCGAGCGGAGATTTAAGTGTTTTAATTCGGAGTATTAATTTGGAGTAATATTAAAAAAGTGTTTTATGTTGATCTTCGGTTTTGTCTTATGCATAGCAAAGAGAATAGTGACGTGGTTATACGTACATATATAAAAATGAGATAGCAAGACAGCAACGTATGTAGCTTATGTACAAACATAACAATGTATGTATGTACATTTGTCTGTTGCTTTGCATTCTCTTTGTTTTTTGTGAGTTTAATATAAAATAAATAAAAAATACTTTATATTAACTCTACCTCCGGGTTTGTGGGTCTGTGTTCATAGAAATCGAACAGGTACCGTGTAACAAAAAGGTGTTAACACATCGCCCGTGAGTTCGAACACTCATTGATTTTTTTTTCGAAATCACTTTGCAACAATGCTTTATATTCGGTGGTGTACGGTGAACTTTTTTTTTCGAGATGCTCTAATGTACAACCCTGTTAGAGGTATGTTGAGGTTTCATATATTCCGCAATAGGTAAGCCTTCTAGGGTTAATGAAAGTCTGCAAGTTCAGTTTGTGTGGAAACGCTATTTGTAGAGAAGGCATTTTTTCTCATTCCGACTTGTAGCAAAGATAGTCCAAAATTATTTACTGTGTATTTAACATTAGCTAAAGTATTTGCCGAATGCAATCTTAGATTCGTATAATTTATATAAAAATTTGCAGTACCCGCAAACAATTTGTTACAGTAAAAACAGTATAAAACAATAAGAGTAAAAAGTTAATTTAATTTAATTTAATTGCTTTTGGTCTTACAAGTAAAAATTTAAATTCAGACAACAAAACAAACGAATCTGAATTATTAACATAAATGAGTAGTATCGTTCAAAATTTGATAAAAAATATATATGAAGTAAATTTATGAGTACAAAAATGAGCAAAATGATGAAGGTCGGGTTTCAAATTTAAAACACAAGACAAATCACCATTTAGACTTAATTTCTGAATAATAAAAATCGTTTAATATTTGATTAAATTAAAAGTTAAATTAACTGATGACTATTAATATCAATTAATATGTAAATCGTTTAGTGTTAAAAGTGAATAACTCAATAAAAATAAAAATGAATTAAAGGATATTATCACTAAATAGCTATAAACAAATTAAAATCAAAAGGTTAGGAACACTTTCTAAATATTTGCCATAAGTTAAACTAATCTACATATTTATATATTTCGATATCACCAGTGATATCCTACCACGGCATCACTGAGTGGGCCCTGCCCGGTACAATAAAATTTGTTCAGGAAGTACTCGTATATATTTAATATATATATTTAATATTGAATATATTTAATATTGAAGAAGTCACACAAAGGAGTGACAAAATATTGAAATTAAAAATTAAATTAAAATAAAGAGACCTTAAGCTTAAAAATATCAGAATATAATATGGTGTTCAGACATACGCCTTAATTGAGTTTATCGCAATTAACAGCATTATTGAGCTCAATTACGTATACAAAATTTTAATTAGCTAATTGATCAATTAACCCTTAATTGTCTCTAAAATTGAGCAAGGTCTAAAATACAGCACTGTAAAAGTTTGTTTAGTGAGCACCATAATGCCTACTGAACAAACTCTATGAAATTTGACAACTCATATGTAAACAAATTCACAGAAAAAAATGGCGAGTCAAGTTGAGGGTGAGTTTTTAAAATACAATTTTTTAATTAACAATTAAAACAAATGAAATGAAAAATATTTTTCGTACAACAGGTCCAAAAGTCAAAAGAAAGCGAATTTTATGGAACGACGCCAGTGAGGCAGCAATGTAAACAACACCTTTTGTTAGCTGCTGTCAAACGCTAATTGAGTTGGCTATATTGAGTATGTGTGAACACTTTTCAATTAACTTATTATTGACTCAATTAAAAATTCAAGTCTGAACACCATATAATAATAGCTTCAATATATAAAACCTGGTCACCTAAAACTGATTTCTTGGTCATTCTTCGGCATAAGAAATTGAAAAAAAAAATCTATTGCATAGTTCGTAGTGTATGACGCATTTTGTGGGTATTGTGTAAGGCGATAAAGTGTTTATCAAAAAGCTGTTTAAAAATAAATGCAATTATTTATTTTAATTCATAATAATGTTTTAAAATAGACGCATTTGCGTTATTTATACAATGACTGAAAGAAAAGAATAAAAGCAATTGAAAGAAAAAGTGAAATGATAACGAAATACGCAAATCCTTGTGTATGACAAATTTGCATAAAAATTTTTCCCGTTTACTTGTGCATGACTTTATATCAAACTTGACTCCTTTTATCTCAATTCCGCCTAAAGCTATTCATTTCTACTGTATTATAATGGGTGATTTTTTTAAAAGCTTTCGGATTTGATTAAAAAGTAGCAAGAATGTTATATTCGACAGGTTCGAATCTTAAATATTTACTGTTGTATTCACAAAAATTAATGTGTACTTCAAGTGTGCTTTAAAGTAAAAATTTCATAGAATATTTATTTTAAAGTGTTGATCAAGTCTACTTTATTTTTTGTGAATACTGCTGTTAATCTCCAAATACTTAGTAAATAAATTAAAAATTTGTAACCTGCTAGCTCCGAATTCCTTTAAGACATTTCTGTGCCCAGTTTTGAAACTTTTTTGACAGGGTCCATCCGGGAAGGGCCGTGGGGGATATATCTCACCTTTGTCCTAATAAAATTTGTTTAAATAAAAACTGTTAACATATTCAACTAAGCCACCTAATAAGTGGTGACAAACACAATATACATGAGCTGTGATGATGAAAGCGTTGCGGCTTTCGAAAACAGCTGTTCTGCTCTGCTCTGTAAATTGATTAACAAAAAACTGATGTTAACTTTCCTTTGTGCCCTGGAATATTTATCATGTCTTTCGGAATTTAAAACAAACAATTTCGAACAATTAGCCTATAAATCTTCAAATTCATCAATCTTCAATTCAATTTAACTTAACAAATAAATTTTTTGAATTATTAAGTGTAAAAAATATTTTTTATAGGGTCATTTAAAGGGCAAAAGTGGCTGGAAGAGTAGGACAGGGGAAGATTAGCGAACATCTTAACTTCGTCCTAAAATCGTAATAATTTAATTTTAAAAGGATGTTGGCCCAAGGCATGCAATTTGTTAAACATTTGCACTATTTGTCCATGTAATATGTTACGCTAACGCCCACTAAACAAGGCAGGGTTAAAAAAATTTATTTCTTTTTTTTTATTTTCTGGCTACAAGTTCAACACTTTTGACTTTCTTTGGCATAAAAATATATCATTTGCTTAACAAAATTACAAAAAAAAAATTAAAAATTTATGTTGTAGAGGTTGATTTAGTTCTTCTTAGGGGAACTTTTTTACCCCTAGCCCGATTTAGCCCATTTACGAAATTGACCAGCGCTATCTTTCAAAATATATTCTTAAAAAATTTCAAATGTCTAGCTCTTTTCGTAGGGACTGTACCGAGATATTTCTCTGCGTTACACATGGAGTGACAAAATTAATATTTCCTCCAATTCCTTTTTGGAGCGCATAAAGACACGTAAAATTTAGAGAAATAAATGAAATCTTTATTTGAGTCGATTGAACGATATGTAATTCAGTGCTTAAAGATGTCTTCATGTAAACGGTGACCGCATTAAAGTGTTCATACGCTGGGTCCTATTTTAGGAGACTCTCTCCAACGTATAGGCCGGTATTTCACGAATAAGTTTTTTAATATTGGCTTCCAGTGTATCAACCGTTGTGGGCGTGTCCCTATAGACATTAGCCTTACCATAGATTTAGGCGACCAGTTGACCGGCCTGTGCAACTGTTCATCGAATTCTTCTTTCATATGGGCAATTATTTCACGTGCTATATGGCATATGGCACCTTGTTGTTTAACCCATTTCCCGTAAGAAAAAGAATTTGTAATCGTCGTCTTTGAAAAATTACCCACCATCCCATAATTGACTCCAAACAGTGCATTTTGCAGAATATATTGATAGTACTTGCAATGCTGGGCCCGTACGTCAATTTTGCTTGTCCGTGTATTTCATTCAATCAGAAATTATGACGAGGCTCGGTAATGAACTTTGATAATAAAATTCTATAATCTGCTAGCATTTTACGTGTGTAAGTCGATTAGTGGTTAAATTACAGGCCAAACTGAACATGTTTAACACTAATGTGTTATACGAAAACAGCTGAGCTGTCAAAAACAGTGTTGCCAAAAAGAAGGTTGTTAAAAAATCGCCCATTACATGAAAAATCCAAACATCTTATTTTTTTTCTTGTCGTTATTTCACTGCAAACTTAATCAGTTACAATAGTACGAGTATTTTTTATTTTTCATTTTTTTTTTGTTTTTGCTTAAACTTGAAACTCATATTCACATGGCCGTATCTAAACCTTGGCCCACTTAAGAATGCTTTAAAATTTTAATTATACACACATACATGCGCAAGTATGTATTCTTTTACATATGAAATTCGAACTCGCAATCTAAATATGCATTCATACAATACAATTATTTTTCTTGCACTGAAATTAAATCCAAAATTAATTATATATTCCGCGCTTATTGATAACGTTTTCCTTTTTATGGTGGCGCCCTCTTTATCATTAAACATTCTTTTGAAAACACTTTCGTCATCATTTCATTCAAACACAATATGATTTTGACTGCCTCGAACACTTTATTAAATAAAAACTCATAAATTTTATCTCGCTGTTTTTTCCAATATATTGCAAAATGCTCCTACATTGTATGGAGTGTAGCAAATGAAATGAAATTAAAACACATTTTAATGTTCATATTTTTATGAGCAATTTAATTCTTTTGAAATTGATAATATAATTTTTTTAATTTTATGTTTATAATGTGCGTATGCATGTACGACATAATGTGCTTTAGGATGTGAAAAAGTATGTTTTGATATACGAAATTATTTAAATTTAGCGCACAACAAATTAAACTTGATTAAATTATGATACAATTTTGTAATCATGCAGGAATATGTGATTAATTTTAACAGAAATTGTCAAAAATTAATATAAAAGCTGGCAAGTCATCCATTTGTTTGTTATCAAATGGGTTTGCCAAAATTAACGAAATATCCTTTTCTAAAGAGTGTTTTTATAAGAGCATGCTGATTTGAAATTTAAATAAAACACATGCCAAATTATGAAATGGCCAAACAAAATTTTTTATTTGGTAGATAATTTGTTGTCATTTAACGTTGAAATATAATTTCGGGCATATGGCCACCACGACTATTTTGCATAAAGGTCATTCTGGAGGTCCAATTTTTTATCACCCTTTCAAGCATTTGAGGGCGTATTTCAGCAATGACACGTTGAATACTGGTTTCCAAAGCGTCAATCGTTGCTGGTTTATCGACGTAAACCAATGATTTCAGGTATCCCCACAAAAAATAATCGAGTGGCGTCAAATCACGGAGGCCAATTCACCGGTCCATTTCTCGAAATAATGTTGTCGTTGAAATGTTCCTTCAATAAGTCCATTGTTTCGCCCGCAGTATGACAAGTGGCACCATCCTGTTGAAACCACACTTCGTTTACATCCATATCTTGAAGTTTTGGCACCAAAAATTCATTGATTATGATTCTGTATCGATTTCCATTCACGGTAACGCGTCGTCCTTCCTCATTTTTTAAAGAAATAAGGACCGATGATTCCACCAGCCCATAGACCGCACCAAACAGTACATTTATCGGGATGCATTGGTAATTCTTGAACGGCGTGCGGATTTTCTTTGCTCCAAATACGGCAATTTTGCTTGTGGACATGTCCATTCAACCAAAAATGCGCCTCATCACTGAAGAGAATTTTGCGGTAAAAAAGCGGATAAACATTTTTAATTGAACGCTGTTTTTGAAAATAAATTTCCACGATTTGGAAGCGTTGTTCTGGAGTTAACCTGTTCATGATGATTTGCCAAACAATGCCGAGTAGAGACGTCACTTTAAACTGCCAAAACAGCTGTCAGACAACAGAGTGATTCGTATAAAAAAAACTTCATAAAAAAACACCCTTTATTTCTGCTGTTACAACGTCAATGTTGTCAATAGCCACATACAGGGCGCTTGTTGTGGACGAAGTATTTAGGACGGCACTAAGAAACCGAAAGTCTTGAGTTCGATTCTGTGATGAATATTGTGTCGAATTCTTCTGCTTAGCATTAATGCATGGTTGTTAGTTATTGTTGGCCTGTTTCAGTGACGAAAGCATAGACCTGGTCACTGAACATAAATGACTGTGATTGACATCATCATGCATTAAGAGAAGACGAAAAGTAGCTTCCTTCTTCAGATCTGTAGAAAAAATGCACTCATTTTGCCAAGAATTAAAACGCAACTGACCAATTTGTGATGCGTTTGAAAACAAAATTAAATTTCATCGCTTTAAAGGCGTGACTTTACCAATTTGCTTAGACATTTATTTGCTTTATTCTGATGTTTCTGTATAGAAAATTTTAAATGAAAACTCCGCTATATAGAAACTTTGTGGCTCAGAGTTTACTTGTTATAGAAATATTGTGTTTTTATATAAAAAACTAAGCTTTTTTCAGGGGATTCAGAAAAAACTCGTTATATTGAGTGTTTTCGTTTTATAGAAGGTCGTTATATCCAAGTGTTACTGTACATATTTGTTAATTTACTTTCTACTTGCCTTAGTTTTAGAATTGTTCATATGCGTTTTAATATTTTGAAACTAATTAATTTTTAAAGAAATTCTGTTAATCGGTTAAGCAATTAAACCAAAATTAATCGATTATTGATCGGTTAAACCAAAACGTCGTTGAAATAATAGGGTTAATTAAATACCCTAATATTCGGCCATGTGATGGAAATCGCTTATCGTATGAAATAAAGCGTTTTCGATTTGAAGTCACAAAATTGGTGTGCTGGAGTTCGCAATCGCTCAAAAGCGTCGTTAAATATTGGAATATACGAGGTCTGTTTAAAAAGCAATTTAAATTTTAAATGTTCTCAAAACATATTTATTTATTCATCAAATACCGGTTTGTCCCTTTTAGAAAAGAATCTAAATTTTTTTTATATTAAATTTGAATTAAGATTCTATAGGCTAATTGTTCGAAATTTTAATTTAAATCTCAGAAAGACATGATAAATATTCCAAGGCACAAAGGCAAGTCAACATCAGTTTTATTCAACTTACACAGCAGAGCAGAACAGCTGTTTTCGAAAGACGCAACCCTTTCATCATCAGTGCTCATGTGTATAGTGTTTGTCACCACTTATTAGGTGGCTTAGTTGAATGTGATAACAGTTCCTATTTACTCAAATTTTATTGTGACAAAGAATACGAGAATTGTATCAACCTGATGTTAACATGTTATTGTTATAATACCCGTGTTACCGTTTGATTATTTTTCTTCATGTCCCATTTTTCTGAATTTTTTGTTCCATCATACCTAAGTCAAACTTTTTTGGTTTGAATTTTTTTTATTTTTTTTATTTCGGACCAGCCCTCAGGTGGGCACTTATAATATAATTTTTGGTGTGACCTTGAGTTCTCTCAGTGGTTCATCGCAAAGTACCGTCCTTTCGTGGGTATATTCAATCTTGGAAACAGGAATAAGCCGCGGGAGGATAATTCTGATGAACACCATGACTGAGGCATAAGGACGGTGTTGTTCCCTACCAAAAAAAAAAATCCTATAATTTGATCAAAATTCAGCAAACTTTGTAAAGAACTCTGCTGGCACACATGCTTGTCTTGAGCCCACCGATATGCCAATATCCTCGGCAACTTCTTTAATAGTGCTTTTCTCAACATTTTAATCCGTTTTCCTCTCAAAAAACTTGTAGCACTTGTACACGTTTTACTGACCGAATGAAACAGACAACATTTCAAGTGCTTGTGAGCAAACACTTCCACGCATTGCTTCGACACCAGAAAATGGCCGCAAACGCAAAACACTATTCACTTTTATGCCCCTTGCAAACGTTAGTTCCAGCCGAGTGTAGCAAATAAAAAACACTGATCAAAATATGTTCGTAACCAGCAAAATTTAAAAATCACTTAATTTTACGAACGGACCTCGTATTTATAACTTAAACAAATTCTGTTCAGCGGTTCTTTAATTTCTAATAAAATCTATAAATTTTTGCTTACTTGACCATTTATTATTCATCATTTGCCATTTTTCTCACACAACATTGTTGTTGTTTAATTTGTTACGATGCTGGTGTTTCTTTTAATCGCTTTTTAAAATATTTGGTAAATAAAATTCATCTATAAACAATTCATTATTTATCATTTAGGCGAAAGCAAAAGAGAATAAAAATAATCTATCTTCCACATCCGGTGGTGTTAATTAAAAAAAAAACCTATTGTGTGTGTGTGTGTCTGCACGTTAGTAAAAACTATAAATTAAAATAAAAACAACAACTCCATATTGACAAATGACTTAATCAAATACGCATTAGAAATCCGTAGTGAACAAAATTTGAATTTAATTACAAAACCATTTTAAGAAAATTACATTCAGCTGTAGACATCGAGTCTGTATGGCTGAAAATTCGTTGTACGTGTTCATATTCGAAAATGTAATTGACAAATGTCACTCCAACAACTAATCAAAGTCACAATAATTGTTTTAAAATTTAACTAAAATTCCACATTTAAAAAAATGGCTGCAAAGCAAATCATTAAATCGTATTGAAACCCGCTTTAAAAAAATCGGGGTTTGGTATTTGCGTAAATGGAGCGTTACTTTAAACCTCAATAAACAATTTAAACGAAATATATTAAATTGCCAAGAAAACATACATGCATGTACACGCCAACAGCAACAACAACAACAACAACAACAGGTGACAAATTAATGGACAGTCAACACCACAAACGACACCAAAAACATCAATAACAACATGTTCGTTCATAAGAAAATGAAATTTTTTAACTCATTTTATTTCATTTGAAATCTGCCGCCAAAATGGAAAAATAGAAAAAAGAAGAAATATTTTTAAAACACACACACGCGGTGCACAGTGCCGTTGATAGGAAAAGTGGCAAATTTATGACACAAAAAATTTGTAAACAAAAACTTGTTTTACGAAGTCACCTGATGGTTAGTGTAAACGCCTCCAGCAAATAGCAGACAATATATCCCTCATACTTGACGTGTATTAACACAGCGCGAACAACTTGGCTCGAAATCCTTATCTCAGGGAATATGAGGAAGAACTCCAGCTTTCCTCTAGGAAATCTTAAGCTAAAATCTTTCCTGGGAGGCAGCTGACACTCTTTACATTAGAGTCGGATGGCGCAGACTAATGAGTTACTTTATTTTAAAATTACCTGAATACTGAATGGGCATACACTTGTCGTCTGGAAATGTAAATTGTTATTAATTGTTCAGTGGCTCTTGGGAACAACGATCATGTCCAAATCTGTCTGAGTACTTTATTCCCATAATAACTATAGACCTAAAAGAGTAACTGCTCACAATCAAAATTATTTACAATAAAATAAGCGTTTCTTGTGTAAGTTCCCCTTCAAATTGCATGTTTTGTGATTGTAAATTTGCTTCATGGCTTTTCTATAATCATACGAGTTTCAGAGATTTAAAAAAATAATGCTTAACATTTTACTGATGAGTGGACATTACAGAACTGCAATCGTATAATGGCTGATTTTTTTAAAGCTTTCGGATTTAATTAAAACAAAAACACATAAAATATAGAAAAAAGAATGATATCTCTATTTAAGTTGATAGAACGATCTAGATAATTCAATGTCTAAACACGATTTCATGTAAATGTTAACCGCGGCTACGCCTCAAATGGTGCATACGCTGATTGCAATTTTGGGATTCTCCCTTTTACATATCGGCCGGCATCTCACGAATAAGTTTTTCAGTATTGGCTTTCAGTGCGTCAACCGTTAAGGGGTATACCCTTAACATAACCCAACAAAAAATAGTCCAAAGACGTTAAATAGCCCGATGAAGTCGGTCAATCGACTGGCCCCCAATTCTAAACCAAATGGTACACCGAACTTGCCCCTCAATTGGGCCATTGTTTCACATGTTGAAGCCGCATGTCAGCCAATTTCAACTTTTCCATTTTGGGTAAATAGTAAATATTTGTAATCGTCGCACGATAGCTCTCATCATTCACAATAACAGAACGTAGAAAAGCAGGAAGCCATCGTCGGACAATTTTACTTGTTCACGTGTCCGGTCATATGAGTATCCATTTAACCAGAAATGAGCACAATACTTTTTCCTAATCGATCATGAATTTTAATAATAAAATTCAATAATCTGCCTGCGTTATTCGTTAGTAACTGTCGATTCATATTTACATTACAGACCAAACTGAACATGTTTAACACTAACATGTTACATAAAAAGTAGACTTGGGTCCAACTAGCTCATTCGCTCAGTTTTGACAAGAACCTCTCATCAAACCCATTTAAATAACATAGGTTTGATCAGAGGTTCTTGTCCAAACTGAGCGAATGAACTAGTTGGACTCAAATCTAATAAAAAGATCCCTAGGGCTGCCAAAAATAAAGTTGCCAAAAAATCAAACGCTTCGTACATTAATTTACCCCCATAACAAATAAATATTTCTGTTTTCATGTGGTTGTGCAGTAGACTTGTGTCCAACTAGCTCATTCGCTTAGTTTTGACAAGAACCTTTAATTTCAAACCTATGTAATTTAAATGGGTTTGATCAAAGGTTCTTGTCAAAACTAAGCGAATGAGCTAGTTGGACACAAGTCTAGTGTGCAGCATGTGGTATACTACTTTGCCATGTAGTATGTTACTTCAGTGCCCACTGAAGGGGGCGGGGTTCAAAAATGAATTTATCTGTTTCTAAGTTTAACGCCTTAAACATTCTTTGACGTAAAAATATATCAATTGCTTAACCAAATTACAAAAAAAAAAACTTTGAAAATAATGATAATAAATTAATGTATGAATTTCTATTTTATGTAAATTGTATTACAGGATGTTAATTTTCCGAACAGGCTATAGGTTCAAATCTGCGAAACTGCAAATTATTTTTTATTTATTTATTTTTTTATTTTTATTATTATTTTAATAAATGAACGTGATTACATTCTATTTATTATTTTTGAGAGTGGAATAATGATGACTATTAGAGGTGGCTTTAATTCTTCTTAGGGGAAATTTTTTACCCCCTGGTCCGATTCAGCTCGTTTACGAACACTTGACCTGTGCTATGCTGTGCACAATGACAAAGTGAATATGCCCTGCCAATTCTTTTTTGGAGGTTATAAATATAATCATGACTTCAGGTGCTGCCTGTAATTATAGACACTTGAATGAAACTTTAGATATTTTAATTTTCTTATAAACTTTTTTAAAACTTTTCCTTAAGTTTCACTTTTAGTCTTTTGTACAAATATGTTTAAACACATTTCACTGTTTTTGCGTCAAAATAGAATTATAGGCATTTTGTCGCACTTTTAGTCCACTTTAACCACTGTTTTCAATCACACTTGCCCTTTCCGTTACGCTTAACTTGCCAACTTGCATCCAAAGGGCAATAGTTGTTCAAAACACAATATTGTTGTTATCGCACTCCTCTGCACTGCTACATATTTACATACGAGTACTTAAAAAGTGCGCTTGTGTGTTTGCCCAGGCGAGTTGGTGTGCATTTGTTGCTTAACCAACCTCAACATGGTTTCATACATATTGATTGAAAGTGTACGATTGATGAATAATTATAAATGATATATGATTGTGTATATGTGTGTGTATGTGTTGTTATCATGCCTGTCTATACGTTGCGTGTTTTATGTTTCATGCCTCATGTTTTTAAATATCTCAAGTCAAGTGAGTCTTCTTTCATTTCTTTATTAACCATATGATGGCAAAAAAAAAAATAAAAATATATAGAAATAAATAAAAACGAAAAACACATTTATATGCTGATGAAAGTGACGCAAGGTGCTTAAAATTGTGTTACTATTGTGTTTGGAATATTCAATGGGTTTTTTTTCTATTTAACTTTTGCCTTTTTGTTTAGAAAATGAAACTAAAGCGCATGGAAAACATACAAAAAAAAAAATTCAAATGTGATTTCTTTATGGCAACTCAATCATAGACATTTAAATGCATAAATGCGAGTTCGTTAAAGAAACAACAACAAACACATTTAAGTCAGAAATCAAATCCATCAGTTATA
This sequence comes from Linnaemya tessellans, assembly GCA_951800035.1. Taxonomy (NCBI): domain Eukaryota; kingdom Metazoa; phylum Arthropoda; class Insecta; order Diptera; family Tachinidae; genus Linnaemya; species Linnaemya tessellans. The sequence goes on from OX637535.1 coordinate 116,888,057, forward strand.
ATTTATTCCTGAAACCTGTTGTAGGCTGTACTCCCTGCTACTCAAAATAGAGCACTCACTCGAATTTTCTTGTTTATTAGCTAACATTTTTGTACTTTATCCTATTGTGTAGATTTCATTTAATTTTTTATTTCCATTCATGCTTAACGAATCAATGAATTATTTATATTGAACAATTTAAAACGAAATTATTTAATTGTGTGGGATAATGAAACTATTTTTCAAAGAAACTATAGGTTTACAAAAGTTTTGCTCAAAGTGGCCTATTATGTGCCACAATCTATTTAGTAGTGACTCAGTTGTCATATACTATTTCACAATTAAATATTTTGAAATAAAAACATTCAATTAAGTCTGTAGTAAGAATTGATGAAAGGGTTGCGTCTTTCGAAAACAGCTGTTCTGCTCTGCTGTGTAAGTTGAATAACAAAAACTGATGTTGACTTGCCTTTGTGCCTTGGAATATTTATCATGTCTTTCTGAGATTTAAATTAAAAATTTCGAACAATTAGCCTATAGAATCTTAATTCAATTTAATATTCAATTAAGTCTTTTAATTGGTGGTGATAAGCCAAAAACTCACATGATAAAAGTGTAACGTCTTTTAAAAACAGCTGTTCTGTTCACAGAGTACAAAATAGTAAGAGAACATAAGTGTCTTGTTAATTTGAAACAAATATTTAAAAAACTGTCTATCGTCTCATCTGTCCCCTCAATACTATCCCCTCGTTTTCAGTTCCGGCGCAATGCATTGCATATATTGGGGTCATCCCCTGAGTGCTGGTCCAAGATAAAAAAAAATATATATATTTGCTAAGCTTAATGTGAAGGGAACTAACGCAGACTTTAAAGATTCTTTTGCATAAGACCTTTAATAAAAAAAATTTACCCTATTTCTGAAAATATCGAAAGGAGCGTTCTGTTACTACTTTCTATAGTTTTTGCCATAACAATGTCCCAAGTAATTCCAATTGGACGTCTGGACACATAAGTTCACAACTGCACACACACCTGAATGTCAGATTTAAATGCTGCATTTCTTCTCTCGATTACTCAAAAAATCTTCTCTTAATACAGGGTGGCCGCCGGGAAGGTATACTCCTTCTTTTTGCTCCATTTTTGGTAAACATTAGTCTTGACAGTTCATATTTGACAGTCGTGAAGTAGACACGTGGCAAATTTATTATGGAAAAATATACGATAAACCAACGGGTTTTAATCGGATTACAATGGAATTACTGCGAGACCTCTTTCCACAACAAGTTATTTCAAGAAATGGGGATGTTGATTGGCCTCCACGGTCGCCTGATTTGACTGCTACGGACTTCGTTTTGTGGGGATAGCTGAAAAGCAAACCAGAAACACTGGAGCAACTCAAACAAAATATTCGTGATGAAATTAATGAAATACCGCGTGAATGTTTGAGAATGTAATGAAAAATGTGCTCAAAAGGACTGGCATTTGCGGGGCTAACAGAGGCGGGAATTTATGTGATATTGTATTCCACACACAATTTCCGACATTAAATAAAACATTTATCACTATCACATCCATTCTCTTTCATTTAATCCTTATAAACAACAAAATAGTATCGAGATATAATAGGCGGACACCCGTTATATGCCGATAACTTATCAACTTAAGTTCACTAAATTCATTTGATTAACTAAAAAAAAAAAACATAAATAGAATAGAGTGTAATCACGTTCATTTATTAAAATAAAAATAAAATTATGTATGAATTTTTATTAGTCGAACTTTCTTATGTAAATTGTTAATTTTATCAACGGGCTTAAGTTCGAATCTGCAAGACTGCAAACCATTTTTTATTATTTTATTAATAAATGAATTTGTTCAAATTCTATTTTATTAAGAATAGTTTTCAATAATTAACAGCAGTCTTGCAGATTCGAACTTAATCCCGTTGATAAAATTAACAATTTTAATAATAATAAAAAATAAAAAATAATTTGCAGTTTCGCAGATTTGAACCTATAGCCCGTTGGGAAAATTAACATCCTGTAATAAAATTTAAAAAAAACATCAATTTGAAAGAAATGTATGGAATCTTTATTTGAGTCGAGAGAACGATCTTTATAATTCAATGTTTAAAGAAGATTTCATGTAAATGTTGAGTTCGGCTATTCCTCAAGTGGTTCATACGGTGGGTGCAAGTTCGGCAGAATCCCTTCTACACATCGCCCGATATCTCACGAATAAATTCTTTAATATTGGCTTCTAGTGCGCTACCGTTGCGGGTTTATCCCTATAGACTAATGCCTATAGCCCGATTAAATGAATAAAAAAAATCAATGAGTGTTCGAACTCACGGGCGATGTGTTAACACCTTTTTGTTACACGGTACCTGTTCGATTTCTATGAACACAGACCCACAAACCCGGAGGTAGAGTTAATATAAAGTATTTTTTATTTATTTTATATTAAACCCACAAAAAACAAAGAGAATGCAAAGCAACAGACAAATGTACATACATACATTGTTATGTTTGTACATAAGCTACATACGTTGCTGTCTTGCTATCTCATTTTTATATATGTACGTATAACCACGTCACTATTCTCTTTGCTATGCATAAGACAAAACCGAAGATCAACATAAAACACTTTTTTAATATTACTCCAAATTAATACTCCGAATTAAAACACTTAAATCTCCGCTCGCCGATATCGGATCGCCTTAATTGTTGGCCTAAACCAAGTGTGCCCAAAAGTTCCTTATGGAAGAGTAAACACCAATACATTGAAAGAAAACCTAATTTGTATTCAATATTTCTTGTTGTAAAAACAAATACATACAAAACGATATTATACGCAAAACAAAAACAAAGTCTTCACTGATGATCGCTGTCGTCAATGTTTACCAGCAAACCTTACGAAAGTGTTGTTGCTTTCCACTTGCTTTTATAGAATGAAGAACAACAACAAAATATCAGACAAAGTTGTTTGTGTTTTTCGTTTTGCTACTGCTGAAAGCTGAATGTGTGTATTAAAATACACAGCCTATACCTAAGAGTTTTTACAAAAACAAATGAGCACCAAGAGTATAGGGCTTGGGCACAACTGGCCTAAACTCTTCGTCGAAACCCGCACTAGCGTTTTAATCCAAAAATTAATAAAATCGGTTATGAATTTCCGGAGAAAATCGCGTGGGAAAATTATATGAAAATCGCCCAATAATCACTTTCAATACCGACTGCCAAGCAACGAACAAACAAAGTCTTACACTTACACTTGCGTATGTATTGAAACTGATAGTTTACTGCCCTAGAGGCGCGCGTATAGATGTTAACACATCAATAATGTTTATAAAAGGCCAAAAATACTTATATATAATTTTTTTTACTTTATCATTTTAAACACGAAATATTTACAAAAATTTTCTTTTTTGTGATCTATTGCATATTTAAGTAAAAATAAGTAATAGTTACTGCGACTCCCTGCTAAAGATATTTTAATACTTTATGGCTTGCCATGCTTTACAGTTTGAACCATGTCTTATTTGCTACTTGAACCATAAGACTTGTGATTTCTTTAAAACACGACATTAAAAAACAGTGCGTACAAGTTAAACACATACGAGTACTTTATGTTTATGCTTCATTAATTATGATTTCTTCATATTTAAAAAAAAACACATATTGATTACTTTTGTAGGCTAAAAAATTTTAATTTAAAAATAATTTCAAACACAACAATCAGTTCAGTTAAATGCCCTTTGATTGATGATAATGTTGACAGCGTTGGCAATAATGATCGGCACGCTCGGCAATATATTGAATAATAAATAAGTGTTGAAAGAATTTTTGTATGAACAGGGCCGTAAAGAGTTTTTAATTATTCTTTTATGTAAATGAGATATAATTAAAATTTCTAATTTTTGAAGCATATTTTATGTCTGGAATAATGACACAAGTAAAAATGTCGGACATGTAATGTGGGCCTGTGTGTGTGTGTGTAACATCAAATTGTAATTGTAGTTTTTATGTGTGGAATAAATAGTTCACTACTACTAGTATCTGGTTTCAGAATATCTGTGGGTAACAAATCAGTGGCTGTTTCAGTTGAACTTAGTTTTGCTACCGCATACAGTGAGCGTTGCTTAAAAAATTATAATGAGATCGCATGAATGTATGGTTAGCTGAAATGCAAAAAGCACTATCTTATATATTGATAACTTTAAAGAAAATGAAAAAAAAAATTAATTCCTTAATACTTTACCAATTCTAAAAAATTTTATTAAATGAACTGATTTTTCACGACATCAAGAATATCTTAAAGTGGCGTTAAACTGCACAAACATTCGTTGTCTTATAGAAAATTCATTAAAACTATTAAAATTAAATGTTGCCAATATTAAGGTTCTACTTTAATTTAAATTTAATTGTGATTTCTTTTCTGTAACATTTTATCAGTGTTTTCCTAAGAAACTACAGCTGGGCGCATTTTTAAAATAAACCTACTTTTTCGAAATGCCAAAATATTGCCATTTTGTATTGAAAAGTGCAAAATATGCAGAATTGTTTTTTAGAAAAGAAATCAACATTAAATAAATAAAAGTGTCATATTCGGCTGGTGCCGAATCTTAAATACACTTCTCCAACGCTGGAGGCTGGAGTATACTATATACATCAGATACGGGCGTTTCATAGCACAATTGTGCTGAGATCATTCACACGTATTCTTACTCTCTTTAATTTAGTCGTCGATGAGACAGCAACGAATAAATATCAGGCGGATGCTTACGAATTTGTTTATACATTTTTTTCCAGAACATTTGCCCAGCAAACAATTTCAGTCATGATGATATGCGAAAATATTTTGTCATAAACAATGTTTTCGATAACATACCATACCTTTTATACAATTTTTCTCCAATAACGGACTATACTAATTCTCCTTAATTTAGTAATACACGTAGTCTTATTAATTAGTCTGTGTAAAATATTATCAAAAATATTTTGAATATGTTTCCCATATGAAAATGATCTTCCATGCCGACAAATATCAAAGCTTATTAAGCTTGATACATCCAACCGCGTATATATTTTTTTTGCGAATATTCAGTGTTATGCTCCAGCCAGCAACCATTCTTTTATTCGTTTATTTATTTCTTGAATGGAAAACATAACAAATTATTGTCCTATCTTCTTTTAATTTTTTTCTTTTCACTGTTTAATTAAAAAAAGTTTTATTTTTAATTAATAATTTTACGTATCCAACGTTATTTTTTCAACTTAGAAGATATTGGTACGTATGTATAAATATATAATGCACCATTATCTCTCAAACGCATGGCTTTTTGTTTGTTGGGTAGCTCGCAAGCTCAACACATACACAATGTACCAATACAATGACGGTGCCCACCACTGATATACATACACATTCATTCCAACCCAGGAACCATATTTTTAAACTCTCTTTCTCTCTCTATCTCTCTCATTTTCAGTGTTACTTTATTTCTCTCTAAAATAGAAAATAGGTTTAATTACCAAAACTCCAAATTGTGTTATTTAGTTTATATTTAAAAAATAGTTTAAACTTTACATCTCTGAAGCTGTCTTTTTCGTTTTCTTGTGATTTCTAATGCCATTGAACTTCTTGTAAAAAAATTGAAGTGACCATTCCAGAGTTGGAACATCGAAATTTTTTTGGTACATAAAAGTAGCCAACTGACTTTATGTTTAATTTTCAAACAAACAGCAAGAATTAGCATCAGTTGTCTACTTTTATGTACCAAAAAATTTCGATGGTCCAATTCTTAATTTTTAATTTTTTTTTAATATTTAATAAAAATTTGATTCTTCTAGTTATATAAAATAGCTTTAATTCGAAAAAAAAACAAAAATTGTACGTTATTTGGTTGCTTTGTTGTACAAAAAAAATCTATTGTCCAACCCTGGAATTGCTTTTTTGATTTTTGATACCATTTTAATTTTTCATGAATTATAAAATAAATTTAATTCATAAAAAACTTAAAATAACTAATCTATTTAATACTTTACCAAAAAGATTTCAATTGTCCAACCCTGGAAGCGTCTTTTTATTTGTTTTTAATTTTTCATATCAATTTTTATTCTTGCTGAATCAAAGAAAATAGTTTTAATTTAATGATATTAATTTTTCTATATATTTAATTGATACGATATGTGACAAAGTAAATAAAATTTTGACCCGAGCAGTTCTCCCATTAAATACGAAATGCAGGGGGGGACCTCAACTAGATAAATAAAAAATTTATATAGGTTATAATTTTATGTATGCACGATGTACTCTACTTCGACAACAAGATGAAAATTCAGAACTTCAGATCAGCTACTCTTCCCCTCAATCCAGAGGGAATTTTCATTTTTATTATTTTTTTATTATTTACATTAAAAATTTAACTTATTATTTATCTGCTTCCGGTTGAATGGTATGAACCAACTCTTGAATTGTTCAATACTTCCAATTGGTCTTTGCTCTGTTACAAATGGATGTTTTAAAAGCACATTGTGAGTTTACACTTTTAACTGCTTCGTTCTCTATATTTTCAGAAATAAAGTTTTAGTTTAAAATATTAAATAGTTTCATTTTTTTTTGCATATGAATACAGTATGGGGCTCAAAAACTGTCATGAATTAATTGGCTGGACTGCAGCCACAAAGCACGACTGTGCTTCGATTAAACAATTTTTGTCTTAAAATAAAGCACTTCTGGCTGCAAAAGCTTTTACCAGAACTCTTTAAAATCTTACGCTAGTATGTAAATATATTTTATCTCTTATAATCAATTTTTCACAATTTTTTTTTTGTACTCGTAATTAGACCAGTTTCTGCCGTGTCTCGTCTCGTCTCGTCTAATTTTTTTGCATTAAATCACAAAATAAATGATGTCAGCTTCTGGTTAATGAAGGTTTCTGTTGCAGCCAAACTTGTATGCCACATGCATGAATAAAACATTATTTTACCATAGAGAGAGAGAGAGAATTATATAATTTGCATATGACGATGAAAAAGAATGTATTTCTTGTGTATCAAGTAGACATAATGGACACTTGTCGTCTCGTAGGGAATAATAAATAATTCTGTGTATGCAGGTGAGCCATGATACACTTGATTGCAATACATTTGATGAAATGGTTTATACTGCCTGTTTTAAAGTATTTCGTTTCTTTGTCTCTTGCTTTCAGGAAATTAAACGGGGCTGCTTTATATGCAGCAATACTTGGAAGCATTAGGGTAGACTATTTTTTGCATCAGTTCCTTGAGAAGGACTTAAAAAGGTAGAGTGTAGGCAGCCGTGAAATAAAAATGAATTTGTAATTACGAGTTTGTTGTTAGCGCAGTTAGGACTTTTAGCCGAGTGTCTACTAGTGGGAATCTTTGCCATTTTCTACATTTATTTCTTTCTAACTTAGAAAATATGTTTTATTACTCAAGAAACAAATTTGTATTATTTAGTTACTTTAATATTTCAAAAAAAAAGTTTAAGTTTTACAGTTCTGAAGTTATCTTTTCCGCTGTTCTGATTTCTAATACCAGTGAAATCTTTTGAATTATACCAAATATGTTTAATTTATAAACAAAAAGAAAATATTTGTTTCAATTGATTACCTTTACGCACTAAAAAAGATTTAAGTGTTGGACACCTGGAATCATATATCTGACCATTTTTAATTTCAAATACCAATTTACTTCTCCCTGAAGTGTAAAATCGGTTTAATTCACCAAAAAACCAAAAGTAGTATCTTATATGGCTATTCTTATGTAGCAAAAATTTTGATTTTCCTACCCTGGAAGTGAAATTTTCTCTCTATTATTTTTTATATGTCTTCTTGCATCATAAAATAGGATTAATTCCTTACTAAAAAAAATACTAACCAGTTTTGTTACAATTATGTACCAAAAAGTTTCGATATTCCAACCCTGGAATCGAATTTTTATTTTATTATATATTTTTTTTTTTTTGGGTTTTATTAGCAATTTAATTTTTCTGAAGTATATAATGGGTTTAATTCACTAAAAAAAAACAAAATTGGGAACCTATATGATAAATTTTATGTAACGAAAAATTTCGATTTTCCAACTCTGGAATCAAATTTCTGATTTTATTTGTTTTTAATACCAACTAAAATCTTCCTGAAGTATAAAGTAGGTATAATTACGTTATAAAAGAAAATTCAGATTTTCCAACCCTGGAATCGAATTTTTATTTTATTTTATTTTTTTTGGTTTTATTAGCAATTTAATTCTTCTGAAGTATATAATGGGTTTAATTCGAGAAAAAAACCAAAATTGGGAACCTATATGATAAATTTTATGTAACGAAAAATTTCGATTTTCCAACTCTGGAATCGAATTTCTGATTTTATTTGTTTTTAATACCAACTAAAATCTTCCTGAAGTATAAAGTAGGTGTAATTACGTTACAAAAGAAAATGCAGATTTTCCAATTTTTGATTTTTTTTTATATAAAAAAATGGGGAAAAAATTTTAATGGGAAAAAAATTTCGCTTGCCCTCGTCCTCCTACAAAAAGAAGGACATCTGTGTGGGACTCGAACCTTTTGGTTATTAGTTCCATCTTTGGACTGTAACTGGAGCTGCAGATATAAAAAAACTGTTTTTAAGAAACAAAAAATGCACACTTTTTTCAATTGCAAACAAAAATAAAAGAACATTTTTCGCCGATTTGAATTTACAACTCAGCCACCTTTTTACTATAAAATTCCACTTTCATGTTTTATTATTATTTTGTTTTTATTAAATCGCTCACACAAGTTGATGTACGAGTATTTTATAAATATAATAATTCTTAAAGTTATTTTCGTGCTCTGCTGAAAATGAAAAATCCCCAAGGTGAAATTTATTATTCAGCAGTTTGTTTAAACACTAATCACGGAACTCGTGGTCGTTATTGTGTGCGGCGAAAATAAAAAGAAAAACTTTTTTATTGCAATTCATTAATACTATATCCTAGAATATAATATTTTGTGCCCCAAAACAATTTTATGTTGAGGTAAAAAAAGAACATCTCCAACATAAAAATGTTTAATAACAAGCAAATGACATTTGAAAAGTTTAGAGGAGCAAAAATTTTGAAGAAATATTTATTCTTTTAGTAAAAAGTTTGCTGGTGGTTAATTAGTTGACTATAAAGAGCTGTAGAGTTTTTCTGGAGGACTGAAGAAAATAAATAAATTGAAGAAAAAAGAAAGTATGGCCTAAGTTAAATTATTTATTAGAGTTCTGCAATGAAGTTAAACTTCCATTAGTCAGTGTATTTAGTTAAAGTAACAAACTGCCTGCTTTAACGTTTAAACTTTAGTGGTTGCGTGTTGTTGGACATTTTTTGCATCATATAAAAGAGATCTACAAATAAAAAACATGCCCAGAATTATTGGACATTCTTCTTATCAAACAGCACAATCATGAATTTATTCCGGTTGATCGGTTCTTACTTCTTTTGCAATGAACAAAATAGTTGGAGAAAATATTTTTATTATTAGCTTTTTTACAAGTCACATGTATGCACACATGCACACCATTTCCCAGAGAAGCCTTAAGAACATGCAAACTGAGCATGAAAATATTTGAAAAATTTAAATGCAATAAAGCATCAGATTATATGATTATTTTTTACATGAAGGCTATCAACTGTGATAACGTTTTAGCATTTCCTTTGTTTTTTGCTTAGTGTTGGGTCACTGTTAAGTACAGCATTCTTATAATGACTTGTTACCTCGGTCTATGGCCATGACGACCTACAGTTAAATATGCTGTCATCTGGAAAAGAATAATTACGACTGGAAGTTTGCCAGAGAAAGTTATTCAAAATAAAAAATCAATGAGTGTTCGAACTCACGGGCGATGTGTTAACACCTTTTTGTTACACGGTACCTGTTCGATTTCTATGAACACAGACCCACAAACCCGGAGGTAGAGTTAATATAAAGTATTTTTTATTTATTTTATATTAAACCCACAAAAAACAAAGAGAATGCAAAGCAACAGACAAATGTACATACATACATTGTTATGTTTGTACATAAGCTACATATGTTGCTGTCTTGCTATCTCATTTTTATATATGTACGTATAACCACGTCACTATTCTCTTTGCTATGCATAAGACAAAACCGAAGATCAACATAAAACACTTTTTTAATATTACTCCAAATTAATACTCCGAATTAAAACACTTAAATCTCCGCTCGCCGATATCAGATCGCCTTAATTTTTGGCCTAAACTCTTCCTAGAAACTAGCACTAGCGTTTTAATCCAAAAATTAATAAAATCGGCTATGAAATTCCGGAGAAATTCGCGTGGGAAAATTATATGAAAATCGCCCAATAATCACTTTCAATACCGACTGCCAAGCAACAACAACAAACAAACAAACTCTCACACTTACACTTGCGTATGCATTGAAACTGCTAGTTTACTGCCTTAGAGGCGCGCGTATAGATGTTAACACATCAAAAATAATAAGAAAACGGTTAGGGAAAAGAAAGGAGCCCAAGTCACCGCATTCGATATCTATCGAAAATTCAATACGAATTTCGAACGATGTCTTAAGGTAAATCCATCGTTAACCAGCCGCTGTGATTTGCAGGTATGTATCAGCGATAAACTGTCACTGTGAAGATCTTGGATTCAATCCCAGGAATAGACAGACCCTGCAGGTCTTTTCATAGAAAAGCAAATGAAAACGGAAAGGTTTTAAGTTACATAATGCACATGTTAATGTAATTAATTAATTGTAAATAATTTAAAAAAAGCCTCAATCGGATGTCATGTCTATATTTAGCTAAATATTATCACATTTTCGAAATGGTGTTATTTCAGAGGGTTTGTTTCAAAATTCATTTATTTATTTGTTCCATTCAAAGCAAAACATTCGTTTGTAGTACTAAATATCAGCCAGTTTTATTAAGTTTTATACAAAAATTTTTTTGTTTATTTTAGGCAGTTAAAACGTTTCTTTTCTTTTCTAAAACATGAATTTTAATTTTTGTTCCTTTTCTTTTTGATTTATTTATAAAGCTTTTTTACGCATTTAGCCTTGAAGTTTATGGTATCTGAATGTGTAAATAACGTTAAATACAATCGCAAAACTTTAGCAGAAAAAAAAATATGTTATTAAATATTTGAAAAAATATTACACAAGTTGTACAAATTGAACAAGAAAATATAAATTGCAAATTGTAAAATTTTTTTTCGGGCCTTAAAAAACACGCACAATTTTTAAGGTTTTTTGTTTGTTTTGAAGTCATGCTTCAGTTTGAACACATTTATTTCTTTAATAGTAAACAAGGAAAAATGTTAACTATTATCTAAATGATCAAAGTCCACCTTTTCAAATTTAAACGGTTGTGTTATTTTTCTTGAGCATTTTTTGTTATTAAATTGATTGATCTGTTCTTTTTTTCTAATATAATTTTTTGTTGTTGCTGTTCACTGGTGTTTGTTTGTTTAGCTGAAAAGTAATTGTGTGTGTTCTTAGACGCCAAATGTGTCTTTAAAATAAATTTCGAATGTAGTTTTTTAAGTATCAATATTTGACAATAATTGTTCAAACGCATATTATGGATTGAACGAAGAAAACAAAATATTTGTGCGACCCAGCAACAGAATTATTTATGGCTTTATAAATACTTGTCTATGTGTATGTATGTATGTGCATGTACATACAAGAAGCCAAATATATATTATATACCTTTTACTTTACAAAACAAAAAAAGAATAAAAATTAGATAAAGAACCTAATAAATGAAATAGAGATTAAAAAGTAGATCAAATGAATCATTTCAATTTTGTGCTCGGCCAGAGGTGCTAACAACACTTTTTAGATTATAGCTGATTAATTAGATTTTTAAACTTGTGAGTTAAAAGCTTTTTGTGGGTTCAAATTGTACAAAATCTCATCACATTAATACCGCCCAAGTACAACCACTTCCACACAATTAGATTACTCTTCTTCTCTGTCTAAAGCTCATCGTTAAAAGACAGAACTGTAAGAAAGCCCTTCGGGAAATATCTACTTTTAAACACAATATTTTTAAACTGTTCGACAATAGCGAAGGAACTCATTCTCTGCAATATTCAAGCGAAAACACAATATGAGAAGGCCAAAATCAAAATCGATCAAAATTCGTCTACTTTTGTTTTTGTTCTCTGCCAATTAAAACAATTAAAAGTGCTGTATTCGGCTGTGGGTAATTTTAAATTACCGTCCCAAACGTATTTCTACTTTCTTCTTAATATACAAAATAAATTTGATTACCAAAGAAATAAAATTGTGTTATTTTGATTTTCAAAAAAAAAATTAAAATTTTTACCTGTGAAGCTGTATTTTTGACTTTTGTGATTTCTAATACCGATGAACTTGTTTTACAAATATTAAATATATTTACTATATAAATAAAAAGAAAAATTACAAACGGTAACACGGGTATTATAATAATAACATGTTAACATCAGGTTGATACAGTTCTCGTATCCTTTTTCACAATATTATCACATTCAACTAAGCCACCTAATAAGTGGTGACAAACACAATACACATGAGCACTGATGATGAAAAGGTTGCGTGTTTCGAAAACAGCTGTTCTGCTCTGCTGTGTAAGTTGAATAAAACTGATGTTGACTTTCCTTTGTGCCTTGGAATATTTATCATGTCTTTCTGAGATTTAAAAACAAATTTCGAACAATTAGCTTATGAATTTTAATTCAATTTAATATAGAAAAATTACTTATTTGTTCCAAGAATAGTTCCAATTATCCAACCCTGGAGGCCATTTTTTTAGAATTTGAATACAAATTTTTTTTCTTCTTGAAACATTAATTAGTTTTAAGACCAAACAAAAATTAGTAGCCGTTTTGCTTTTTTATATATACCAAAAATATTTCGGTTGTCCAACCCTGGAATCGAATTTTTACTTTAATTTTTTTTTTTTTTTTTACACAAATGTAATTCTTGCTGAAGCGGAAAAGCGAAAAGTAGTGAAATTTTTTTATTATTTTTATGTACAAAAAAATTCCGTTCTCCAACCCTGGGTTAAAATTTTTATTTTTTTCTTTCTTTATTTTTAATAGCAATTCAATTTTTAGGGAAGTATGAAAAAATTCTTAGTGAAGTTAAAAAAAAATTAAAGTTAGTAACCTTTTTCTTATGCACCAAAAAGAATTGAATTCTCCAACCCTGGTATCGAAATTATGATTTTTTAAAATTTATACATAGTATTAATTTTAGTTTCCTTAATTTTTAAAATAGTTTTAATGAACAAAAAAAAACTTGCTTTTAGCTAAGAAAAAATAATTTCCCATCCCTGGAGTCAAAATAATTTTTTTTTTTTGGTTTTTAATACAAATTTTATTCTTCCCAAAGTATCAAATTAGTTTAATTAACAAAAAGAAGTTAAAGTAAGTAATTAATTTTGCGTCCGCAAATAGGTGTAAGCTTCCCAGCTCTGGAACGGCATATTGGATTTTGCTGAATTCCAATACAACTCTATTTACGTTAATTTTAAATCCATCAGTCTGTAGCTTTTCTAGGGCGTGGGCAACCTTATTTCTCGTACCGGCAGACACAGCAGACGGACATCAGTTATTCATTATCACTATATATAAAGATCCGAAATATATAAACTTTATGGGGTCCAATTTTAATATTGGGGAAATTACTCATGGAATGGCAAATCTATATAAATCCTTTCACTTTTTTGTGAAGGCCATAAAAACTCTTATGTTTTGAGGAACAAATAAAAATCAAGAAATAACTTTTATTTTGTGAGGAACAAATAAAACTCAGAAAATAATTTTTACAGTCCAACTCAGGAAATATGATTAAAATGTAATTTTTAAAATAAAACTTATAACCGTTACGATCCCTGTATTTTTTCATATATCCAAAAATAAGATCTCGAAAATTCCCACAAATGGGTGATGATTGCCATTTCACTTGAAGCAAACTTCTTACTAAAATCTTTGGCTGGCCTCTAATTATATCAGTCAATGGGAAGAGTGCCCATGATTTTTGTTACTCACTGTCTAGGTACTTTTAGGTGTTTTCCACTTTCAAGTGCTTCACAGCATTTCTGTGAATCATTTAAAAAATAAACTATGGCATTATTTTGTGTCAGTAAATAATACATTTCAACTGTAGTGCAAAAAGTTAAAATAAATTCATATTTTGATTGATGTTATTATGCGAAATATTTGATGTCAGCAATTACATTGTGTGCAAAATGGCAAATGGAAAATGGAAAATAGTTGTGTTCTTTAAACGTTCTGATAGCTATAGCTACCTTTTATCATTCTGTTATTGAAATGATTTTTCTGTTTTATTTTTTAGCTTTAAAGGAATGCTGTACGGTTAAACAATAAAAGTCACTCAACACTTTTAAGCATTGAGCTTCATATTTTTGAAATACTGATTGGCATTTTCTTAAGCTTCACTTTGTGTTCTTTTTTGTTATAATTTTATTCAGCTCTTTTGAAGTTCTTTAGTCATACAAAAGCCATGTCTGCATATCATTCTTGTTGAAATATTAGCGGCAGCATATTAGCACTACCACCGCCACCTTCAATCATCTACCATCATCATCGTCATCATCATCGTCATCATCATCATCATCATTATGCTGTTCACCATCTGCATATAATATTTACCACTTTGCAGGAATATTTATACTGCACTGCATCTGTCTTATCCATTCATTTAGCCATCCAAATTATCATCCATTTTTCCATTCCAATAAAATTTTAGAACGCTGTTACATGTTTTCTGATGTTTAGTCCATGTCTGCTGCTGCATAACTCACGATATTCTTGGCGTTATTAATGCGCTCCGTATGACTTCAAGGCAAAAGGCAACAGACAGCCAGAAACACAGATCATTGTTGTTGAGTTATTGAAATGCATGAATGTGTACGCAATTTTATTTAAATTCCATTTATTTGAATTCAGTTCTTGTTTTTTTCCTGTTGCAGTTTCATTTTTTCTTCACTGCATCGTGTTTGTTGTTTGTGATTTATGATTGTGTGCAATAATCGATATGAACACAGTTTTTGAAGTGTCTACTTTCGCAGTTGGCCATAATAAGAGCATGAAATAATCAATTATTGATTTTTGAACTATTCACGGGCAAGTTTTTATTTTTAGAAAGACCATGAATAAGTTTATAAAATATAAATTTCAGAACATGATATTATTTATAATAGATCATGATTCAAGGAGCTGTTCGGAATAGTAATTTTTGTTTTTAAATTGTCCTTCGAATAATCGAGTATTTCAAACCAATTTCGTTCAAAAGTTATAAGCAAGTCACATACCTTCACGCACGCACCCGCACACACATACACATGATGTGAACTCGATTTTTTTTTTCAAAATGGTGTAAAACCAGGATTATTGGAAAATTTTCAATTTTCTTAGCTTAAAATATATATTTATATAATTTTATTGACTCTCACAGCCAGTATTAATTGTTTTTAAATTTTTTTACGTTGCACAGTGTTGCATTAATTGTATGACAATTTGTCTAAACCAATCAATAAGAATCGCCTTAATAATAAGTTTAAAGGGTTCTGTACTGCTTAGGTCGTTATCGTTAACAACTAAATTTTATTTCTACCATATAATTTTATTTTTTATAAAATGAACCAAATTTTTACTTAATCAACTGATTACTGAATTTTCAATTTTCTTAGCTTAAAATACTTATATATTTATATAGCTTTTTTTACTCTCACAGCCCGTATTAGTCATTAATTGTTTCATTATTTTTTAATTTTCTCAACGGGCTTAAGTTCGAATCTGCTGGTTTGATGATTATTGAAATATATATTCTTAATATTCCAATCTTAATATAAATTAATAAAAATAGAATTTGAACAAATTCATTTATTAATAAAATAATAAAAAAAAAAATGGTTTGCAGTCTTGCAGATTCGAACTTAAGCCCGTTGATAAAATTAACAATTTACATAAGAAAGTTCGACTAATAAAAATTCATACATAATTTTCACTATTTTTTATTTTTTTGCGTTGCACAGTGTTGCATTAATTTTATGTGAATTATATGAATTTGTCTAAGCCAATCAATAAGAATCGCAACAGGCCTTAATAATAACTTTAAAGTGTTCTATACTGCTTAGGTCGTTATTTTATAAGAACTAAATTTAATTTCTACCCTAAAAAGTTGTTGTTATAAAATTAAAAAATTTTTTACTTAATCAACTGAAATGTGATGCTTAAAATTCAAAGTCTGCTTGAGCATTTCTTAATTTGAGGAAAAAAACGCCAGTTTCTTTTTGGGACAGTGTCCACTTAATGCATTATTTTAAAATAATTCTGAAAGCAATTTAATTTCCAATTTATTTAATTTATCTATTTCTTTTCAATCATTGAATGTGGCCCGTGCTGTGTACTGAGCTTTTTATATACGATTTCAGCGCTCACCATCCCATAGTTGACGCATTTTCATGGTTCGTTTGCAGCAACATTTTATAAAATGTTAATTAATCGATTTATTGAAATTTGATTGCACATAAACGATAAAATATTTATTTTTATTACTCCAATTTTAACACACAGTTTTCGTTCGGTATGCTTGCGTGCATGTGTGTGTGTGTGTGTGTGTGTGTGTGTGAATACACTCATATACAGCAAATATTTGAGAAATTTATATACTTTTAGCAGCACGAAGTGGGTGCAAGTGTGTTTATTAGAGTTGCTGTTCTAGATAGAAAATAATTTTGTTTCATTTGAGATAAAAGAAACTGCTTGCAAATGAATTCGTTTTTCTGATATTAAACATTTTTTGCTAGATCATAAATTCTAATTCCCATTAAAAAAAAAAACTGCACATTAACTTAATGAGTATCAATTCATTAGAAAGTTAATTAGAACGTATTGATAAATTATTGGAATAGGTTTGTAATAAAAACATATGATTTAATGATTCCACAGCAATGAATCGTAATTACGATTTTATTAATAGAGTTTGCCATAAAAATATATGGCCAGTAAAAATTTGCATATAGTTGAAATGAGAGTGGCTGTGGCTGGGTAGGGTGTAAAAAGTATGTTATGAAGAATGGAGTTGCTCTAATATCGTGATATATGGAGACTCAGTTATATGGCTAAACTAGTTTGACTGCACGCAAGTTAACAGTCTAGGGCATATCTATTGCTAGTGTGGACTAAAAGCGGTACAAGAGTTATAGCCCAGCACTTGCAGCAAGTCATTATTAACTGAAAATGCATAAATGAATTTTATTTTATTATAAAAAGTAATACAAAAGCATTCAAAAAAAAAGTAATAATGAATGTAAATTTGAAAAATTTCAAATTATAAGTTCGCAGATTTAAATGTGGCCCTGAGTAATAATTTTTATCTTAATAATTAAATGAATTCCAAAGATCGAATAATTAGTGATTAAATTATAAAATTATAATAAATATAAACTTATAGTTATAATAAATTATAAAAAAATTATTGTTTTATTATTAGAAATAGAAATTTTTATTCAGACTTAAATTCAAATCTGCAAATATATTTGATAAGAATTTTTTAATAAATTCAAATTATTAAATTCTTCTGGTTTCTTGACCTCTTTTTAATTATTATTGTATTCTGATATTTTTAAGCTTAAGGTCTCTTTATTTTAGTTTAATTTTTAATTTCAATATTTCGTCACTCCTTTGTGTGACTTCTTCAGGAAATTAATTATTTTATAAATAAATAAAGAGACCTTAAGCTTAAAAATATCAGAATACAATAATAAATTCAAATTATTTTATTAAGAGTGAAAAATTTTTAATATAATTTGTTAATTTTGTTTTTTTTTTTTTTTTTTTTTTTTTTTTTGGGCTTAAGTTCGAATCTGCATGACTGCAAATGATATTTTATTATTTTATTAATAAATGAATTTGTTCAAATTCTATTTATTATTTTTTTTATTTATTATTTCCACAACATCTTTGGGATAAACTAAATAAATAAATAGAATTTGAACAAATTCATTTATTAATAAAATAATAAAATATCATTTGCAGTCATGCAGATTCGAACTTAAGCCAAAAAAAAAAAAAAAAAAAAAAAATTAACAATTTACATTACAAAGTTCGACTAATAAAAATTCATACATAATTTAATATAATTTTTATTTTATTTTTAAAAGCAATTCAATTCAATAAAATTTAGTGGTCATTTTTATGCACCAAAAAATATTTAAATTGTCCAATCCTGCGAACGAAATTTAATTTTTTTTAAATTTTTAATACCAATTTTATTCTTCCAAAAATATAAAAAGTTTTAATTAATTTAAAAAAAAAATTAGAAAATTAAAAAAAAAACTCAGTTGACTCTTTGGTTACATTTGCGTAACAAAAAAAAGTTCAATGGCCCATCATATATAATTCTTTCCATAGTGTAAAATGGGTTTAATTAAAAAAAAATAAACAGGAATAAGCTTCCCATTTCTAGAACCGTATTTGGGATTTTTCTGAATTTCAATAGCACTCTACTTAGGTTCATTTCCAATCCAATGGTCCAAAATGAAGTCTCTAGCTCTAGGTCGTGTCCATTCAAACAAAAGTGAACTTCAACAAAATTGGCTTTTAAAAATAAAGACCAACGGCAATATTGTTTTGGGCCTATTTGGGCACAATTTGCAGGCGAAACTAGACGTAGATCACTTGACAGCTGACAAAATGGCCATCAGCTAAAAAAGTGTTGTCTATAAAAAACTACCTTTATAATAATTGTAGTGACACCCTCATGCAAATTAAACGCCTATATGCGGCTAGTATTTTTAATTAACTTATTCTCTGGAAACGTTCCGATCATTTTATAATCTCAACTTGCCTAAAATTGCAAAGTAAAAGTTTAAAATAGCTACAAGCAAATTCTCTAGCTTCACATTTAAATTTGTTTATTGCTTAGAAGCTGAAAATATTTGGTCAGATATGAAACCGTAATAACAACTTCCACATAAAGTTTCATTTTGATCTAAACAATTCCATGCTTACGATCAGACAACTTTTGCTTTTGCAAGTTTGCGGAGAAAACAACAATTGCAATTGCTATTGTCTTCGCATGTAATTTGATAATCGTGAGTATGATTGTCTGGCAGTTTTTCATAAAAATGTTTTCACTTCACAATAACAAAAATAAAAAAAAAAATATTTTTAAAAATAAAATAATTTAATGCCATCAAAATTGCCAAGACTTCAAAAAGCACGAGTAATAAGACGCAAAAGAGCAACATGAATATGACACTTCATGACAAAAAAAAAAATAAATAAATAAAGAAAAAACAAACTTAACTGGAGTATAAGCAAAAAACCATAAAAACCGCAAACCGAACATAAAACAAACTAGTTGAAGTAAAATTGCAACAAAGAACAAAAAAAAAAAAAGATCGCAAGAAACCAGAAAAAAATGTAAAACGTTCCAAACTTGCCAACAACAACAACAGAACAGCGTTATGAAAATTTGTGACAGCTGACAAAGTTTTGGCATTACAAAATAAACGAGCTGTAAAAGCCACGTATGTATTTGATTAAGATCTTCTTTCAGTGAAATAAGCAAGAAAGTTTATCATAGATATTCAACAACTTGCACAGCAATGACAGATAATTAAAGAAAGAAAGAGAGAGGAAAGATATTGGAAAGGCAAACTGATGTTGAATATAGAAATCAAATTTCAGAATAAAGTGACAATCGTGTCGTGCTGCTAAAGACATGTCAAATGCTCATTGCAGAGACACAAATTGGCCGCCATAAATGAAAGCATGAAATTAATAACTTTTTAAATTTTTTTTTTAACTTTTGGGGAAAAGTTAGAGTTGAAATTATATCCCAAGTATTTTTTATAAAGTTATATTATTTAGGGCCATTATTACAAATTAAAGTTAGTTAAAAGAAGATATTATGAGATGAGAATAAAATGCTTTCCATTATTGCAAATTGGATTTAACTTACCAGGTAGAATAAACTTACCTGTAATTTATCGCTCACTTTAGGTTAAAGTAAAATTTTGCAAATGATAACGTTTTTATACGTCCGATAAAATCCTACTTTTAACTAACTTTAAGTTGTAATAATGGCCCTAAAAGTCTCAGCTGGTTTCGTTAATTGAAGCTGTTTTAACTAAATACTGTTTTTGAAGTTGTTGTACATTTTGTACAGAAGCTGCCAAGGCCTGCCCTTTTGACAATAATTCTACACAGTTAATTAATCATTTTGACAACTAATTATATGACTTTTCTAAGTAAAACCATGTCAAGAAGATGTTAATATTCAAACCAAAAACCTTTAATCCTAAAAAACTTTTTCTCAAAATTTGCTCTACTTTAATTACAGCCTTCACATAATATTTTATTTCACAATTCGAAATATTTCAGTATAATAATGCATCCTCTTCCATAATTAAATTCCCAATAAATTGTATTAATTAATATTAATCATACGCCCAAGTGACTTTCAATTTATGTACTCGTATGCATAATTGTCATATAAATTTATCACATACTCCTACACAAATACACACAATCAATGTACGCTAATTTTAAATTATAATTTAAATTTAAAATTCAAATTATTTAGCATCACACTATAAATAATTTGTTTGTAAAAATCAATAATGGTTTTATGCCTGATTTGCGAATTATTTTAAGATATTTGGCAAGAAATCGATTTTTATAAAAAAATTTTGACACCATCAATATATTTCGGCACAC
Source organism: Linnaemya tessellans (assembly GCA_951800035.1). NCBI lineage: Eukaryota > Metazoa > Arthropoda > Insecta > Diptera > Tachinidae > Linnaemya > Linnaemya tessellans. Next base: position 116,908,807 of record OX637535.1, read on the forward strand.
ACACATGCACACACATGGTGTGTTTTCTTTTGTTTGTATTTATTATATGTATTTTTTGCTAATATATTCTTGTTTCTGTTTGTTCTGTTTAGTTGTGTGTGACATGAGACAATTGCATGAGGTGTTAACTGCAAAGAATTTTTTTTTTCACATGAAATAGTAAAAAATATATTGTAAAAAAGATTTTATTTAAAGTTGTCTGACATGAACATGTTTAAGTCAGATCTGTTGAGGAAATTTATGGTTAACTAATTCCAAATCTATTTATAGACCCCTAGTATAACATGCTTGAATATAAAATTTTTATATACAAAATGTAATTTTTTTGTGGTGCTGCAATGGAAAAAAATCGTAAAAAAATAGAATGCATTTTAAGGGAATGTTAAAAATATATTAACCTTTAAGAAAATATTATTTTCAGATTTTTCGACTTGTTCGAATATTGTGGAAAACAGAAATTAAGTAAAAAACCAAATTTTAATAATAAAAAAAAAATTAATTTATAAAAAATAATATATTTTTTTAAAAAGAAGGTTTAAATACCTTTAAAATAAGTTATTGAACTTCAAAATCCATTCACTAGTTTTATAAAAACATTAGTTTAAATGTTGTTATGTCGGAAGATTTTTCACGATTTTGACGATTTTCAAATGCAAATAACTTAAAAAAAAAAAATTAATTTTTTTCCCGAAACACGTGTAAAATATTTTTTTATGTTTAATACGTCTGGCAAATTTAAAGAAAATCGGAAGAGGTGGTGTAAAAAAGGTGTTCGGTCTGACATGGAATGACTCATATGCATGTCATAGGCGATAATCAATTGGCCATCTCTGCATGACTTTTTAATTGATTACTAATTACTTATTTTTCAAGCAATTTGTAGTCAGTTTAATTTAAATTATTTAAAACACTTTTTTATTAATTCATTTATAAATAGTTAAGTTTCAATCAATTTTTTATTAAAAAATAATAAAAAAGATATCTTTTTACAAAGTTGATACTGATTTTAAATAAAAATACGAGCACATTTCATGACTTAAAATTAAACTTAAATTCAAAATATTTAGGTTCTTTTTTATTAAATTGAATTAAGATTCTATAGGCTAATTGTTCGAAATTTTTAGTTTAAATCTCAGAAAGACATGATAAATATTCCAAGGCACAAAGGCAAGTCAACATCAGTTTTTGTTATTCAACTTACACAGCAGAGCAGAACAACTGTTTTCGAAAGACGCAACCCTTTCATCATAAGTGCTCATGTATATTGTGTTTGTCACCACTTATTAGGTGGCTTAGTTGACTAAAAATTTCGAACAATTAGCCTATAGAATCTTAATTTAACTTAATATAGCAATATAAAAATGTTCGTTAAGGTTCTTTTTTGTTTGGTTGATATCTGCATTAGATTTAAACCAATTTGTAGTCAGTTGCATAGATAATTTATAATTAGTGTTTTTATAAACCGATTATTTTCTAAATTTCCTAAAGGGTTATATTCGACCTTGTCGAATGTTAAATACCCTCCAAATATTTAGTAAATAAAAAGCTTTCTATCAGCATAAAAACAATTTAAAATACTTTTGCATATAATATTGTACAAGGTGGGCCATCAAGATGCTGTTATTTTTGCAAATGGTGGCCAATTTCAAATCTGTTTTGACATTTATGAACTAGACAGATGTAGAATACAAGTGAACAAGCCATGGAGCGATACACTCCCCATCTCCAGAATCTCGAGGACGAAGTGGACGATTTTTCCAACAAAAACATAATGAGCGATGAGGCTCATTTCCACCTCAGCGGGGGTACGTGAACAAGCAAAACTATCGCTTCTGGGGCACCGAAAATCCACGAGTGATGCACGAGAAGCCATTTTACAGCCACTCAAAGTCACTGCATGGTGCACTCTTCACGCTGGAGGAGTCATCGGATGACTTGTTTTGGCCCACCAACGCATACAAAACTTCTGAGTGTCTTTAAGGTCCGGTTTTTGAGAGGTGGTTTAAGTTTAAACCTAGTTTAACGAAGTCTGAAACTCTGATCTTTCCAGCAAACTGTGATTTTTTTTATTATTTCATGAAGGACACACATTTTAAGCAAAACTAAGCTGTTGCGTCAAAATTTTGTATAAAAACTTTGTTTTCAGATTAACTAAACCTAGTTTATTTTGCATTAAATATCTTATATCAAGGCACACAAAAAGGGACGGAGATAATTTAAAAATGTTTAACCATCTGGGTCAGAGTTCCTGTTAAGACATTTTTGTGCCCTATTTTAAAATCTTATTTTCCAGGATTACTACGGGATGGGTCGTGGTTTTGTCGTAAAACTTAAAAAGTAAATTTTTAAAGTAGCTAAGTGGCGAAAAATCATTTTTTGATAGGGTCATTTACGGAGAAATGGTCAGAGGAAGAAAAGCTGAAAAATTCGTCGAGGACAGTCATTTTGTCAAGCACACGTTATAGAGATCGTCTTAAAGACGAGACCAATTTTGGTAGAAGAAAGTTTAAAATATCACACTCGGACGTTACTACAGTTCCATTAACTGGTTGCTTAAATTTAATTAAAAATGGCTCTCAAAATTTAAAAAGTCCCGGCAATATAAATGACACAAGTGCTTTTAATACTGAAGTAATTTGTAAGAACACTCATGATGTGTTTTTTCAACTCTGTGCATCATGAGTGCACAAGTGTGGTTGTGTGTGTATGTGCTAAAGGAAATCAGAATCAATATATTTTAATAAAAATAAAAATAAAAATAAAAAAATATGTACAAACCAGAAATCATTTTAAACAAGAACTCAATTTTTATTATTATTGTGTTGTTTTTTCGCTGTAAAAATTTATGGTTTTTTAAATGACCAGTTGCCTGGTTTCCTTATGCATTTTGTTTTAAATTCATTCTTTATGTGCCAGCACACTGTTGTTGTTGTCATGGCAATTTCTCTGACACACTAACATAATTAATTGCGCTGTATTGTGGGACACTTGCAGTTTGTAGCATTTAATTAAATAAAAATATTAAATATTTTCATTAAATTGTATTTTATTTTTAATTTCGATTTACAACTGTTGGTTTACAAGTCATTTTATGCAAAACGCTTAATATAGTAAAAACTAATATTCGACCGGGTCGAATCTTAAATACCCTCCAAATATTTAGTAAGTGAATTTAAAATATTCAACTTGGTGGGACAGAGTTCCTTTATATAATAACGTACACCAACGCCCACTAAAGGGGGCGGGATTCAAAAATAGACAATATCATGTCTTCCACAGACGAACGTATTGCTAGATATTGCTAGACCATTTTAGACTTCATCACTGATCAAGAATATAAATAAATTCTATGGGGTCCAATTCTCTTTTGAGAGTAGGAAAACTTGAATTTGGCCGGGTCGATCTGGCAAGGTCTGTTAGGGACTCATTTCACCTTTGTCATAAAACTCTAAAAATAAAATAAAAATTGAGATAATTATATACAAAATAAAATTTTTTATTTTATTTTTGATAGGATCATTTACCGGGCAAAGGGGGAGGAAAGGGTAGGGCAGAAACAGGCAGTCATAAAACTATAAAAATAAATGCTTGGGATGATTATATACAAAATTAAAAAATTTTTTTTTTGGTAGGGTCATTTAGGTGGTGAAGGGGGAGGAGGGGGTAGGGCAGGGTAATACCAGGTTTCGTCTCAGCTTCGTCATCAAAGCTTAAAATTTTTATTTTTAAGGAATGTAGGCTTAAGTGAAACAATTTGTTAAATTTTTATGCTATTTTTGCATATAATAACGCCCACTAAAGTGGGCGGGGTCCAAAAATAGTTTTTTCTATTTTATGGCTCCAAGTTATATATAATTTGCCTAACAAAATAACCAAAAAACTTTAAAAATTATGTTGTTTTTTTCTGGGTTGGTTTAGTTCTTCTTAGGGGAACTTTTTTCCCTTTTGCCCGATTTAGCCCATCTCCGAATCTAAGCTTCAAAATATATTTATACCAAGTTTCAAGAGTCTAGCTCTTTTCGTTTGGACTGAATCGTGATTTCCACAGACGGACGGACGGATGGATATTTCGCTGGGTTACAAAATGGAATGACAAAGTCTCCAAATTCTTTTTTGGAGGGTATAAAAAAGGAACGCTTTTTAAGACCGACTGAAGTTATGAAAAGTTAGATGTCAAACGAACTGTCACACTGCAATCACTCTTTTGTGATTTATGGTTTGAAGTCCTAAGATGCCAAATCGTGAATAAAATAATTCTGTTTTGAATTAGTGCATGATTGCGCTAGTTGTTGTTGTCGGCTTGCTTTAATGAGGAAGACTTAGCACTTGTTGCTGAATATTGCCGACAGCGAATGAAACCATGGTTATAATTTAAGGCTCTGTCCCGCTTTAAGATCACTGTCCATATTTAGATACTATAATTCGTGAGGCAAATATTATTTGATTATTTTTTATCTTGGACCAGCACCCAGGGGATGAGCCCTGGAATAGGCAGTGCATTGCGCCGGAACTAGTAAGGAGGGGATAGTATTGAGGGGACAGATGAAGAAAGATGAGAAGATAGGGAATTTTTTGTAGCTATTTCAACCTTTTTACTTCGCCGGGTAATTTTTTGCTACAGGACCGACAAAGAATGGTGCTGCTGTTACTCTGCTTTTTAGTACATGATCGTGTCAGTCGTTGGCAGTTCTGTTCAGTGACCAGTGCTATGACTTCATCATTGAAAACAGGCTGGCAACAACTAACACAACACACCAGAATTCAACACAATATTTCATGACTCAGCGCGGCGTTGAACTCTGGACCCTCCGCTTCATAGTCTCGTGTATGGGAATAAGATCCTTGTGTCTGATATTGTTAATAAGTCAACAGCATTTGTAGCCATGTAGCCTGCTAACGTCTAAGTATTTCGAGCTTAAGTTGGCAAGTGATTACACTTCTCACATATCAGGACTCTATCAGCAAGGATATTTTTGACATTCTCAATTTCTTAAATGAATTATTATGAATTAAAAAATAAAATTTTGCTTCTTTATTTTATAATTCGACAGACAGCCATTTTAGTTTTTTCGTTATCCCGAAATTCACTTATTTAAAAGAAATTATGTGATTCACTGTGTGAAAACAGCGCTACAAGCGATATTATTATCACATGTTGATGATTGGAAGCACAACAAAAGCGGTGAGATCATTCCTTTAAATAAATGCATCTGCACCTCTGCCAGGTATTATTCTGTTAACTGTGAAAAGTTATAACCACTTTTTTCTCTCTGGTAAATATACAAGTTTGTTTGCATGTAAGTGCAAATAAAGTATCGTTTAACTTTGACTATTATTTGCATTAAAATATCTGTTGATTCAGCAGCCGAGAACAAACCCTTTAAGGTAAGATATTTGAAAGAGAAAAAAAATTTAATAAATAAATGAAATTATACTCGTATGTTCATTTTTAAACAAATAAAATGCTTTTTCTGAAGTAAATGCATACTCGTACTTATAGGCAATGACGTCGTATTGTCACGTTTATCTGATGCAATAAAGTTTTTAAGTTGTTTGCAGAATTTTATTTTTTAATTCAAACACTTACATGAGTTTAACTATAGTTTGTTTGAAATAAGAAAAATTAAAAAAATATATATATAAAAAAATTAAGAGTTTTAGTTTGTTTGAAATAAAATTTCACTTAGTATTAAGATTTGTCAAAAATTCGAAATAATATGAAAAGTCTTATAGTGTGAAAGCGATCTTAAGTAAAATCTCATAGATTCAGAAGTAAAATATGACACACCGATGGCTCTCTCCATTTTTTGAAATTTTTCTAAAAGCTGAGACATTTCATATTATCAGGGTTGTTTTTTTTTTGCAACAGCTTACTACAGAGATTTCATGAATTGTTTTAAGTGCGATAGCGTGAAAGTGTTTTGTATTGATACGTTAGATTTTCGGCATTCTCAAAAGAGAAATTTTAATGAAAATCTTACGACTCAGTCTTATAGTTTGAACGCGGCTTAAATGGTTTTCAATGTAACACTTGAATGAATAGGTACACAAATCCTTCATCAGTTGCTTGCCTTTTAGTTTTTTTTATAAATAATTTAAAAAAAAAAATTTACAGGTGGTACAAGTTTTGCCGAAAATGTCGAGAAGGCGTGAATGACCCTGCATGACCAATCTATGAAAATATTGAAAACGTAAAACCAATTATTTTGAAGAATCGCCGATTCACTATTAGAGAAGCTGCTAGAAATGAGGTCATAATGGGTTAGCTTCCGCCACGCAATTCATTTGGAAATGTTTTTTTTTTTAATCGTGTATTTATTTACAATATTTATACTTATAGACTATTATAAACACTAGTTAACAATTACAATTTCTATATACAATGTCCCATAATCGAGCACTCAAGTATCATTTATATAATAATAATTTGGTTTTTACAAATTTGTTTATAATTTTTTATTTTATTTACAATAAATAAGTATATACATCACCAGCTTTTTGCAATGAAAATTTGTTTAAAAATGTTTGTTTATGAGTTGTGTGGCAGCGAAGTTTGTTCTCAAATTGTTGAATTAAAAACAAGTACAAATGTTATATTCGACCGGGTCGAATCTTCAATACCCTCCAAAAATGGGACATGAAGAAAAATAATCAAACGGTAACACGGGTATTATAACAATAACATGTTAACATCAGGTTGATACAGTTCTCGTATTCTTTTTCACAATAAAATGTCTGTAAATACGAACTGTTATCACATTCAACTAAGCCACCTAATAAGTGGTGACAAACACAATACACATGAGCACAGATGATGAAAGGGTTGCGTCTTTCGAAAACAGCTGTTCTGCTCTGCTGTGTAAGTTGAATAAAACTGATGTTGACTTTCCTTTGTGCCTTGGAATATTTATAATGTCTTTCTGAGATTTAAAAAAAAATTTCGAACAATTAGCCTATGAATCTAAATTCAATTTTATTTAGTAAGTAAATTTAAAATGTTTAACTTGCTGGAACAGAGTTACTTTAAAACATGTCTGTAGCCAATTTTAAATCTCTATTTTGACAGTGTCATTCCGGTAAGGGCCCGTGGGAGAGAGGTTTCACCTTTCAGCTTCTTATAGGCTTAAGGAATACAAATTGTTTAGTATTTACTCAATTTTTGCATATAATATCGTACGCCAACGCCCACTAAAGGGGGCGGGGTACAAAAATAGGCAATATAGTGTTTCCACAGACGGACATATGGGCATTACTAGATCGTCGTAGACTTCATGACTGATCAAGAATATACATACATTAGGTGTCCAATTCTTTTTGGAGTGTATTAAAACTGTATTTTGTTGGGGTCGCTCTGGCAAGGGACGTCTGAGATTTGATTACAAATCAAGAATATATATACTTTGTGGGGTCTTAGAGGGATATTTCACTGCGTTACATGGAATGACAAAATGAATATACCCTCGAACTATTTTTTGCAGTGTATAAAAATCCAATTGCTGAGAGATCTCAAGGCCACACCGAAAAGTGCATCTGAGAACGGCAATGAAGATTGGAAACAATTTTGAAATAGGTTGTGGTATATAAATTAACGTTTCTTTGAGGATGCTGTTGGCTGATGTAGTAGAACACGAGACTATGAAGCGGAGGGTCGTGAGGTCGAGCCCGCTCTGAGTCATGAAATATTGTGTTGAATTCTTCTGATCAGCATTAGGGCATGATTGTGTTACTTGTTGCCGGCCTGTTTTCAATGATGAAGGCATAGTCACTGGCCACTGAACATAATTCGCAGCGAAAAAAAAATTAACGTTTCTTTCTGAGATGACGTAGCGGTTTCGAAGTCAGTACTGATCCGCTCTTCTAATATGATAATTGTAATAAATATTCTAAATATTTCGCTTTATAGTACAAATTCTTAGATTAACAATGATTTTAAGTTTAAATTCTTCTGGTTTCTTGACCTCATTATAATTATTATTGTATTCTGATATTTTTAAGCTTAATGTCTCTTTATTTTAATTATTATAAAATTCTCATATTCAATTTTCGTTAAAATATTGGTTAAATAGTTGATATTCCTACTAACTAGCACCACTTGCAAAAGTGGAAAAATTGAACAAAGAACGGTGATGAGATGGCGTAGCGGCCTCGAAATCAGTACTGATCCGCTCTGCTGGTTTGATGATTATTGAAAATATTCTTAATATTCCAATCTTAATATAAAAAAATAGTAAATAGAATTTGAACAAATTCATTTATTAATAAAATAATAAAAAATCATTTGCAGTCATGCAGATTCGAACTTAAGCCCAAAATTAACAATTATTATAAAATAATTAATTTCCTGAAGAAGTCACACAAAGGAGTGACGAAATATTGAAATTAAAAATTAAACTAAAATAAAAAGACCTTAAGCTTAAAAATATCAGAATACAATAATTTTAAGTTTAATGATCAAATAATTCCTGGAATTCAAATGATCGAAAACCCTTTCACGAATAATCAAGATAGATCAGCCGGCGGAAAAAATTATAGGAAAATGGAAACGTCTTTAGTATCACATGAATCTTTTTAAATTCATAGAAATTGAGCAGTTTGTCATATATTTTTTAAAACTTAACATTTTATTTTAACGTTAAACCTTTTGTTTAAAACGTTTCAATTGGCTGCTCACTTGCTGCATCACCTTGTAGTTGATTGATTTTGTTAAACGTCCTCTTATTGATTGCAATAATTAATTAATTACTTAATTTGCATATAAATTATACACAGCAAATATTATTCAATTAATCAAAGATTCTCTTTTTATTTCATTCATTTATTTGCAGGCTCCTCCTCATCATCAAATAAATCATTTGCCAAGTGTTAAATCGTGACTGATAAATTAAAAATTAATATTTAAATTTTGCAAATTAATAAACAGCATACACACACATGTAAAGGAAATCAATATTTTAAATGTTATTGTGTGTCCTCTACTAAAGAGCTAAAATATCAAAATACTTATCAGCCATTTAATTGCCTTAAATTAAGTAACAAGAAGAAAAAAAGTTATAATAAATAAAAGAAATCTGCTAAATTTCAAGCAAAATAACAAGGTCATTTTAATAAATCTTTAAAAAATAAAGGCGAAACATGTTTTGAATTCGGCCCAAAAAGGGTAAAGCAAAGGAAAAGAAAAAATTGAATGTTTATTGCTGAGATTGATTATTTATTAAAATCCCATTTAAAATTGAATTCATTAAGTGAAATATAACAACTAAAAAAAAAGAGCTGCGTACAACTTCTCAAAATGCCCACAATGAAACAAAGTTCAGCGAATTGGTGTCTCAACATCTTGTGGCTGGCAGCTGTAGCCGCAATTACCGGAGCATTTTTGGTAAAAGGAGGTAAGTGCAATATTTCATTGGCCCAACACACACACACATGTCTGTCTTGGAATGAAAAAATTACACTCAATGCTTCAATAGTTGCATCATTAGCGTCACTTTAATTGATATGAAAATGAATTATTGTATATTGACAACACTGCACTGTTTCTCCTAAAAGAGCAATAAATCTTTTCTCATAATTAAAGTATCTTCCGCCACAATTAGTCTTGGGAACCCTGAGCATTATTAATTGTTTAGCGTATTAACTTGTGTTTCGAGTCTCGCGCAAAAAAAAAAAATACTTTGTTTTCGTCTTAGCCAAATTAGCTAAAATTATTAATTTGTTCATATATTCTTGCAGTTAACCCATTATACCCCAGCGTCCTATTTTTAGGACAGTACAAAAACAAGTGTTTTTTTGGTTTGTATATAACTTGTATTTTTAAAATAGTTTTTTTTATCTTTAGATGAAATCCCACTAAGCCTTTTAAGACGTGTTTGACCATACATAATTTGTACCATTAAACAATTTTTTTAATCTTAACGTTTAAATACAAAACGACATTTTTATAAAGTTATATATATGTTTGTAAATCATATAAAAAAAAGTTAAACGAACATTTTCTCTACTATGCGCTCGAAAAAGAGTTTACAAAAGCTATTGCCAAAGTTATGTAAAAAAAAATATTTGTAAGCTTTAGTATATAGATGGACTATTATGGCTGTCCTATTTATATGACACTGGCACTTCACGTTATCAAAATTTCAATCGTTTTTTATTTTATATTTCGAGGTTGTCTCTTGCCATGCACTGTTCAGTATTTTCTATATTGTGTACTCTATTTTGGCATCATAAACAATTTACCGTTACGTTATTTTAGTATTTTGAGTTTGTCTCTTGCTTCGCACAATTCATTTCTAAATTGTATGTCAAGTAAGTATATTCTGTGAAAAATTGTTCTTGCATGGTGTTATATATATATATACATATATATAGGTGTAATTCTATTAGTTTAGAAATTTTTGTACGTACATACATATATTTACTCAAAATATGTACAGAAGAGCATTGTCGTTACGTGAAGTGGAGGATATTGTAAATGATCCTACTTTTTTGGCATCGGAAGATCTTGATATAGTCATTCTTCCACCAGAACCAGATGAACTGACTGATGAAGATGAAGTTGATGATAATAACCTAGGAAATGTGGAGGTCATTGATGTACCAGGAGAACTTGTACTGCAATATAAATTACCTCTTGGTACAGAGGCTCCAGAAACATATGAGCAAGAGAAAGTAAGTTTACCTGGTTGTTCATCTGCTGAGAATACTCATGTCAACGCAAAGAAGCCGAAGAAAAGACGTTGCCTTACACAAGAAACATTTTCCTGGAAAAAGGTGAAACCCGCTTATACAAAATTGCCAGACACGCTCCAAACAGCCACCACAAATAGAGATAATCTTAAAAATCATTTAGCGGGAAAATCGACAGTTCAAATATTTGAAGAATATTTTACTAACACCGTTTATGAATACATTGTTATCGAAACCCTAAAATATGCTAGAAGCAAAAATGATCAAGATTTTACCGTCACAATAGACAAACTAAAATCGTTTGTAGGTATTTTATTGTTTAGCGGATATCATCAATTGCCATCTGAGAGAAATTATTGGAGCGAGGAAGAGGATCTTGGTATCAATATTGTCAAGGCCTGTATCTCCAGAAATGAATATTTAAAAATAAAAAAATATATACATTTTGCCGATAACTTGGTAATAGACAAAGATGATAGAGGATTTAAAGTAAGACCTTTGCTAAAAATGATAAACGAAAATTTTAAAAAATTTCATATATTTGAGAAAGAATTAGCAATCGACGAAATGATTGTCAAATATTATGGACATCATGGCCTAAAGCAATTCATTCGTGGAAAGCCTATAAGATTTGGCTATAAATTGTGGGCTCTTTGTGGTGTTAGTGGCTATTGCTATTCCTTTGACCTATATACTGGAAAATCAATTGCAAATAATGATCGTGAAGATTTGGCCTTAGGATCCAGAGTAGTACTTGACATGTTAGATTGTGTGTCAGAACCCGCAAGTCATCAGATATATTTTGACAACTTGTTTACAAGTAGAGACTTACTTATTCATCTACAACAACTAGGATTCCGTGCGACTGGAACTTTAAGGGAGAATAGGTTGTCTTCATGCCCTTTAAAAGACTCCAAATCACTTGGAAAAGAAGAACGCGGCTCTTATGATTACAGGTTCGATACAAATGGAGAAATTCTTATTGTGAAATGGAATGATAACAAGTGTGTTACAATTGCTACCAATTTCGATTCAGTGGAACCTCTCCATAAAGCTGCCCGGTGGGATCGGAAAACTAAGGAAAAGAGGGGCATACCACAACCGCTTTTGTTGAAGAATTACAACTCTTACATGGGCGGAGTGGATCAACATGACTGGTTAGTGGGCAAGTATGCAACAAATATTAGAGCGAAGAAATGGTACTGGCCTTTATTTATTAGGTGCATTGATATGGCCATGGTAAACTCATGGCTCGTTTACAAACTAGTTAACGATGTTGATATGAGTTTGCTAGAATACAGACGATCTGTTGCCGTACCATACATGAAAATTATTCATAAGCCGTTTGTTGGTAGGCCGAGAACGTCTGCAACAAAAGTTTTTGAAGATGTCAGATACGACAACCAAGGCCATTTTATGGAAAAAAGAGAAAAACAACGAAGATGTCAAGGAAACCATTGTTTATCCAAACCTCTTTCATTTTGCGTAAAATGTAATGTGACACTCTGCAAGGAATGCTTCATTCCTTATCACAAAAAATAATCTTTACTATACTACGTTTGATATGTGTAAATGCCAGTGTCCTATATATAGGACAGGCTATATTTACGTTATTTTCATGAAAAACTAATGAATTTTTGTATTTTCACATTATTTTACTTTGATTAAAAACGGTTTACTGAAAAAAAACTTTTTATTTTTAAATTTTAAAAGTTGGGCGTTAATAGGTTAAGTGACTTGTTTTATTAGAAAAAGTATATGAAAAAATGATAAAATATTTTTACTGTTGCTTTCCGTTTTTGCTTCAATACACAAATCATTTCATATCTCAAATCTTTTTTAACATTTTACGTCACAACCTGACACGAGAATTATAATTTGTTATTCACTTGTGTGTGCGTGTGTATGTGTGTTTATATATTTTAAATATATTATTTTTAATTTCTGACACCAATAAATTAAACTCCACACACACACTTCAATTCATTAATTTAACCTTCCCACAGCTGAAGAATGTCTATATTTTTGTCAGCAGAATCAATTTTGAGATTACGGTACGGATTTTTGCTGAATTTGAAGCAACTTACCATTTCTTCATGTGCGCCAAAACATTTTATGACTTGCGTAATAGGAATATTAGGCAAACAAATTGTGCGAAGAATTCAACAATCTAAATTGCCGTGTAGGTGCAATTGTACTTTAATAAATTTTTTGAACATGTGCATGTGTATGTATACGAACGAAATTTTCATGGCAAATTGATTAAATTTTATTAAAAAAAAACGCCACGGCAATTTTGTGGTACATTTTTAAATATCTTATCGTGCACTCACATTCGTGGAACGCATATGATTTGAAAGGCATTTTTGTTTAGATTTGCAAAAAAAAATAACATTTTAGTGCTAAATTCTTATCATAAAAATGATAAGAAAATTTATTAATTTTCTATAAAAAAAAATCTCCGTTTATGTTTTGTACCTGCAAACACATTTATAAACGTTCAAAGGTGTCTGTGTAATATTTTTATGGACAGCTGCGAATCTCATAATCATTTTGTAATTATTTTATACTCAAATCATAGACATTTTCTATCGACATATTGGGCCAGACAATAAATTTTGTTTTGCCTGGAGGAACAACCAAATTATAAATATTAATTTGAAGAAATATTCCATAATATACGAAAGTATTACTGCTTGTAAATAAAATTTTTTGATGTGTTAACATCTATACGCGCGTCTCTAGGGCAGTAAACTATCAGTTTCAATACATACGCAAGTGTAAGTGTAAGAGTTTGTTTGTTTGTTGTTGTTGCTTGGCAGTCGGTATTGAAAGTGATTATTGGGCGATTTTCATATAATTTTCCCACGCGATTTTCTCCAGAAATTCATAGCCGATTTTATTAATTTTTGGATTAAAACGCTAGTGCGGGTTTCGACGAAGAGTTTAGGCTAAAAATTAAGGCGATCCGATATCGGCGAGCGGAGATTTAAGTGTTTTAATTCGGAGTATTAATTTGGAGTAATATTAAAAAAGTGTTTTATGTTGATCTTCGGTTTTGTCTTATGCATAGCAAAGAGAATAGTGACGTGGTTATACGTACATATATAAAAATGAGATAGCAAGACAGCAACGTATGTAGCTTATGTACAAACATAACAATGTATGTATGTACATTTGTCTGTTGCTTTGCATTCTCTTTGTTTTTTGTGGGTTTAATATAAAATAAATAAAAAATACTTTATATTAACTCTACCTCCGGGTTTGTGGGTCTGTGTTCATAGAAATCGAACAGGTACCGTGTAACAAAAAGGTGTTAACACATCGCCCGTGAGTTCGAACACTCATTGATTTTTTTGTTATTCAACTTACACAGCAGAGCAGAACAGCTGTTTTCGAAAGACGCAACCCTTTCATCATCAGTGCTCATGTGTATTGTGTTTGTCACCACTTATTAGGTGGCTTAGTTGAATTTGATAACAGTTCCTATTTACACAAATTTTATTGTGAAAAAGAATACGAGAACTGTATCAAGCTGATGTTAACATGTTATTGTTATAATACCCGTGTTACCGTTTGATTATTTTTCTTCATGTCCCATTTTTCTGAATTTTCTGAATTGTCTGTGTAATATTTTTATGGACAGCTACGAATCTCATAATCATTTTGTAATTATTTTATACTCAAATCATAGACATTTTCTATCGACATATTGGGCCAGACAATAAATTTCGAAATCACTAATTTTGCCTGGAGGAACAACCAAATGATAAATATTAATTTGAAGAAATATTCCATAATATACGAAAGTATTACTGCTTGTAAATAAATTTTTTTGATGTGTTAACATCTATACGCGCGCCTCTAGGGCAGTAAACTATCAGTTTCAATACATACGCAAGTGTAAGTGTGAGAGTTTTGTTTGTTTGTTGTTGTTGCTTGGCAGTCGGTATTGAAAGTGATTATTGGGCGATTTTCATATAATTTTCCCACGCGATTTTCTCTGGAAATTCATAGCCGATTTTATTCATTTTTAGATTAAAACGCTAGTGCGGGTTTCGACGAAGAGTTTAGGCCAAAAATTAAGGCGATCCGATATCGGCGAGCGGAGATTTAAGTGTTTTAATTCGGAGTATTAATTTGGAGTAATATTAAAAAAGTGTTTTTCGGTTTTGTCTTATGCATAGCAAAGAGAATAGTGACGTGGTTATACGTACATATACAAAAATGAGATAGCAAGACAGCAACGTATGTGGCTTATGTACAAACATAACAATGTATGTATGTACATTTGTCTGTTGCTTTGCATTCTCTTTGTTTTTTGTGGGTTTAATATAAAATAAATAAAAAATACTTTATATTAACTCTACCTCCGGGTTTGTGGGTCTGTGTTCATAGAAATCGAACAGGTACCGTGTAACAAAAAGGTCGAACACTCATTGATTTTTTTATTTTTATTTGCTCTCTCTCTCTCTCTCTCCCTCTCTTGTACAGTGTCGAGTAACTTCCAAATATACCTTGGAGCAGCGGCTCTCACCGGTATACATGAGAGTTGCCTACCATTTACAGCCATCCATGCCAAGAACATCAGGAACTTTTGACTCCCCAATATCTATACCTCCCATATACAAGGATAAGGTAGCACCATACCCCGGCCACCTCTAACTTTTATTAGGCCAACACTAACTTTTATTAGGCTTAAAGTTAAAACTGTAGAATAGGAGATTGAACAGTGGCTTGCAGTACCACTGCAAGCATCGTGAACTCGTCTGATGAGACCCCATCTATAACAACTCGTTATGTGAAGAAGCTCGAGAGAAGTCATCACCAACACCAAAAGCATGCACTGATGTTGATCACAACAATTCGGCATCACATTCAAGACAGAGTGCGGTGTCGAACCTGAGACTTTAGGCTAATTCAGCCAACAGCATCCCCCTCTCATTCAAAACTTGAAACTTACCTCCTTTAATTCAAGTTGAATTTCATAATGCAACAGCCTCATATGATTTTTAAGAGTCACTGCAAATTATGCATAAACATTTTCCTAAAATTACATATTCGTTTGTAAGTCTATAGTTTCTGGTGCCATAAATTCATTAGCAAACTAAACGACTAATCGTTTTTATGTGAAAATTATTTTTGTGCTTATTATTTAAAGAAAACAAAAAAAACTATTTTAATTGTGTGCCACATGTGGCAGGTGTAGTTTCTGTATGATGAAAATCAGCTAAACATTTTCGTTTCGTATTTTCTATAATTATTGTTATTCTTGCGAAATAATTGACTTTTTGTTTGCGCTTTTCATAGTGAAAAATGTTAATACAATAAAATTGGGTCACTTTTGAAGTGAAACATTAAATTAAAACGCTTCAAAGGAAATTGTTGTTGTACGATTTACGTAGAAACTCATTTGTTTCGAGTGGCTGGTTGGCTCATGCTTTTTGGGCATTAATAAAGTAATTAATATTTTTATTTTTTTTTTTTTTATTTTTAGCCAAAAATTTAATTAAGCGAATATTTTAATTTAAGATTTTATTCATTATTTTCTTTGAAACTAGTGAAAGAACTGTGTAATCATAAAAGTGCATTGGCCGGTCAATTTCAAGTACATATTTTTTTCTACGTTTGGCAATTCAGTGGCTTTCATGAGGGTGTTTTACAGCACTTGAGAGCAGAAAACTTTTAAGAAATATATTCGTTATTTTTTATTTATTTTTTTTTTGCATTTCAATTCGGTGGAATTGTAAAGTTGTATTAATATTTATACAAAAATTAAGGCATGTGTTTGTGGATTAATTTCCATGTGCAGTTGATCTGTGAATCTTTTGAGGTTTATGACTTTTTCTAGCACGCGAAGCATGCAAATTTGTCATTTGATTTTTAGCTACAAGAGTTTATTTACTATAAAAAAATGGAACGCAACTCTCATGTAGTGACCGGTGCTATTTTGAATAAATATCTCCCACGCACAGGGGAGGGCGAATTTACTCATGGGGGGGGGCGTGAGGATAGCCAACTCTTTTGACTTACTTGGCCATTGTCGCCATGTGATGGATGTTTCATTGTTCAGTCGTGACTATAATGAGTTTTGAACAACCCCACACTTTCCTCCGATCAACCAGCTCTTTATTGAGATCACACCCATTTGTCGTGGTTCCACCATGGAACCGTATTATCCTTACAAGCAAAATTCGTTCTTTGGCGGAACTGCCCATATGTGAAATAAGCTTCCTACGGAGATCCTTCCTGCCGTATATAGAAGGGAAAAATGCAAATCGAATGTTCATGGGGCCCATTGCACGCATGAATGGCGTCTGAGTGCCCATCGTAATAACAAAAAATTTAGAAAACCGTTGACTCTAAAAGTTCTATTACTTTTGAGTAGATCCGCCGATTGCCACGTGATAAGTGGTGATTGATGTAGTTCTTCCAGTCCTATAAAAGAATCGAGAACTAAGTGATCACATTTATAAGTTCGGAATTATTATTATTTTTTTCAACATGTTAAACGAATTTTTTCGTTCAGTTTTTTTCGTTCTCGTGATCCGATCGACTTGTTAAGACTTTTAAAAGTTATTAAAAAAAAAATCACTCATTAATTGAAAAACATATGTTCTTCTTTTTCAATAAATCTACCAGTCCGAATCGGTATGCACATCGAGATCTGCTGGAAACACGTAATAAAACCATTTATTTCCCCGATTTTTTTTAAATTTTAAATTTGCTTAGCGGGAAGAAAAAAAAATAGAAAATAAATATATGCATTGACTATGAACAACACAAAAGCAACAGTTAAAGCCAAGTCTGCAATTCAAATCATATTTGAAACCACGTCGCGTGGGTGCTGTTGGCTGAAGTAGTAGAACACGAGACTATGAAGCGGAGGGTTCGGAGTTCAAGCCCGCGCTGAGTCATGAAATATTGTGTTGAATTCTTGTGTGTTGTGTTAGTTGTTGCCAACCAGTTTCAGTGATGAAGGCATAGCGCTGGTTACTCAATAGAACTGCCAGCGACTGACGCAATCATGTACTAAAAAGCAGAGTAACAGCAGCATCCTGCTTCTTCGGTTGGAAGTAAAAAGGTTGAAATAGCTACAAAAGATTCTCTATCTTCTCATCTTTCTTCATCTGTCCCCTCAATACTATCCCCTCCTTTCTAGCTCCGGCGCAATGCACTGCATATGTAGGGCTCATCCCCTGGGTGCTGATCCAAGATAAAAATAAAAAAAAATATTGTTGCTGTAGCACGTGTGCAGCTTCAAAGTTTTTAGTGTTTCGGATTCTCTAGTTGCCCTCAACAAGTCAGTGACCCCTATTGAGGATGTTCGTATAAATCAAGCCGACAATTTGCTTACACAAAATCATCTTGGCACTTAAACAACAATAGATTTAACGATTCAAATGATCGTCTTAGAAAAGGGTAATTGAAATTATTTTAAAGAGTGACATCTGCCGACTTTTTTCGTTCAGTCTGAATAATCGAAAAAAAATTTCACTTAAATGCACCATTTTAACAGTATTTGTTTTGATTGCCCATCGTATATATTCAGCCAACCAACCAGGACGTGTGCCAACGTTTTAGGTTGCAATTTTAGACACCCCATAGATTCCCGAAGAAGAGTGCATTTAATATCCCATTACAGAATCATCCAACTTGTTACTGAGAAAGCCATGACGGCCAGGAATGGACATGCATAAACTGGAAGCCTCTAGTGGAGAATTTATTCGTAGGGTGCCGTCTGATATGTTGGACAAAGTATGCCAAAATTGGATCTAGTGTATAAATCATTTAAAGATCGATTTATTAATTGTTCTTTGTATTCAAGTAAAAATTTCTTCAAATTTGATCAGTTTTTTAAATCAAATCCTAAAGCTCTTGACAAATCATTCAATATATAAAATGCCGACTACAGGCGCTACCGACCAGTTAAAGTTCTGGAGCTTCTTGTCTTATGACAGCTGATTCTTTCACATATAAATAATATAAATAATTTTAAATAATAAATAGAATTTGAACAAATTCATTTATTAATAAAATAATAAAAAATCATTTGCAGCCATGCAGATTCGAACTTAAGCCCAAAAAAATTAACAATAAATAATTTCGTTATGCTATTTGCATCCTAGACCCTGATTACAAACCACGAAATTTATTATATTACGAGAATTTCTTAAGAGTAAATGGGCCTGAAAAACACCCGGCTTTGCACAGTTTTTTCTTTCATAAGAGCTTTTGTCTCAAGTCTTTTGTTTTTGAAATTTACATTCCAGACTATAAACTTAAACAGAGTTTGATCATTGCTTTTGAAGTACGATCATACCTGAAATTCAATCATACAAATTTATTTTCGTTTACAGATTAATTTTTTCTTTTGCTCAAATGATTTATTAAAAATTTTAATTGCCATTCGCAAAATGTATGTACGAGTACATTGTCAGCCCACCAACAATAACTTGAAATTTATTAAGTGTTTTTAGAAAAAATATTTATCTAATTCAAGGAACAAAAACAATTCGAATATCAAAAAAATCGTTAGGCAAAAATTCTTTGGCAACCAGCGTATTTTCAAGTTTGCTAAATTTACATTTAAGCCTGACAAGTTCAACGACAATCAATCATTGTTTAAAGCGGGACAACAATATTTGAAGTTCGATACAAGTGAACAGGGATTTGAAAGAGTGGCGTAACTCTCATGCTTTATAGAAATATTAAAAATATTTAAATTAAATTTTTTTTAAATAATCTGCCAGCCTTAAGGATTCATCTGGGGATTTGGCTTAACATTTTCTTTTCCAAACAATTTTCAAGTAATAGCATGGATTTCTTAAGAAATTCCCTGCCAGTGGCTAACATGTTTTCATACTTTTGCATAACTTTTAAAAACTTAGCCATGCCATTTATGTGCAGCAACAGACAAATTTGCCAACGACAAACTATTTGAAAACATGGTCAAGTGTGGGTTATGGAACAATAGAAATACTAAAAGAATAACAAGAAAAATAGAAATGAAAATAAAAATAAAACTGTCTAAAACAAAGACACAATTTACAAAACCATTAAAGTGAGTCGGTTTTTGGTCATAAATTCTTAAAATTTCTATAAAGGCGTCAAGCCACATGCAACTAAGAATGAATGGTTGCAAACCACAAAGGCGTCTGTGTAGTTCAGTGATCTGCAAAGAGATCACACTGTGGAAACCCATCAGCTGGAGAAATATATTTTGAAGGAAAAATTTAGTTCTATTACTGGGGAAAATATCTTCAAGTACTTTATAATTTAGATCCATGAATACAGCTCTATTCAATAAATAAAGTGAAAGTTAAAATTTAGTACGCTGCGTATCGGCCAGTACCTCATGAATAATTACTTCAATATTGACTTCCAGTTGCGTCAACAGTTGCATGCTTGTCGCTATGAACATGAGCCTTGGCATAGACCTACAAAAAAGTCTAAAGACGTAAAGCTGCTTACTAAAACTTTCATTTGAAGCAGCCTAAAGCAGTTCTTATTATTACCAATTTGAAAAAGTTTGGCCTCTGCTGACTGATCTGGCATTGCCTGGCTAAAAATATTCAAAGTTTTTACTTAGACTCTCAGTCACCCGCATGCATGCATTTGAATTATTGTTTTAAAACATGACGACTACTTAGATTTTACGCTTTCGTTACTGTTGACTGTTACATAAACACGAACATGTTCGCGTATGCTTACAAAAGTGGCAAATGCCGGCCACACTCCAGTTTCTTTTGGCAGCCAATGCGTAAGTGTTCAAATAGTTCTATGCCATACACATACATTCATACATACATTGTACACGTATGTGTATACATTTTACTTCTTCTATATCTTAACCATTTCATCAAATCTACATTCGTTGGCTTCACAATCCTTTTAGTTTCTTTTAGCTGTTGCCCTTGTCTTGCCGGCTATTTTATACACACCTTAAATATTTTTTTTATTTTGTTATCTATTACAATATTGAACTCTTGACCATGGCCTATTAAATCTTATTGGCACATTTATTTTTATAGCCAATAGCTTTGCTCTCAAATATTTTACTTATGTGTTCATTTCTTTGGCAAGAATTTTGATTTTCCACTTGGTATTTTGGCCCCAATCTTTTTTATGGCATCGTTAGTATTTCATTTTAAATTCTTGATTTTTGAATTAAATTATAATAAATTTGATCAATGGAATATTCCTTTAAATATATTCCTTTAGTTGTGTGCTCTTTTTTTTTGTAAATGATTCAACAATTTCAGTTCTAATACTCAAATCAAAACAACAATGAAACCCTATTTTTTATATATGATTTAAATTTAGATAAAAAAATAACATCATGTGTTTTATTAACCATAAACATTTTTTTAATAAACATAAAGATATCTAATATATATATCTATGATTTAAATTTGAATTTAAAACAAGTAAAAACGTTATAGTCGACCGGTTCGAATCTTAAATACCCTTTAAATATTTAGTAAGTAAATTTAAAATGTTTATCATGGTGAAACAGAGTTCTTTTAAGACATCTCTGTACCCAATTTCAAATCTCTATTTTGACAGAGTCATTCCGGGAAGGGCCATGGGGGAGACGTTTTACCTCCGCAAGATCAGAGAACATCTCAGCTTCTTATAGGCTTAAGGAATAAAAATTTTTCATTATTTACACTATTTTTGCTTATAATATCGTACGTCAACGCCCACTAAAGGGGGCGGGGTCCAAAAATAGACTATATCATGTATTCCACAGACGAACGTAGGGGCATTAATAGATCGCCTCAGACTGCATCACTGATCCAGAATATATATTTACTTTATGGGGTCCAATTGTTTTTGGGGGGTATGAAAACTGTAATTTCTTGGGGTTTCTCTGGCAGGGGCAGTAGGTGAGACATTTCACCTTTGCTATAAAACTCCAAAAATAAATGTTTGGAATATTTAAATGTAAAATTTATTTAAATTTTTATATAAATTTTTTTTTATAGGGCCAAAGGGATGAGGAGGGGTAGGGCAGAGGAGTACCAGGTTACGTCTCAGCTTCGTCATTAAAGCCTAAAAATGTTATTTTTAAAGAATGTAGGCTTAAGTAAAACAATTTGTTAAATGTTTACACTATTTTTGCATATGGTAACGCCCACTAAAGCAGGCGGGGTCCAAAAATAATTTTTTTTTATTTTATGGCTGCAAGTTGAACGCGTTGGACCTTCTTTGAAGTAAAAATATAACATTTGCTTAACAAAATTCCAAAAAAACTTTTGTAAATGATGTTTTTTTAGAGGTTGGTTTAGTTCTTCTTAGGGGAACTTTTTCCCTCTTGCCCGATTTAGCCCATTTCCGTACTTAACCTGTGCTATCCTTCATGATATATTAATACCAAATTTCAAGAGTCTGGCTCTTTTCGTTTCCACTGAATCGTGATTTCCACAGACGGAAGGATAGACGGAAGGACATGCTCAGATCGTCTTAGATTTCATCACTGATCAAGAATATATATACTTTATGGGGTCTCAGATGGATATTTCGCTGCGTTAGAAACGGAATGACGTGAATGAAGTGAATACACCCTCCAGTTCCGTTTTGGAGGGTATAAAAATAAAATCATGTGTTTTATCAAACATAAATATTTTTTTTAATAAACATAAAGAAATCTAACATTTATTTTTGATTTAAATTTGAATTTAAAAAAAATCATGGGTTTCATTAAATATGTATAAATATTTCTAAATAAACATAAGGAAATGAAAAGCAACAAGTCGACAAGCATTTATGGAAATTTTCAACAAAATTAATTCCGTATAGTGAAACCTTTTTTTAGTTAAACTTTGTAAATTGTTCTCTGAAACCAAGGAATGCCATTAAAAATAAGGCAGCTGAGAGATGATTTTGTTTTCGCATTAATTTTACACACTAAAAAATCCACACACTTGAGTACGTTTGAAAATAATAAATACTTTGTTGTGTTTAAATAAAAATAAATAAATATACCGGAACTATTTCCAAAATACATATTTAAAATATAGGGATTTCTCCCAAATATGCAGTGCATTGGACCGGAATTAAAAAGGAGCGGCTAGTATTGAGAGGACAGACGAGGAATGATTTGAAGATAAAAAATATTTCTCAGCCATTTTAAACCGTTACTTCGCCTACGAATTTTTGCTTAAGTGCCGCTGAAGGAGGGCTACGTTCCTCTGCTCTTTACTACAGGATAGCGTCAATTGATCTCATTAATTGTTCGGTGACCAGTGCGATGCTTTTGTTACTGAAACAGGCCGACAATAACTAACACAACCATACATTTAAGCTGATCACAAGAATTCGACATGGCCTTCATCAGCGGGCGCGGAGTCCAGCTCTCGACTTTTCGCTTCATAGTATTATCGTGTTAACTGATTCAGTCAACATAATCAAACAGTTTGGGGTTTATGATTCATCATTCAAATTAAAATATCTGTATCGTTTGTTTCTGCTTTGACAATAAAAATATTTTTATATGATTTTAATTAATAACAACTTCATTCGTTCTTGTTAGTTTAAAAATACAAAAATTTGATTTTTTATTACCGTTTAAAATAACACGAATTTTTGCTTAAACAAAAATTAAATAAAACATCATGCGAATGGTTCGCTTAACTTTTTACCTGGTAAAAGAAACCAAAATAAAATCAAACCGCTTGTTTTTATTACTAATTGAATGTAGAAATAAATGAAACATCAACTGGAGTTGTCAAAGTCCAGACAAATGTAATTTTAAAACCTTTTTAGCCGCAAGTAAGAGCTCTTTCAATTTTAATTAAACTGTTTTATATGTTTCAGACATTTTTATACCCTCAAAAAAAAAAAAAAGAATAGTAGGGTATATTCACTTTGTCATTCCGTTTGTAATGCAGTGAAATATCCATCGGAGACCCCATAAAGTATGCATATATATTCTTCATCAGTAATGAAATCTAAGACGATCGGCCCGTCCATCCGTCCTTCCGTCTGCGGAAATCACGATTCAGTCTAAACGAAAAGAGCCACACTCTTGAAATTTAGTATAAATATATCTTGAAGAATAGCAGAGGTTAAGTTCGTTAATGGCCTGAATCGGACCAGAGGGAAAGAACTTCTCTTAAGAAGAACTTAAGCAACCTCTAAAAAACTACATAAAAATTTAAAAAATTTTTTTACTTGAGTCTAGATTCCTTAAAAATAAAATTTTTAAGCTTCAAAGACGAAGCTGAACCGTAGCCTGGTACTATTTTGTGAAAATATTTACAGGCCATGAAAGGCCAATTTACAGGCCATGAAAGGCCAATTTACAGGCCATGAAAGGACAATTTACAGTCCATGAAAGGACAATTTACAGGCCATGAAATGTTAATTTACAGGCCTTGAAAGGTCAATTTACAGGCCATGAAAGACCAATTTACAGGCCATGAAAGGACAATTTACAGGCCATGAAAGGACAATTTACAGGCCATGAAAGGACAATTTACAGGCCATGAAAGGTCAATTTACAGGCCATGAAAGGCCAATTTACAGGCCATGAAAGGCCAATTTACAGGCCATGAAAGGCCAATTTACAGGCCATGAAAGACCAATTTACAGGCCATGAAAGGACAATTTACAGGCCATGAAAGGACAATTTACAGGCCATGAAAGAGCCAATTTACAGTCCATGAAAGGACAATTTACAGGCCATGAAATGTTAATTTACAGGCCTTGAAAGGTCAATTTACAGGCCATGAAAGGCCAATTTACAGGCCATGAAAGGCCAATTTACAGGCCATGAAAGGCCAATTTACAGGCCATGAAAGGCCAATTTACAGGCCATGAAAGACCAATTTACAGGCCATGAAAGGACAATTTACAGGCCATGAAAGGACAATTTACAGGCCATGAAAGAGCCAATTTACAGTCCATGAAAGGTCAATTTACAGGCCATGAAAGGACAATTTACAGGCCATGAAAGGACAATTTACAGTCCATGAAAGGACAATTTACAGGCCATGAAATGTTAATTTACAGGCCTTGAAAGGTCAATTTACAGGCCATGAAAGACCAATTTACAGGCCATGAAAGGACAATTTACAGGCCATGAAAGGACAATTTACAGGCCATGAAAGGACAATTTACAGGCCATGAAAGGACAATTTACAGGCCATGAAAGAGCCAATTTACAGTCCATGAAAGGTCAATTTACAGGCCATGAAAGGACAATTTACAGGCCATGAAAGGACAATTTACAGTCCATGAAAGGACAATTTACAGGCCATGAAAGGTTAATTTACAGGCCTTGAAAGGTCAATTTACAGGCCATGAAAGACCAATTTACAGGCCATGAAAGGACAATTTACAGGCCATGAAAGAACAATTTACAGGCCATGAAAGAGCCAATTTACAGTCCATGAAAGGCCAATTTACAGGCCATGAAAGAGCCAATTTACAGTCCATGAAAGGTCAATTTACAGGCCATGAAAGGACAATTTACAGGCCATGAAAGGACAATTTACAGGCCATGAAAGAGCCAATTTACAGTCCATGAAAGGCCAATTTACAGGCCATGAAAGGACAATTTACAGGCCATGAAAGGCCAATTTACAGTCCATGAAAGGACAATTTACAGGCCATGAAAGGACAATTTACAGGCCATGAAAGGACAATTTACAGGCCATGAAAGAGCCAATTTACAGTCCATGAAAGGTCAATTTACAGGCCATGAAAGGACAATTTACAGGCCATGAAAGGACAATTTACAGGCCATGAAAGGCCAATTTACAGGCCATGAAAGGCCAATTTACAGGCCATGAAAGGACAATTTACAGGCCATGAAAGGACAATTTACAGGCCATGAAAGGACAATTTACAGGCCATGAAAGGCCAATTTACAGGCCATGAAAGGACAATTTACAGGCCATGAAAGGTCAATTTACAGGCCATGAAAGGCCAATTTACAGGCCATGAAAGGTCAGTTTACAGGCCATGAGAGTGTGTGTGATCTTGGAGGGATTTTGCCCCCAGGTGCCCAAATAGGGAGTTGGCATGCATTGCCAGTGTATACAAAATGATATATCGGATAGAAGACACTCCCATAATCATTTTGTATAGAAATAAGAATTTTCATAAAAAAAAAAATTCACTGATTGCCATTTCGTTACGTCATAACATATTTAACGTTACTTCGTAACTGCTTACGTCAAAACATGTTTAACTCGGCATATTTACCTTCACACACATGATCTTTTTGCAACGACCTCACAGAAAAACTATATACCATTTGTTTTAATGTGTGTATGTTTTAATGTGTATGTGTATGCTTATATTTTATTTAGATGAAAACGGTAGCCAAATATATATATATTTTTTTGGTAGTTGTTATGTTGTGGCTTATGGCGGTCTAGCATCAGCATTTCATGTTCGATTTTCTGGTCAACAAAACATTAATGGGAACCACGAGTTTTAATGTTGTTTCTGTTGTTTCCATTAACTCACTGTGTTTGATGTTGTTGTTGCCTAGTGGCTTAATGCGTTCGTTTTAGACAAGATAAACATTGATAATACAACGAAATCATTGTCATACTCTATTAAATACGAAAATAAAAAATTTGGCTTCAGCATGAGCGGTAGCAAATTTAAAATGTTCTCCAAACTGTTGGGGAAAGTAAGTTTCTGTACTGAATCTATAATTTATGTAAGAACGTTTTTAATATCAAAACAGTTGCTTTGCTGGGAAAAGAAGTCACTAGCTCATGCTAATATAATATCAGCCTACGCTTGTGGCAGGTAGCAGTTATCTGGACTTTCCTGCATTCAGTTCCCCTTGTGATTCCGGCAGTTCTTCTAGAGCAACAAATTAAGGTACAATATCATTATGTTACCAATAGATGGAAAATTTTAATTTAACACTCATTCGTAGCGCCCATTAAAATGAAAATATTTTGAATTTAATCCAGCTGCAAAATTCTAGCAAAATATTTTTGTTGTCATTTGTTTGTATTATTTAAAAACAAAATCTGTATTATTTTTTGTGTAACGCGTCTAAAAACGTTTGTAAATTAATTTCTTTTTCATTAAAGATGTGGGATTTTTCAAGAATTTTTAATAAAAATATATTTTAATGTCTTATGCATAAAAAAAAAAACATAAACTTAAGGCTATAAATTCAAAGTCAACGGCAACAAATTATTAAAATAATTATTAGCGCAGCGCTACAGCCAACAAGAGCCACATCGTATACGAAGCAAAATTATTTCAGTGTTTTTATAGTTTTATCTGTCTGGTTGTAAACATTTTTGTGCGCCATTCAACTGAACTTCAACTTGGTGGCTAAATGAGTCTTGCATATAATGCGAGGGTGTACATATTCAAAACAAATCACATTTCAAGTTAGTTATGTTTGAATTTGCATATATATAATAATTATTTTATTTTATATTTTCAATGAAAACTTATGAACTAAATGATTTATGAGCAATAACTATTACAACATGGGGCACATGTGTCATTTGGTTGGGTCTCGAAGGTTATGACTAGAGAATGTTATAAACATTTTAAATGTAATTAAATGAAAAACGAAATGAGCCATTAGCATGTGGATAAACTGCTTTATAACTTGTGCTGCCAAAAAGACAAGAATTCATATTAATCATACGCCGTGTAACCAAACAAAAATTTTATTAAATAAAGTTTTTGCTATATAAACAATTTATGTTTAATGTGGTTATAAACTTTTCATATGAAATCTAAAGCGTGACAGCAAAGAGGAATATTTCGATAACATATTTTATATAAATTCACAAAGTTTTGTTTATACACGAAACATTTAGGCAGCCATAGTTAATAATTCTTTGATGTGGTTTTAGGTTTGGGGGAGTCATTGGGCAGCAATTCTTCCGAAAACGTACCAAGCAATGATGGTACATTAAATCGTGAATGTTTTCTTAAATGTTCTGTTCCATTTCATTTCAAAAATAAAGTAAAATTCTATTCAATCGCAATAATTTTTTTTATAAAAAACTTTATAATAAATTATATATTTATAAAATCGTATAAATGTTACAGTTGATATTATAACTTAAATAACAGTGTTTTCATACCGAAAATTAAAACCTGGTTCTACAATTAAAACCCTAAGGATGTGATTTTGCGTTCACACGGCAAGTTTTGTTAATCTTAAACGAAAATGTGTTTCTAAAAGGCATAATAAATAAACGGCACTATGGAATTTTAATTAGTCAACGTACCCAGCAGAGCATTACAGCTGTTTTCGGAAGCCGCTACACTTTCGTCATCAGTACTCATGTTTGATATTCATTTTAACAGTTCCTTTAGACCAAAGCCTCAATTAATTAAAATAGCAATTAAGAAATTAAAGCAGATGCCAGATTAAAACAGAACCCTTTTTTATAAAGTACCATTTTCAAAAAGTACTTTTTTAAAGAACTATTTTTTCAAAATTTATATATTATCTAAAACTTAATTTTCAAAAAAGCAATATTTTTAAATACATGATTTCAGAAAAGAACTTTTTTCAAAAAGTACTGTTTGAATTTTATTTTTTTTTTTTGTAAAAGTACCTTTGTCGAAAAGTACCTTTGGATAAAAGTATTTTTTAAAAAAACTACTAATTAATTTCAAATTTGGTTTTTATCTACATATGTATTTTGAAACCCTAAAATCTTATATCCCAAATAAGAAGTACAATGCAGCACTCCGGGGCATACTTGTCCCCTTTTACCCCCTACATATTCAAGTTTCGAAGACTGCCTTCTATGTATATCTATACGTCGGAAGGGCGGAAGGAGAGTGCTGTTGGCTGAAGTAGTAGAATACGAGACTATGAAGCGGACGGTCCTGAGTTCAACCCCGCGCTGAGTCTTGAAATATTGTGTTGAATTCTTCTGATCAGCATTAGTGCATGGTTGTGTTAGTTGTTGCCAGCCTGTTTCAATGATGAAGGCATAGTCACTGGTCACTGAACATAATTGGCAGCGACTGATACGATCATGTACTAAAAGCAGAGTAACAGCAGCACCCTCCTTCGTCGGCCCTGTAGCAAAAATTAGACGGCGAAATAAAAAAGGTTGAAAATAACTACAAAAAAATTATCTTCTCATCTTTCTTCATCTGTCCCCTCAATACTATCCCTCTCCTTTCTAGTTCCGACACAATGCACTGCATATGTAGGGGTCATCCCCTGAGTGCTGGTCCGAGATAAGAAAAGGAGACCTGCACAACAAATATCACCTGCATAGCTATTGTCGTCATTCAGTTATATGATATATCAGAAGTCATAATATATAACCATAAGACATTAGCCAACGTTTTGAGTGGCCATGTTTAACAGGTTTAAAATTCAAACGATAACGAAGATAAATGGTCCAAACCTAACATATCAATTATATGACATATTAATTAATTAAGTCATCAGTTGAAATAGGATTCGTAAAATCGTTTCTTGACATTAAGTGTCAGCTGACAGAAACCGTGCCACAAGTTACTCAAGTTGGAGTTATAAAATACGTAATGATTTTCTTGATTCCAACAGCATAACCGATGGCCGATACTGCAAAGTGTGAACGAAACGACTTCACTAATGCCACCTCTGCGAATTTCTAGCAATAAACAATTAAGCTAAACTAATTCAAATATTTTATATACAACACATCCATATGTAAATATACACCCAATGTACTAAAGTGTTGTTTAGAAGTCATTCCAAGTATTTCCTAAACTTTTGAAAATTGTTACCACAACGTGCGTTCTATAGACAATTTTATTACCTGGTAAAAAAAATCCCATTAAAAGCAGCTCCTAGCCCCTTTCCAATCGATTAATTAACATTGAATATCTAATCAAATATCTAAACAATTTCAATAATTTCCAATTGAATTTTTTCCCTCGCTGAAGGTTCTTGTCAATGTTACAGACAATTGTATGTAAATTATTACAACAAATACAAGTAGGAAAATTGAGGAACAATATGCGATGTTAATTTTTATATGAGAATAAAATATATTAACTTTTTTCCCACTATCTCTAAATACATTTGTCAGTTGTGCGTCTCAACACTCAGCTGAGTAAATAAATATTTATCAGACAAAATGTTAAATGCTAAAGTATGAAAAAAAACCATTAGAAAAATCTACATAAATATTTTATTGAATACGTAGCGGTAGAAAAAAGTTCACTTTTAAATAAATAAATTACAGATAAAATCCATTAAAAATCCGCAAACAAACTAGAAACAGAAAATTTTAATTAACAATTTTTAAACAAATATGTAGATAAAAAAAGCCAGCAGAATGTCAGTCAAGGAAAATAAACAATTGGAAATTATGATCTGTACGGAGTTCCCAGAATTTGAAATTTTTTCAATATAATTTTTAACGATCTCTGATTCATCGCTTTGACGAAATATAATGCAAAAATAATTCTTTTATTTATACTTTTTGCTTTAATGGTGTTGCACAAAAAAATTGTTTCAGTTGGTTACTTTTATGTGCTAAAAAAATACTCAATTATCCAACCCTGGAACGCTATTAGTTTTTTCTTTGTTGTTTGATTTTTAATAAAACTTTTTTTCTTCCTGATTTATAAAATAGCTTAAAATTTACAAAAGATCCAATATTCGTAACGTATTGGGCTACATTTAGGTACAAAAAAAAATTCTTTTGCCCAACCCTGGAATAAAATTTAAAATTTTTTCTATTTTCAATACTAATTTGATTCTTTCTGAAATAGAAAAAAAAAATTAATAAAAACCAAAACTTATTTGGGTACTTTTTTTGTACCAAAAAAAAAAATTTAATTTTCGTACCGTAGTATCGAATTTTAAAATTTTTTATTTATTTTATTTTTAATACAAATTTTAGTTTTCCAGAAATATAAAATAGCTATAATGAATTTAAAAATTTAAAAATAAATAAGCATCTAGAATCTTTCGGTTGCCCAACCGAAACGTCTTTTAGATTTTGTTTTCATTTTTAACAGCAATTTAATAATTTTTATTCCCAATCCATTAGTCCAATAATGAATAAACTGTTCACCAAACTCGTTTCTTAATTGGGCCATTATTTCGGATTCTGTGTGTCATGTGTCATGTAATCAGCTTACGATAGTGTTTGTCATTCACGGTAACGTTCCTGCATTTAGAGTTCTTGCAATGCTTTCTCGTCCCACAGAATATAAAAGTTTTGTTCGTTCACTTACTTATTTAATAAGAAATGAACTTCTTCGCTGAACAAAACAAGTGCACGTTGCATTTTCTGAGCCGAGCATGAATTTTGATAATAAAATTCAATAATATGCAAAATATGTGCCAAACTGAGCATGTTTAAGAGTAACATGTTACACAAAAACAGCTGATTTGGCGAAATCAGTGTTGCCAAAGAAATTGGTTAAAAACTCCCATTAGTCGTACTTAGGCAGAATAGCCTAGGAATGTAATTTTTCATCACAGTTAACGATTAATTTCTCTTGTGTGTATTTAAAAATATGTCACTTCAAATATAATTTGACAATTATTTGAAAATCATTATATAATAATGAGATGGCAGTGCAAATATTATTGAAAGAAGTTGAAAACCGCGGCAAAGGCAGTTTAAGGTTGCTGTGACTGTTAAATTAAAACAATTCGTCTGAAGAGTTTTGAGGAGCCAAACATTTCCCTCTCTCTAAGAGAAAGTGGGAATAAAATATTTTGTCCAGCACAGATGTTGTTCGAAACTCATTAGTGAAACCAGCTTCACTCAGGTTATGAATAATTTTTTTGTTTTGTTAAAAGCATTATAATTTATGTGAATTTAATTAAAATAAATTAATATTTTTAGCTGCTAACTTAATGGTCATTAATGATATTTAAATAAAGCTTATTTTAATTTCTATAGGTTCTATTGTGACTTTTAGTTTTAACCACACCAACTTTATTCAAATATTAGTAACTTTAACACCTTTAATTAAATATTCATATGCAGTACGAGTATTAATTTCTAACAATAGGAATCGCGAGTTACTGTTAAGGCACCGTCACTTCATTGTATTAAGTCTGCTATGGTATTACAATGATAGCGCTTATGAGCATTAAAATTGGCTTGTGTAAGTTTTGTAACAGCGAGCATGCGTGCGTTTTTTATTTGTCTCATACAGAAACATGATATCCGATGATTACCAAAAGAATTACATATTCACAGCTAAATTACTATTGAAATGTTATACGGGTCCCTGCAATGAATAGTTTCTTAGCAAAAGCTGTGCCTTTGGACATGTTGCGTTGACAGACAATTGCCAGCAGTAAAATGTCTACAAGACAACGCATGCGTACGGTTTTATTATTATCATTTAGCCACGTGATGTATGAAGATCTGCATCACAAACAAATTCACATATAAATTTATAATAAAAAAAACACCTCAAAATATTTAGCGTTTTTGTTGCGCCTCAGGCAGTTGTTGCTGGTTTTGGATTTGTTGAGTTATAAAAATAATCACCGCAACGAATAAGTGTCTAAATTGTTTGTCAAATGTATTTTTAATGCAGATTTTTCGTCGTTATTTTTAACACATTTTTTTCAATTATTTCTCGTGATTTTAACTATATAATTTATGAGTTTTATTATTGTTTTAGTAATTAAACCGGTTAATCAAGTTGACACTAATAAGATTCTTTTTTCATGAATCATTTCTTAAGACTCAAGCAGAGTGCGTTTGTGTACTGGGTTTTGTTTTGTTTTTTTTTTAAAGCAGCAAATCAAACCAGACAAGCAAATAATGTTTGTCTTGTTATTTATTTTGTTTGATTAACGTAGTGCGTAAATGCCCCCACGCAGGCGACTAAACCAACAGCGGTTCATTAGCAAAATTGAATTACATGTATTGTCTTTCGATGTTACACTGTAATAGTTAATCGATTAACGTGTTAATTGTTAACCGATTATCTGCTGGGTTAATTTGAAAGTAGCTATATTCGATTAATTATTAAAGCGCTTAATTTCAGTCCTTTAACCGTCGTAACAATATTTTAAAATTTTTTGTTAGTAATATAACTATTATATAATTATTTGCTTAGTCTCATATACAAAACGTATGCGTTTTGCAAATATTGTTTCATGCACACAAAGAAGGTGTTCATTTTAATAGGTCAAATGATAACCAGCAAAGACTACAAGAATATGTAAAGATTAAAGAAGGAACCGAGATTCGCCCTGTACATGATGTAAAACATTCTTGGTCATCGGTGTTCAAATCAGTGGACAATTTCCTTTTTATACGTAAAAGTGTGTGGGTAATGTTCGAGCTGATTTTTATTTGGGTAAATGAGTTTTAGAAATCTTACTTTAAAGCCTTTGCTCGGGAATATAAAAGGCCTTGTTGAGCCTATAATAACTATTAACTTTTTGATTAATTGTTTAATAAAAGCAAACACTTATTTTATGTCTCCTTACGGGCATAGTTCCATATTCGTCTGTACAGCTATATTCGGCTGTACAGCCATATTCGGCTGCACCGCCATATTCGGCTGTACAGCCATATTCGGCTGCACAACTATATTCGGCTGCACAGCCATATTCGGCTGTGCCGCATCTTCTATACCTTTCACTATACTAATTTGTACCAGAAAAAAGTTGCAATTGCCTAACACTAGAATCGTCCTTTTAATTTTTTTATTTTTAATACCAATTTTATTATTTCTGAAGTATAAAATAGTTTTAATTAACAAATAAACCAAAATTAGTACCCTATTCCGTTATATTTTTGTACCAAAAAAAATTCTTTTGCCGAACCCTGGAAAGAAATTTTTGAAATTTTTGTATTTTACAATAGAAATCAAATAATTCCTTGTTAATGGCCTTTCGATGTTTTATATTTTGCACACAATTTATACAAAATTATATTTATCGTACAAAAATAAGAAAAACATGTTTTGTAATGATTAAAATAAAAAGTTATAAATTAAATGTTTTAAATACTATATTTGCAACTGTATTTGAAAAAAAAATTTATATATTAAATTTATTTTCAACACGCCCAAATGCACATCATAATGACTGCTGATGGAAAATATGATATTAAAAATACACTTGATGAGGGGAGAACGGCACTAACTTACGAGATCATTTTTATTGCCCTTAAGTTTCTGACTTACTCATCTTTTAGCTTACAAAGAGAGTAAATGCTGCTGATAAAGGCCGAGACACATAGAATCCGTCATACGTTATACGTCGCCTTTTTCAACTGACAGCTGAGTTGAAATACATGAAACGTATGACGGATTCTATGTGTCTCGGCCTTAAGTCTGTGATAAAGTTGATGCTGCAATATAATTGATAGCCTTCCGCATAATGCATACGAAAGAAAGGACATTTTAAATATTAGGTGCCATTCAGGGAAAATTAGAACGTATCGAGTTGCATGATCTGGAATTTTCTGAGAGCTCATAAAAATAATTAGCCGCTATAAAGTTCCACACAAAAACAACATTTTCCCCGCCAATTGAGTGTCAAGTGTCAACCACAAATCTAACGATTTTTAATTCGTTACGAAAATAAATTGATGTGTTAAACTGCAAATATTTTATCAGTATTACTATTATTAAAACTATTATTAAAACCTATTTGTTTCTACATTTAATTTAATATTTCGTGCTCTTGTAAATATTTATTGATTAAATTTTAATTGGCGCCATAATTAAACCATGTTTGTTTAGGAGAAAGTGGGTGTGTGGAACTCATGCTCCTGGCTGCCACGACGTTGTTTTGTGCACGAGGTCTTTATTTTATAATGAATGGGGTTCGTCTAATTGCAAATTGCATGTGCTTACTTTAATAATCAATAAAACTAAACTAAATGAAATAAAATAAAATAAACTGGTTTGTTAATTGAAGTGAAGCAAAGCAAAGCAAAGCAAGGAAATTGAATTGCTTGGGGGAAAGCGAGTGAGTGCTGGGTGTGGATGTGTTGGAACATTAAATTGTGGCTGAGATTAAACATTTCAAATAACGATTTAATTAGGTTTTTGCCTATTTGCTACACATTATAATTTTTTGTATTTGTTATTTGGGTTAACGCGGCTCTTCAGCTTTTAAAATTTTATTTCAGTTTTATAGTTACACTGAATTTTAAATTTTGTTTTTTAAGAAGCTGAAAAAAGGTATTAACAGCCACTGACACAATAGATAGACAATTAAAGTGTCAATCAACTCGCGGTATTAAATTCAAAAAAGGCCTGAAACACAATAAAAACGCTTAGTAAAGCCCATTAAGCAAAGTTAAGCAGAGAAGAGATATAAAACTGCTTCTAACCGTAATCACTTACAAATTCGAGCAATCTCGCATAAATTTATAAAAAAGGTGTTAAATAAAACACTTATCAAATAAACATGATAGCGAACATGATTTTGTTGATTTGAAAAAAAAGAGGAAAAGCAGCTGCGAGTTATAAAATTAAACATCAAAGTTTTAAAAAAGGTTACTGTCCTCTAGCCAATGCGAAGCACTTCAGTACGTTGTGTTTAGAATCAAGCGAGAGCTGTCGGTATTATGGGAACTTGTGTGCAATAATATTAATGCGAACCAGTCCGACAACACCTAACACAACCATGCCCATCACAGCGCGGAGTCGAACTCGTGAATTTCGTCCACATGTTAATTGCTTGAGCCGACACCACCCTCCATGTTCCAGCTTTCGTAGATATTTTCGCCTCGATCAACCTTTTTAAATTTTCGTAATAAAAAATATAAATTTTTTCGGGTTTCACAATTGTTTAACTTCTTGCTAATAATATTCATATGTTTAAAAAAATTACTGGTCTTACACTTTTTTGAAAAAAGCAAGCTTTCACTAGATGTCGACGTTGTGAGTTCCTAGGAAGTTTTCCAGATTACTACTGCGTGGTTGTCACTACGTGTATGTTCGTGTTGTGGTTAGATTATTACTTATACAGTCGAATCAGCTTTAGCGCAATACGCTTTACTGAAAGCAATACAAATCCACGCACTGATTTTAAACGCAGCTAGTCTTATTCACTTCGCTTTAGCGAAACATCGCTTTACTGAAAATATGGTATTACTGAAAACCAAAAGCAAGCCTACAACCACGTTTTGTATGAAACTTACTTCGCTTTAGTGCAAAAATAAACAATGACAAATTTGTTTATTAGAAATCGATTGCATAACTTAAGGCTGAAAATATGTTGCATGTTTTGTCCGTTAAAAAATTAAATGGCAAAATTTATTTGTCCTTTTCGCTTTACGTACTTTATTGTATTTTTCTATTATATTGTCAATGCAAGTGGCTAGACATTTTCGAGGAATTCGTGAAAGATTTCAGAAAAAAAGTTAATAATTTTATGAATAATTTTTTTTTAAATAAAATATCTACGTTAGATTGACGTAAAAAAATATATATGGATTTCTTATAAAAAATATTTTTTACTGTTCAGCAGTACGCTTAACTGTAAGAAATTTCAGTAATCTGAACTACGTTTTAGAGAAAAAATCGGATAACTGAAAAAATTGGGTTTTGGTTACTTCCAGTGAGCCGACAAAAATCGGGTACATTGCACCGATAGTGTGATCTTAGCTTTAGAATAAATTTCGCCATGAAAAATTTTCTCAGAGAAATTTGATTTTCTGCTCTCGCTTGGTCCGGCAACTCTACAATAATATGTTAGATGTTGAAATAGATAGCATCCGGGTCATTTTAACAATAGTCTGACAGTGTGTGCGTTTTATATAATACGAGTATATTTAAAATTCACTGACGACAGTGGCTGCGGTGTCACATGTGTCTAAAGTGTAATAATTAGGTATGTAACATAATATATTGGGGATTTCACTCACGCTCAAATAATTAAATGAACTAACAATCAAATTACAAGTAATTTGATTACACAAACCACAAACAAACAAAAACACAACAATAAATCAAACAAACGAAAACCCTTGTGAAGTGGCAAACGAAAGAAGATTAAAAAGTGTTAAATATCAAACAAAACCTGATGGAGCCAGAAAACATTAACATATTCCCACATTTCATTAATATATAGTTTTTTCTTCTTCATAAAATATTCAACAGAAAAAACAAACTTAAGCTGCAGTGAGTGTAAAACTCAAATAATAATAAGAAAAAACCAATATATATTTTATTAAGGCACCATACGCATAGAAATAAATGAAATAATTTTTATTTCGAATACAAACATTTTACTTAAAGTTTTGTTGCGTTGGGTAAATTTGAAGACGTATAATAAAATAAAGGCCGCCGACAAATTTAGCTGATTTTATTAAATATGTATATATTGAGCTCTTCAAACTTAAAGTCTGAAACCGAAAAAAGTCATAATTAAAATCTATAAAAAGGCAGCCAGAAAGTAAAATATTAATAAAAAGTAGTTTTTATGTCCACCATCTATCCTGTGGGTAGTGAAATTCAAGCTAACAATAGAATCTATAAGTTAAATGTATAAAGTTGAGATCAGGCTGTTGGTACAAAAAGCCGGCTTCCATTAAAATTTAGTTGTCGAAAACGTAAGTGTGCATTTTTTTGTATTTGCAACGATCTGCGTTAAGTAATGTTGCTACTGGATAGTTAAAATAATACTCTTTAGCACCATTTTAGAAAAAGAAATTAAAATATTAAACATGCGCCTATTTCTACTGACTACTTGTACACCCATCTAAGTAAACGGCCACAGCCGATATAAATACGCCAACATTCATTAAGGCCATGACTGACCATACCACACAAACGTACGAATTATTCACAGGAAAATCTTGCAGAAGTCTGACCAACTTAAAAAAAT
The DNA here is from genome assembly GCA_951800035.1 of Linnaemya tessellans. Classification (NCBI taxonomy): domain Eukaryota; kingdom Metazoa; phylum Arthropoda; class Insecta; order Diptera; family Tachinidae; genus Linnaemya; species Linnaemya tessellans. Next base: position 116,946,281 of record OX637535.1, read on the forward strand.
CGCTTCAAAATGGTGCTGCAGGTGACACACTGTCATACCACAATGATGCAAAATTATCTGTCTGATATATTTGTACGAAAGAAAGAATTCATTCGACATTGTGTAATTTTAGTCAGTTGATTTTATTTTTATTAAAAATTAATATATTTTAAATAGTTATTCCAAAAAGTACTTTTTTCAAAATGTATTTTTTCGAAAAGTACTTTTTTCAAAGAGTACTTTTTTCAAAAAGTAATTTTTTTCAAAAAGTACTTTTTCAAAAAAGTACTTTTCAAAAAAGTACTTTTTCAAAAAAATTACTTTTCTAAAAACGAGTTTTCTTTAAAAGAACGTTTTTAAAAAAATATATATTAAGAACGTTCCTTTTTCAATAAAGTACCTATTAAAATATATAATTTTTCCAAAAGTATATACTTTTTCTTAAAAATACTTTCCTTAAGGAAGTATCACTTCTTAAATTAGATCATTTCAAAATATAAAAAAAGTACATTTTCAGAAACTATTTTTTTCAAAAATTACATTCTCGAGAAAGTACCATTTCCCAAAAATTCCAAAAAGTGCTGCTTTCAAGAAGAGTTCAAATAGTAAGTACCCTTTTCGCATAGCATTTTTTCAAAAGGTACCAAAATAAACTTCGTAGTATCTCTTTAATTTAGATGGAAAAGAATATATTGAATTTTATATATTAGTTAATAATATATAAAACTCATTTCAAATATTTCCAAATAAAATGAAATATTTCGAATATTAAATTTTTTGTCCGTTTCAAAAAAAAATACTCGTATTTTACTTCAACATCTACATAGAGGTACGCAGTCAAAATTATTTTTACTTGTTTGTATTAAAATGTACTTTATTATTAACAAAACAGGAATGAAAACGGCTACAATTTCACCTTCTATAATGGCGAATTTTTAAAAAATGCTACAACATATTCGAGATGCTTTCCAGAAGAATGGAGCCAAAAAACTTTCTCTTACGTACAATAATTTAGACGATGTATGGCGGGCAAAAAGGGTACCAAATTCAGTTTTTACCCCTTTTAGCTATAGCAAGAAAGTGGCGAACACGTGTCGATTTTTTTTGGAACAGCTTTAAAATTTATTTTTTTGAATTTTGAGAGGAGCTATTAAAGTTTTCGAGATATAGAGATACAGATTTTATACTTTTTTTGTCCCTTGTACCCCTTCGCATAAATATAGAGATAAGTGCAGTATTTTTGGGGAGATTAAGCAGCATGTCTGTGTACAAATACAGTTTTATACATTTTATTTGATACAGAAAATTAAAATGCAATCATTATATTTTGAAATCTTTTAATCGAAATCCGTATTGAGAATAGTTTGTCACAGTCGTTATTGTCATTACACTCTATTAAATCATGCCTGTCTTTTACTTATTAACTAATTGAAATAAAAATTGTTACACTATTTTGTAATTAATGCGCCACGATCTGTAAATAAGGTCACAAAATTATTGTCAACAATTTTGTTGGTTTGTTTGTTATCAAATTTAGCTCATTACAATTTGTGTTGTAAATATAAACAATTATTTTGGATTGCTTTTGTAAATTTGATTGTCCATATAAACAAATCGTTTGTGCTGGTGATCACATGCATTTTTCTTGAATTTCATTATTGCTTTAGCAGCAGTATTAAAGTGTTTGTGTCCGCTCAACCTACTGATTAATGTGCGTGCCTAAAGTCCAAAGTGAAAATCTCCGATGACAGGCGGCACACTTCAAAGTGGCGGGAGAGAAAAAATTAACAACCAACTAACGAAAACAAAATCATTCACAAACATTTATTTTCAGTTTTCTTCATGTTTTTATTTAATTTATATTAAAGTTTTTTGTTATGAATTTGTCGATAAGAACAAACATTTTAACAGAGACACTCGTAAATTTAATTTGGCTCATGACTTAATTCAATATAATTTCCAACACATATTTTGGGATTTTTTTTAATTAATCTTTTACGTCTTTAATATGTGCGCCTAATATGAGTGTTAAGGCAAAATAATTGCCTGTCATATTTAAAAATAGATTTGAAAATTATCAAAATTGGTGTCAGAATTTGTGTAAATTTAAAAGATTTTCTTAATACTAAATTCATGTATATTAAAGATGCCCGGTAGTTTTTGATAATCAGACAAGTTTAACTTCAGATATTAGATTGTTTCTTTGGTATCTCTTGGTTTGAAGCTCAGCTAAGTCCAGCTTAACGAATGTGGAAAGAGAGGCAAACAAATTAAATTATTTTGTTTAAGTCACGGTCGAAATTAGCAAAATTTGCCCTAAAAAACTAATGAAAACTTTTTTATTATAAATATTAATTTAAATTCTTGTATTTCAATCTGTACGTGAAACTAACATTTGAACATGATATCGTTCATATGGCCACATGAACTCTTTTTAGCACTTTTTCCAGCATTTTCCTTATCTCGAAATCAACTTGTCGCAAATTTCCTTTCAATAAATTAATGGTTACGGACGCCATATTGCATATTTCACATGGATCAAAGTAATCGATAATATCAAACAAAAAGTGATTGATCATCATGTTGCAGAAACGATTGCATTGAAAAATAATAACATGTTCCCCCATGCAACTTAATTGCACAATTAAGACATTTATACCGCAATTAATGTCAATTTACCATACGGAAAGTCATTTAATAAATTGAGCAATTCGTATTTAATTGTTTATATATAAAACTAAATTGCCAATGCAACCCTCTTGTAGTAAAAAAATAAATATTTCAAAAATTAAAAAAAAGTTAAATTGAAATGTCTCAGCTCTTATTGAAGGTTTGAAAATTTATTCAAAATTTTTCCCTAAAATATAAATATGTATAAAATTAAGCTGAACAAATTAATTATTTTCCATTATGTCACCGTCCAAAAGTTCATGATCTTTGTACCATTTTTATATATGAATTTTAACTAAAACTCTTATACGAATTTGTGTGTGCTGGAAATTATTTTCAAGAACTACTGGGCTTTTGGTACATATTAATCATTTAAAAAATATTTCTTTTAATTAAAAGACTAATTGCCCAACATAAAAGATCTGAAAACGAAATTTATTATATGTGTTGCTTGTTTATACACACATTTTCTAAATTTTATACAATTAAAAAATTTCCTACAATATAAATGGAAGCCATACATACGAGCATAATATTTTTATATTTATCAGCCTTAGGTTTCTGCAAAGGAATGCCCATTTATTTTATTTTAACATACAATTCTAATTTAATAAATTTCTTTATTATAAGTTCAGGCATTATAGTTCTGCTCCAGGTAGCGATACGTCTTCTTCACTCATATTCTTTATTTATAAACATCTTAAATTATTGATAAGAAAAGCATTTGATGTATTTTAAGCGTTGGCCTTTTTCATATTGCTTCAGCTTTTGTTGTATTCATTTTCAACTCAATTCTATTTGAGGACTCAAATAAATAATTTGATTCCTTTTGTATGCCGTTATAGTTGTGTGATACAGGGTTTCCGCCGGGAAGATATACTACTTTGTTTTGCCGCCATTTTGGTTTCAGATTAGTCTTGACAGTTCATATTTGGCAGTCCTGAAGTAGACACGTGAAAAATTTATTATGGAAAAATATTCGATAACCCAACAGGTTTTAATCGAATTATAATGGAATTACTGCGAGACCTCTTTCCACAACAAGTTATTTCAAGAAATGATGATGTTGATTGGCCTCCACGGTCGCCTGATTTGACTGCTCCGGACTTCTTTTTGTGGGGATAGCTGAAAAGACAAGTTTTAGACAAACACACCAGAAACGCTTGAGCAACTCAAACAAAATATTCGTGATGAAATTAATGAAATACCGCGTGAAATGTATGAGGATGTAATGAAAAATTTTCTCAAAAGGGCTCGCATTTGTGAGGCTAACAGAGGCGGACATTTATATGATAGTGTATTCCATACATAATTGCCGACATTAAATAAAACATGTATCAATATAAGATCCATTCTCTTTTATTTAAAACACTATAAACAACAAAGTATACCTTTCCGGCGGACACCCTGTATACATGCATAAAGACGGCTTCTCAGGAATCGTCAGGAAGTCTTCCTAAGATCTCAAAACGTTGAGTTCTGGGAAAACTCAATTTTTTTTAGCCGGTGTAAAAGCAGTAACTTTTCACTTTCAATTTTCTTAAAGGATTAATATTTAAAAAACTTATTTACAAAAAATATAAAGGGTGTTTTTTATGGAGTGATACAACTTTGAGTTGGCATCACTGCTTTATTTGACCACCTATTTAAAAGCTGATAGCTGCTTTTTGTTTAGTTTGCTTTGGCATTTCATTATGGATCGACTTACACCAGAGCAACGCGTGCAAATTGTGGAAATTTTTAATCAAAATAATGGTTCTATTCTTCAAACTCATCGTGCATTTCTTTCATTTTATGGCGTACATAATCGCCCTTCGAAGAACAATAGAGCGTTTTCGGACCACATTTACTGTTACTGATAATGTGCATCGCGTGAGACGCCAAACAGTGAACACTGCAGAAGCTGTAGCCTCTGTACAGGAAAGCATTCAAGATAATCCTCATCAATCAATTCGTCGCCGTCCTCAGCAACTGCAATTGTGTCCTTCCACTTTATAGACGATTTTTTTAGTTGTTGAAAATTGGTGTTCCAGATTGCGCCTTGTACGCGCCAGCAGTGGCGGCCACATGGCCGAAATCATATTTAAACATTAATGTCATACAATTTACTATCCAATAAAGACCGTTTCATTGATATCAAAAATATATTACTATGTTTTATTATGATTTAAACTTGTATCACTCTATAAAAACACCCATTAGTTGATTGTTAAATAATATAATTTTAATAAATAAAAACAAATTGATGTATGCATATGTATACAGCAACTTGAGAGAAACAAAATTCAAAAGTAATTACGATTGCTTTTCAAACTCGGAAAATATCTAATTTTATTTTTACTTATTTTTAATAAAAACTATCTTATAATCATTATCAGCAATTTCTATTTATTTATTACTTGCTTACCTACACCGCCTGATAGCCGTCAAACTTGGGCTACAATTTTCCTACCGAATTGGCCGGTAAATGAAAATAAGCTACAACAACTGCAATAAATATAATAAATAAACACCTTGATAAAAGAAAAGGAACTTTTAAATTACAATTGCTATAAAGTTCACCATTGAAAACATTTATTTATTTCTTCTTGTTTATTTCTTTTCTTTACAGGTTTGTATTACCAACATGAAGCACTCAAATGCGAGTAAGAAAAAAAAACCAAATCAACTGAACATATAAAAAACTAAAAATAAAAAATCTACAAGAAGTATTACTTTTTAAGCTCATTTAATTACAGTTTTATCGCGCTTAATTACGAGTTTTTGATTACAGTGTTTGTTATTCACATTCTTTTTTTTTTTGTCTTGTGTGAGTTCACTAGCCAGTTAAGTTTTTTTTCTTTGTAGTACATCTTCTAGCTTTTACCTGGTTGCAGTTGAAATGCAAAAAAGAAAAAAAATTCTTTGAGGAAAAGAAAGGTAAAGGAACGAAAAGTTAAACATGGCTTAACACAAACTAATGCATTTGAAATAAACTTCATACTCACATACATTCATTTGGTCGTTTTGTTGTATTTTGTGGTTTTGATGGCACAGTGGGCATGAATGCTTTATTCTCACTACACTCTAAAATATTCACTGCCAGGGTTGTCTAGTTATTTTTTGATAATCATTTGCAGGTCAGTCGAATTTGCGTTAACGCATTCTGTAATCAAAACATTTGAAATTCATTATTTGTATTTAGTAGTTTGGAGTGATTCCGATTTTCATTTAAGCCAACAAAGTATACTTAAATGAAAATTCCTCTAAAGGAAAAACCGTTTAGTTAAATTTATATGTTAATTTTATATGGACCAATGATGCCGACAGCTCATCATCTACACTAAACACTAGCATTTATCGGCATGCATTGGCAATGCTTCTGCCTGCTCTTTACACCAAATACGGCAACTTCGCTTGAGTGGATTCGTTACAAGCGCAATAAAATGAGCACAATGCACTTTCTGAACCGAGCAAACTTTGCTGGTTTGTAAGTTGATTCATGGCTAAATTATAGACCAAACTGAACATGTTACACGAAAACAGCTGACTTGTCAAAAACAGTGTTGCCAAAAAAATTTTTTTTTTTGTAAAATCACTCTTAAAGGTCGTGCTTTTTAGCAGTGGATTAATTTTAAACTCAATTTAATGCAGTCTAAAACTCAACTTTTTCCCAGGAAATATGTTTATATTTTATTATATCGTTAAAGACCAACATTTTAAGCAACACTAATCTCTTTCGTCAAACTTTGTATACACACTTGGTAACAGCGGCAAAAATCTGTTTTCAGATTAACTGAACCCATTTTAACTGAGATCTCAAAAATTCAGCCTAAGTTTCTTTTTTTTATCTTGGACCGGCACTCAGGGGATGACCCCTATGTATGCAATGCATTGCGCCGGAACTGAAAACGAGGGGATAGTATTGAGGGGACAGATTAGGAAAGATGAGAAGATAGACAGTTTTTGTTTCTTAATTTAAGTGCTATATTGTCGAATATGTGAAAATATTTAAAAAAAATGTATTGCAGCATTGTTTACCGCTTACTATCGATTGTAGTTAAAAATATCGATTGTTGATGAATATTAATCGATTGTAAAATAGTACCATCGAGAGGTACAAACAAATATAACTATCGATAGCACCGATAGTGCTATCGATAGCTTTTTACCTCTATTTATAATAAAATTGATGTCAGCAGATTGTCATGATTGTCTTTCATATTTTGCTTCTTCTGTAATAAAAATAAAAAGATGTAGTTACGTCCGTTTGCATTTGTGGGTACGAAATACTAATTTGATATAAAGAGTGTCAGTTAAGTGCATAAAACTACGATTTGTGAAAGGCGCAGTAATTTTATGTAAACTTTTCCATCAGCGGAAAATTTTCAATTTCGAATGAAGGAAGCTACTCAATCCGTTCTTTAGTGAAAAAAAACTATCAATCGCTCGTTATTTAAATAATTAACACAATCACGCGCTATTGTAGATCAGACAAAGATGCTCTCGTAGCAAATAACTGAGTACAGGATCGAACCCAACACTTATGGCTTCATAATTTGGATGACATCATCCAGATTTCATTTAATAACTAAATAAAGCTAAAATTTTACTTGACTTCATTAATTTTTACTATTTGCCCCACTATGCCATTTCTCCGTTTAAGTCTCTATTTCAAAGTTCAAGAATTAAATACATATGTATATGAAAAGGGGTAACCTTATAATGTGCTACCCATATTTCTTTTTATTCATAAAAGAAAATATAATAATAAAACAAAAACGAAATGCAACTACTCCTAAATAACACAGCAAACGGAGGGCGATACGGTTTAACCCAGCTGCTATTCCTGCAACTATTTTTTGCTTAATACATGGTTAACCTAAACGTTGTTTACAATTTCATAGTTTAAATAACATAACGGGGGCTTTTTTTTAACAATTTGCTTTCTGGCATCACTGGTTTTGACAGCTCAGCTGTTTTTGTGTAACATGATCAGTTTGGTCAATATTTTAACCATTAATGGTACGAACAAGCAACGGTTGCAGATTATTGAATTTTGCTATCGAAAGTTTTACTCGGTTGAGAGAGAGAGAAAGAGAGAGTGGATCGTTTTCATATCTCGTTGAATGGAAAAGTAAGCAACCAAAATAGGTGTATTTGTTGTGAAGAGATTCTTGGCTGGAGCAATTATTTTTCAAAGACGATGAAGGCAGAATCTTTATTGTGAATAACGAGCGCTATCGTGCGATGATTACAATTTTTTTTCTAAAAAAATGGACCCATCCTATGAACCATATGAGGCGTAGCCGCCTTCAATGCTTGCATGAAATCATGTTTAAAGATTAAATTATATAGATCGTTCTATCGACTCAAATAAGGATTTCATTTATTTAATCAAATCGGAAAGCTCTTAAGAAATTACCCATTACATAATATATATATTTATTTGTGCATGTATATAGGAGGAGCCAAAAAGGTTTTCCTCAGATAACTTACAATTAGTTAATTGGTTTTAGTTGTACTCTAGCCAAACGTAAGATTGGTAGTTGCAAATGCTCTGGCATTTGCCCGAGCTACTGGTGCAGGCTCGTTGTTAAAAAAGCAACGTACCACATAATAGCCAGAAGTTTGTTCGCAAAGGCCACAGAGGAAAAAAGAAATGTTTGTCTTACAGTAGCTTTCATGTCTACTCGTACTGTATCTGCATGTATGGTCATTTGCTCCCTGGTGCATATTTAGTTTTTGGTAAATTACTAAGACACAACAGCAATTTGAATGGTAATTTACTTGCAAATGCAGCCAACATTAATGACCACAAGACAGACTTGACTGACAGCTATATGTGTATGCTTGTGTGTGTATATATTTGGCTTGATTATTATAGATAAAAGCATATCTATGCAATACAAAAATAGTTTAAACACGCATGTCTGGATGCTGGTTTAAGCATCGGAATCTGTTGCTCAAAGAAGATATTCGTACGAGAAGCTTGTGTTCTACAAAAAAATTAAAAAAATGCAAAATACATGCAATAATAGAAAAAAAGATGTATTTAGCAAATTATGCCAGGGTAATAATATTAAAAGATAGCTGGCGTTTAGGCCTCTTAGCAACAATACCCTGTATGCCTCAACATTTATGCAGCTTTAGGTCTTACCAGCAATAATTGGGTAAGAAAGAAAATAAAGGGAGTTTTTATAAGAGCTTGCTGATTTGAAATTTAAATAAAACACATGCCAAATTATGAAATGGCCAAAAAAATTTTTTTATTTGGTAGATAATTTCTTGTCATTTAACATTTAAATATAATTTCGGGCATATGGCCACCACGACTATTTTGCACAAAGGTCATTCTGGAGGTCCAATTTTTGACCACCCTTTCAAGCATTTGAGGGCGTATTTCAGCAATGACACGTTGAATACTGGTTTCCAAAGCGTCAATCGTTGCTGGTTTATCCATGTAAACCATTGATTTCAGGTATCTTCGCAAAAAATAATCGAGTGGCGTCAAATCACACGAACGCGGAGGCCAATTCACCGGTCCATTTCTCGAAATAATGTTGTCGTTGAAATGTTCTTTCAATAAGTCCATTGTTTCGCCCGCAGTATGACAAGCGGCACCATCCTGTTGAAACCACATTTCGTTTACATCCATTTCTTGAAGTTTTGGCACCAAAAATTCATTGATCATGATTCTGTATCGATTTCCATTCACGGTAACGCGTCGTCCTTCCTCATTTTTAAATAAGAAATAAGGACCGATGATTCCACTAGCCCATAGACCGCACCAAACAGTACATTTATCGGGATGCATTGGTAATTCTTGAACGGCGTGTGTACTATCTTTGCTCCAAATACGGCAATTTTGCTTGTTGACATTTTCATTCAACCAAAAATGCGCCTCATCACTGAAGAGAATTTTGCGGTAAAAAAGCGAATAAACATTTTTAATTGAAGACTGTTTTTGAAAATAAATTTCCACGATTTGGAAACGTTGTTCTGGAGTTAACCTGTTCATGATGATTTACCAAACAATACTGAGTAGAGACGTCACTTTAAACTGTCAAAACAGCTGTCAGAGAACAGAGTGATTCGTATAAAAAAAAAACTTCATAAAAAAACACCCTTTATAATGATATAGCTCTAGATTTGCTAGTTACGAATGCGTTAGTAAAAAACATGAAGCTATAACATACTCGTTTGGCATTTGAATAACAAAAGTGTATATTTTTAATTACAGGGAAACTCTCCAAACGTATAACTCCTTTAACTCCTAACCAGACAAAACTTATACAACCAAGATTTTCATTAGTTTTACCAAATAGAGTGCATTCCAATACCCGGACTCTGATAGTCGGTTGCTCTGGTGTACTGATATGCAAATATTAACATCCTCTATGCTCTGCAGGGTTATTCTGTAAAACAAAAACAAACAAATGGGATTGCAGTCTTAACATCTTATCTGATTAATTGAAGCATTTTACGCCTATAAATAACATTAATGCCCCGCTTTCAATCATATCACAATGTCATTTGATTTAAACCACTTCATATCAAGTTCCTTGAATATCTTTCCGCCATTAGTGCATATTAAGATTTTATTGTACATCATAATTTCCCTCCTCCCCTCGCCATTTGTCTTTAATTAAAATTTATCCGTTGTCAGCCCGGCCGGTGCATTCAATTGCATTTTATTTGTTGATTTATTCACTGAATGTATCTTGATAACTATATCAATCATAAAAGCGTGCATGGATTACATACAATATGTGCAAGTACAAACGCACACACATCTTGTTCAATTGTTATATGTGACAGTCGCGATTAGTCTGCCTTCACGTATTCATACCATTAAGTGTTTTTGTTGATGTTATTCAGTTAACGGCATTAAGTTTTTCCTTCAATAATTACATCAGTATGACATTGTAATGTGGAATTGTTGTTGCCTGGTTGATGTGATGCAGCATTTAAATCAATTGCAATGCTTGTCACAATTATTCTTTGTGAAAGCTTTACAGAAAATGGCAGCATAAAAAGCAATTAAATACAATAGCTTCGGGACACACCCCAAACAAGTGCGTATTGGATCTATTGTACATTTCGGTGAAACTGATCAATGCTGTGATTTTGCAGCCGTTTTCCTATCAATATTTCTTAACTATTTAAGTTTTGAAGAATTGCAAGTGCCAAAGGGAAATAAAATGCTAGAGAATAGTCTCCAAGAAATGCAGGCACTGCCACTGTTATGTATTTAATATTTGGGGGATTCACACTGTAGTCATAAGTCATTAAATAATAGCACGCAAAATATGACTAGTGTGAACAACTCTTTATAACTTAGCGTGCTATTTCAAACATCGATCAGCTGCTGCCTTGATATGAGCTGAATACATTTTTTTTTGCGGCGGCAAAAAAATTGTTCAGTGGCTGCCAGCTAAGTTTTTGCGATTTAGTTCTCTTTTAATTTTTTTTTATGTTATTAAAAAGTGATTTAATTTACAGACATATAGGAATGAATAATTTGTTGGCCGTTTTTTAATCGTGAATCATTTATAAGTATCGATGGCAAACATATACTATCGCCATCTCGCCTAAAGATTTTCAACCGTTCGACTCAGATCTGTAGAGCTATTTTATGACAAAACAAAACAAAAACATACCTGAAAAAGTGTTATTATTTTATGCCTTTTTTGTATGCAGCACAATAACAACTTTTTTCAACTGGTCTAAAATAGTATGACTTTATGACAATATGACTAAATAGCACACAGTGTGAATACCCCAGTTATCTATCTGTTAAATGTTTCAAATACAATTAAAGTTAAAGTTATATCGAGAATAGAAACAGAGACGTTCACTTCTTGTAGCAAAACAGACCATCGAACTCACAACCACCACTCGCACACTACTCGCGAGACCACTGAGGCACTCACCTCCACTTTCGGCTAAAAATATTAATATGTGCGAGTTTTATTTATATCCCATTCCTAAATTGCAATAAACAAGAGGCCACATACATATAAGGCCCATATATGTTTCTTGTTGGGCCATATCTATTTCTTAGGGTTGATTACTAGCGGTTGCTGTCCTAGAAACATTTCTCATGTTAGAATAATGGTGGGTGCTCTAGTGTGTCATGATTCAAATGACGGATAGTGATTAATTTCACTAGCAAAAGAAAAGGTTGAAAAAGCTACAAAAAATTATTCTCATCTTTCATCTGTCCCCAAAGACTAGTACTGCATATGTAGGGGTCATTCCCTGAGTGCTAGTCCAAGATAAAAAAAAAATTTATTTTTTGAAATGTTTATTAATGAAAATCTCTCAAAGAATATTTACCCAAACATGTATTTCATCAGCTGTAAGTTTATTTTGTGTAACACAAGAGGGCATTAAAATAGTAGCAAGAGCTAATCAGGATTTTCTGGATCTGCATCGCTTCCTTTTTCTCCTTCTTGAATGGGCATTAAATATAATAATTTGGAAGTTTTATCATTATAATTTTACGAGGTCACAGCTCGTGCCTGGACGCTGTTGGCTGAACTAGTAGAAGACGAGCCTATGAAACGTAAGGTTCTGAGTTCGATTCCGCGCTTAGTCATTAATATTGTGTCGAATTCTTTTGGTCGGCATTAGTGCATGCTTGTGTTAGTTGTTGCTAGCCTCTTCCAGTGCTGAAGGCTAGCACTGGTCATTGAACATCATGTTCTGAAGAGCATAAGAACAGCATTCCCGTTCATCGGCCGGCGAAATAAAAGATTCAAACAGTTACAAAAAAATTCTTTATTTTTCTACATTTGTCGCCTCAATACTATCCCCTCCTTTCTAGTTCCCGCGCAATGCACTGCATAGGTAGAGGTCATCCACTGAGTGTTGGTTCGATTTAAAAAAAAACAAATAATTACGCGTTCTATAAACTTCTCATGCTACGTGACGCCGTCGTGCTGAGACCACATTTCATAATCGAAAATTGTAGTCCCAAAGTATGTGTGCGCTCTGAATTAATGGTACGTAACTTTTCTTCCAGCGTTATTTTGAAAAAAAGGCAGTGATTTCTCCGCGATCATTTCTGTCTGTGAGTGGTCAGCCGGCTCAAATTTTTGTGTAAGTTAGAACTGCAAGGAGGCCGCCGCACTTTCTATATCAGGGGCCAAATAACCGCATGCGATGTCGAAGCAAATTTCCATACAATTTAAATTCAAATTTCGAACGATTTCGAATGCCATAATTTTCCCCCTGTACTCAAGTGTATTTTTGCCCATCACCAATTATTAGGTTTTGCTTGTTAATTTGGTAGGTTTTCATTTAAATTGCATTTGGATAAATATAACTTGTGTTTATTTAAATTAAATTTTAATTGGCTTAATTAAATATTTGGTCATATTTAAATTGCCATGAATTTTTGTTTATTTTAATTTTCAGATAAATCAAAAGCTGTTCTATTCGATTTGAAACAATTTTTTTTATAATACAAAATTTTTAATATTATTCGTACTGATTCTTCTCCCAAAAAAAGTTCAAAATTATTTATTGTGAAGTCTAGCTTGTTTCTATGCCCATTTCACTAGGACTAATTCAGATCAGCAGGGAACCTTTACGCAACATTTCCTAGAATTACAAAAAATTTTATGTTCAATTGATGCAGAAACTGAAACAAATATGAAATATGAAATATGAACTTTTTCCTTTGTAGATTTGCGGAAAGAAGCAGCACGAATAGAATTAAAATTTTTTTGATATATATTGTGATATTTGGATCGCGATCCATTTTAATGGATTGATGGATCACGTGTGTATGTTACATGGTCAATAAATATCGCAATACCGGATCGCCTTCAGTATATATTGAATGTGTAGCAGTGCCCTTAGGAATTTAGTCTACTAATCATTTGGTGTAAGATCATATTACAAAATCCCCTAAAAATGTTCAAAAATTTTTTTATTGAATTTTGTACTTGACATAAGGAACATTCAATTCGTTTTAACCCATATCGTCCCAGAGATTTTTTGTAGTTAAATGTTAATTTGGGTCCAGAAGATAAGAATCAGATGTCCGAATTTTTTTTTTAAATTTTCTTAAAATTTTTTTAAAAATTTTCATTAAAAATTTTCTTAAAAATTTTTTAAAAATTTTCTTAAAAATTTTTTTATAAATATTCTTAAAAATTTTCTTAAAAATTTTTTTAAAAATTTTTACTAAAAAAGATATGTTCTTAGTCTTTCTTAAACAGAGAAAAACACATTTAAATGCTTAAAATTTACTGTTCGAAAAATCGAACACTGGGACGAAATGGGTTAATAGCTTAACTTTAAACTTTTGCTTGTATTTGTATTTTGCACTATGGAATGCGGAATAAAATGTTGCTTACAATTTCAAATGTCCAACGAAAATAAACAAATATATGTACATGTATAAATATACATACATCAAATTAATGAACAAAAAAAAAAAACGATAATATCAGAATTATTTGCATATATTTTGTAAGAAAATTAACATGCGATATGTAAAAGTCTGTCCTTCCTACTGTCTGTCTCTTACAAATTTCTGTATATTTCTTTAATTAATGCATGCAAATAATGTTTATTATTTTAATTTTAATTTTTTTTTTTATATTTCGTACTTGCACATTCTCGCATTTACGCATTTTAAATCAATTTGAATAAATAAATTAAAGTATTGAAATAAATTTAATTGAAAACACTTCAATTGTGTACTGAAAAGCTGCTCTACGATTGGGAGTATGCGTGCCTGAGAATATGCGTCTCATTTTAGGCGTTTGTAAGTGCGTATGCCACAAAGTGTAATGCAAATTAATTAATTGTTGATGTTGTGCCAAAAATAAAAAGGCAAATTATTTATTTTACTTGCCAGCAGTAGCAAGAGCAGTTTTCCTCATACTCATGGGCGCAAAATTGTTTAAATGTGTGGCATAAAATGCTTTGCCTCCTGTTCATTTATTATTTAACACATTAATTTGAACATTCATCCAGTCACTCAGTCATCATTCAAAGTCGGCTGCTTGTTCTCGTCTCTCTTTTTATTGCATTCCTCTTTATGTGTGTTAATAGTGTAGTTTGATATGCACTCGCCGAAGAATGTCGTCTGTCTTTGTGGTACGTGAAGAATGCAGTCAAATGTCATAATTTGTTCACCATCTGTCATAATTTTTTTGTTTCCTTTAAATCTCATTGTGTTATTATTATTAATATATATTTTTTTTCTTTTTGTGGTTTACAATAAAGAGTAATATATGTATTTAATCACAAAAATTACTTAATATCTGCAATTACGAAAATTCCGAAAGAAGTACATTAAATACGAAAAGATATATTAACACTTTAAAGAATCAGAATATTATGAAGCTTTTTTATAAAAAAAAATTCATACGTAAACCAAACTTTTTTTTTATTATAAAAAAATACAAACAAAAAAAAGTTTGACTTCGGTATAATGGAACAAAAAATTCAGAAAAACGGGACATGAAGAAAATAATCAAACCGCAAAATGGGTATTAAAACAAAATGTGTTACCATCAGGTTGATACACTTCTCGTATGCAATTTCATAATAAAATTTTTATCATATTCAACTCTGCCACCTAATATAATAAGCGGTGACAGACACAAAACACATGAGCACTGATGATGAAAGTGTTGCGGCTTTCGAAAACAGCTGTTCTGTTCTGCAGTGTAAGTTGAATAATTAAAAACTGATGTTGATTTTCCTTTGTGCCTTGGAATATTTATCATGTCTGTCTGAATTACAAAAAAACAAAAATTTCGAACAATTAACCTATAAAATCTTAATTCAATTTAATATATCAATATGAATGCTCGTTAAGAAAATACTTATACAACATGTTATTATATGTTATTATATTCATAAAAGACAAGCAAGACGTGCTGCTATTGTGTCATGCTAAAATAATTCCAATTCTTTTTAAATTTATTTATTAGTAATTTCTGCTTTCATTGGCTAGAATCAAATAAATAACTTTTAACTTTATATGTAAATACTCTCTTTTCTCTATATCGCAGTCATATGCAATTGATTTCCTACTAAAACTTGTGTCATCTGCTGTTGGCTGCAAATATTAATAGCGAAGAAATTTGTTTCATACAATAAAAAAGCTAGAAATAACCCAGATTGCTTCAATAAGCATGCCGCCTTGTTTCAATTGTGAATTAATGACAAATAAGTGAATCGTAATTACAATTTATGCCACTTTTTACAAAAAGTGATTTTACGAATTCCATGCATGTTAACAGCGAATAAAAATAATGGAAATAAATTCCTATTTCAATTACCGTTCAATGGCAAGTGACGGCGGTGTAACATGAAATGCTTTTAATTATTATTAATTTTCTGTAAATGAATGTGTTAAAGTTATTTCAATAAGGAAAAAGTGCTTGAGTCGACATTTTGTTTTACAACTGTTTTACAACTGTTTTATTCCGTCCGGTTTTGCTCGGTGGGTTATTTGGGTGGAAATTGTCTTAACTGCTTTTATACATTTTTTTTCAAGAAATACGCTTAGAAATAATATTTTAAATGAAAATTAAATTGTGACCCATGTCATGTGGGTGGTTCGCCATATTATATTTTCTTATCAAAATTCACTTCCATTTGATACCAATATTATGCGGTGAGATAAGAAGTAGTAGTCTGACATTTGAAAGCGTCCGCCATATTATTTTTAAGTGATTTTATTATATTTTTTGTTACGTTCTCAAAAATCCTTTTCATTTGATACTCATATCAAGTTCGTGGAAAAAGGGATATGGAGGTGGAGAAAATCAGTAAATAGATTACATGCGTACATATTATATATTTATGTACCAAAAAAGTACCAATTTTTGCCCTTTTTTGCATAAATCTCAAAAAAGTGGGCAAATCCATTCGATTTTTTTTTCGGAGAAAAGGCAGCGAAAATTAGTTTTGTTTTTTGTATAAAATCCTGGAAAATATGCGGCTAGCAGAAAAAGGTACCAAAACAAATTTCACTCATTTTACCCCCTAAAAGTATACATTTAGAAAAAAATATCCAATTATGTAGTAAGAATTTTAACGAACATTTTATATTGCTATATTAAATTGAATTAAGATTCTATAGGCTAATTGTTCGAAATTTTAATTTAAATCTCAGAAAGACATGATAAATATTCCAAGGCACAAAGGCAAGTCAACATCAGTTTTTGTTATTCAATTTACACAGCAGAGCAGAACAGCTGTTTTCGAAAGCCGCAACACCTTCATCATCAGTGCTCATGTGTATTGTGTTTATCACCAGTTATTAGGTGGCTTAGTTGAATTTGATAACAGTTCCTATTTACACAAATTTTATTGTGAAAAAGAATACGAGAACTGTATCAACCTGATGTTAACATGTTATTGTTATAATACCCGTGTTATCGTTTGAATATATCCAATTATATTCTGACAGATTTAGATCGACTTTTTGAGATATGGATTAAGTTTAAACTTAGTTTAACTTAGTCTGCAACTCGGAATTTTCCGACGAAATGGTTTTTTTTATATTATTCCATAAAATACCAACATTTAACCAAAACTAATCTGTTCCGTCAAAAGTATGTTGACAAACTTGGTAATGACGGCACAAATTTGTTTTCCGATTAGCTAAGCCTAGTTTAACTGAGATCTCAAAAATCCAGCCTTAATATGTTTGTAAAATTTTGCTTAAACCTGCTTTTTACACCCTTCGCTTACGAATTACCGAAAATCCTTTCATAGTGGATCTATACGTGGAAAAAACTATCAGTTTGCACTATAGCATGGGTTATGTGGTCAAATTGGCATAGATGTGCATATCAGGTAAACTCTATAAGAAAAGCTTAAAGCTTAAGGTACCAGCATTCTATTGAAACTACATATGGTTAGTATTCATATTGTGTAATTCAAGGAAAAGTTAATCGAGCTCAATATTAGTGTCGGTTTCATGTCAAAAAAAATTTGGACCAAACCTCACACGAAATAGTTACTACACTTTCAGAGGATGACCCCTGCATACGTAATGCATAGCGCCGGAACTGAAAAGGAGGGGATAGTATTTGGGGGACAGATGAGGAATGATAAGAAGTTAAGAGTTTTTTGTAGCAATTTGAACCTTTTTACTTCGCCGGCTAGTTTTTTGCTACAAGGCCGACGCAGGAAAGTGCTGTTCCTCCGCTCTTTAGTACATGATTGTGTCCCTCGCTGCTAGTTATGTTCAGTGACCAGTGCTCTGCCTTCTTCACTGAAACAGGCTGGCAATAACTAACACAATAATGCACTTATGCTGATCACAAGAACTCGACACAAATATTCATTACTAAGCGCGGGGTTGAACTCAGCACCCTCCGCTTCATAGTCTCGTGTTAACTATTTTAGCCAACAGTACCCTTGTATCTCGTATGGACTGGTGTCGTCTAAAACTAGTCAGATATATTTCTGGACTTTGAAATAGACGCTTCCAACTGGTCCTGAGTGCTTTTAGTGAATACACATCTTTTTCTATGGGCTATAAGCTTCAGCTCTTAAATCACCTGAATTTCGTACAGGTACATGTTCAAGTTACGATGCGAGATTCCTGTGAGTGACGTGAATTCGATTGCGTTGGACCGTCGCGGATACCTATCCCTCCAGACTGGGTTGGCAAAACAGATGGCAATTTCACCCCTTTTCCGAAGATCCCGAATTTACCATAGACCTTCATATTTTTAAGTATTCGCCACTTTTCCAGATAATTGGCTAGAAGTTAATGAATTATTTACTTTGAATACACACGATCTTCGTATATCCCGAAAATATATTTTTACGGCAGTTCATTAAATATGTCCCTACTACTATAAGCAACAGGTTACCTTATCACATTGAAGCACACCTTATTTTATGCTTTCAATGATTAAGAACTTTATTTCCTAAATTAGTTTGCTCTACGAAAACTTGTGTACAACTAAACTTCTTGGAATTATTTATTAAAATAAATATTTGCCATAATTTAAAACAGTTTTCTTGTCAAACTTTCAAAAGCTCATTCTTTCTCTTCAATATTATCTAGATTTTTGTTAAAAGTATTATGTTCGGTGCTCTCCCTAGAAAGTAATCAATTTTAATTACTTCTGTATGCTACACAAGGATAGAACAAGGACTTCTAAGTAACAGTAATGGCCAAGATGATGGCCATGGTAGAAACTGTTGGTTGTAATACATACAAAGACATTGTAGAGTTTTGTCCTTTTAACTGCTTAAATATTTAGAGTCTTATTTGAGAAGTTTTATTTCATTTTCCTTGGCCACAACCATCTAGGAAACCATTTACTATATTTGAAGCTAAGTTTAAGGTTTGACAGTAAAACTTTACAATCCTCTTTTGTTGTCCTGTTTCAATGTGCTTAAGTGTATGTGTGCGTGTGTGTATAAGTATGTGTAATAATGTGTACGTGTGTGTGAAGAGTAGCAGCCATGACAGCAGTTCCCTTTTAAAAGTTTTTGAAAATGAAAAATTATTTTTCGCACTCAGCTTGATGCAATTCAATTTCAAATGGTAAAATGGTAAAATTAAATAAATGATTGTAATCAACTCGATATTTTTTAATATCATTTAATATTTTTGTCACAATGTTGGCAAAATAGTGTTAAAAAAGAAGGTGAAATATATAATTGTCAAGTGCAAATAATGTTTTTAAAATGAAGAAATATTGTTTTATTTTAAAATTTTTCTTCGAAATGTAGTCAATTGAAGTCAAAGTTAATTAATGCAAGTTATTCCACATAAAAGCTTTATGTGCACAGTTGCCACAGTTGGTAACATTCTACCAAAATTGGTAATTTTTTTTAGGGTAGGTAACTTGGTAACTTTGTTTTTAAGGCTTGACAAACTATCAAATTATTGCTTTTCTTTTATCATTTTTCCCCATTACTCAACACTGAGAAAAAAAATCATTAAAAACAACTGTATAAATGTGAGCCAAATTGTTCAACGACTGCAATATTTATTATTTATTTAAATTAAATACGGAATTCGTAGGTATAATGAATTGAAATTTTTATTTATGTTCTAAAATGAATTAAAACGTTTTATGTTATGTTTTTTATTAATAAAAGTTGTTGTTTTTATTATAATAAAAATAAAGATTTTTATTTTTATAAAAAAATTTTGGTAACTTTTTGGTAACATTTTCGGAAAATTTTGGTAAACCGTGTCAGTGGCAACCGTGTTTATGTGATAATATTAAAGCTCTTTATTAAACTTCGATATCATATTGAAATGCTGGTAAGAAATTATAAAATTTTGGATTAATAGTCATCAGGGTTGGGAAATTTCGTGCTAATCAAAAATATTCTATTCGCACAAAATCTGTTCAAAAATTGAACAAAGAACGTTGATGAGACGGCGTAGCGGCCTTGAAGTTAGCACTATTCCTTTTTGCTAGTTTGATGATTATAAAAAATATTGTAAATATTCCGCACTTAACAAAATATTCAAATTTTATACAAATACTTAAAAATAAAAAAATAATTTGAAAATTCGCAGATTTGAACCTGAGCCTGAATAAGAAATTGTTAGCTTAATAATGAAATTAATAAGTTCATATAGTAAAATTTATATTCATGTTCATGTTGATAAAGCGACAGATATTATTTTGTCATTGGAAATATTGAAAAACTATAACTCTTTTTGATAAAAATCGTTGCAAAAACTGTTTAGCTCAGATGCATGCAATGAGACGTTGTACACATAAATTTTAATTTAACGCTGGACACGAAGTAAAAATTCCAACAGTAATCGGGTTTTATGACTGAAAAAATGCCACATCGGATGAGTTGCTGTGGTTGAAAAAAAATCACTTATTCTAGTAGATTTGTACGAGAACGAAGGACACAGTTTTGGAACTTGCAACTAGACAATCTTGCTAACAAAATTAGCTAATAAATAACTCGGCCTTATCAACTTATTTTAAATTTAAAACTAAATAACTTCGGCTCGCCTTAAGACTTTAACTTATTAAGCGCCCCATACACGTTTCAATCCAATTGGCAACTGATTAAGTTGTTATCCAAATTGGGGCGTATATGGTTTAGCCATTCCATTAGTTGTCGAGATGGTTGAAAACAATAAAAAGAATTTTTTAAATAAATACTAATCTAATTTCAGTCCCAAAAACTCGCCCTTATTGTAATAAAAAAATAAAAGTGCTACATTCTGCTGTGCCATATCTTACGAACCCTTCAACGTCGTAAGTTTGGAGATATACACGCATTCATTGCAACCCTGGAACCATTTTTTTGATCTCTCTTAATTCACTGTTAATATATTTCTTTCTAAAATAGAAAATAGATTTGATTACCAAAGAAATAAAATTGTGGTATTCCGCTACTTCAAAATTAAAAAAAAATATTAAAAATTTTCTAGCTCTGAACCTCTCTTTTTCCCTATTCTGATATCTAATACCTCAAAACCTCTTTCAAAATTATCATATATTATTAATTTATAAACAAAAGAAAAATTGACTTTAGCTGGTCACCTTTATGTCTATTTAATTTCACACGGATTTCACTTGACAATTTTTGTTAATTTTCAAATAGAAATCATCAGTGATAGATATTTCAACATTAACGCAATGACTGTAATTACAAATGTCACACTAAATCAAAAACAATTATAAATAATTATAAACCGCTGCATTATTTCTAATATAAAACAAATCATATGACTAAAAATTAATGTACATTTAATGCACACAATTAAAAAAAGCGAAACCATTTTAAGTGTTGGACGATTTATGTCTATCGGAAATCATTAATAATAAATAATTTACATGAGTTTACTTGAAGAGTGTGTGCCAGTAGAAAACTTTTAGTATTTTAATTTTCGTTGTACGAATTAAAGCAATAAGCATATGACAAGTTTGTCACACTTGTATTCATATGAATGAGTTATTACAATGAACACTATAAGCAATCGGAAAAATCATGATTTTTAAATAATACTGTGCAACACAAAAATAAAAATAACTGGCTTCCGTTTCAGGTGTGGGGGATCAAAGAGAAACCCAAATGTATAGACATTCTCTAGAGCTCATTGCCATTCTATTTGCAATTAGATATTTTCCCCTACTGTTTTATATATTTCTAAAGTGTTTGTTGCAAGATATCCTCAGACCTTTAACAATTTTAATAAAAATATTATAACATTGAAGTCAATCCGACATTGTAAGCTGTGATTTATGTAGTTCCTCGAGTCTTACGTTCGTTCGCTGTATTTTATTTTGATCCGTTTTGTATCGATTGCTGAATGTCAAGAACTGATTATTGTTTGAAATCGATCGGTAGAGTTAAAAGTTATTCTAAAAAGAAAACAAATTTGAATAACATTTTGTGTTAGTTCTTTGATTTTTGATGTGTTAACATCTTACGCGCGCCTCTAGGGCAGTAAAAAACTATCAGTTTCAATACATACGCAAATGTAAGTGTAAGAGTTTGTTTGTTTGTTGTTGTTGCTTGGCAGTCGGTATTGAAAGTGATTATTGGGCGATTTTCATATAATTTTCCCACGCGATTTTCTCCGGAAATTCATAGCCGATTTTATTGATTTTTGGATTAAGACGCTAGTGCGGGTTTCGACGAAGAGTTTAGGCCAAAAATTAAGGCCATCCGATATCGGCGAGCGGAGATTTAAGTGTTTTAATTCGGAGTATTAATTTGGAGTAATATTAAAAAAGTGTTTTATGTTGATCTTCGGTTTTGTCTTATGCATAGCAAAGAGAATAGTGACGTGGTTATACGTACATATATAAAAATGAGATAGCAAGACAGCAACGTATGTAGCTTATGTACAAACATAACAATGTATGTATGTACATTTGTCTGTTGCTTTGCATTCTCTTTGTTTTTTGTGGGTTTAATATAAAATAAATAAACAAAAAGGTGTTAACACATCGCCCGTGAGTTCGAACACTCATTGATTTTTTTTTCGGAATCTATAGATTGGAACCGGAAATCTACTATTGAAAGAATCCTTTGAAATGCGACTAGTTTAGTTCTATTCAGTTCAGCCATTCAAAAGTTATAAGTGGATCACATACTTACACATACACACACACAGCCAAACACTCACAGACATACAGATATAGTGACAGTCTCCCAGCAGCAGTCAAGAAAGTTTCCTAAGAACTCAAAAACTTCAAGATCTAGTGCAAGTTCGACATTTTTCAAACCGGAGTAGATGCAGTAGGTTCCCGATTTTTTGAAAATTTTAAATTTTCTTAGCGAGAAATTAAAAAAATCCTAGATGCAGCGGAAGAAAAGCATTCAAATATAGAATGATTTTGGTCTTGCAGTAATGATTTCCTGAATAATAAAATATGACACGCCCCTTAAGCGGGCCTTAACGTAAGATATTGTATGCAAAAATAGTGTAATTGTATAACAAATTGTATAACTTAAGCCTACGTTCATTAAAAACTACAACTTTATGTTTTTATCACGAAGCTGAGATGTTATTTGCTCATCCTCATAAGGATTCAGAATATTAATTTTATGGCATCGCATATGAATATTAAGGATATTTCTTTGCACGCAGAATTTTCTCTAAACCCGTGTGCTGTAAAAATTAATATCATCACTTGGCAGCAGCTACTCCTTTATAAATCAACTTAATTTTTACGAAAAGTCGTCACGCCTATTTCTACGCCCACTTTTTATAAATGTAAAATCAGTGATATTTTTGAATTGTAATATTCCATAGAAATGTTTTATTTGAAGAATTTGAACCTGATGAGGCATAGCCGAAGACAGGTATTCTGCAGATGCAACTAAGCACAAATGGAAATTATGGGATTTACTCATGGGACGCACGTTTAGCTTCTCTATATGCACGCATTATCATACGCTAGATAAATATCACAATTATAATGAAAATTATTATTGCCATAATAATGCAACTAAAACCAAAAACAACACTAAATATTGTAGAAAATTGAAAGAACAGACAAGAAAAGAAATTTAGAAACAAGAAAAAACAATGACTTTGATCTATTATTTATTTTTTTTTTTTGTCCTTCTTTCACAAACCATACA
This sequence comes from Linnaemya tessellans, assembly GCA_951800035.1. Classification (NCBI taxonomy): domain Eukaryota; kingdom Metazoa; phylum Arthropoda; class Insecta; order Diptera; family Tachinidae; genus Linnaemya; species Linnaemya tessellans. The sequence continues at coordinate 116,969,993 of OX637535.1, forward strand.
AACATCAAGCAAACAATGAATAGAAAACAACACGACAACAATAAAAACGTACAAGACAAAAAATTCATCATGTCACAAAACAACAATAAGTTAAACATTACCAACAACAAATGTAAATAGTAATCGTTACTATTAAAATAATGTTTAGAAGGGGCCACATATTATGTGAAAACATTTACAGATAGACGACGAAGTACCAGTACAAACAGTTGAGATCATAAAAATACGACAGTAAAAGGTTGAAATAGCTACAAAAATTCTCTATTTTCTCATCTTTCTTCATATGTCCCCTCAATACATCATTTCCCCTCTTTTCATCCCCTGAGCGCCGGTCCGAGAAAAAACATGTAACAGCCGAAGCTACACTCGATGCTTGGCGCCCTGTTTTTGAAGATCGCATTATCAGCCGCAGAGCTGATGTCGTTTGGCCACCTCGGAGCTGCGATTTGACACCGTTGAACTATTATTTGTGGGGTGCCGTCAAAGATAAATGTTACGCCGACAAGCCAGAGACAATTGACGCTTTAAAGGACAATATTCGTGAGGCCACTGGTGAAATACAGCTGCACACAAGCGATAATGTGCTTAAAAATTGGACCGATCGTGTAGGCTACTGCAGGGCCAGCCGAGGCAGCCATTTGAATGAAATTATTTTCCATTATTAACCGCAAGGATTGTACTTTCAAATAAAAAAAGAAATTTGAGAAAATATTCAGTAGTTTTTTTTATAGCATTTTAAAAAAAAAAAGTTATTTGACGGACCCTGTATTTTGTCGGTATCTCTCCGGCAAGGGCCTTCACCCACGGCCTTTCATCTTTGCCATAACACACTAAAAATAAATTTTTGAGATAATTAATTGTAAAAAAAAAATTTTTTGCAAGGTCATTTGGGGACAAAGGGGGAGAAAGGGGCTAGGGCAGACTAGAATCAGATTACATCTCAGCTTTGTCATTAAAGGTTAAAAATTTAATTTTAAGGAATATAGGCTTAAAGTAAAACAATTTGTTAAATTTTTACACTATTTTTCCATATATATTTCGCCCACTAAAGAGGCCGGGTTTAATTTTTTAAATTTTATGGCTCCAAATTTAACGGTTTAAACTTTTTTTTTACATAAAAATATATCATTTGCTTAAACAAATTACAAAAAAAAAACTTTAAAAACTATGCTGTTTTCTAGAGGTTGGTTTAGTTCTTCTTGGGTAAACTTTTTTCCCCTCTGGCCCGATTCAGCCCATTTACGAACTTGCCCTGTGCTATCCTTCAAAATATATTTGTACCCAATTTTAAGGGCCTGGCTGTTTTCTTTTGGACTGAATAGTGATTTCCACAGACGAACGGACATGGACAGATCGTTTTAGATTTCATCACTGATCAGGAATATATATATTTTATGGGGTCTCAGATGGATATTTCGCTGCGTTACACATGCTCCAATTCTTTTTTGGAGGGCATCACAAAAACAGGAATAAAATTTATAAGGGGGCTAAAAATAGTGCCTGAACTTGGCCTGGGGCACTACCGTGCATCTAAACCAAAATAAGACACAGTGGCGATTATAGTTGCCTTTATTTACATATTTTTAAGCAGGGGCCGGAAATAAGAGTTATTTTTCAATTTTTGAAGAAATAAATCATACATAAATGAACATCGTAGAAAACTTTTAATTACACCATCATGATTTTTAGGCGAAATGCATCCAACATATTGCATGATTTTTAAATTATTGATTTTTATTTTAAAAATCAAAAGTAAGAGTTATTTTTGATATTTATTTTTTTAAATGAAAAATACAAGTTATTTTTGATTTTTATATTTTTAAATGAAAAATAAAAGTTATTTTTGATATTTATTTTTTTAAATTAAAAATAAAAGTTATTTTTGATGTTTATTTTTTTAAATGAAAAATAAGAGTTATTTTTGATTTTTATATTTTTAAATGAAAAATAAGAGTTATTTTTGATTTTTATTTTTTTAAATGAAAAATAAGAGTTATATTTGATTTTTATTTTTTTAAATGAAAAATAAAAGTTATTTTTGATTTTTATATTTTTATATCAATAATAAAAATCAATTCAAAACTCTTATTTATTTGTTGATGCCGTATGTATCATAATATGCTGCTTCATTCAAATTTCTATATGAATATAATATATTATGTGACTTATCCATTATCAGCTATAAAAAAAGATGAATGCATAGAAATAGTTTACAAGTTTTGGCAGCCATTCATGTCAGTGTTAAGAGGTCGTTTTCAGGTGTTCAATTTTACCATCATAATTGATTTTGAATGTTCCTCAGATAAATTATGTCTCAAATCTCCCAATATTAATCTGAGTGCTGAAAATGACCTTTTTACACTGACTTGAGTGGCAGGTACAGAATGAACAATTAAAGCTAATTTTCGAAGCCATGGAAACACAAACATATTACCTATGTCACGAATTTTAAATTGATTTTTGTTATTGATATAAAAATATAAAAATCAAAAATAACTTTTATTTTTCATTTAAAAAAATAAAAATCAAAAATAACTCTTTTTTTTCGTTTAAAAAAATAAAATTCAAAAATAACTTTTATTTTTCATTTAAAAAAATAAAAATCAAAAATAATTCTTATTTTTCATTTAAAAAAATAAAAATCAAAAATTACTCTTTTATTTCATTTAAAAAAATAAAAATAAAAAATAACTTTTATTTTTCATTTAAAATAATAAATATCCAAAATAACTCTTATTTGCTATCTAAAAATATAAAAATCAAAAATAACTGTTATTTCTTGATTTTTTTGATAAAAGTCATAACAGTTACGGTCCCTGTTTTTAAGTATTAAGGATTGTGTACTAATTTTTATAGCCACTTCTGTTAGTTTTACATTTATGCACTCGTATCGTTTGTCGCCGTCATAATAAAATGTTTGTATGTATAAATTTTTTTTTTGTTCCTTTGGCAAACAACTGCAAGACTGGAGGTTTTTTAAGTCTTGTTGCAGTGATATTAAGTGAATGCTTTTAGGGGAAATGACTGCCTTAAATCGGCAAAAGTGACTGACTGCAAAAAGTGAATGTGAGTATGTGTGTGTGTATGTGTAATGAACATTTGTATGATTTGTAAAGCTTATATACGTACGAGTGTATGTTTTTGTATGATAAGCAATGATACACTTACTTTCAAACATGAAATTGCCTTTTAACACAAAAATCAAATTCATAATGAAATATTCATGCATATGCATGCACGATGGCTAAAATAAATAAATGGAAAATAGCAGCAAAAAGCCATATCTAATCCTTGCAACTTAGACAATATAATTCAAAACTCTTTTGTTCGGCTGTAAGTATTTTATGGCGGTGCACTCGAAGAATTTTGCGAGTTCGTTGTTGGGAAAAGCTATTTTTGTCTGTAACCGAGTGAATGGGAAATCATGACAAAAACTTTAATATAGTCAGTTTCCAAAGTGTGTCGTCTTGCTGCCACAAATGTCTATGTTTATAATAAAGCACTCTTCGGAACATCAACGGTGTTCATAAGAAGTTGATTCGATCAAGTCTTTCTAGTCTTTCAGCGATGTTTCACTAGTGGTGCTAAGATTCCGTGATGAAAGATTAAATGTAATTAAATTAATGGCATGAAAATTCGACATAAATTCCAATTTATGATAATCATAAAATTTATTTGCCAAGTGTATGTTCTTTGAAGTCCCCCATAACGCGAAGTATTATTGTCGTGTACATGTTTTAATCACGATTTTTTTCTTGAGTGCATTAGAAATGTTTGTGTTTGCTTCCTTTTACTTTTGAGGGAATTATATATACAAAAAAAGATACAATAGTAATATGAATGCATTTTTTATACTTATTGTTGGTTTTTCATACATAATAATCGTTATTTAAATTCATATGACATACATAGAGTTAGAGCATACTCTTATGCATAACTTAACACATATACAGGAGTGTTACAAAGTATTCCGACAATTACGGAAAAATAAATCCCACCATTTGAACAACAGTAAGATAAAGATTGCACATTAGCAAGTAGTCAAATATTTATTTCGGTATCAAAACTGTCCTTCACGAACCTCACAGAGGGTCTTAGTGCTGTCTCAGATAAAAAACTGCATACCTAATAATATTATAGCGGTTGGCAACTCGTGCAGTGTGGGAGAGGCATATTTTCCAATGCACGAAATAGGAAGTAAAGAAATGCCCAGGAGCCAAAATAAAGTCCGAAAGATTTTCAAAGAGTAATACAAGGTAGGCCAAAAGAAATCACCCTATTGAAAAATGCTCTTATTTTTGCAAATGGCGGCCAATGTCAAATCTATTTTGACACTTGTGAACTAGACAGATGTAAAATACAAGTCAACAAGCCATGGAGCGATACACTCCCCTTCTCCTCAATCTCGAGGACGAAGTGGAGGACTTTTCGACAAAAATCATAATGAGCGATGAGGCTTATTTCCACCTCAGCGGGGGTACGAGAACAAGCAAAACTATCGCTTCTGGGGCACCGAAAATCCACGAGTGATGCACGGGGAGCCATTATACCCGCTCAAAGAGACTGCATGGTGCGCTATTCACGCTGGAGGACGCAACGGATGACTTCTTTTGGCCCACCTTGTATGAAAAGGAAAATGCTATTTTTGTTTCAAGAAAGTATTCTGTCTAAAAACTCATGCGCCACACTGTTCAGATGCATGCATAGAGACAATTTAGAAGTACAAGTAACAACATTTGCTGTTATTGCAGTTATTATTGTTGCTGTGGTTGCTGTTTCTTGTTGCTGCATTTTCAATTGTTAATATCATTTAATGTGAAATAGCAGCAACAAAAAAAAACAGCACTCATTGTAACTAAAATTTATTTGTTTGTGCCATTTTATGTGACAACTCTAAAAAGTGCAGAGTAACTCCAAATGAAAAAGAACTTCGTTCGTGTCTTTTTTCCCATTCTTTCTTTTTGTCACTAAAAACAGAGTATTTGAGAAAAAACGAAATACCGCCAGATATTTCTTTAGCGTTAGACATAAAGTCTATCAAACTTTTTCCTATTGTAGTGGTAATAATATTCTTCCCTGGAAGCTCTAACAGCTTTTGTTTAAACTATTGTACGATTTGCCATTGTTACTGCTCAAGTTTTATTATTTGCTGTTTATTTCTTTTCTTTATGTTTGCATTATTTCTTCCAAGTACTGAAATTAAAATAAAAGCATTAAAATTAAAATTTTTGCTTAACACAGACAAAAAGTGTTGCGCATGAATTGAAAATGATATATGAGCTCATTTGATGTCAGCATTATATGACTTTCGAAAATAGTTAGTTTCTCAGTATTTATTATCGGAAAGAATATAAGGAATAGGAAATATTTCCTTTGTTACTAATACATCATATAATACAGCGATATCCCTACATTCTTTGTAGCCTTGCAGTTGGTACCGGGGAATTTTATAGTCTGAAAAAACCATAACATTATGATCGATATTGTTCCCAAAGATATATTCTTTCTTAGTGTCATTCCACTTAGTCTTTCTTGTGTAGGGGCATTTCACTATCTTTGTTAGCCTATCATATTTACGTGTGTACATCTGCACACACGACGCTTCATGGTTATTTGATTACATAAAATTATTTTTACTTGCTCGACAATTGTTTGAGTTTATTTATTTAAAGTGTTATTGTTTATGATGTATTTTGTTTCGATAAATATTTATTATGGCCTTTATATGGAATTGAGTAAATTTTCAACAAAATTTCTTTTAATGCCATATTATTATGGCGACACAACATGAGACATTTGTGTCAAGTTTCCTAAGAAAAGCATAAAAAATAGTGCGACAATTTTCAACAATACGATGGCCTGTAATAGAAAAATTTAGTAAATATTTAACGAAACAAATAGCCTCTGCTACGAATCAGTTTTTATGCAGAATATTTTGGTTTGTACTTTACACATTTCAATGTTTGCAAATTGTAAGCACTATAATCATGTTTATACATCTATGCCGAGATTTATACCATCAATGCAATATTATTTAAGCAAAAATTAAAATTTTTTTGTTAAAAGTAACTTGTGTATATACAGTCGACTTTACTGGAAATAACCAAAACCCAATTTTTTCAGTTATCCGATTTTTTCTCTAAAACGTAGTTCGGATTATTGAAATTTATTACAATTAAGCGTACTGCTTAAAATCAGTAAAACCAAAGAATATAAATCATTGCAATTAATAGAAAAATACAATAAAGTATGTAAGTGCGAAAAGGACATATACATTTTGCCATTGAATTTTTTAACGGACAAAACATGCACAATTTTTTCAGCCTTAAGTTATGCAATCGATTTCTAATAAACAAATTTTGTCATTGTTTATTTTTGCACTAAAGCGAAGTAAGTTTCATACAAAACGTAGTTGTGGGCTTGCTTTTGGTTTTCAGTAATACAATATTTTCAGTAAAACGATGTTTCGCTAAAGCGAAGTGAATAAGACTAGCTGCGTTTAAAATCAGTGCGGTAGTTTGTAACGCTTTCAGTAATCCGATTTTTTCAGTAAAGCGTGTTGCGCTAAAGCGGGTTCGACTGTAGACACTTGATTTCATAATTTTGCAATCACACAAGGCATAATATCAGCACAAAAACTTCTCTTATTTATATTCTTTAAAATTATAAGAAATAATATATTATAAAAAACGACCACAAGCTTGATAAATATTACAATATATTCTTTAATATTATATATTCCATATATCGTCCCATAACCGCAAAAAAATGATTAAGCGTCAAAAATTAAATATTGCAGGAGACGTATTTTTTAATTATCCTTAATTTAAATGGAAGTCGAACCTCAATAGTGGACACATACGTTTGCAGTTGACTGTAATAGTTAATGTTAATAGTTTTAATGAATGTCAAGACATTTTGAGATTTTCTCGATGTAGTGAAAAATCAGTTAATTTAACCAACCAATTGTGAGAGACCGTCCTTCGTCAGCCCTGTAGCCAAAAAATTTGCCGGCGAAGTAAAGGTTTGAAATATCTACAAAAAATTTCATTCATCTGTCCTCTCAATACTAACCCCTCCTTTCTATTTCCGGCGCACTAGTGCGGTTTAAAATGAAACATGATATCGGTATATATTTTTTTTTAATTACGACCGGCACCTAGGGGATGACCCCTACTCATGCGTATATTGTGCTGGAACTAGGGAAATTGGTTGTGGGAGGGAGGACAAAGGGAGTAGTGTCCACGATTTGAATTTCTCCATGCTATATACGGTATCAAAGACCTCCGCAGGGAGTTTATTCCACATACGGGCGTTACGGGCAAAGAATGAATTTTCCCTGTAATGCGTAGTGCGGTTCACTGGTAAATCCACTGTATCGCACTGTAGAGCGTGTTTAACGTAAAAACGTGCGCGTTTCGGGAAAGAGATCCCTGACTTCGTTGGAACAAACCCCATTATACCTATGGTAACGATAAAACAGTGAAACGCACCCCACATTGCGTCGATGCTCAAGTGGGTCAATAGAGTTGCCTACCCCACTGTTTCCTATGAGTTTCTTTGCCCTCTCCTGTACACGGTCGAGTAGCTTCAAAAAAAGACTTTGAAGCACCGACCCATACATGAGAGTTGTATGCCATTTTCGGTCGGATGTAAGTGGTATTAGCAGTATAAATATACCGATATTTTCTTTACTTTCACAATACGATTATCTTTGCGTCGTTTCATTGTGCGTTTTTTTTTTAATAGCGTCGCTGCTGAATTAGCACTGATTTTCACTGTAGGTCGTTAGATTTTCGAAGTTGCTTTGTTTTGGGTTAGAGTCTTTCTTTTTTTAAATTTTCAATTTTTTTCTAAAGGATGGCAGGGACATTTGATTTCTACATAAAAACTCTGGGATTCCCTTTCTAGCTGAAAATCAACGCAATGTTAATACAATTTTATTTTCACTTTGTTTGGCTAATTTTAAAGTTCAGTTTCAATTAGTGTATTGTGCTTTTTGCTACGAATATCAATTGCTACAAGGAAATTTATTTTACGTTTGGAAAAAAAATATGCTCAGCAAATATTGAACCAATTTTTTGTGAATCAAAGCCGACTTGCGACAACAGGCACTATGGACTCATTAGCCAGAGATTAGTTTTTTTTTTATAAATTAATTGAATATTTTATTATGTTTGAATTGAATTGTTTTTTTTTATGTAAGAGTATGTAATAAAATTTTGTGTTATTTGTGTTTTTTAAATGTTTACTTTGTTAAATTTTTTTAAGTAGTATTTCGTATCCCCGGAACTTATCTTCGATCTTTAGGTATTGGTGTACAATAATTTATTGAAAGAAAATTTCCAACAAGACGATAGCAATATTTCAAAACATCTTTTTAAATTATTGCCATTGTTCTTTTTCGTGATTTTTAGTTTTTCTTGCATTCCCAGCAACTAACAAATTATTAACTTCAATTTCAATAATGATAAATTGCATGCCCAAATTTGCTATAAAGCGAAAAAAGTTGCAACATGATATAAAACACAAGCCTTGATTTTTAATAGAAAATAATAATCTCTACATCAGCATTAAGGTGGCGACAAAAAAAGCATTAACAGTGTTAACATCGACATTGTGGTGTGTTAGCGAAAAATTTTTTTGTCCGATACCCATGTTACCGATTTCTTTTCCATTTGGATTTGCTGTGTGGCTCAGAAGAGAATTTAGTTTCATAATACAAAAGTTTCTTTTGTTTAATTCGTTTTAAGACTTCTCTGCGAATAGATTTATGGACAGTTTTAAGGTTGTCAGTTTTAAACCACTTCAAACGGTTGTAAGCCGCCTCATCACGTTTTTTTTATTTTTATTAAAAACTTTATCTCAGCAATGAATCACTCAGCAAGGAACACACAAATCGTACAAGTATATAGAATTTTCCTGAATAAATGAAATCTGGTCATCAACACTCTCGACAGTATAAATAGGAATCATCAGTATTCATAGAAAAATCATAAGCCAGAAAAAATCAAATTGTGCTTCGAGAAGACTGACGCTGAGAGTTGGTCACAAAAGAGTACTTTACATTTGCGATTGACAAATATAAGATCGAGTTCATATCACAAAAAAATTGAAACAGAAATCACAAAGCCAAACTTTATAAAGGCAGCGTAGCAGAGAGTAAAGGAAAATAAAAGCGGTGAATAAATGTCTCCCTAATACACACATTTAAATTTTCTTACCCAGTGGACTTAAAAAAATATGAAGAAAAAATTTTTTTGTGGAAATTTCTTTTTGATTTATTGGCAGGTGAAAATATTTTTGTTGTTTTGAAAATTATTCAAACGATCATTTGTCATAAAGGAATATTGGAAAATGAAAAGCATTTATTAAAAAAAATATATAAAAATTATATAAAATATAAAAATTTATGTTCAGTCAAGTGTTGCTTTTCGTTTACAAGTTTCGTACAAAAGATACACAATATGGATAAATTATTAACACAACAAACAAATGAAACATAAATAAAATTTGCTAAGATGGAGGTTACCTAAAATTTGGCTTTTAGTTAAAAAATTGTTTTGGGAGAAATTGGGAAAGATTTTACTAACTCCATAATATTAAAGTCTGTATGTATGTATTTTCAGTTAAAATTAAATTATAACTGCCCAATTCTCGACAACGAAACAATTTTTAATTTTCTATAGTGATATTCCATGCAAAAACCTGCATGCATCAGCAAAACAAGACACACCTTGAACACATCCATTATTGTATTATCTAGCAGTCAGCTGTGTGTGTGTGTGTGACGTAAATATAGAACTTGAATTAATAAATAATTAAACATTTCTATTGAACTCAAATTTTTTTATTAACAATTTAATCTAAATAGTTTGATTAAATTATAATTTTATTATCTTTATATTCCTTAATTTTTTTTGGCAAGCAATGTTCTTTAGGGATCTTCCCAAAGCAGCCGATATGTGGCTATAATTGAAAATTTTAAATAGCATTGAAATTAAAATTAAAAATGTTTACGTAGGGCATTTAGTATTCACATTGTGACTGTAATGTTTGTTTTATTCTCTAGTTTAATTATTTCTTCACACTTGACAAATAGTTTTTTTTTTAATCAACATTTGATATCGAAACTGGATTTTTATAAATATTTACTTCTTCCTCAATAAAAAAAGCACAAAACCATTAAATAAAACTTGTCTGTTCGCTTGTACAAAGCAAGCATAAAATTTGAATGCAGTGGTGCACAGTGGGACTTGTGGCAAATAAAATTTTAAAGTTCAATAACAGTGCGGAATTTACTTTCTCGTGTTCAAAATGAAGTGCGTCCATCATAAAAATGTAAAAGGCAAAACTTTCGTGTAATTAAGCGTAAAAGAAAGGATGAGCAGGTGACGTCTCAGCTTCTTCATAAAAGATTAAAGTAGTAATTTTTAAGGAATGTTGGCTTAAGAAATAAAATTTATTATATATTTACACAATTTGTGCATATAATATATAACGTCAACGCCCCCCTAAAGGGGCGGGATCCAAAAACTGATTTTCCTGTTATTAAGGCTCCAAGTTCAACGCTGACATAAAAATATATAATTTTCTTAACAAAATTATAAAAGAATACATTAAAAATCATGTTCTTTTTTAGAGGTTGGTTTAGTTCTTCTTAGGGGAACTTTTTCCCCCTCTGGCCCGATTCAGCACATTTACGCACTTAAACTGTGCTATCCCTCAAATTTCAAGGGTCTAGCTCTTATCATCTTGATTTCCACAGACGGACGGACGGACATGGTTAAATCGTCTTAGAACTCCTCACTGATCATGAATATATATACTTTGTAGGGTCTTAGATTGATATTTTGCGAAAACAAAACAGAAAACAAAGAAGCAAACAATTATTCGTTTTGAAATCATTTTTAATTTCATACGTTCATTCCCTACATGATACTAAAAATGATTTAATTCCGAAAAATTATTTCTAAAAATACTTTGATTTAATACTTTATATTTCATGTCTGCTTGGCACTAAAGAAATATTTCGACTGAAGCAATGGCATTCATAATTGCATTTTATTGCCTATTTTGTGCGAACTACTTAAATAGAATTTCTTCCTCTATCAGCCCCATTGTGCAATGTAGTTCATATAACAAAACCATTACCCTGACTTTAGATCAAATTACAAGTTTCTCTGTACACGTTTTCCGTTTTATTTTATTCACTATTTTTTTCTGCTCATTCAGCAATTATTTGTGGACATTATCAACGATCTTCTTGTTCAAGTGTGTGAAATAAACAATTTGCTGCCGTTGACTTTATATTAACAGAAATGTACAACAAAAAAAACTATTGAATGTCATAATCAAATATTTGTTTTTGTAAAGCAACAAAACAAACATAAGCATTTTTCGCCTAAACAAATGAGTTTGAAAATATTAAATGACAATGTTGAAAATGGAGTCATGATTGGACGGTGGAACTGTTGTCTGGCGATTGTTAATGAAATGGATATGTTATGGTCAGGGGTAGATAACAAGACACGATAGTTGAATTAAATAAACTGGCTTTTGAAAGCCCGTGTAATAAATGGAATGCGTTTTGGAATTGAAGCTATACAACAACAGTTTGTTTAGTCTACAAAAGAGTATTACTCGTTCCTCTGTGCTTTAGTTTTGAAAAATGTACTGGAAGAAATTTGGACAAAATAATGAAAATGTCATGACTTACGCTGTGCCCCGTTGTGCCTTATATACCAGATGGATAATGTTTACAAACTCCAACGGCACTTAATAAAAATTTACTATCCATTTTTAACACTTCCGTCCATGGAAAAGCTCTTTGTGTGCAACTTTCTGTTGTTCAATATTCACTTTGCCACATTGTGTACATGTGAAATGACTTATTTTGAAGAAAATATTAATAAACTTTTTAAATTTTATTACAACATTTTCTTGTCTTTTACGGCTTTACCAAAGTTTTTATAAGAATGTAGATATTTTTTGAAAGAAGAAGTCCGGTGAAGGCAATATAAATGCAAGTGTTGGTACGGTGCTGAGCATATGAGATTCCTTATGTACGTTACCATTATTTTGCAGAAGACATGGTGTTACAGATTTTTTTTTACTAGTCATGCGATGTGAAAAAATTTGTGAAAATGCTCATTAAATGATCCTTGTGATAAAATTAAATGAGAAGTGTTACGGGCACAAGCAATACACCTTAGAAATCTTTCTTTAAGTTTTATTAAAAAAGTCAACATTTCCGATTAATTTCTGAGTTTTATTTTTTCCTTAGAAAATCAAAGTTATTATTTGGTTTTCTTTATTCTTCACAAAATAAAAGTTACTTTTCGATTTATATTTATTTTTCAGACAATAAAAGTTATTTCTTAATTTTTGTTTATTCCTCACAAAATAAAATTTATTTCATAATTTTTATTTATTCCTCAAATATTAAAAGTTAATTCTATTCATTCTAAAGAAAATACAAGTTATTTTTATTTATTTATTATAAAAGTTATTTCATAATTTTTATATATTCTTCACAAAATAAAATTAATTTGTTGATTTCTTTGTACTCTAAAGAAAATAAGAGTTATTTTTATTTTTTATTTATTCTTTAGAAAATAAAAGTTACTTTTTGATATATATTTATTTCTCAGAAAATAAAGTTTTTTCGCGAAAGAATAAACTTAAGAAAATAAAAGTTATTTCTTCATTTAATAAGAGTACTTTCTTAATTTTTATTTATTCCACAAAAAATAACAAAATGAAATTTATTTCTTGATTTTTATTTATTTCTCACAAAATAAAAGTTATTTCTTAATTTATATTTATTGCTCTGAAAATAAAAGTTATTTCGTGATTTCCATATATTCTGCAGAAAATAAAAGTTGTATCTTGATTTTTTTATTTCTCACAAAATAAAAGTTATTTCTTAATTTATATTTATTGCTCTGAAAATAAAAGTTGTTTCTTGATTTTCAATTATTCTGCGAAAAATAAAAGTTATGTCCTGAGTTTTATTTATTTCTCACAAAATAAAAGTTATTTCTTAATTTATATTTATTGCTCTGAAAATAAAAGTTATTTCTTGATTTTCATATATTCTGCAGAAAATAAAAGTTATATCTTGATTTTTATTTATTTCTCACAAAATAATAGTTATTTCTTAATGTATATTTTTACTCTGAAAATAAAAGTTATTTCTTGATTTTCATATATTCTGCAGAAAATAAAAGTTATATCTTGATTTTTATTTATTTCTCAGAAAATAAAAGTTATTTCTTAATGTGTATTTTTTGCTCTGAAAATAAAAGTTATTTCTTGAGTTTCATATATTCCGCAGAAAATAAAAGTTATATCTTGATTTATATTTATTTCTCACAAAATAAAAGTTATTTCATAATTTATATTTATTGCTCTGAAAATAAAAGTTATTTCTTGATTTTCATATATTCTGCGGAAAATAAAAGTTATTACTTGATTTTTATGTATTTCTCACAAAATAAAAGTTATTTCTTAATGTGTATTTTTTGCTCTGAAAATAAAAGTTATTTCTCGAGTTTCATATATTCTGCAGAAAAAAAAAGTTATACCTTGATTTTTATTTATTTCTCACAAAAAAAAAGTTATTTCTTAATTTATATTTATTGCTCTGAAAATAAAAGTTATTTCTTGATTTTCATTTATTCTGCGGAAAATAAAAGTTATTTCTTGATTTTTATTTATTTCCCACAAAATAAAAGTTATTTCTTAATTTATTGCTCTGAAAATAAAAGTTATTTCTTGTTTTTCATTTATTCTGTGGAAAACAAAAGTTATTTCTTGATTTATAGTTATTTCTCATAAAATAAAAGTTATTTCTTGATTTTTATTTATTTTTCACAAAATAAAAGTTATTTCTTAATTTATATTTTTACTCTGAAAATAAAAGTTATTTTTTGATTTTTATTTGTTTCCCACAAAATAAAAGTCATTTCTTAATTTATATTTATTGCTCTGAAAATAAAAGTTATTTCATGATTTTTATTTATTCCACACAAAATAAAAATTATATCTTAATTTATATTTTTTGCTCTGAAAATAAAAGTTATTTCTTGATTTTTATTTATTCTGCAGAAAATAAAAGTTATTTCTTAATTTTTATGTGTTCCCCAGAAAATAAAATGTAGTTCTTAATTTTTGATTATTCCTCAGAATTTCATTTTATTGAGTAAATTATTATTTTGTGCCTTATTTTCTGTAATGCATTAAAAATCAAGAGAATATATTAAAGAGAAATGTAAAAAATTTCGGAGGACTATTCATTCACAAAAGGGAGTTTTATTTTAGCATGAAATTATTCACAAGGAATTTCTTCACACGATTGCAAAGACTTTCTAGTGAAAATGTATTCTATCAGGATTCATATTTCGCTGTAAGAAAAATATAATATATCGCATAACAATGAAAATTTCAAGATCTTGTTATTTTGCAGATCTTGCATTTTAGCATCGTGAAGTCGAAACCCTATCTCAGATATATCAAGTGACGTGTGCAAATATTAGTTTAGCATTTTATTATCTCAGCAATCATACTGGTAGTGCATTTCACTTGCCTCAATACTTATACATTTGTAAATGTCATAGGATTTTCCATGTAAACACTCTATAAAGTGACAGCTTTAGGAATCTTTTTGTAAATAAAGTGAACCAAAGATTGCAAACGCTATAAAATTCAAACTGATATAAAATCTTGAATGAAAAATGTTTATTTTTACTTTTGTCAGTAGCTGTAAACTTGCAGAAGCAACAATATTCAAAACAAAAAACTTTTTTTTTTTAATTAAAAAAGATTTTAAAACACAATTTGAGATTGTTTTATAACCTTTTTGCACAAGGAAATCCTTATCTGACCACACTCACACACACACATAAGAAAACACTTTTCGGCATATAATCACTCGCATGTACATTTACAATCACTTTTTGTCCAAAAAACAATGTACAAAATAGGTTTGGAAGATTGACTGTAAATAAAAATATATTGAATTACAAAGAAACTGAAAAAGAGTACGAAGTGAAAGTTTAAAGAAAAGTTTAGTGAAGCATAACTGGTCACAGAAACTCATGTTGGTTCGTAAAAAGTATGCACAAGCAGTTCGAAAAATGTTTAAGGGCAAAGTGATGGCAATTGAAAAAGTTTTTATTTTGAAATCGCACAGAAAAACAAAAGTAGAAGACAAACGTTTCTAATAAAGGCACTCACATAAAGATGTTTTCATCGCATTTACTGAGCAGACTGCGATTTATATCCTCCCGAATTGAAGTACATTGGGCTTGTTCGTTAATAAGTCATTGCGTTGTAAAGGAAAATTTAAATGCTTATATTCTACGCATAGCAAAGACTATCTCGAAGTTTATGAATACGATGCACAACAGAGATGCGTCTACGACCAGACCTATACAATTCAACATTCATTTATACATACAATTTAAAAATTTTATTCATAAAAAAAGTATTTAGTAATTATTATTCTCAAATTCTATTTTCTATTTGAATTAATTACGCAACTTCTGCTACAAAAGGATTGTTTTATTGCCCCACTTTTGAAACCATTTATCATCTTTAAAACAAACTTTTGCTATTTAACTTTCCGTGTTCAAGTAAAACAGAAAAGAAATAATAAACCTGACATAAACTTAATTTAGTAAAACGTATTTTCCTTCTATTCTTTGCAGCTGCAACATCAGCTTCATTATAATTGGTTTTGAGCAAAAAGACTTAAATTTCACATCTCTACTGAAATATTTGTGTGATGGTCTTTTAGTGTTTAATTGTATTTATTTTTTTTTTCATTTTCCTAATTTATTTTTCGATATACGAAAGCAGTTGGGAAAAAAGTTTTCGTTCAGGTTGCACAGTTTTTATTAGTTGATAACAAAAAGTTTTCAATTAACTAGAACAATAAACACCTTCAGAGCTATTCTTAAGTTCAAAATAGATTCTTTAAAACAAAATAGTTTCTTTTGCTTTCTTAGCACTCAATGTGTTAAGACAAATTTCAAAACAATTTCTTTACTGAAGAATATATTTATGTAACACTTATTTACTATTTTTATTATTATTTTATTTTATTTTTTTGTTAATCCCTTAAGAGCATTAAATGTTTAATAAAACACAACGTAAAAAGCTGATTTTAAGTATTTTACGATGAAAAACATATGGACAGGCAAATAATACTAATAAACTGGAAAGCTACTGTGTAACTTCGCATAGATTTTTTTATTAATTACATTGTGTACGAGTGTGCGACATCTGGTGGATAAACCTAATACTAATACAGTGCTGCCAACCGTTCTTTTAGATTAGCTCTTATTTCCGAAAGTTGCTGCTCACTTTTCTGGCAGAACTCAAAACCGGTGTAATTTGTTGACAAAAAAAAAACAGAAATTCCACAATGAAATTACCTTTAAGTCAGGAAGAAGCTTTTATTATCATGGAGGTCGTTTTAGAAATATAATTTTTTATTTTTATTTCTTACTTAATTTTTTGTTTATAGTAATTAATAATTTTTTTGGCAACATTTCGTAATATTTATTTGTTTCAAACTGCATAAAATTTACAAAATACACTTATGCTGTTAATTTGTTATATGTGAGGCGCAAAATAGAAAAGGGCCTAAGGGTAAAAACCGGTTTTGTTCAGGAGAGCCATTTTAAAGATTCAAATACGTGTATCTTTGGTGTACCATCACTTCATAAAATGCGCATATCTCTGGGAGGGAACACTTTTGGGGCATGGGATCGGTCTCATTCGATGCTCAGATGTTGTCCACATCAAAAAAAAATAATAATAAAAATTGATTTTATTTACCCTTAGGTCCCTTTCTCTATGCGCAATTCTATATATGTATAGAATTTCTCTTTCTCTTTCTATATATGTATAGAAAACAAATTTCCAAACTAAACAAGCCCATAAGATGTGTTAGAATCGTAAGGAATTCTCAGCTAGAACTATATTATAAAACAGAAAAGATTATTTATATCAAAGGCGCTCTTACACCACAATCTGGTGGCATATTATGCGGAACAGAAAAGACAAAAGCAGCAGTTGTTATGACCTTGACGTGAAAGAGATAGTGGCGATCTTCCCTTCAACAAATCCCAAAGTCATCCCAGAACTAAATATATTTGTAACGCGTTTACGTTTCTTAATAAAAATGGTTTAAATTCCTCAATTTCAATAATATATCCTTTTATCGTTAACTTACACATTTTATTAGCCATCTCTGCTTTCATAAATAATACAGCTGCTCTGTTAATATTAAAGTGTGCTTATTTTCATTTTGTATCCTTATTTTCTATTGCCATTTTAATATGCATCAAGATTTTGATAATAACTTTTAAGGCTCAAAATTAGTTGCCTAAAGAGTTTGTGGTTCATTAAAAAAATGTACCACAATTATTAGCAAATGTTTACAAAAGTAAAATATTCTTAACATATTCTTTTTTATCCCAAGACTGCTATCAAAAAAAATTAATTCTGGCAATAAGAACAAGCCTGTGGGTACTTTTCCCAAAACAATTCAATTAATTGCTGCACAAAAAAAAGGAATATTTTATAACCACAAAAATTCTTAAATGAAAAAAATATCACTTTTTTTAAAGCAAAAAATTAACAAAAATTAAAGTAAACCACAATGTGTTTGTTTGCATTGTAAATTTAAAGACAATAGGAAACAGTGGCTGGTGTGTTGTAGTTTGAAAGGTTCAAACTTTCTAAAACCAAAACCTTAAATTAATGCAGAGAATAATGCCATAGAATAAGTCATAAAAATTGTCATGGGAACAGATGAGTATTAAATATGTTGCTTAATATTTTAGCAACACAACCAGAGTATAAAAATAACGTGTCTCAAATCAGGCACTCATCGTCTGAATTGATTATATTGAAATCACTAGAACACATGTCATTCTCTGATGATATTTCTTTAATATAAACATTCAATTATGAGGTGGAGGACGACTCACATGTCATATTTGAGTGTGAGCGGTACGAGACGGTTAGGAGGGCATAACCACTTTTGCTTGGGCATACGTCTGTTGTCGACTTTTTCCGTCGGGAGCGGGTAGAAAATTACATGGTACTGGTAGAATTTCTTAGGGAAATAGGAATTAGTTTGTAGCACGGCATTGCGTGCGAATTGGTGGTGGCGGAATAGTTTTAGGACTGGCCAAATAATTCTTCAGTCGATGATTGAAGTAACGAAAAAGGAGGAAAAAAAAATAAACATTCAATTAACTGGTTCTAAATATTCAATTGAGAAATGCAAATTTCGGCTTTAATATGGGCAGAAAAATTAAATCCAACCGATGTTAGACAAGACTAAAGGTAGCGAAAGCAAACAGCCAACGACTAAAATCATTGAAAGGCTAAATTGCAATGATTTCGAAGAGTTGATAGAAATAAAACGTGGTCTAAAAATGCTACTAGCGGCTCTTAACATCAGTAACGAAGTCTAAGACGATTTAGAAATGCCCTTACGCCCGTCTGTGGAAAACACGATATAGTTTGTTTTTGCACTCCAACCCGTTTAGTGGGCGTTGAAGTTACATGTTATATGAAAAAATAGTGTAAATTTTGAACAAATTTGGGAGATTTACATTGTAGTCATAAAGTCATAAGTCATAAAATAATAGCACTAAAAATATGACTAGTGTGAACAACCCGTCATAACTTACGCTGCAATAACACATGCAAGTAGTGGCATGCCATTGTTGTATACGTATTATCATCGAAAAATTATTCGAAATAGTCGAATCTCATGCAATTTGCTTTTCTGTTTACACATGCCATTGTTAGTTCATTTTCAAAATGACGTGGAAGCGTAAACTTCAAAAAATATTTTGTTGGCTCAATTTTGATTCCATTTCAACTTTTTGTTTTGTTTGTTATTTAGAATTACCGAGTTCACCATATAGGCGCATTTTCGGGGAAAGGGTTAGCATATACATATTATTAATAATGTTATTTTAATAATATTAATACTCTTTAATTAACAAACTTGCTATTTTTTAAATCGAATTTGTTTTTAAATCTCAGAAAGACATGATAAATATTCCAAGGCACAAAGGAAAGTCAACATCAGTTTTATTCAACTTAACCGGAAGAGCAGAACGGCTGTTTTCGAAAGACGCAACCCTTTTATCATCAGTGCTCATGTGTATTGTGTTTGTCACCACTTATTAGATGGCTTAGTTGAATGTGATAACAGTTCCTATTAACACAAATTTTATTGTGAAAAAGGATACGAGAACTGTATCAAAAAAAAAATGTTTTCACTTGTATATATTTAGTTTTTGCGATTTAGTTCTCTTTTAATTTTTTTTATGTTATAAAAATGTGATTTAATGTACAGACATATAGGAATGAATAATTTTTTAGCCGTTTTTTAATCGTGAATCATTTATAAGTTACGGCGGCAAACATATACTACTATCGCCGTCTCGCCTAAAGATTTTCAACCGTTCGACTCAGATCTCTAGAGATATTTTATGACAAAACAAAAACATGCCTGAAAGAGTGCTATTATATTATGACATTTTTTTTTTGCATGCAGCACAACAACAACTTGTTTAAACTGGTCTAAAATATTATTACTTTATGACAATATGACTAAATAGCACACAGTGTGAATACCCCAATTGTATTCCTTAAACCTACATTCCTTAAAATTTTAATTTATTAAAATAGATAAATGAAATTTATTTGTTTCTCAGATGGTTTTCAGAAGTGCATAAGATAAGAGGTTTTTAGCTTTTCAAAACTATGGTTAAAGTCTACTGATGATTTGGTAAAGCACCAATGGAATGCCTATAGACATTGCTTGACCACCAACAAATAAATGGCATTCAAAATAGTATTGTGACAACAATGTGTCAAATAAAATTTTCATAACAGTTTAAAATAGATAAGTTTTTATGCTGGCGGAAGGGTGTCTCAGTCATGCTCCTCTCAACACATTGTAAACGATGGTATTAAAATAAAGTATTTTCTTGTTTACTTAAGTCAAATACCATAAAAATTTAAATTTTCTTAAGAATCAAATTAGAGTTTTTATTTATTTAATAAATAAAATAAATAAATAAAATTAATAAATATATGGAGGGTATTTAAAATTAGACCCATTCGAATCATTTAAGGAATCGCATGCCGATAGCCGTATTCTTCTTATCTCTTGATATCATCTACTGTGTTAATATTTTCTATTGTGTAAGTGCAACATGTGGAAGCAATTTGGCCTCTTTAGCAATGGGGCCGGCCTGCTTCAGCACAAATTTATAATAGTTTATTTTAATAAAATTTCTATTGGGCAATAGAATAAATTAAGACAATTATAAAATAAATGAAAGCTTTTCTTCGGCTTTTTTAAATGTATAAAAATTAATTTTATTTTATTTTATGTTTTTTGCTTGTGTTTAGAAAGTATGTTAAAAATGGTTACAGCTGTTACGTTACTTTATGATTGCTTTCTTGATTTTTGTTTTTTTTTTTTTTTGGGAAATATTTTTTCCTATCGCTTTACTGTTTGTAATTTTAGCGTGACCTTAAGGCAAATCATATGCATTTCTAGCATGTGGATTCAAAATCACTTGCTGAGCTGTGCTGATCCAACAACACCCACTTACCACTCCCTTAACATGCTGTTGCTGGTTGGTTGGTTGGCTGGTACCAGTCAAATATAGAACACAGTTAAATTTTAAGACGGCCATAAAACAAAAACACAACGAAAACTAAGAAATTGTATTTAAATGGTCTTATAACTCCCATGGCGTGTTCTAGAAAATGGTCCATTGTAATAAACTCAAGTTGTTTTTTGTTGTTGTTGTTGTTTTTTATCGACTCTATGTTGGTTGCTTCACTGGCAGTCTTGGCTTGCGTTGACTTGGCCCAAATTGTTTCATCGAAATTTGTTATTTTTGTTTCCTCTTCATCTATTAGCAGCATTTGCAATTTTTTTTTTTTTTTTTTTGTTTAAAAGTAATAGAGGCATTTGTTTGCAGTATCTATTCTGGTAATTGTTATTATAGCTTGGAATAGAAATAAGTATCAACGCGTATATAAAAAGCAACGAAATGCAGAACAATTTCATAAGTAGGGTAATAATATCAAACTCGTTATATTTTAAATTCTTGCTGAAAAAAAAAACAATAAATTTTAATGAGTTCATAGTAAAAGAATAAGACAGCACCTACTGAGGAATAAAAGAAATATCTATATAAGAAGTATAAAAATAATAGAAATTAACACTCGAAATAAATTCCATTATAAGCTGTTAATAAATGTATTGCAGACAAATCGTAATAAATAAATAGCACATTAAAGATGTATGTGTATCCCAAGCTTTTTTATTCCATTGTAGAAAAATTGCACCACACAATAGGAAGGCAGTTTAATAAGTTACCGGCTTCTTGGGTGTCCCGCCTCTTAAGTGATGTGATTGGGAACTCCACTTCTGTCAGTTGACTGCTGTTGAAACTAAAATAAACAAAATAATTTAGTCTGTGTTTGATAATCAAAAGTGATAGTTTAAATTCTTGATAAAGCAAAATAGAAAATAAACCATTGACCAGAATAGTATTAATCAAGTTCTTGCATTACATTTGATAAGAATTCTTGGAATTATCTCTACAATAGTGTAAAACCCATCATCGTTAATGAGTGCTGTCTGCCCGAAGTGTTACATTAAGAAGCAACAAATTTTCAGCATTTCTACGAACAGACAATTTGCGTTTTGGCTTCATTGTGCTGTCGTTATTCTGGCACAGTTGAATGACTTTTTGTTCACACAATTCAATCAAGCAAAAAGCATTTGATAATTTTCTGTGTGCTTTATTGAAAATTAATGCCTTTACAAAGACTGGTGCGTTTAATGGAGGGTGGGGTGGTGTGCGGCAAAGTATTCAATTGTATGTTTAATCACTAGTTTCATCTGGTCGCATACAGCTGCTTGTTAAGAAAAGCTCACAAGAAAAATTGTGAAGGCTTAAAACGCACGATCTCGGTGGTCAGTTCACTTCAGCTCCACATGAGGCGAACATCCTTCAAATCGCTCGTACAATTGAAACCACATGTCATTTGTGTCCAGATCAACTAATGACAGCCAAAAGAAATTGATAATCATAAAGGGTTCGCCATCTAACATTTTCTTTTCAACTAGTGCTTATTTCGTGAATGGTAACACTTAGCTCATGTCTGATCTGACAGATAATTAGTTGTATCCTTCCGCTAAACGAATATGGTTGTGTATACGCTTGAACAACGCTGGAAAATATGGGCCTGCGATCAACTTACAGAAGATGCCGATTTTTTCAAAAAAATCATATTTTCAGCTTAAGCTCATTTTGATTTTGGCGGGTGTGTAAACAAGCAAAATTGTCGCATTTGGGCCACAGAAACCCCGCACGCATACATTGAAAAGCCGACGCACCCACCCAAAACGAGTCACTGTTTGGTGCGGATTTTGGTCCAGAGGCATAATTGGGCCATTTTTCTTCGAAAATGAACAAGGAGTGGCCGTTACAGTCAATGGCGAACGAACTTTTGTTCACAAAAATTGAGGAGGAGGATATTGGCAACATTTGGTTTCAACAGGACGGCGCTGCGTGCCACACAGCCGAAGCTACACTCGATGTTTTGCGGCCTGTTTTTAAAGATCGCATTATCAGCTGCAGAGCTGATGTCGTTTGGCCACCTCGGAGCAGCGATTTGACACCGTTGTACTATTATTTGTATGGTGCCGTCAAAGATAAGTGTTACGCCGACAAGCCAGAGACAATTGACGCTTTAAAGGCGAATGTTCGCGAAGCCATTGGTGAAATACAGCTGCACACAATCAATAATGTGCTTAAAAATTGGATCGATCGTGTAGGCTACTGCATGGCCAGCCGAGGCAGCCATTTGTATAACCGGAAGTATTGTACTTTCAAATAAAAAAAGAAATTTGAGAAAATATTGAGTAGTTTTTTTTATAGCATTTAAAAAAAAAGAAGTTATTTGGCCGACCCTTTAGATATATTTATGTATATAGTGCTTGCCTTTGACAAAGATTTCCTAGTCAACTTCGTGCTCTAAGAAATGTGAACCGATGATGCCACCCGCCCAAAGTTC
This sequence comes from Linnaemya tessellans, assembly GCA_951800035.1. Classification (NCBI taxonomy): domain Eukaryota; kingdom Metazoa; phylum Arthropoda; class Insecta; order Diptera; family Tachinidae; genus Linnaemya; species Linnaemya tessellans. Next base: position 116,993,138 of record OX637535.1, read on the forward strand.
AAACCAAACAGTGACTTTTTCGGGATGTATTGGACGATCCTGGATTTCAAGCAGATTATTGTCGTCCCAAAATTTTACAATTTTGTTTGTTCAACCCATTCAACCAGAAATGGGCCTGGCCTCTTGGCCGAAGGAATTTTTTTGTTATTATTTTTATTTTTTTTTTAATCATGCGGTACGTTCCCGAAACAGAACACCCATTTTGATAGAACAATTTTATTATTTGCACGTGTTGTTGAATGCCATATTTGTCCATAATGATTTCAGAAAACAAAAATGTATAAATAATTTAGCGGATAGAGCTTCAATAAGGCGGTCGTTATCAGCTGTCAAAGCTCCGAAGTCCCTGCTGGAAGACTCTTCATAATTTGTTTGTACATAAAAGAGCCATAAGTTCCTATTTTTTTTTTTACTTCAGGAAGAATCAAATTGGCATTAAAAACCTAAAAACTCAAAAATTCTATTCCAATGCTGGACAATCGTTTTTTTAGTACATAAAAGTAAGCAAAATGGCTACCTTTTTGTTTGTTTGTGCCTAAAACTATTTTATGCTGCAGAGAGAAAAAAATTGGCATTGCAATTCTAAAAAAATAAATTTTCTCCATTGAGTTTTTTTATACATAAAATTAATCAAATAAATTACTATTTTTGGTTTTTTCTGTGATTTAACTCTATTTTAGACTTCAGAGTGAATAGAATTGGCATTAAAATTTCCAAAAAAAAATTTTTGTTTTTTTTTTTATTTAATAATAGTATTTATAATACTTTAAAATTATTCAAATACATATAATTATTTTTACAAATTTTTCTTTACAAAATATGATTAACTATATCATTTTTAACAAATTTTACTATATTTCTCCTATATATATTAATATTTCTTTCTGTTTTTGTAGTATCTGGTGGAAAATTGTACAATTTTAGTCTTTTGTAGAACAGAGATCGTTGCCTTGCTGTTGTTGTCACCCTTGGTAGTCAAAAACCCGTTTCCAGCGTTGAACAATTCGAAGTTTTGTTTGGTACACAAAAATTACCAACTTTTTTTCTTTGTAATACATTTTATTCCAATCAAACTATTTGTTATGCCAAACTTGAAGAGCACCCCTTCAAAAATTTTCTCATATACACAAAATCAAACTTAATCTTGCAACGTAGTTTTTTAATCAACATTTTCGTAATCATGACTAATCAGGGTTCCCATCGTCTGGGTCATTACATTGTACATCAAATAGCAATAAAATACGTAAGCATTAAAGTTGTTGCCGCATAATAGCTTGCGTAAAATTTCAGCTGACAATTTGATTGACGAAATGGCTGACAGACTAATGAACTCAGTGACGGATGGTTAAATAAGTAAATGCCAGGATTTACAATAAGAGAAATTCTTAATGTCTTTTTTGTTCTGGCTGTCTTGTGTTTTACTTGCCAGGTTTTTGCATCTCCTTATTGCTGTAAAGGGTGTTTTTTATAGAGTGATACAACTTTGAGTTGGCATCACTGCTTTATTTGACCACCCATTTAACAGCTGATAGTTGCTTTTTGTTTAGTTTTCTTCGACATTTCATTATGGAGCAACGCGTGCAAATTGAGGAAATTTTTAATCGAAATAATGGTTCTATTCGTCAAATTCATCGTACACTTCTTCCATTTTATGGCGTACATAATCGTCCTTCAAAGAACAATAGAGCGTTTTCGGACCACATTTACTGTTACTGATAATGTGCATCGCGTGAGGCGCCAAACAGTGCGCACTGAAGAAGCTGTAGCTTCTGTACAGGAAAATATTGAAGTTAATCCTCATCAATCAATTCGTCGCCGTCCTCAGCAGCTGGGATTGTCGCCTTCCACTTTATAGACGATTTTTTTAGTTGTTGAAAATTGGTGTTCCAGATTGCGCCTTGTACGCGCCAGCCGTGGCGGCCACATGACCGAAATCATATTTAAACATTAATGTCGACATCATTGATATCAAAAATATGTTTTATTACGATTTAAACTTGCATCACTCTATAAAAAACACCCGATATATAACATACTAAATACATTTCATGTGAATAGGCATTCTTTTTAACATTAAATGTTCAAACCTGGTGTTTCATTAACTCTCGTACCATTTTACACAAGTAAATTGTTTTTGCTATCAAAATTACAAAATGATCTGTTTTGTAAACAACACACATTCAACGATTCATATACTCGTACACAGTACAAAAAGTCTTCAAATCTTTTCAATGCGGCAACGTCGAAAGATTCGAATGCTGTAAATATTCATATCATTTGAATAGATCTGTGTTACGCAAACACTGAGGCAGAGGCCGAAAAACTATTTCCATTGACGCCTTAAACATTTTTTTTATGCTTTAAAAATTATGATGCTTTTTAACAAACATAAAATCAAACACATTGAAGCACTCCCCTTTAATATATAACACTTCTGTGATAATAAAACTAATTTAACAGCATGACTGCATTAACATTCTTATGCTAAGGAAAATGAAAGCAAACAAAAAATAAAAAATAAAATTCAAGAGGATGCATAATTATGCACACATTTCTTTAAGTGTATTTAGGGAAGAGCTTTCTTTCTTGTTTGCTTGTCTGGCACTGGCCCCTAAACGAGATGCAATGAAAATTCTATTAGCCAAATAAATTGTCATTATTTTCCATATGAAAGCAATACAAGCGACTGATTGACTGCCACAATGAATGTCTAATATATTGAATTTACTTAAGTGCTTAAATATACGAGTTTGATTGAGTTTGTGTTTTAGGAGAACCTTTAGGAAGAGCTCTTATATGCGATTTTTATGATTATGGATATTTTGAAGTACTTCTTCCATCTTTATGAAGGTCATTACAACTGTCTGTCTCTTTCAATTTAATGAGTTTGTTTTGTTAAGTAATTTTTAAGTGGATCATTTTATATTGTGTTGACTTGGGATAAGAGTATTTCTTAGATTATTCCATTTCGTTTGACGAAATGTTTTTGTCATAAAAATGTAATTAACGATGTTAAGTGCGAAATTCAAATAGATGGGAAATGATAAAAAGACAAGAAAATATTTAATTAAATTATGAAATAAATATTTTTGACAGCAATAGACAAGATAAGAATTCGTAAAATCATACTTGGAATATTACAACATCATGGGCCAAATTACAGTATTTGATACCGAATGAAATTTCCATACAATTGAAATACAAATTTCGTTCGATATCGAGTGCCGTAATTTGCTCCCAGGGTAAAAACTCGTTGACGATAAAAAATATCTGCTGTAAATTCTAATGGGGTCTTGTAAAAAATATCTTTGGTAGGGTGAATTCACACAACAGCAGAGAATATGTTTTTCTTTTCTGTTTTATTTAAGCATATTAAATAATAGATTAAAAGATTTTTGTTGAATTCTTAAGGACAATCATAAAAAATTGTTTTGAAATAATAGTTTCAAAAACTTTCCTTTCTTTGTAGACTCTCCTCCCATACCGCACCCGTGTGACAACGTCAAATGTCCCTCATTATCAGAGCTTTCGTGCCCCTCCGATAGTAATATTCGTGAACTAATTGCCGAACCGCTGATAGCTGTGGAAAATGAACAGGAGTTATTTAATAATCTCCACAATGCAACTGAGATTACGGAGGAGTTGTTCTCCCAGTGCTGCCTGAATAAGAAGTGCATCTGTAAACTGTGTCACATACCCGACTGCCACAAACCAGGCGATGTAGTGGTAGAACTAATGCCAGAATCTAATGACATGCCCGGCTTTTGCTGTGGCAAGTATGAGTGTCAAAAGGAGCCCAATTGCACGGAAATACAGAATACCGATCATATATGGCTGACCAACTGCCAGCGCTGCAAATGCTATGGCGGCCACAGTTTGTGCCATCAAAGTTGCGACGAGGGTATCAAGAAGCCAGCCATGTGCCACTCAGAGAACTCCAACACTTTCTATGAACACGGTCAGAGTTGGCGTAATGGTTGCTACGACTGCGAGTGTGTAAACGGCGAGACGAATTGTATGATAACTTTTTGCAAGGGTTTAAGTTGTCCCAAAAGTCGTCAAGTACAATTAAAGGACAGTTGCTGTCCTGTTTGTTGGCCTAAGGGCTTTGCCATGCCCAATGCTGAAGAGGAATATGATGAAGAAGGTGAACAGGAGGAGCATCGTGATAATGAAATAGAAGTGGGCCACCATTATGATAACAGTGAGGATTATACGGAAACTGAGGATCAGGTGGAACCAGATATAGAGCTAAAGCCCATCAATGAATTGGCAAAAGCAGAAAATACTTCTACTACTACCACTGCCACTAGCAGCGCAAGCACAACTACGGCTACAACAACTACCACAAGCACAACGGCAAGGCCTACACTAACTCAGGCTGCAACAACCACAGCTGCTGCGAAAATTGCAACACCAGGCAATACCAGTATTCCCTGTAAAATAGAAAGTACTTCAAGCACTACACCTGAACCCTGCAGCCGTCACGAAGTGCCAGCCACTTATCAAGTTTATCCCCAAGTCGTCGAACTAATGCGCTACAGCCAACACAACAATCTGCTCTACACTATAATCGGCTGCCTTTCCGTCATTGTTGTCATCTTAGCTGCCTGGAATATACACCTAAAAGCCAAGCAAAGATCTTATCGACCAGTTTCCAACATCGATGACAATTTCAATCGAATGTCTTCTAATATTAAGAAAATGAACGATTATGTTTAAGTCTAAGTGGCGTACTAAAGCAGCTAAATGAAAATACTATAACAATAAGCGTAAGTAAGTTAAGGTGTATAGATTAGGACTACAGCCCCCTAAGAGCTTTATTTATTTCACTCACACCTATTTAGACCAGTTTTTACTTAGCTGAGGATCTCAAAAAAAACAAAAAACGAAATTTTCTAAAAAAAAATATTCAAATATGTCATTTCAAAACGATTTACGTAACAATTAAATTATAAAACAAATTTATTACAAAAAAGTATTCAATGGTTTCCTAAATTTTAGTTAAAATTTTTTTTTTATATTAGCTTTAAAGTAAAAATTATTTAAAAACCCCACCAGCTTCAATAATTTCTTATTCACACTTCCTGCAGTAAAAAAAGTTAAACCTCAGTAATAAAACATTTTGTGGTGATCGTTACCGGGGAAGCACTTTTTCATAGCAAATGCAACCCTCAACAGTGAGACAAGATTTTATTACATGATATTTATTTTGACTTTAAAGAAATACCTGTTGGCATAAAAATATTTATGAAGGAATATTTATTACTCTGTGGGACATATAAAAAAAATCAGTAACCAGGAACAAGATTTCAAAACCAAATGGTTTTATAAAGATGTAACTAATCCACCCTATTCTGTAACTATTTGTCTATTTGTCGACGTCGAAAGTAGGACAGTATCAAAAATAGTGTAATTATTTTGGCATTTTTTAACAGCCTCTAGCCACTTTGTAGCCCTTTAAGAATAGTTTGAGACCATCAACAGAACTCACTTGTTCACCATAACAACGAGTATCAAAGTATCCAATTTCTGATACTGTCTTGACGCTGACGTCGACACATAGTTACAGAATAAGGGGAATTATTTTTTTGATGTGTTAACATCTATACGCGCGCCTCTAGGGCAGTAAACTATGAGTTTCAATACATACGCAAGTGTAAGAGTTTGTTTGTTTGTTGTTGTTGCTTGGCAGTCGGTATTGAAAGTGATTATTGGGCGATTTTCATATAATTTTCCCACGCGATTTTCTCCGGAAATTCATAGCTGATTTTATTATTTTTTGGATTAAAACGCTAGGGCAGGTTTCGACGAAGAGTTTAGGCCAAAAATTAAGGCGATCCGATATCGGCGAGCGGAGATTTAAGTGTTTTAATTCGGAGTATTAATTTGGAGTAATATTAAAAAAGTGTTTTATGTTGATCTTCGGTTTTGTCTTATGCATAGCAAAGAGAATAGTGACGTGGTTATACGTACATATATAAAAATGAGATAGCAAGACAGCAACGTATGTATGTAGCTTATGTACAAACATAACAATGTATGTATGTACATTTGTCTGTTGCTTTGCATTCTCTTTGTTTTTTGTGGGTTTAATATAAAATAAATAAACAAAAAGGTGTTAACACATCGCCCGTGAGTTCGAACACTCATTGATTTTTTTAAATAAAAAATATCACTAAAACAATGCTGTTGTTACTTGATCTTGCTCGTCAAATGCTATAAAAAAGTTGCTTCTCCATAACGCCTGCGAAGACAATAAATAACGTGAATAATAAATGATTTCTAATAGTGATCAATTGAGATTTTACTACCCCAAAGCATTTGAAAATGGAACATAAATTCTGAGTAAAAAAATGAAATACAACATATTGATGACATCCACAAATAATTAAAACAAAGATAAAATTCTACCCCGCCTTGAATTTTTTTAAACCAAATTGCCTCATAAATAGCGGAGTTCTGATTGCACATGGAATTTGACAGCCTCCTTAAAAATAAGAAAAATTTCCTCAATTGTATTGTATTTTGTACTAAATATTCTCTTAGAACACCACAAATAATGAATTGCGGCAACAGTAACATAGTCTCCTTTGTTGTCATCAAGTCCATTAAAATTGCAGTTGACTAGGAGGACATCAGTGTTAAGTGATTGGCCTCATTACTAAATCGTTTTAAGTATTTTTATAAGAAAGACAAATTGCCAGCCACATTTCATTATTCAATGAACATTTATTTGTATTGAAATTGGGTATTTTAAAACGGCCCATCCATTATACAATATAATTGTACATCTTAATCATGATATTATTTCCATTTTGCCCTATATCTTGCAAATAAGTGGCACAATATTTTCAAATAAAATATGGCGCAATTTGCTTACAATAAAAAGTGAACATAACCTATAAACAAAACAACAGCATATGGAGTAGTAAATTGCGAGGTTGCGTTTATTAAAAGTTTTGGTTCAATTTAAAATAAAAATATTTATAACTAATTAATTATAAATAAAAATGTTAAACGACTTGAGTGATGAAGAAGAGGTTTGCGTAAAATATTGTACAATGTAGCCAACACATTTCACTGTATAATGCACTTCTTTTGGTTTGTACAATAAAAATCAAAAGTCTTTTGATTTCTGCCAATATATTGTGCCACCTTTGAAAAGGACATACACATGGGCGATATGATTGCACAATTATATTGCAAGTGGGTGGGCCGCTAGACCGGTTTAGAAATTATTGATTATTTTGCAAATTTGCTAGCTGTCCTTTTGTCGCACACAAGATTGTCGAACACACAAATTGTTGCAAAAGAAAAACCTGCATATCGCAGGAACGGTTGAGGCTATTAGAACACATTTTGCACCATGAGTTAGCTTGAGAAAAGGACTATAGTTTTGCCGCAGAAAGTTTTCGCTTATCGCCATGCCCACTTGGTTTATTTTACCAATATATCATAAACGCCCTAAAAACCCAAAATCTTGTGGGCGTGGCACTTTTTTTTAAATTATCAGCAAATAGACCATTTTAATATCTATAATTTTAAAAAATTTTATTAATGTAGCTTGTTTTATGTAAAAGTTATAAGGCTACCACAATAATAATTGCGAAATTGAAAATGTTTGAAAAATTTACCAAAATTATCGTATCAAAATCGAGCTGTAGTTGGATTCCATAATCGAATAATTTTTAAACCTTAATATCTCGCAAACTAGTGGAGCTTTTGGACCAGAATTTCCACTAGGGTTTAGTTTTGGACAAGGGCTAAAATTCTGTAGAACATTGTTACCTCCCAACGCCACGCCCACTATGTTTTTTAAAGCAATATATCATAAACACCTTGATTACTCAAAAGTTAATGGGCGTGGTACTCCAGTTTAACTTGCCAGCAGCTATCGCTTTGTCAACTTTTAATGCTGTAGCTTATTCGGAGACAAAGTTATAGGGCGACGAGAAAGGCAACGAGCAGCGCCATACGCAGTAAAAAAAAATCCTTGTTGGATTTACTTTTAAAACTGTATATCTCAGGAATGGTGGACGCTATTACAACACAATTTGCACCATGGGCTAGCTTTAGAAAAAGGCTGTAGTTATGCAGAAGAAACTATAATAATTTTCAATAATATTTCTATACTTAATACCCTCCTCCTTCGTTGCAACTGTTTGCCAGTGAAGTAAAAATTTAAATAGCTACAAAAAATCCTGTACCTTCAAATCTCAGTTCAACTCTGCTCTCAATACTACTATTAAGCGGCATGGCCACACATCAAACTGATGCTTCAAACTTGTGTATGTGTTGATAAAATTCAGTTTGAGAGTGAAAATATAAAATGTTTTGATATTCTTCAAACTCACATCAAACCATACGTGTGAGTTTTTTTCACTAACACTATCAAAGAAAAGCAGAGTTTAAAGCGTCAGTTTGATGTGTGACCATGCCGCTTTAAGTCGTTTCTACATCTGGGTCAATACAATGCATATGTGGGGGTCATCCCTGCTGGTGGTACAGGAGAAAATTCGATAGGGTATCCAAGAAAAATTACCTCAATCAACTCTTTTCACACAGACCAAATTTATTTTTAACAGCAAACTAATAGTTCTTTTTTTTGATTACTCGTATATGATACTTCGTCTGCTATGTTGTGACTATCTTCCATCCAACAGTAACGTTCGCTGGCTAAAGTAATTAAATACAATTGATGGGAATATACTGAAGAACATCTCATTTGAGTTATCAATGATTTTAGGAGTTGAAATCTAAGTAGATGTGAGCTTGCTAAGCCATAGCAGTGTTCAAGTTGCTTTAATACAACATTTTCTTGTTTCGATGATGCTTAATGAAACAAGAATAGTTAATGTTCAGAATATTTAATATTTTGTCGTTACATTAAATTGGCATAAGCTATTACTTTTCATGGGAAATCATTTATTATTCATAATAAATAATTAATACAAAAAGCTATACGATATTGTTATTCTCTATAAGTAAAAATAGATTTTTATAAAGATTTGTTAAAGAAAATATGTAATTTGTAAAAATGAAAACCCTTATATAAATCCAAATAGAAAACAATATTAACCTAAAATATTTAACTATTATTTATGTGATATTTATTAATAAGTCAGAAAAAAAACTAAGTGAACGACAGACATGTTTTGTTTTAATATAGTACATATAACGAGCGATTTAAACAATTAAATATAAATTACATACATGCAATAACATTTAAACTCAAAACGAATTAGAACAAATATTGTATGAACAAATTTAAAACGAAAATTTTTCAACATACAATCATTTCTTGTATTTTATAGTTTATAAACAACGAGTACTTATATTGTTTAATTGTTGCTGAAGGCACTTTATTCAAAGGATAATAATACGAGTACATCCCCACTACTCATCGTGCATTGTGTGCGTATACTTATTGCATATTAAGTATACGTACCCGTGTGCCTTGCATTCAAAGTTAAGTTTTCATAGTTTAAATGAGGAATTATCATACAAATACTGTATTATTAAAATTTAATACGTTATTGTAACAAGATGTTAAATTAAGGCTAAACTCAATTTACGGCTAATTATACATAATGTTTGTTTAGTTTTTAGTTTTAAAGTATTTAACATTAAAGGAACGCAGAAACATTAAGTAACAACAATATATTTAGAATTATGTTCACTTGTTAAACTTTTTAAATACATATAATTTACAAAACAAGAAGAAGCATATAATTCGGCATTAATGAAAATTTTTATTATTAGTTATGTTTATGCTTTTTTAGAACTTTTAGTTTACTTAAGTAACAAATAAACAAAAAGTTTTTAGTAAATCAATAAAATTATATCAAACTCATACGTATAAATTCTAGCCATAAATTGTTGTTTTATTTCAGCATATTTTAAGGAAACTTCTCAAGGTAAATATGCTTATTTAAAACTATTGGTTGCAACAAAAATGTGGTGGAAGGATTTATTATTCCTTTAACCAAATAATTTTGCTAATGAACTCAAATGTTGGATTATATGAATCCAAAAAAATATTATAAATCTTTTACTCTTTCTCGCTTAGATTCGGATTTTATCCAATTTTACCCAAAAGGCGTTTATTTCTAATAACTAAGTATTGAAAGGAGTTTCAAATGCGAAGAAGCTTCCGAAAAAGCTTACGTCGCAAGCATTTAAGCAAAAAAAATTTGGAAAGAGGTACCTCTTTGCTAAAAATCAATTTTTTGGTTGAAACACAATTTTACCCAATTTTGCCCAAAAGGCGTTTATTTCTAATAACTAAGTATTGAAAGGAGTTTCAAATGCGAAGAAGCTTTCGAAAAAGCTTACGTCGCAAGCATTTAAGGAAAAAAAATTTGGAAAGAGGTACCTCTTTGCTAAAAATCAATTTTTTGGTTGAAACAAAATTTTACCCAATTTTGCCCAAAAGGCGTTTATTTCTAATAAATGAGTATTGAAAGGAGTTTCAAATGCGAAGAAGCTTCCGAAAAAGCTAAGTCGCATGCATTTAAGCAAAAAAAATTTTTGACCAATTTTTTAGGAAAGGCAAAAACCCCTTTGCTAAAAATCAAATTTTTGGTTGAAACACAATTTTACCCAATTTTGCCCAAAAGGCGTTTATTTCTAATAAATGAGTATTGAAAGGAGTTTCAAATGCGAAGAAGCTTCCGAAAAAGCTTAAGTCGCATGCATTTAAGCAAAAAAAATTTTTGACCAATTTTTTAGGAAAGGCTAACCCCTTTGCTAAAAATCAAATTTTTGGTTGAAACACAATTTTACCCAATTTTGCCCAAAAGGCGTTTATTTCTAATAACTGAGTATTGAAAGGAGTTTCAAATGCGAAGAAGCTTCCGAAAAAGCTTAAGTCGCATGCATTTAAGCAAAAAAAATTTTTGACCAATTTTTTAGGAAAGGCTAACCCCTTTGCTAAAAATCAAATTTTTGATTGAAACACAATTTTACCCAATTTTGCCCAAAAGGCGTTTATTTCTAATAACTGAGTATTGAAAGGAGTTTCAAATGCGAAGAAGCTTCCGAAAAAGCTTAAGTCGCATGCATTTAAGCAAAAAAAATTTTTGACCAATTTTTTAGGAAAGGCTAACCCCTTTGCTAAAAATCAAATTTTTGGTTGAAACACAATTTTACCCAATTTTGCCCAAAAGGCGTTTATTTCTAATAACTGAGTATTGAAAGGAGTTTCAAATGCGAAGAAGCTTCCGAAAAAGCTTAAGTCGCATGCATTTAAGCAAAAAAAATTTTTGACCAATTTTTTAGGAAAGGCTAAAAATCAAATTTTTGGTTGAAACACAATTTTACCCAATTTTGCCCAAAAGGCGTTTATTTCTAATAACTGAGTATTGAAAGGAGTTTCAAATGCGAAGAAGCTTCCGAAAAAGCTTAAGTCGCATGCATTTAAGCAAAAAAAATTTTTGACCAATTTTTTAGGAAAGGCTAACTAACCCCTTTGCTAAAAATCAAATTTTTGGTTGAAACACAATTTTACCCAATTTTGCCCAAAAGGCGTTTATTTCTAATAACTGAGTATTGAAAGGAGTTTCAAATGCGAAGAAGCTTCCGAAAAAGCTTAAGTCGCATGCAAAAAAAATTTTTGACCAATTTTTTAGGAAAGGCTAACCCCTTTGCTAAAAATCAAATTTTTGGTTGAAACACAATTTTACCCAATTTTGCCCAAAAGGCGTTTATTTCTAATAACTGAGTATTGAAAGGAGTTTCAAATGCGAAGAAGCTTCCGAAAAAGCTTAAGTCGCATGCAAAAAAAATTTTTGACCAATTTTTTAGGAAAGGCTAACCCCTTTGCTAAAAATCAAATTTTTGGTTGAAACACAATTTTACCCAATTTTGCCCAAAAGGCGTTTATTTCTAATAACTGAGTATTGAAAGGAGTCTCAAATGCGAAGAAGCTTCCGAAAAAGCTTAAGTCGCATGCATTTAAGCAAAAAAAATTTTTGACCAATTTTTTAGGAAAGGCTAACTAACCCCTTTGCTAAAAATCAAATTTTTGGTTGAAACACAATTTTACCCAATTTTGCCCAAAAGGCGTTTATTTCTAATAACTGAGTATTGAAAGGAGTTTCAAATGCGAAGAAGCTTCCGAAAAAGCTTAAGTCGCATGCAAAAAAAATTTTTGACCAATTTTTTAGGAAAGGCTAACCCCTTTGCTAAAAATCAAATTTTTGGTTGAAACACAATTTTACCCAATTTTGCCCAAAAGGCGTTTATTTCTAATAACTGAGTATTGAAAGGAGTCTCAAATGCGAAGAAGCTTCCGAAAAAGCTTAAGTCGCGTGCATTTAAGCAAAAAAAAATTTTGACCAATTTTTTAGGAAAGGCTAACTAACCCCTTTGCTAAAAATCAAATTTTTGGTTGAAACACAATTTTACCCAATTTTGCCCAAAAGGCGTTTATTTCTAATAAATGAGTATTGAAAGGAGTTTCAAATGCGAAGAAGCTTCCGAAAAAGCTTAAGTCGCATGCATTTAAGCAAAAAAAATTTTTGACCAATTTTTTAGGAAAGGCTAACCCCTTTGCTAAAAATCAAATTTTTGGTTGAAACACAATTTTACCCAATTTTGCCCAAAAGGCGTTTATTTCTAATAACTGAGTATTGAAAGGAGTTTCAAATGCGAAGAAGCTTCCGAAAAAGCTTAAGTCGCATGCATTTAAGCAAAAAAAATTTTTGACCAATTTTTTAGGAAAGGCTAACCCCTTTGCTAAAAATCAAATTTTTGGTTGAAACACAATTTTACCCAATTTTGCCCAAAAGGCGTTTATTTCTAATAACTGAGTATTGAAAGGAGTTTCAAATGCGAAGAAGCTTCCGAAAAAGCTTAAGTCGCATGCAAAAAAAATTTTTGACCAATTTTTTAGGAAAGGCTAACCCCTTTGCTAAAAATCAAATTTTTGGTTGAAACACAATTTTACCCAATTTTGCCCAAAAGGCGTTTATTTCTAATAACTGAGTATTGAAAGGAGTCTCAAATGCGAAGAAGCTTCCGAAAAAGCTTAAGTCGCGTGCATTTAAGCAAAAAAAAATTTTGACCAATTTTTTAGGAAAGGCTAACCCCTTTGCTAAAAATCAAATTTTTGGTTGAAACACAATTTTACCCAATTTTGCCCAAAAGGCGTTTATTTCTAATAACTGAGTATTGAAAGGAGTTTCAAATGCGAAGAAGCTTCCGAAATAGCTTAAGTCGCATGCATTTAAGCAAAAAAAATTTTTGACCAATTTTTTAGGAAAGGCTAACCCCTTTGCTAAAAATCAAATTTGTGGGTGCTGTTGGCTGAAGTAGTAGAACACGAGACTATGAAGCGGAGGGTCGTGAGTTCGAGCCCGCGCTGAGTCATGAAATATTGTGTTGAATTCTTCTAAACAGCATTAGTGCGTGGTTGTGTTAGTTGTTGCCAGCCTGTTTCAATGATGAAGGCATAGTCACTGATCACTGAACATAATTGGCAGCGACTGACACTATCATTTACTAAAAGCAGAGTAACAGCACCCACCTTCGTCGGCCCTGTAGCAAAAATTAGCCGGCGAAGTAAAAAGGTTGAAATAGCTACAAAAACAACTGTCTATCTTCTCATCTTTCCTAATCTGTACCCTCAATACTATCCCCTCGTCTTCAGTTCCGGCGCAATGCATTGCATATATAGGGTTCATCCCCTGAGTGCTGGTCCTACTCCAAAAAAAAAAAAAAAAAAAAAAAAAAATCAAATTTTTGGTTGAAACACAATTTTACCCAATTTTGCCCAAAAGGCGTTTATTTCTAATAACTGAGTATTGAAAGGAGTTTCAAATGCGAAGAAGCTTCCGAAAAAGCTTAAGTCGCATGCAAAAAAAATTTTTGACCAATTTTTTAGGAAAGGCTAACCCCTTTGCTAAAAATCAAATTTTTGGTTGAAACACAATTTTACCCAATTTTGCCCAAAAGGCGTTTATTTCTAATAACTGAGTATTGAAAGGAGTCTCAAATGCGAAGAAGCTTCCGAAAAAGCTTAAGTCGCATGCATTTAAGCAAACAAAATTTTTGACCAATTTTTTAGGAAAGGCTAACCCCTTTGCTAAAAATCAAATTTTTGGTTGAAACACAATTTTACCCAATTTTGCCCAAAAGGCGTTTATTTCTAATAACTGAGTATTGAAAGGAGTTTCAAATGCGAAGAAGCTTCCGAAAAAGCTTAAGTCGCATGCAAAAAAAATTTTTGACCAATTTTTTAGGAAAGGCTAACCCCTTTGCTAAAAATCAAATTTTTGGTTGAAACACAATTTTACCCAATTTTGCCCAAAAGGCGTTTATTTCTAATAACTGAGTATTGAAAGGAGTTTCAAATGCGAAGAAGCTTCCGAAAAAGCTTAAGTCGCATGCATTTAAGCAAAAAAATTTTTGACCAATTTTTTAGGAAAGGCTAACCCCTTTGCTAAAAATCAAATTTTTGGTTGAAACACAATTTTACCCAATTTTGCCCAAAAGGCGTTTATTTCTAATAACTGAGTATTGAAAGGAGTCTCAAATGCGAAGAAGCTTCCGAAAAAGCTTAAGTCGCGTGCATTTAAGCAAAAAAAAATTTTGACCAATTTTTTAGGAAAGGCTAACCCCTTTGCTAAAAATCAAATTTTTGGTTGAAACACAATTTTACCCAATTTTGCCCAAAAGGCGTTTATTTCTAATAACTGAGTATTGAAAGGAGTTTCAAATGCGAAGAAGCTTCCGAAATAGCTTAAGTCGCATGCATTTAAGCAAAAAAAATTTTTGACCAATTTTTTAGGAAAGGCTAACCCCTTTGCTAAAAATCAAATTTTTGGTTGAAACACAATTTTACCCAATTTTGCCCAAAAGGCGTTTATTTCTAATAACTGAGTATTGAAAGGAGTCTCAAATGCGAAGAAGCTTCCGAAAAAGCTTAAGTCGCATGCATTTAAGCAAACAAAATTTTTGACCAATTTTTTAGGAAAGGCTAACCCCTTTGCTAAAAATCAAATTTTTGGTTGAAACACAATTTTACCCAATTTTGCCCAAAAGGCGTTTATTTCTAATAACTGAGTATTGAAAGGAGTTTCAAATGCGAAGAAGCTTCCGAAAAAGCTTAAGTCGCATGCAAAAAAAATTTTTGACCAATTTTTTAGGAAAGGCTAACCCCTTTGCTAAAAATCAAATTTTTGGTTGAAACACAATTTTACCCAATTTTGCCCAAAAGGCGTTTATTTCTAATAACTGAGTATTGAAAGGAGTCTCAAATGCGAAGAAGCTTCCGAAAAAGCTTAAGTCGCATGCATTTAAGCAAACAAAATTTTTGACCAATTTTTTAGGAAAGGCTAACCCCTTTGCTAAAAATCAAATTTTTGGTTGAAACACAATTTTACCCAATTTTGCCCAAAAGGCGTTTATTTCTAATAACTGAGTATTGAAAGGAGTTTCAAATGCGAAGAAGCTTCCGAAAAAGCTTAAGTCGCATGCAAAAAAAATTTTTGACCAATTTTTTAGGAAAGGCTAACCCCTTTGCTAAAAATCAAATTTTTGGTTGAAACACAATTTTACCCAATTTTGCCCAAAAGGCGTTTATTTCTAATAACTGAGTATTGAAAGGAGTCTCAAATGCGAAGAAGCTTCCGAAAAAGCTTAAGTCGCGTGCATTTAAGCAAAAAAAAATTTTGACCAATTTTTTAGGAAAGGCTAACCCCTTTGCTAAAAATCAAATTTTTGGTTGAAACACAATTTTACCCAATTTTGCCCAAAAGGCGTTTATTTCTAATAACTGAGTATTGAAAGGAGTTTCAAATGCGAAGAAGCTTCCGAAATAGCTTAAGTCGCATGCATTTAAGCAAAAAAAATTTTTGACCAATTTTTTAGGAAAGGCTAACCCCTTTGCTAAAAATCAAATTTGTGGGTGCTGTTGGCTGAAGTAGTAGAACACGAGACTATGAAGCGGAGGGTCGTGAGTTCGAGCCCGCGCTGAGTCATGAAATATTGTGTTGAATTCTTCTAAACAGCATTAGTGCGTGGTTGTGTTAGTTGTTGCCAGCCTGTTTCAATGATGAAGGCATAGTCACTGATCACTGAACATAATTGGCAGCGACTGACACTATCATTTACTAAAAGCAGAGTAACAGCACCCACCTTCGTCGGCCCTGTAGCAAAAATTAGCCGGCGAAGTAAAAAGGTTGAAATAGCTACAAAAACAACTGTCTATCTTCTCATCTTTCCTAATCTGTACCCTCAATACTATCCCCTCGTCTTCAGTTCCGGCGCAATGCATTGCATATATAGGGTTCATCCCCTGAGTGCTGGTCCTACTCCAAAAAAAAAAAAAAAAAAAAAAAAAAATCAAATTTTTGGTTGAAACACAATTTTACCCAATTTTGCCCAAAAGGCGTTTATTTCTAATAACTGAGTATTGAAAGGAGTTTCAAATGCGAAGAAGCTTCCGAAAAAGCTTAAGTCGCATGCAAAAAAAATTTTTGACCAATTTTTTAGGAAAGGCTAACCCCTTTGCTAAAAATCAAATTTTTGGTTGAAACACAATTTTACCCAATTTTGCCCAAAAGGCGTTTATTTCTAATAACTGAGTATTGAAAGGAGTTTCAAATGCGAAGAAGCTTCCGAAAAAGCTTAAGTCGCATGCAAAAAAAATTTTTGACCAATTTTTTAGGAAAGGCTAACCCCTTTGCTAAAAATCAAATTTTTGGTTGAAACACAATTTTACCCAATTTTGCCCAAAAGGCGTTTATTTCTAATAACTGAGTATTGAAAGGAGTTTCAAATGCGAAGAAGCTTCCGAAAAAGCTTAAGTCGCATGCATTTAAGCAAAAAAATTTTTGACCAATTTTTTAGGAAAGGCTAACCCCTTTGCTAAAAATCAAATTTTTGGTTGAAACACAATTTTACCCAATTTTGCCCAAAAGGCGTTTATTTCTAATAACTGAGTATTGAAAGGAGTTTCAAATGCGAAGAAGCTTCCGAAAAAGCTTAAGTCGCATGCATTTAAGCAAAAAAATTTTTGACCAATTTTTTAGGAAAGGCTAACCCCTTTGCTAAAAATCAAATTTTTGGTTGAAACACAATTTTACCCAATTTTGCCCAAAAGGCGTTTATTTCTAATAATTGAGTATTGAAAGGAGTTTCGAATGCGAAGAAGCTTCCGAAAAAGCTTAAGTCGCATGCATTTAAGCAAAAAAATTTTTGACCAATTTTTTAGGAAAGGCTAACCCCTTTGCTAAAAATCAAATTTTTGGTTGAAACACAATTTTACCCAATTTTGCCCAAAAGGCGTTTATTTCTAATAATTGAGTATTGAAAGGAGTTTCGAATGCGAAGAAGCTTCCGAAAAAGCTTAAGTCGCATGCATTTAAGCAAAAAAAATTTTTGACCAATTTTTTAGGAAAGGCTAACCCCTTTGCTAAAAATCAAATTTTTGGTTGAAACACAATTTTACCCAATTTTGCCCAAAAGGCGTTTATTTCTAATAACTGAGTATTGAAAGGAGTTTCAAATGCGAAGAAGCTTCCGAAATAGCTTAAGTCGCATGCATTTAAGCAAAAAAAATTTTTGACCAATTTTTTAGGAAAGGCTAACCCCTTTGCTAATAATCAAATTTTTGGTTGAAACACAATTTTATCCAATTTTGCCCAAAAGGCGTTTATTTCTAATAACTGAGTATTGAAAGGAGTTTCAAATGCGAAGAAGCTTCCGAAAAAGCTTAAGTCGCATGCATTTAAGCAAACAAAATTTTTGACCAATTTTTTAGGAAAGGCTAACCCCTTTGCTAAAAATCAAATTTTTGGTTGAAACACAATTTTACCCAATTTTGCCCAAAAGGCGTTTATTTCTAATAACTGAGTATTGAAAGGAGTTTCAAATGCGAAGAAGCTTCCGAAAAAGCTTAAGTCGCATGCATTTAAGCAAAAAAATTTTTGACCAATTTTTTAGGAAAGGCTAACCCCTTTGCTAAAAATCAAATTTTTGGTTGAAACACAATTTTACCCAATTTTGCCCAAAAGGCGTTTATTTCTAATAACTGAGTATTGAAAGGAGTTTCAAATGCGAAGAAGCTTCCGAAAAAGCTTAAGTCGCATGCATTTAAGCAAAAAAATTTTTGACCAATTTTTTAGGAAAGGCTAACCCCTTTGCTAAAAATCAAATTTTTGGTTGAAACACAATTTTACCCAATTTTGCCCAAAAGGCGTTTATTTCTAATAACTGAGTATTGAAAGGAGTTTCAAATGCGAAGAAGCTTCCGAAAAAGCTTAAGTCGCATGCATTTAAGCAAAAAATTTTTGACCAATTTTTTAGGAAAGGCTAACCCCTTTGCTAAAAATCAAATTTTTGGTTGAAACACAATTTTACCCAATTTTGCCCAAAAGGCGTTTATTTCTAATAACTGAGTATTGAAAGGAGTTTCAAATGCGAAGAAGCTTCCGAAAAAGCTTAAGTCGCATGCATTTAAGCAAAAAAATTTTTGACCAATTTTTTAGGAAAGGCTAACCCCTTTGCTAAAAATCAAATTTTTGGTTGAAACACAATTTTACCCAATTTTGCCCAAAAGGCGTTTATTTCTAATAACTGAGTATTGAAAGGAGTTTCAAATGCGAAGAAGCTTCCGAAAAAGCTTAAGTCGCATGCATTTAAGCAAAAAAATTTTTGACCAATTTTTTAGGAAAGGCTAACCCCTTTGCTAAAAATCAAATTTTTGGTTGAAACACAATTTTACCCAATTTTGCCCAAAAGGCGTTTATTTCTAATAACTGAGTATTGAAAGGAGTTTCAAATGCGAAGAAGCTTCCGAAAAAGCTTAAGTCGCATGCATTTAAGCAAACAAAATTTTTGACCAATTTTTTAGGAAAGGCTAACCCCTTTGCTAAAAATCAAATTTTTGGTTGAAACACAATTTTACCCAATTTTGCCCAAAAGGCGTTTATTTCTAATAACTGAGTATTGAAAGGAGTTTCAAATGCGAAGAAGCTTCCGAAAAAGCTTAAGTCGCATGCATTTAAGCAAAAAAATTTTTGACCAATTTTTTAGGAAAGGCTAACCCCTTTGCTAAAAATCAAATTTTTGGTTGAAACACAATTTTACCCAATTTTGCCCAAAAGGCGTTTATTTCTAATAACTGAGTATTGAAAGGAGTTTCAAATGCGAAGAAGCTTCCGAAAAAGCTTAAGTCGCATGCATTTAAGCAAAAAAATTTTTGACCAATTTTTTAGGAAAGGCTAACCCCTTTGCTAAAAATCAAATTTTTGGTTGAAACACAATTTTACCCAATTTTGCCCAAAAGGCGTTTATTTCTAATAACTGAGTATTGAAAGGAGTTTCAAATGCGAAGAAGCTTCCGAAAAAGCTTAAGTCGCATGCATTTAAGCAAAAAAATTTTTGACCAATTTTTTAGGAAAGGCTAACCCCTTTGCTAAAAATCAAATTTTTGGTTGAAACACAATTTTACCCAATTTTGCCCAAAAGGCGTTTATTTCTAATAACTGAGTATTGAAAGGAGTTTCAAATGCGAAGAAGCTTCCGAAAAAGCTTAAGTCGCATGCATTTAAGCAAAAAAATTTTTGACCAATTTTTTAGGAAAGGCTAACCCCTTTGCTAAAAATCAAATTTTTGGTTGAAACACAATTTTACCCAATTTTGCCCAAAAGGCGTTTATTTCTAATAACTGAGTATTGAAAGGAGTTTCAAATGCGAAGAAGCTTCCGAAAAAGCTTAAGTCGCATGCATTTAAGCAAAAAAATTTTTGACCAATTTTTTAGGAAAGGCTAACCCCTTTGCTAAAAATCAAATTTTTGGTTGAAACACAATTTTACCCAATTTTGCCCAAAAGGCGTTTATTTCTAATAACTGAGTATTGAAAGGAGTTTCAAATGCGAAGAAGCTTCCGAAAAAGCTTAAGTCGCATGCATTTAAGCAAAAAAAATTTTTGACCAATTTTTTAGGAAAGGCTAACCCCTTTGCTAAAAATCAAATTTTTGGTTGAAACACAATTTTACCCAATTTTGCCCAAAAGGCGTTTATTTCTAATAACTGAGTATTGAAAGGAGTTTCAAATGCGAAGAAGCTTCCGAAAAAGCTTAAGTCGCATGCATTTAAGCAAAAAAATTTTTGACCAATTTTTTAGGAAAGGCTAACCCCTTTGCTAAAAATCAAATTTTTGGTTGAAACACAATTTTACCCAATTTTGCCCAAAAGGCGTTTATTTCTAATAACTGAGTATTGAAAGGAGTTTCAAATGCGAAGAAGCTTCCGAAAAAGCTTAAGTCGCAAGCATTTAAGCAAAAAAATTTTTGACCAATTTTTTAGGAAAGGCTAACCCCTTTGCTAAAAATCAAATTTTTGGTTGAAACACAATTTTACCCAATTTTGCCCAAAAGGCGTTTATTTCTAATAACTGAGTATTGAAAGGAGTTTCAAATGCGAAGAAGCTTCCGAAAAAGCTTAAGTCGCATGCATTTAAGCAAAAAAAATTTTTGACCAATTTTTTAGGAAAGGCTAACCCCTTTGCTAAAAATCAAATTTTTGGTTGAAACACAATTTTACCCAATTTTGCCCAAAAGGCGTTTATTTCTAATAACTGAGTATTGAAAGGAGTTTCAAATGCGAAGAAGCTTCCGAAAAAGCTTAAGTCGCATGCATTTAAGCAAAAAAATTTTTGACCAATTTTTTAGGAAAGGCTAACCCCTTTGCTAAAAATCAAATTTTTGGTTGAAACACAATTTTACCCAATTTTGCCCAAAAGGCGTTTATTTCTAATAACTGAGTATTGAAAGGAGTTTCAAATGCGAAGAAGCTTCCGAAAAAGCTTAAGTCGCATGCATTTAAGCAAAAAAAATTTTTGACCAATTTTTTAGGAAAGGCTAACCCCTTTGCTAAAAATCAAATTTTTGGTTGAAACACAATTTTACCCAATTTTGCCCAAAAGGCGTTTATTTCTAATAACTGAGTATTGAAAGGAGTTTCAAATGCGAAGAAGCTTCCGAAAAAGGTTAAGTCGCATGCATTTAAGCAAAAAAAATTTTTGACCAATTTTTTAGGAAAGGCTAACCCCTTTGCTAAAAATCAAATTTTTGGTTGAAACACAATTTTACCCAATTTTGCCCAAAAGGCGTTTATTTCTAATAACTGAGTATTGAAAGGAGTTTCAAATGCGAAGAAGCTTCCGAAAAAGCTTAAGTCGCATGCATTTAAGCAAAAAAATTTTTGACCAATTTTTTAGGAAAGGCTAACCCCTTTGCTAAAAATCAAATTTTTGGTTGAAACACAATTTTACCCAATTTTGCCCAAAAGGCGTTTATTTCTAATAACTGAGTATTGAAAGGAGTTTCAAATGCGAAGAAGCTTCCGAAAAAGCTTAAGTCGCATGCATTTAAGCAAAAAAATTTTTGACCAATTTTTTAGGAAAGGCTAACCCCTTTGCTAAAAATCAAATTTTTGGTTGAAACACAATTTTACCCAATTTTGCCCAAAAGGCGTTTATTTCTAATAACTGAGTATTGAAAGGAGTTTCAAATGCGAAGAAGCTTCCGAAAAAGCTTAAGTCGCATGCATTTAAGCAAAAAAAATTTTTGACCAATTTTTTAGGAAAGGCTAACCCCTTTGCTAAAAATCAAATTTTTGGTTGAAACACAATTTTACCCAATTTTGCCCAAAAGGCGTTTATTTCTAATAACTGAGTATTGAAAGGAGTTTCAAATGCGAAGAAGCTTCCGAAAAAGCTTAAGTCGCATGCATTTAAGCAAAAAAATTTTTGACCAATTTTTTAGGAAAGGCTAACCCCTTTGCTAAAAATCAAATTTTTGGTTGAAACACAATTTTACCCAATTTTGCCCAAAAGGCGTTTATTTCTAATAACTGAGTATTGAAAGGAGTTTCAAATGCGAAGAAGCTTCCGAAAAAGCTTAAGTCGCATGCATTTAAGCAAAAAAATTTTTGACCAATTTTTTAGGAAAGGCTAACCCCTTTGCTAAAAATCAAATTTTTGGTTGAAACACAATTTTACCCAATTTTGCCCAAAAGGCGTTTATTTCTAATAACTGAGTATTGAAAGGAGTTTCAAATGCGAAGAAGCTTCCGAAAAAGCTTAAGTCGCATGCATTTAAGCAAAAAAATTTTTGACCAATTTTTTAGGAAAGGCTAACCCCTTTGCTAAAAATCAAATTTTTGGTTGAAACACAATTTTACCCAATTTTGCCCAAAAGGCGTTTATTTCTAATAATTGAGTATTGAAAGGAGTTTCGAATGCGAAGAAGCTTCCGAAAAAGCTTAAGTCGCATGCATTTAAGCAAAAAAAATTTTTGACCAATTTTTTAGGAAAGGCTAACCCCTTTGCTAAAAATCAAATTTTTGGTTGAAACACAATTTTACCCAATTTTGCCCAAAAGGCGTTTATTTCTAATAATTGAGTATTGAAAGGAGTTTCGAATGCGAAGAAGCTTCCGAAAAAGCTTAAGTCGCATGCATTTAAGCAAAAAAAATTTTTGACCAATTTTTTAGGAAAGGCTAACCCCTTTGCTAAAAATCAAATTTTTGGTTGAAACACAATTTTACCCAATTTTGCCCAAAAGGCGTTTATTTCTAATAATTGAGTATTGAAAGGAGTTTCGAATGCGAAGAAGCTTCCGAAAAAGCTTAAGTCGCATGCATTTAAGCAAAAAAGTTTTGACCAATTTTTTAGGAAAGGCTAACCCCTTTGCTAAAAATCAAATTTTTGGTTGAAACACAATTTTACCCAATTTTGCCCAAAAGGCGTTTATTTCTAATAATTGAGTATTGAAAGGAGTTTCGAATGCGAAGAAGCTTCCGAAAAAGCTTAAGTCGCATGCATTTAAGCAAAAAAAATTTTTGACCAATTTTTTAGGAAAGGCTAACCCCTTTGCTAAAAATCAAATTTTTGGTTGAAACACAATTTTACCCAATTTTGCCCAAAAGGCGTTTATTTCTAATAATTGAGTATTGAAAGGAGTTTCGAATGCGAAGAAGCTTCCGAAAAAGCTTAAGTCGCATGCATTTAAGCAAAAAAAATTTTTGACCAATTTTTTAGGAAAGGCTAACTAACCCCTTTGCTAAAAATCAAATTTTTGGTTGAAACACAATTTTACCCAATTTTGCCCAAAAGGCGTTTATTTCTAACAACTGAGTATTGAAAGGAGTTTCAAATGCGAAGAAGCTTCCGAAAAAGCTTAAGTCGCATGCATATAAGCAAAAAAAATTGTTGACCAATTTTTTAGGAAAGGCTAACCCCTTTGCTAAAAATCAAATTTTTGGTTGAAACACAATTTTACCCAATTTTGCCCAAAAGGCGTTTATTTCTAATAACTGAGTATTGAAAGGAGTTTCAAATGCGAAGAAGCTTCCGAAAAAGCTTAAGTCGCATGCATTTAAGCAAAAAAATTTTTGACCAATTTTTTAGGAAAGGCTAACCCCTTTGCTAAAAATCAAATTTTTGGTTGAAACACAATTTTACCCAATTTTGCCCAAAAGGCGTTTATTTCTAATAATTGAGTATTGAAAGGAGTTTCGAATGCGAAGAAGCTTCCGAAAAAGCTTAAGTCGCATGCATTTAAGCAAAAAAATTTTTGACCAATTTTTTAGGAAAGGCTAACCCCTTTGCTAAAAATCAAATTTTTGGTTGAAACACAATTTTACCCAATTTTGCCCAAAAGGCGTTTATTTCTAATAATTGAGTATTGAAAGGAGTTTCGAATGCGAAGAAGCTTCCGAAAAAGCTTAAGTCGCATGCATTTAAGCAAAAAAAATTGTTGACCAATTTTTTAGGAAAGGCTAACCCCTTTGCTAAAAATCAAATTTTTGGTTGAAACACAATTTTACCCAATTTTGCCCAAAAGGCGTTTATTTCTAATAATTGAGTATTGAAAGGAGTTTCGAATGCGAAGAAGCTTCCGAAAAAGCTTAAGTCGCATGCATTTAAGCAAAAAAAATTTTTGACCAATTTTTTAGGAAAGGCTAACTAACCCCTTTGCTAAAAATCAAATTTTTGGTTGAAACACAATTTTACCCAATTTTGCCCAAAAGGCGTTTATTTCTAACAACTGAGTATTGAAAGGAGTTTCAAATGCGAAGAAGCTTCCGAAAAAGCTTAAGTCGCATGCATATAAGCAAAAAAAATTGTTGACCAATTTTTTAGGAAAGGCTAACCCCTTTGCTAAAAATCAAATTTTTGGTTGAAACACAATTTTACCCAATTTTGCCCAAAAGGCGTTTATTTCTAATAACTGAGTATTGAAAGGAGTTTCAAATGCGAAGAAGCTTCCGAAAAAGCTTAAGTCGCATGCATATAAGCAAAAAAAATAGTTGACCAATTTTTTAGGAAAGGCTAACCCCTTTGCTAAAAAACAAATTTTTGGTTGAAACACAATTTTACCCAATTTTGCCCAAAAGGCGTTTATTTCTAATAACTGAGTATTGAAAGGAGTTTCAAATGCGAAGAAGCTTCCGAAAAAGCTTAAGTCGCATGCATTTAAGCAAAAAAAATTTTTGACCAATTTTTTAGGAAAGGCTAACCCCTTTGCTAAAAATCAAATTTTTGGTTGAAACACAATTTTACCCAATTTTGCCCAAAAGGCGTTTATTTCTAATAACTGAGTATTGAAAGGAGTTTCAAATGCGAAGAAGCTTCCGAAATAGCTTAAGTCGCATGCATTTAAGCAAAAAAAATTTTTGACCAATTTTTTAGGAAAGGCTAAAAATCAAATTTTTGGTTGAAACACAATTTTACCCAATTTTGCCCAAAAGGCGTTTATTTCTAATAACTGAGTATTGAAAGGAGTTTCAAATGCGAAGAAGCTTCCGAAAAAGCTTAAGTCGCATGCATTTAAGCAAAAAAAATTTTTGACCAATTTTTTAGGAAAGGCTAAAAATCAAATTTTTGGTTGAAACACAATTTTACCCAATTTTGCCCAAAAGGCGTTTATTTCTAATAACTGAGTATTGAAAGGAGTTTCAAATGCGAAGAAGCTTCCGAAAAAGCTTAAGTCGCATGCATTTAAGCAAAAAAAAATTTTCACCAATTTTTTAGGAAAGGCTAACCCCTTTGCTAAAAATCAAATTTTTGGTTGAAACACAATTTTACCCAATTTTGCCCAAAAGACGTTTATTTCTAATAACTGAGTATTGAAAGGAGTTTCTAATGCGAAGAAGCTTCCGAAAAAGCTTAAGTCGCATGCATTTAAGCAAAACAAATTTTTGACCAATTTTTTAGGAAAGGCTAACCCCTTTGCTAAAAATCAAATTTTTGGTTGAAACACAATTTTACCCAATTTTGCCCAAAAGGCGTTTATTTCTAATAACTGAGTATTGAAAGGAGTTTCAAATGCGAAGAAGCTTCCGAAAAAGCTTAAGTCGCATGCATTTAAGCAAAAAAAAATTTTCACCAATTTTTTAGGAAAGGCTAACCCCTTTGCTAAAAATCAAATTTTTGGTTGAAACACAATTTTACCCAATTTTGCCCAAAAGGCGTTTATTTCTAATAACTGAGTATTGAAAGGAGTTTCAAATGCGAAGAAGCTTCCGAAAAAGCTTAAGTCGCATGCATTTAAGCAAAAAAAATTTTTCACCAATTTTTTGGGAAAGGCTAACCCCTTTGCTAAAAATCAAATTTTTGGTTGAAACACAATTTTACCCAATTTTGCCCAAAAGGCGTTTATTTCTAATAACTGAGTATTGAAAGGAGTTTCAAATGCGAAGAAGCTTCCGAAAAAGCTTAAGTCGCATGCATTTAAGCAAAAAAAATTTTTGACCAATTTTTTAGGAAAGGCTAAAAATCAAATTTTTGGTTGAAACACAATTTTACCCAATTTTGCCCAAAAGGCGTTTATTTCTAATAACTGAGTATTGAAAGGAGTTTCAAATGCGAAGAAGCTTCCGAAAAAGCTTAAGTCGCATGCATTTAAGCAAAAAAAATTTTTGACCAATTTTTTAGGAAAGGCTAAAAATCAAATTTTTGGTTGAAACACAATTTTACCCAATTTTGCCCAAAAGGCGTTTATTTCTAATAACTGAGCATTGAAAGGAGTTTCAAATGCGAAGAAGCTTCCGAAAAAGCTTAATTCGCATGCATTTAAGCAAAAAAAATTTTTGACCAATTTTTTAGGAAAGGCTAAAAATCAAATTTTTGGTTGAAACACAATTTTACCCAATTTTGCCCAAAAGGCGTTTATTTCTAATAACTGAGTATTGAAAGGAGTTTCTAATGCGAAGAAGCTTCCGAAAAAGCTTAAGTCGCATGCATTTAAGCAAAAAAAATTTTTGACCAATTTTTTAGGAAAGGCTAACCCCTTTGCTAAAAATCAAATTTTTGGTTGAAACACAATTTTACCCAATTTTGCCCAAAAGGCGTTTATTTCTAATAACTGAGCATTGAAAGGAGTTTCAAATGCGAAGAAGCTTCCGAAAAAGCTTAATTCGCATGCATTTAAGCAAAAAAAATTTTTGACCAATTTTTTAGGAAAGGCTAAAAATCAAATTTTTGGTTGAAACACAATTTTACCCAATTTTGCCCAAAAGGCGTTTATTTCTAATAACTGAGTATTGAAAGGAGTTTCTAATGCGAAGAAGCTTCCGAAAAAGCTTAAGTCGCATGCATTTAAGCAAAAAAAATTTTTGACCAATTTTTTAGGAAAGGCTAACCCCTTTGCTAAAAATCAAATTTTTGGTTGAAACACAATTTTACCCAATTTTGCCCAAAAGGCGTTTATTTCTAATAACTGAGCATTGAAAGGAGTTTCAAATGCGAAGAAGCTTCCGAAAAAGCTTAATTCGCATGCATTTAAGCAAAAAAAATTTTTGACCAATTTTTTAGGAAAGGCTAAAAATCAAATTTTTGGTTGAAACACAATTTTACCCAATTTTGCCCAAAAGGCGTTTATTTCTAATAACTGAGTATTGAAAGGAGTTTCTAATGCGAAGAAGCTTCCGAAAAAGCTTAAGTCGCATGCATTTAAGCAAAAAAAATTTTTGACCAATTTTTTAGGAAAGGCTAACCCCTTTGCTAAAAATCAAATTTTTGGTTGAAACACAATTTTACCCAATTTTGCCCAAAAGGCGTTTATTTCTAATAACTGAGTATTGAAAGGAGTTTCAAATGCGAAGAAGCTTCCGAAAAAGCTTAAGTCGCATGCATTTAAGCAAAAAAAATTTTTCACCAATTTTTTAGGAAAGGCTAACCCCTTTGCTAAAAATCAAATTTTTGGTTGAAACACAATTTTACCCAATTTTGCCCAAAAGGCGTTTATTTCTAATAACTGAGTATTGAAAGGAGTTTCAAATGCGAAGAAGCTTCCGAAAAAGCTTAAGTCGCATGCATTTAAGCAAAAAAAATTTTTCACCAATTTTTTAGGAAAGGCTAACCCCTTTGCTAAAAATCAAATTTTTGGTTGAAACACAATTTTACCCAATTTTGCCCAAAAGGCGTTTATTTCTAATAACTGAGTATTGAAAGGAGTTTCAAATGCGAAGAAGCTTCCGAAAAAGCTTAAGTCGCATGCATTTAAGCAAAAAAAATTTTTGACCAATTTTTTAGGAAAGGCTAAAAATCAAATTTTTGGTTGAAACACAATTTTACCCAATTTTGCCCAAAAGGCGTTTATTTCTAATAACTGAGTATTGAAAGTAGTTTCTAATGCGAAGAAGCTTCCGAAAAAGCTTAAGTCGCATGCATTTAAGCAAAAAAAATTTTTGACCAATTTTTTAGGAAAGGCTAACCCCTTTGCTAAAAATCAAATTTTTGGTTGAAACACAATTTTACCCAATTTTGCCCAAAAGGCGTTTATTTCTAATAACTGAGTATTGAAAGGAGTTTCAAATGCGAAGAAGCTTCCGAAAAAGCTTAAGTCGCATGCATTTAAGCAAAAAAAATTTTTGACCAATTTTTTAGGAAAGGC
Organism: Linnaemya tessellans; assembly: GCA_951800035.1. NCBI lineage: Eukaryota > Metazoa > Arthropoda > Insecta > Diptera > Tachinidae > Linnaemya > Linnaemya tessellans. The sequence continues at coordinate 117,021,052 of OX637535.1, forward strand.
TAACCCCTTTGCTAAAAATCAAATTTTTGGTTGAAACACAATTTTACCCAATTTTGCCCAAAAGGCGTTTATTTCTAATAAATGAGTATTGAAAGGAGTTTCAAATGCGAAGAAGCTTCCGAAAAAGCTTAAGTCGCATGCATTTAAGCAAAAAAAATTTTTGACCAATTTTTTAGGAAAGGCTAAAAATCAAATTTTTGGTTGAAACACAATTTTACCCAATTTTGCCCAAAAGGCGTTTATTTCTAATAACTGAGTATTGAAAGGAGTTTCAAATGCGAAGAAGCTTCCGAAAAAGCTTAAGTCGCATGCATTTAAGCAAAAAAAATTTTTCGCCAATTTTTTAGGAAAGGCTAACCCCTTTGCTAAAAATCAAATTTTTGGTTGAAACACAATTTTACCCAATTTTGCCCAAAAGGCGTTTATTTCTAATAACTGAGTATTGAAAGGAGTTTCAAATGCGAAGAAGCTTCCGAAAAAGCTTAAGTCGCATGCATTTAAGCAAAAAAAAAATTTCACCAATTTTTTAGGAAAGGCTAACCCCTTTGCTAAAAATCAAATTTTTGGTTGAAACACAATTTTACCCAATTTTGCCCAAAAGGCGTTTATTTCTAATAACTGAGTATTGAAAGGAGTCTCAAATGCGAAGAAGCTTCCGAAAAAGCTTAAGTCGCGTGCATTTAAGCAAAAAAAAATTTTGACCAATTTTTTAGGAAAGGCTAACCCCTTTGCTAAAAATCAAATTTTTGGTTGAAACACAATTTTACCCAATTTTGCCCAAAAGGCGTTTATTTCTAATAACTGAGTATTGAAAGGAGTTTCAAATGCGAAGAAGCTTCCGAAAAAGCTTAAGTCGCATGCATTTAAGCAAAAAAAATTTTTCACCAATTTTTTAGGAAAGCCTAACCCCTTTGCTAAAAATCAAATTTTTGGTTGAAACACAATTTTACCCAATTTTGCCCAAAAGGCGTTTATTTCTAATAACTGAGCATTGAAAGGAGTTTCAAATGCGAAGAAGCTTCCGAAAAAGCTTAAGTCGCATGCATTTAAGCAAAAAAAATTTTTCACCAATTTTTTAGGAAAGGCTAAAAATCAAATTTTTGGTTGAAACACAATTTTACCCAATTTTGCCCAAAAGGCGTTTATTTCTAATAACTGAGTATTGAAAGGAGTTTCAAATGCGAAGAAGCTTCCGAAAAAGCTTAAGTCGCATGCATTTAAGCAAAAAAAATTTTTGACCAATTTTTTAGGAAAGGCTAACCCCTTTGCTAAAAATCAAATTTTTGGTTGAAACACAATTTTACCCAATTTTGCCCAAAAGGCGTTTATTTCTAATAACTGAGTATTGAAAGGAGTTTCAAATGCGAAGAAGCTTCCGAAAAAGCTTAAGTCGCAAGCATTTAAGCAAAAAAAAATTTTCACCAATTTTTTAGGAAAGGCTAACCCCTTTGCTAAAAATCAAATTTTTGGTTGAAACACAATTTTACCCAATTTTGCCCAAAAGGCGTTTATTTCTAATAACTGAGTATTGAAAGGAGTTTCAAATGCGAAGAAGCTTCCGAAAAAGCTTAAGTCGCAAGCATTTAAGCAAAAAAAAATTTTCACCAATTTTTTAGGAAAGGCTAACCCCTTTGCTAAAAATCAAATTTTTGGTTGAAACACAATTTTACCCAATTTTGCCCAAAAGGCGTTTATTTCTAATAACTGAGTATTGAAAGGAGTTTCAAATGCGAAGAAGCTTCCGAAAAAGCTTAAGTCGCATGCATTTAAGCAAAAAAAATTTTTCACCAATTTTTTAGGAAAGGCTAAAAATCAAATTTTTGGTTGAAACACAATTTTACCCAATTTTGCCCAAAAGGCGTTTATTTCTAATAACTGAGCATTGAAAGGAGTTTCAAATGCGAAGAAGCTTCCGAAAAAGCTTAATTCGCATGCATTTAAGCAAAAAAAATTTTTGACCAATTTTTTAGGAAAGGCTAACCCCTTTGCTAAAAATCAAATTTTTGGTTGAAACACAATTTTACCCAATTTTGCCCAAAAGGCGTTTATTTCTAATAACTGAGTATTGAAAGGAGTTTCAAATGCGAAGAAGCTTCCGAAAAAGCTTACGTCGCATGCATTTAAGCAAAAAAAATTTTTGACCAATTTCTTTGCTAAAAATCAATTTTTTAGTTGAAACACAATTTTACCCAATTTTGCCCAAAAGGCGTTTATTTCTAATAACTAAGTATTGAAAGGAGTTTCAAATGCGAAGAAGCTTCCGAAAAAGCTTACGTCGCATGCATTTAAGCAAAAAAAATTTTTGACCAATTTTTTTGGAAAGAGGTACCTCTTTGCTAAAAATCAATTTTTTGGTTGAAACACAATTTTACCCAATTTTGCCCAAAAGGCGTTTATTTCTAATAACTAAGTATTGAAAGGAGTTTCAAATGCGAAGAAGCTTCCGAAAAAGCTTACGTCGCAAGCATTTAAGCAAAAAATTTTTTTTACCAATTTTTTTGGAAAGAGGTACGTGCCTCTTTGCTAAAAATCAATTTTTTGGTTGAAACACAATTTTACCCAATTTTGCCCAAAAGGCGTTTATTTCTAATAACTAAGTATTGAAAGGAGTTTCAAATGCGAAGAAGCTTCCGAAAAAGCTTACGTCGCATGCATTTAAGCAAAAAAAATTTTTGACCAATTTTTTTGGAAAGAGGTACCTCTTTGCTAAAAATCAATTTTTTGGTTGAAACACAATTTTACCCAATTTTGCCCAAAAGGCGTTTATTTCTAATAACTAAGTATTGAAAGGAGTTTCAAATGCGAAGAAGCTTCTGAAAAAGCTTACGTCGCATGCATTTAAGCAAAAAAAATTTTTGACCAATTTTTTTGGAAAGAGGTACGTACCTCTTTGCTAAAAATCAATTTTTTGGTTGAAACACAATTTTACCCAATTTTGCCCAAAAGGCGTTTATTTCTAATAACTAAGTATTGAAAGGAGTTTCAAATGCGAAGAAGCTTCCGAAAAAGCTTACGTCGCAAGCATTTAAGCAAAAAAATTTTTTACCAATTTTTTTGGAAAGAGGTACCTCTTTGCTAAAAATCAATTTTTTGGTTGAAACACAATTTTACCCAATTTTGCCCAAAAGGCGTTTATTTCTAATAACTAAGTATTGAAAGGAGTTTCAAATGCGAAGAAGCTTCCGAAAAAGCTTACGTCGCAAGCATTTAAGCAAAAAAAATTTTTACCAATTTTTTTGGAAAGAGGTACCTCTTTGCTAAAAATCAATTTTTTGGTTGAAACACAATTTTACACAATTTTGCCCAAAAGGCGTTTAATTCTAATAACTAAGTATTGAAAGGAGTTTCAAATGCGAAGAAGCTTCCGAAAAAGCTTAAGTCGCATGCATTTAAGCAAAAAAAATTTTTGACCAATTTTTTTGGAAAGAGGTACGTACCTCTTTGCTAAAAATCAATTTTTTGGTTGAAACACAATTTTACCCAATTTTGCCCAAAAGGCGTTTATTTCTAATAACTGAGTATTGAAAGGAGTTTCAAATGCGAAGAAGCTTCCGAAAAAGCTTACGTCGCAAGCATTTAAGCAAAAAATTTTTTTTACCAATTTTTTTGGAAAGAGGTACCTCTTTGCTAAAAATCAATTTTTTGGTTGAAACACAATTTTACCCAATTTTGCCCAAAAGGCGTTTATTTCTAATAACTGAGTATTGAAAGGAGTTTCAAATGCGAAGAAGCTTCCGAAAAAGCTTAAGTCGCATGCATTTAAGCAAAAAAAATTGCTAAAAATCAAATTTTTGGTTGAAACACAATTTTACCCAATTTTGCCCAAAAGGCGTTTATTTCTAATAACTGAGTATTGAAAGGAGTTTCAAATGCGAAGAAGCTTCCGAAAAAGCTTAAGTCGCATGCATTTAAGCAAAAAAAATTTTTGACCAATTTTTTTGGAAAGAGGTACCTCTTTGCTAAAAATCAATTTTTTGGTTGAAACACAATTTTACCCAATTTTGCCCAAAAGGCGTTTATTTCTAATAACTAAGTATTGAAAGGAGTTTCAAATGCGAAGAAGCTTCCGAAAAAGCTTACGTCGCATGCATTTAAGCAAAAAAAAATTTTGACCAATTTTTTTGGAAAGAGGTACCTCTTTGCTAAAAATCAATTTTTTGGTTGAAACACAATTTTACCCAATTTTGCCCAAAAGGCGTTTATTTCTAATAACTAAGTATTGAAAGGAGTTTCAAATGCGAAGAAGCTTCCGAAAAAGCTTACGTCGCATGCATTTAAGCAAAAAAAATTTTTGACCAATTTCTTTGCTAAAAATCAATTTTTTAGTTGAAACACAATTTTACCCAATTTTGCCCAAAAGGCGTTTATTTCTAATAACTAAGTATTGAAAGGAGTTTCAAATGCGAAGAAGCTTCCGAAAAAGCTTACGTCGCAAGCATTTAAGCAAAAAAAAATTTTTACCAATTTTTTTGGAAAGAGGTACCTCTTTGCTAAAAATCAATTTTTTGGTTGAAACACAATTTTACCCAATTTTGCCCAAAAGGCGTTTATTTCTAATAACTAAGTATTGAAAGGAGTTTCAAATGCGAAGAAGCTTCCGAAAAAGCTTACGTCGCAAGCATTTAAGCAAAAAAAAATTTTTACCAATTTTTTTGGAAAGAGGTACCTCTTTGCTAAAAATCAATTTTTTGGTTGAAACACAATTTTACCCAATTTTGCCCAAAAGGCGTTTATTTCTAATAACTAAGTATTGAAAGGAGTTTCAAATGCGAAGAAGCTTCCGAAAAAGCTTACGTCGCAAGCATTTAAGCAAAAAAAATTTTTACCAATTTTTTTGGAAAGAGGTACCTCTTTGCTAAAAATCAATTTTTTGGTTGAAACACAATTTTACCCAATTTTGCCCAAAAGGCGTTTATTTCTAATAACTAAGTATTGAAAGGAGTTTCAAATGCGAAGAAGCTTCCGAAAAAGCTTACGTCGCAAGCATTTAAACAAAAAAAATTGTTGACCAATTTTTTTGGAAAGAGGTACCTCTTTGCTAAAAATCAATTTTTTGGTTGAAACACAATTTTACCCAATTTTGCCCAAAAGGCGTTTATTTCTAATAACTAAGTATTGAAAGGAGTTTCAAATGCGAAGAAGCTTCCGAAAAAGCTTACGTCGCAAGCATTTAAGCAAAAAAAATTTTTAATCAATTTTTTTGGAAAGGGGTACCTCTTTGCTAAAAATCAATTTTTTGGTTGAAACGCAATTTTACACAATTTTGCCCAAAAGGCGTTTATTTCTAATAACTAAGTATTGAAAGGAGTTTCAAATGCGAAGAAGCTTCCGAAAAAGCTTACGTCGCAAGCATTTAAGCAAAAAAATTTTTTACCAATTTTTTTGGAAAGAGGTACCTCTTTGCTAAAAATCAATTTTTTGGTTGAAACACAATTTTACCCAATTTTGCCCAAAAGGCGTTTATTTCTAATAACTAAGTATTGAAAGGAGTTTCAAATGCGAAGAAGCTTCCGAAAAAGCTTACGTCGCAAGCATTTAAGAAAAAAAAAATTTTTACCAATTTTTTTGGAAAGAGGTACCTCTTTGCTAAAATTCAATTTTTTGGTTGAAACACAATTTTACCCAATTTTGCCCAAAAGGCGTTTATTTCTAATAACTAAGTATTGAAAGGAGTTTCAAATGCGAAGAAGCTTCCGAAAAAGCTTACGTCGCAAGCATTTAAGAAAAAAAATTTTTGACCAATTTTTTTGGAAAGAGGTACCTCTTTGCTAAAAATCAATTTTTTGGTTGAAACACAATTTTACCCAATTTTGCCCAAAAGGCGTTTATTTCTAATAACTAAGTATTGAAAGGAGTTTCAAATGCGAAGAAGCTTCCGAAAAAGCTTACGTCGCAAGCATTTAAGCAAAAAAAAATTTTTACCAATTTTTTTGGAAAGAGGTACCTCTTTGCTAAAAATCAATTTTTTGGTTGAAACACAATTTTACCCAATTTTGCCCAAAAGGCGTTTATTTCTAATAACTAAGTATTGAAAGGAGTTTCAAATGCGAAGAAGCTTCCGAAAAAGCTTACGTCGCAAGCATTTAAGCAAAAAAAAATTTTTACCAATTTTTTTGGAAAGAGGTACCTCTTTGCTAAAAATCAATTTTTTGGTTGAAACACAATTTTACCCAATTTTGCCCAAAAGGCGTTTATTTCTAATAACTAAGTATTGAAAGGAGTTTCAAATGCGAAGAAGCTTCCGAAAAAGCTTACGTCGCAAGCATTTAAGCAAAAAAAATTTTTAATCAATTTTTTTGGAAAGGGGTACCTCTTTGCTAAAAATCAATTTTTTGGTTGAAACACAATTTTACCCAATTTTGCCCAAAAGGCGTTTATTTCTAATAACTAAGTATTGAAAGGAGTTTCAAATGCGAAGAAGCTTCCGAAAAAGCTTACGTCGCAAGCATTTAAACAAAAAAAATTGTTGACCAATTTTTTTGGAAAGAGGTACCTCTTTGCTAAAAATCAATTTTTTGGTTGAAACACAATTTTACCCAATTTTGCCCAAAAGGCGTTTATTTCTAATAACTAAGTATTGAAAGGAGTTTCAAATGCGAAGAAGCTTCCGAAAAAGCTTACGTCGCAAGCATTTAAGCAAAAAAAATTTTTAATCAATTTTTTTGGAAAGGGGTACCTCTTTGCTAAAAATCAATTTTTTGGTTGAAACGCAATTTTACACAATTTTGCCCAAAAGGCGTTTATTTCTAATAACTAAGTATTGAAAGGAGTTTCAAATGCGAAGAAGCTTCCGAAAAAGCTTACGTCGCGAGCATTTAAGCAAAAAAAAATTTTGACCAATTTTTTTGGAAAGAGGTACGTACCTCTTTGCTAAAAATCAATTTTTTGGTTGAAACACAATTTTACCCAATTTTGCCCAAAAGGCGTTTATTTCTAATAACTAAGTATTGAAAGGAGTTTCAAATGCGAAGAAGCTTCCGAAAAAGCTTACGTCGCGAGCATTTAAGCAAAAAAAAATTTTGACCAATTTTTTTGGAAAGAGGTACCTCTTTGCTAAAAATCAATTTTTTGGTTGAAACACAATTTTACCCAATTTTGCCCAAAAGGCGTTTATTTCTAATAACTAAGTATTGAAAAGAGTTTCAAATGCGAAGAAGCTTTCGAAAAAGCTTACGTCGCAAGCATTTAAGCAAAAAAAAATTTTGACCAATTTTTTTGGAAAGAGGTACCTCTTTGCTAAAAATCAATTTTTTGGTTGAAACACAATTTTACCCAATTTTGCCCAAAAGGCGTTTATTTCTAATAACTAAGTATTGAAAAGAGTTTCAAATGCGAAGAAGCTTCCGAAAAAGCTTACGTCGCAAGCATTTAAGCAAAAAAAATTTTTGACCAATTTTTTTTGCTAAAAATCAATTTCTTGGTTGAAACACAAATTTTACCCAATTTTGCCCAAAAGGCGTTTATTTCTAATAACTAAGTATTGAAAAGAGTTTCAAATGCGAAGAAGCTTTCGAAAAAGCTTACGTCGCAAGCATTTAAGCAAAAAAAAATTTTGACCAATTTTTTTGGAAAGAGGTACCTCTTTGCTAAAAATCAATTTTTTGGTTGAAACACAATTTTACCCAATTTTGCCCAAAAGGCGTTTATTTCTAATAACTAAGTATTGAAAAGAGTTTCAAATGCGAAGAAGCTTCCGAAAAAGCTTTCGTCGCAAGCATTTAAGCAAAAAAAATTTTTGACCAATTTTTTTGCTAAAAATCAATTTCTTGGTTGAAACACAATTTTACCCAATTTTGCCCAAAAGGCGTTTATTTCTAATAACTAAGTATTGAAAGGAGTTTCAAATGCGAAGAAGCTTCCGAAAAAGCTTACGTCGCAAGCATTTAAGCAAAAAAAATTTTTGACCAATTTTTTTGGAAAGAGGTACCTCTTTGCTAAAAATCAATTTTTTGGTTGAAACACAATTTTTAGCAAAGAGGTACCTCTTTCCAAAAAAATTTGTTCAACATTTTTTTTGCTTAAATGCTTGCGACGTAAGCTTTTTCGGAAGCTTCTTCGCATTTGAAACTCCTTTCAATACTTAGTTATTAGAAATAAACGCCTTTTGGGCAAAATTGGGTAAAATTGTGTTTCAACCAAAAAATTGATTTTTAGCAAAGAGGTACCTCTTTCCAAATAAATTGGTCAATATTTTTTTTGCTTAAATGCTTGCGACGTAAGCTTTTTCGGAAGCTTCTTCGCATTTGAAACTCCTTTCAATACTTAGTTATTAGAAATAAACGCCTTTTGGGCAAAATTGGGTAAAATTGTGTTTCAACTAAAAAATTGATTTTTAGCAAAGAGGTACCTCTTTCCAAAAAAATTGGTCAAAATTTTTTTTTGCTTAAATGCTTGCGACGTAAGCTTTTTCGGAAGCTTCTTCGCATTTGAAACTCCTTTCAATACTTAGTTATTAGAAATAAACGCCTTTTGGGCAAAATTGGGTAAAATTGTGTTTCAACGAAAAAATTGATTTTTAGCAAAGAGGTACCTCTTTCCAAAAAAATTGGTCAATATTTTTTTTGCTTAAATGCTTGCGACGTAAGCTTTTTCGGAAGCTTCTTCGCATTTGAAACTCCTTTCAATACTTAGTTATTAGAAATAAACGCCTTTTGGGCAAAATTGGGTAAAATTGTGTTTCTACCAAAAAATTTATTTTTAGCAAAAATTTTTTTTGCTTAAATGCTTGCGACGTAAGCTTTTTTGGAAGCTTCTTCGCATTTGAAACTCCTTTCAATACTTAGTTATTAGAAATAAACGCCTTTTGGGCAAAATTGGGTAAAATTGTGTTTCAACCAAAAAATTGATTTTTAAAGGTTTTGATCGCACTAAAATTTTTTTACATCCATAAATTTTTAGAAAAATTTTTTTTATATTTCTTCTCAAATTTCAAAGGCTATAGAATGAGGGTGTGTGAAATTTATAATAAAGCAAAAAAATGTAGAGGCCTGCTTGGCTTTTTAAAGATTATGCAAGCTGATATGTTGTATTATTTTTTACATTAGGTTGAAGTCCACTGATGAAAAAAAAATTTATAATAAAATGTTAAGTATTTGGACTAAGGTTGTTACCATAAATGCATACACATGTAATTATGTATAGTATATGCGCACGTATTTTGGTGTAAACGTGCTTGTATATTTTATTAGCAAATATATTTATTTTAATTGACAGAAACCACCCAGAAAATTTTTGGAAGTGTCAATTGATTTTTCGTATTGATTGGAAACAAACAAAGAACTGAAACCACAAACAACAAATCATTAGTATTCTTTTCCATAAAGTGTGAATCAAAAGCTAATATTCAAAATTGTAAGTATTTTGGGTGTTAATCACATGCTACTCGTAAGTAAGTAAAGTCCATGACACTGTTTTGCAACGCTTGCACTACAAATTTTTGTGACTATTTCTTAAAGTGCCTCTAACAGAGGACAACACTGACACCCCATCTTGTGGCAAAAATGTTGCAAACAATTGCACTTCTATGGCGCTATCCAGAGAATGTATACCTCAATGCATTGCAATGCAATGCACTTCATTCACATTCAGTTGTTTTTGTGTAAGCAATTTCCAGCAATGCAATAGGGTGAACTAGGAAGTTGAAAACTTTTTCATCATTGCGATGAATGACAAGAAGATTGAATAACTCCATGTACAATTTTGTTTGAGCATCGCGTGGCTTAAACGTTGAGACACTTGTTCTTGTATCAGCGTTAGAAATATTCTGATAAATATATTAATACAAGTCTTGAGTGAATAGCGACATTTTGCTCTTGCAGGTTGTGAAATAATTCACTTGATAATGATTTATAACGCCCTCTACTGTCTGAAAAATTTTTTGCCTCATTTAATTATACTCGTGAAGCAACATTTGTGGTCATTGCAAACCATTAATAAAATTCAAATTTAAACATTGTTTATATTCATATGTATGTGTGTAAGCATGTAGTTTGGAATATTTTTGATTTTTGATTTTTGATAACCTGTCAATTTGTTTGCGGGTCTTGTCTGCATTCGGTGTTTGCTGTGTATGATGACGCCTGCCCGTTATTGCTGCAACTTGTGTTGCGATTGTTGTGTTTGATGATTTTGCTGCTGATATTATTTACTGATAATACTGACATTTACTTTGATGAGAAAAACGTGAACAATCTGCAATATTCATTCATATGCGTGTTTAAAAACTGTCAATAAACAGATTTTTATATGGTCCAAATATATACGCATTCACAATTTTTATTGACATTTTGATTAATGATGATAGCGGTTGGTAAAGTTTTCAATTTCAACCATTAAAATCATTTAAATTTTATTAGAGAGGTCAATATATTATGAAAATTATATAACTTATTGCTACTTGTGGTGGTGCCCGAGTTCGCTTAACGAATAATAATTTCAATTAAAATTTTTTAAATTATTGGATTAAACTTATTATTGAAAGGGTATATTTATTTATATGGGCTTGTCATTCAGTGTGTTATCCTCAATATCAATATGAGATCCCGTTAAGTATATATGTGACAGCGCATAGAGAAAGGGACCTAAGGGTAAAAAAAAAAAATAAATTTTCCCTTTTTCTTTTGATGTGGACAACATCTGAGCATCGAATGAGACCGATCCCATGCCCCAAAAGTGGTCCCTGCCAGAGATATGCGCGTTTTAAGAAATGATGGTACACCAAAGATACACGTATTTAAATCTTTAAAATGGCTCTCCTGAACAAAACCGGTTTTTACCCTTAGATCCCTTTTATGTATATTACAGGCACGGTTGCCACTGGCAAAAATTTTTTTCTACCAAAATTTGACCAAAAAGCTACCAAAAGTTACCATTTTTGAATTTTATTGATAAAAACTTAAATAAATTCAGTACATATATATTTTTATATTATACTAGCTAACTGCCACGGCTTCGCACGGAAGTTTTTTTTTTTTTAAAGTGGGCGTTAAAGAGGGTGTGGTCGAAAAGTAGGTAGCCTATTAATCATGCCAAAGTCCCATTTATATGCTGTGAAAATTTCAGGAAAATTGTCCCAAAGGTTTAATTTCCTAATAACCCGTCAGTTATACAAAATAGGGCGTGAAAGGGGGCGTGGCTCCAAAATATAATATAGCCTATGTCACCCGCGGGAAATCTACCAACCCAACGGTGAAAGAATTTTTCAAATCGGTCCAGTGGTTTCGGAGCCTATTCATTACAAACAAACAAACAAACAATCAAATCTTTCCTCTTTATAATATTAGTATAGATATAATTATAATCACTTATTCATATATTAAAAACAAAATAACATAACAAAAACAAAAACATAAACATAACATTACTTCAGGTATTCTACTTCACATTTTAACGAAATAAGAAAAAAAATTATTTAATATAATCTTTAGCTGACCAAACATAATGTTGGTCTTTGGAACCAGCCAATTCTTTTGCCAACATTATGTTGTTTAATGTTTTATATTCTAATTTATTTCTAAGTTTGGTTTTAATTAAACTTAAATCAAAAAATTTTCTTTCAGCGGCTGCTGAGCTATGAGGAAGGCACATTAAATTAAATATAAAATCAGTCAATTCCTTAAATCTATATTCATTAAGCCCATTTTTTATTAAACTTATGTTTTCCCAAAAAGAAGTAATATCATCGTTTTGATTGAGATCATTTGATAACAAAGTAAGAAGACTCCATTGAGTAACAATTGTGTCATTGTCACAACTTTTCAAATAATAAAATTCATTTAAAAGATTTAAAATAGAATCTTTAGTTTCATTTAAAATTTTGTTAGGTGTTATAATTGACAACACTTTTAAATCATTTCGGCTAAAATCAAACCTGGTTTTTAATTGATTGAGAAATTCTATGTAAAAATTTCGTATGTGCCCTTTTATTAAAATTTTTTGTGACTCAGAAAATTGGTCAGAATTTAAGTATTTTTCTGATTCGCTCCCCATATATACATTCATTAATGGCAAATAGTACCGGTTATCATTTGTATCACAATCGTTCAAACATGCACATCTTTTTACATACTTGTCATCCATGAAGTTACAAGCAATAAGCTTGAAATTAATTTCAAGTTGCTGATACAAATATGGTAAGCGAACTCTTTCTGACTGGAACTCTTTATTTAAGTTGTTAATTATTTTTAATATGTAAGAAAGAAACATCATGTAAACTTTTATTTCTTCATTACCTAACATATTTGAAATTTCGATTGGCTTAATGCCATTTACTTCTAAAGAACATGACAAAAAATATAATTGTAAGGCCTGCCATTGTTCCAAAATTCTAGAAATGACTTGCTCTAGAGCTAACCACCTTGTCAAAGAAACACCCAGTATTTTATGTGGTTCAATATTACAATATTCTTGGAATTCTTTTAGTTCTGAAACTCTTTTTGGGCTATACGAAAAAAAATTATAAATTTTTCTGCAAAGATCTTCTATGTTGGATGGCAATTTTTTGCAAGCATAGCTGGAACAGAGATGCAGAGAATGGCATGTGCATTTCATATAGAACAAATTTGTGTCACGCTTTAACTTAGTTTTTAAACCATTCAATTCTCCTGCCATTGTGCTTGCGCCATCCGTCGCTAATCCAATTAAGTTTTTTATTGGAATGTTGTTTTGATCGAAGAAGCTGTGTATTACTTGATATATTGCATCAGCATTGGTTTTAACCAATTCTAATAGTGCAACAAATCTGTCGCAAATTGTCTTGGAGACACTATCAAAATACCTTACAACTAACACCAAACATTTCTTATTAGACAAGTCTGTTGTTTCATCGACAATTAGAGAAAATTTTGAAGATCTCATGGCAGTAGTAATATTGTCTGACGCTTTTTTGCCTAAAGTTTCGGCCAACTGTGTTGCTTTAGTACGCCCACATTTAATAGATTTTGCAATGCATGAATCTGGACAACATTCTCGAAGCAAATTGGGTAGAAAATCCATTAATAGTAGTGGTAAGTTATGGCAAATACAAAACATTACCAAGGTTAATTCTGCTTGCCTTATCTTCTTTTCCAGGGAACGCTGATCGTCGCTCAAAAACTTGTCAATTTGAATTAAATTTTTCTTTTGGTGTTCGCTTTGTATGTGCGAAGCATTCGTTTCATGTTTCTTTAAATGCGATAAATGATTTGTAAGTGACTTTTCACATACCACACAGAAACATTTTCCATTTTTATCTTGGAGCCACGAAAAAGTTCTTATCCATTCACCTCTAACTTTTCTAATTTCTTTGGGCTTTTCCCTCTCAACACTGTAAATACATAAAATATTATTACAAATTGTTTTACACGATGTCTTTTAAAGTTATTTACATATTTTTTGATGTTTCTGCTTCATCATCGCTGCTTAGCATACATTCGACTTGAGAAAGTCTTGGCTTTTTTGTTAAAAATCTGAAATATAATTTGAAACCGTTTTAAAGGAAAAAAACAGTAAATAAATAATTATCTTACCTATCCATACCAAACAACTGCAATTTTGACAAATTATATACTATGTGTATAACAACAACATAAACAAATAAACAAAAACAAAATGCGATCTAAACACACATGACTTCCACTTTCGTTTGATGTTTGTACTAGAGCGAAAGATAAGCAATGACACAGTTGTTTTAGTAAACTTCTTATTTGTTTAGAACAGTGTTACCATCGGCTTAAATTTGTTTAAGGCAGTAAGCGGCGGAACACAATTTACACGTAGGCGATTTGCACGTTAACAAGTAAGAACAGCAGAACAGAAATTAAAAAAATTAAATTCAAAAAGTTACCAAAATCAAAATGAAGTTACCAAGTTACCAAAGCAAAAAAAAGTTACCAGTTTTGGTAGAAAATTACCAAAGTGGCAACCGTGATTACAGGTACGTATAAATAAGGAAGATGAATAAGCGATGTTAGTCTGACCGTTTCTCTGTACGAATTTTGCCAAGCCCCAAGAGGAGCTAGATATTTCATTCTTACAAAAAAACTTAAATAAAGTTCTTTAAAACTTGATTCTAAGGATTAGATGATTTTTTACTTAGTTTTAAAACTAGATTCTAAAAATCTCATACATTTATAGAATGATATTTAAATAGTGCGTTTTTCTGCAGACTCGCTTTTCTTGCGTATAATTGGTTAATATGCATTCTTTGAAAGTAAAAAAAAAAATCAATGAATGTTCGAACTCACGGGCGATGTGTTAACACCTTTTTGTTACACGGTACCTGTTCGATTTCTATGAACACAGACCCACAAACCCGGAGGTAGAGTTAATATAAAGTATTTAATGAAAAAGAATAGTTTATTGAATTTAATTTTACTTTGTATAATTTATTAATGTTATGTTTTCAACACAGTTAAAATTGGTCTGTGATAGCTAAAATATGAAACATAAACTTTTGATTGTATCCTATCGATATAACGTGAGAAAACAGCGTCAATTGTAGTTCCTTGGATAGTAGTTGGGGACTCTAACGAAGTATTCATGGTAAGCTTGAATTTATCGTAGAGGTAGTGCTTCTACGGTTGAAACATTCGTATTAAAGTCACCACCCATTATTATTGGCATTGAAAAATAGTCCTCTTCTAGTTCGCGTGAACCATTTTCGGTGTAGGGCAGAAGTGAAAAATGAATAAATTTTATTATATTCTGGACAGACTGGTTGAGCAAGAAGCTGTGCCTGCTCTCTCATTTTCCTCCCATATTCTGCCATATATTTTCTTTTTTCTTTTAATACCGAAGCACTAAGTAGATGCACTCAAAATGAAAAAAATACTTAATACATTTTATTTATTTTATATTAAACAAAGAGAATGCAAAGCAACAGACAAATGTACATACATACATTGTTATGTTTGTACACAAGCTACATACGTTGCTGTCTTGCTATCTCATTTTTATATATGTACGTATAACCACGTCACTATTCTCTTTGCTATGCATAAGACAAAACCGAAGATCAACATAAAATACTTTTTTAATATTACTCCAAATTAATACTCCGAATTAAAACACTTAAATCTCCGCTCGCCGATATCGGATCGTCTTAATTTTTGGCCTAAACTCTTCGTCGAAACCCGCACTAGTTTTAATCCAAAAATTAATAAAATCGGCTATGAATTTTCGGAGAAAATCGCGTGGGAAAATTATATGAAAATCGCCCAATAATCACTTTCAATACCGACTGCCAAGTAACAACAACAAACAAACAAACTCTTACACTTACACTTGCGTATGTATTGAAACTGATAGTTTACTGCCCTAGAGGCGCGCGTATAGATGTTAACACATCAAAAAAACGTTACAGAGTTATGTTTTCAAAATATCGTGTAAACTGGGTGTAACATCTGAATGAAAAACAAAAAAAGAGTGTAAAATTGTATGAAGTGGAGTTTACGTGTACACATAAATTTCATTTGCATAATGTGATTTATATATGAGTGCGTCTAATGTATATATATATATATATATATATATATATATATATATGCGATAGAAATGGTAAAATAATTGTGGCTAGTGTAACCACAGAACATATTTCCTATCAATATGGACTATTTTTACACAATCAAGCAAAAACAAAAATACAAAAGCTTTCCACAGCCATCCCAGATAAATAATTAACATCGATTTATTTCTTTACTTGCTGTTGACGAACAACTCAGCTAAGCAGCAACATTTTGTAAAAACGATAGCACTCGATATGATTTTCATTTAAATAGAATAACAAAATTTTTAATTGGGTCACCTAAAGCATTACATGCCTGCAATATCATATATTCTATGCACAATCATCAAGGTGCAAAGAGAGTTTCCCTATAAATTTCCAAGCTATTGATTACATAATTTTTCTTTTAAGTACACATTTTCATACAAGTACTTCACACAACTACTAATGAGATTATAAATCCTTTTGTGAATTATTTCCGTAATGAATATTGTGGCATTAATTTCATACCGAAGTTACCAACAAAATTACACAAGAATTATAATTTTGCAAGGAGTAAAAGAGTACATGTGTGGAAGCAGTCACAAACTGCAAAGAAATTTTTGGGAATAAAAATTTACAAAACTTAAATGTTTATTAAAGATACACTGGAGAACAAAAGTAACACAAACAAGTTGAAATGATATATTTTTGATACCAATTAAATTCTTCCTGAAGTATTAAAGAGGTATAATTCACAAAAAAAAAAAAACAAAATTAAGAACTTATATGATTACTTTTATGTACCAACAAATTTCGATTTCCAACCCAGGAATAGAATTTTTAATTTTTTGGATTTTTTACACGAATTTAATTCTTCCTAAAGTATAAATAAGGTTTAATTAAATAACAACATATTAGTGAAAATTTTAATTATTTTTATGTAGCAAGAAAAAATTTCCATGTCCCAGACTTAGATCCAATTTTTTTTTCTTAGAATTTTAATACAATTAAAATTTTAGTGAAGTACAAAATAAAGAAATAGAAATTGGTAACCTTTTCGGTCACTTTTATGAACCAAAAAATATTTCAATTGTCCAGCCCTGGGGTGAATATTTAATTTTTTTTTTAATTTTTAATACCAATTTTATTCTTCCTAAATTTTAAAATAGTTTTAACTAGCAAAAAAAAACTTTAATTACATTTTTGGTTACTTTTATGTACCACAAAGAAAAACAATTATCCAACCCTGGAATGAAATATCATTTTTTTAATACACATTTAGTTCTTCTTCAGTATAAAATAGGTTTGATTCAAAAAATAACATTTTATTTGCTGGTTAATTTTGTTGGCACAAATAGCTATAAGATTCCCAGCTCTGGAACCGACTTTCTTATACCTATTTAGATTCATTTCCACTCATTTCAAGTCTAAGAATGAAGAATCTAGCTCATCTCCGGGCTTGGGAAAACAGAATTCAGTAACGGACACACAGTTGAACGTCGCTTATTTGTCTTCCTTATTTATAAGGTTCAAGAATATATATACTTTATGAGATCCCATATTAATATTGAGGAAACTACCCTTTCACTTTTTTGTACAGGGTATAGAAATAAATACTTAATCCAATTATCCAGTTTTGTATGCAAAACTGTTTGTTTACAATATTTCTCTCCACTCTATGTAATATTTTATATTATTGAATTGATATAAGCAATTTTAACTGTACAGTCTATTTTAGAAGGAAATTATAGCAACTTTCAAATGGAAAAGCACATAAAAAGTTCACATATAAAAGTCAAACCTAGAAAGTTTGATTGAAGTAAATTGGAACACAAATTGGAACGATAATAATAATACGAGCTGATTAACCAAAAACACACTGGAGTACTGTTGATGGAAGTGCAGCGCTTTCCGAAAGTAGGTGTTCTTCTTTGCTATTTAGGTTTTATAATTAAATTGATTTTAATTTTTTATTGTTTCTTGGAATATTTATTGTAATAATAAAATGTACCGAATTTTAGCTTATAAATCACACGTTTTTTATTAAAATAGTTTGGCAGCTTCTATGGACACTTCAGATCGCAGCAATTGCTATTTTTGACAAAGAAAATTTGACTACTTCATTTGTAAATGAATACGAAATGCTTGAAAAATACAATTGTTTCGCTTTATCAGGTTCACTGTAAAATTCTCAACAAGACTAGAACAGCAGATGTAAATATTCTCTGACTTACTATCCATTTTGCAATTTTATTTTTCAAGTACACATAAATATAACAAAAATTGTATTATTTGGCAAATGTTTTAATGCTCTTTCACTTACCCAGTTTTGCCTTTTTATGGGTCAAACACACATAAACACAAATGTGTAAATATTCCCATTTGCATACACACAAACACACTGCAAGAGACAGCAGTCAAAGACATGTAAATTCTACTCGCATGCCATCATATGAAGTTGGTTTTTAAAGTGCTCTCCAAAGTTTCTGCTCAGGCTAGAAATTGGACTGGCCTCATCTGTTACACGTACGTTTTTCGACTCCAAACCATTTTTTATCAATTGCATGGCAAAGGCTTAATTTCCTTTTTTTTTTTAAGAGAATAAAACTGTTTTTATTAAGACTATAATGGGTGATTTTTTAGGGGGTTTCAGATTTGATTAAAAAAAAGACATAAAATTGAGAGGGTGGCATGACATAATGTCCATTGACATAATGTCCATGGACATTATGTCACCCCAAAAAGTGACATTATGTCCATGGACATTATGTCACTTCTCGTAGCGACATAATGTCCATATACAAAGTGTCGTAAAGTCCATGGACATTATGGCACTTTTTTGAATTGAACCCTTCCAAACTACTTGTAGTTCTTATTTCCTCACCATGGGCAGAAAATCCAGAGGGGGTTATCTGAATGAAAAAATTTTACGAGGTAGAGAATCAAGATTTAGCTTAACTAAATTTTCATAAGATACGTTATTCGAATCATTGTAGAATATAAAAATAAAATATGGTTACCGACTTTTTTTTTATTTTACAATGATTCGAATAACGTGTCGTGTGATAAATGTTTGTTCAGCTTATATATAAAATAAATTGCAGAGATATAAAAGAAAAGATTTGAAAAAATCGGCGCCGATTTTAAGCCGATAGTTAAGCTAAATCTTGATTCTCTACCTCGTAAAATTTTTTCATACAGATAACCCCCTCTGGATTTTCTGCCCATGGTGAGGAAATAAGAACTACAAGTAGTTTGGAAGGGTTCAATTGGCTTTACCAAAAGTGTCACAATGTCCATAACCAAAGTGTCATAATGTCCATGGACATTACGACACTGCTGTAAGTGACATAATGTCCATGGACATAATGTCACTTTTTGGGGTGACATAATGTCCATGGACATTATGTCAATGGACATTATGTCATGCCACCAATTGAGAGATATATAAATCTTAATTTAATTCAAATAACCTGTTCACCGAACTAGCCTCTCAATTGGGTCATTGCAGCACGTGCTTTGTGGCACGTGGCACCATTTTTTGCAACCACTTAACAGCCAAGCCCAGCTCTTTCATTATGGACGAAGAAAACGTTCTTGCCTTCATCATTTTTCAAAAATTATGTCACACCAAACATAAAATTTTTCGGCGTGCACTGACCGTTCTTGCACAACTTTCGGCTACTTGTCCCACAAGACACTAAAATTTTGCTTATGCAGGACACAGTTTCTTAAATTCAATAATATTCGTTTGTAAGGCGCTTCATGGTTAAATTATAGACCAAACTGAACATGTTTAACAGTAATATGTCAAACGAAAACAGCTGAGCTGGCAAAAACAGTGTTGCCAAAAACAAATCACCCTTTAAAAATACTCACGCACACACACAAATACTTTGAGCACACACATACACACACACGACCATATTTATATTGAGCACTTGACCATTGTTTAAGTGTAATATGTAAGTGAGGCTAAAGGTCTTTAAGCATGTCGGTAATGCCTACAAATAGCAAAGTTCTTTATTTGTGTAAGTCTTGTTCTTCTTCGAAAGACTTGAATATATTAGGTTTATGTAATACACAAACACATGCAGAGACACACGCACACACATGGAAAGAAGTAGGTTCCCTTAATAGGGTTTATTTGTTACAGTTTAAAGTTAAATAAAGATTTTTGGAACTACAGCTACAATGGAACACAACAAATACAATTTAATTGAGTATTCTTCGTGTGTGTGTGTGTGTGTGTGTGTGTGTGTGTGTATATATATGTGTGTATGTGTATATATGTATGTGTGTATATGCGTGTGGATGTGTATTTCTGTGGACTTGCACTAGTTTCGTTAAAATAAAGTCATTTTTGGGAACAGCATCGAGCATTTACAGCCTTTCCTTGATGCAAACTTTGGTCAACGTTTTATGCAGGAGCTTAATGAATTTACATTACGGTGTTTGTAGATGCTAATGATATATGTATGTATGTGTTTTAATTAAACAGCTACATTTCCTATATTTCTTTAAATAAGGCTTTCTCAATGATACAAAGTACAGGGGCCAAATTACGGCATTCGATATCGATCGAAATTTGTATTTAAACTGTATAGAAATTTCGTTCGATATCGAATGCGGTAATTTGGGCTCAGTTTGCCACACACAGACACAATTGCCGTAATTCATTACATCAGCTAACATTTGTTCGATTGCATTTAATGGAAGTTGTCAATATTGATGAAACGATCTGTTTGGAATAGAAGTTTTTGAGGTGTTGTATTAGAATACGGCCTGTTGTAAGAAAATGTTGCCCCAAGAGCGGAAAAGTTGTTGAAATTTTTTGAAAACTTATAACTTTTGTAAATAATATATTAAATAATATTTCTTGTTTATTAATCTAAATTACAAGACAACGATGAAACATGTTTATATAATTATTGTGAGTGGTAGGCTAGCGTGTAGTGTGCTAGCCTATCAGTGTGGAGGTCGTTGGTTTTGTTTTACTAAATTGAGTGAAAGAATTTGTTACCATAATTCGTAATTGTATTTGTAACATCTAATAAATAAACAAAAATTACTTCTAGGATCCTCCACCATAGCATAGAGTTGTTACGGGGAGAGCCTTTAAGAAATAGGGATGGCATATTGCAAAAATTGAGAACGTATCAGCTTAAGTAATACGATTTGCTAAATATTTACAATATTTTTGTATATAACATCACACGTCAACGCCCACTGAAAGGGGCGGGGTTCAGAAATTGATTTTTCTGATTTTCTAGCTACATAAAAATATATCATGTGCCTAATGAAATCACAAAAAAGCTATTAAATGCAAGAATTTTTTAAAATTTTGGTTTAGTTCTTCTTAGGGGAACTAGTTTGCCCCTGCTCCGATTTAGTCCATTTAAAAACATGTCCTGTGCCATCCTTCTGAATTTATGTATAGCAAATTCACTATATATTTTATGCGGGTATGCGGGTCTTAGAGGAGTATTTCACCTCCAATTCTTTTATGGAGGGTATAAAAATTGCACTGCACTAAGAAATCTTGTGAAAATTTTATATTAAAAAATAATTGCAGCGTTACTAGATAAATAACCTGAACTGTTTTAACCAAATATTCTACTGTTCAGTCCACTGTTTCTAGAAACTGAAATTGCCTGCCGTGTATAAATAAATTATGATTTTGATAAATGCCATAAAAATAGCCTTTAAAAAGAACTTAATTTTCCATTCGTTAATTTGCCATGCATTAAGTTGCATAAGCAAAATTTACATGCAGAATCTATATTCGTTTTGGAAATGCATGTGCCTAGACTTGTTTCAGAATCCTTTAGGTACAAGGAAACAAGATGACAGCAATAAATTTAATCTTATTTTATGTAATTTTTGCTCATCATTCATAATGTTGCTTGTCATAAAGCATTAAAGCAAAATAACATAGAACGAAACAGAAACGACATAAGAACCTTCAACTCCCATAAGAATATGTGTCCAAACTTGTCAATTTTAATTAAAAATTCCTGGGTTTTTTGCAAAGATCTCATTCTTTTTTTTATTTCTTTTTTTTTTGTTTCTGTATGAAAAGTTGTGTTAAGGCTGTAGTATTTAATTCCAGTATAAACGTTGCATACATTTTATCGGTGAAATCAACAACAACTGCAACAAGGAAATTATATGGTAATAAAGGGGGATTTAAAATGATATTAACCCATTTTCGGCCACTGTTCGCAAGTGCGAACAGTAAAATTACTCGTTTTTATCGCCAAATTCGGAAGCTTTATGCATTTATTTTTTAAAACTTAGAGATTCTATTATGTAATAAATAGTCTAGGCTTTAATTAACCGTAAAAATAATTTGTAAAATTTATCTCATATTTTAAGTGAAGGGATATTTCGTGGGACGCGATTTCAGAGGATTTTTTTAGAATTAAAAATATATATTATTTGTTCAAAAATTTTATATATTATTATAGGGTACTTATGTAGTCAATTGAAATGACCACATAATATAAAATAATTTAAATAAATCAAAACATTTCTGTCGTATTAAAGCTGTTAAAGTAACTGTTCGCAAGTGCGAACATTGGCTGCTATTTGGAGAACAAACTTCTTTGACATAAGTTTATTGTTCTTTGTTCTTATATAAATATGACAATTATTTTTACTAAAAATTACATATAAGAAAACCAAATAACAGTAAAAGAAAGACATTTTACTTTTCATTTGTAGTGTTTAGTGATTTTGATAATGATTTTTGAATATGTATATACCTATATACATATATGTATGTATATATATGTATATATATATATATATATATATATATATATATATATATATATATATATATATATATATATATATATATATATATATGTATAAAAAATATATATGTATATATGAGTATATATTTACTTTTAATATGTATGTTTTTGAATATGTATGTATACTTTGAGAACTTTTTTGCATCATATTATTTGGTGCACCTTTTAAGTGAGAAAAGGTTTTGCGCTACGGAACCGTTCGCTCAAATCGCATTACAACAACCCCACTACTCACAGGAAAGCGGCTGAAACGGGGAGAAAATGATTGCCAATTTGATAGGACAAATTCGGTATTGGTTTCTCGTTGGGCAGACAGCAAAAAGGTGACGGATATTACCAACTTCGACCAAATTAAAGCGATGCGCAGCGTCAAGCGATGGAGGAAAGAATTGGAAAAATATGAGAATGTGCCACAACCACTGCTTCAAACTACAGAATAAATATTAAGTCAAGGAAGTGGCCAATACCTTTATTTATTTCGGTTGTCTGCTCATCAGTGGCTAATGACGTTATCTCAAAAAGATTTCAGGGTAAGCGTCAGCAAAGCTTTGCTAATAAGTTCGCAGCCAGATGCTGAATCTGCTCAAGAAAGATCCGATAGAAACGTTACTTACCAACTGCCAAGTACTGTAGGCGAACATATTCCAATAGTTGAACCACAAGGAAAAGCTCTTAGATGCCAACTCAAAGGGTGTGGCAAACCAATCAAGTCGATATGCCAAAAATGCAATGTGTTTTTGCATCCACAATGCTTTGAAAAATATCATATAAAAAAAGTCCTATTATTTTTATATCTTAATAAATATATAACATACATTTCTCATTAGTTATTATTTGCATTTTTACATATAAATGAAAATTTTCATAAATGCACATAAATTGATTCATATGCGATATTCATGTTAAATTGAAGCCAATGTTCGTGCTTACGAACACCTATTTCCAGGGCTCATGGACATGATAGCGCCAAAGCGACAACGGATTTGGATTCAGCAGACCCAAATCAGTATAAAAATCATTAATATTTAAAAAAAACTCTCGTTTGAATTTCCTTGGCTGAATATGGGTTAAACTTGAAATAATTGGAAAAACTAAACGATTTATTTTTCATAAACGATTAAAACAAGGTAACAATTCGTTTAGGGAGTTAATGATAAAACGTTTGCAATGTCTGTGGACAAACTCTTATTCCTAAAGTACCCTTGCGCACTGTTGACACTTGAGGCAACATGGACGCTGCAACGAATTGACAATTAAATAAATACATACGACTGCATAAATATGTATAAAAAATCTTGCCCAAATGTGTATGAAAAAAAGTAACGAGTTGAGCCTCCCTGCTGTAGCGCATCATTATATTTTATTTTGTTTATATGCTGGACCACATGCACTACAATAATTTATGGCCACAGAGTTTAAATACTTGACAGTTATGGATCAGTGCACTTTGGCTTTGACAAAATCATTGCTGCAGTCATCAGATTGTCTAGAGGGCTGCTCTCAGCTGTCATTTGTAAAATAAATGGATTTTTTGTTTATTACATTCGATGATGCTAAAATAAAGAATGCTGCACGCCATGACATTGATTCTTTCCTTCGTTTTTTGGAAATTCTTTTTGGTAAATAAAAAAAAGTAATCTGTCTTGTACAATGAAATTAATTTAATGATTTAATTATAATGATATTTTTGCTCTTTGCCTGTTCTGTATTGTGCGAGTAATTATAATTGATCATTATGTGAAGTGATTAAGAAACTACCAGAACACTAAAAGCATGAAAAACAAGTTGTTGGATTGTTTAATATTAAAAAGGTTTTTGTAATATTAATTACTGTCTTTTAATGTAGTAGATTCGTTTGCCTTTTAGTTCAAAAGTTATATAATTCATCGTAGCAAGAGAGAAGTGAATCCATTTGGGATTTCAATAATATCTGCAGGTAATTTATATCTTCAGCCTCCAGTTCGATTCGCATTATGGTAGGAACACAACTGGGACGAACGACAAATTTCCTTCAGTACGACGAATTCGTTAGTGCAAATTCGCTGTATAAATTCGTCGTATAAAACACAATAACGACGAATAAATTAAAATCATGAACAACAAAAATTGCACTTTGTTTTAAATCTTTGTAATCCTCTGATGCCAGATTGTTTAGACATTCAATAATTACCCCGGTGGTGTCTATTTTTTTCATCACAAATTCTTTTTTGTAATTATTTTCTAAAAAAAGTTTTTCTGTAAATAAATTATTCATTTCATTTAACAGCTGATGAGGTGGCCATACGAAAAAGCAGGAAATAGGAGAAATACTATATTATAAAAGTGTTCAAAATTAATAAAAAGTCGTGCGAATGATAAATTTCTGTGAATGGATTTTTAGTATGCACAGAAAATGTTCGTGCCACATGCAGTGGCAAACTATGTTTTTCCACAAAAAACCAGTTTGAGTATATGAAACCTGGGCACCTTATATTGATTTGTTCTTCGTTCGTCTGCATACGATATACAAATAAACCTATCGCAATGCCCGTTGTGCACGACGTATTTCATGCAACGTACAATGTGACGCGCAAAATAGAAAGGGAGCTAAGGGTAAAAACCGGTTTTGTTCAGGAGAGCCATTTTAAGGATTCAAATACGTGTATCTTTGGTATACCATCACTTCATAAAACGCGCATATCACTGGGAGGGAACACTTTTGGGGCATGGGATCAACAAAATAAAATAAAAGAGAAAATTAATTTTTTTTTTTACCCTTAGGTCCCTTTCCCTATGCGCTGTCACATATTGTGTTAATTTTCATTTACTTAAATGTGTTTTATTTCTAACGACGAATATTCGTAACGAAAAATTTGTCATTCGTCCCAGTTGTGTTTATAGAATTCGACGTTCATAAGTCATAAGCAGGTTCTATACTTGCACACACACACATAAAGATAGTGACAGTCCATCAGGGGTAGTCACAAAAGCTTCCTAGAAACTCAAAACATCAAGATCTGATGAAAGTTCTATATATTCAAAACGGGGTAAAACCCCGCTTTCTTGCATTTCGGGGATTTTTTTCTAGCGGGAAGTTAAAAATATCACTATAAGTTTCCAGAAAAATTTCACTTGAAGCTATAGGAGTATTACGGCAGAATTACATATGAAGTGTGATTGGTGTGCCATCAATATATTAAATAACAGAAAAGGAATTGAAAATAAATAATAGAAAGAGAATACAAAATTATGTTTCCTTTTATTGTACTTTTAATATATCAAATTTAATATTTTCTTTTTTTAATATGAAAATGTAATTATGATGTCTTCTTACAAATAAGTTACATCTACCGTCATGTTCGCTGTAGTTGCCGTAACGTTTCTGCTCATCATATTTTATTTTAGTGGAAAGCCTCTACACGATGTGAAATGCAGAAATAACTAAGAGCCAAATGAAGTAGATGTATTTATGTAAATGTCAGTTTATTAATCAACAGCGATCAAATGAAAATTTACATCGTCCGGATTTTACAAGGAGCAAAAATTTGTTTTTCAGTAAGAAATAAAATAAAGAGAAAAGCAAACATTTGCTAATATAAAGTAAGATATTAATGCGTTGTCAGATAAATCCTCCTGGGACATTAAATATACTGAATACTCCTTTAAACAGAATCTTTTATTAAGCGCTTGCTATCTTTAGATTTGAATAAGGCAAAATGTGTGTGTATGTGTGAGAGAGATATCATCGAACAATGTTATTCATTTGAAAGACCTATTGATGCCATTATGTAAGGAATTTAATATCTTTCAAATGCCACTACTGTTTATGGGTGGAGCGCATCTACAATTTCCACATTTCCATATTTCTGGCGCTTAAATCAGACTGAATTTGACCGATTACATGGTTTTTCGAGGACTTATTCGCATGAACTTGCGACTTATGAAAACTCCCAAAAAGGCAAAGTTTAACGGGGTGAAATCACAATGTCGCTGGCACTTTCTCATCACCTCCAAAATGTCCAACGTGGCATGATTAAAGTTCGGATTTTTCAAGAAGTAAATAGTTAATTTTAGTCAGTGTCAATCCTAAATCTGTATTGATTTGGATGACAAAAAATTTTTTTTCTTCCTTATTTTTTTTATTTAACGGTTTTTTTACTTCCTGCTAAAAAAATTTTAAAATTTAAAAAAATCGGAAAATTACTGGTTTTTCATAGTTTTGACAAAATCGAGTTTTCACCAGATCTCAACGTTTTGAATTCATAGAAAGTTTTCTAACTATTCCCGAGAGGCTGTCATGATGTGTCTGTATGTGTGTGTACATGAAGTACGTGGCCCGCATATAACTTTTGCACGACTAAACCGAATCGAACCAAACTAGTCACGTCAGGGTTCTTTCAAACTTAGATTTGCAATCAATTGGAACCGATTTCGAGAAATATCAAAACAGTATGAAAAAATTTTTTTTCAAATGTAGCTGTTTTGGACTAAATTTTAAATAACTTTGCCGATAGATTTCAAACACTTAGGGTCCACTTTTTCCATATGATCATACCCTTCACAAAAAAGTGAAAGTTTGTCACTCCGTGTGTAATATCCTCAATATTAATATGGGATGTAAAAAAAAAAAGAAAATTCATCCTTTATGTATTCAATGTTAATGAACAGAATGGAAAAAATATTTTCTTGGTTTTCCGTAATATTTTGCAAAATCTCATCTGAACAGTGAACAAATGTGACAATGCAAATGTGCTCTTAATTTGGCACAAAGTGCATTATTGTGCGCTTGAAATAAACTGCACAAACAATAATCAGCAACAAAAGATGAAACTGCAACAATTGCATTATGCAAACACATTGTGTCATATATAAATCATTTATAAGTGGAAATTAACACTTTATGTTTTCCTCTTACGACTTGAATTAAGTCATTAAAAATATATATTGTTGCGATATAAAATACTTTTCCTTACCTGGCTAAAAATTTATACAATTGCGTTGGCATAAACACGCTGATGTTGTTCTTTGTCATGCAAATAAATTGAAAAGTTAAATATGAATATTAGCAACTGAGTGACTGCGCTGTTCTTTTCTACAATAATAATTTTCTAAAATATAAAAATTGCGGACATAAAATAGTGTTATGCAAATAACGTTATTTGAAAGTATTGCAACATGCCAAATAGTTCAGCGCAAGCAAGGATAGAGGATATAACATATTATTAGAAATTTTAATTATAGTGCAAACTTTCTCTTTTGTGCAACATTTACATATACATAAAAAATTTTAAAGTCCAACTGCTTGCTACATCGTTGTAAAAACATGCATGAATTAGAGAACCTAAAGCAAATAATATAATGTGTGTATGTGCTCCAAAAAAAACTTTATTAGTGTTACAGGACTTATGAACAGTGTGTCAGGATCAAAATATGTTGCAAATAAATTCGATATTTCTAAATAACCGAAAAGATAGAGTTTCTCATTGGGTAATACTGTATTTGATTATAGGATGATTTTTAACAACCTGCTTTTAGGCAGCTCAGCTGTTTTCGTGTGACATGTTACTGTTAAACATGTTCAGTTTGGTCTATAATTTAACCATGAATCGACTTACAAACGAACAGCGCTGGCAGATTATTGAATTTTATTATAAAAATTCATATTCGGTTAAGAAAGAGCAACGCGTTCATTTCTGGTTGAATGGATATGTGAATAAGAAAAATTATCATTTTTGGACTGAAGAGTAGCCTGAAGCATTGCACGAACAGTTCATGCATCCCGGAAAATGCAGTGTTTGGTGTGAATTATGGGCCGGTGGTATTATTTTTCAAAGTCGATAATGGCAAGAAAGTTACTTTGAATGTGCGAGTGGTACCGTGCGATGTTTATAATTTTTAACTTCCCCACAAAAATATTTACAGTTAATGACAAAGTTTAGTACAAATATTTTCCTACTCTTAAGCAGCATGGCCACACATCAAACTGATGCTTCAAACTCGGTTTTTCTTTGATAGTGTTAGTGAAAAAAACTCACACGTATCGTTTGATGTGAGTTGGAGAATATCAAAACAATTTAGATATTCACACTCAAACTGAATTTTACCAACACATACACAAGTTTGAAGCATCAGTTTGATTTCTATATTTGCACTAACACATTTTGTTAGATAAATATTTTTTTCTTTAATTTTTACTACAATTTCAAGAATTAATTGAGTGAAAAAAGTAGGTGTAACATTGTGTCCTTAGTGATGTACTCTGAGGCTCCAAAGGACCTCTGGTGAGCGATTTGACGTGCCCATATACTAAAAGTACAAAAAATTGCTGCAGTTGTATGCCCATGTGTAACTTTATTCTCATCGACTGCATATATCTATATTTCTGCAAGCCTCCTTGCCCCACTGTGCAGTGTTTGTACAAACACATAAGCACAAGCAAATGTGTGTTTTCTCTCGATTTTTATCGTTGATGTGTATGTTTTGGGACGTTATTATTTAAACAAACCAAAATTTAAAGTAAAGTTACGTCTTTTTTGTCTGCTATGAATTTTTAATTAAAAACAATGTTCGTGGACTTGTGTGTTATGAAAAGTTTTGTTTTAAATCTGTATGAATAAGATTAAGCAAAAAACTGTACACATATTTTGCTGAAGCAGATATGCGATTTTCGAAAAGAGGTTGAAAAAACTAAATTGTGATTTTGTCAAGCAAGAAAATAAAAACACGAATGAATTGTGGGTCATTAACAGTGTAATTATCACGTCTTTTTTTCCAGAAGTGCACGGCAAAATATATTTAAGGAAACAATCATCGAATATCATCAAATCGCAGCACGCAAAAATACCAGTCGTTGTGGTCATCATTGAAGGCAGTTCTACCAAAAAATTTTTTTAACATTTTTTTGTTTGTTTTTAAGCGAAATTTTAAGTTTTGCTTGCCCATCAACTACTTTAAATTTTTGATGTTTAATGTGTTTTCTTTATTTACTCCTTGAGCTTTTTTACTATGCAAATTATGTCGCACTTTGTTTGGCATATGAAATTTATTCGAAAATTTTTTGGTATTTATTTTTAACATTTTTGATTTGAGTATTTGACATAAAATGACTCAAGGTACATATTTATGTTGTTTTTACTTGTAGGGGACAGTTTTATAAAACACCATAAATTTTAAGCAATAATGCTTAATGTGTCGTATATTCGTCAAATATTGAACAAAAGATGATGACACAACTGATGATGAGACACGGTTATGAGACACGGTCACTTTGGTTGCAATATATTCCAAGCTGCAATATATGGGAGTGGTTAACAAATTAAAAATTATTTAAAATGTATCACTAGAATGAAGTTATTAATTAAGGTTTTATGGCACAGGATGCAAATAAGGCAACAATAGGGGAAACTTGGAAACGTTGGAAACTAAACTGGTGTTGATTGCCACACCACTCTTCTTGCCGCTATCCCATAATTATGCAGCGATGTGCATTACCCATTTTAGAGCCAGTATATATTTGGCCCACTATTTCGCTGCCACTTTGTGTCTGATATTTTTATTTTATAATATAAACATTATTCTGTCTTGCTGAAGGTGGAAAAGGCCACCACTCGTTTCAACAGAGTCCAACTTATGTGCATCCATTATTTTTATGAGGAGGAACAATAATTACACTTTTGCAGACTCGTACATCCTTGGGCTCCCTTTTTCCCATGCATCAAAATTTTTAATTCCGAGTTTGTAGGTTGCACGTACGTGTCAGCCGAAGTATAAGTTTTTTTAACCTGGACTACCACTCACGGGATGACCCCTGCATTAGCAGTGCACTGCGCCAGAACTAGAGGGGAGGGGATAGTATTGAGAGCACAGATGAAGATAGAGGAACAAATTTAGAATTTCTTTTGGACTCATTTCTACCTTTTACTTCGTCAGCAAACTATCATACTAAATCATTTTCTTAGGTATAGTCTTGGAAGATCACTTTTAATCATCAAAAGACAAATTGCTTCAGAATAAGCTCACTCTGCACTTAATGACTTGTGATACTATTTTTAGATGACTCGTAGAAATATTCATTTTAGAAGAAACAATCTGCCTTATTACCGTTCTCGAATCGACTCGAGCGTTTGTAATCTTGTATTTTTCTTTAATCTATTACATTCTTTCGAGTCGAATCGAGAACCGTAATAAGGCCCAATATCTCAATTTCCTCTACTGTAGATTTTATTTTTTTTTTAATTTGGGGATAATATTTAATATTTTTCAAATAATAAACTTCATTAAAATTGGAAACTGTGTTCAGACAGAAAAGCTTTTTAAAATATATAAACATACAAACGTCACCTAAAACTAGAAAATCTTTAACTTTTATTAACACTTTTATTGTCTCACATGCCATAAAAATAGCCTTGAAGTAAATATTTTCATTATTTAATGGGAAACTATATTCATGCAAAAACACAATGCCCACAACCGCCACAAGTCCTTTAGATATTCACATTTTATTATATTAAGCTTTCACAATTCATGTTGTTATTCTTTTTATAAAATCGTTTTATTATTTTATATATAAATCATTGAAAATGTTTCATTTGCTCGCAAAAAAATATTATATTAAACAATTTATTCACAAATATATTTATTTATACGGTGGTGGGTAAAGTTTGGTAGTGCATGCACTGTTTTGCAACTTTGGGATTTATTATCATAAGAGAATAAAAACAGTTATTTGTGCATATCTTTTAATAAATCAAATATGTTTGATTTATTACTCACACTCGCATGTAACTGTATATTTTGAATAATTTAACAAAAAAAAATGTACAATTTGTATAAGTTTTTATGTCATTTGCAAAATAAAATATACACAATGCACTTATTGTAATTGTTTACATATCATATGTGGGGACTCACCACAAACTCATATATGTATGTATATAACATAAGCTAAAAATTATAAATACAAATACGTGCATATGTGCTAAACTAAATCTGTAAGGATTTGCTGCAATAGGCCATTTCAAACATGCTTAAA
This sequence comes from Linnaemya tessellans, assembly GCA_951800035.1. NCBI lineage: Eukaryota > Metazoa > Arthropoda > Insecta > Diptera > Tachinidae > Linnaemya > Linnaemya tessellans. The sequence goes on from OX637535.1 coordinate 117,052,346, forward strand.
CAGGCGCATATGCAAAATAACTGTAACTGTAACGGTAATAAAGTTCTGATTGAAATGTTATGCTACGAACACAACTGCGACGAATTTTTGGTCGCGAATATTCGTCGCCAAAAATAAAATACAGTGGCGTAAATGAAAATTCACACAATCGTGGTGTTGGTCGAAATTCGTCATACTCAGCGAAAGTTGAAATAGATTTATTTCTAATTGTTTCGTCAGCGAACGGCGAACAATACAGTATCAGGTGACCAGGTTTTTTTGTGGAAAAACATAGCTGAGTACTATATTATGGCATGTAGCACAAACATTTTTAGTGAATACTAAAAATACATTCACCAATTCACAAAAAGCTATCTTTCGGACGAGGTTTTATTAATGTTGAACACTTTTTTTAACATAGTATTTCTGCCTACTTCCTACTTTTTCATATGGTCAGCCCATCAGCCGTTATATCAAGAGAATATTCTATTTACAGAAGAAACATTTTTCAGAAAATAATTACAAAAGGAAATTTGTTTGAGCGAATTTTTATCTACGAATTCGCCATATTGAACGAAACTCGTCGTTCGTCCCAGTTGTGTTCCTACCGTTATGTAGCATAAAACCCGTTTATACATAACATCTGATTCATTCCGTTACAGTTACTTTCTATTCCAGTCGGCTAACTGACACTTTTAAGCAGACAGTTATTACATAAACATGCCGAAAAGTAGGATTTTTAACTACTGAAAAGAATGTGCAAGTGATATGTCATTTCAACTTGGAATTATTCAGCTATCGTTCTATGCATCAATGCTTATAGACACCATCTTGCCAATCAAGGTCAAGGTTACTTCAGGTCTACTGCAGGAATTCTACCCAATTTTTTTTCCTATCCAATTTTTTGCGAATGATATCTACTTTATATTTTTTAATTTAAGGACTAGAACAACTGAAATCGGTTAGTTGAAGCGATATATGAATGGTATATTCGATGGGGACCTTTGCGGTCAATATGCTTTGAAATCTGAGTTTGGAATAAGCCAGTTCAGTTGTCTTCACCATCACTTACAATTTGGAAACGTTGAAGTCAAATATCCAACAACAATATAGCCTCCATATAAAAGCAAAATTTCCAACTCTCGCCTAATGCATTGTATATGTAGATGTCATCCCTTGAGTGCTTTGGCGTGGCAAAGCCTTACAAATGAAATATGCAGTCTTTATAAATTTGAATAGATCTCATGTTAACTTTCTTGAAAATTTTTCAAATTTTTCTGTGTTTTTTAGAAATTATTAAATTTCTAAAATTATAAAAAAAAAGTAATTTCAAACTCATTATTTTAATAATTTCTAAGAAACCATTTTATTTTTTTAGCTCTAAGTGTTTTCTTTAAATTTCCAATATGTCTTCATTTTCAAACTTGCGCATTCTAAAGACATTCCACGTAACAAATTTGAAAATTCGATCACAACATGCAATTTCTTAGCCAACTAAAGGATAAAGGAGTATCATCCTCTATTTCTCTCATAGTCTATAGCTTTTCTTGGCAAAAAATCGACAACATATTAACATATTTTAAGACACATAATGCGGAGCATAGACATCATAATATATAAAGAATAACTAATTAATGACACAATTTATATAAAGATATATGGGGGATTCACACTGTAGTCATAAAGTCATAAGTCATAAAATAATAGCACGAAAAATATGACTAGTGTGAACAACCCGTCATAGCTTAGTATGCTATTTCAAACATCGATAAGCTGGTGCCTTGATATGAGCTGAATATTTTTTTTTTGCGGCGGCATACGGAAAAACGTTCAGAGGCTGCCAGCTACGTAAGTTAAACGAGAAAAAATTTTCACTTGTTTAATTTTGCGATTTAGTTCTCTTTTAATATATTTTATGTTATAAAAATGTGATTTAATGTACAGACATATAGGTATGAATAATTTTTTAGTCGGGAATCATTTATAAGTAACGGCGGCAAACATATACAATCGCCGTCCCGCCTAAAGATTTTCAGCCGTTCGACTCAGATCTCTAGAGATATTTTATGACAAAGCAAAACAAAAGCATACCTGAAAGAGTGCTATTATTTTATGACTTTTTTGTATGCAGCACAACAACAACTTTTTTAAACTGGTCTAAAATATTATGACTTTATGACAATATGACTAAATAGCACGAAGTGTGAATACCCCAATTATTAAACAATTGTTTTTAATTTCTGTATTAAATGCATACAAATATTTACCTGTCCATTCGGGTAAAATTTATTTTCCTTTATAGCACACTCCTATACAATTGTGTTTGAGTTAGTTTCCCATTAATTTAAATTAAATATCATAATTTAAACACGTCCATGTGAAGTGCCAAATTTCCACTTAGATAATTACTTAAATACCAGGTTCTATGCAGAGATTCATTTAACAAATTTTATGCAGCAAAACAGTATGTGAAGCACCAATAATTTAAGTGCTTTCAATTTAAATTAAATGCAACATAATATTTAGGCAACTAATTTTACTTCAATTTTAAGGTAAAATAATGTCAACCTAACATATTTTTTTAGGCAAATGAAATAAATAAATTTTAAGCTCAAAACTTTAGCTGGCGGAATGCATTTGTACAAACACTCTAATGTTTTGAGTAAATGAAAAATTTACGAAAGTCATTCAAAGGAGATCAATATTAGTCCGACCATTTAGATTCATACCTGTTCAATTCACAAGTTCAGTCTTATGGTTTTTAGAAGTTTATACTCTCGTGAACAGATAAGGTTTGTTTTATCGTTATATTGTAGTATTTTCAATTGAAAAATGTATGCGAATTTTAATTTGATGCAAAATTGTCAATAACAGGAAAGATGTTGCTTGTCCAACATATTTATTACTTTTTCTATACAAAATGTAAACCCATAACCGGTCGCAGACACTATATTTTAAAAACGGCCTTTAAAGTATCGACCATTTAACCCATTTCGTCCCAGTGTTCGATTTTTCGAACAGTAAATTTCAAGCATATTAAATTTTTTTTGGTCTGTTTAGGAAAGACTAAGAACATATATTTTTTAATGAAAATTTAAAAAAAAATTTTAATGAAAATTTTTAAAAAAATTTAAATGAAAATTTTTAAAAAAATCTTTAATGAAAATTTAAAAAAAATTTTAATGAAAATTTTTAAAAAAAATTTTAATGAAAATTTTTAAAAAAAATTTTAATGAAAATTAAAAAAAAAATTAATGAAAATATAACAAAAAAAATTTTATTGAAAATATAAAAAAAAAATCGGACATCCGATTCGTATTTTCTGGACCCAAATTACCATTTAACTACGAAGTTTTATAAACTTATTTGAAAAAAAGATCTCTGGGACGATATGGGTTAAATACAACAAGAAGAGTTGTATAAGTATAAACCTTATTTTTTTCAACTGTGATTCATATTTTATTGATGTCGATGATTCCCCTGTTAACGTAACATACTTATGTGTTGAGGACTAGTGCATGGTTGCGCTAGTTGAAGTCGGCCTTTTTCAGTGACGAAGGCATAGCACTTGTCACTGAACATTATTTGGCCGCTATTGACACTAACATGTACCAAAGAGCAGAGTATCAGTACCTTCTTTCGTTGGTCCGTGTTAAAATAGCTTCAAAGTCTCTGTCGTCCATTTTTCTTCGTCTGTCGTCTCAATATTATCCCCTTATTTCTAGTTCCGGCACAATGCCTTCCATATTGAGGGGGTCATCCTATAAGCGCTGGTCTTACACCTAAAAAAAAAGTCTGGGAAATAAAATACCAAAACCTCAGCTCTTGGACTCCTAAACAGTTGTAAAAAATACTTGATCAACAAATAATTCAATTCTGTTTAATTTAATGTCCACTTAAAATTCGAGTGTACAAATATTAATATACGATATATTTGTCATATAATTTATATCAAATCCGGTTATTTTTTATGAAAATAAAACATTTCGCACAAACAATTATACAACATTAAATACTACCTGCATAAAAGTGGGGAAAATAATGAAGTGTCTCATATGTGGAACAACAGAATGTTTATTTTATAGAACAGCAAACAAAAGGTAAAAACTTAATTAAACAAAAATAAGAAAAAAAACATATATAAACTGAAATTGAATTTGTGTCAATGTGCTGTGATGCAATAATTCAGTTTTGTGGTTTTTAGCATTGTGTTCTTTAATGCACTGTTAATTTAATTTACGCTGTAGTGTAGTAAAAACAATGATTCGAAAATGTATTTCTCTCGATTGTATGATAAATAATGTCTCTGGTAAAACAAGTGAACCGACATGTTGCATAGTTGCCATAGGGCCTGTAGTTTATTCCAATCGATTGGATTTGGGAGTAAATCCAATCAATTAGATGGATGACAGCCTGTTTTGATGACATATATTTTTTTCATTTCCTGTTGGAGGAATACATACAATTATTGTGATTTCTTTTCACAAGGTACTGTATTTGTATTGGATTGAATGAATTTAGTCATCGTACGACCCATTATGCTGTAAAATTATTCCAGCTTAAATGTTTATATGTCTTTAAATTTTTTCATAGATTCTCGAGCAAAGCTTTTCAAAAGCTGAAACAATTACATACGATTATATTTCCACTCTATGGGAAATTTATTTGTGACAAAATTAATTAATTAACGTAAGCTAATAAATTAATCCAATTGTATGAGTATTTGCTTCACTTTACAGTGCACAGTGGGACATAAATAATGAAAAGGAAGATATCGCTCATTTTCTGCAAGAACGGCATAACTCAAAATTCGAAATTTTTGAATTACTAATACAGAAATATTGGCAATATCATGTTCTATCTTGTGTAAAATACTCCTTTTTATATCTTGTATACAGAACCTGTGAGACGAGTATATGCCGTTATTTCTATTCCTATGTTTCGCTCTTCTTTTACTCACAACAAGGACACATCGTTAGTTACGCCACAGTGGTTAAGTTGTGAAAATCGTTTTGTTTTCAGAAGGAGCGATATAATTTGCGTTGTGCCTTTATAAGAGGAAAGGTAAAATGTGTTTTATGTAGTAAAAATTCTTATATACTGCCATATTTTGTGTAATGGCTGTTTTGTTGATAAAAATCATGTGATTATAAAAAAATGATTTCGCATTAAGGACGACACATTTTAGTTTACTACACTACTATCAATGAACTTTAGCAACAATAACGTCATAACAATAAATATAAGCAATTTTCCATCTAAAAACAATTATTAAACATTTTTTACTCTACTTTTTTCTATACGGATATATTAAATATAAGTTGATTTACAAGATGATATCAAAATATTTAAATTATGTATGAATTTTTATTAGTCGAACTATCTTATGTAAATTGTTAATTTTATCAACGGGCTTAAGTTCGAATCTGCAAGACTGCAAACGATTTTTTATTATTTTATTAATAAATGAATTTGTTCAAATTCTATTTTTTATTAATTTATATTAAGATTGGAATATTAAGAATATTTTTCATAGTCATCAAACCAGCAGAACGGATCAGTACTGATTTCGAGGCTGCTACGCCATCTCATCACCGTTCTTTGTTCAATTTTTCCACTTTTGCAAGTGGTGCTAGTTAGTAGAAATATCAACTATTTAACCAATATTTTAACGAAAATTGAATATGAGAAGTTATCACATTCATATTTTTAAGTTATTACATTTTTGGTTAGTACGAAATTCTCCAACCCTGACGATTAATATTCCCAATATTCCATGTATCTCTTTCGATTTTTCCAGAGCCATCGGCTGCTGATAACTAAAGCTTCTTTGTTATTTATGTTCAAGTAATTGAATTTAGTTGTCAATTTACAATGAACAAGTGCGCATATTAATTTACATATATTCATTTTTCTTCAAAGCTATAGTCAATTAAACACTTAAAACTTATTTATCTCAATATCGAAAATTTTGAGTTATGCCGTTCTTGCAGCAAATGAGCGAAATATTCCGCTTAACTTTAGTTCGATATCGAGTACCGTAATTTACCACCTGCTTTATTCCAAATAGCATATTTTGCTCTCATAGAACAATTGTACAGCAGCAGAATTCATTTAATTGACAGGATTCTCTTAGTCGGAAGACTTTTTCGAAAATCTCGCATAGGCGAAACAAAATTCTTGAAATTTTGAATTTCGTTTAACCGAATTCTACTGTACACGAACCCTAAGTTCCATGTCGTCCACAATGACGGAAGTTTTATATTCATAACAGCAGCTGAACTGAAAGCGTTGCGGCTTTAGCAAACAGCTGTTCGGCTCTGCTGTATGAGTTGAATAACTAAAAATTGATGCTGAGTTTCCTTTGTGCCTTGGAATATTTATCAAGTCTTGCTGAATTTAAAAAAAAAAAAAATTTCGGACAATTAGCCTATAAATCTTAATTCAGTAGAACTGGTTATTTTCGAAAGCCAAATTAAATATTATTAAACTGCAGGCAGTAAAAAAAAATTTATATCCCACTGTGCACCGGTGAATATGCAAATGTACTCGTATTGTGGTAAAGTAGGTGTGAAAATTAATCAAATTTATTATTTTTCAGATTAATACTGATTAAAACTCAATCCGCTGTACGTGCAATTCTTTTGTGTATTAAATGTTTGCATGCGCAAAAGTCTGGCTAAGTTAAACTGACAAGATTAAATTAATGTCATTATTAATTTGGCCAAACGGAGAGGCAGCACAGCAAAAAAAGTTATGCGGCTAAGGAGACATTAATGTCAGTGAATATAATTAATTTAAGTCCACTTAAATATGGATGGATGTTGTTAAAATTTACAACAGCAATTAGCTTTACAATGTAATAAAATACTCACAAATAATGAATAACTTTCAAATTGGCCGTATTAAGGCGTGTTATTTTAAAGAAGTAAATCGAATGTTGCAGCAGATGTATTATTGTGACATGTAAAAGGATTGTTCGAAGCTTCAAGCTGGCAAATTGGGAGTTAAATTTATTTATAAATGCAGATATTTTAATGGCATCATTCTAAGAAATGGAGAATATATAATCACAATAAATTTTGTAGAATTATTTATGTTTTTTTATTATCGTCCTCTGCAAAAGAAGGTGTTGTAGTGGCGAATTCTGCTTATTCTACACGAGTATTGTGAGTGAGGTTTATTGGGGTATTTTGATTTGAAAAGAACTGTCTGTCTAACTAATGAAGTGAAGACGCCAAAGCAACTTTTATAAATCGTGGAAATTTATTTTAAAAGCTCACATTCATTTACCAAATTTATTGGACACATCGTCCAGACCACAAAGATGCTGAAGTAAGTGTGCTCCCGAATTTATTGATTCAATGCCGTTATCAGCAACTCGATCTCTGCACTCAACTTGAAAAATTTTGTGCAAAGATCTTGGCCTACATGCATATAAGATCCAACTTAAAGCAGCGGGATCCTTATATGCTTCGTGTGTGGCTTGAGAATCAATTGGAAATTTAACAAGTAAAAACGTTATATTCGACCGGGTCGAATCTTAAATACCCTCCAAATATTTAGTAAGTGAATTTGATATGTTTAACTTGGTGGGACAGAGTTCCTTTATATAATATCGTACGTCAACGCCCACTAAAGGGGGCGGGGTTCAAAAATATACAATATCATGTTTTCCACAGACGAACGTATGGGCATTGCTAGACCGTCTTAGACTTCATCACAATTCTCTATAAAAACTGTATTTTGGCGGGGTCGCTCTGGCAAGGGCTGTGGGGGAAACATTTCACCTTTGTCATAAAACTCTAAAAATAAATGCTTGGGATAATTATATACAAAATTAAAATTTCTTTTTTTTGATAGGGTCATTTAAAGGGCAAAGGGGGAGAGGGGGTAGGGCAGAAACAGATACACATAAAACTGTAAAAATAAATGCTTGGGATGATTATACACAAAATAAAAAAAAATTTATATGTATTTTTAATAGGGTCATTTAGCGGGCAAAGGGGGAGGAGAGGGTAGGGCAGCAACAGGCAGTCATAAAACTCTAAAGATAAATGCTTGGGATGATTATATACAAAATTTAAAAAAAAAAAATTTTTTGGTAGGGTCATTTAGGGGGCGAAGGGGAAGGAGGGGGTAGGGCAGAGTAGTACCAGGTTTCTTCTCAGCTTCGTCATTAAAGCTTAAAAGTGTTATTTTTAAGGAATGTAGGCTTAAGTAAAACAATTTGTTAAATTTGTATGCTATTTTTGCCTATAATAACGCCCACTAAAGTGGGCGGGGCCAAAAAATATTTTTATTTTATTTAATGGCTCCAAGTTTAAGGCGTTGGACCGTATTTGACATAAAAATATATCATTTGCTTAACAAAATAACCAAAAAACTTTAAAAATTATGTTGTTTATTCTGGGTTGGTTTAGTTCTTCTTAGGGGAACTTTTTTCCCTCTTGCCCGATTTAGCCCATCTTCGAACTTAACCTGCTCTAAGTTTTAAAATATATTTGTGCCAAATTTCAAGAGTCTAGCTCTTTTCGTTTGGACTGAATCGTGATTTCCACAGACGGACGGACGGACGGACGGACGGACATGCTCAGTTCGTCTTAGATTTCATCACTGATCAAGAATATATATACTTTATGGGGTCTGAGATGGATATTTCGATGCGTTACAAACGGAATGACAAAGTGAATATACCCTCCAAATTCTTTTTTGGAGGGTATAAAAAGATTCTAATCTTTTAAATCATCTTCAGTAATGAGGCTCATTTCTGGGCTAGACTCATCTAGGGGATGTAAAAAAGCACAACTGTCGTTCCTGGAGAGACGACAATTATCAAGAGACTTACAACTCCATTATGGTGGTGTTTGAATTCCGAAGGCTTTATTAGACTATTTGTCTTGATATATGACACTAGATCATTAGGAGAATAAAGGGTTCCAAGCAGATGGTGCAACATTCCATACAGTCGTCACGCCATCATTTTTTTCATTGAGGCAAATGTTTTGTAACAGAATTATCTCGGGTAATAGACCTGTGAATTGGCTACCGTTTGTGTGATTTGATACATTTGTACTGCCTTTTGTGAGAATAAGTCAAATCTGCAGTTTAAGCAGCAACGATTACTAAAACATTCCACGAATTACTCCATCTAATACGTGGGTTTATTTATTAAAAGAACACTCTTAATATACAAGCTGGGCCAAAAGAAATCACCCTATTGGAAGATGTTCTTATTTTTGCAAATGGCGGCCAATGTCAAATCTGTTTTGACACTTGTGAACTGGACAGATGTAGAATACAAGTGATCATGCCATGGAGCGATATACTCCCCATCTCCTCAATCTCGAGGACGAAGTGTACAATTTTTCGACCAAAATCATAATGAGCAATGACGCCCATTTCCACCTCAATGGGTACGTGAACAAGCAAAACTATCGCTTCTGGGGCATGGAAAATCCACGAGTGATGCACGAGGAGCCATTACATCCGGTCAAAGTGACTGCATGGTGCGCTGCTCACGCTGGAGGAGTCATCGAATGGCTTCTTTTGACCCACCTTGTAGTAGGACCAACCCCGCAGGGACTAACCCTTATATATGGAATGCATTGCGATGCAACAGGAAGGGATAGTATTGGGAAGACAGATGCAGAAGACGGAAAAAAGAGTCGAACTCGGAACTTTCGGCTTCATAGCAAACTTTTATAGGATTTTTTTTTTTATATTATGAAATCTCCCCAACTTTCTCACATGCTACTGACGCATAAGTGGTGCACCTAATTTCCCTTTTTTTCAACCCAACCTAGGTTAGGTAGGTTAGGTTAGAGGGCCGTTGTCCCTGGCGGGACAATCCACTTGGGTCCGTCAATTCGGTCCCTTTGTGATGCCCTTAAGCAGAGGACCTCCTAAGGGATGTCCTCCGCCGTTTCAAACCATCCTGTACCCCTGAGGAAGGATGATACCCCTGAAAACTCCATGTTTGCCAGGCTGTCTAAGTTTGACAGGAATCGGGAGTCCAGCGCCGCTGCCCTTGCATTAGCAAGGGCCGGACACTGACACAGAAGATGGAGGACAGTTTTTTCCTCCTCTTCATCATTGCAGCTTCTGCAATAGTCGTTGTATATTAGACCCATCCTCCTCGCATGAGTCCCAAAGCTACAGTGTCCTGTCAGAACAGTCACCAGTTGACGCATGCGCGCCTTGTCAAACTTGAGAAGGTCCCTAAGCTACTGTCTATCTTGCCACTGAGTCCGGTATGCAATTACGGCGAATGTGTTATTCACTTATCTCTTACAAAGTAAGCGAAGTTGTATTAGAGATGCCTTCTGTCACCTCACTATGCACGATACGCAGTACTGAGCGTTTATGTGGTTCCAGGGCATGAAGGCATTCCGGGAAATGAAGAGTGTTTGGGTTTTCCCCATGATGGTTGCTGCAGGAGCTGTTTCGATGAAGAGGAGAAAGAGCCAGTACAACATTTCCTTTGTGACGGCCCGACCCGAAGAGAAAGCGTAGGCTTAGACATCTAGGCTCTCGTTTCCTGCGACATCTGGACTGTCTCAGGGATGCACCGCTGGCTGCCCTGGCGTGTTTTATGGGAAGTTCTGGGTGGTTCTCAGTAACCAGTACTTCGTTTTGAAAGGATTGTGTAGATGTAGTCCTCTGGGCATCACAATGGGTCTTTATGGCCACCGAGAGTTTTCTCGCAAACTGCGGGCAGCCCTTTTTAACCCATTCTAACCTAACCTTATAGGATAAAAACATCAATGTAGCGCTCACTTTGTAAAGGCGTTCACTACCCAAATGCGGCAATGTTTTTAAAAATGTGCACTAGTTTCGCATGGGAGATGGTGTCCATTGCCGTCTTATTTTTGTGTGCATAGGAATATCGATTCTGTAATCTACATTTGGCCGCCCACATTTCGAGGAAATTCCATAACGTACGTAAATAACCCAAGTAGATCGTTTCTATGCACGTATTCTTATCTTGGAGAGGACCATGTACATTGGCCATTTATGTTGAAACTAAAGAAATAAATGTCCAGACTGTTGCGGTTTCTTTGAATTCAGAATGATTTTACGCTTCTCACATCTATTATTGAGTTGTAAGCACAGTAGTTTCCATTCTCTGGGGTTTCATTCCCTTCCATTAAAAAATAAATAAAATAAAACTCTTAAGAGGGAAATTAGCAAAAAAAAAAAATGGTTTCATCACGCACTAAATTTGGCGTGGAGTGAAGGAATGTCTTCACAACCTTTTAACTCTTTTACACATTTGCTTTAGCCTTTCGAAAGGTTGTCAGTACGATGTTGGATTAGCTTTTCATAAAATTTGTTTGCGTTGTTTATTTTTGTAAATGGCTAATTGCTTCAGGTAATGTCATCAGAAGGTATTTAAAATTAAACGTGCTTCTTTAAAAGACCTCAAAAACTTTTATTGTAAATTTTTTCATGTTGCTTTATTTGACATTTTAAAGAGCTTTGAAGATTGTGTAAGTAAACTTTCTGGCCCGAAGCATATTTTATACTCTTAGAAACTTAAGCAACTTTTTTCTCGGGCATAACAAGAAAAAACTCATTAATCATATTTGAAAATTGTTCACTGTAAACAATTTATGATACAAATCATAAAATCTGATTGAAAAAAAACCAAAAGAAAAAAAATTAAAAATATACCAGCATGCAGACAGTGATTTTTGGTTTAAGTTCTTGTTTCTTTTGTGATTTTCTTTTTATCAACAGCAACCATTATTGATGTTGTGTAACAGATAAACCTCAAGTTCAAAAAAAAAATCTTGATTTTTCTTTTTCAAGACCATCAAGGATGGATGCCATGATGTACACACAGTTAAACATGTACTCTAGGACTTTAAATTTAAAGCAAAGAGATACACTTATGTATGTTTGGGCAAAATGTTAGTCTTTGCTTAAGTCCAAGATAAAAGTTCATTCATGTGTGTTTTACGATATGAGTTTTAATAATTCAGAGAGTCTTGCACTTGAAAGTATTCCAAGTTTAAATTACACATTTCTTTGACATCCTAATAGCTGTTTGTTATGCGTGTGTTATTTTGAAGCACATTATTGAGATTAAGAAAAGAATTCAATGATAAAAGAAAAAATAAAATTACAAACATGAATTTAACAATGTGTGCTTTATGGCATTCTTTTGAGAAACTTTCCCTTGGCAGCAAAGACATTTTTTCACACATAAAAATTTATGGTCATAAACATAAAGAAATTTTTCTTGATTAAAATACACACAAGCTGAGGGAGAGAAAAGAAAGATTGGTCAAGGACGGGAAACTTTTTCTAGAAGAAGTGGGAATCAGTTACTCGTTGCAGTACATCTTGCTTCGTCTAAGTTTTTACATGAAATGAGTGAGCTGCAAGCAGCGTTGCCAAATGTGCAGATTTATCTGCATTTGACAGTTTTTCTAAGCATTGAGCAGTTTTGCAGTTTTTTTCTTTAAAAACCAATTTTTCTGTAAATTGTGCAGATTTTACAGTTTTTACATTTTACTTTTTTACTCTTAATTTTGTTCTTCTGAAACCATAATTTTACCCCATTTGCTTAATATAACAGTGGCAAGGTTTAACTATACTTTTTTATACGAGTATGTAAATATCACATACATCTTTTTGCACCCCTGACCACAAAGCAAGTTGAATTTTACCAAGGTGTACATATATTGCAGGTGGGAGCACGAGCTCACTTGCCTAACCTGATAAAACGTCAAACTTGGTAGTGTCGTTTAACGATTTTTGCAACTGTTAAGGTAGTTTCTACAATAAGTGTTCTATTTTTGGTTGTACCTGTTAGATAGATATGCCTTGTGTTTTTCTATGTACATACAAACAAATTTAAATTTTTAATTATTGGTTTCAATATAAATATGAGAACGACATCGACTTGTCGAGATTCTGGAACAGGCAGTATTATATCTGAATAATAATGAACTCTTTTTGTTTATTTAAACCCTATGTACCTATATATTTTTTATTAAAATGAATTGCTTTGTTCTATGTAGATGTATGTCATATTTAATTTGTTGTGTTATGTTTTTGCTTTAATAAAAAAATATGAAAAAAACTATATATTTTTGTGAATTTTTTATGTGCAGTTTTTTTACGTGAAAACCAGTTTTTTGTTTTTTAAAGTTGCAGTTTTTTTGAAAAAGTTATGGCAACGCTGGCTGCAAGTAAAGTGATGTAGATGGGAAAAACAAAATGATATTCTTTACATTGTGAGAGATATTTCCTTTTTAAATTGCAAGTTGACGTTACACAAACTCGTATGCCAAACCCATCGTAGTATATTAACTCAGAAGTAATATGACTACAAAGAGTACAACAAATTTCGACAGAATTTGTATTTCTCAAAGCCTGCAGAAAATGATTTAATTATTTACGTCATAAATATACTTGCAAAATAAATTTGCAAAGTACTGGTGCACAGATGCCGACGGTGACTAGACCATTGCCAGCAATGTTATTATTTTGTCCGTTTCTGTGACTGACTGTACACGAAAATTCCTCAGAAGAACTGTAACTCCATACCTCAAATTTATTATTAATAAAATTTAAAAATTGTTTCTTGTTTACAGCTATTGGAAAAGCTGATCATTTCTATCTTTAGAGGTACAACGAAATAAATTCCAATCAAGACTTAAGGAAGTAATAACCAATGAATTTTTCCTTTTGGTTTTCATAGCTTAAATATTTTTAATACATTTATAAAATAATTCTCCTAAGAGGCTTATTTATACTTTCGTGAAACTATTGCTGCCAGGCAAACCAAATCCTCAGCCAGCTAAACAATTTTAAATTTGAAAAAAAAAACTGTTTTGTTGCTGTGGCTTTATCAATACTTTCGAATCTGTATTTATGCCTTTTCTTTTCATTTTTTTTTTCTTTACTTTCTGTGTATTTGATTTATTATTTTTATTTATTTGGCATTTGATGAAATTAGTAACAAATTCTTGAGAAACCAGGTGCGGTCATATATCTAACAAAGTAATCTATTGGCAAGCAATAGAAACTATACAAAGACAACCAAAGATTGTGTTTAAGCTGGCCATTGAAAAGTCTTAAAATCTTTGTTGCTGAGGTTTCTTGGTAAGTAAAGGGTGTTTTTAGACGTTTATGCTTTTGAGTGAAAAACAATCTAAACATTTTATTGCAGATTAACAAAAGATTTGGCAGTTGGCTGTTGGTTTGAGGCAAAGAGTGTTTATCATTTTATCGCCACGGTGCATGAACGAAATAGTTATTGTATGTATTCAACAGCTAAAGTAAAATGGGTGATTTTTTAAGAACTTTTGTATTTAATTAAAAAAGAAACAAACAAAATTTAGAGAAAAAAAAAAATTCAGAAAAATGGGACATGAAGAAAAATAATCAAACGGTAACACGGGTATTATAACAATAACATGTTAACATCAGCTTGATACAGTTCTCGTATTCTTTTTCACAATAAAATTTGTGTAAATAGGAACTGTTATCACATTCAACTAAGCCACCTGATAAGTGGTGATAAACACAATACACATGAGCACTGATGATGAAAGGGTTGCGTCTTTCGAAAACAGCTGTTCTGCTCTGCTGTGTAAGTTGAATAACAAAAACTGATGTTGACTTGCCTTTGTGCCTTGGAATATTTATCATGTCTTTCTGAGATTTAAATTAAAAATTTCGAACAATTAGCCTATAGAATCTTAATTCAATTTAATATAGCAATATAAAAATGTTCGTTAAAATTCTTACTACATAAAAATTTAGAGAAGTTTATGAAATCTTTGTGGCAATCTGCTTTATTACGAATGGGGAAATCGACGTCACATTAACATGTCAGCAAAAACTTGTCATTTCTCGACTCTTTGTCGACAATAATTGACTATTCTTAATACTCTATCAACATTATGCGCCTTAAAGCATACTACGATATTGTCAATAGTAAATAATTGTTGTCGACTGCTTGTAGACAAGTGATACTTTTTTGCTGTCCAGTTGACGTGGCATCAAGAAGAGGATTTCATGTGAATGTCGGTTTACCTTGACGGTAACATTTTGCAGCTGGTTGGTGGTGGCTAAAATATCGAAACCGAATGTACTACAAGTCAATGTGCAATATGCGGCTGAACCGAATCTTATATACCCTTCATTTTTTTCCGAATTTCTTCGTTTGCGACATCTGACAAACACATCACACATCGACCGAAGAGCTGGGGCCAAATTACGGCATTCGATATCGATCGAAATTTCAATACAATTTAAATGGAAAATTCGATCGATATCGAATGCCGTAATTTTGCCCCCGATTAGTTTGTGGAATTGAACGAAAAGTTGTTTTAAAGTTAAAAAAAAATTTACATAATTTCGGAGTTTATAAAATAAATCACTTTTTTTCCAATTTGTTTCGTTCACGATATCCCACGAACCCATTAACAGATTGTTAATTTTATCAACGGGCTTAAGTTCGAATCTGCAAGACTGCAAACCATTTTTGATTATTTTATTAATAAATGAATTTGTTCAAATTCTATTTATTA
The DNA here is from genome assembly GCA_951800035.1 of Linnaemya tessellans. Classification (NCBI taxonomy): domain Eukaryota; kingdom Metazoa; phylum Arthropoda; class Insecta; order Diptera; family Tachinidae; genus Linnaemya; species Linnaemya tessellans. Next base: position 117,067,876 of record OX637535.1, read on the forward strand.
TTAATTTATATTAAGATTGGAATATTAAGAATATTTTTCAATAATCATCAAACCAGCAGAACGGATCAGTACTGATTTCGAGGCCGCTACGCCATCTCATCAGCGTTCTTTGTTCAATTTTTCCACTTTTGCAAGTGGTGCTAGTTAGTAGGAATATCAACTATTTAACCAATATTCTAACGAAAATTGAATATGAGAAGTTATCACATTCATATTTACAAAAAAAATCTTTTGAAAAAATATATTTCTTTCGATTTTTGATATTACCTGAAACCTAGCAGTCCGAACTGGTTCCCATTTACAGGAAATCAAAACCAAAGGTCATTTTTCATTATCAATACGACACGAATATAAAAAACTTAGATCACCCAATTTGTTTTCCTATTAACTTCCCTCGTACACAAAAATCATTGTATTTAAGTCACACTTTTCGTCCTTTTTCCCGTAATAGTGGCTGGTGCCCAACACTGTAATCCCGTGAAACAATTTGACACAACTTTATTTGTCCGCCATGTGAAAGCTTAACTTAACTGAACAAAAATCTACCCACTGAAGAGTTTTTCCAACAATTTCTTCTTTCTTATGTGCGCTATAACCAATGGATTTAAAACGAAAACTTGACACTTGCAGACAATTATAACTTTAACAAGTTTGACAAATCTCTCAGGGACAAGCAAAAAAAATATATAATATATTAAAAAACATTTTTCTTTCAATGTTTTCGACTTCTTAAGGAACGCACACTGAACTACTTAAAACGCAAACTGTACACTCAGAGTTTTAAGTAGAGTAAAGCAAAGAAAACTCTTTCCAGGAGAATAATAAAAGTGATGCTAACTCATAAAGTTTTTGCGTTAAGGAATCCAATAACAAAGTAAAAAAGAAAAGTTGCGTACAAATAAGGCAACGCGTCTACTCTACTATTTACAGCGTTTTCAACGATTTCCGTAACACCCACACCCAACATATGAACTCTCGATGGAGACTTAAATGCGTTGTGAGTTATCGTGAGCGAAAAAATTAAAAAAAAAACTGATTTATTGTTAAAACTCCACATCGTAACTCCACGTTATGATTAAAATTAGCGGGAAGTTATGGTGATATATAAATAATTAGAATCGGCTAGGAAATGTGTTTTTGACGAATTTTAAAATTTAAATTTTATAGAATTTTTGTCAGGGTGAATTTGGAAATGGACTTAGCGAATAGACCGAATGTGCCTCATATGTAATTTAAGTTTCCTAAAACCTTTATCCAGCTGTTGCCTTTCTAATGAAAGCGATTTGGAGCACATCGGTTGGACGGTTTCTGAGTCTATAGCGGTCATACGTAGAAATAATGTTTGTATGTTATATAACATTTTAGGCATTAGAACTGGAAAGAAAATCATTGAAGAAATTAGCCTTTTAATTTACTAAAGTTATATATAGATTTTTGGTTTAATATAGGGAAGTTTTCCCCATATAAATATATTCCTGTAGGATATATTTCATAAGAGTAATTTCTATTAATAATTTGAACCACTACTACATTTTAAGTAGGATATATAACCATTCAATACACACACGTATACACATGTGTAATTTAAGAATTATAATAAAATATAAAATATAAGACATTAGAGTTTACAAATTTATATTTTACCAACATTATATTCTTGGCTGTCTAGGACACTTAAAGCCAGCAGTCTTTTTTAAAGTAGCAAGAAAGATAAACGCAAAGGAGAAACCAAAAGGAAGTTCAATCCTACAACTTTTTCAATTAATTTCGTTGTTTAAATGTTTGGACTACATGATATTAAACCAAGACCTTTACAAAGAATATTTAAACACACTCGCAAGTTAAATAGAAAATACTTACACACACACATACTCACACACACACACACATTTCCACACATATTATGACCTTAAGTGCAGAGACTTAAGGGGCCACCATAGACATGATTGTCGTCATCACCATCATCAGCATGAAAGTGATGATCATTATTAAATAAATAAATAAAACAAATGCAACAAAACACACACTCATTGCATGGGTAATAAAGTTGCCACAGTACCTCTCCGTCCCTCTGTCTGTCTGTCTGTTGGCTTGTTTTAACAAAATGCCAAACGGTCTTTAGTCTTCTGCGTAATTCCAACTAACACTTGTTTATGCTGCTTTTTTATTGTTTGCAAAATTAACCTGCAGCGACCCATTAAAAGAGTTAAACTAACAGAACACCAACAACAATAACACAGATATACAATAAATGTTAGCCTCACAAATAATCTGAGGTGAGCTCCTCCCCTCGTATTTCATTATCTATCTCACAACATTCTCTCACAAATGCAGTGCAAGACAATGCAGCTAAAGAATGGACAGACATTTTGTTTTAAACTAAATGTGATACAGTAGATTTGCTTGGATAACAAAATTGGTGGCGGGAATTAATTGCTTTCGAATGGTAGATAGATTTGACCAACCCTTTCAGTTAGTGCGATGTTGCTGTACAAATATTTTCAAATTATTTTGATTTTGTAAATGCTTTATTTTGAAATAAATTCGGGAATTTGGAAATTTAATGTCTTGTCTTCACCTGTCCTTCCAATACTCCTTCTTCCCAATTTGAATTCAGTGATTACAACTTCTCGGTATCGAGAATAATAATCAAAGAACATAAAGCGTACTGGCCATTAGGTACCAACCAACACAACTAGACCAGCAAGTAACATTCAGCAAGCCACATTCAGAAATACTCGTGAATGTGCCTGCATTTGGATTGATATGCTTTCACAAATGGGTGGCACCCTGTCAACAATTAATGTCCTTCACAAGACGTCCCGTCATTGCCGGCTCCCTAAGATATTGTTCAAGCTGGAATACAATAGATCTTATAGATTTTCGTATTACAATTCGATTTCCACGCCACATATTTGATCATTGAATCTGGCAACTCCCAATGGAAATCAAATTAGGGAAGCAACATCCTTGTTATTTTCATTACTAATAAGAGAAGTGGTAAGAATGGCTGAGGCTGTGTTCGGAAGCACGCGCCTAATTGCTCTTTCCGACTTCAATGTGCCCATAAATGATTTCGCGAGCAACGGCGTGATATCCATGCGCCATATCAATGCAAATATGGATACAGTCGAATCCGCTTTAGCGCAATACGCTTTACTGAAAATAAATCGGATTACTGAAAGCGATACAAATCCCCGCACTGATCTTAAACGCAGCTAGTATTATTCACTTTGCTTTAGCGAAACATCGCTTTACTGAAAATATCGTATTACTGAAAACCAAAGGCAAGGCCACAACTACGTTTTGTATGAAATTTACTGCGCTTTAGAGAAAAAATAAACAATGACAAATTTATTTATTACAAATCGATAGCATAACTTAAGGCTGAACAAATTGTGCATGTTTTGTCCGTTATAAAATTTAATGGCAAAATGTATTTGTCCTTTTCGCTCTTACGTACTTTATTGTATTTTTCTATTATATTGTCAATGCAAGTGCCTAGACATTTTCGAGGAATTTTACTGATTTTAAGTAGTACGCTTAACTGTAACAAAGTTCAGTAATTCGAACTATGGTTTAGAGAAAAGATAGGTTAAATGAAAAAAATTGCGTTTTGGTTATTTACAGTAAAGCGGTGTCGACTGTATTATCATTTCTAAATTTAACAATGACTCTAAGGAAATCCTTCTACTGGGACCTAAAATAGGCTCAATTATATTTATGAAGCAGCAAAGTTGCATTTATTTTATCAGGCACTTTATCGCAACTGGAACATGGCGGACTGGGACACTAGTGTGATTTGTTGATAAAGAAATCATAATATCGCGTATTTTTAAAAACAGTTGATGTTGTTTTTCTAGAATGTGGTAAACGTCTAAGTCCAGCTTCAATAAATTAAGTTTTAGAAGCTTTTCTCTGCAATAAAGGGTTATATATTTTTTAACCTCACCAAAACCTTCTACGGCTTGTCGTTTTGTGACAAAAGATTTCAAAGATCACCGGCCACCGGCCTTATGTGTCTGAAATATGACTCTGTATGACTTCATTCGCTTCGTTTATGCCGGTTCCATTAACCACATGAAGCCTGTTGCACTCCTACACATATTTGTAATACTGTATTAAGTTGAAAAATTATAATTGATTGTCTGTGACCTCGATGGCTGAAGGTCAAGTTGACTAACAGTGTTTGTATGTCCAACATGACTATGAAGGAAAAAACTTGTTTTTAAAATATTTCTGAGCTGCTTGTGGTAGCATATCAATATAATCAAGTGTTAGCTTATTACTCTTTGCTTCTACCATTCCACAATTATTTGAGTTTATTTTTTTTCCCATATTGACACTTCCTCCGGTGTGGTTGTAAGTGAAGGTGTCTCACACACTTAAGCACACATATAGTAAGCAGATTTCTATAAGTACGTTTACAAACACGTGAATATAGATAAAGTGCTGGTAACAAAGTGGCTTTAGTGTTTAAAATTTGCCTCATTGTGTGTTGCACAATTTCAATCGTACAACTTACAGCTCATGTAAACATACTGAACTGAAGCCATGCAATTATGCACACACACACACACACACACTGTCTATTTGGCCTCCAGGCGCTTAAAGGTTAAAGAGTTTATGTTGTAACGAGTTGTCATACTTGGCTCTGAATAAAATTGAAAAATGTGCAGAAAATAATTCAAAAAACATGCAGCAGCAGCAGCAGCAGCAGTAAGAAAAAAGTTAAAGCCAGATTGCGATTTGTTACCACAAATACTACTTGTTTAGAAGAGCAGAGGATAATGATGTTGCTGATTTTATAAAATAATTTTAATTTTTCAAGAATCACGCTATTTTGACTCACCATCCATCACAACCATGTTAGGAGTCTCGTGATGAGTGAATATGTATTTTTTGCAGGAATGGGTTAAAAGTTGAAAGGAAACATATTAAAAATGAACTTGTTATTTATGTACTTAGTTATATTGAGTCAAATATGTTTTGAGCTTTAAACTATGTATTTTAAAACATGAAAACATTTATATACAAATTATTCAATATAAATTCTTTGAAACAATTATACACATTTATGTATAAGTTTTATATATTAATAAACAAATATTTCAATAAAACATTTCGAATTTAAAAAACAAAAGCATATTTAAGTCAATTCTTGGGTCAAACTATTGGAAAACCAATTTGGAACTAATGTTGATATCTTTTCTAAACAAAATATGCCACATATTTTGCACGTTTCAATAAAAAAGTGGCAACATTATGGCATTTGGAAATAGTGAATTTATTGCGAAAAATTATTTTTATTTTACAAAATGCGCCAAATTGTATTTTTTTATTAAACCAGTGATAAAATGTTAAATTCTTTTCATATAAGAAATCACCATAATGCTAGAGTTGATGTCGACGTCGTTGACGGCGTTTTAACGCCGAAAAAGTTGAAATAGATTGAACTTTTACGGCGTTGCAACGCGTTGAGATTAACTGCTCTCATACAATTTCATACGATTCAACTTTTTTTTTGACATGTGACGCCGTCGACGACGTCGACATTAACTCTAGCATAAGACTATTTAAATTGATAACTCAAAAAAATTTTGGATTCGGCCTATCGATCACTTTGTGTTCACAAAGTAAGAAAAGGAAAATTAACTGATATACGCCAGGAGTACACGCGCACATTCTCTTTGATCTCTCTGCTTTTCACTATTAATTTATTTCTTTGTAAAGTAGCAAAAAGGAAAATTGGTTTCTTTAGTTACTTTAATATTTAAGTTCGAAAACAAAAAAAAAACAATAACTAGTAGGCGTTTCACTTACTTTTGTGTACGAAAAACATTTCGACTTTCCAACCCTGGAATCGAATTTTTTACACGAATTTAATTCTTCTTGAAGCATAAAAAAAGGTTTAATTCACCAAACAAAGGCTAAACTGTTATCAAGGGTTCCAGTAAGCCCTACAGATGGTGAGGTCTTCATCGGTACTCCACGTGGTGGCTGTGGTTCTTACCAAATGCTGGGAGAGATGACAGATGGTGGGACTGATGCAGAAGCAAAACTGGCCATTCCGGCTGATAGTAGCAGTCTCTATGCTCGGTTGCTCATCAACAGATTCTGCTTCGGTGGCATTTGTCACTGCAGTATCTTTGGGTAATATTTAGTGGACACTTAAGCAAATTGTTAGTGCATGAATTATACACCCAACCCTATAACAGAAGTTTCTACCCAAGTTTTTTTGGTAATGGGTGGGTGAGCCCTCCTATGGTGCAAGGGGGTAATGGTAGACACACGACTTCCACTTGTGGTTTAATGCTTGAAAAATATATATTCATTAATTTACTATCATGAGATTCATGGTTTCTACAGACATGGAATGTCCATGTATTCATAGGCTAATTGTTCGAAATTTGTTTTTAAATCTCAGAAAGACATGATAAATATTCCAAGGCACAAAGGCAAGTCAACATCAGTTTTATTCAACTTACACAGCAGAGCAGAACAGCTGTTTTCGAAAGACGCAACCCTTTCATCATCAGTGCTCATGTGCATTTTGTTTGTCACCACTTATTAGGTGGCTTAGTTGAATGTGATAACAGTTCCTATTTACTCAAATTTTATTGTGAAAAAGAATACGAGAATTGCATCAACCTGATGTTAACATGTTATTGTTATAATACCCGTGTTACCGTTTGATTATTTTTCTTCATGTCCTATTTTTCTGAATTTTTTGTTCCATCTGGAGAAATTTTGAATATGTATTGCACCGGAACTGGAAAGGAGAGATATTATTGAGAGGACAGATGAAGATAGAGAATTTTTGGAGCTATTTCAATTTTGGACTTCGTCGCCCAATTTTTTTCTACAGCTCCGAGGAAGGAGGGCGCTGTACCTCTGCTCATTAGTACATCAATGGCTGCCATTAATGATCAGTGACCCATGCTATGCCAACAACACTGGAAGATGCTGATAACTACTAACACAACCATGCACTAAAGCTGATCTGAAGGATGCCACGCAATATTTATGACTGAGCGCGGAGTCGAACTCTGGTCCCACCAGCAACCTTGGGCCTTTTGATATAAACTTTGTCTTCTTTCTGGGAATATTTATTATAATCTAGTTCCTTCCGAACATCATATTATGAACCTCATCTACAAACTTCATTGTTGTAAACAGAAACGATGTTTCTCCGCAAAATATTTTTGGCAAAATTAAAGGGGTTTTGGCTATTGGCCAAGATGGAAGCAAAGCTAAAGAAAACATATAAATTAGAAAACAAAACTCACACTTAAACCTTAGCATTCGTCATCATCAATGGACATCAACAGTTGTAGCAGCAGCAGTTGCAGCGGGGACTACAACAGCAACAGTTAAAGAAATTAAGTTGGGCGTCGAGCAAAAAAGGCTAAACCAAATACAGACGGAAAGTGGTGCAAGGACAGCCAGAAAGAAAGAGTTAGTGTACAACATATTATGGATGGTTGAACAGGAATAAGTGAAGGCATGAATGAAAATAGGATTGGTATATTGCATGTGTGTGTGTGTGTGTTTCAAGCCATCTCACAAACTGTTAGAAGACGATGTGCAAGTTTCTGTAGCAAAACGCAACCATGAAAAAGTTGCTCATCAGTTTAAACTGATGGGAATGCCGCAACTGATAAACATGCTGCTGATGATGAGAATGTTTTCTTGCTGCCATTGATGGTATTTTATTTGCTCTCTTTCTTTTTGTGTTTTTCGTGTTTGTCCTGGCCGTCTGTGCGGTTGTGGCTGAAAATGTTATATACAAATTTTGTTTTACTTATATTATTTTTGTTCCGAAAAAAAGGCTAAAAAGATATTTAAATACAAGCAGCAGTGGTGGCAGTAGCAACAACTGCCCATATTTTTATAGCAGACGTCATTCAATGTACTCCGTACTTTAACAACGCAATAACAAGAAATATAGCAACAACAAAAAAACAAGACCTGTGGCTTAAACGGATGTTATTAAGATCGACAACATGCGGTTGCAACCATGAAAAAAATTTACAAGTTCGAAATGCACAATTTTGAAGCAGAAGCAAAAGGAAAAGATTTTTATTCGGTTTATTTTTTATCTTAAATTTTTGTTCAACTTTAAGGTTGGCATCAATAATGTTGCCACAAGTTTGTATTGTTGTTGGCATTGTGCTGCAACATGTACTCTACACTCTTCCAGCAGTAATACTTGGCAAAATAATGCTTAGAAAGGCCGACAGATTGATTTTTGGTGAATGGGTGATTTTTTAAGAGCTTACGAATTTGATTTAAGAAAAAGATAATATTAAATTTAGAAATTTATGAATTCTGGATTTGAGTCCATAGAACGATCTATATAATTCTATATTTAAAATTGATTTCATATAAATATTGACCGGTTCATACGCTGAGCCCATTTTATACATACAAGGTGGGCTAAAAGAAGTCATCCGAAGACTCCCCCCGCGTGAACAACGCAGCATGCAGTCACTTTGACCGGGTGTAATGGCTCCTCGTGCATCACTCGTGGATTTTCGGTGCCCCAGCGATAGTTTGCTTCTTCTCCACTTCGTCCTGGATATTGAGGATGGGGCGTATATCGCTCCATGGCTTGTTCACTTGTCTTCTACATCTGTCTAGTACACAAGTGTCAAAATAGATTTGACATTGGACGCCATTTGCGAAAATAGGAGCATCTTCCAATAGGGTGATTTCTTTTGGTCCACCTTATACATTATAACTGTAACTACTTATAAAATAGAATATTAAAAATAGTAGCGAGAAAGACCCGTCAGTTGACTTTTCGTTTTATATCACAACATGTTAATATTAACTTTAATTTTATTTTAATATCATTTATAGACCATATTAGCTGCAAGATAATTCTCAAACCAGGTCACACAGGTCGTGTGATAGGTGTTCTTTTCTCAAACGTAAACACTCTTACACTGTTACTCTTTGTGCTATTCGGTGTAACTGTAAGCAAGATGTAAAAAAGTTCAGCTTATGCCCCCAGAGTTTTAGGTACAAGGTTATCATGCATGCTTTAACACAAATTCAAGCTCATGCATGCACTCTCACAAACTCACACTCTTATTGGGCACAACTTTTGCATTTGCATACCATGACTAAGAGTTCGGGGCAACCTCTTAAGAATAAATTATGCCTATAAGAAAAGAAGTGCAAGAGTTTTCTAAAGATTTCTGTTTGCAGGTTTTTGTTTTGGTTGTCAGCAACAAACCACAACCAAGTGGCACAAATTCTTAACAAAAGAAGAAAATTAAAAATGCAACAACTAAAGATGAAGCAAAAAGGAAGAAGAACAAAAGAAGAAGCAACAACAATAAATTGCTTAAAGGAACAACAGATGCAATTTAGCATGTACAATATTTTTTTATTTATTTATTTATTTTTTTGTTTGAAGCATATTTTTGGTAAATATATATTTTTGCGAACTGATGAAAGTCTTAATTCATTAACTAGGTTTTTAAAAATATTTCGAACCTATTCTAGACAGCTAAAGTTAAAGTTTAAGATGCCATATATTTGGAAATAAAAAAAATTATTTGCAAACTTTTCTCTAACGGTAACCCTCCTGATGCGGTTACCCTAGCACCAAGGCATTTTTAGAACTTAAAATTTTTTCTAACAAAATTATGGCGATTTCTTTTCTGGAAAATATGTAATATTTTATCACTTTTAATTCTAAAAAAACACAATTAGGAGCATTTTTAAAATAAAACACATCTTCATAAGAGATGGTAGATCAATTTCCAATAAATTCACTATTTTCAAATGCCATAATGTTACCGTTTTCCATTGAAAAGTGCAGGAAATGTAGCATTCTATTTTAGAAAAGAAAACAACATTAAATACAGGTTCCGCAACTTCATTCAGTTACACTTTTTCTCCAGCTGTTTTCCATCTAATCTACTCCTCATTTCTTCGAAATGCCTCTGGATTCAACCAATGCCAAATAGTACTTTCCTTCCTGAGAAGGTTACCCCGGGACTTATGTTTTGCAGGCAAAAAAGAAAAATTATTATACAAAAATATGGGACCCAATAAAGTATTTATATTCTGGATCCTTTTAAATAGGGAACCCGAATAAATGATGTCCGTTTGTCCGTCTATTCATCTGTGTGTACGTAAACTGGGTTTTCCCTAGCCCCAGAAGAGTTTGAGACTTTATTCTTGGAATGATGGATTGGAAATGAAAATCGAAAAGATATTTCCAGTGTTGGACAACAGAATTTTTTTTGTTTTTACATACAACTGAAACACATTTTGGCGTGTTTTTAAATTAAACATATTTGATATTTTTGAAGACAGTTCATTGATATTAGGTCTGTTCCAAGTAATTTCGGGCAAGTTTGGGCTAATGGGAGTAAAAAGAAAATTACTCTCTCAAAGTGCAAAATCTACCCAAATTTGCTGGAACGCAAAAAACCATAATTATATCTTTTAAAAACTAGTGCTGCTTACTTTTTAAAAAAAAATTTATTTTAGTGGTTTTATACACTGAATAAGGCTCAACATCATGAAATGAAAGATTAGCATCATTGTAAATGTGAACATGTCGTCTTCATCAGACTCACTTGTTGTGTCCATAAGTTGTGCACTAATTTGAAAAAAAACATTTTTGTATACTAAAGTAAGGGGCAAATATGCGCAAATGTACTAACAACTTCAAGTTTTTTTTTGAAAAATCTTCCATTTTACTTTTAACCAATTTTCAATTAACAACATCTTTCCTTTATTTGTAAATTTTTTTTTTACTTTTTTTATTTTCAAATGTAAACAAAAAACAGCTGATAATATAATTCTTGCCCAAATTTACCCAAAGAAATAGTTCGGCCGACTTTGTACAGGAAATGAAAAAAATTACTCTGTCATTTTCTATCAAAATTGCACAAAAACTGTTATCTGGAACGCATTTGGGTAACTTTGGGCGAGTTCGGGCTGTTTCGGACTGCATCTGGAACACAGCTATTAAATATGTTAAAAGGCAAAATGACAACTTCAGAGCTGTAAAATTTAAACTTTTTCGAATATTAAATTATATAAATAACACAAATTTCTTTGTCAAACACGATTATTTTAATTGCCAAACGGCTACAACTTTTTAATAAATCTCCCCATTCCCACGTAATAAGCGGTGATTGATGTAGTCATTCGCGTTCCATAAAAAAATCGGGAACAATAAATTATCCGATATATAATTTGGAGTTTTTTTATACCTTGGAGTTTTTTTACACTTTATACTATTTTTTTCTCGAAGTTTTCGTTCACAATATCGCACGAAGGCATTAACCATCCGGATAGTCGTCGATCACCACTTCTTTCAATGTCAAAAGCTCATTCCTCTGCCCTATTTATGTATGAAATCGGTCATTTTAAGCCGGTTAAAATTTATTTAAAAAAACACATTTGTAAAAAATTGTTTTCTTAGTTTTTTTTTTTGGATTTACCGAAATCTAGATTTCCCAATGGGTTACATACACACGAAATCTGTGTTTGATAGAAATGTTTGAAACGATGCTACGTTGGGCTTATATATTCAAGCACTTCAAAACTTATAAGCGTTTCAAATAGTTGCAAACACATACACTAACATAGAGACATACCCTGTCGGAATTTGAGTTAACTACTTCATGCTGGATAAGAGATAAATTATAGATGAAACAAAGGACAGTTAATTTTCTAGGGTATGGCTATTCAGTTTTCACACGCAATGTCCTAGGCTTGAATCAGTACTATTTTAATAGAGTCAATTTCTTACAAAAAATTTTTATAATTAATATCTGCGGAATACAAAAAGAGGACAAAAAATTCGATATCTTGGGTGTTTTTTATTGAGGTATAGAACTTTAAGTTGGCATCACTTTTTTAACTGGCGGCCATTTTGTCAGCTGTCAAGTGATTAATATTTAGTTTGGTTTGCCATTTCATCATGAACAGGTTGACAAAAGAACAACGCTTGCAAATCGTGCAAATTTATTTCGAAAGTAATGGTTCAGTTCGCGAAGTTTACCGCAAGCTCCGTCCATTTTATGGTCGACATAATCGTCCATCAGAGCAATTAATTCGGTTAACCATGGATCGTTTTCGCACTACGTTTACTCTATGTGATAATACGCATCCGCAGAGACGTCGAACAGTGCGCACCGAAGAAACAATTGCCGCTGTAGAGCAAAGTGTTGAAGAGGACCCGAATGAATCGATTCGCCACCGTGCACAGCAATTGGAGCTTTGTCCATCAACTTTATGGAAGATTTTGCGCAAATGAATGTGGATGAGTTGTGGTTCCAACAAGACGGTGCTACATGCCACACAGCGCACGTCACAATCGATTTATTGAAGGAAACATTCGATGAGCGCATAATTTCGCGGAATGGACCTGTCAATTGGCCACTAAGATCGTGTGATTTGACACCATTGGATTATTTTCTTTGGGGATATGTGAAGTCGCTCGTCTACGCCAACAAACCAGAAACGTTAGGGGACTTGGAAGCCAACATTCGTGGCGCTATTGCCAACATACGGCCCCATATGCTCGAAAAAGTGGTTGAAAATTGGACCTGTAGAATTGGCTTTATTCGAGCCAGCCGCGGCGGCCACATGCCCGAAATCATATTTAAACATTAATGACATAAAATTATCCTTCCAATAAAGCCAAATTGATGGACATTAAAACGATTTTCTTGTGTTTTATTTCAATTCGAAGTTCTATACCTTTAAAAAAAACACCCTGTATAAAAAATCATACTATTTCTAGGTTTTTACTTGCTGTTGGCTGAAGTAGTAGAACACGAGACTATGAAGCGGAGGGTCGTGAGTTCGAGCCCGCGCTGAGTCATGAAATATTGTGTTGAATTCTTCTGATCAGCATTAGTGCGTGGTTGTGTTAGTTGTTGCCAGCCTGTTCCAATGATGAAGGCATAGCACTGATCACTGAACATAATTGGCAGCGACTGACACGATCATGTACTAAAGAGCAGAGTAACAGCAGCAGCCTCCTTCGTCGATTCTGTAGCAAAAAATTAGCCTGCGAAGTAAAAAGCTTGAAATAGCTACAAAAAATTCTCTATCTTTCTTCATCTGTCCCCTCAATATTATCCTCTCCTTTCATCACCTGAATGGTGACAATAAAACATGAGTTGTTCTAATATCTTAAAGGTACCTTTACGTGTAACCAGGCAAACGGTGTAGTCTGATGCATAAAAGAGTTGTGTAATTGAAAATATATATTACGTAATATTAAAGCCTTAAAGTGCAACTGATAAATTAATTTACCAGTGAATATTTTGCACAAAAATATGGCCTCAATTTTGGTATAAAAAAAACGGCAATTATTCTTTAAGAGTATATTAATTTGAGTCGAGAAAAGTAACTACCAAACGCACAGCTTAATTTGTATAATGAGTCTTATGTTCGTTTCACAAAATAAAAATGTGAAATACAGAACTTAAAAAACACAGGATAAAATATTACGAATTTTTTGTGAAATCCTTCAAGCATGAATGAAAACAAAGGTGGAATAAGCCTCAAACAAGCAAACCAAGCAACCAACCAACCAACCAACCAACCATTCTATCCAGCCAGCCAGGCAGCAAACTTGCAACCAGTCAGTCAGTCAAAATTAACATCTACAAAAACACATGCAACAACTTTATGGCAAAAACAAAAACATATACACATAAATAACCGCACAAAAGAAGAACTAAAAATAAAACGTAAAACAAGGAGAGTGGGAAACAATCAGTGATATCACAGAGTTCAATTCCGTTCGGAAACTCAATAGATGCCATATTTAGGTTCTTCGAAAAACAATAAAGGAAACAATTTTTCGGAATGAAATCATTTTTAGTATCATGCACAGAATCAGCTGGTGAAATTAAATAAGAATTCATTATGAAAAATTTTTTCCTTTTTTTCGGAGGAATCAAACTGGGATTGGACTCTGTGACATGGCTGAATATAAGCATTTGTTTGTATTTTGTTTGTTCTTTTTTAAATCATCCAAATAAAATATATACGAAATAATGAAAAACGGGAGAGTAAGAAATAAAACACAGTGTAAAATTTCATGTTTTATTAAAATGCATGAGGCTGGCTCATGATGATGGTGATGGCTAATAGCAAGCAGCTCATTATTTATATTACCATTTTATATTTACGCCACAGCTAACAAAAAAAATTACAAAAATGAGCAAAATGGAAAAAAAATAATTTTGTAAAATTCTTTTTTTTTTCTCTACAAAATTACTTTCGAGGACTGACGGTGTTCTTTTGGCGGAAATGAACACACTTTGCCAAAATTAAAAATAACAAATGGATACACATGACTTATAAAGGCACAACGTTTGAGCAGTTTTGCTTTACGTATTGATGGTAATTACAAATACGTGGGGTAACGGTAAAGTGTAATATGTCTATAGTTTAGCTAAACAAATACATCAAAAGCTTTTTAGAATTCATGATGCAGTATTGTAATGGGTTTTGCTAATAAAGTGGGCTCGGAGTTGATATGGCAAGAGAACAACTTTGAATTGAACAAAATTTTGGAACAGTCGCAAAGTAGCTTTGCATCAGTCAACATTAAGCCTCGTTGGCAACTATATTTTAAGTGCAGCCAGACCACTGAGCGTCTACTATCCTTCGAGAGTTTTGTATCTCAAACGTACTCTTAATTCCTGCACCTTCAATCAATTGTACCATCATTATTTATTAAAACTTGTTACATTTTTAAACTTTTTCCATTTATATGTATATTGAGAACAACCTTTCAATATGTTTTTGTTGTCTATTGGATAACATATCATTAACATCTATAATAGTGCTCCTTAACAATATATTTTCAATATTTTTTTATACTTTCCAAAAATGAATTGAAAGGTATGTTAATTTTGTCATTCCGTGTGTAACGAGTCCCTCTAAGACCCCATAAACTATACATATTCTTGATCACTAATGAAATCTAAGACGATCTAGCCATCTCCGTCTCGGGAATTCACTACACAGTCCCAACGAAAGGAGCGAGACCCTTGAAATTTGGTATAGATAAGTTTTTGAAGGATAGGACAGGTCAAGTTCGTGAATGGGCTGAAACGGACCAGAGGGAAAAACTTCCCCTTAGAAGAACTACACCGACCTGTAAGAAACTACATACAAGGTGGGCCAAAAGAAATCACCCTATTGGAACATGCTCTTATTTTTGGAAATGGCGGCCATTTTGTCAAATCTGTTTTGACATTTGTGAACTAGACAGATGTAGAATACAAGTGAACAAGCCTTGGAGCGATACACTCCCCAAGAACGCGGATTAATCGTGTCTACAATCAAAACTATCGCTTCTGGGGCACCAAAAATCCACGAGTGATGCACGAGGAGCCATTATACTCGCTCAAAGTGACTGCATGGTGCGTTGTTCACGCTGGAGTCATCGGGCCATTTTTTTTTCGAGGATGCAGCTGGTCAAATGACAACAATGTACGGTGCGCGCTATAGGGCCATGTTAACCGAGTTTTTTTTTGCCACAATTGAACGACTTAGGACTGGAGGACATGTGGTTCCAACAGGACGGAGCAACGGCACACACTGCGCGAGCCACAACGTAAATAAAGGAGAGTCAAACAACATCGTATGACTTCTTTTGGCCCACCCTGTAATTATTAAAGTTTTTTTTTGTAATTTTATGAAGCAAATGATATATTTTTATATCAAAAACGGTCCAAAGCGTTGAATTAGAAAAATCAATTTTTGAACCCCACCCACTTTAATGGGCGTTGACGCAAGATATTATATGCAAAGTAGTGTAAATATCTAATAATTAATTTTGTGTATTTTATTCGACCTTATTTTTGACTAAACTTCCTAATTATTATCTTTCTTCAGGCTCTAGGTCTAGTAAATATTTATTAATTTTATTAGTTAAGCTTACATTTTTTTAATTAAATTAGTAAGGTCTAAGCTGAGATGTTAACTAATCTTCCTCCTTTGCCCCTTAAAAATTTTTTTTCACACTTTATTACCCCAAAAATGTACTTCTTAAGTTTTTACAACAAACGGCCCTTACCGAAGTAACCCTGTTAAAATAGAGTTTTAAAATTGAGCACAGAAATGTTTTAAAGGAACTCTGACCCAACAGGTGAAGCATTTTTAATTTATATACTAAATACAGGGTGTTTAAGATTCGACCACATCGAATATAACATTCTTACTTGTTTCTTTCTTAATTTTGTAATATATTACACAAACTTTTTTACATTAAATATTTCCTTATTATACCATTAATAACAGTAGTTGCCTTTTATTTTCAAACAAATGAGCTTCACAAAAAGTTCAGAGAGAGCTCAAGACCAAAACGAGCAAAATATATTCCACACATCATAAACTTATGCAATAAATCATCGACTTTTCTTCTCTTCATTTTTGACTTTGAAAATAAAACATCATCTGAAGAATGCATTACACCCTGCCCCACCATGACACAAGTTACTTGCCAGAGCTCATTAACCACCCAATAACCAGCATTAACACATCAATAAAGGGAACACCAAAATACGAGTGAGTATAAATAAATAAGAAAAAACATCGAAAGAAAAAACATTGCGAATAATGGAAAAACATAAATTATGCTATAAAGAAGAAGTTTGTGCGAAACACGTAAATAAATTTGCAAATACATTTTCCTGGTAGGAGACGGACGGACGCACGAGTACGTGTATGGCGAGAAAAAGGATATAGTGTTATTAAAGAAAAAATTTCATATCTTTTAGCAAAGGAAAATTGTTGAACTTTTTATTATTGACAGCCAAAGAATGAAGGTATTAGTCAACAAGTAAATTACAATTATATTTCGAAAATTAGAGCCAACTCGAAAAAGCCAATGTCACTTACGGATTTAGCAGACGAAAAAGTCATTCAGAATTGGTCAACAAATCTCTCTGACCAGTGCTATTTTTTTATACCCTCCAAAAAAGAATTGGAGGGTATATTCACTTTGTCATTCCGTTTGTAACGCAGCGAAATATCCATCTGAGACCCCATAAAGTATATATATTCTTGATCAGTGATCAAATCTAAGACGAAATGAGCATGTCCGTCCGTCCGCCCGTCTGTGGAAATCACGATTCATTCCAAACGAAAACAGCTGGACTCTTGAAATTTGGTATAAATATATCTTGAAAGATAGAACAGGTTATGTTCGGAAATGGGCTAAGTCTTGCATGAGGGAAAAAGTTACCCTAAGAAGAACTACAACAACCTCTAAAACACAACATAATTTTTAAAGTTTTTTTGTAATTTGTTAATATTTTCAACGGGCTTAAGTTCGAATCCGGTTTGATGATTATTGAAAATATTCTTAATATTCCAATCCTAATATAAAATAATAAATGGAATTTGAACAAATTCATTTATTAATAAAATAATAAAAAATCATATGCAGTCATGCAGATTCGAACTTAAGCCCGTTGAAAATATTAACAATTTATACATATAAGAAAGTTCGAGTAATAAAACTTCATACATAGTTTTTTTGTAATTTTTTAAGCAAATGATATATTTTTATATTAAAGAAGGTCCAACGCGCTAAACTTGGAGCCATAAAATAGAAAAAAAAATTGTTGGACCCCGCGCCCTTTAGTGGGCAAAAATAGTGTAAAAATTTAACAAATTGTTTTACTTAAGCCTACATTTCTTAAAAATAACATGTTTAAGCTTTAATGACGAAGCTGAGATGTAACCTGGTACTACTGTGCCCTGTCCCCTCCTCCCCCTGTCCCTCCTAAATGACCCTATCAAAAAATTTCTAAATTTTGTATATGATTATCTCAAACATATATTTTTTAAGTTTTATGGGTAAAGGCCCTTGCCAGAGAGACCCTGCCAAAATACAGTTGTGGTCATTCTCTAGTACTGAAATATTTATTTATTTTTTCTAGAATATTTTGAAGAATTGTGCTACACAAGATTAATGAAACTACCAAAAATTTATGAACACAAACAACGTAAATGTCATTGATGTAATGATATTAAACACTTCATAGAGAAACTTTTTTTATTAATGGCAAAACTTTCTAACTGAAAGGAAAACAGAACATTCTCTAAAAGAAAACAACTAGGCCATACACTATCAATACAGTTTCAAAAAAAAACTTTTTTACTTGTGCTTCTCCACACTCTTCAACCAAAGAAAGCAATTAATGTGTATATGAAGAAAGCAGCAATTTGATATTAAACATCGGCTTTGGCAGAGGGGTCGGAAATAAAAAATACAACGAATTGAATTAATTGTAACAGACCTGAAATCTATATCGTATAAACATGTAGTTTGATGGACCATCAGAATTTTCGGCTGGCTAGGATACACATCCTATTGATTATAGTCCGATGTCGACAGAAATCATATGCAAAAAAGTGCTTCTACCATGAAGGATAAATCAACACTCACAGGTTAACTAGTTAAACGCGCACAAATACCCAAACAAATAGTTTTTTCCAGGGACCGGAAATAAGAGTTATTTTTCAATTTTTGAAGAAATAAATCATACATAAATGAACATCGTAGAAAACTTTTAATTACACCATCATGAGTTTTAGGCGAAATGCATCCAACATATTGCATGATTTTTAAATTTTTTATTTTTATTTTAACAATCAAAAGTAAGAGTTATTTTTGATTTTTATTTTTTTAAATGAAAAGTAAGAGTTATATTTGATTTTTATTTTTTTAAATGAAAAATAAAAGTTATTTTTGATTTTTATTTTTTTAAATGAAAAATAAGAGTTATTTTTTATTTTTATTTTTTTAAATGAAAAATAAGAGTTATTTTTGATTTTTTTTTTTTTAATGAAAAATAAGAGTTATTTTTGATTTTTATTTTTTTAAATGAAAAATAAGAATTATTTTTGATTTTTATTTTTTTAAATGAAAGATAAGAGTTATTTTTGATTTGTATTTTTTTAAATGAAAAGTAAGAGTTATTTTTGATTTTTATTTTTTTAAATGAAAAATAAGAGTTATTTTTGATTTTTATTTTTTTAAATGAAAAATAAGAGTTATTTTTGATTTTGATTTTTTTAAATGAAAAATAAGAGTTATTTTTGATTTTTATTTTTTTAAATGAAAAATAAGAGTTATTTTTGATTTTTATTTTTTTAAATGAAATATAAGAGTTATTTTTGATTTTTATTTTTTTAAATGAAAAATAAGAGTTATTTTTGATTTTTATTTTTTTAAATGAAAAATAAGAGTTATATTTGATTTTTATTTTTTTAAATGAAATTTAAGAGTTATTTTTGATTTTTATTTTTTTAAATGAAAAATAAGAGTTATTTTTGATTTTGATTTTTTTAAATGAAAAATAAGAGTTATTTTTGATTTTTATATTTTTAAATGAAAAATAAGTTATTTTTGATTTTTATATTTTTATATCAATAATAAAAATCAATTCAAAACTCTTATTTATTTTTTTAGGACCAGCACCCCTACATATGCAATGCATTGCGCCGGAACTGAAAACGAGGGGATAGTATAGGTGGGTGCTGTTACTCTGCTTTTAGTACATGATAGTGTCAGTCGCTGCCAATTATGTTCAGTGATCAGTGACTATGCCTTCATCATTGATGCCGTATGTATTATAATATGCTGCTTCATTCAAATTTCTATATGAATATAATATATTATGTGACTTATCCATTATCAGCTATAAAAACATGAATGCATAGAAATAGCTTATAAGTTTTGGCAGCCATTCAAGTCAGTGTTAAGAGGTCGTTTTCAGGTGTTCAATTTTACATTCATAATTGATTTTAAATGTTCCTCAGATAAATTATATCTCAAATCTCCCAATATTAATCTGAGTGCTGAAAATGACCTTTCTACACTGACTTGAGTGGCAGGTACAGAATGAACAATTAAAGCTAATTTTCGAAGCCATGGAAACACAAACATATTACGTATGTCACGAATTTGGAATTGATTTTTGTTATTGATATAAAAATCAAAAATAACTTTTATTTTTCATTTAAAAATATAAAAATCAAATATAACTTTTATTGTTCTTTTTAAATAATAAATATCAAAAATAACTCTTATTTTCTATCTAAAAATATAAAAATCAAAAATAACTTTTATTTCTTGATTTTTTTGATAAAAGTTATAACAGTTACGGTCCCTGGTTTTTTCTTTTGCAGCCCGTTGGTGGTTTTCTTGCAAACTAATATTTTTAAAAGTGTTTATTCGTGTACAAGCCGCAACTACAACAATTTATTTTTAATAGAGTCCATACGTAAATTGATTGTTGACATTGTGGTTTCAGAATGCCACTCAATCTTGCTGGCAGTTTCAAAATCTCTACACAATTTATACGAACGCCCATATCAGCCCCAAATAAAGTGTTTATTAAACTAAAACACATAAACATGAACGCACAAAGGAAGGACATGGTATTATTTTTTTTTTTTTTTTTTTTTTTTTTGCAAAAACACATACTCACACAAAACTCTGCTAAATTTAATTAAAATATTTCTTTATTCTTGCCTTGAACTACCACAACTCAAGCGTTAAAGTGGTAAATGGGTTAAATATTCCAGCTAAAGAAAACCAAGAAGAGCGATTTTACAAGAAACAAACTTCGTGTAGTTTCTTTTACTGAAAATATTAAGCAACCGAAATATGCAGTGATTAACTTACGAAAAAGTTTCACAGTTTTCGTTCAAACAACAAATTTAATTACAAAGTTTTCCATTTAATCTTGCATGTTTGTTATAAGTATTTTATACAAATATAAACTCCGAAATTTGTTTGAGATTAGTTGGAATAATCAGCACCTTCATCTGCTCAATACAAACAAGTAAGAACGATATATTCGACCGGGTCGAATCTTAGGTAACCTTCAAATAGGAGCACCATGGCTGAGACACCTTTCTATCAGCATGAAAGCAGTTTATTTTAAATTAAATTTAATATTTTATATAAAAGAGTTCGAACAGGGATGGAGGTAAATTAAAAATATTTAAAATGTTGCATCAGAGTTCCTTTAAGACATTTCTGTGTCCAATTTTAAAACCTAATTTTCACAAGGACATTCCGGGAAAGGGCGTGCAAAATCGTAAAAATTTAAAAAGTAAATTTTTTGGATAATTAATTTTTTTTATAGGCTTATTTCGGGGGAAAACGTTAGTGGAGGAGTAGGACAGGGGAGGATCAGAGAACATCTCAGACTCATCGTAAAAGTTTAAAAATTTCATTTTTAAGGATTGTGGGCTTAATGCATACAAAATGTTAAATATTTACATTTTATTTGCAAAGCCCGCTGAAGGGAATGGGGTCCAAAAATGGGGGTTTCAGACTTGCTGCCTGCAAGTTCAATGCTTTTGAACCTTCTTTGACATAAAAATATATCATTTTCTTAATTACAACAACAATATATATATAAAAATTATATTCGCTCCTATAATGAATGACGACATCAACGTTGTATCAAGACGACAGCAAAAAATTTTCACATGTCCACTCTTTTTCAACAGCAGCTGACTACTATTGACATATTCTATCGCTATTATATGCCCTAGAGAATGCTAAGAAATTGTCAAGACTAATTAATTGTTATCGACAACTTGTAGACAAGTGATAATTTTTTACTGTCGAGTGTATGTGACGTCGACGTCGCCATTCATAATAGGGGCGATTGTTTTTTGTAGGTTAGCTTAGCTCTTCATAGGAGAACTTCTTTCCCTCTACCCTGATTCAGTACATTTACTTGTAAAATTTATCTATACCAAATTTCAAGCGTTTGACTCCATTGCTTTGTCTGTTTGTGATTTTCACACAAGGACGGACGGACATGGCTAGATTGTCTTGGATTTCATCACTAATCATGAATATATACATTTATTGGGGTCTCAGAAGGATATTTCGCTGCGTTACATACGGAATGAAAAAGTGTATATATCCTTCAGTTGTTTTTGAAGACTATAAAAAGGATTTGTCACTTTGCTTGGTTTTTTTACCTTGTGAAAATTCTGATATTAACAACCTTGTCCGCCTTGTAAGCATTTGAATAAGCCTATTATTCAATTGCCTTAGCGCATAGAATATAATAGCACTCTTAAAAGCAACTCCATTACAACATCCTTTTCTGATATTAAAATATCAGACATGGCATTTTATTTTTGCCTAAAGGACACCAGCAATCTCTCGAACACCGTAAGCGGGGAAATTGAAGCCTTTATAGTATAAGTGAATTTATGCTTCCATAAACAAATAAAAAAAAAATCTGCTTTAAGAGCTGTTTATGTGTTTTCTGAATTTGAAGCATTACAAATATTGATACTTTATTGTTTATTATTTACGATGGTGTTTGCTTGATAGAAAATTTTACTGCTAAGGAATAGTCCTCAGGCTAAAAGACATTAACACAGCGTTTTATGTGAAAGAACGAGGAGCTAAAGTATTGATTTTAAAGCTTTAATATAATAAATATTGAAAAGCATATAATGTTACTTGTACGAAAAGGTAAACATTTATTTCATAAACAAACAACTCGTTGAAAAATGCAGGAACGAGGGATCTTTCAAAAGAGTTTGTTGAAGCAAAAATTGGCTTAATTAATAAAATGGCAAAAATGGTCTTAATCAATAGCATAGACTTTTATTTCATATTCTTGGCAAAAACTAGTCGTACTAAATTTAATTAGAGTTAAAAAATAGACAGCAGAATTTGCATGCTGAACCCCCAATGGGTTATAAGTAGAAAAGTAATAAATACATAAACATCTTTCAAGCCTACTATAGGATTTTTATAAAATCTGGCCTTTAATTCGGTTAATCTTCTAGCGTTAATGAGACTTACAAAAAATTTAAAACAAAATTCTGAAAAATTCAAAAATTTTGCAGTCGCAAAAGCAGTTCTGTGGCTTGAGCTACCAATAAAAATTGGAAAACGTTCACATGTACTGAAGTATAAAAATCAAACCAAAAAAGTTTGGCTTAGGTATGATGAAACAAAAAATTCGGAAAAATGAGACATGAAGAAAATAATAATAAAACGGTAACACGGGTATTATAACAATAACATGTTAACATCAGGTTGATATAGTTCTCGTATTCTTTTTCACAATAAAATTTGTGTAAATAGGAACTGTTATGAAATTCAACTAAGCCACCTAATAAGTGGTGACAAACACAATACACATGAGCACTGATGATGAAAAGGTTGCGTCTTTCGAAAACAGCTGTTCTGCTCTGCTGTGTAAGTTGAATAAAACTGATGTTGGCTTTCCTTTGTGCCTTGGAATATTTATCATGTCTCTCTGAGATTTAAAAAAAAACGAATTTCGAACAATTAGCCTATAAATTGCATTAATTCAATTTAATGCAGCTCTGAGTCAGTCATTATCAAACTTCGTTGGCAACTATTTTTTGAGTGCAGCCAAACCACTGATCCTCTTTCGAGAGTTTCGCGTTTCACTAGCATCAGTTAATTTCAACACCTCCGATAACTGTATAAATTTACAGTTCTTCTGGAAAATGTTCGTGCTTAACTGCATTGCTACTCCTTATGTGAAGGCATGAGTCCTGTACAGTCAGTCGCAGAAAGAGATATATAAACGGGTTAATGACATTGCGGGCATATAGTCGACGTAATCTGTGCATCGATATTTTGAAAACAATAATAATACAAAAATTTTGTGTTTGTTTTCTACACAATCAACTTTATCATGAAAAAACAGTTTTTAAAATCATTTTTAAGGGGTTATTCAAGTGGGAAAGGTGAGGGGAGGGGTAGGGCAGGGTTAGACCATCTTCGTAGTCAGAGCTTAAAAATTTACCCCCTTATTCATAAAAATTAAGAGCGGTTTATAAGAGTGTAATAGATCAAATTTCATATGAAATTTTGTTTTATTACGCTGCTATTAACCTCTCATAATTGTTATGAATAAGGGGGTTAATTTTTAAAATACTTACATTATTTTTCCATGTAATAAGTAACTTCAGCACCCACGGGGTCCAAAAATGGATTTTTATGATTTTCTGGCTCCAAGTTCAGCCTTTTTTGACATAAAAATATTATTAACGAAATTACAAAAAAACAAGTAAAAACGTTATATTCGACCGGGTCGAATCTTAAATACCCTCCAAATATTTAGTAAGTGAACTTAAATTGTTTAACTTGATGGGACAGAGTTCCTTTATATAATATCGTACGTCAACGGCCACTAAAGGGTGCGGGGTTCAAAAATAGACAATATCATGTTTTCCACAGACGAACGTATGGGCATTGCTAGACCGTCTTAAACTTCATCACTAATCAAATATATACATATTTACTTTATAGGGCCCAATTCTCTTTGGAGAGTATAAAAACTGTATTTTGGCAGGGTCACTCTGGCAAGGGCAATGGGGGAATCATTTCACCTTTGTCATAAAACTCTAAAAATAAATGCTTGGGATAACAATATACAAAATAAAATTCTTTATTTCTTTTTATAGAGTCATTTCCGGGGAAAAGCGGGTAGGGCAGAAACAGGCAGTCATAAAACTATAAAAATAAATGCTTGGGATGATAATATACCAAATTAAAAAAAAAAAATTTTTTTGATAGGGTCATTTAGGGGGTGAAGGGGGAGGAAGGGGTAGGACAGAGGAGTACCAGGTATCGTCTCAGCTTCGTCAATAAGGCTTAAAAATTTTATTTTTAAGGAATCTAGGCTTAAGTAAAACAATTTGTTAAATTTTTATGCTATTTTTGCATATAATAACGCCCACTAAAGTGGGCGGAGTTCCCAAATAATTTTTTTTTATTTTATGGCTCCAGTTTAAGGTTTGGGACCGTATTTGACATAAAAATATATCATTTGCTTAACAAAATAACCAAAAAACTTTAAAAATTATGTTGTTTTTTCTGGATTGGTTTAGTTCTTCTTAGGGGAACTTTTTTCCCTCTTGCCCGATTTAGCCCATCTTCGAACTTAACCTGCTCTAAGCTTTAAAATATATTTATGCCAAATTTCAAGAGTCTAGCTATTTTCGTTTGGACTGAATCGTGATTTCCACAGACGGACGGACGGACGGACATGCTCAGATCGTCTTAGATTTCATCACTGATCAAGAATATATACACTTTATGGGGTCCTGAGATGGATATTTCGACGGACAAACGGAATGACAAAGTGAATATACCCTCCAAATTCTTTTTTGGAGGGTATAAAAATCACAAATTATGTTGTTTTTAAGAGCTTGGTTTAGTTCTTCTTAGGGGAACTTTTTTCCCTCTGGTCTGATTCGGCCTATTTCGAACTGGTACTTTTCTTCAAAATTTATCCATATCAAATCTCAAGGATGTAACACCTTTCATTTGGACTGCATTGTGATTTCCACAGAGGGATGCACGGACGAGCATGGCTAGATTGTCTTAAATTTCATTACTGATCAAGAATATATGTACTTAATGGAGTCTAAGTGGTACATTTCGCTGCATTAGACACGGAATGATAAAGTGAATATAGCCTTCAATTTTTTTTTGGGGGGGTATAAAAAGTTCTTGCACCTTTAAAGATGTGATATCAAGATCTGGTATAATTTATATGAAAAAATTTAAAATTTTATTAAAGTACCTCAATACTTTTGAAAAGCACAATTGTACACAGTTTATCATCTCTGCTGCACGTATTGTGATGTTTACAATGTGCACGAGGATGACAGTTTACATTCGTAGGCTGTGTGTTGTTTTATTAAATAGACGGGCGGTTTTCATAATCAAAGTTGTTGAGGCCTTTTGGTTTTATGAATTTTTAAGTGCTTGAATCACCAAATGCACTTGTGCGACTACCCTCTTACATGTATGCTTTTATGTATCACGACGATGCATAAAATCCCTAAGAGTATGCAAACAAAAATCTTTATTTCACTTGTTTGCGATTGTACTTGCGAATGAATGTGAGAGTGCCTGTGCATATTCATTTAATAAAATATCCCGAAGCCACATATCCATATATACTCGTACATACACACATACATACGTATGCGCCACTGTAACGTAAACAAACGTTGAAATTTTCACTTATATTCTTGCACATACGAGTTTGTATGTGTCTATTTAGCAAACAGCACAAGTTAACAATATGAAAACACCTAAGTGAAAAAACTATTTTTCTGCACGTCGAAGAGTTAGCAGAATAATAAAGCATAAAATTTATTACATGCTTTTCAGATCGTATCTTCTTATTTTCGGTGAAGCGTATAATAACATTTAGGAATCTGCATGTATCTTGGCAGTAGGCTAATATTTAATTGAATGCTGCAGATATAAATTGTGTTGCGTTTGTTTTCAGGTTCATGGATTGTGACCCAAAACTAAAATAGAAATTGCATTTCTAAATGCTTTAGAGATGCATGTACAATATAAATACTTTATGAAAATATAAATATATAGATTTTTCATATGATTGTTTTTGTTTTGCCTTTAGCATTTTTCTTTTTCATGCAGAAAATCCATCTGTTTTTTCTGTAAAGTCGTTCATTCTATTATTTCTGTATAGGTTTGTGCCAGAGGTTGTTTGTTGTTTGTCAGTTTTTGAAATGCTTAGAAAATATTTTCCTGTTTCCTTTTTTTACTGTTTGTTTTAAAAATTTCGTAGGATATACTAAGGCCGTATAGTTATGGGTTACATTCATAGACATTGTAAACAGTAAAAGGAATTGATGTACTCTCATGCATAGACTCATTTATTTATACACACACACATACTTAAATCTGTATGCCTAAAAGGTTCCGTTCTTTTCTGTTTTAAAAATTTTGTTTCCATCGTCTATTTTCTCCTCTCCCAACTACTTTTATTGTTTGCCTGACATCTGCCTACATGTTTTTGTTTGTTTCCATCACAAATTTTTCCGCTTGTAAAACCATCAAGGAAAAAAACAAATGCATTGTTCTTTTTTTTATCGTGTTTTCCAAATTTCCTAGTTGCAGTTATAGTACCACCATGCAGAAGAAGAAAAAGGTATTTTTTCAATGCAAGTTAACTGAAATACATTGATTTACATTCACATTATTTGAAAGCGAATTGATAGTGGGCTCAATGCATCACATGCCTGAGCTGATGTTCAGTTTTAAGCAAACAGGATAAATCAAAAACAAAAAATCTAAACAATTCTCAAGGATTCTTTTTGATAGAGCTTATGTAATTAAAAGTTACTCATGTGTCATTTGCTTTGCTGAAGGAAATTCAATGTAGTGCGCATCTGGTGGGACTTAGAAATTAAGTTGAAAAGTATAAACCGCTAAAATAACTCAACCGCTCCATGAAATCTAAATATATACTCGTATTTATATGCATATATATTTTTATTAGTATTTATATTTTTTCTTCTTGGCAACACTGTTTTTGGCACATCAGCTGTTTTCGTGTAACATGTTACTGTTAAACATGCTCAGTTTGGTCTATAATTTAAGCATGACGAACAACGCTTGCATATTATTGAATTTTATTATCAAAATTCGTTTGTTCGTTTAAGAAAGTGCATCGTACTCATTTCTGATTGAATGGATACGTGATCAGTCACAATTGCCGTATCTGGTGTAAAGTGCAACCAAATGCATTGCAAGAACTGCTAGTGCATCAGAACAGGCCGGTGGCATCCTTTTTCAAAGACGACCAAGGCAAGTGCTACTGTGCGATGATTACAGATTTTTTTTTTTGCTCAAGTTGGAAGATATGGACTTGGCTAACATGTGGCTGCACCAGAACATGCATGACATTAGCCCAAGTGAGAAGTGAGTTCAGTGATAAGTTGTTTCACAGTTGGGACCGGTCAATTTGTCGGCTAGATCGTAAAGGTTATATTCTCTTTGTCATTCCGTACGTAACACAGCAAAATATCCCTCTAAGACTCCATAGAGTATATAGCCGTCCGACCGTCTGTCAAAATCACGATACAGTCCAAACGAAATAGCCACACCCTGAAAATTTGATATAAATAAATTTTGAAGGATTGCACAATTTCGAGATGGGCAAAGCAAAATATATATTTTTATATATCAAAGTAAGTTCAAAGAACCATAAAATCATAAAAATAAATTGTTGAACCGCGCCCCCTTAAGTGGGCTTAAAGTAACATATTACATGGAAAAATAGCGTAAATATTTAACAAATTATATGCTTAACAAATTATATTTTCAAGCTTTTACGACGAAGCTGTGACGTTCCTTGATCTTCCCCCGCCCTACTCCTCCATCCCTGCCCCCTAATGACCATATCAAAATTTTTTTCTACCTTAATTACATTAAATATTTAGTTTTTAGGTTTTTACGACAAAGATGAAATGTCTCGCACCACCGCCCTCCCGGAGTGACCCAGTCAAAATAGAGTTTTAAAACTGGGTCCAAAATTGTCTTAAAGGGACTCTGAACCAGCAGGTTAAACATTTTTAATTAATCTCTATCTCTTTTTTTTTGCGCGTTGATATAAAATATTAACCGCAAAATTAACGTAAATTGCTTTTATGCTGAAGGAAAGGTGCCTCAGCCATGCTGCTCATGTTTGAAGGATATTTAAGATTCCAAAGAACGTTTCCCTTGATTTCCTTAATAGCTTATATGGGGAATGATAGTCGAGATATGTGTTGCTTACCGCAGACAGTGGAATGAATTGTATATTTCGCCCTGTCAAATAGAATCTAAAGTTCAAAATTCAAATTCATACAGTATCCTGTAGCAAGTCAAACACATTTTTAAGTAACTTAAAACTGGTTTTGAAATGAGCACAACTAGTGTATAAAGTCACTTTTTTCCGTATCGTCGACTCATTATATTAACATGTGCATGTCATAGGCGATAGTCAATTGGCCATCTCTGCATGACTTTTTAATTGATTACTAATTACTTATTTTTCAACCAATTTGTAGTCAGTTTAATTTAAATTATTTCAAACACTTTTTTATTAATTCATTTATAAATAGTTAAGTTTCAATCAATTTTTTATTACAAAATAATAAAAAAGATATCTTTTTGCAAAATTGATACTGATTTTAAATAAAAATTCAAGCACATTTCATGACTTAAAATGAAAATTATATTCAAAATATTTAGATTTTATTTTGTTTGGTTGATATCTGCATTAGATTTAAACCAATTTGTAGTCAGTTGCAAAATACTTAATTTATAATTAATGTTTTTATAAACTGATTATTTTATTTCCTAAAGGGTACTTTCAAAAATTCTATACATACTATTAAAAAATTATTGTTTTTTTTTCACATATACAGACTTTCTGTAGCCATAGCACTTGCCGCAGTTGTAAAAATATTGATAACAAATGCTATCCATACTATAAAACAACATGAACAACGCGGATATCTGGAATACTATTTGCAACAGCTGCTTTGCAACAAGAAGCAAAAGTATGAACACCAGACTACTGATGTAGACAACTTTAAAAATTCCCCAAAGTGTAACAGGTTATAATGCCTCAACAACACACAATGAAGGAAAAAACACAGAAATAACATCAGCAAAACAATGAAAACTACCACTAACCGAGCAGCAAAGGTTATAAAATTTCTTTTCAACAACGTTTAAATGCAACCAGAAGAACCTTCAAACTGATTCGCAATGATTGCAATTTGCTGTTGAACATAAACCGGATGCGATTTCAAAGAATGAAACTTAACAACAACAAAAATAAAAAAATAAACTGTAACAAAAATCCTTGAAACTTGCTAGGAAAATATTCTGCTGAAGCAAAAATGAAAATCTTACAGCAACAAAATATGAGATGCTGAGCGTCGGTGAAAAATCAGTGTGCATAGCGAAAGGTGTTGCAAGGATTTTGTTTTGGTTGCTGTATGAAACCAGAGATTTTTTGTAGTGTTATTGCCGGCACCATTTATTGATAACTCAGCACAAAGCTGAACGTATCGTTGCATGTTGTTCGCTATTATTTTACAGCATCATCATCATTAAAGTTCATTTTTGATTGCTATTTTTCTTCCGCTCACTCTAGTTAAAGTGCTTTCTCAACACTTTGCCGGTGTAAATGAAAATTGTTATGGTTTTCGTTTTACTAATTCTCAATGAGTAACACGATGTTTTGAAAACAACACTATACGGTGTCGTCATGTGGTTTCACTACAACTGAAACTTTTCTTTTTCTAAAACGCAAGTTCTTCACATGTACTTCGCCTGTAATCTTTTATTATTATTTTATCAAGTACATTAAATAACTAATAACGAATATCAACAATATTTGCCTATTCACCGGTTAATCAATCGAAATTAATATCAAAACACATTGTTCTTTTCATTGAATTTTACCAAGAGCTATTGAGACAATCATTTATTAAAGAACGCATTAAAGCATCTTAGATTCATTTCCAATCCCTTATTCATAAATACCCAAAATATCTATATACATAAAAATAAATTGTCCTATGTTCGTGATTTTATAACTCGAGAACCACTCAACCGATTTTCAAACGAGTTCTTGCGTTGGAAAGGTTTACTTTCACTGATGGTTTATAAAAAAACAAGTAAAAACGTTATATTCGACCGGGTCGAATCTTAAATACCCTCCAAATATTTAGTAAGTGAATTTAAATTGTTTAACTTGATGGGACAGAGTTCCTTTATATAATATCGTACGTCAACGGCCACTAAAGGGTGCGGGGTTCAAAAATAGACAATATCATGTTTTCCACAGACGAACGTATGGGCATTGCTAGACCGTCTTAGACTTCATCACTGATCAAGAATATACATATTTACTTTATAGGGTCCAATTCTCTTTGGAGAGTATATAAACTGTATTTTGGCAGGGTCACTCTGGCAAGGGCTGTGGGGGAAACATTTCACCTTTGTCATAAAACTCTAAAAATAAATGCTTGGGATGATTATATACAAAAAAAAATTTTTTTATAGGGTCATTTAAAGGGCAAAGGGGGATGAGGGGGTAGGGCAAAAACAAGCAGTCATAAAACTCTAAAAATAAATGCTTGGGATGACTATATACAAAATTAAAATTTTTTTTTTGGTAGGGTCATTTAGGGTGTGAAGGGGGAGGAGGTGGTAGGGCAGAGGAATACCAGGTATCGCCTCAGCTTCGTCATTAAAGCTTAAAAATTTTATTTTTAAGGAATGTAGGCTTAAGTAAAACAATTTGTTAAATTTTTATGCCATTTTTGCATATAATAACGCCCACTAAAGTGGGCGGGGTCCAAAAATAATTTTTTTTTTATTTTATGGCTTCAGTTTCAGACGTTGGACCGTATTTGACATAAAAATATATCATTTGCTTAACAAAATAACCAAAAAACTTTAAAAATTATGTTTTTTTTTCTGGGTTGGTTTAGTTCTTCTAAGGGGAACTTTTTTCCCCCTTGCCCGATTTAGCCCATCTTCGAACTTAACCTGCTCTAAGCTTCAAAATATATTTATATCAAATTTCAAGAGTCTAGCTCTTTTCGTTTGAGCTGAATCGTGATTTCCACAGACGGACGGACGGACATGCTCAGATCGTCTTAGATTTCATCACTGATCAAGAATATATATACTTTATGGGGTCTGAGATGGATATTTCGATGCGTTACAAACGGAATGACAAAGTGAATATACCCTAAAATTCTTTTTTGGAGGGTATAAAAACATCGAAAAATTTCTACGAACATGCGTTATACGCGCACTTTTATGATGGTGTATTTTCTCTATATAAAATGTATTTTTTTTTTCTTATGAGAAATATATTTGGTCGGTATAAGGCTCTGTTTGCTCGCGTCATATGACTTATTTAATTTCTGTGTGTTTATTGATTGTCATTTAAGTTTACAGTGCGAGCATTGACATTTTTTGATTATTGATTTGTAATTTTTCAGTTAAAAGTAAAATCTTTTCCATCAAAAAAAATCAATGAGTGTTCGAACTCACGGGCGATGTGTTAACACCTTTTTGTTTATTTGATTTTTTTTATACCCACAAAAAACAAAGAGAATGCAAAGCAACAGACATATGTACATACATACATTTTTATGTTTGTACATAAGCTACTTACGTTGCTGTCTTGCTATCTCATTTTTATATATGTACGTATAACCACGTCACTATTCTCTTTGCTATGCATAAGACAAAACCGAAGATCAACATAAAACACTTCTTTAATATTACTCCAAATTAATACTCCGAATTAAAACACTTAAATCTCCGCTCGCCGATATCGGATCGCCCTAATTTTAGGCCTAAACTCTTCGTCGAAACCCGCACTAGCGTTTTAATCCAAAAATTAATAAAATCGGCTATGAATTTCCGGAGAAAATCGCGTGGGAAAATTATATGAAAATCGCCCAATAATCACTTTCAATACCGACTGCCAAGCAACGAACAAACAAAGTCTTACACTTACACTTGCGTATGTATTGAAACTGATAGTTTAATTTTTAATACAAAGACGTAAACGTATGTTATTGTATTGTCCAGCAACGCGGGAAGGGTTACTCTAGTAGTTATATAACTTTTGCGGCCGCATATTGAAATTGAGGAAAATACACATGGAATGACAAACCTTTTCACTTTTTTGTGAAGGGTATTAACAAGACAACATTGTGGCATTCGTTACGTAAAAAATATTTTCAATTGTGTGTTGGCACTAGTAGTAAAACTTTGTAACTCAATAAGTATTTTATTTCATTCCCCAATTATATATCTTTTACTTTCCCTAAACGATATCAACTCTTGGCACATAATTTATAGTATTAAGTAATTTGTTTGTTGCAGCACTTCAGATAAAAAAGTACAAATAAGAGCATTGGGACAAATTGTACGATTGAATTTTTTTTTATCCGGCAATAAAACTAGACTATTTAGGCTCAGCAGATTTTTTAACACCAAAAAAAAATCTGTTTTGTTATATTATTGTGCCATGTGTGGGTTTTAAAAATCCTCTTGCGTTCACTCACATTTATGCTAATGTGAACAACTTTATAAACTTCAATTTGTTTTCTAGTACAAAAAGCAACACTAAGCAAATCAACAAAACGGGATACTCCAATAAAAATACACACATGCTCACACAGGAGTACATGGACCCCAACACAAATGCCAATAAAATTCAAATAATCTTTATATTAGAAGGATAAAGTTTTCTGTGGAATCTTCTTTTTTTAACTCGGACCAGCCCTAACGGGATGATAGCTACCAGAGATCTCAGAAATGTACAACAAAATTTAATGTACACCTTTAATACAATGTACACCTTGAAGACACTATAGACATTGTCTTTCTTTCATCGTGTACACCTTCTACTTGTGTATAACTATGAGTGTACTCGTGTACATCTCGTGTATATGCTTTTTTAATTTGAAACTGGTGGGTATGTATAATATTTTCAGTGTTTGCTTTTACTGCGCACACACACATTAATTTTATGAAGTTACAAAACAAATACAAAGTTATCATCTCCGCATATGTGCGTACGTACATAAAGTGAATTGAATGTTCTCAATGTCTTCAATGTATACACTTGAGGTATGATGCACAGTCCTGTACACTCAAGATTTATTTGTGTATTGAGGTGTATTAAGTGAGGCATGCATACATTTTTCAATGTCCTGTTTTTCAATGACGTTGATGTAAACTTGTGTGTACAGAGGATAAAATATGTACACTATTTCGAACACTGATACCAACATACGCAGTGCGTTGCGCCAATTATGTTCAGTGATCAGTATTATGCCTTCATCAGTGAAATAGGCTGACAACAACTAACACAACCATGCACTAATGCTGATCAGAAGAACTGTGAAAGCCGCCACAAATTTTGTTTCTCGTCAAAGGCAAATATGAAAATGTAGACTCTTGGACAACTTCGCCAAACTGTCACGAAAATAGTAGACACAAGTGATGACTTTGGGGGTATTCGTCACCAGGTTTCCTTGAGGGTTAGTTAAATATACGATATCCACCTCTTAAAGAGTTATCTTTCCAAAAAGAAATGAGCCACACTATCATGCGAATACAATTTAAATCTAAGTTAATAGAACTGGCAAGACGTTCGTAGATGTCAATAAAAATATTTAAATAAGCGTCGTCTTTATGATCAAACAGCGAGGCACGCAGAAACTCCTAAATGCCTGATTTTTACATGTGATCCTTACATGTCGGGTGTGTATGTCTGTGTAAGCCTTTACAAGAACTCCGTCCCATAATCAAACAACATGTGCTCATGTCTTTCTAAAGCAGAAGATTTAAAATAATTTTTGAAATTTCCATCGTTTGGTTTTTTTTATTTTTTTTTTTTTTTTTTGCTTTGTTGCACGTACGAGTCGTTTTGTGTAGTTGTCAAGAGTATGTACGTGTGTGTATGTTCAACTTACGCACTTTCATTTACATTTCTACATATGCAAATGTATAAAAACGTGGCTGGAAACATAATTTTTTTTAAAATACAAAAGGCAAATAAGTTTTTACGAAGAACTTCTCATTGTTAGTTATTTTCAATATAATGAAATCTTGAACAGGTCTAATCCATTGAAACTGGTTATACTGATTGATACTCCATTTCAAGTGATTTCATGCTGGGAATTACTTAAACTTCCAAACGTTCATATCGATTGTCTGTAAAGTTAATTATACTCTGCGGAGGGTCATGAGTTGAACCCCGTGCTGGGTCATGAAATATTGTGTTAAATTCTTCTGATCATCATTAGTGCATGATTGTGTTAGTTACTACCAGCACGTTTTCAGTGATGAAGGCATAGCACTGGTCACTGAATAAAATTGGCAGTGACTGATACGATCATGTACTAAAAAGCAGAGTAACAGCAGCACCCTCTTTCGTCGATTCTGTAGCAAAAATTAGCCGGTGAAGTAAAAAGGTTGAAATAGCTACAACAAATTCTCTATCTTCTCATCTTTCTTTATCTGTCCTCTTAATACTATCCCCTGCTTTCTAGTCCAGCGCAATGCATTGCATATGTAGGGGCCATTCCCTGAGTGGTGGTCCAAGATAGAAAAATATATATATAAAGTCGTCTTCCAAAAAACTATAAAATGTTCATACTTTCAGGCAGAGGGCTGTACAGTTCTAAGAACAAGTGAGTCGTTTCTCCTTTTTAATATCACCACGTCATCTGCTTAGCAGACTGGCGTAAATCATTTCTTGGATAGAGTTCTCAGTAGAATATGTACACTAACCCATAATAAGGGAGATAGTACCCCTTATTCTGTAACTGTTTGTCAATGTCACGTCAACACAATATAAAAAAGGGCAGTTACATTCAGCTTGTTGACAGCTACTGACTAATGCTGATATCCTCTGACGAGATATAATAGGCGGCTGTTAAAAGCAGAGCTCAGATTTACTCGATTTTACTCGCGAAGAAGAGTACTCGAAGATTACGAGTGTTACAAAAAATTTACTCTCCACTCGTTTGTTTTAGGTGGGAGTAATCGCGAGTACTCCCTTTTAAAAAGTAAGAGTGGGAGTAAAAATCTTCGAAATAGAGTGAGAGTTTACTCTTAAGAGTAAAATCGAGTGGAAAAATAGAAACTGCTTGTCTTTGCTGACTTGTGTGTGCGTGTGGTTTTTGTGTACTCTTTCAGTTTTTTCATACAGTGCGCGTGTGCGGAGCAATTAGTTGGTTTTATGAAAAAAGTTTTATTATATTTTAAAAAGTTTACTTACATTTTCTATATTATAATGAACAATAAAGACATGAATAATACTATACTTGCTACTACATACACACACACACACGCATACACACAAATCGGCAAAAACAAACACCCTGCAGTTTCACAAGTAGTGGCTGGCAACTTTCCCCGACTACATCGCCATTGATTTTTCATTGACTACATCGCCGATTACATTGGTACTCAGTGGTAATCTGTAAGGTAGTGTCAGAGAGAAATGTAACCGATAAATACGTCGATGAAGTAATCGACGAACAGTAAGGCATTACCAATGCGGACATCGCCTTGTTAAATTCGCCGCTCAAAAGCATTTCTGGTAGTTTACCGAGTCGTCGACGAAAGGTTTGTGGTAGTCGATGAACTCATCGGCGTAGAGTCGATTACCAATACTGCAGGGCAGTTTCTATTTTTCCACTGTATGAGAAAGACTGAAAGAGTACTCGGCAAGAGTATACTCTGCTCGATTTCGAGCGTATTTTACTCGGACTTGAAATCGAGCAAAGTATATGCGCTCTTATTCGAGTGGCATAGAAAAATAGTGTACACTCGATATTTTTTTTCACTTGCAGAAGTACTCGCACTCGAATTCGAGCGAGTTTCACTCTCTACTCGAATTCGAGCGAAGATTTCGGAGCTCTGGTTAAAAGTAATCAAATGCTAAGGAAAACGGGTATGCAGTTGTCTCAGTTTTGATATGATGTTGACGTGACATTGACAACTAGTTACAGAATAAGGCGGAATATTCCCCCTTGTAGAGTTCCGTATCATATATTTATTATTATTTTTATGTCATTTGCCTGTTCTCAAGCATATGTGTTTTTCAAGCGATTGTATCCTGGTCTAATGCAAAGGTGCCTAGAGATTTGGCAAAAAAGGCCGCTTCTATATGAGTAAATACAGTCAGAGTCTATAAACCTAAATGGAGAGATCTTTCAATATGCTTTACAGCCTCCTGTAGGACTGTTTCAACGAATTAATTGAACACTTAAACGGCCGGCAACTTGCCCTAAACTTTTTCGAAAAAATCCATTAACTTTTAAACATTCCAAAAGAGAATTGGAGGGTATATTCACTTTGTCATTCCGTGCGTAACGAAGTGAAATATCCCTCTAAGACCACATAAAGTATATAGAGTTTTTATGTACTAAATATTTAGAGGGTATTTAAAATGCGATCCAATACAATTAAAATATTGTAATGGATACAGATTTGATGACTCAAGATAGATTTGGTTGAAAAAAATAAAATGATTCATGATATGATTTTAAGCGGCACAGTCGCCTATTATTTATTAACTTAAACAACAGCCCACTTATTCGCAAGGATTCAGGTACATATTTCTGACTTTCTCGATGTGAATACATGATTTAAAGTTTGCATGTATGTATGTGTGTGTATAATTTCGCAACATACTCCTATTTCGGAAATATATCTCAGTTTTCTGTTTAACTCATACTCCCAAGCACAAGCATAAAAGCAAATATTTAAGTCTGAGCAGAGGGAAATGCGGATGGATATCTCAAGTGTTGTATTTGAAAATTATATGTTTTTTTTCCATTGACGTAATATAAACTTTTGTTGAAACGCTTTGTGAAATAAGAGCATGATTAAAGTACAAAAATTGATTTTTACTCTACATAAAAGAAATATGTTTGAATTTTGTTAACATCAGCGCAAACTTCACATATTGTGCACTTCCAAAAATATACTCATACATGTGTGTGTGTGTATGTGTGTGTGCAGCTATTTTTGTTTGAATTCATAATTTAATTTAATTTTTTATCAGCTTATCTAGTTTTGCCGAAGGCTGACACAAACAAACTAAAAATATATTCACCCATATAAAAGAAGTTCTAAGTGTGTGAGTAAATTAAAATGCTGAAACAATTGGGGGCTTCAAAATGTTGTCATAAAGTCGTATGTCATAAAATAACAGAACGAAATGAACAGCTGCAATGATAAAGAGGACGAGGAGGACAGTGTTCCATCTTCTCTGTCAGTGCCCTGCCCTGACTAACGTAAGAGTGGCGGTGAGGGCCTCTAACTTTGTGTCAGACTTAAATAGTTTGGGAAACACGGAGCTTTCTGGGATATCTTCTTTCCCCATAGGTACAGAATGATGAACGGTGGAGGACAGCCTATAGGAGGTCCTTTGCCCCAAAGTATCACAAGGTTACAAAGAAACCTAAACTAGCCAATATGTTAATTAACCAAAAAAAAAAACTAATAATTAATTCAGTTAAGATTAAGATAAACTAATTGTTGTTCAAAAAATTCATTTTAAATTCAGAAAGAGAGATGATATATATTCCAAGGCACAAAAGCAAGTGAAAATCAGTTTCTTAATTATCCATCCCAAAAAGCAGAGCAGAACAGATGTGCAGCAGAAGATAATCAAACTGCTATACATGAATTAGAAAGTGTGTTACCATCGGTTTGATACGATTCTCGTATGCAATTTCCTAATAAAATTTGTATAAATAAAATCTGTTATCATATTGAACTAAGCCAGCTAACAAGTGATGATGAAAGTGTAGTGGCTTTCGAAAACAGCCGTTCTGTTTGACTATGTAAATTGGATATTGACTTTCATTTGAGACTTTCTGACTTTAAAACAAAGTTTCCAACAATTAGCCCATCAATCTTCATATATAAAAAATACAATTAATAATAAATAGTCTTATTCTCTTATATTTGGCACAAGACAAATTAGAATCTCTACAACAATAAAAAACCAACACGTTGTTCACCTACAATTCGCCACTACAATTTTAACAAACAATTTTCAAACAACAAACTGTTAACGAAATATTGAATTTAAATAAATTCTTCTGGTTTCTTGACCTCTTTTTAATTATTATTGTATTCTGATATTTTTAAGCTAAAGGTCTCTTCATTTTAGTTTAATTTTTAATTTCAATATTTCGACACTCCTTTGTGTGACTTCTTCAGGAAAATAAAAATAAAATAATTAATTTCCTGATGAAGTCACACAAAGGAGTGACGAAATATTGAAATTAAAAATTAAACTAAAATAAAGAGACCTTAAGCTTAAAAATATCAGAATACAATAATAATTGAATTTAAATAAATAAAATTTGTAATAATTTTAGGAAATGACCTCGAGCTTAATAAATATAATAGAATGAATAAAATAAAGGGCAATAAAAATTAACAGAAAGTTTTTTATTTTGGTTTCCTTAAAATTGTGTTGAGAATGAAAGAAATTATTCACCAGCATCCGGCGCATCTCGTATCATCATTTCGACAAATTTCAGAGAATACACATAATTACGCCAATGATACCAGTTGATACCACCTCGGCAGGAGCGGGCACCTTTATAATAGGGGCCATTTAAATTACTTCAAAATTAAAGAAGACAACTTTAGCCACAATTTTGAATACAAAAATATATATTTTTTCCCACTCACCTGGAATAACAATTATCAAACCACCAACCCGCTTGGTAATCCACAGCACAATTTGATGTTGGATTGTTATCATTATCTTGATCTTTGGTAGAAAATTTTCTAGTCCGGTGATAGCTCAGAGAGTCACCAGCATCACCATGATAGTCCCCCAATTCCTCAATAGCGTATTTATCATCTTCACTGGCCACTTTAAATTTATCATATTTGGCAAAACGCGATTGGTTTTCAAAATCCTCCATATAAATGAGCAATTCCTGTTCACTTTCTCCGGATGTCATTTCATGTAGATTGTCCAGTCCAATAAAAAACTCCCCTTGTGGATTACCAAAGCCCTCTTTATACTCATTCCAAGTACGAAAGAAATCCACGGATCCATCTTGCCTGCGCAGCACTACTGTCCAGTCGGAATTTTGACTAACAGCTCGTACAAGTGTTTTCTTAATGTAACTCAAGGTCTGCGACAGCTGTTTTAAGAGACTCTCCTGCTGGGATTGTCTGAAAAATATTACACCATCAAAATATTTTTGTTAATTATTTGTATTAAAAGTAAAAAAAATAAATATAAATAACACATAATTAGAGAAAATTTTGCCACTAACTGACTAATTTTTAAATTTTCATTCCTCAAGCAAAGTCTTTTCTTTTTCATATATCTATATTGCAAACAGATCCCACTGTGCATTGTGTGAAAAGTTTTGTTAATTGAAGTATAATCCAATAATTATAAGCACACAGAATCGTTTACAACAAAAACTAGAATTAAATACCTTCGACTTAAATCACTTATATTCCACTTCAATAAGCCGTCGTCATAAGGCTGCAAACAAATAAAATTAATAATTCAATTAAAAGAAATCCATCTAAGACTCTAGTCTTACTTTTATTTCCACAGTTGGAGACTTGGCTTTGACAGGAGCAGCAACAGCTGCTGGCTGTTTGGTATCACTCTTTGGTGTAACTTTATTTTTAACTGCAGCATCAGCATTTGTCACTGTTGTTGCTGTATCCGTAGATACTTCGCTGGCTACGATTTGAGCTGCTGCCAATATGAATAAAATTGTAAGAAAATGCATCGTTTTAATGCTTTCAACTGCTGGTTTAAAACTAAATTAAATTTTGCATATTTTTGCCTTTAAATGCAGTTGCTTACTCTCATTGGAAGCAATACTTTTCCGAATAAAAATAGAAAATCAATTAAGAAGAAAATCAAACAGTAGAATCACAATGGGCTGTACAACATCAAAAACATAAATAACTTCTCTTTATAAAAATTTTAATTTTTCAATCCAAATTGTATTGGAACTATTTTCCACACAAAAGTCTCATTTCCACCAAAATTCATTTCTTTCTATTCATTTCAAGACATTTTACTGTTTATTTATACTCATTTTTAGAGTTGGCAAAAATTCATGGCTAATAGCCAACAAAGCAAATCAAAACAACAAAAACGTCAAACAATTTCCGTAAACTACAGAAAGCACAAACAAAAAGCCAAGGAAAATGGCAAACGACATTGAAGAAAAAGAAAATAGTGTTCGGGGAAAAACACTGATTTTTACTTGCACTTCTGAGAGTAAAAGCTCATGACATTGTCGCCCAGGTACAAGTGCACGGTCATTCTTACAAATTCAAGGAGAACATTTTAATTGAACGGAAAACATAAAGCTGAAGGTTGGGGAGAAATTATGGGGGTCAGTACTAAAATTAATTTAAATTTGAGAATGCTGCTGGCTGGAGTAGTTAACATGGCACTATGAAGCGGAGGGTCTAGAATTCGACTCCGCGCTGAGTCATGGATATTGTGTCAAGTTCTTCTGATCAGCACTAGTGCATGGTTGTGTTAGTTGTTGCCGGCCTGTTTCAGTGAAGAAGGCACGGCATAGTGAGCTCATTTTAATGGGTTTCACCATTCGCATTAATGCCTTCAGTCAACAGCATCCTTATTCGACTGTGACTGTGCTAATTTAAATTACTCCAAAGTCCTGATTAAGATCTAAACACTCTAGAAATTTTCGCTTGCATGTGTGGCTGTTTGTGGAATGACAAGAAAATGGAGTTCCATTGAAAAAAAAAAACAATTTTATTTTAAGGATTGAAAATGTCTTCAATAAAGTTTTTACACCATTTCAAATGACTTGTGTTTCGATTCTTAGAAAAGCTAATTCTGTTGCTTACCTCGTATTTGTGTCGATGATTTTCTGAAATAATTTTTTTTATATTGGCTTCCTGACATTCAAACAACGTTATTGGAAAACTTATAATCCGTTGTGAGAATTCAAGTCTAGTAAAATAAACGCAATATTGTTTGTTTAAAATTAATTGACTTTAAAATAATAATCAATATTTACATTAGCATGTCCGCTAGAATTAACAATAACAACTGAGAACTTTATACTCGACCAGGTCGAAATTAAAATACCCTCCAAATATTTATTAAATGAAACCTCTATTTTTATTTTTATTAAAATTTAAATTTTTATGGCAAAAAAATTTTTTGTTAATTCGTTCGTGTCCAAAGAGGTGGGAGGAGCATGACTGAGACATCTTTCCGTTAGCATTAAAAATCACGTATTGAAATTTTATATCAACGTGCAAAAAAGGGGGCGGAGATAAATTAAAAATGTTTAACCTGCTGGATTAGAGCTCCTTTAAGACATTTCTGTGCTCAATTTTAAAAGTCTATTTTGACAGGCTGATCCCGGGAAGGGGCCGTAGGAAAGAAATTTCTTTTTTGTCGTGAAAACTTATAAAGTAAATTTTTGGGGAACTAAGTGTGGAAAAAACATTTTTTGATACCCTCCAGTAAAGAATTGAAGAGCATACTCACTTTGCCATTCCGTATGCAACGCAGTGAAATATCCCTCTGAGATCCCATAAAGTATGCATATATATTCTTGATCAGTGATTAAATCTAAGACGGTCTAGCCATGTCCATCCGTCTGTCCGTCTGTACAAATCACGATTCAGTCCAAACTAAAAGACCCAGAGATTTAATACCCTTCAAAAAGAATTGGACCCCATAAAGTTAATATGTTCTTCATCAGAGATGAAGTCTAAGACGATCTAGCAATGCCAATCCATGCGTCTGTAGAAAGCACGACACAATCTATTTTAGAACCCCACCCCCTTTACCGGACCTTGAAGTTATATATTACGTGAAAAAATAGTGTAAATACTTTAAAGAATTGTATTACTTGAGCCTACATTCCTTAAAAATTAAATTTTTAACCTTTTACGAAGAACGTAAGATATTCTGTGATCTTCTCCTGCCCTAACCTCCTCTTCCCACCTTTGCCCCTAAATGATCCTATTAAAAAAATGGTTTTCTACCAGAGCTCCGAAATCTTCGCTCGAATTCGAGTAGAGAGTGAAACTCGCTCGAATTCGAGCGCGAGTACCCCTGCGAGTGAAAAAAAAATATCGAGTGTACTCTATTTTTCTATGCCACTCGAATAAGAGCGCATATGCTTTGCTCGATTTCGAGTGCGAGTAAAATACGCTCGAAATCGAGCAGATTATACTCTTGCCGAGTACTCTTTCAGTCGTTCTCATACAGTGGAAAAATAGAAACTGTTTGTTTTTACCGATTTGTGTGTGTGCGTGTGTGTGTAGTAGCAAGTATAGTATTATTTATGTCTTTATTGTTCATTATAATCAGGTATCGGCAAACACATATTCTTCATTGTAAGTTTGATGAGTGAGAGAAAATAACATTTTTCTCCATACACTTTTTTCATAAACACAACAACGACAATAGCAACAACAGCAAGGTATTTTTTCATAAACATACAACAACGACAATAACAACACCTCCTTTGAAGGTTCGTACTAGAATGAGAGTAACTATATTTACTCAGTAAAAGCATGTGTGTGACTCTCAAAAGTAAATTTTATTCTCACGTGCAACCAGCCGCCGACTTCTGATTATAATATAGAAAATATAAGTAAACTTTTAAAAATATAATAAAACTTTTTTATAAAACCAACTAATTGCTCCGCACACGCGCACTGTATGGAAAGACTGAAAGAGTACACACAAACCACACGCACACACAAGTCAGCAAAGACAAACAGTTTCTATTTTTCCACTCGATTTTACTCTTAAGAGTAAACTCTCACTCTATTTCGAAGTTTTTCACTCCCACTCTTACTTTTTAAAAAGGAGTACTCGCGAGTACTCCCACCTAAAACAAACGAGTGGAGAGTAAACTTTTTGTAACACTCGTAATCTTCGAGTACTCTTCTTCGCGAGTATTTTTCACTCGCGAGTAAAATCGAGTAAATCTGAGCTCTGTTTTCTACACTTAATTACCACAAAATTAATTATTTAAGTTTCTCGAAAAAGGTGAGATGTCTTCCCCCAAAACCCTACCCGGAATGAATTTTCAAAATAGAATTTTAAAATTGGGCACAGAAATGTCTTAGAGGAAGTCTGATCCAGCGGGTTCAAAATTTTTAATTTATTTACTAAATATTTGGAGAGTGTTTAAGATTCGACCCGTTCGAATATAACGTTCTTACTTGTTCTATATACTTTTTGGTTTGTAATATTTGTATGTCCTTTTCTAATACCATCGATTGTATGCTCAGTCATTGTTTGCAACAATATTACATGCATGTGGGTGTTGTAGCTGGTGTGGGTGTAGTATGTGCGTGCCTCCATTAAACATTTGCCAACATGTGGATAAATGGCACGTATTAACGACCTTGTTCGCAAACCATTGGCAGTAAATAATAAAATATTTATAACAAAATTTATGTGTCCTAAATTTTCGTTGTACTGAATATTCTGTGAAGAATA
Organism: Linnaemya tessellans; assembly: GCA_951800035.1. Lineage (NCBI taxonomy): Eukaryota > Metazoa > Arthropoda > Insecta > Diptera > Tachinidae > Linnaemya > Linnaemya tessellans. The sequence continues at coordinate 117,111,798 of OX637535.1, forward strand.
AAAATGTCCTTTACAGATTTGTTTAAAAGACCAACAACATATGGAAGCTTGAGAATATTGTTATTTTATTTGTGTTTTATTTTTTTAACGAAATCGATCAAAAAACGTAACACCGTCAGGCACGTAGTGCGTGCAAACATTTCGAATTTTATGTGATTTAAACGATTTTTATTCTCACCGTCATCATGCGTATGTTAAAATCCTTCTTTAAAATGTTTGGCATTGGGGGTGTAGCACATTTCACGTGCCTCAAATTGGAGGAAAGTTAGCATGTTGAAGTATGATTAATTTGAAACTATTATAGACTCTCTAATTTCTTTGAACTTTATTTGATTTTATTTTAGTCCCATTGCGTTCTATTATTCATAATTTAAAAGTATTACATTTTGTACTGAGGGCTCTATCGAAATGTGCTATTGTTCAACAGTTTCTCACGTACATTGTGAGCACAATAAATTTACTAATTCATATTGTGGCATGTCTTATAAATTGTCAGCACGTTTGAGTTTTGTAATAAAATTCATGACATTTGGTTTTGTATGTATGGGTGTGTACGTATTTAAGAAAAACTATAGCGGTTCTGTATTAATCAAATGAAACGTTAATTCAACAATTTGGTTTTCAGGGCCAACAATTAAGTTTTTACAATTCTTTGTATAAATTCAAGTATGCAGTTCGACGGCCAACAACTTTTCTGCATCGTATATTAAACTTTCCAGGCTTCTGCTTGAGATTCGTTGTTACAGGACACGGCTAAAGTCAGAAAAGTGCAGTAAATTGCATACATTTTTATTGATTTCTTACGATTTATAGTTGGACTATGATCTCTTGTTTTGTGCAAAACTAATTTAACAGCCTTTTGTACATCATTTTAGAAACATTCTTATTTAAAATTTTTATGATAAAATATTTCATTAAAAAATGCATTTCAACGCTTGCCGCCTAAATGACCCTATAAAAAAATTATAAGTAAAATCCTACTTTGAACTAGCATGCGATTTTAATAATAGACCTTAAGAAACTTGTCTGTTAAAACCATTTTATCATGCGCACTTTGAACACATTGAATTCCGCCCTTCAATATAAAAATTGTACTATCGTATTCACAAGTTTTATGTTTGAATTTGAAATGTGTCTCTAATAAAATTTAAATTTAAAATGCATTTCAAACTTAAAAAATTGTTTTATAAATATGGCAGTTATTAAAGTTTAATGTTTTCACTTTTTTTGCCGAAATTCAAAATGAGTGCTCAACTTATTGAAACCTACATAAAGAGATTTTTTTTATAATCTGTGATTCGCAGCATCAATTTGTTATTCTAAGCTTCAGCCATTAAAATAAAACTTAACAATGCAAATCTGCCATAAAAAATATATATAAAATAAATAGAAAACACTTACGTGTTCAAATGAAAGTGAGCAAAAGAAAAGTAAAAAAAATTGCAAAAAAAACCAAATATACAAAATAAAAAATTGCCATAGAAATTACTGTCGGGCATATAAAATTTTATTGAAATGAGACATGATATTTGCACATCGTTCTGTTGGCAGCCATTTATTCCTGGCATAAAACACTACGCACCTTGGTGTGTTCACACTGTAAAGTTTTATTTAGGTTTTGAAAAAATATGTAAATAGGAAACTTGGAAAGAGGAAATGTCACAATGAACGTTGTTGTTGCAATCACATTGAACAAATTTGTAAGCATTTGTGGGCAAATATTTAAAAAGTCAAAATGAAATATTTGAAATTTTTTATATTTGATTTTTATATGCTATTTACTTAGTACTTGCATTTATTATCTACTAGTTAATTAATTATTGTACTTAAGTAATTATTGTAACGCTCTAGGACATACACTATTTTCAGTTTGTCCATGCGGTGTGTAAACAAACAAACCCTTGCGTTTTCCAACACTGGAGCTTGCAAAATTAGTTTTGAAAATTGGTAAGGAAATAACAAGATAATCAAACGGTAACACGGGTATTATAACAATAACATGTTAACATCAGCTTGATACAGTTCTCGTATTCTTTTTCACAATAAAATTTGTGTAAATAGGAACTGTTATCACATTCAACTAAGCCACCTAATAAGTGGTGACAAACACAATACACATGAGCACTGATGATGAAAGGGTTGCGTCTTTCGAAAACAGCTGTTCTGCTCTGCTGTGTAAGTTGAATAACAAAAACTGATGTTGACTTGCCTTTGTGCCTTGGAATATTTATCATGTCTTTCTGAGATTTAAATTAAAAATTTCGAACAATTAGCCTATAGAATCTTAATCAAATTTAATATAAGATAATTTGATATTCACCTTTTAATGGCACGCACTTAGTCCTACCACACGTAATTTGGAAAAGAATTTTGTAGACCTTGTCCATATGCGAAATGGGTTTTGAAAATTGGTCCAAAAATAAAAATATATAATAGTAAATTTTTTGTGCGGACACTTTGACCTCCCCGACCATTTAAAAAGAAATATATTTTAGTGAACCTTTCCCATATAAAAAATGAATTTTGAAAATTGGTCCACAAATAAAAAATATTTAATTGTAAATTTTCGGGGCGGATACTCTAACTCCCAGACCCCTCTCATTAAAAAAAGCATTTTAGTGAGCCTTTTCCATATATTTATATATAAAAAATTTATTTTGAAAATTTTTCCACATCTGGCGTTCATACTATAAAATGTGTTAAAGGGGGCGTGGTTGAATATAAAGTAGCCTATAATTCATTCCCGAGTTCCAGTTAAATGTTCTGAACATTTCAGCAAGTGCGGTCCAAAGGTGCATTCTCCCATATGATACAAACAAACAAAAACTAAATCCCTTTTATATAGGTAAAGCCCAAAGGTATGCCACACTTTTCTATTGATTCCAGATATGGCGAATACTTGTTAGCAGCATCAAATATTGCTCATACGCACGTTTACATCCCACAGCAGCCCTGATAGGGTTCAGACCGTGATGCATCGATTATGCGGGTAGGTTTCGGTTTCAATATTTTTGCTTCTGTTAGCCCAGTGTGAATAAGACTAGCATGCATTGATTGTGCATCGATTTGGGGTGTCCTGAAAATCCTTGAAGGATCGTTGATTATATTTTCATACGCTGTAGAGACAACATATTCTACAAATTTAAAAAAAATGCCTATTCCTGGTAGTTTTGAGCCAGGTCTGAAAGGGATAAATTCTATTTTCGAAACTGTACTTGTTAGTTGAAAAAGAAATTATGCTTTGCGTTACTAGTTTTATTATTAAGTAACCATCATATTGTTATGAAATTTTTTTATTTGACACATTGTTGTCACAATACTATTATATATAAATGAAATTTATTTCATTTATATTTAACCATCATATCGTTAATTGAAAGTGAAAACGCCCTGTCTAACATTTTAATCATTTTACAGAAGATGGTAAAACATATTGATATGTATTTTCGCAAATAGTAAATACAGCAAACTATAAAAATTAAAAAAAAATAGATTTAGCCCCTTATTCATAAAAATTATGAGAGGCTTATAAGAGTGTAATAGAGCAAATTTCATATGAAATTTTGTATAATTACGCTGTTATTAGACTCTCATAATTTTTATGAATAAGGGGGTTAGTGTTTAGTAGAGCGTTTTGTAGGTCACACGTATAAATAAATACGGATTAAAACAAAAATTTTATCTCAACAAAAGCTTAAAGACAGAAACAAACTTTATCTTCATAAAGTCTTAAGAGTATTTTTTTTTTCGAAAAGTGTTTATTGTGTCTGAAACAAATTTTATGGAGAAAACTGTTAAGAAAATACAATTTCCAGTTATTTGTTCAATTGGGAAATTACCTATCGACTTAGTGATTTATATTTCTCATGCAGTTCCAGCAATAAATCGTTTACAAAATAATACTAAATCGCATATGTGTAGTACATAAAAATTCACAACAAGATTACAATTCGTTATATTTGCAACATTAACAGGGGAATAAAACGTATTAAATAAGTACGTGAGGAATTCACTGGAAACATTAACTTTAGCAAATCTGAAGCTATAAAAGCGTGTTTTATGTATTTCTATTCCCATTACATAAAATTATCTTAACAGTTTAATGCATATGTGAAATATGAAACAAATATCTAACAGATGTAATTATTTCGAGAAGGGCCAATGGAACTACAGGTAACATTCATGAAATTTCATATCATTATCATCCCGAAATTGTGCAAAACTCGGAAGATAATCTTGTATTCATACAAATTCTTAACAACAATTTCTTAATTTTACACCAAACACGATTTCTATTTATTACTTTATTTTTTATATGGACGCTCTCGCACCCACACAAACATACACGAATTCATATGTACATAACGGGTGACTTTTTAGCATTTTTTTTCTTTAGCCAACACTGTTTTTGGCAGCTCAGCTGTTTTCGTGTAACATGTTACTGTTAAATATGTTCAGTTTGATCTGTAATTTAAGCATGAAGCTTAATCATCCTGCTCATTTCCGGTTGAATGTGATAAGTGAAGAAGTCAAATTGCCGTATTTGGTGTGAAAAGCAGCAGCAAGAACTGCGAATGCATCCCAAAAAAATACACTGTTTGGTGTGGATTATGGGCCGGTGGCATCATTTTTCAAAGACAGTGTAGACAGAAACGTTACTGTGAACGGCGAGCACTACCGTGAAATGATTACAATTTTTTCTCCCAAAAAAAAAAAAAGAACTGGGCTGGGCTGACCGGTGATTTCAACAAGAAGGTGTCACATGTCACACAGCACGCAAAAGAATGACCCACTTGAGAGGCGAGTTCGGTGAAGAATTTATTTCACATTTGGAGCCGGTCAAGTGGTCGCCTAGATCGAGCTATTTAAAACCTTTGGATAATTTTTTTATGGGCCTATGTTAAGGCTCATGTTAATAGGGAAAAGGCAGCAACCATTCACGCACCGGAAGCAAATATTAAGCATTTTATTCCTGCGGTGCCCTTGGATATATTGTAAAGAAAATGCCAAACATTTACACTCACTTCTCTAAATTTTACATGCTTTTTAAATCAGATCCGTAAGTTTTTAAAAAATCACCCTTTACAATAAATGTATAGTACGTTTATATATGTGACGCGCAAAATAGAAAGGGACCTAAGGGTAAAAACCCGTTTTGTTCAGGAGAGCCATTTTAAAATTTAAATACGTGTATCTTTGGTGTAGCATCAATTTCATAAAACGCGCATATCTCTGGGAGGGAACACTTTTGGGGCATGGGATCGGTCTCATTCGATGCTCAGATGTTGTCCACATCAAAAGAAAAAGGGAAAATTTATTTTTTTTTACCCTTAGGTCTCTTTCTTTATGCGCTGTCACATATAGAGATACATTTTTTTTCTTATAAGTTTAGACGATATGAGCTAAATGAAAGAAAACAGCACAACGTGTCTACTTCCTAAAAGGATTTAATAGAAATGTTTACGATTATTTTTGTTGGCAATCATTTAAAGCACAATGTGATGGCCTGTTGTCCCCACCACAGCAAAACAATCCCATACAAATTGTGGCAATTTCGAAGTTACCTTCAGTTAAGCAACTTCAGTCGTTGGCAAAGAAAAAATTTAAAAAAAGTACAAATAAAAAAATAAATTGTTGTACATTTCTAAAACTCTAGGCTGCAGATCGGCTGAAAAACTTAGCAGCTGCCAGACAAGTATTTAACATTGAAGGCAATTATTTAAATTCGAGTGGTTTTTGAAATTTTGTTAAATTGGAGATGTACGTGACCACAACTGTAAAAAGGTGCTAGTCGAAGTGCAATTTCTCTGTAGGTGAACAAATGTGGCTGGAAGGCTATTACAACACGTATTATCACATAAGCGTCACAAATGGATATTCGACGTACATGTTTTGCTTATTCGTGATATAGAAATTTAAAATCTGCAGTGCTTTCTATGAACTTAAAGATGATTTTTCGCTCGAACGCTCATTTAAGAATATGGAGGCTATTAGCAGCATCTGATTCGTGAAGATCAGGACTGATGATCAAATTCTCTCATTGCATGGAGCATTATCTGGATTTTAACGAAATGTTTAGTGATCATGGAAGTGAGACAAAAGTGATAAAAGGTATGACTTCAGAAAGACATCAGAAGGAGAATGAGCACTAGTTTTTACACAGCACAGCAGAACAGCAGTTTTCGAAAGCCACCACAGTTTCATCATCAGAGAACATGTATATTTTTGTTTGTCCCCACTTATTAGGAATATTTATCGTATCTTTATAAATTTATTAATTGATTTAATTCTTTTATTTAAAATGTCCCAATTAGAAAAAAGTTTATAGAAGAGATTATTATTGTGTTATAAGTACCCAATACGCTATTAACAACTATTAAATTAATAACAAGATGTTTTGACCGTAACCATATACTAAAGTTACACTATGCAGCTTTTATACGGGTCCGCCAAATAACTTTTTTTTTGAAAATGCTATAAAAAAAACTACTGAATATTTTCTCAAATTTTTTTTTTTATTTAAAAGTACAATCCTTCCGGTTAATAATGGAAAATAATTTCATTCAAATGGCTGCCTCGGCTGGCCATGCAGTAGCCTACACGATCGGTCCAATTTTTAAGCACATTATCGATTGTGTGCATCGGTATTTCACCATTGGCCTCACGAATATTGTCCTTGAAAGCGTCAATTGTCTCTGGCTTGTCGGCGTAACACTTATCTTTGACGGCACCCCACAAACAATAGTCCAACGGTGTCAAATCGCAGTTTCGAGGTGGCCAAACGACATCAACTCTGCGGCTGATAATGCGATCTTTAAAAACAGGGCGCAAAACATCGAGTATAACTTCGGCTGTGTGGCACGTAGCGCCGTCCTGTTGAAACCAAATGTTGCCAATATCCTCCTCTTCAATTTTTGTGAACAAAAATTCGTTCAACATGGCCCGATAACGATCGCCATTGACTGTAACGACCACCCCTTGCTCATTTTCGAAGAAAAATGGCCCAATTATGCCTCTGGACCAAAAGCCGCACCAAACAGTGACTCGTTTTGGGTGGATGCGTCGACTTTTCAATGTATGCGTGCGGGTTTTCTGTGCCCCAAATGCGACAATTTTGCTTGTTTACATACCCGCCAAGATCAAAATGAGCTTGAGCTGAAAAGATGATTTTTTTCGCAAAATCGGCATCTTCTGTAAATCGATCGCAGGCTCACTTAGCGAAGCGTTGTTCAAGCATATACACAACCATATTCGTTCAGCGGAAGTATAAAACTAATTATCTGTCAAATCAGACATGAGCTAAGTTTTACCATCACGAAATAAACACTAGTTAGGAAAAAAAAACGTTAGATGGCGGACCCTTATCCTGATTATCCTGATATAATATTAACAAAAGTATAGATCTCCGCTAAATAAAAATTTACTTCGTTAAAATTCTTACTACATACAAATTTAAGCTATGGCTTGAGCTACCAACTCAACTAAGCCACCTAATAAGTGGTGACTGATGATAAAAGTGTTGCGGCTTTCGAAAACAGCTGTTCTGCTCTGCTGTGTAAGTTGAATAACAAAAACTGATGTTGACTTGCCTTTGTGCCTTGGAATATTTATCATGTCTTTCTGAGATTTAAATTAAAAATTTCGAACAATTAGCCTATAGAATCTTAATTCAATTTAATATAAAAATTTACTTCGTTTAAGTGCCACTATTACAACTTAAAATTAGTTAAAAGTAAGATTTTCTCAGACGTATAAAAAGTTTTCCATTATTGCAAATTCGATTTAACTTTCCAGGTAGGATAAACTTACTCTGTAATTTATCGCTCACTTTAGGTTAAAGTAAACTTTGCAAATGATAAAGTTTTTATACGTCCGCTAAAATCCTACTTTTAACTAACTTTTAACTTCAAGTTTTAATAATGGCCCTAAATCTAGTAATACTGGCAGTAAAACGAAAAGCTGCTATAATTTTAAGCGACGCATTAACTTTACAATTTTACCTTTAACAATTGCTAACAATTTGGCTTTTATCTACAAATAAAAAAAACATATACTCGTATATGTATATCAGGGCTTGCTTATTTGTGATGATTGGCATAAAATCTTTCGTTTATCCTTAGCACGAATCCTTAGCAGACATTAAGGAATAAAAAAAAATCGAGACAAAGGGAAGAAGATCTTCGATTAGGAGATAACACTTAAAGACAATGCGTACGTATTTGTTTCAGGATTATGTTTAAATTTGCTACGTACTCGTGTATTGAAGTTGGTGTTAGTGCATAATGGTTGCCTCTTTAAATGAAGGCCTTAACAAATAGCTGGGATTTCGTATTCCCTTATCCTTAGTACCTTAATTTCCAGTGCGCTTAAAAGGTCATATGATGGTAATGATTTTCGATTTTTTGTTCAAAGTCTATAAAGGCAAAAGTATGCACAAACTCTATTGTGTAAAAAGGTTTCTTTTAGTGTGATTTTCTTTAAATTTTTTTTTCGTTTTAGAAATGGTAATAGTGTTGCAAAGTAGAAAACAAAGTTTTATTGATTTAAGAGCTGACTTGCTGGAGTAGATGAGAATATAAATAAAGGGTGGGTGCAAAATACATATGGATTGTGAAGAAGATGTTTATCAATTGTCTCATGTACTTGGAAAAATCAAAATAAAAGAGTATGTAAATAAATGTCTTAACTAAATGACTTGTTATTTCCTGTTGATACGTTTATTTTAAGCAAAAATACTTTAATGGGATTGATTTTTATTTAATTCAATGTTTTGTAGTTTACAAAAGAGGAATTCTTTGTGAAATTGTAACACAACCGTTTTTAACTTTTGTGTCGTTCATGAAAGAAGAAAAAATTTCTATATTGTGAATAAACTTGAAGTATGGAGATCATAACTTTTTGCGTAGATTTTTTTAAATTGTTAATTTTTTTCAACGGGCTTAAGTTCGAATCTGCATGACTGCAAATTATTTTTTTATTATTTTATTAATAAATGAATTTGTTCAAATTCTATTTTATTATTTTTTTTTATATATTAAGATTGGAATATGAAGAATATTTTCAATAATCATCAAACCAGCAGAACGGATCAGTACTGATTTTTTTTTTTATATTTTTTTATTAACACTTGAGTCCTAGTAGATCCCTTTGTGTTACCCGAAAATATCCCAAACACCCAAAGTCCTTGGTGGGAATCGAACCCACGACCTCTGAACTAATAGGCCAGCATCGCTACCAATCAGCCACAGCGGCACCTAGAAAATTATGAATTTCCTTTTAGGGCAACAAGCAGGTCTCGAAAAGCCTGTCCATCGGGAGAGTCACTAGATGTTGGTAAGCAAAATGTAAGAAATGCACCCTTAATGTGTCGGGATCGCCACTTCATATTAAGCTCGGCCTTATGAAACAATTTATTAAGGCTCTTAAGAAAGATGGTGAATGCTTTGCTTACCTATCAAATTAATTTCTAGGCCTGACTGTAGAAAACTTAAAAGCAGGCTTTTTCCATGGCCCATAGATCACACGATTGACCAAAGATTCTAATTTCCTCGAATTTATGAACGACTTCGAAAACATGGGAATCATTCGTTTTGGTAATTCAAAATTTTCTTGGTAACCATCAGAAAACTTTTGTACAGGACGTGTTAGCAAATTTGAAAAATCTTGAGCATTAAGGTTCAATATTTACACTCTCATTTGGACCGATTACCTAAAAATCTTGCAGATTTCAGTGAGGAGTAGGGAGAAAGATTTCACCCCAAGACATGCGGATAATGGAGAAACGATATAAAGGAACATGGGACACACTCATATATGAAACGATTTTGTGCAAATTATAATTAAATTTTGTAAAGTAAAAACTGTTAAAATGCATTAATATGTTAATTTGCAAAAACAATGTGTAACTAAAATATGACAGCTGCTAGAAAAAAAAATTTTGCAATTTTCGTATTCACCATCCTAAATTCAAGCAAAAACTTTTAATAGAAGCCTGGAAAATTGTTCAGTGTTGACCGTTTAGGGTTTAAGGAAAAATTTATTGAACTATCGATTAGTTAATTTATTATCTGTTTAAATATTCAAATAAAAGATCCTGAACTATTAAAGTTTATTCACAAATATCACAAATATTTTGAAAGCTTAAGCTGTTCTAAAAGACGCATGTACTCGCCTAACATATAAAATTTCAAATGTCATATCCGCTATGGTTGTTAGTTAGTTTCTTCTAAAATATTACACGCGGAATAACGAAGTGAGCTTTATTCACCGCTAAAGGATGTGGCTTAACAACATTAACACACACAAAAATATACAAAAATCCGTGAAATTAAATGACTGCATTTTATCCAAGTAATTGTAAGCGCATTAAAATGTTACATACTTGGGCTGTTTACTCTCCTTTTTTTGTATATCTGAACATGTCCTCTATTTCTATTCCCATACAAAAAAAAATACCTATAGAACTACTTACACGAACATACTTGTACACCTGCCAGTAAACTACTAAAATGCTGATGAGCGGGGAATCACAAGAAGAGCGCGGGAATACATTAAAAACCCCAAAAGTTTGTAGGGGACATTGTGCATTTGTGCGAGGTTGTAATGCATCAGCTAGAGGTGTTTGTAGTTCACAGGTATTCATGCTTGTAACGGGTAATTATTTTGCAACATTTCTTTTTGGCAACACTGTTTTTGGTAGATCAGCTGTTTTCAACATGACATGCTACTGTTAAACATGTTCAGTTTGGTCTGTAATTTAACCATGAATTATTGAACTTCTTATGAATATTTCAATTACTTGTTGCCTGTTACTACTTTACTTTAATCATAAATTTATTGATATAGTTGCAGAGAAAATTATTAAAAACTTTGAAAATACTGGGTTGTTGAGAAGGAAATTGTACAAGAAACACTAAAATTTTGAAGTACAAATTTTAATAAAATTTACTATCAATATTAAAAATAGTATTTTCCTTCAATAAAACTTTAGTATCAAAATTAATGATCGGCTAGAAGAGTGCATCGTGCTCTTTTCTGATGATTACAATTTATATATTTTTTTTTTCAAAATGGTAGAGCTGGACTTGGCTGACATGTGGTTTCAACAAGAAGAAGTCACACGCCACACCTCAGGCGTAACAATGGCCAAATTGAAGGGCGGGTTGGATGAACAGTTTATTCCACATTTGGGGCCGATTAATCGTGTCCCTAGATCGAGCCATTAAGCCCTTTAGACTACTTTTTTTAGGCTCATATCTATAGGGAGAAGACAGAAACGGTTGACTCACTGAAAGTCATTATTGAACAATTTATTCGCGAGATACTAGCCGATATTTTTGAGAGAGTATGCCAAAATTGCACCCAGCGTACGAACCATTTAAGCCTCAGCACTGTGGGGTGAAAGCCCTCACAAGTCGCGATTAATTCAAAAGATTAACTTTAATTTTCACAACCGTATTTGGTACCATAAAATTTTTACATTTCAAGTGATTATAGTTTTTGTTAAGACTTCTATAAGTAAAAGTTTTATAATGGAACCGTCAACTTCAGGTATATGAGCATTTAAAAAATTATTTTTTGTTTAGATAAATGTTTTAGAAATATTTAAAAAAAATAAGTAAATGTCTCCAAAAATGTGACATTTTTGATATATACATTGAGTTTCAACAACTTTGCGGATGAGTGCAGGAAAAAATGCTTTTATGCTCTTAAAATATAAGGTTTTAGCTAATAAATCCCAGAATACCTATTTGCGCATTTGTGCGATTTTTGAGCTATGAAGGTTTTTGTGATAGAATTCCGGTTGCTAAAAATCAATGTGAAAAAAAACCAAACAAAAAAACAAGTTGCTTTTATTATCTGTTTTATTATTTTTTCTAAAGGCACATAAAGTATGCTCTAATTTACAATTTAATTTTCTAATTTATCGTTTTTTATTCCAAAGTTACAGCAAAGACCATTACAAATAAAACCATTTTCTCCAAAATACAAAAAAGTCCATAAAAGGTTAACAATTTTTTTTTTAATTTTTTTTAAATGCTGGTTTTTTATGTATTTATTAATACTCATCAATAAAAAATAACAGCGTTTTAATATTACGAGTTCTATGAATTAATCGCCACTTTCTCTACCATTCACCCCACTGTGCGCAGCCGAGGTCATGAAATCATCTTTCTCAAACAATAATCGACTTGAAGATTTCATGCCTTTTTCTAAATTGTATGTGTTTTGTTTTCTTATCAAACCCGAAAGCTATTAAAAAATCACCCTTTATATGACATCCAAATACTTAACATCGATGTCTGTTTACAAGAGATGAAACTGTGTTAAGTACTTGTACTTACAAAAACACAGTTCAAAAAAAAAGATAAAACAGAAAACAAAAACTCATGAATGACGTAAAATTAATTGTAAAATGAGTTGAGCGGCAGTAAAAATAAAAAATTTACACAAAATGGATTGTAATTATATGCAAAGGCCAAAAAAAAAAAAGTTGGATGAAAGCTTTTAAACATGCATTAGACGAGAGTGTGCTGTTAAACTTTTGAAAGAGGCTGAGCATAAAATAGATTTAATTAACAAAAATACAAAAAAAATGTTTAGGTTTTGCTAGTTAATTTTGTGTCCACAAATAGGTGGAACCGTGTTTTGGAATTTACTGAATTTCTATAGGACTGTATTTATGTTCATTGCAAATCGACTAGTCCAGAAATGAAATCTCTAGCTCTTCTGGGGAGTTTGGAAAACCGATTTCACATACAGACAGACAAACATGGCTCATTCGTCATCGCTATTTATAAGGACTTAATGTGGTCCCCATAAATATCCTTTTACTTTCCTTTTGTGAAGGGTATAAAGCGACTTTTACGAATTAGTGCCTCTTAGTCTTTTAATTTTTATTTACTAAAAGTATAAAAGTTAAAAAACCATGCATTTTCATTATCAAAAGTGTAGACTAAAATTACTGAAATGGACTAGTGAATTACTAGTACCAATATAAAAATTTAATGCGAGAATATTTCAAAATATCCCTTTTAGTGCCTTTTAGTCTTTTAATTTTTATTTACTAAAAGTTAAAAAACCATGTATTTTCATTATCAAAAGTGTAGTCTAAAATTACTGAAATGGACTAGTGAATTACTAGTACCAATATAAAAATTTAATGCGAGAATATTTCAAAATATCCCTTTTAGTGCCTTTTAGTCTTTTAATTTTTATTTACTAAAAGTATAAAAGTTAAAAAACCATGCATTTTCATTATCAAAAGTGTAGTCTAAAATTACTGAAATGGACTAGTGAATTACTAGTACCAATATAAAAATTTAATGCGAGAATATTTCAAAATATCCCTTTTAGTGCCTTTTAGTCTTTTAATTCTTATTTACTAAAAGTATAAAAGTTAAAAAACCATGCATTTTCATTATCAAAAGTGTAGACTAAAATGACAGAAATGTACTAGTGAATTACTAGTACCAATACAGAAATTTAATGCGAGAATATTTCAAAATATCCCTTTTAGGCTTTACGAAATAGACGTTGCAAAAATTATCAATATTTTCATACGCATTACAAAATTCATGTTATATAAAATATACTGTTCCGTGTCTTTATAATCTGCAGAAATTTAATTTCTACCACAAAAAAAAAAACAAAAAACATGTCGGTATTAGATACATATGCATTTTCAATGCGTTCAAATATACGGAAAATACAACTTTTGTTACTTTTTTATTGTTTTTCTTTTCCTTTTTCCATTGTGTTTCTCTGAATAAATCGTTTCTTGTCAATTATCTTGTGCAACTTGTTTCCTTTGAATATGCCTTTAGATATTTTCCTTCCTTCGTTTAATATTTTCCTTTAATTGCTGTAATAGTTTTCTTTTAAATGCGAACTGAAATTATTTGTTGGAAACTAACAAAAAAAAATAACCTACAAAAACTTGTTTGCTATCTTGTCAATATGCCAGTAATAAAGTTTGTTTCTAAAATTTCTGCTTGTCACAAGTACGACATTTACAACATGCAATAAAAAAAACTGCTTGAAATAAAATCGAAAAATAAAACGTTTAGCCATAAGAAAGAATTTTATGTTTATCTACGCGTTTATATTTCCACACCGGAAGCTATGGTTACATTTCCGTTTTAGTGCCTCTGCTATTTTTTTCGTTGTACGAAACTAAAAATGAAAGGTAATACGAAAGTTTAATTATGGAAAAATGCTGAAATTTAATGCTCATGTGTTCAATTCTAGTTGTTCTAATTACTTCTTATTTTGAGTGCCTGTTAATGTTCTAAATACGCTTAAGTGCGGTATTTTAGTTTTTATCATTTTACATATTTTATTTGATAGTGCCGTTAAAAAATAAAAAGACACATCAAAAGGATATTTAAAAAGGAAAAGAGTTAAAAAAAATGTATTTGCTAAAATATTAATTTGTTAACAAACAAAACAAGATACATATCCTTAAAAAGCATTCATGTATTAGCCAAATTACCAAAAATTTTGTTCGACAATTTCTTCTTCTTTGTGACAAAAACTAATAATAAACTTATATAAAACCCAAATTAGATAATTTAATTTCACATAAAAAACACACTTTTACTTGATGCAAATTCAAATGGAATTTGTGGCCCACATACAACTCAATATATTATTATTTGTCCAAAGAAAATTTTGGCTAATTTTAGGCTTTTGTTGGCTTACTTAAATAAGCCTTAAATGTATTGTAGTTTTTCTCTTCTTTTAGTATTTTATTCTTTATATAAAAGTTTGCTGTGCAGATTTTTTTTTGGCACATCATCAAACCTAAAAATATGCAACAAAAGAGAAGGGAACATATTATAAGATATTATATGGTGCCTTTACAAAATGCTTAACACAACATGCATACACCCTCATCTTTTAAACTTTATACTCAAGAAGGGTAATTTTTTAGCAACTTTCTTTTTGGCAGCACTGTTTTCAGCAGTTCAGCTGTCTCCGTGTAACATGTTACTGTTAAACATGTTCAGTTTGGTCTATAATTTAACCGTGAATCGATTTACAAACAGGTTATTATTTTATTATGCATCGCGTGATGATTACAATTTTTTTCCCCCAAAAAGGGAAGAACTGGACTTGCCCGACATATGGTTTCAATAAGACGGAGCAACAATGGCGGATTTACGCCTAGGGCCGTGGGGCCGGGTTTAGTACTTCATGATTTGGAGAGTGGCAAATTTTTCCGAACTTTGTAGTTTTACCCCGGTATTCATAAAAAAATAAAACGTATTTGAAATCTGTTTTAAGAAAATTTTGTATGGAAAAATTTGATTAAAATATGTACATATCAAACTCATTTTAAATTTTATGAATACCGGGGTTAGAATCCAATCTATGTAATGACATCTAATAAAACAGCACGATGAAGAAATTTTAAACCGGAAAAAATTTTTACAACGAATAATTGTGATTATTATATCATTCACAATAAGAGGGCATTTAGAAGGACTTGAAGTTCCCCCTAATTACATTTTCTTGAAATCATTCGATCTGATTGCTTAATTTGATGTGACAGAGAAGTTTAATCGAAAGTTTTGTTAAGAAAAAACTGCTGCATGTTCACATGCATGCACATTTGGGCAAACACAAGACCGTAATCATGCCATTGTATTCACAAGATTTGAGCTCTGTGCCTTTTACCACTTCCCAAAATTTATGAGTTCCATAGAAAGTACGCGACTGGGGAAATAAAAGCTAAATCGCTGAAAGCTCAATTACAAACCAAAAAATCCAAATCAGAACTGCTTTGAAAAAAAGCACTGCTTTGGAAAAACAAACTCTGGCACAAGTACATTAAATCTGTGGGGTACTTTGAATAGGACAAAATAAAAGTTGATGAATAATTATATTTAAAAAAAAAAATTAAAATTAAAATTCACTTTAGTTTTTGAACAGACCTCCTAAATATAATATTAAATCAAAATGAATAAAAATTTTGTAGATCGAAAAGGCGGCGCATCAGACAGATCCTAGGGCGGCAGCACAGCTAAATCCTACAATGCGCAGCATGCGAAACAATGAGGCACTTTAATTTATTTCACGTTTGGGGCCGGTTAATTGGCCGCCTTGAGTTTGCGATATAATTCCATTAGACAATTTTGTGTGGGTCTGTGTTAAGGTTAATATTTATAGGGTCAAGCCGTAGAAAGGTTATTCGTGATATATCGGTCAATATATTGGAGAGCGTATAGCAAAATTAGGCCCAGCGTATGAACTATTTGATGCGTAGCCGCTAACATTGAATCATATAGATCATTCTATCAACTCAAAAAAAGATTCCATACATTTCTCTTAATTTTATATATACATATGTGTTTTATTAAAATCCGAATGATCTTAAAAAGTCACCCTTTACAAACACACTTAAAAGATAAGTAGTTTTTGTTATTATTATTTTTCTAAAACATGTTAAATATCATCGCCAACATGCAACCTAAAAACGTTTTACGATGGCAACTTCCCATAAGGGACAATGTTTTCTATGTATTTAGAATTAACTATCGTTAATATACTGATATCTACTCGACTACGTGGGTTCAAGGTCTTGAACTGTTGTGGGATTACTGCTATATCCTCTCAAGTTAAAAAAGTGCCGTAAAAATCGATTTAGTGGCCAAATTACTGCTCCTTTGCGAGAAATAATGCATTTTCGAAATTTTCTTTCCAAAGTTTCATCGTTTTTGTTACTGTATGATAGATGACGCCATCCTGTTGAAACCACATCATTTAAAACATCAATTTTCCGCCCCAAAATCTTCGAATCATCTCCCTGCAGCGATTTCCATTGACTGTAAGCGCAAATGGCCCAATTATTCCTCTGGACCACAAACCGCATTTTCCTCATTCTGTTGTCATGATCGCATCTAGTTTCTTCAAATTTCTCTACCATCATTTTGATGGCACGATTGTTTGAAGCATTTTCTCTGCCAAATTTTGTTCTCAATTTCCTAATCGAATTTTGAAAATATTGCCATTTTCAAATCAATAACTTCTCGATTTTTAAAATTTTCAATTTTCTTAGCGGAAAGTTCAAAATGTTTCAATAATAAAAAGTTATTGTTCCATCTTGTAACGTTTCACACTAAAATATATTTAGACTCCGAAAATACAAGTTTAGAATAAAAATTAAAAGTCGGAAAAAAATTGATGCTTCAATTTTGGACACCCATCACATATATTCCTTTTTCATATATTCCACTGTACATATTCTTTAAGCTTCATTCTCGTAACATCAGCTTGTGTGCTTAAATTTGTTTGCTCACTTATGTTTGCAATGATATGCAAATCATTTCTTTCTTATATTTTTATATTCATGTATTTTGCATAATATGTTTACAATTTTCTTATTCTCAAAAAATGTAAATAGCGTAAGTTAGCTAAGAAAAGGATGAAACAAAAACTTCACAATATGGTCAAGGATAGGATGACATAATATAAATTTTAATCTTTTGAATTTGATAGAATTCTGGCAACAAAATATGGAGTTGTACTAACAGAGGGGAGAGAAACATTCCCCAAATAAACATTTTTAAAAAGGTTGTACACAATCTCGTTCCTTATGCTTGTTTATGATGTGCCAATTTTCCTTAAACATTTCAACCTATTTATTTATTATTAGGGGATACTGAGTATGTAAAACAGTCTTCATTTATCATCAGTACTGATTTGGATAGTTCTAATCAATGGTGCAGGGAAATAATGATGACTTTTAACAGATTCAAACACAAATTGCTCTATAAAAGAATTTCCATAACCTTTTGCTTCAGAGCTAATGAATATGCAATTGGAAAAGTGGATTTATTTCTTGATCTTGAATTATTACTTGACAGTAATTTCCATGCCACTCTATTTAAGTTCATTTCCAATCCACCAGTCCAAGAACGAAGTCTCTATCTTTTATTGGGTGTTGGGAAAGCCGATTTTACCTAAAGACAGACGGACTTCGCTTGTTTTAATTTTTTTATTTATTTATTAATTTTTTTTGTTTGTTTAAATTTTAATAAATTATTATCGAGAGCTAATCGAAAATAGCCAATTTTAAATTAACCGATCACTTAATCAAACTATTAATTAATCAGATAACTGATTAACGAGTAACCGAATGAATACCCTAGTATATACACATCTCTTGCGTGGCCAATTTTAGAATGCGGATCTCTGATATGGCATCCGAAGTACGAATGTAAAATAAATTAAGAAATTCTACTTTGGCTCAGAAGTCTGCATATAATAATCTCAATCTTAAAAGTAGGAAAACTTATTTTTAATGCCCCACTGTGTTATCTTTGCGTCAAATAAATGTTGCTCTCCCCAGAGCATAAACATTTTTAGTATATTTAAAGATAGAATAATATTATTTTCCTTTATGCTAATGCCTTAAGTTTTACTTAATTTCCCTCTATTTGAAAATTTTTATTCTTAGCCATAAATACTTGTGGTCTTTTCTTAGCATTTTTGAGATTTTCTAAGGAATTTGTTAAAACTTTTTCTCGTTCGTTTTACTTTTGTCGTTGTGGTTAAACTTAATAACAGCTAAGTTTAACACTAACTCCGCTTTCATGCTAAGTGAACTGCAGTAAATGACTGAATTCAAAGCAATTTCGTCCAAATATTTTAATAATATAAAAATCCTCGTAAATTGTTTATATGATGCTTTAATGTAACGTTACACATACGATTATTGCCGTATAATTAAAAATATTTCTAATAAAACTTTAATTAAAAATTTAACTTTCTAAAATATTAAGAACGAAAACCTCTCATTAAATATACATTTTGCACAGTCCCAACCCCCCACATAAAACGTTTAACGAAAAGTAATTGCCTGCACGTATTTTTAGTGTATTCAAGTGTTAACTTGTACGTATAAGTAACATTAATTAAAAATTAATTAAATATCACTCATACGCGTGAGTGGTTGTGGGTCTTACAGAACTGAATGACTGAGTATGAGGAATTCTTACCGTTTTAAATTATGAAATTATAATTGGGGGATTCAAGTGTTGTGCTATTCAGTTATTCTGCCATAATTTCCTAATATTTTAAACAGTTTAAAAATATTGTTGTTGTTGTGCTACTCGTACAAACAAAATAGGTCACAAGATAATAAGACGTGTTGAACTTTGTACGCTATTTTATCATGTAACAAGAGCAGCAACATGAGAGAGGGCAACAATGAAACTGCTTAAACCGAAATGTAAGTAAATAAAGCGACCCACTGCAATTTTTCATATTTCACAATTCACAATTGCCCTCTGCAGACAATAATCTTCCAAAGCAAAACTCGCTGTACTTGTCTGTACTGCCATAAAGGCCATTTAAAACAATTCATAAGAAAATTGCAATACTTCAAACCACAAAGAAAATAGATTACCCTAGGCCTAATTTTGAGACACGGACCATTGGTGTGATTAAAAAATTGTTTTCCATAAAAGCAAAGGATTGACTTTTTAGTGTGCCTTTCCTTTTTTCCAAAGATCCTGTCTTTTATTTTTAATGCCTTTAGTCAACTTAATGTCTAATAATATCTAGATTTACAAGCCCAAACTGGAAACATCAGGAAAAAACGAAGTGGCATAAAAGGCTGTTAGCAAGTTTAAATCACAACATCCACTTTGCAACATGATAAGAAAAGTTTTTTTGTTAAATATTTACTTAGCATATTTATTTTTTTTGTTACATCGATTATATTGCTCCTTTTTTATTTACTGCCTTTTTTCGTTTATTCTTTAAGCCAGGCAATTTCATGTCTTCCATGTCAGCACAGAAAAAAAAGAATATTTTATACAAACATTGAATACAAGAAATGAAAATTTATTTGGTTAAATTCGGAAAAACCAATATGTTTTTCACATGTCTAAATAAGCAAAAGTTGCTTGGGGTTTGTTGTGCCAACAATTTTCTATATTATTTCTACTTTCCTTTTTTTGACTTCCTTTTGCTATATGCCTGAACATCCTTTGCACAGTTGTTTACGGTATATTTTTCGTATTTCTACAGAACAAACTACAGAATGAAACGTGTATGTTTATTTATTCTATTTTGTGACTCGGTCTCATGCAAAATAAAAAGTCAATAGAATTTAGAGAAATAAATAAGTGACGAATCTTGTTCACGCTGCTTAGTCATATAATGAACAATTACTAAGAGCTAGAGATATTGTAATCTGCGGTAACGTTAAAGCATGCCTAAAATTCAATTTTCCACGAAATTTTCTTTAATTAAGTTGTTTTATATACGAGTAATGAATTTGTTAAAACTCATTGTTAAGTCAAGTCGCACGATCAGAAATTTTCATATACACTCACGACGCGATTCATGCGACAGATATACGAGTAGTCCAAAAAACAAAATCGCATAAATTGAATTCACATAAAATGATACTCTGGATTCATATTTTTTTTTTATCTTGGACCAGCACTCAGGGGATGACCCCCTATATATGCAATGAATTGCGCCGGAACTGAAAACGAGGGGATAGTATTGAGGGGACAGATAAGGAAAGATGAGAAGATAGATAGTTGTTTTTTTTAGCTATTTTAACCTTTTACTTCGCCGGCTAATTTTTGCTACAGGACCGACGAAGGAGGGTGCTATTACTCTGCTTTTTTAGTACATGTTAGTGCCACTCGCTGCCAATTAAGTTCAGTGACCAGTGACTATGCCTTCATCATTGAAACAGGCTGGCAACAACTAACACAACCACGAACTAATGCTGATCAGAAGAATTCAACACAAGATTTCATGACTCAGCGCGGGCTCGAACTCAGGATACTCCGCTTCATAGTCTCGTGTTCTACTACTTCAGTCAACAGCACCCACAGAAAACTAATGATGAATAATGTATAAAAAAAATTAACAAATATATATATTATTTCATTTGCTTTAACCCATATCGTCCCAGAGATTTTTTTCTAATCAGTTTATAAAACTTCGTAGATAAATGGTAATTTGGGTCCAGAAGATACGAATCAGATGTCCGAAATTTTTTAAAAAATTTTTTTAAAAATTTTTTTTTAAATTTTCATTAACAATTTTTTATTAAATTTTCATTAAAATTTTCATTAAAAATATTGTTAAAAATTTTCATTAAAATTTTTTTAAAAATTTTCATTAAAAATTTTTTTAAAAAATTTCCATTAAAAATTTTTTTAAAAATTTTCGTTAAAAATTTTTTTTAAAAATTTCATTAAAAATTTTTTTTTTAATTTGTATTAAAAATTTTTTTAAAAATTTTCATTAAAAATTTTTTTAAAAATTTTCATTAAAATTTTTTTAATTTGTTCAACGTCACTTTCATTACCAGATGATATAATAATATTGCCATCATTGTGGATGCTGTTGGCTGAAGTAGTAGAACACGAGAGTATGAAGCGGAAGGTCCTGAGTTCAACCCCGCGCTGAGTCATGAATATTGTGTTGAATTCTTCTGATCGCATGGTTGTATCAGTTGTTGTCAGCCTGTTGCAGTGATGAAGGCATATCACTGGTCATGATCATGTACTAAAACCAGAGTAACAGGGGGCAAATTACGGCAGTCGACATCGATCGAAATTCATATTTAAAATGTATTAAAATTTCGATCGATATCGAATGCGGTAATTTGGCCCCAGCACTACCCTTCGTCGGTCCTGTAGTAAAAATTAACCGGCGAAGTAAAAAGGTTGAAATAGCTACAAAAAATTCTCTAACTTCTCATTTTTTTCCCCTCAATATTATCCCCTCCTTTCCAGTGCACTGAATATGTAGGAGTCATCCCCTGAGTGCTGGTCCAAGATAAAAAAAAAATGAGGCATGATATCGTAGAATCTTTAGGGGCCTCAATTGTTTCAGTGATGCCAACTTGGTTTAATTTAAAGCGATAAAAAAGTTTAAAATTACATCTAAAATTTAAAAATATGTCACAATTCTAAAAAAATTTTTAATTTAAAAATCGCATTAACATGAGTCCGCTTAAAAAAATGCACATAAAAAAATCCTCTGAAACACGAATAGTTTTGTTTGGTAGGGTTCAGTCGTTCAAAATTGATAAACGGGTCACATACACACACTCCCACACACACGTGCATACATATATAAAAAGCTTCCTAGAAACTCAAAATGTGGTGATCTGGTAAAAACTAGATTTCTTTTTCAAAACGTGTTAAAATCAGTAACTTCCCAAATTTATTGCAAATTTTCAACAGAGTATATAAAATATGGCCATAAAACAAATTTTCACTATAAATTGAACGACTTTATAAAATAAAACGCCAGAGAGAAGGACTATAATCTCAGATATTATCAGCACATGTTACAAACAAATTGATGAACTTCTAATGTGTCCTGTAATGGTGGGTATGAAAAAATAGTTTGTTGACATAAATTTAACCAAAAGTTTTAGGCTCGACACACACTTTCATATTTGATATATGCGAATGTAGGTGTGTATGTATTCACGTACGATTACATTTACTTCATTGGAGTTTCCGTCTAAAAATATAAATTCATTTTATTTTACAGCAAAAAGAACTTTTTTGTGACACATTTTGCTCTTTTGTTTTGAAAGTTAAAATTTAAGACCCACTTGTTTAACTAAATGGTGTCAACTTAAATATTTTAGTATATTTTAAACAAATTATATTGTATAGGTACTTAAAGTATAGAACTTTATTTACAACACTCAAATTAAAAACAAATCGAGAAATACCGCAAACTTATATATTTGGGGGATAAACTCACAAGTCACAAGTCATAAAATAATAGCACGAAAAATACGCCTAGTGTGAACAACCCGTCATAACTTAGGCTGCTATTTCGAACTGCGACCCGCTGATAAGAAAACTACCTTGATATGCGCTGAATAGTTTTTTTTTTTTTTTTTTTGATGTGTTAACATCTATACGCGCGCCTCTAGGGCAGTAAACTATCAGTTCCAATACATACGCAAGAGTAAGTGTAAGAGTTTGTTTGTTTGTTGCTGTTGCTTGGCAGTCGGTATTGGGCGATTTTCATATAATTTTCCCACGCAATTTTCTCCGGAAATTCATAGCCGATTTTATTAATTTTTGGATTAAGACACTAGTGCGGTTTTCGACGAAGAGTTTAGGCCAAAAATTAAGGCGATCCGATATCGGCGAGCGGAGATTTAAGTGTTTTAATTCGGAGTATTAATTTGGAGTAATATTAAAAAAGTGTTTTATGTTGATCTTCGGTTTTGTCTTATGCATAGCAAAGAGAATAGTGACGTGGTTATACGTACATATATAAAAATGAGATAGCAAGCCAGCAACGTATGTAGCTTATGTACAAACATAACAATGTATGTATGTACATTTGTCTGTTGCTTTGCATTCTCTTTGTTTTTTGTGGGTTTGATATAAAATAAATAAACAAAAAGGTGTTAACACATCGCCCGTGAGTTCGAACACTCATTGATTTTTTTTTTTGGCGGCGGCAAACGGAAAAACGCGTGCAGTGGCTGCCAGTTACATAAGTTAAACGGGAAAGATTTTTCACTTGTACATATTTAGATTTTGCGATTTAATTCTCTTTTATTTATTTTTATAAATAAAATAAAAGTAATAATAAAAGTGGCAAAATTAATATTTATTTATTAATATATGAGCCGAAACACACTTCTGTCCGAATAAACAGTCAACAAAACACAAATTTATTGCAAAATGTTGCTGAAGGCATTATTCTTAAACTACAAATATTCTATTAACACATTCTCCACGTATTATTGTTCTCATCAGTTAAAATAAAGTCACAAAATATTTTATTATTTTATGTGACTACAGTAAATAAGTTATAAGACACCACTGACTTGTTATATGAGCTTTTGGGTTCATTAATATGATGTTTTTTTCAATCTTAGATAACCATATGTTTACCAGACCATCATACAGGGTGGCTCAGAAAGACCGAAGTGGTGTGAATTTCTTATAACTTTTTTATTATAATTTTCTTTTCTTTTCTTTTCTTTTCAGTATTTGGTAAAGAAGACTTGGACGATTTATAATAGAGCAATACACAACTGAACAATGTGCCCAAATCGTTGAAATTTACTTTTCTTTTATGCGACATCTTTGCTGAAAGAATAATTTCGCGTAGAAGCAACTTGAATTGGCCTCCGCGTTCCCCGGATTTAATCGCTCCAGACTGTTTCCTTTGGGGTTATTTAAAAGGGAAAGTTTATTAAATTGAATTAAGATTCTATAGGCTAATTGTTCGAAATTTTTAATTTAAATCTCAGAAAGACATGATAAATATTCCAAGGCACAAAGGCAAGTCAACATCAGTTTTTGTTATTCAACTTACACAGCAGAGCGGAACAGCTGTTTTCGAAAGACGCAACCCTTTCATCATCAGTGCTCATGTGTATTGTGTTTGTCACCACTTATTAGGTGGCTTAGTCGAATGTGATAACAGTTCCTATTTACACAAATTTTATTGTGAAAAAGAATACGAGAACTGTATCAAGCTGATGTTAACATGTTATTGTTATAATACCCGTGTTACCGTTTGATTATTTTTCTGACATGAAGGGAAAGTTTATGTTAATAAGCCTAGGACTATTGAGGAATTAAAATCCTATATTCGAGACGAAATGAACAACATAACACCGGAAGTTTTGCAAAAGGTCATGGAAAATGTGTGGGAAAGAGCACATTTGTGCGAAGCAGAAAATTGCCACCACTTGCGGGATATCATTTTTAATAACTAATCTAAAAATATTCCCTATAAATTTACTGTATTTAAAAAACAAAAAATTAAAAAAATATGTGTTAAATAAAAAGTTATAAGGAATTCACACCACTTCGGTCTTTCTGAGCCACCCTGTATTATGATGTTGTCATTGGAGTCTGGCACAAAAAAATAATAATATTAAATAAATTGCCATATAATATGTTTTGTTATACGAGCGGCATTAGTGATATTATTACATATTGTAATAAATATGAATTTAGTATGGAATAAACATATCAGACACATGTGATTTCGCTGGAAATTTTTATCTACATATGCCAGTCAGTTTCTATGTAGTTGTAACTAGGCGTATGGTTATGTATGTAAAAGTATTTCTCTGACTCACTTGGCTTGACATAACAAATACACAAATACTTGCATAAACTTAACTTATGGTTGCAACAAAACGGTGCAACATGCCACCCAGTACTCGATACAATGACTCAATTGAATTCGGTGAACAGGCTAGTTTACATTTAGGGCTGCCTAATTGGCTCCCTATATCGTGCAACTTAATGTCTGTAGGCTACTTTTTATGGGGTTAACTTTAACCCTAAGAAGACGCAGTTTTGCGTGCTTACGCATAGGCGGCTGGTGGAAGGTGATGCCCCATCCGTGTTTATGGGTGGTATAGGTATCGGGAAATCAGAAGCTCTTGATATTCTTGGCATGGAAATACTGTGCGATGTTTGATGGACTCATTACATTTTTTGTGTCTCAAAAGAAATATTCAAGTGATTCTGTTTTTTAAGACGGTGTAAAATATACTATCCAACTGAATATATACATTCCAACTGATCTCCTTACTATATATACCACCTACATCCGACCGGAAATGGAATACAATCCTCGAGTATGTGTCTGTACTCTAAGAAACTCAACAGTCACAGCCAACTCAATTGACTCATTGACGCAACGGGGGGTGGGTTTCATTGTTTTACCGATATTACAACGAAATGTGCTCCGGCGACATAAGGTAGCGTAATTTTTGCGAGCTACCCGTTCTTCACACAAGCCATATTTTTTTATGGTTGAGTTGCCAGTGAACCGCACCATGCATTACAGAGAGAATTCGTTATTAGGCCGAACGGTTTGTATGTGGCACAAACTTCCTAAAGAGGTCTTTCATGTTGGGGAATATCAAATCGAACGTTCCTCTATCACTTATACTATAACGAACTTTCCTACTTCTGCCGCAATGCATGTCATATGAAGGGGTCATCCCCTGAGTGCTAGTCCGAGACAAAAAATTAAAACTTCAAATTTCTTTGCATTGCTTCATAATCTTAGAGAAGAATTTAGTTTCATTGAAAATTTTTTATTGGGAACGTATTTCAGGGACTCGTTTTAATTGAAACAACTATTATTTGGCATTCCATGTTTTCGAAATTCCATTGCTGGTCTTATTTTAACTTTCAGAACATGAGGGTGATTGCCCCACTCCATGGCTGTGAAAGTGAGCTTATATATATATTTTTGTTTGTTTATGTATTCAACACTTATGGCAGTTGCTAACAAAGATTTTTGCAGCACTAAATCTCAAACACACAACCAGTTCAAACTCATTTTGTTTTTTTTTTTTTTTTTTTTGGTTGGCATTTTCAAGTGCCATTAAGCATTAAGATGGCAACACTTTGCAATATGCACAGGTGCAAGCGTGTGACTGTTTATGCACAATATATACATAAATGAAACTAAAACGGTTATCATAATGGCTGGTTCTGAGTTCGGTTGTATGTGTATGTCTTTCACTGTTGTTAAGCAAAGTTAAGTTTTTATGGCCTTTGATATGCTAATAATTGCTCAAAAGACAAAAATACTTGAAGAGTTTCATACTAGAAATACACCGACATATTGTCGATATAAAGCTGGAAGGTTAACTTGGCTATTTAGCACAATTTAAGACTTATTCGGTGCTCTGAGGTGTGGGTAAATGTGGTGAATAAGTGATATTTGGAATGGAGAATTTCCATAGCTTCAAATGTTGTTCCAAAGACTGCTGCATTATGGCATAGATTGAACAATTTTTTTTAGTTAAAAAAAGCATAATATACAGATTATTTTTGTTGTATTTGCCGTTGCAGCACCAGTCGTGTCGTATACTTATTAAATAATTACTCCATATAAATCATACGCCATATAAGACTCATGTATCTTTTTAAAAGTAGTACAACCAATAAGAAAATAAATAAGGCCACATATTATTTGTAGAAAATAAAGCCATCAAATTTTATCGGATCAAATTGTGAAAATAAACGTCATTAAAATGATGTTATTGACACTTTTGTATAATTTGTAAATTTCGTGATTTTTCCGTGTCACGCTTGAGTCAAGTGAATCGTGATTACAAATTATTAAAATCACGCTTAATAATAGACTCAAAATATTGTGAATTTTTTTATATAGCTCTAATTT
Source organism: Linnaemya tessellans (assembly GCA_951800035.1). Lineage (NCBI taxonomy): Eukaryota > Metazoa > Arthropoda > Insecta > Diptera > Tachinidae > Linnaemya > Linnaemya tessellans. Next base: position 117,138,984 of record OX637535.1, read on the forward strand.
TTCAGCCTTTGATTTTTTGTTTTAAGTAATAATATGAGTAATAATGAGGCTTATTTTATAATATATTAACTTGTATTAAAGGATGTTAATTTTCTCAACAGGCTATAAGTTCAAATCTGCGAAACTGCAAATTATTTTTTTTTATGTTAATAAATGAATGTGATTACATTCTATTTATTTTTTTTTTTTTTTTTTTTTTTGAGAGTGGAATATTAAGAATATTTTTCATAGTCATTAAACCAGCAGAACGGATCAGTACTGATTTCTAGGCCGCTACGCCATCTCATCAGCGTTATATGAAAAATATTCTTAATATTCCACTCTCAAAAAAAAAATAATAATAATAAATAGAATGTAATCACGTTTATTTATTAAAATAAAAAATAAAAATAAAAAAAAATAATTTGCAGTTTCGCAGATTTGAACTTATAGCCTGTTGAGAAAATTAACATCCTGTAATACAATTTACATAAATAAAGGTTCACTATTAAAATAGAAATTCATACATAATATAAAATATTAACTTTAAAACTAAGGAATAAATAACCTTTTTTATCAATATTTCCATATCCTCTATTGAAAATACATAGTTTTAAAGTTATTATTTTATAAAAATAAGCCTCCAGCTCAATATTATTACTTCAAATAGTGAATTTATTTAGATTTTTTATTAGTATTTCTAATTCACCTGCAAGAGCTAAAACATACTTGACCTCTTATGCTATTAGTTTTTTTCTTTAATTGCATAAAGTTAGCCTCTTCCATGCTACTTTTATAATTTTTAACAAGCAGAGTGAAAGTTTTAACCACAAACTTTAAAAATTTTCCAATAAATTCATATGGTCTCTTTCCAAAAATATTAAAAATCAAAAACATATAAAAAATTAGGTCAACAATTAGTCAAGTATTAAAGGAATATAAATACCGAACATTTCATTGCAGTAGTTTTTTTTTTAGTTTACTTAACTTTATTTCAAATCTATTTAATATTTATATTGCAAAAAAAAACTTTAAAAATAAATGTTGCAAAAAATATTTTTTTTATCATTGAAAGCAAACTAAACCTTGCTTTGTTGCTAAATAAAACAAGCACTCAATTAAAATTTGTTGGCAAATGATTTTTTTTTTTCAGTATTTATAATTCAAGGTTTTCAAGTAGAAAAAGCACAAATTATTTATTACCCACAATAAAATGCTTTTTTGCCGGCAAAGAGAAACAAAAACAAAAAATAGCAAATCCTTTGCGAAGTAAGAATACAAATTTATTTTGTGCGATGGTAATTGAGCCTTAACTTATGGCCTTTTCATGCCCTTTACCTTTAAAGGGTGGGTGTACTAAAACTTGATATTCTGTTTGTAACTTCTGAGAAATCCGAATACGACTTTAAGGCAACATTTTCTTAAATAAATTTTCTTTTATGGTTCGGTTTTGAATTCTTTCGAGTTCGCAGGATTTGCAAATTATACACATTCAAATTGATCACATATTCCGCCAATTGTATTGATGTGAACACGCGAACGGATTGAATTTGATTCACTGTTTCATTAAGAATCATAGAGCACGGAACAGGAAGAAACTGTAAACGACAAACATTTATTTACAACAGCAAAAAATATTTTTATAACAACTTGAAAATTTCATTCTGAACATATAAAAGGCATTACAAATTCGTTACACACTCATTCACAAATAACTAAAGAAAAGGGTAAAATATTTGTAAATTATTTTGAGTAATTAATTAAAGTCCTTCAAGTCCTACAAACTTTTTTATAAACATAAATACTCGTTTGTAGATGCTTCCCATTTCGAATGTATAGAGTATTTCGTTAAATGATTCCAGTCTTTAAATGTGTATAGAACAAAGTGTGGGTGCCACTAAAACATTTTGCTCTTTTGATAATATCTTTAATGGCGTTATAATGGATCGCGCTTCCCCAACTGAAATGTGCAGTGTTTCATGGTCTCTGAAGTATAAATCCGACTGAATTTAATCGATATCTTGGGCTACACTGGGTTCTGGTTCCGTTGTAATTTGTAATTTATTGGCATAGATGTGTGACTTGAGAAAAATTCACACAAAAAAGGTCCGACGTGTTCAAATTACCTACACGTAATATGACCATCACTTTAAATCGTTCATGCCGAATGTACAACGAGGCCTGAGCTGTGTGGTATACTGCACCGTCCTATTATCCTACGATATTATACACCTCAAACCAAAAGAAGCTGATGGTCATCGACATATCACGCTCGCAGTTGAGTTCGATCATCACTCTCGTAAAGTTAGTCGGCGAAGTAAAAGCTTCAAATAGCTACAAAAAAATTTTCATCCCTCAATATTTTCCCCTCCTTTCTATTTCCGGCGCATGCACTACATTTGTACGGGCCATGCCCAGAGTGCTAGTCCGAGTTAACAAAAAAAATCGAAGATAACCAATTTTGAGTAAACTGATCAGTTAATCGAGCAAAAATTAATCGATTTACGGTTTATCCCATGAATACCCTAGTATCCATTGATTGTACCGAAAACCACGGCCTCGGTTCTGCAACTTTTCACATCGAAAAAAAGAATAATTATGATTGTCATGCTGTTTATTGTAGGGTGATCCCTAGAATAATATATCTAGCATTATATAAACGTAATAAAAATAAAAAAGTTAAGAAATATATTCTGACTTATCCCGCATTTTACAGAATGACACAAATATATTGAATACCAAATAACTTAATGCTAGGAACACAACTGCGACGAACGACGAATTTTTGGTCGCGAATATTCGTCGCCAAAAATAAAACACATTGGTGTATATGAAAATGCACACAATCGTGGCGTTGGGCGAAATTCGTCATACTCAGCGAAAGTTGAATACATTTCTTTCTAATTGTTTCGTCAACGAACGACGAACAAATCAATATAAAGTAACCAGGTTTCATAATTTATTTTATTAATTTTGTACACTTTTTATAATATAGTTTTTCTTTCTATTTCTCACTTTTTCATATGGTCACCCCATCAGCTGTTAAATGAAAATAATTTTTCAGAAAATATTTACAAAAAGGAATTTGTTCTGAAAAAAATGGACAACACCGGGATAATTATTGAGTTGGCTAAACAATCTGACTGGCATCAGAGGATTACAATGATTTAAAAAACAAATATTAAAATTTTGTTTGCTTATTATTTTAATTTATTCGTCGTTATTGTGTTTCATACGACGAATTTATAGAACGATTTTTTATCAACGAATTCGTCGTACTAAGCGAAATTCGTCGTTCGTCCCAGTTGTGTTCCTAGCATAAGTTAGTTGTGTGGCTTTTACGTCATTTACTATTTTTGCGGAAACAAAAGAATTTAATACGCCGCTGCTAAATGTAGCACCTTTAGTATTGATTTAATTTACGCTGTTCTACTCTGCCAAATATTTTTATTGAAGTCCTTGTGTAAGAAATTTGTTTGTGGCTAAACTAAAATCAGTTTGGCAAAGTAAGAAGCACGATAATAGTTTAAATTTTTGTTTAATTCCTATCGTGATATTTTGGTTTCGAGGGGTTTCCGCTTATAATTCCCCTATTTCGTGTTCCCTCACATTTAGTTTCCTAGCAAAGATTAAGAGTATAATATTTTTTTTCTTTTTGTAATTGAAACCTAAATAGAAATAAAAATAGAAATTGCTTCACAATGTATTGTTACTTTTGTTGCGAGTAAAATATTTGTTAGTTAAATTTATTTTTTGTTTCAGTAAAAATTGCAACTATTTACAAAATGAATAAGTTGGGACACGTAAATATGCCATTTTTATTTATTATTTTATTGTTTGCCATGAATTTAGAAATTAATAAATTTGCTTTATTTGATTTATTCGCTGGAATAATTTGAACAAATAAAAGTTTTTGTTACTTATTGTTTGCATAAATTATTAGGAAATAAATGAACTTTTAAATATGTTACATTAATAACAAAAGAAGTTTTATTTTTGAGCTGAAATTGTTGGCAAGTAAAATAAGAGGCATGACTAGAAAATAAATAAAACAATACGAAAAATAGCGACTCATTTTAGAAAGAAAGAAGAAGTACATCTGTGAAGATTATTTAAGATTCGGAACAGTCGAATACAGCTGTTTTACTTGTTTGATATTTTATTGTTCTTATAATTTTGCTTAAAAGATTTATGAAATCAAATTAATCTGTTGAAGGGACAGAAAAGTGAGAGCATAAAAAAAGTGTTAAAATAAAGCCGAATCTCGCAACTGCTTTCTTAGACAAATTGCATAGAAAAAATACAAACCGCTTTTATATTTAATAATTTTTAATGCAAATATTTAATGAAAACCTTAAAAAAATATATCTGATTTCTCTTAAAGTTGTTCCAAATCTTATCGCACTTGGAGGCATTTTAACGGCGTCTTCTTTAAGCCACGCAGTTCCAATTGAAAACAACAACTCACTCTCCTTTACTTCCATTTAAACAATTATTAATATCTGAATCCGCATACGCATACATATTTCCATGATTTTTCCACCTTACGCAGCAGGGTGCGTATGAGTAATATTTGATAGCAATAATAAGTATTCGTACAATTAGCATTTTATTAAACCAGTGGTGTTCAAAAATTAAAGTGAAGATGTATTGGTGAGAGACTTTGCCCAGCAAACATTATGTCAAACGCTTAAAATAAGAAAAAAAGACAGAGTTTTTGCCAACTTATTAAGTGAATGTAATTTTAATTTTAAGAAAAAAATATCGGAGACCGTAAATAGCAGTTATCAATATTAAAAAATAGAACAGTTATATTGAGAAAAAACAAAAATAAATCTTTTTATACCAGTTTTTTACGTAAGATTAAAACTTGTTTCATTCCTCAATATAATTTTTAAAATCACTATGAAAGTTTTAAATTAAACATTCCATGTTAATAATTTAATTAGAAAAATATTTTATAAGTTCAAAGAAGTTATTTTATTTCGCTGCTTAGAACAAACATTTTTCATGTTTGAAAAAATTTGTTCACATAAGTAAGTAGTGGAAAAAAATTATATATATTTTAAATAAATTTTTTTGAGCTGGGGTCATACTGCAACATAAAAATTTTTCCAAAACTCCAGACTACTAATTTTATCGAAATGTTTTACTTCAGATTTAATTCAATTTCGACTTTAACTTTCGTGTTCAATTGTAATTGAATCGCTTGTGTTTGCTATGCTTCGTCCAACAAGAAGCAACAACAATGCTTAATAAATTTTTGAAATAAAATGACAATGACCATCCGCATTTGTTCTCATCGCTTGCTCAACGATGACTGAATGAAAATTTTTTTAAGAGCATAACAAATGTGTGTAAATTTTTTAAACAATTGTGCTATGGGCTGAACACCACTGTATTAAACCATCTCCTTCACCAACAAAGATTTGTAGCATAATTTTGGGCTCATTTAAACACAGTTTAGATGAGTAGTAAAGTGCGTATGAGTAATACAGTTAATAAGAGCAATATAAATAAAAATTGCAGCAATTATTTAAAAATGGAACCGATTCGCACAATTTTTTTTTAACAATTAAATAATACGTACGCGTATGTAGCTTTACACGGCAATCATTCCTTTCAGATAAGGTAGTTTTAGTCTCAAAACTGCTACATATTAAGCATAGAAATAGTATGAAATATAAATTTATACACGCGCTAAATCAGATTCGCCTAAAAACAGAATTAGATGTATAAATTTATGAAAAAAAAAATTCTTTCATTTCTATGAATTGAACCACTAAGCTTTTGTACTATATTAATGCCCTTATTTAGTACAATATAAAAATAAATAAAACTCCATGCGCTGGCACGTAATTGCCTTACTAATTTGGGAAACTTTACATATTGCAATAAACAAAATGCAAATATGAGTTTTAGGCAACTTTGCAAATGCATATTTCTTTAATTGCACCCATAACTTCAGAATTTACTTTATTATTTGTGGAACTAAAAGCACAAATAATAAACATAAATACATATAATATAAATATAATAAATCTACGTGTATTAGAATAATACCGAGTAACAATATGCAATCATGCACACGTTTACCTCTTAATTGACGTCAAGCTTTAGTGGTTGGCCCCAATGGCTTTAAATACATTCATTATGTTTTAAAATTGTTAGGAAAAAAATGCAATGGCTCCAAATACACGTGCATTAGGTAACCTGAACACACTAAACAAATACTGCTTTGGTAATTGTGTGTACAGTGGTAAGACAAAGAGTAAATTTTAATTAATAAATATGCTAAATGCAAGTTTGAAGTTAGTATTTTCTTTCGAGGATGACCTCCACATATGCAGTGCATTGTGGCGGAACTAGAAAGGGGCGGATAGTATTGAGACGAAAGATGAGACGACGGGAAATCCGTAGCTGTAGATCAGTGTCAATAGGACGATGCTACGTGCTACACAGCTCATGCCACATTGGATATTTTGTACGATCGATTTCAGGGCATGGTCATCTAACGTAGAGGTGATGTAAACTGGCAACCTGTATTTAGACCACGTTAGACGTTTTCCTGTGGAGTTTTTTAAAATCGCATGTGTATGTGAAAAAAACCACAAACCACCGCTGTCATCAGTCAATCCAGCCTGATACGATTCATCCAGAGAAGGCGTGGCGAATATTTAAACGACCTTGTACTCCACAGATAATGGCATCAATAGGTCTTTTAAACGTATAAAAATGTCTATGATATTTCACATACATTTTGTTTTATTTAAATTTAAAAATGGGGAAAAAAAGAAACTCCCTTTATATACTGTGCAGGGTGATCTTAGTACCGGATTCCTTAGAGCGATGATCGCCTTGTGAGTCTGGTCTACTCAAATGAGATTACGAAAAACAGTGAACTTGATTTTTTTTCACTCTTCTACTCTCTCTAGTACAATTTTCAGTTTGTCATATTTGCTAACCCTCTTATTCAAAAAAATTATGAGAGGCTTATAAGAGTGTAATAGAGCAAATTTCATATGAAATCTTGTTTTATTACCCTGTCATTAGACTCTCATAATTTTTATGAATATGGGGGTAAATCTTTAATTAAGACAAGTTTAGGCTGATTTATTTCGAAAGTGTGCCCACAGTAAACGCTGCACACTTCTTTAAACTCTTTAAATTATTTTTGCTCAAACGGCAATATGTACACCTGCAGTAGTAAATTACAACGTACTCGTGTAATGTGTTTATACTCTGCAGTAAAAGACTAGTACGTTAAAATGTTTGATTTTAAGCCCACAACTGTATACACGAAAAACACATACAGACACACTCATTAATAGACTTTTGTATTTAAGCACATGTGTAAATTCCCTGAGGAATAGGTAAAAACTAAAATATTTAACTCTACTTATGTGCACGCACACACACACACACACACACACGAACACTCGGAAACAAACATTGAAATAATGCATTCGAAAGAACGTGACCTAGTGCAAGTATTTAGTTAATGTAATAGAGAGAAAATAATATTAAAGCAAATAGAAACCTTTTAAATTAATAGCATAGATCCATGATTTTTAAAGAGCTTTTTGTAGTTTCTATATTAATTTTTAACAAATTTTTATACCACTCAAGAATTTTTAAGCTATATCTAAAAAAAATATGGAAAACGGTTGACGCTGCAGCTCTTCGCTAATCTTAAGCGCTAAAAATGTTATTATTTTAACTTTTGAATGAATTAATGGATTCCCACGTGATCAGTGGTGATCGATATAGTTTTTCGGGGTTTTTTTTTGGTGAATGATACCTACTTTATACTTCTGGAAGAATTAAATTGGTATTGAGAATGAAAAAATCAAAACCAAAAGAATAACCCTTTATTCTTTACTTAAGTATATTCCGATTCCGGGAACTACAATGTGTTCAAAATGGTATATGTGTATGTATCAAAATGGTATATATTCTCGCGAATAAGAAATTCGAATACGATGTCCCTCTGTGCGTCTGTCTGTACGCTCTTAAAGTGATATATTGCAAATAATGCTAAACAGTGAGCTATTGGAAACCCTCAAAATCCAAAATACTTTTGCAGAGCTGGTGGTGGCATATGTCCACCACGACCACGCTGACAGATGCTGCAATTTTGCTTATTGAAATACCCCGACAAGTGCAAATGGAGTTTGCCTGAAGAATTGTTTTTTTTATTTATTTGTTATCAACTCAATGTAGATGTTTTTAAAAATTTTGCCATTTTGTCAAAATATATCAGAGCATATTTTACTTATAAGAGCCCATCTTTGCTTGTAATGCAATATATTATCTTAAAACCACATTTTGTGAAAATATTTCAGTAGGAGTTTTAATTTTTCTACTAAATTATATTTTTCCAATAAATCAATAAAGTCAATAAAAGAAATTTCCATATTCAAACCCCAGCTTATAAATAAATTTTTATTTTACTCACCTCTTAAATTCACTTAAAATTTTTCTTTAGTAAAGATTTTATTTATTTAAAACGCCCGTACCGAAAACCGTTTATTTTTAATTTTTATAGCTCTCAAATAACACTTCCTGATCTGAGTTTTTTTCTATTACATCATAAAAACAAACACTTTTACACACATTCACTGTGGCTTCTCTACATACTCTTCATGCTGCTGACAGCGCAGCCACACTTTTAGCTTCAATGCATTTGCAGCCTCTATGCCTCCACCCATCAACAAACATTGCTTTAGTTTTTATTTTTTTCTTTAGGCATGCCAATAACAACAACACAATGATAATAATAAAATGCGCCAAAACACAAAATAAGATGCATGCACATCTTTGCACAGTTTTCTTTAAACACATTCACACACATCGCTAAGGCAAAAGCAACAACAAGATTAAAACTTTTGCTCATGCCCTTTATGAACAAACATACGCACATGCATGCGTACATACATATTTCTTATTAGATTTGCTTTTTTACCAAGGAAAACATTAACGCTTTCATATATTTGCAACTTTAAACATTTATTTATTACATTTTATTAATTAGGAGAAAATATTGAACACTTTTTATATATTATTTAACACTCTAACATCACATTAAATTAATTTTGTGACGAGCGGAACTTCTCAACGACCGATTGCAACAGATGATTCTGGAGAACTGAAGATTTCGGCAATTACAACAGGGTGTTACTTCTAATAGTAATTAAATTAAATTTCTATAGGATTTTAATTTGACTTCTGTTTACTACTCGTATAGAGGGCGCATTGCAACCTCGTATGTTCATATGTATGTCTACTTGAACTACTTTTGGCCATAGTATTTATATGCATGTAAGGATATATATTATATTGTTTGTTGAGGATAATATTTGTTTATATGGTTGGAGAAATTGAGAGACAGACTCCTTTCAATTATATTGTGGCTTTGTCTGAATCTTTTGCAATCTAGTAATTAATAGACAGCCAAAAGAGTAGGAAAGAGAGAAGAATATGTGTCTAGGTCAGATGTAGGCCGTGTAGTACACAGTATACATCTCTACCCCCTTTCCAGAACGTTCGTCGGTCACCCATTCCATGTCGCATTTGTTAAAGTGATCATACTAGGTACAAAATATTGTAATTAATGGGTAATGCACTGAAACTTAGAGATAATAACGTAGTACAGGTCACAGAAACGCTACTAGACTGGGTAGATAATAGTGAGCTATTTGCCTAGAAAAATGTCAGTTGCTTTTGACGTCAGACACAAGGCAGTGCAGTCACCATATAAAAGCTATTATTATCTTAATTGTATAAAATAAGTTGAAAATGTACCTGAGGGCGTGCACTAGAGATGTGCATGGGTCGTGATTATAAATTAATAAAATCACCCGTGAATGCGTGAGCGTTCTTGAAAGATTTCGTTCGTAAAATGTTATTAATCAAACAATTTGCAAGCATTGCTCTAGAAAGAGGCCATTTGAGATAAAACAGCAAAACAAAGTGATCACAAAGCAACTGCCCACTGTCACCAACCGTTAGGCAAACGAAACAGTACTGGCAATTCAAACATGTAAAACTCCAATGTAAACAGCCTCAGAATAACACAAATGAAAAATTTACAAACTACAAACAGAATGATGGACATGTCATTTGTGTTTTTTGTAGGGGGCTACAGAAAGAATTACTATTAACAAAAGCAAAAACAACACTGTCAGTAAATATGCCAATTAAATGCTGAACACCGAGTAACAACTTAAAACAACAATTTAATAGCATTTTATCTGCAAGGAGAGAATCAAATAGCAAATAACAAAAGGCCAGAAAGGAACAAGAAGAAAACTTAAAAAGCACCAACAACTCTAAACAGTTAAATGCTAAACGAACTAAGAATACAATCCAAATAGCATGGATTTTATATTACGGTTTATAGACATGTTATCCACACTACATCAAATTTGTTTTGTAACAATTGTGTGAAAAATTACTCTTTTTTGATCAGAAGATCATAACCAAATGAATGATATTGTATTTGAAACTCAACTCTAGCATATTATGCAGAAACCTGTTTATTTTCGTAAAAGTTGTGTTTAAGATATAGTGAGCTATACATGTAGACTTACCTCCATTTTCTTCACTTATCATCGTACGTCCTCATATAGAGTTCTTGTTATTACAATTAATTCTCAGCTTCGCTTTAGATCGCTCTTCTCCACAACAATAAATGTGTAATTGATTCCCTTTTAACTGTTCCGTGCTTGAAGTCTCTTAAGAAAATATGTACTTTAAAAATAGTCAAGTATATGAGTTGGCTTGTTTTCCACTTGTACAATACAATTTAAGTCAATGGTAGCCCATTGACCCAATCAGCAAAACAACAAACAAAAAAAGAGAAATAAGAAAACAACTGTGTACAACAGGCAAAGACACACACAAAAAAACAACAAAATAAATTCAAAACATGAAAGAACTTTATGTTTCCAAACTATTGTTGCTGTTTCTAACTGGCACTCTTATGCATGCACAGACACGTTTACCAACTTATACGCTGTATATGCTGAACTAATGTTATTTCTAATTCAAGTTAAAAAATGCATTATATTTTTTTATGCTTTCCTCACTTTAGAATTTACGACAGGGATACCACATGTTAAGTATTTAAGAGTAAAATTATGCGTCGAACAAAAAATTGCCAAATGACTGTAACAAACAAAATTAGAAATATTACAATAACAAAAAACACACAAATTAACATAAACAAGAAAAATATCAGTGCACTTTTCTTCAGTGACGACACCACATATCAGTGTTGGCAATATGAGCCACAACGGGAAAATGGAAGTGGACCAGACCAGAGCTTTTATGACCTGTGTTTCTGCAATACTATTGTACTTCTCGCTTTTCCCTTAAACAAAATAATATAATCCCATTTTATTGGTGTGGTGTACTATTTGCGGCTGGATCATGTACTAGTGAAAACTGGCTAGTGAATGGTCATAGCAGTCGCTATTATTGCATAGCATTCGATTATCTAGAGTTTGGATTTCGTTTCCTCTCTCATTTTGTAATGGCGGATAAATTTAAAATCGATTTCTGCAACATATACTCACGTTTGTGTTCATCGGCGGGATCTTTTCGCCTCAAGTGAAACCCAGGTACATGGGCATGCTGATCCACAGGATTTGCACCCCCGAAATGATAAGTAAACTTTCTCCTTTCTCCTACTCTATTTCTCTTTCTCCTACTCTATTTCTAATTTTTCTTAACGATTTACTTTCCCAAACTTCCTGTCCTATTTACTCTTTCGCAGATGATAGCAGCCTTTCGCATTCCTATTCATTCAACTGCAGGCCGTCAACGTCTGAAATCGAGACGAGGAGGCAGTTTATGAATCACGTTCTGGATAGCGACCTCGCGAAGATCTCCGAATGGGGTCAGGCGAACAGGGTCGATTTTAATGCCCGTAAGACCCAGTGTTGTATGCTTACGCATCGACGTACGTATGACCATGCTGCTTCATCTGTTTCTATGGGTGGTGTAAGTATTATGGAGTCAGGGGCTCTTGATGTTCTGGGCATGAAAGTGCAGTGTGATGTCAGATGGACGGAACATGTCTTTCAGGTCGCAAAAGAAGCATTCAAGTGCCTTGGCTTCTTAAGACGGTGCAAAAGATACTTCACCCCTTCTGATCTCCTTAATATTTACACCACTTACATCCGACCGAAGATGGAATACAACTCTCATGTTTGGGCCGGTGCTTCAAAGTCTATTTTGAAGTTACTCGACCGCGTACAGGAGAGGGCGATGAAACTCATCGGAGACAGTAGAGTAGCCAACTCTATTGACTCTCTTGAGCATCGTCGCAATGTGGGGTGCGTATCGTTGTTCTATCGTTACTATAATGGCAGGTGCTCTGGTGAAATTAGGGAACTTGTTCCTGAAACCCATTCTTTCTTACGCTCAACGCGTTTTTCAGCAAGAGCGCATGCGTTTGTGGTCGATATTCCAACGAATCGCACTACGCATTACAGAGAAAATTCGTTTTTTGGCCGAACAGTCCGTATGTGGAACAAACTACCCGCAGATGTCTTCCCCGCCACTTACAATTTGAGCAGGTTCAAATCGAATATCCACAGACACTACTCCCTTTATCCTCCTTCCCAAAATCTATTTTCCCAGTTCCAGCGCAATGCACTGCATATGTAGGGGTCATCCCCTGAGTGCTAGTCCTACTCCTAAAAAAAAAAAAAAAAAAACTGACTGCAACAAATTCTCTATCTTCTCATCTTTCTCCATCTTTCCTCTCCACAATACTCCCACCTTTACTACCCGTCCACACGAGCAATAAGTTTGGCAATTATTGCCGTGGCAACCGTCAAATTTGATTGCCGACACAAGATATTAACGTGTGGACCGCATGAATATATGTTAGAACACATATTCGGCAACAAATGTTATAATACATTGCCGAGCAATAATCTTTTAACACATGCTGTCAAATTGAATTGTCATTTGATTGTCTTAGAAGAAAACAACACTGTTTATAATGTTTTAAGATTTGTACGTGTTCGCTACCAAGATATGCAAGCAAGAACATTGGCAATTGACGTCGCGTTTCTGCCGGCGTTATTGCTTGTATCAAGACACGAAATGTTGCTCGTGTGGTCGCAGTGTTAATATTGCTATTGGTCGATGTTTAAGGATTTCAAGATTTTGATTACACTTTATGGGCTTTCTGTTATATACATATATTTTAAAGTTTTCATATGATTTTAATACTTTCATATATACATACATTCCTCCCATATGGCAGCTTTTACATTTACAAGACGTTAAGGCACACATACATGTATCTGTTCATGATCATTTGTTTTTGTTATTTTATGGTTTTCTATACCAAACTACAGAAGACATGTGTTCCAAGAGTATTTGTATTTAGCTGGCTGTTGTAGGAAGTTCTCGTACGTGCTCGTAACTTGAACCATTAATTATTGCACTCAACTGCAATACAATAAGTTGTACATCTAAGCAGCATATTAAGTTTATATCTTTTTATTCCTTTTAAATAGTAGTTTTTCATTATTCCTCACAATTATTTTTATATTGTTTTCTTAAAATCCTAAAAGCATAATAAAATAGTGCAACTACTACTTCTGGCTCTATTGTTTCGTAATTTTATGAAAATAAAAAGCATAGTGAAAAAATTTATACATTTAAGCATGCTTTAACTTGCCTGTTGTGTTGAGCTATTTTCACGCTGCATTCATATTTCCTTTTCCTGTTTGTTACAGTTTAATACGAGTACGTACATATGTTATGACATACACAGTTTGCGTATGTCACCTTGTTGCTTTTCAACATCCGTTGGTTGCACCTACTGTCATGCTATTTTGTCTTATGGCAAAACATGTTCGCTGTTTGAGTGCTTGGATAACTTGTATGTGTACATGCATGCACACCAAGTGCCTACGAGAAAAACATGATATATTTTTTATTTCATATTTATTTGGGTTGGTTCTTTTCGCTTTATATGTTTTCCTGTAAATACCCTTCAGGCTATAAACAGTTTAAATTTTTATACGTTATTTATCTTCCAAAATTTTTATTTGTTTAAAACTGTGGATATTAAAGTGAAAGCCGGAAGTGGAATTTATAGCTCTTCATAATTAGCTACCATAACTAACACGCAGACTTATCGTATAATAACCACCAAAAACGGAAGGTTACGAAAAGTTTGTAAATTGAAGTTGCCATAAGCACAAAAATATGATAGACATATAAAAAATTTTATGGTATAAGCAGAATTGTGTTGTCAAAGCAAAGACTATAAATAAAGTATGGGCAAATTTGAGGGTAGGAAGTAAATTGGCTATCAAATGTCAAAAATTGAGCTGACATCCTTTGACACTTATTTAGTAAAAAGTTGGACAATTTTACCCATGGAACGTTACATTCTTGAACATAGTATTTTTATGGTGAAAATTTACTATCAAAATGGTGAACATTTTACTGTATCACTTCGTAAAATTCAAGCGGCTTTTCCTCGTAATTGGGCTCCTTCTGAGAGCGCTGTGAGTAATTTAATCGCTAAATTCGATACTCACAGTACTGTTGTTGGCAATAGTGCAAAACATAGTCGCTGTACAGCAAAGTGTTAAGAATTATCCTGGAACATCAATTGGGCACCACCAGAGACTCCTTGCAACTTAAAGCCGGGTGACTGTTGTTTGCGTCGAATGTTGGACAATAAAAATTTCTTTGATACATAAAACCAAACAACTGAAACTGATTTTTTTTGTTTGTTTATTAATAGGTCTGTCTGCGTACTTTTCCAGTAGCAAATACTCAGTAACTTTTTTTTGGGAGAGTAAGACCAATTTTACTCTGTCGGCTGAAAATATCTGAAAAAGTACGCAGACAGCATCCAGTAAAATCTTGCAAGAAAACAGCTGATCGGTTAGTAAACGATTGAAAAAACAAAGCAAAAGAATTTTAGCATATGTGTACGCAAAGTTTGTCTCACAAAGTTCTGCTGGTCATCACGGTCGCACTGTATATTTGGACGTTTCCAGCACGAAGTAAAATGTTTTGTTAATTATAATTTATTATAAACGTTAAAAATCAACACAATTCTAACTACTTGCCTCTGCATTGTTAAATTCCAATTTTTATTTTTATTTCACAAAAATTATTTCATTCAAACAGTAAATAAAAACAGCTGTTCAAACTAGTTGCAAAATCTTGCAAGCAGAAATTTCTCCAGCAATATTTTGCAAGTTCTCTAAATTCCAACTGTCAAAAAATTCTTTTTTTGGCTCTCTCGCTGCAAGAGATTTGGAGTACGCAGACAACATTTTGCAAGATTTTGCAACATTTTGCACAAAATAATGCAAAATATGTGTACGCAGACAGACCTAATTAAACATATTTAATATTTTTGAAAGAAGTTCAATGGTATTAGAAATCAGCAAACTCAAAAATACACCTTCAAAACTGAAAAATTTAAACTTTTTCTTACGAATTAAAGTAACTAAATAACACAATTTTAATTAAACATATTTTCTATTTTAGAAAGAAAGAAATTAATAGTGAATATCAGAGAAATCAGGTACATGTAAATAACTCGGCACAGCCGAATATAGCACTTCTACTTGTTTTAATTAATTTTATTTTTAAACGCAACATACAAGCATATACCCTTATAAAATTGCAAACCACAGAATTTTAATATTTTATTCAGAGTAAAATTTCCGCCGTAAAGTAGAGCATCCACGCCAAATAAAAAATAATCAAATAAAAAGAATCACATTTATTACTGCAAGCCAAAGATTATGGTCATTAAAATTGTGAGTCAGTATTGCACATTTTAATTAAAGCGACAGGCATTAAGAAAACAACAAAAAATAAAGAACCGAATATAGAGCAACTGCCCATCGTGCCGATGTATTTTACTTTTGCTTGATAATAGAGAATATAATGCAACGCGTAGTTATTCACACACAAACACAAATAAGGAAAAAAAACTTTTGTTGGCAGCAAATACAACTTGAATTAAAATTCATTTCATTCAAATGAAGATGATCACTATGTTAATCTACAATAAACATTCAACTTAATTTCATATCGCTGATTTATGTACGTGTGATTGTTTTGTCTCCTTTTTATTTACATACACTATTTAAATGAGGTAATATTGGTAATTAAACTACATTCATTAATTCAACGGAAACGGAAATTTAACTCATTTCGTGGCGGACGTGTGTAAGGAAACTGTTATTTGGGTTAAAAATATAAGACAAGCATATGTACAACTGCATCGCTGATTCAGTGCAACATAGTCATGTATCAAAAAATTTGGAAAACATTTGACATTAAAGGTCATCCCTGAAGCTTCCCGCTAATTTTAACCACTGAAAACCACTACTATTTTTATTTTCAAACTTTTGAATCAATCAATCAAGTCCCATGTGATTAGCGGTGGTTGACAACATTTTTCGAGTCCTATAAGAAATCGGGAACACCAATTAATCACATATATAATTTCGGTGTTTTTTAAATAAGTCACTTTTGCCGAATTTTTTCGTTCACTATATCTCACGAACGCATTAACTGATTTTGAGCCGGTTAGTGGCGATCGACGTGGTTTTTCAATGTCAAGAGGTGATTATGGAATCGAACCATAAAGCTATTTAAAAGCCATTTAAAAAAATCACATTTAAAAATTTTTTTAGTTCTTATACCCTCCAAAAAAGAATTGACATTCCGTGTGTGACGCTGCGAAATATCCCTCTAAGACCCCTAAGAAGAACTAAACCAACCTCTAAAAAAACAACATAATTTTTGTATAAAATTTTTTGTGTAATTTTGTTAAGCAAATGGTATATTTTTATGCCAAGAAATTCCAAAGCGTTGTTCTTGGGACCAGAAAATCAGGAAAAATCCATTTTTCGGTAATTGACTTAAGAAATTATATGCAAAAATAGTGTAAATATTTAACAAATTGTATTCCTTCAGTCTACATTCCCTAAAAATTAAATTGTTTTAAGCTTTTATGATGCAGCTGAGATGTTCTCTGATCTTCCCCTGACCACCGATCCACCCTCCTTTGCTCTCTAAATGACCCTATCAAAAAAAATTTGTTTTCTACTCTGAATTACTCCAAGAATTTACCTTTTATTCAAAGGATATCTAATAGAACTCTTTGAAACTCGAATAGTTTGATTATAAGCGGGTCACATACGCACACACACACTCACACTCAGGAGTAGTCAAGAAATCTTCATAGCAACTCAAAACGCCGAGATCAGTTGAACACTAAATTTTCCAAGCGGGGCAAAATCAATAACTTACCGATTTTTTTTTAAATTTAAATTTTTTTAAGCAACAAATTCCCAAATATATAAATCCAACTATAAAAATATTTTCTTGACTTTGTTTAGAAGAACTAGTGCGATATGTTCACGTTTTTAGCGCATATTTAGTGCATTTGGGAGAACGTCATTATTCATAATCAGATCTTAACTTATTATTAATTTATAATTCTACTCATTAAAAATAAGTTTTTAATAGAAACACATTAAGAATTCTAAATTATATTTTTATTTATTAATAAAATATTATGCAATTATGTTTATACAAAATGTAAAAATTAATTTTCCAAAAACATACGTGTTGTTTTGGTACACTGGGGAAAATTTTTGTTTTAAGCCAATACTAACAATCTTTAAGACTTGCGGCGATTCAGTTGAATCTCTACGTATAACATCTGGACTATAACAAGTCCTTAATGTTCCTTCGCTGGTGGTCTCTTCGCTATTTGTTTAAGAATACTTACGGAGGAAAAGATGCCCACATTTCCTCCGAATTTTATACTTAGTTATGAATAAAATCGACTAATATACTTATATCATGTTCATATATTACTATGTATATTTGTCTATATTCTCTAATAAAGATTTATGCTCCACGATTCGAGAACTTGACACCAGGTGGTCCATGTAGTCGTCTCAAAACAAGAGGGAAATTTTCGCTAACTATATAATCATCTTTGAAAACAATCACCAAATTCACCTCAAATTCTAAAAATGAATTAAAATTTAAAGTTATTCTAATTGCTGCAATCTTCTTTATTTTATATGTTCTGATTTCTTAAGCAAAAGATCCACTTTGTTTTTTACGCAAACAACTAAAAACAAGTTTTTATTTATTTCGATATTTAACTACCAAAATCAACAGCAATAATCTAATATAATAAACAAAAAATTTAGATAAACATGATTGAAATTTTTTTTGTGTTACGAAGAGAAAAGTTCGGCAATTATGAATGAAAAATGATATCTGGCAAATGTCCACCACGACCAAGACGCTTCAAAGCCAAATCCTTAAGCAAAATTCAAAAAAATTTTAACAAACAAAATTTTGGTTTTTTTTCTTGTTTCACAAATAAAATAGTTTTCTTCTTTTAGCGTAGTAGCACAACCGATAGTGGCTTATGAAATGTATAGCACGTCAGGCACAATATTTAGTAACACAAAAAATAAAATATAAAAGTATAACGTATTATCATTAAATTATGTTTATTAAGCAAGAGCTGTCGGTTTATTCCGACATTTCGCCACTTCTTTGTGTAGCTTCTTCAGGGATATATAAAATTGTGTAATTTGATATAAAAAATAATAACAAAAATATTTTATATCAATTTACACAATTTTATATATCCGTGAAGAAGTCACACAAGGAAGTGGCGAAATATCAGAATAAACAAAATTTTCTATAAAAATAACTAACCTCTTGCTTAAATAAACACAAATTATTAATAATAAAACAAGGTCGAATAAATTTCAGAAATAAGTACATATAACTTATTATATAGAATTGTGAAATGATTTATAAGTATAGAAATACCATATTAACATAGAAACATATAAAATGGATACAGCAAATATACTACAGAATTGTAGATACTTAACTAATTAAAATAAACAAATAACGAAGTTTTCATATTATATTTTAAGTAACTCAGTTGCTATTTCTTTACGATATTTATGTTTTGTCTTAAGTGATTAGAAAATGTGTGATTCAAATAATTTTGGCAATGTAATTATCAGGGACCGCAAGTAACGATAATTTGCAAATTTAAACTAAAAAGAACAAACTAATGGAAAAGTGCTACGTGCACTAGCATTCCTTTTTACTTCTTAACGTTTTTTAAAAATAAAAATTTTCTGAATTTTATTCCTCAGAAAATAAGTTACTATTTCCAAAAAGTAAAAGTTTTTTAGCTTCAGTTTTATTTATTCCTAAGGAAATATAAGTTGTTTCTTGATTTTATTTATTTATTAGAAAATAGTTCTAAGTGAATAATAAGACTCTGGAAATAATGATGCAACTTTTTAAATAACACTTAAAGACGTTACAGTCCCCGGCAATTATTGTTTTTCTCTTTACCGCGAAATATTGAAACAAATAAAAATGGATTAGTTTTTATATAAAAAAATAAAATCTTTTGCTTAATCTTGAGAACGTATACACATACAAGTAAATGTATGCTGAAAATAAAGTGACATCCACTTACCAATTTTAAAGTTTTTTGTTATTAATGTTGGGCACGTAAAGAGACGAGGTAAAATCATATAAATAGGTATTTCCAATTTGGGGCATATGTTACCATCTGCTATTTGTATAGTCTGTATTTCAGTAGCATCTTTGGAGTAACCTTCATTGCAGCCACAGGTTTCTACACGAACTAGTTGTAGCTCGATGGACTTAATGGCTGCTTCAGTATGCTGTATGGTCAATTGACCCCTTAGGGGTTGAGTAATGCAAAATTCCGTACGCTCCAATTTGCCTGTTATTAAAAATCTTGGCATGGTTATGCGTTCCTTAGAGTTTTTCTGCAAACTTTCAGGGCTAATACTAAAATTCACTTCTTTAGCAGGTAACTGAACACTATCCTCGGCTACAGGTTTATACTGTATGCAAAACTGTTGAGTCTTTTGAAAAGACTTAGCCAGGAAACTACGCTTCACATCACATTTAAGCTGATAATTTATGCTAATGAAAACACCATGATAAGTTTCATATAGAGTCCGTGGTTCTCTTTTACATTGCAAAGGAAATTCAAAATGAAATTCTGAAATACCCGCAGATATTTTTCCAGGAGCTGAGAGCTCAAATACAGAATTAAAAAGCGTAATAGGCTTAACTGAATTGTAAAAAGCATCCAGAAGACCAACAGATTTACTATTACTCAATTGCAAATTTACTACACCCTCCAGTGTCAATGTAATGCCTTCATGTTTAGCTTCTGAGGAACATGCAAACTGAACACATCCCGTTAAAAGTTCCTACAAAGTAGATAAGTGCAAATACAATTTTCCCTTGTTTAGAATGTGTTTACTTACTCCTTCGTAATAAATTTTATTTTCTCGTTTTAGTTTTATTTCGAAACTAATAGATGTCATGTTTATTTGAAAACTAACATTGCAATTTGCAAATAGAAAAATATTGCTATAGTTGTTTACAGCTGATTATTTTGTGTACAAACTGTCATATGCTTATCATGGTGAAATACATATATATTTATTTCACCATAGTACATATTTTGACACAGGGTAGTAGAAAACAATTTGTTACACACTGTTTTATTTACAAAGGCTGTCAGCTGAAAAACTATTATAAAATATTGTGAATGATAGCTAACGGAAGTGGGGAAAAATTGTTTCAAAATAAACTAAAAAAGTTTAATTGTAATTTATTTGAGACAAAGGCTCAGTTTATTTTATTTTGGAATTAGATTCAATTCCCCTTGATGATTTGATGTAAAAACCAACTTAATCACACAAAAATTTTTACATTTTTTCGTTCACAGTATTGACGTGGCATTTGAATTTGTGTGGATTGTGCGACACACACACACACACATACAGACACAGTGACACCCTCTCAGGAATAGTCAGGAAAGCTTCCTAAGAACTCAAAACGTCGACATCTGGTGAAAACGCGATTTTTTCAAAACGTGGTAAAACCAATAACTTCCCACTTCTTCGAACATTAAATTTTCTTAGCGGGAAGTTAAAAATTCATTATCACAATAATAAAATGGGGAAGGGTAAAATTCCGTGGGGATATTCATAATTGGGTTGTATTACTAAGCAGTGATTGAGCAATTCGGCTAAAGCTAATCATTTAAAGTTTTATTAAAGAACTGGTTGACTTTCGACTATCCTAAGGCAATGATTTCGAATTACAATGCTAATAGCGTGCAGTTTCGAACAGAACAGCTGAAAAGGCTAGTTTTGCGTCTAATGTATTGGCTTCTCATTTTACATGTTTTCTTATAATTTTAAAATTACATTTTATGCAAAAATTAGATTTTTTCAAGTTTAATGACAGTTATGTGTTTCCTCTTCTGCTCGAACAACAAGAATAACAAAAGCTCCATTTCTCGGTACCGGCTGTTGCCCCAGAAATGCCCCTTTATCAACCAAATTATCAAATAAATTCGTTATGTAAGAACGTTTTTCATCTTCTGTAGGATTCAGAGCTTCATCGGGATCTCTTGGCTATAAATAAACAATTTTGAAAAGAATTTACTAGATAATTAGTTGGCCTGTTCAAATACCAATAGCTTCTTTAAATCTATTAAAGGACCACCAAAGTCTTTCGGTATTTTATTGAATGGATCTAAGCGAAAAACATGGACACCAGCTTCTTGATTGTTGATAAAGTGTTTCATAAAGCGATTCCGCAGCTTTCTTTCATCTGACGAAGATTTAGATTGTTTTAATTTTTTCAACCATTCCGTTATAAGATATTTTTCGCGAAAATTATAAATAGACATGTATCCTTCGAGTTTCTTTATTAATTCGATAAATTCGTTGTCTAATCTTTCAATTTCGTTATCTGTATCGGCCATGATTAGAATTTAGATTTTTCTTCAGAACTTTTTAATTTTAATGAGTGACAACGAAATTTAAATATGTACGTATTTATGTACATATATTTATATACAATAAAATTGAACTTGATATTCGTATGGAAAACCGTAAACATATAGTCATCTGAAGTGTAGAAATTAAGTAGGGCGAGTGAGGCACAAAACTCTGAAAAAAAGAGTAAGCGATCGGTGGCGTGTCTAGAGCTGTCAGGTCAGGTGTGGCCATCTTTCGCCAAACGTGACGAATTTTTATCTACTCTAGCGACTGAATTTTTGGGTTGGCGGCTGCCGACTTAAAAATAAAATTAATTTTTTGGTAAATGCATACGATTTATTAAAAATAAATACATAAAATGGATTTTTTGCACAGCCCGACGTACATAGTTGTCAAAAGCTGTTTAAAAACCAATTAAAAAAATTTTTGTAAAACCATTACCTTCCCGATTTTTTTTAAATTTTAAATTTTCACACTGATGAGGACTTATAATTATAAAAGTAATTTTTTTGCAAATGCATACGATTTAATAAAAATAAATACATAAAATGAATTTTTTGCAAAGCCCGACGTACATAGTTGTCAAAAGCTGGAGCCAAATTACGGCATTCGATTCGAAACGAAATTTCAATACAATTTATATACAAATTTCGATCGATATCGAAAACCGTAATTTGGTCCCTGATTTAAAAACCAATTAAAAAAAATTTTGTAAAACCAGTACCTTTCCGATTTTTTTTAAATTTTAAATATTCACACTGATGAGGACTTATAATTATAAAAATTCTTCCGGTTTCTTGACCTCTTTTTAATTATTATTGTATTCTGATATTTTTAACCTTAAGGTCTCTTTATTTTAGTTTAATTTTTAATTTCAATATTTCGTAACTCCTTTGTGTGACTTCTTCAGGAAATTACCGAAATATTGATATATTGAAATTAAAAATTAAACTAAAATAAAGAGACCTTAAGCTTAAAAATATCAGAATACATATTTTTTTTTGCAAATGCATACGATTTATTAAAAATAAATACATAAAATGGATTTTTTGCAAAGCCCGACGTACATAGTTGTCAAAAGCTGATCTAAAAACCAATTAAAAAAAATTTTGTAAGACCAGTACCATAATAATAATTATACCATGACCAGTACCTTCCCGATTTTGTTTTAAATTTTAAATATTCACACTGATAAGGACTTATAATTATATTAACAATAGCCGGAGATATGGAGAGGATATTTTGGTATCAAAGTACATATAATATAAATCAAAAAGGTGACCAAACGATTGATTTTCTGACATCGACTTTAAAGCGATTTAGTTTGAAGGAGAGGCTGCTGAACCTTGTGAGTTCAAGTTATACGCGGTTTGCTGCAAGATAAAAACGGCACAGTTATTATTAAAGCAAAGCTAAAAATGTTTCTATTACAAAATGTCACACTTATATAATTTCTTTATTTTTAAATGTATTTTTTTGTGGTTGATTTATTTTTACTTCTATAAATAAAAATTAATACAGCAGTACATATTTATTGAAACATATACTAGATAAAACTATTATACAAACATATAGTACTTTAATAACATGGCAATATGTTGAAAATGTTTTATGATATTCAAAATGCCTTAATAAATAATAATTTATAACAACTTAAAATTTAAAACTTAATTAATGATGCAGAAGTGTTTTTTTTTCTAGTTTTATTTAGTACATGGGAGCCTAAGGAATATGTGATTTGTTTTGTCTTAGTTTTATATATGTTTTTATTATATTTATTTGCCACTAAAAGCATTAACAGGTTATTTAGGTTACCAATTTTATCACAATTCAAAATATCACAACCTTCTTTCTTTAAACAAAATTATCGCATTAAATTAAACGCAATAAAGGAATTCACTAGGTGCTACCATTTTCTAATGGCTGCATGTGACAAGTTTTAAAATGTTTCGTATTTCGCTGTGCACGTAGCTATTATTTTTTTCGCGGGATTACAAAATAGTTTGCAGGGTTTTAAGTTCCAACTGCTACAAAAATGACTACAGCTTGGTGAATTCCTTCGATATTTAAATTATATTAAAAAATAATATAAAAATTACAGTTATTTAATGACTGTTAATTTTTTTGGCTCCGTATGTTTTGAATTATATTATGATTTTTGTTAATAAGTAATACTTAATAAAACTTGAAACTAAATTTTTACTAAGGATTCTAAAATGTCGCATACGATCTATGCAATTATGTTCGTTACATTTGCTTTATTTTCATCTTGGTAGTGGAATGTTAAATATAACATTATGATCAATATTTGTTGTTAACATGCAAAACTAATTAATAAATTATAATATAAAATTAAAAGTGTCTGTTGGCTAAAATAGCTTTAATGTAAAAATGTGGCAATTATTTCAGCTAACGATGTATATGTGCCGATTACTAATCCAAGTATACCCACAATGATTAAGAAGAAGTTACCTAGAAAAGCGGATAAAAAAGCATAAATAACATATAAAAAATTGTTTTATGACAAAAGTAATTGATTGGCTTGTGACAAGAAATAAAATCAGCGCCATTATATTCCTATTTAAATTGCACTTTTTTTATTTCTAACTCACCAATCAATAATGGATGCCCCGAGGTTGCATTTGTTAGAAGAGTAGTCGCGCAGTGTTGCACAGATAAATTTTCGAAATAATTTAGAGCAAATTAAGTCATTTGAGATAATTTGCTTATATGGAAAATATATGGGAAATCATGTCGCAAGTTACTTAATTTTGGCAGGTGAAATGATTTGACTGAAATCATGTATATGGAAACGTACTATTAAACATGTTCAGTTTGGTCTCCCGTTTACGCATGAATCGACCCAATTACAAACGAACAACTTGCAGATAGTTGAATTTTATTGTCAAAATCCATGCTGGGTTAAGAAAGAGCATCGTGCTCATTTCTGTTTGAATCGATACGTGGACAATCAAAATTTGGTGTGAATAGCAGCCAGGCGAATTGCAAGAAATGTCAGTGCATCCCGAAAAATGCACTGTTTGGTGACATCGAAGGTAGGAAGGTTACTGTGAATGGCGAGAGTTTTCGGGCGATGGTTACAAATCTTTTGTTTTTTTTTTCAAAAATGGCTGGTTTCAACACGACGGTGCCACATAACACTCGAAACAGTGCTCCAATTGAGAGGCGAGTTCAGTGAACAGTTGATGGATTTAAACTCAGTAGGGTCAACATCAAAGAGTATTGGCGCGTGGAAAAAGGTACAAGAGCTGTTCGATAGCTCTAAAGTTTTTGAGTTTCAAATGCAACCCTGCTGCCGTCAACTGCCATTTATTAATAGAGTGCTGTTAAATTTTGAGCAAGGTGCTTCATTTTTTTGCTCTTGACAGCAGACAACCTCGTCAATTTTAACCAATATTGATTAAAATGAATTTCGTGTAAGAAAGCATTACTGAAACTAAACAGACCTCTTACAATTAATGGGTGTGAAGTTAAAAATGTCGAAGGTAAAAATTAATTTCCTTTGATGTGGTAGTCCCGCTGCTGCAGTAGTCGAGATTTGGTGAATAGTATTTCACCCTTATAGTTAAAAATTATCCTATTTGGATTTGTATTGTAGATATATTGATACTTACTTAACAGCAACCACACTTTAGCTACTCCATGGGTGGTATACCAGTGCACACAAATTTGTATAAGTGCAGGAAATGCTAAACCTAACGCTGATAGACAAAGTGCGCCGAATAACGAAATAAATAGTTCCAAGTTTGGAATGGCTACAGCTAACAAAACTAAATAGAACATATGAAAGATTTAAAGCGTTTAGTGGCAAATATTCCTTTTTTGCAAGACTTACATGTCACCAACACTAACGAAGTACGTACAACATATTCCCAGAAGATTTTCTTACGTTGCGGGCCTAATTTTGCTGCCACATAATCGTTCCATGTAATATCGATGGCGACATAACAAGCCAAACCATGTGTAATGAAAATGGCAAAGGCCAACATGGCCTTAACGCATTGAGCCAAGCTGGTTAAAGAGAAGAAAATAATTGATTCCAATTGTTTTTCATTCACTGCAAACACTTACATATCTTTAGAAGGTAAATTTAGGGTAATTGATCCTTCAATATCATTACCGTAATTGAGAAAACCAAATAAGCCCATGCCCACGTAGAGGAAGACAATTAACACCATCGCAACATTTAGAACACCGCAAGTACCACCAAATTTCTTGGGCGTTTTCATTTCATTTTCCAATGGTAATATAACACCAATAGCTGAAAGAGCAGTGTTTGAATACAATTAATACACAGAAAAAAATTATTTAATTTTCGAGCAATTGGTCTCGAATTTAAATGAATTTTGGTTTTATTTAATGGCGTCGTGGTTATGATGTTATGAATACGGCAGGACTAGTTTCAGTTTTAAAAGTATCTAAGCTTGTTTTTAAGACCAATAATAGGCTGTAAATGATTAAGCACTCACCTTCTAAAGCAAACAGCACGGTACCAAAGAACAACGGAAATCCACTGGGTGTACCAAAAGCTTCTTTACCCTCCGTTGATACTGGCTCCCGAAATATATAATAGCAAATTATGCCAAATGATACCATCGTAATCCCATTGGCCAATGTTGAGAAAGGAGCCAAATATTTTAAGTTTCTTATCCAATTGATCAAAATTAATGGCAATAAAATAATGACCATGCACAATCGTACATCAACGGGTGTTTCAAGATAATAATCGACAACAGATTTTATGTTGGAAGAAACGAAAACAACATAAACGCAGCAGGTGCCCAATTGATAGATCAACAGAAATGTATTGACCACGTGACCAATGTAAGGAGCACATTTTTGAAATATCGTGGGACCTTCTCCCATAGCAACTTCAGCCACTTTGGGATAATTCATGCTGGGAGTCTGCCATCAAAAAGTTATGTTATGAATGAAAATTTTTATTTGTCGAGCTTAATAATTTTAATACTGAGATAAGAATTACTTTATTGTACTCTAAATTCATAAACAAAAATAGTTTGCAGACTGCAGATTTGAACTTGAGTCCAATAATCGAATTCTTATCACAAAGTTATTTTATTTTATTTTATTTAGTTTCACAGCATTTTCCGATTATTTTCTCACCTTTTTTCGGCGGCACAATTCATATTCGGCCTTAATCAGCTGATGTATACAGTAGGTGCAAATAAAACCGATAATAATAGTGCCAATGGTGCCCGTTACGTAGCCAGAATTTTTAAAAGCATTAGGCATGGCCAATATACCCGTTCCCAAAGAACCCTTTAGCAAATGAAAAAGTGTCTCAGAGTTCCTAAAATCAAGAAAACAAACATGAACTGTAATAATATTTATAAAATAATAAAGAAACAAAAGAAACTCACGTGGTGGGATGTTCCACTTCTCTGTGATCATACGGATTATAGTCATCTGCGTGATGTACAACATATTTATCACCTTTTTCGGTCAATTCTAATGAATACTTTTTTGGAGTTTTATCCGAAACATCGTTGACATATGCCGGATTACTCTGGCCATTTTTACTCATTATCGGTAATGTTAGTTAGATTCAATCAAAGTTCTTAAACAAAATATCACGTCAGCACTCTTTGATTTCACTACACATATGAAATATTCACCTCCTTTAACACATTCACCTGCAGAGCTGACAATATATAAAGGAGGAACAAATAAGCGTTTAAAGACAAATACAATTAAGAAAACTAAATTGTTGTACTTAAAATATCAAACATTAAATAATTAAAATAATTTTACTTAGTTTGCATTTTCTGCATTAGTTTCGTTTTTTTCCCCCAAAATAAAATTATAAATAAAAATTTTAAAATATATTTGTCTGTAAACTACCGCATCATCGCCGCGCCACATTCCTGGCCATTCATCGATTCTAGTGCATCAAACACTTTTGTCTTGTGCTTTCATAAACATTAACGAACTGAAAAAAAGACAAAACTACAAAATATTCGGACGTTGACGTCTTGTAGTATTTTCAAATCAAAAACGTACGAGGAAAAATTTCGACGTACTCGAAAACGTTTACACGTTCAGCTTAAAAAAAACACGTCGCCCGTTCGTCTATCGCTTCGTTTTACCAACCGTTCATTTGGCGCGCATTCCGCTTTCGATTGCATTTCTCTTATTTTATGCCCTGATTTAAATATGTCAATATCAATGTTGTTGGTGGCCAACGATCTCTACTGCAGCCACTGTTGCCAGAAAAGTAGAGTTTACCACACTGAAAACAGGAAATGCAGATATGAAATCATAGGAAATCTGATATTTAAAATTAAGCATTTTGCTATGTTCAGTACCTAGATGAAAACGGAAACAAATAAATTAAGGGTTCAGTCGCAAAGCTGCTCTGAGTCAGTCAACCTCAAGCGCCGTTGGCAATTGTTTTTTAAGTGCAACCAAAAAATGCAATTGTCCAAACCTGGAATCGAATTTTGAAGTTACTGCTTTTACCCTATTTTGAAAAAAAAATCGAGTTTTCATCAAATACCGAATTTTGGAGTTCTTAGGAAGCTTTCCTGACTAGGAACTACGTCTATATGTGTGTGTGTAAATATGTGAGCAGCTTATAATTTTTGAAACCAAACCAGTGGCATGTCAAATGGTTCTTTCAGATTTAGATTTCTTGTGAATTGGAACAAATTCGGGTGAAATATAGTGAACGAAAAAATCGAAAATATTTATTAGGGTTCAAGCTGACCCACTGGCGCTTTAACGAGTTCTACAAAATTTAGATTTCCAGCGAATTGTAACCGATTCGGACGGGTCGAACATACACGGACGGGTCGAAGATTGGTAACCGATCGGGTGGAGGATTCTATGACATGGGGCGTAACTTTCGTATATACTTCCGCCTGCCAGATCAAGCTGAGATTGCGGCTATTGCGGAAGGGTTAAGGTGGTTAAAGGAAATCGATAACAGACTACCGGTTCGTATATTCACGGATAGTAGGAAATTATGCGGTTCAATCTCGGTGCGTACTACAATGCAAGGAGGAGATTAACTCATACACGCATTGTGGAAGCATTGAGATAATATGGATTCCAGGACATCGAGGGATACCTGGAAATATCGAGGCAGATAGACTAACAAAGATGGGAGGATTGATGGCAAACATCACACTAGATAATCCAAAGCCATTTCAGGTTTTTAAGAACGAACTGAAACAATGGGCTATGGAATTGCATACAAGAGATTGGCAGCACTCTACCGTAGGTAGGGTGACTAGAATTCTCTGGGGAGACCCAGATGGTAACTGGACAAAGGAGTTCCTAACGTTGAGTAGGCCAGCACTACGAAGATTGGTTAATTTGATGACAGGACATACAGAGTTAAGGAATCACCTGGCACGAATGGGTATCGTTGACGATATAACATGCAGGGCCTGTCAGGAAGAGGACGAGACACTGGAGCACTATTTGTGCTACTGTCCGGCATTTAGTCAAATTAGAAGACAAACATTTAATCAGGAGATTCTACAGGAGATGGAATTTCTTAGGGGTTCTAATTGGAAAGACTTAAGAAAATACATTGAAGAAACTAGGTTCTTGTTGTAATCAAATTCAGAGGTTTCCATGATTTCAGTGGAGGCTCCCTATAATAAAGGGAACTCCTTATAATAGAGCACACAACAGTCCTATGAGGCCTAGGTGTAATCCTGAACGGATTGGGATAGCCCTTGCTTACGCCCCTCTTTTCAACCTAACCTAACCGATTCGGACCGGTAGATTTCGAGAAATCTTAAAAAAACGGAGGCAATTTTGTTGATCGATTCGGCAAACTAATCAGCTCTTCTCGGCATTCTAAAACCAAGTCGATCACCACTATTCGGGTCGAAATCGGTTAATGTGTTCGTGAGATATTGTGAAGGAAGGAATTTGAAAAATAATTTTTTTAAAAAAACTCTTCATCGTAACTCCAAGTTACGATGTGTTTAAAATTAGCGTGAAATTGCAGGATGGCCTTTTGTCTGCAAAAGTTCTGGCAACACTGATTGCTGCATTGGCAGTGAAAATTTACCCAATACCCTGCTAGCCTAGATAAATAAATATGCATGTACATACATCTGTATGTGTGTATGTTTGTAAACAAATATATATGTACAATTTAAAAAAAATTTCTTTTGATTTCTTTTATCTGTCTACTTGCTTCGGACGAGATATTATGTCAATGTTGTTGTTTAGCACGTGTGTAATTTATGTACGTGCTGTGGTACTCAAAATGTTTCCCCATGTAAATATTTACATGCCCGTAGTGGAAAAATTATTACAACTACTGAAATGAACCACTGCAAAATCTGAGCAAAAAGTAGTGAAAAGACGTATAATCTTTCTTTCTAAAATAGAAAATAGTTTCAATTGCCAAAGAAACAAAATTATGTTATTTAGTTACTTTAATTTTTAAGAAAAAGTTTTAATTTTTCAGCTCTGAAACTGTATTTTTGGCTTTTCTTATTTCTATGTGAACCGTTTGTAACTTTGAACGGCTTGATCGAATGGAATCAGTCTAGTATCGCTGCAAATAGTTCTGCCAAAGTTCGAAAAAAGTCTGGTCAATTATTATTTTCTCTTCTTTTATGGGACTCGAAAAACTTCATGAATAACCAGTAATCAAGTGGGAATCGGTTGATTCATGCAAAAGTTATAGCCGTTTGAAAATTAAACAAAACATGTTTATGAAACTATTATTCGACTTTTGAGCCATATTACGACAGCTTTGCGGTTAAAATTAGCGGGTAGCTACAGAGGGTTAACCGCTTTTCAATTTTTTTCTCAATATTTCCTAAGTTTATTCCCCCAAATTAAAATCCTCAAATACTCTCGAAAGTTACGTAGGCTCCCTAACGACTCGCTACGAAGATATCCCGAACAGCAATAGAGGCCAATGGAATGCTATAAAAAACATTTTCACAGACAGTGCAAAGCAACATCTTGGTCATCCTCAACCTAAGCATAAAGTATGGATCTCAGACGCTACCTGGCAACTTATTGAAGATAGAAGACAACTTAAAGGCTCCATTAACGTTGCCCGAACAAGAGCTTCTAAATTTATCCTTCAGGCACAGTATACCAGTCTAGACCGCCAGGTTAAACGAAGTGCGCGACGAGACAAGCGGGTTTGGGTGGAAAATATGGCCATAGAAGCACAGTCAGCTGCCGATACACTTCGAAGTAGAGATTTGTACAAAATTGCAAAGCAAATATCAGGGAACTACCGTTCAACCACATATCCCCTTAAAGATCCGTTGGGAGGAACTGCCGCGTCCGTGGAGCGGCAACTGGCAATATGGTCCGACTATTATGCCGGCATACTGTCAATTCCGCAACCCACAACAGTTTGGCAATGTCACTGTACTTCACATCAAATCAGATCCGACATAAATACAGTTTGCCCAGACGAAACTGAGATCGTCACTGCAATACGTGCACTGAAGAATGGCAAGGCACCAGGCGTAGACAACATTAACCCTGAACTGCTTAAGGCTGATCCGACTCTTAGCGCTAAAATAATCTACCCTATTATCAGAGACTTTTGGACATCACACTCTCTTCCTACTGAACTAAGTGAAGGAATGATAATAAAACTACCCAAGAAAGGAGACTTAACAGAGTGTAAAAATTGGCGGGGTATAACTCTTTTAACCATGATTAACAAGGTGTTAGCGAATATAATCCATGCTAGACTGGCATCATCAATTTCAGCAGATCTTCGAAATGAGCAAGCTGGTTTCAGACCACACCGATCTTGCACCGATCATATAAATAGTCTAAGGATCATAGTGGAACAGTCGGTGGAATGGAGATCTCCATTATACTTAATATTTATCGACTTCGCCAAAGCATTCGATACGATCCACCATCAGGCAATTTGGCACGCACTTCGTTGTAAGGGAGCTCCACCTGTGCTAATCGACTTAATCAAAGCTTTGTATGGCAACTCAACAAGTAGAGTACTGCATGAACGCACGTTAAGCAATCCGATTGGTATAAGCACTGGGGTACGACAGGGATGTATCCTATCTCCGCTGTTATTCAACATTGTATTGGATTCAATTATGCAGCAAGCAACCCGAATAAGAAGAGGCATTACATGGGGTATGAATGGTCGATTGGAAGACCTTGACTACGCTGATGATATTTGCCTGCTCGCACATAACTTTACAGACATGTCAGCCAAATTGGATCAGATACATCAGCTAGCATCTGGTGTCGGTCTTCACATTAACTTCGACAAAACTAAGGTTATACGTATCAATTCGTCTGATCTCTCCAAGTTCCGAGTAAACAACATAGAACTCGAGGACGTCCAATCGTTTTGCTACTTAGGAAGTATCATATCAACAACAGGCGGCTCACGTGATGATATTGCATATCGCATAAGGAAAGCAAAACAGTCTTTTGGTGCATTACAAAGAGTATGGAAGTCACCACAAATACATATAAAAACTAAGCTTCGCCTTTTTTCCTCTAATGTTCGCTCTATCCTGCTATATGGATGTGAGTCCTGGAACTCTACTGCAAGCGACATTCAATCCCTGCAAGTATTTGTTAATCGTTGCTTGCGAACAATTTTGCGAATATTTTGGCCGAACGTAGTGTCCAACAGAGACCTCTGGCAAAGAACAGGTGAAATACCAATTCGCATAGAAATTGCAAAGAGGAAATGGAGCTGGGTTGGTCATATTTTGAGAAGACCCCATGATGATATATCAAAGATGGCAATTGATTGGAACCCTCATGGCAGCAGAAGAAGAGGTAGACCAGCTAACACCTGGAGAAGGCAACTAGAATCCGAAATTAGCGAAACAAGAAGAACCTGGTCTGAGATCAGACAAATCGCACAGGACAGATCCCAATGGAAGAATTTCGTTACGGCCCTTTGTTCCAACTTGGAACCATAGGAATCAATATATATATATATTCCCCCAATGAATAATTTTTATATTCTAAACAAGAAATCACTTTATAGGCGATTATCATAATTCGGTTTCGTGTGTAGCGGGCAGTCTGGCATGAGTCTTAGAATGACTATTATAATCCTTTTATATATTATTGACAGTGATTTATAAATATTTCATGAATACTTAAATCTTTATTAAAAGAAACTGTTTTATTTGAGAATTACTTAATCGCTGGCACGTTAAATGATTTTTTGTATTTTCTTTAAATAAATTTTGCTTTGCATGAACAACAGTCCGCGAAATATCAATAGAGTTTAATTAAAAAAGATTTGATAAATCAAGTTAAATCGTTCTCGCCTCCTGAGAATATGTTCTAATTACGAATTGTCAACTAAATTTATGACAAAAACATAAATTTATGACAGTGAACAATCTAAATTCATTTTTCTACAAATTTTAATATAAATATTACAACGAGAAATTCCAGTGTTACTAGTATTTTATTTTGTTATGCCAAGAAATTCCAGTGTTACCATTGTTTTATTTTGTATGCCAAGTGTTGTTATTTCCTTACATTCATTTAAATTAGTATCATTTCAAAAAAAAAATTATTAAAAAATCAATTCCCCTTATTCTGTAACTCCTTGTCAACGTCACATCAAGACAATATCAAAATTAGAGCACTTCTATACTCATTCTCTTCAACAATTATCATTTTCTAACAAGCTCTTGCTATATTAGACGTCATAGGGAGTAGACAGAGACTGTCAGAAGTAGTTAATTGTCAGGTATGGGCACTACTACATTGAAAGTTTTGCATGTCTGGCATTGTATTGGTGTTTTATGCTCTTTTTTTGCTAGACTAAGCACAATTTCGATACTCTGCTCGCTCATCAATTTTGTATATGTACTCATCGTTCGCTCTTTTCGCATTTTCATTTTGCATTTGCCCATACTGGGGCCAAATTACCGCATTCGATATCGATCGAAATTTCAATACATTTTAAATACGAATTTCGATCGATATCGAGTGCCGTAATTTGCCGCCTGGTTAATTGTTGTTCACAAGGAGTGTGTAAGAGCCCTATTTGATATTAATATTGTCTTGGCGTGACGTTGACAAATAGTTAAAGAATAAGGGGGAATATTTAACACTAGCAGAACGTATTATTCTCGTGTACATATTTTTTGAGAACATGTTTGATTGTGGCTACACACTTGAATGGATTTGTCAAAAACAACATTTTAGTTCTCTTCACTGCTTTAGTGCTGAGAAAAATAATAATTATGTGCTATAATCGAAACAAAAGAGATCTTCACGTGTAGAAAAAATACTTATTCGATGCAGACCTCTATTACACGTACATACAATATTTTTACTTACGTATTTGGTCACCATTAAGAGATGTTAGTGTGCAGGAAATGGACCATTAGAATCAGTAGATACAAAGCGTACGACAGATTCACTGTGCTTTTTAGTATTGTTGCTAATTTTATTTGGTAATAAATTAAATAAAATTGTGTAAAAAACGACATTATCTGACCGCTCAAGCGCAACAAAGTCAAGTTCAATATCACTTCTTCAACACATTTTCACATATTTTAAAAAGAGGGTTGAAAACGTTTCACTATTGTTTACAAAACAAGGGAATCTGAATATGTATGTTGGCGCGTTTAACATTTTTATTTGAAATTAATCTAATTGAATATTATTAAATCAAGTCTCAGTTTCGTAATTTAATTTGTTTTCTTTTTTTTCAAAAATAAATACAGGAAAACCTAATTAACACCATAGAGAAGATACATATATAACTGCTTTCGTTTTCGTTAGTTTATAGCCGAATTCATAAACTTTTAGGAATTTCTCAACATATAAATTTATTATTACCAAATAATTAAATATATATTGCTAATTAATATTATAAACACATATGTAATCGAAATGAAATCATAAATCTCTATAGCCCCGGTTCATTATTAAATCGCTAATGTTTTCAGATTGTATTTTTGAATTTTTCTAGTTCATTAGCAGCGACATTTTTGCAGCTCATTATTTAATTTCAGCTTTTATATTTTAAATTATTATTTTATTTGACGCCAACACATCATCCAACAATTTTTCTACTTATTTTAAATTTGCTATTATTTAAATGACGATGTATTTGTTTAAGTTTTGACCAGCATAATTAAAATAGTGCTAAAATTTTCTTTCTGAGATTATTATAATGATAATAAATTTTCGCTAAAAACGTGATAGAACGCTGAAAAGCTTAAACAAATAAATTAAAATTTTAACACGACTTGTCGTGCTGAAACTGTCACAATTTTTATTTGTCATACATACGAATGCATACAACAGACACACAAACATACATACATGGCTAGAAATTTATTTAATGATTCCGGAAATTTCTTTTACATACAGATCATGGTATAATAAAACAAGGTACTGCCACTGTGAGCTACTAAATTTAAAATAATTTTCTGACAATTTTAAGGATTCTGACATTCCCATAAAAATTAAGTTACCATATTATTTTAAGTTACCCGTTTTTTTTTTCTTTTGATTTGAGTTGTTAAAATTTTTAATTGCATCGATGTCATAATTAACAATAATTAAAATCCGTTTGCCAATTAATTTATTATAAAAATCTTGTCGTGAACCTTGAATAAACATATTTTTTGTTAAATTGTCTTATTGATCAATGTAATGGTTTCAATGTTTTTGGTTCAATGCAAAGCAACACAATGACTTTTTATTTCTTGTGGAAATGCATAGGAACTGGGATTTTTTATAGTTTTCTATATTCTTTACATTTTATATATAGCTTTTATTAAATTATTTTAACAAAATATTGCAAAATGTTTATGTTCAAAACCTCAAAATGAAATTTTTCTCTCGGTCAATAAACAAAAACGATTCAGAATGAGATTTTGAGCGGGATATTCTATCAATGTTGTACGTTCAGTATGTTTAAATTTAAAATGAGGTAATACAATGAAATATGTTAAAAGAGAGGGGATAAAATAATAGTTAAATACCATGGTATAATATATTATAATGGTGGTTAAAGTCTACTGATGATTTGGTAAAGCACCAATGAAATGCATATAGACATTGCTTGACCACCAACAAATAAATTTCATTTAAAATACATATATATATATATATATATATATATATATATATATACATATATATATATATATATATATATATATATAGATATGTATATATATATATATATATATATATATATATATATATAGATATGTATTACAGATTTTATTTAAAAATTTCCAAATAATGAAAATTATTTTTTATAATGTGGCAACGTCATATTCAATATGATGTAGAAAAATAAACTTCAAAAATCCTTATTAAAATTTAATAAAAGCAAGTGGCACTACCTTGTATTTATATACCTTGATACAGATCACCCGCTATGAAGGTGGCATGTCATAAAATCAAGTGCCATAAAACGATGACTACTTGAAAGCGAATTCGTTTAGAATCCACGTCTTTCGATCATCATATATGTACATATATAAACCTTAGATATGTATGTGCTGTCCGCCAGACGTGGAAGTGTTTTCCGAGACCTGAAAACTGATTCCTGTGCAACTTTAGGTAAATTCTAGAGTGAAAGTGAGACATTAATGCAAATACAATGTGGTACAGGATATCGGTTCTACTGCTTATTTTAAGTGGCAAATATAGAAATATCGTACGTTTTTCGAATAGACCTGCTCAAAAAAACTCTGCAAATCAAGTTTATTCGGTTGCTAATTACATTCAATTACGCTAATTGCTCCAAAATTTTAAGTTCAGAAAGACAAAGTCAACATCAGTTTTAATTATCCCACTTATACAGCAGACAAGCAGTTTTCGAAATCCACCACACTTTCATCATCAGTACTTATGAAATATTTCTGAGGGTTAGGAACATTAGTTATGGGAGGGAGGAAAGACGGAGTTATGCAAAACCTCTGTAGGAAGTTTACTCGCTTAAAGAGTTCTCTCTATTATGCCTACTCTCTCGATCTTTTTTTCTAATCTTCCTAGTCCTTGCGCTATGTAGTTGTGATCCCCTGAGAGCTGCATCTGAGAGTGCGCGTGAGTATCCATCAACTCGTCATCGTTGTCAAGAATTGAACATTTTACGCACCAGTTTACGTTGAATTGTGCAAAAAGATCTCGGTAAGACGCCTTACAAATTTCAATTCGTTCAAGAGTTGAAGCCGCATGGCCATCCATCTCTAATCGGAACAATTGTTTCTCGCAACAACAAAATGAATCTGGCAAAACGGTGTGAAACGTTTCTGTTTTATTTTTAAATTTAAACTTTGAAATGCCCCATATATATCGCTTATGACGACGATGTTGGAGGGATGTGAATAGCGGGTGGCTATAATTATTTCAGTTAAAAAAGTTGAGTCAACAAGTGTTTTTAAAACGTGCATTAATATCATTGAAATGGAACAAATAACTTGACAAAATATAAAATTCTTTCACAGTATCAATATCAATTTAATTTCTAAGCTCTTTCAAATAGATTACGGTCAGAACAAAACAGATTTATTTATTATTCATAATATTTATGATCCAACGGTTTTAAACAGATGAAACCTTTAGCGAAACAACATGAAACACTGAAGCATTTTTGTGAAAAGATGGTCAAGGAATCTTTTTTTTTCTGGGTCAACGACATTTTTTCTTTAAAGCCGCACCAGATGAGCTAAAGATCCGCGATCGCTCTTTGTTTTAAAAAATACAACAAAAC
Organism: Linnaemya tessellans; assembly: GCA_951800035.1. Lineage (NCBI taxonomy): Eukaryota > Metazoa > Arthropoda > Insecta > Diptera > Tachinidae > Linnaemya > Linnaemya tessellans. The sequence goes on from OX637535.1 coordinate 117,176,598, forward strand.
TTTGAAAAGTCCTACAATTCATATCAACTCAACACAAACCATGTAGTCTTGGCTAACTATTCACGAAATAGCCCACAGTGCAACGCAGTTATCCATATGAGAAAAAAGTCAATAATAAACTTAAGGAAAAAAAAAACATTTGCCAGTCTCGAGACTTTATTAAAAAAACACCGATTTGCTAAAGATCAATGTTCTTGTTCAATGACCTTGTTAGCTAAATAACGTTATACGTGTATTTGAAACTCTATACACTTTTAATTCAACTTCAATGCTCAATCATATTTGAAATTACTTAGTGGGTATTTAGGTATTCGCATAATTAATGTTAAGCGATTCAAATTTATTGAATTGTCATGCATATTTTGACTCGTTAACTGTAGATATGTAAAATTTTGTTGTTCTCCTTGAATAATTATTTTATTAATAAATTGCATTTTAAGCCTAAATTGAGGTAATAAATTATAAGAAATAATTTGAAAACAAAAATCTAAGCCAATCTAGTTAAATCCATTTCCTCTTTAACCGGTCCAATGAAATTAAAATTTTTTATTTTAACTTAGAATCATGTTTGTATGACTTGCCATCATCTCTGAAACAGGATGGCAACAACTAACACAACCATGCACTAGCGCTGATTACAAGAATTCGACTCAGTATTCATGACTGAGCGCGATCTCAGGACCCTTCGCTTCATAGTCTCGTGTTAACTAAGTCGGCCAACAGCACCTTTAAACAACGATTGCAAAAATAATGTAAATAAATCTATATTTTTGAAACTACTGAGGAGCTTTTTATACTCTTTACAAAAAAGTGAAAGGGGGCATTGGAAAAGTTTCAAAACAAACAGTTCGCAAAAAATGTTCTTTTTTGTATGTACTCGTACTCTATTTGGCCATTCTCTTTAGCTTTGTTGTCAAAGGGAATTTCTATCCTATAGTTTACACATACTATAAAACGGAAGGTGAGTTTGTTGATTTGTTTGTATCATATAGATGAACAGATTTTAGTGGTTACCTGCTTCGCGGCCCAACCCCACTGTGGTCTTAGCACCGGGTGGATACAATGTACCAATTTGAAACCATGTATTTGGACATGGCCTCCCGCTTGGTTAGGAGCGGAGCCAACCTAAAACTCCTGCCGATCTTAGGGTCACTTCGTCTGGTCGCAGTGTAACTCCACACTGCGTGAGCTCTCCCCGCGATTTGGGTCTTAACCACAGCCACCACGATGCTCCCCGAAGGGGTACAACCAATGCCAGGCAGAAACCGAGGTTTCTGGGGCTCCTGACACCCGTGGTACCACAAACAAGTCTCCGGTCAGACCTCGTAGCCGCGAGTACTACCAGCTGAACCCCAAATGGTTCGGGACTGGTGACCTTTTTTCGAACCACGTCACTAAAGCTTCGCACCAAAAATTGATGATCGTATGACTTTGTCATTTGAAGACCTACTTTCAAAATTCTTTTTTATTAAAAATTTTCTTTGATTCAATAAAATCTTATTTAAAAATATTAAAAAAAAAAATTAAAACAAAAATTTTATGGTTATAAAAATTAAATTAAATGTTAGTTTATATCAATTCAAAGAATAAATAACACTAAATAAAACAAACATTTTGGCTCAAACCCAATTAATAAATCGCATTGATTTAGTCATGGATTTTTGCATAAAACGAATAAATGACCCAAGTCTGACCACAATTTGTCTCTAAATTGTTTGGTGTAATGTGTCGTTTCTAATTACAAGAAATAAAATAGTGCTTTTTTATATAATTTTATTGTTTGCCAACGGCAGATTAATTGTATGAAGGTGGAAAAACAAAATAGATTTATATCGAATAAAATTTGTTTGTTGTGTTTTCTTGAATTTCAAAACCTATGGTTTTACTTGTGTAATTCTCAATTAATTTTTGGGAGTTTATGTATAAGCTAAGAGGTTTTGTTATTTTGGAATTAGGTTAAAGTCTACTGATGATTTGGTGTAAGAGCCAATGAAATGCAGGCATATAGACATACTTGACCACATAACAAACAAAAAGCACTAATTTAATTGAGACAATATGTCGAATAAACGATTTTAAGAAATAAAATATTTAAATGTTGAATTTTTTTTAGCCAAGAGTATAAATTTCAGTGTATGAATATTTCGTCAGCTAATCAGGGCTAAAGTATTCAATGTTAATAAAACAATTTATTACATATTTTACCCGATGTTTCGTAAATTTGTTGTTGATTTCTTCAGGGGCTCTCGCAATGTTACATTAAATACATATTTAAAATTAGGTTTAATGTCAGTGCGTACATATAAATCACTGACGTATTTCAAGCATGGAAAGTTATTATTTATTTTCCGTGCTTGAAATACATCAGTGATTTCCATAATTTCTATGTATGTATACACTGATATTAAACCCAATTTCAAATATGTAAACTGTAAAGTTACGAAAGAGCCTGAAGTAGTCCACAAACAGTTTAAATTTTTTTTGTTGACACTGTATACGTTAGACCTGCCTGATTGGCTTAAAAAATATTCATAAATACAATAAAATATTTTATAGTGAGTTGGAATGCATTCGTTTTAGAAATTTGTGTTTTATATCTTTTTAACATGTGATTGAATGAGGAGCATTAAAACAGAAATTCTGTTATTAATTATAATCTGGTAGATAATTTCATGCATTAATAATACGTTTCTTAAACCGTTCTTGGGCTTTTTGACTTCCCGCTATGAAAATTGGAAATTAAAAAAAAAAAAAAGATTGATGATATTAGTTTTAGTTCGTTTTGAAAAAATCGGGTTTCACCAGATCTCAATGTTTTCTATGCCTGTATGTTTGTGTGTGTGTGTGTGTGTAAGTATGTGGCCCGTTTAAAACTTTTCAACGGCTGTACCAAATCCAACCAAACTAGTCGCTTCTTCAAACTTCAATATATTTCCTGTCAATTGGAATTGTTTTTTCAAATGTGGTTTATTTTAAATAACTTTTAAACAGATTTATCGATCGACTTTACAAACTAATCAGCTCTTGACATTCAAAAACGTCATCGATCGCTATTAACCGAGTCAAACAGTCGACTCCGCTTTACTAGAAATAACCAAAACCCAATTTTTTCAGTTATCCGATTTTTTCTTTAAAACGTAGTTCGGATTACTGAAATTTGTTACAGTTAAGCGTACTGCTTAAAATCAGTAAAACAATTCTTTTTATATGAAATGTCTAGCCACTTGCATTGACAATATAATAGAAAAATACAATAAAGTACGTAAGAGCGAAAAGGACAAATACATTGTGACATTTAATTTTTAACGGACAAAACATGCACTATTTTTTCAGCCTTAAGTTATGCAATCGATTTCTACTAAATAAATTTGACGTTGCTTATTTTTTCACTAAAGCGAAGTAAGTTTCATAAAAAACGTAGTTGTGGGCTTGCTTTTGGTTTTCAGTAATACGATATTATCAGTAAAGCGATGTTTCGCTAAAGCGAAGTGAATAAGACTAGCTGCGTTTAAAACCAGTGCGGGGATTTGTATTGCTTTCAGTAATTCGATTTGTTTTAGTAAAGCGTGTTGCGCTAAAGCGGATTTGACTGTAATGAGTTCGTGAGACTTCTAGAAAGTAATTTTTTAAAAAAACTCCGAAATTACCGTTTTTTACGTGGGAATGGCTGATCCATTCAAAATTTATAGCAGCGTTTTTCAGCGGTTAAAAGTAGCGGGAAGTTGCAGGGATGGTCTTTAGGGTCCACCGATTTCCATATTTTTTTTAATAATTCTTGAGTTTTATACGTTGCGTTGACTGCAAGAAAGTCAAAACAATTGTGCTAACTATTGCTAAATATTTTTAAAATTTTGTTAAGGAAACAAGAAGGTTTTATGCAGAGTTGGCCAAATTGTTCGCTTAAAAGTTTATAAATAATTTATATATTTGGGAATTCTTGTTTAAGAATTTAGTTTTTAATTTTAATGGATGAATGAATCTTTTTTCGCCAAATATTTCCAAAATTCAAAGTGATCTTAGAGGGGTGTTAATTTATTTTAATTAATCTTTGAGTATCTGAATTAGAATTGGCCAAATTAAAATTAAAAACTCATGACATTTTTTTATTCGAATCAATGAACCATTTCCAATTTTCATGCGAGTGAAAGTGGATTTTTATATAGGCCGGTAATGCTTCATACAAAATTCAACATGATATTCATGGTATCAACTGCTCTTACGTTCGGAAATTTCCATGTGAAATTTATTTTATGGCAAGGCTGGACACATGGAATGTTATAGAATATATGAGAACATGCCGAACAAAACTAGACATGTCCCGAGTAACTGATACACATCTATGAAGTTTCGGAACATCTTCATTCGAAACCAGTCCGTGAAAATAAAGAAAAATCCTTGCTAGTCTGTATCTAGATGGTCCAGTTATTTGTCTGTCCCGTAGAAAACAGTTAAGAAGACATGTCTGGTTTTGTTCGCCAGCTTCTCATATTTAATAAGAAATTTTTATATTTTCTTAAATTATTCAAATAAGAATTATTAGAAAAATAAATATAAATAAAGTGGATACAAGATGCCAAAATAGTTTGCAATTTTTTTTAATTGCATAATCATCATATATGCAATAATTTTAGCAAATTTTAAAGACATTAAAATCATTAACTTGACAAGAAGCTAACTATTGTTTTTATTCCTAATAAAGTAAAATTATGCAATGCCTTCGTGTCTCATAACTTTTATTTGTTTTAATTTAAGTTTTAATTGAAAGGCTGGTGTTTTGCTCCATATTTTTCTGTTTATAAATAGAAATATATGTGTGTCACATAAGGTCTGTTCGAGTGTTTTTCCAGTAGACTACATAAATACTGAGAAATATCAAAAAAAAATTACTATCAATACAAACGTTTACATAAAAAAGAATGCGAAAGGAGGAAATTTTAAAACCTGGTCAAGTAATAATTGTATTGCTACAAAATTGTATGTACAATTCTAGCAAAATGAAGAAAATAAATTGAAATTTGTGACAAGAAATTGAAAAGTTTAGTGCAATAGCATTGAAAAGAAAGAATATTACACATAAACTGTTCACCAGAAACATTTTTAGAGATTGAAAATTGTAACTTTTTTCCCTAATAAATCTATGGAATTCGGCACTTAAAATACAATTAACCCATATCGTCCCAGAGATTTTTTTCGAATAAGTTTATAAAACTTCGTAGTTAAATAATAATTTGGGTCCAGAAAATACGAATCAGATGTCCGAATTTTTTTTTTAAATTTTCATTAAAAATTTTTTTCAAAATTTTCATTAAAAATTTTTTTTAAAATTTTCATTAAAAAAGATATGTTCTTAGTCTTTCCTAAATAGAAAAAAAAATTAAAATGCTTGAAATTTACTGTTCGAAAAATCGAACACTGGGATGAAACTAAAGTTACTATTATTTTTTAAAATTATAACTATTTTTGTTGTTTTAAAAGTTTCAACACAAATTTTCCTGTTTTCATCTAATAGCAAAATTTTACTAGCAAAATTTTGTCCAATAAAAATTTACATTTACTCAGTGAAGGATCTGTCACTTTACACTCTCAGCACGCCATCTTTTTTAGTGGATAAAGTGGACGCGACATAATCCTTTAAAAATGAGTAAAATCTCTTATGTTCTCGAACGCAGCTATCACTAGAGAAATTAAAACACATTTTAAACTTAAGATTTAAAGGTTGAGTGCCAAGTGTTGTTTTAGATAATTATTAAATATTTAAAAGCACACACAAATAAAGCAAATACATGATAATAAAAACTAAATTAATATTCATGACACAAACCAAGAATAAGCGTGTTTGACAAAATGTTATTTTTAGTATTCATTTGTTGAATACAACCGGCGCTTAAAAACATTTGTCACTCTCAGTAATTAAGCGTCTTCTTACTCATTAAAATAATTTATATTTATAAGATCGCTTTTGACAATTCTAGTTTAAGCAAATGTTTTGAAATGTAAATTGAAATGATAAATTTTGTATTCTTTTTGTTAATAATATTTTTCTTCCACCGTTCTTGAGTTTTTTAAATTATTCTTGAATTTAATACGTTGCGTTGATTGTAAGAAAGTCAAAATAATTATGCCAACTATTGAAAACTATTTGGAAAATTGTGTTAAGGCAACAAGATGGATTTCATACAGAGTTGGTAAACTGTTCGCTTAAAAGTTTATAACTAAATTTATATATTTTGGGAATTGTTATTTAACACTTCAATTTTTAATTTTAATTAAGGAGCCTCCACTTATTCTGAGAAATTTTGCATAAAGGTTCCCTCAGGATCCGCATTTGCCTCAGTGAAATGCGCATAGAAGACCTCTTGAATTTTCCAAATTTTTTTTTCTTGGACCAGCATTCAGGGAATGACTGACCCCTACATATGCGATGCATTGTGCCAGAACTAGGAAAGTTGGTTATGGGAAGGAGGATAGAGGGAGTAGTGTTTGTGGATGTTCGATTTGAACCTCGCCAAGTTAAGACTGGCAGGAAAGACCTCTGCTGGAAGTTTGTTTCACATACGAACCGTTCGGCCAAAGAACAAATTCTCTCTGTAATGCGTGGTGCGGTTCACTGGCAATGCAACCACAAAAGGATGCGCCCTATGTGAAGGGCGGGTAGCTCGAAAAAATAAACGGTTTGCAGGCACAAGCTCCCTTATTTCACCACAACACATTCCGTTGTAGTATCGGTAGAACCGTGAAACACACCCCACGTTGCGTCGATACTCCAGTGAGTCAATAGAGTTGGCTACCCTACAGTCACCGATGAGCTTCTTCGCTCTTTCTTCTATGCGGTCGAGCAACTTCAAAATAGACTTTGAAGCACTGGCCCATACATGAGAGTTGTTTTCCATTTTAGGTCGGATCCACGTACATCCGACCTAAAATAGTGAGAAAATCAGTTGGGGTGAAGTATGTCTTACACCGTCTTAAAAAGCCGAGGCACTTGAATGCTTCTTTTGAGATATGAAAAATGTAATCAGTCCATCGAACTTCGCACTGTATTTTCATACACAGAACATCAAGAGCTTCTGATTCCCCAATACCTCTACCATCCATATAGACGGACGGCGCAGAACCTTCTACCAGCCGCCTATGCGTAAGCACGCAGCACAACTAAAAGTTCATATTAAGATAATCATTGGAATTTAATAGAAATTCTTAAAAAAAAAATAATTTGCGGATTGCAGATTTGAACTTGAGTCCTAAATAAAAAAATCCTATCTTGATAATGAAATTTATAACTTCGAAAAATAAAACTTTATTTACATTCATGTTTATTAAAAATTCATTACATATTTCTTATCAGAATCAACGAGCCATTTCAAAACTTTATGCGAGTGAAAGTGGATCGATCGTTAGTTAAATAGTTTAGTATCGATACAAGCCTCACGTATAAGCCGGTGATGTCTCATATTCGGCCGTTTACAGGAAAGGGCGAAGTAACTTGTTGGAGATAGTGGGATAGTCAGCCCTATTTACTCACTTGAGCATCTTCGCAATGTATTTTATCGTTCGGGATCTCCTCTTTCCCGAAACACGCTCTTTTCTCCACTCAAACAAGCACTCTTCTTTGAGATCACACACATTTATTACCGATTTACCAATGGATCGCAGTACGTGTTAAAGAGAAAACTCATTATTTGTCAAAACTTTCCTTATGTGAAATAATTTCCCTGCAGAGGGGTTTCCTTTCATTTTCAACGTGTCAAAGATTCAAATCGAATGTACGTAGACTTCCCTTACCCTCCTTCTCGCTCCACTAGGGACTACTGAAAATCCTAATAAAATAATCAAAACAATTTAAATGATATCGAAATTTTCTAAATATCCGCCTCATTTCGCTGTTGAAATGACGCTGCTTCCATTCTGTTCGATAGTTTCAACAAAGAATAAACTTTAACGCTTCCTATACAAGCGAGCGCTACCGTGCGATGATTACAAAAATGTTTATAACTTCTTTGGTTTGCCCAAGATGAAAAAACTCATATGTGCTTTAAACAAGACGGTGCGACATGCACACAGCATGCAAAGCAATGGCCCACTAGAGAGGCGAGCTCAGTAAACAGTTTATTTCACGTTTGGAACTAGTGGATTAGCCCCCTAGATCGTGGCATTTAGCCCCTTTATACTATTTTTGTGCGGCTTTTTTAACGCTTATGTCTAAAGGGACAAGAAGCACGCAACTGTTGTCGCACTTGATGCCAATATTCAAGAATTTATTCGTGAGATACCCGTCCGATATGTTGGAGAGAATATGACAAAATTATATTTTGTCTAATTTTTATTCGATATTTCGATAACATCTTCAGGAAATAAAAATTATTTTTTTCGGTAGGTATGTAAATATAAAGACTTTTCGGTGTTCCAACTCTGGAGCAAGCAACCGTTCGAAAAACATGAATTTTTTTTAATTAAAATCAGCAACACTTAGGGACTGGCCTTCAGCCGTGTTGAGGGTTATGGCGAAAGCAAGACGTACTGGAAACCGTAATCACTCCAAATTGTTACTCTTCGGTTGAAATCAATGGAATTCGTGGTGCCTTCTAAATATTAAATTCGGCAATCAGTTTTTTCGCAGCAAAACTTGTCCCATTGCACAATTTCGGTGAATCTAAGTTGCGAAGGAAGGTGAACCAACTTTTAAAGTCAAAACCCGTGGTGGCATTCCAGATGCTTCCGAAGAGTTAAGAAACTCTATTGGGCAATTGATAGCCGGTAGTAATTTATTTACGAGTATCGGTTGTGGGTAACAATGAAAGTCGATTTAAAAAGAATTTTATTTTGTTGCTGGTGTAGCGGTATTTTTTAACACTGAGACACCTGACAACTGTGGATAAATAGTATTTGCTGTGATTTTGACAGATTAGAAACATATTTCTTTTTTTTTTCAAAATTCATTAAGAACTTTACTGCTAATATTTCAGAGCCGATATCTATTTAAAAATTAAAATTTTAAATTATTTTAAAAAATCATTTATTAAGCAAAAAAAAATTTTTGACCAATTTTTTTGGAAAGGGGTACCTCTTTGCTAAAAATCAATTTTTTGGTTGAAACTCAATTTTACCCAATCTTGCCCAAAAGGCGTTTATTTCTAATAACTAAGTATTGAAAGGAGTTTCAAATGCGAAGAAGCTTCCGAAAAAGCTTACGTCGCAAGCATTTAAGAAATCATTCAAAATCTGTTATGAAATTTAAATTTAAATTTTAAAGAATTTTTTAAGGGAAAATTTGGAAATCGACTTAGTGATTGGACCGAATGTGCCTCATAAATAAGTAATTTAAACGATTCTCCCCTTGTTGCTTTCCTAATGAAACCGGTTTGAAGTATATCAGTTGTACGAGAAAATATTTTATATTCACTTTTCCTTTTCAAATATTTAAAACTTTTTAAAAACAGCAATTAAACACAAAACAAACAAATTATTAAATATCATTATGTTATTACATTTTCAAATTCAAAGAAATGTTGATCTCTTAACTTAAACGTTTATTTCCTTTTCCGTTGATTTTACCTTTAATCCCGAAACTTTGTTACTTTGCATGTAATTAAGAACATTTTTGCTTTAAATATTTTTCGACTAGAAACAATTAATAGAGACCATAAAAATAAGAATAATAAAAAGTTACCTACTACAATTTTGTTATAGTTGTTTAACGCTTTTATGTTGTTTGCGTTGACTGCAACTTTGTTTTAAGACTAGATCAAGCCAGTTTTAACCAAAATCGTGAGTTTCTTTAATGTCTTTTGTATTTTCTAGCTGTTGTAGTTTCTTTTTTCCACAATTAATGTCAAAATAATTTCTTGTAATTTTTTCTTCTTTTTATCTTGTAATTTATATGAGATTTCCAAGCAATCTTGCTACGAGTATTGGGCCTTAAGCTTTTATTAATTGTGAGGACTGAAGTTTTATGATGTTTATTGATCGAGCATTAACAAGTTGATTATTTATTTTGACTTTTAACAACTTTTATTTTTTCCATCCCATCTATCAATCACTTTTTCTTAAATACTTGTATCTTTTCAACTTTTGAATTTAATTTACTTTTAAACTTCTTTTTTTTTTCTTTTTTGTACCACTATTTATTTTAACGAAACACACGTTTTTCAATTTCTGAGCTGTAGTTTTATTTGAAAAAAATGTGTATTCTGTAAAGTTTGAAATGCACGTATTGACCGTGCGTTAACGACTAAATCTCTATACAGTATGCGCCATCAGTTTTAAGCTCTGAATGAATCTTGCAAAAGTAAATAATAACAATAGCAACAGAAACAACAACAGCAACAACATTTTTTAAAACACTGTAGTTAGTATGATGCTTACTTACTTGCTTATTGAACGTATGTACGAGCAGTTACTTGTTGTTGTTGTTAGTTTGGAGCGACATTAACATCAGTCAAACGGTAGTTGCTCAGCACTCATCAAACAACAGCTGTACAAATCAATTTCTGTTTTTGGCTGAATAGAGTTAAGAGCTTAATTCCAATTTCCCACCACCAACATAATGGGAGGTATACTGAGTTCTTCTTTTTGTTAGACATCCAAAGAATTATGCGTTACGTAGGACACACTCGTACGTCAACATTTTAAATTTGAAGGAACGTATTATTTTAAAATGATTGCATAATGTACACTCATTTTAAAATAATAATATATTCGTCTTTCTATGATTCATTAAGTTATTCATTTAATAAATCATTTCATTTAAGAACACGACTAACTATAGCAGTGACCAGAGGGATGCCAATTTGAAAATTTTTGCCTTCAGATATAAACAAATCCACATCTTTGTTAGGTTGTATGACCAAGTTATTATCTTTTGACTTTGAAGCTTCTAATCTACTAATTCCTCCTCATATATACTTTTATCAATCCCGTTTTATTCCACTGAATTGTTAAAATCAACACTTTTTATGCAACGAAATATAAGTAACTTTATTTCAATTTTTATTAGAAGAAAGTCCAAATTGTTATCAAAACGGAATTTTTACTTGGATTTTTAAAAAGTGTGCTATTGTTGAGTACACAGTTCTTTTTATTGTAGTTTTTTTTTACTTTATTTAATTTTTTTTGTTAAGCGAATCTGAACAAATATTTATTTAAATCACAATTGATGGCTAAAATCTCGTTTAACACGAAAGTCAAGGTTGGAAACCGAAATGAATAACGGTATCGGTAATGAAAAATCTATTTTTATTAAATTATTTCGAAAAGAGAGACTTAAAAAATATATAAATAAAAATAAATAAAAAAAATATGGAAAACGATCGACTTCCCTCTAATTTTAGCCGCCAAAAATTATATTATTTTAATTTTAAAACTGCTATAAATTTCAAATGGATCACCCGATTCTCACGTGGTAAGCGGTTATTGATGTACCTATAAAGGAATCGAAAACACTAATTGCTCACACATTTGATTTCAGAGTGTTTTCACAAATTTAATTTTTTTTCATTCATTCAATCGTAAGAGCCGTTTAAGAGTTATTCTAAAAACACACTTTTGAAAAAAAATTCGTTTCAGTTTTTTTTATATTTTGCGAAATCTACTGGGCCGCCATTTAAAAGTTATTCTAAAAAACACTATAAATTTTTTGATATTTTCGAAAATACGCCGGTCCGAACCGGTTCCAATACACAGGAAATCTAGGTTCGAAGGAACCCTTTGAAACGCGACAGGATTGGTTGGATTCCGTTCAGCCGTTCAAAGCTATAAGCGGTTACATACTTACACACACACACGCATATACAGACGTACTGACACCCTCTCAGCAGCAGTTGGGAAAGCCCAAGGAACTCAAAACGTAGAAATCTGGTGAAAATCCGATTATTTTTAAACGGGGTAAAACCATTAACTTCCCGATTTTTTGAAAGTTTTCAATTTTCTTAGCGGCAAGTTGAAAAGCGCTGCATAAGAAAGTCAATGGAGAGCAAAAATGCTCTTATGAAATTCAAAGTTAATTGACGTGCATCGATATAGAAACAAACGGTATTGTGGATAAAGATATTTTCTAACAGAAAAGGTTTCGGTATCGTCAATGTTACCGTTTCATTTTAATGGTATTAGAATCCTAGAAAAAACCCGGTATTCGGGATTTCCCATTTGGTATCCCTTGTAGTCACATATAAAATTGTACTGCATTTCTCTCGTCATGTGTGTAAATTTATATCTTGATGTCGGATGCTTTTATTAAAAACTCCCAACTTTCCCATAGAACAGTAGACAGTTCCATCGGAGTTTCGCCTTCTAGTTTCAGGAGAGGTCTCAGTTGCCTTTGCACAAGGTTTTTATCACCTACATGGTATTCAATTACTCTCTCCTTTATTTTTGAGCAAAATAAATGTTATAATCATTGCGCGCCATTCGCAGTAATGTTCCTGCCTTCATCGTCTTTGAAAAAGTATGCTAACGGCCCCAAAATGAGCACGTACAAAAATTTTCGTGGTTAAATTGTAAACCAAACTTATCATGTTTAACAGTAACATATTACACGAAAACAGCTGAGCTGCCAGTGTTGTCAAGAAGGAGTTGCTAAAATATCATTATACATGAGAGGAATATAAACAGACTTTTTTTCTCCATTTTAACAATTTAAAGAGTAGGGTTTCTTTAGTTTTGCCTTAACCGATTGTTATTTTACACTTTAGTTCGTAAATAAAATTATAAATGAATTATTGCTGCACTCGTGGTTTACCGTCATTTGCTGCTCTCTTAAATTATGAGATTTATTTTTATTTTATTTTTTATTTTATTTTTTTTTTTTTTTTTGTTTTGATTAGTTGTTTCGTTTGAGTTGACAAGCCTCAATTTAGAATTTCGTTGATGAAAGAAACAAAATATCACATACAATGGATTTACAGTGATTTAATTTTGTTTGTTGGCTGGCTGGCTGGTTGGCACTTTTTTTTTAGTTTTACAAATTGTGTATTATACGACAAGTACAATGTTGTGTGTTACACTTAAAAAAGTTTCAGTGTGTGGCGACGTGATCATTGCTTCCAAAGTGTAACTAATTTTGAAGCTTGTGAAATTATTCTTACGATATATTTAGGTATCTTGAGAAAATGAAATTCACATTTTCAATTAAATGAAATCTTGTTTATACACGTGGTGTAAGTGTACCTATATAAGATTTTTCTGGAATTAATATTAAATTCTTCTGGTTTCTTGACCTGTTTTTAATTATTATTATATTCTGATATTTTTAAACTTAAGGTCTCTTTATTTTAATTTAATTTTTAATTTCAATATTTCGTCACTGCTTTGTGTGACTTCTTCAGGAAATTAAAAATATAATAATAATTAATTTCCTGAAGAAGTCACACAAAGGAGTGACGAAATATTGAAAGTAAAAATTAAATTAAAATAAAGAGACCTTAAGCTTAAAAATATCAGAATATAATAGACTTAATATTGGAGGACCAATGAATGCAGGGCTAGCATTTCCAGTACAAAAACTAAATTTTTTTTTTAATACATGCATAGAACTAATTCAAAATATCCACTTTAATTTCACTTGGCAAGACGTTTAGAATTGCTTCTACTATAATACATGAATAATATAAATGTTAAAGGCCTAACAGCTGAAAGTCGCTTGCCGCTCACATTGGCCCTGTACCATAATAAATTGTTTTTCAATTTCTAAATAATTGTCTTTTGAATGTCTCTTTTTGCTCTAAGTGTAATCAATCTCAAGTTTCACATGGCAAATATCATTTACGCTGATGTGTTTTTAAGCTCAAAGATAATCACACTAAAAATCACATAATTATACACATACAACAAAAATATGTATCTATAATATATACATTAAAAGATATTAACATAAATAAAAAATTGGAAAAGATTGTGGCGTGGAGACAATTTTATTATATAATTTAATAATTTTGGTGATTTTCTTCGTTGCTGCTAATTTTTGTGTTACTTTATTTGAATATTTGGTCACTTAATTGGAATCAATGCCAATTCTGAAAACAATTTATGACTGTAATTAGAGTAGGTGACAGTAAACATAGATGATTGGTCCGAAGTAACAAAAAAAGATATTCACCCCTATCGTGAATAACCAGGGGAATTTTTGTTCACATGAAATTTTTATTCCACTCGAAGGGAAAAATGGTATCGTGAATCTCCCGTGAGAAATTATTCCCACTATCAGTTCTCAGTGAATGCAAAAAAAGAGAAGAAGCCGAAAACAACATGAAAAATCAAAGAATTTGTGTTGAAAATTTTAAAAAAAGTATGGCTAAATATTTAACAGTCAAATAATTTGGATACATTTTGAAAACCAGACAAAACAAATTAAAAATATTCCTAATCTTTAGAATTGGAGCAATAAGTTTTTCAAAGACGCAGGGAATTGATTTGTTGCAAAAAATATGTTTGGGTTTTACTAACGGGTCTTGCCACTAAAATAAAATTTGCAAACTCTAATATTCGAATTATAATAGAAAATACTTAAATTTTCTACTCCATTGCCCACCAAAAACTAAGTGAATAAATTAAAGGGAAAAGTGAAAAACTCGCGGGAAAAAATCATTCACGATCAGGGGAATTTAATTTTAGCGTGAAATCATTCACGGGAAATTTTTTCATGATTACAATCTTAGAGAAAAGGGGCAAATTTCCAGGGAAAATTTATTCATGATAGGGCTGATTATAAATTAAAACAAGTAAGAACGTTATACTCGGCCGGGTCGAATCTCAAATACCCTCCAAATATTTAGTAAATAAAAACTATAGTTTTAAAAACTGTAGCCCTATTCACAATCTTGTGCAAACGGTCGTGCATCATTGCATTTGCAAAATAATTGTACTCTACACCAACAAAATACTTTGAAAATGCTCTCAAATACTCTCTCAATTTGCAAATGCTATAATGCAAGACCATTTGCACAGGATTGTGAATTGGGCTGATATTTTTAAAAATTATTACAATACGGTCGTTTCCAATGTGTTGGGAGGAGCATGGCTGAGACACCTTTCCATCAACATAAAAGCAATTTACGTATTAATATTTTATATGAAGGCGCCAAAAGGGACGGACTGAGATAGGCCAAAAATATTTAATCTGCTGGGTCAGAGTTCTTTTCAGACATTTCTGTGCCCAATTTTAAAACTTTATGCAGGATCACTCGGGGTCAAAACGTGGAGGAGACATCCAGCTGATTAAGTGTAGGAAAAAAAATTTATGTCATTTATGTGGCACAGGAGGTGTAGGGTGACAGGAAGAGATCAGAGAACATCTTGCGTTTGTCGTAAAAAGTTATAAATTAAATTTTTAAGGAATATAGGCTTAAGGAATACAATATGTTAAATATTTACATTGTTTTTCCATATAATATGTAACTTCCCACTAAAGGAGGCGGGGTCCAAAAATAGTTTTCCACAGAAGTACACATAGGCATTGCTTGATCGTCTCAGATTTTATCACCGATCAAGAATATATATGTATATACCTTATGTGGTGCAATTCTTTATTGGAGGGTTTAAAAATTCTATTTTGTAGGCGTGGCTCTGGCAAGTGCCGTGGGGGAGGCATCCCACCTTTACCATAAAACACTAAAAATACATGTTTGGGGTAATTAAGTGTAAAAAAAAATTACGAAAAAATATCCTAAGGAGAAGTGACCTTTAACCCAAAACATGACGAACTATGAAGTAAAATTATTTAACCTCTCCTCCTCTCAACCACTGTTAGTGATTTATTTTGTGTTTAATTATTCTATTTAAAGGAAAATATTGGCTCTACAATAGACACCTACTTTAAGAGACTTTCAAAGTTTCGTTTTGCGGAGTCCCTAGAAAATTTCATCACAATTCCCCGATTATTGGCTTTGGCATTGCATAGAAATATGTTTGGACATCTAGCAACTTTTTGAACTTTTATGTAGAAGAAGCTTTCATTTTAAGCAATGAACTTTCATCTTTCCAAGTACTCGATATTTGCTTCGCTTTTAAAAGTTACATTAAATTTTA
Organism: Linnaemya tessellans; assembly: GCA_951800035.1. Taxonomy (NCBI): domain Eukaryota; kingdom Metazoa; phylum Arthropoda; class Insecta; order Diptera; family Tachinidae; genus Linnaemya; species Linnaemya tessellans. Next base: position 117,192,615 of record OX637535.1, read on the forward strand.
CTTTAATTCGTGAAAAAACGCAATTACAAGGCACTTGCAGAATAACTTCATTTTCCCAATTGTTTTTGAAATTCTACAAGAAATAAAATATAAAAAATTGTGCACAAAAGATATTTATTTCCTCCAAATCAAGTATGTGAGAGTGCTGGAACCGGTATTTATTGATTATGTTTTCTTAATCAAAAGCTCTGTATTTGGCCCAATGTGGCATTTAAAGTAAATTTTTTTTTGCAGGTTTTGCCAAATTATATGGTTTGCATTCGTATTTAATTCAATTCAGTTTTTTTTTTGTTTTAAAAAATTCTTGTTTTTTCCTGTAAGTCAGTCAGATATTTTCTTTTGTTTTGGCATTAAAACGTATAAAAATCTGAAATGAATTATTATGACGAGGAAGAAATGAACTGAATAAACTTTCTTTTAAATGACAAATATTTAAAAATACTGGTTGAGTTACGATGAATCAGTAAATATAAAATAAAAAGAGTTCGTAAGCGCAATCAAATTTACGCCGTTCTATAGATATTGCGATTTTGAGAGATAATGAATATCGGTTCTGACCTATATTCACCGGAGGGGTTTGAATTCCTTTTAGCTGTTTTATTTTGTAAAGCAGACTTGGGGAATTTAAAATGGAACAGTTTACAATTGAACAACGTGCCGAAATCGTTTTAACTTTATTTCCCAAATCAACGATCCATTGTTTTGACACAGCGTTCATATCGTCGTTTTTTTATGTGTGGGTTGCACCTTCAGATTCAACAACAAACCGTTTGGTTGCAAATTTTCGACAACAGGGCGTAAGGAACCTTCCTGGTGCCGGCAGACGATGAACGGTGCACACGGATGACAATATTTAACAGATACAGGAGAGTATTCGGGAACATGGAGGAACATCAACCTGGAGACTACAGGGAGTTTTGCATACCATAATATGGTGTTCAGACATGCATGTTTAATTGAGTCAATAATAAGTTAATTGAAAAGCCAACTCAATTAGCGTTTGACAGCAGCTGACAAAAGGTGTTGTTTACATTTTACTTGTGAACATTTTTTCTTAACATTTTGGGAAAATGGAACAAAGTTTGGCTTTTAAAAAGAGTTTGCTTTTTTTGTACATAATAAATTTTTTATTTGTCATTTGTTTTAATTGTTAATTAAAAAATTTTATTTTAAAAACTCACCCCCAACTTGACTCGCCATTTTTTTCTGTGAATTTGTTTACATATGAGTTGTCAAATTTCATAAAGTTTGTTCAGTAGGCATTATGGTGCTCACTAAACAAACCTTTACAGTGCTGCATTTCAAGCTTTGCTCAATTTTATAGACAATTAAGCGTAATTTGATCAATTAGCTAATTGAAATTTTTTATGGGTAATTGAGCTCCATAGCGCTGTTAATTGCGATACACTCAATTAAGGCGTATGTCTGAACACCATATAAGAGTGTTTCCATACAAAATTCAGTTTGTCCAAGAAGTGAAACCGATAGATTTCCTGATTTTATTCATAATTTAATTATGAGGGACGAAGTTTATTTCCAATTAAATGGATTCGTTAATAGACAAAACTACAGGATATAGGCTACGGAAACTACAGGAGTAGCTGAACAGCCAGAATTACACCCACTTACGTGTTTGGTGCGGTGTTTCGTCGGAAAGGATAATTGTACAACATTTTTTACAATATGGTGTCGTTGTTTCCATCACTGGTGTTAGATATTGGACAATATTGGAAAATTTTTTTAAGCCAGCCGTGGAAAACCATCGTCTTATAATGAAGAAGTTATAATGAACTCAAGCCCCTTCGGTCATTTTGGGCCACTCTCTTAACCCTAGAACGTCATCCTTCGTCAAAATGACGACGGAAGATTTTATTATCAAATTAAAACCAAAAAGGAAGGCTATAAAATGTTAAGTTTTTATTAAGGATTAAAAAATAAATAAATGAATTTCTTTAAATATTCATCAAAAAGGGTCTATTAATACGTAAGAAATCTATTTTGGTATCCATTTTTGCTCACGAAGTATTTTATAGCCGTAGTCGAAATGACGAAGGATGACGTTAGTGTATGTAAAATAAGGATTAACTTCGAATCCCCTCCACGGCAGAAGTTTAATTAAAATCGATTTATTCGTTTGAGAGATATCGTTGGCTAACTTTTCAGAAAAATATACTATATTGTTCTATTTTTTCAGCCTTTGATTATTTTAATTAATTTTAATTTATATTGAGCTTGAGGCTTATTTTTATAAAAACTGTTTATTTTATAATTAAATCATTTAATTATATAATAAACAGTTTTTATAAAAATAAGCCTCAAGCTCAATATAAATTAAAATAAAATAGAAAAATATACTCGTTTTATGTTAATAGCTCCGAAATCTGATCATGTCAATGGCTGGCTGGTGGTGCTACTCAGTGGACAGGCTGATAACAATTACTATAGCCATCTGGAGATCAGAAAAAAATTATTCATAAATGAGTGCGAAATTGAACCCACAACCATAGACCACGTAGTCTAAGCGTTATTAAAATCGATTAAGTGGTTGGGAAAGTGTTTTTCTCACTGTCGAAATGAATTTCAGGACTGTTCGAATTGAATCGAATGCCACAAATTGTATCCAAATTTTACTGTTGTCGATAATTTTTTGTTGAATGTAAGAAGATTAATTTCGAAGACCTTATAAAATCTCCATTTTTGGTTGGAGTTACAGAAAAATTCATATATAAGAAGTTCTAGAGATAGCAAACGAGGTCAAGCATATTTCATACTTTAATTGATCTTGTCATTCATCATTAACAAGCACTTTTCAAAAGAAGTTCAAAAAGTTATTTAAAAAAAGGAGGACAGCAGTCTTACCTGGTAATTAATCCATTTATTTGTAAAATTTATATATGAATTTGACGTCATTGTATCATAAACAAATTAATAACAGCAAAATTAGTATGAGTTTTTCGTACGAAAAAATCACCGCAATACAATGCGAAATGATATCGAAAACATCAATAATAATAGAAGAGTGTTAATATATTAAAATAATTAAGTAAATAAAAACAAACAGTAGCTCTACATACTCGTACATATTCATGAAAGCAAACAAAAACTCACAGAATAAATAAATCGACTGAATGATTTTTTAATTCAACAAGTATTGAGTCGAAATATATGTTGAAAAAACATTTTTTGCACGATACAACTATCCAGCTATAATTATAGGTGCTGTTTGTGACGACCACTAGAAACAAATATTAATTTTTTTTTATTTCTTTTCTAAACGGGTGGTTTCTTTCAGGTCCATATCTTTAAATTAAAGTACAACAAACAAGCCTGTTTTGTAAATAAGTTTTTGGTAAAGTGATTTGAAATCACTGGACTAACTTGATGGGAAATCGATAATATAAATGACTTTATCAAATCACTTGGGAATTTTTTAAAGCACATATACGATAGTAGGGATGTGAAGCTCGTGAACGAACTAGATCAATTGAACGGATTACTCAACTGAGCTACGTGAAGTGCTCACTTTACTGAGCGCTCATGTTACTACGGTCTGAGTTTTACTGACCGCTTTTATGTTAAAGCGTTTTACGAATTGAACTTTAGCATAATTTTTTATCAAATTCAACCACCCAAATTGTTCTTTTCTTAACTTCTCGCTAAGAAAATTGAAAATTAAAAAAAATACGGAGAGTTACTGGTTTTACCCCGTTTTGAAAAAAAAAACGATTTTTACCAGATCTCGACGTTTCGAGTTCCTAGGTAGTTTGAGTACTCCTGAGAGGCCGTAACTATACGACACGCTTATAACTTTTGAATGGCTGAACCAAACCAGTCACGTTTCAAAGGATTCTTTCAAACTTAGATTTCCTGTGCTTTGGAACCAGTTCGGACCGGTATATTTCGAGCAATATCTATAAAAAAACTAAGAAAAACTGTTTTTAAAAATTGATTTTCTAGAATAACATTTAAACGGCTTTTTCCATCCAAAAACTAATCAGCTTTTGACATTGAAAATCGCGGCAAGCGCCACCAACAGTGTCAAAATCGTTTGATGCGATCGTAAGATTTCGTGAACGAAAAAATTAGAAGTGATTAAAAAAACTCGGAAACTATACAGTGTCTGATAATTTAATGTTCGAAACTAGTGGCGTTTCAAAGGGTTTTTTCAAATTTAGGTTTCCTGTGAATTGGAACCTCTTCGGACTGGAAGATTTTGAGAAATTCCAAAAAAAACTGAAATTCCTAATCAATTCTTCACATTTAAAAACCACGTCGATCATTAAAATCTGGATTAAAATCGGTACACGCGTTCGTGAGATATCGTCAACGATTCTTTTATAGGACTCGAACGATTCTTTTATAAGACTCACTTGAGAATCGGCGGAACAATTCAAAATTTATAGCAGTTTGAAAATAAATATAATTGCATTTTTTAGATGTTAACAGTAGCGGAAAGTTGCAGGGATGGTCTTTAGGGTCAACTGGTTTCCATATTTTTAAAGTAAATTGTTCCCTCCGTCAATGTGTTTCCTTATGAATTTGCTTTAGAATCAGCTAAGCACGGCTAATTAATATTTTTAAATTCGCCTTGCAGCTGAGTAGGGGACAATGATAAAGCCACCACAGTTGCCATAGTTGGTAACATTCTACCAAAATTGGTAATTTTTTTTAGGGTTGGTAACTTGGTAACTTTGTTTTTAAGGCTTGACAAGCTATCAAATTATAGCTTTTCTTTTATCATTTTTCCGCATTACTCAACACTGAGAAAAAAATTCATTAAAAACCACTGTGTGAATGTGCGCCAAATTGTTCAACGGCGTAATATGCAAATGTCATTATGTTTGGTCAGCAAAAGATTATTTTAAATGACTGCAATATTAAATAATTTATTTAAATTAAATACGGAATTCGTAGGTATAATGAATTGAAATATTTATTTATGTTCTAAAATGAATTAAAACGTTTTATGTTATGTTTTTTATTAATAAAAGTTGTTGTTTTTATTATAACAAAAATAGAAATTTTTGTTTTTATAAAAAAAATTTTTGCTAACTTTTTGGTAACATTTTCGGAAAATTTTGGTAGACATTTTTTTTACTCAGTGGCAACCGTGAAAGCCACTGAACTAACTGAGCGAACTAGTTAAATAACGTGAGCCGAGCGAAAAAGTGCGCTCACTCAGAAGAGCTGAAAAGCACAACTCTATCTGATACTGTTCGAACACGGAGACTTGGTGGCCAATTAACACAAGCATTGAATTAAAAAATACGATCATTAAGGCTGGGTTTTTGAGATCTCAGTTAAACTAGGTTTAGTTAATCTGAAAACACATTTGTGCCGCCATTAGCAAGTTTGTGTATAAAATTCGGGCGGAACAGTTTCATTTTTCTTAAAATGTCGGTCTTTAATGAAATAATAAATAAGAAATCTCATTTCGCTGGAAAAATCAGAGTTTCAGAGTACGTTAAACTAAGTTTAAACTTAATCAACATCTCAAAAACACGGCCTAAATGTCACTTGGGGAGGTGAGTTAATTGGATAAATCAATTAATTCATATGTATGTATATGCTTGTTCTTGCGGGGTTCTGGTTTGAGTAAATATTTATTATAAAATATCAACAAAACAATTGTTAGCTGTCAAATCTATTATCAAAAAATGCAGTGACGTAAAGATCGCAAAAAAAAACACCCATTATTATCTCTATGAACGGGTTTTTGATTCATTTCATGAGTAATTTGTTGAATTCCAACTTAATTTTACATTAATTGCTATTGTTTAATTAATGGTTTCATATAAATAAATGTATGTTTATTTCTGGGAATTGATTCAAAGGGGAAGTAAAATTATTTGTCTAGATTTATTACAGAAGATAATAATGGTTTAATGCAAATGAAACAATTACAAGACTTTCGCTTTCTTACTTTCGGTAGAATTGTTTCTTGAGTAGCGCTGCAAAATTCGAGCAACTAAAATTAACTGCAATTTAATTGATGGGCAGAAGTTAAACCATAAAGAATTATTTTCAATATAGATTTGTAATATCGAATATTGTCTCAAGAACAAATTTCACTAATTCAAACCAAGATTTTTTTAATAAAACCTTGTAAATCAACATTTTAACACCTTTGGCAATATACTCATTTTATCGCTACACTAATTGTTAAGCAAACATATTTTTGAAATATGTAGTTACAATTGCTTTAATATCTCATAAACAATTTTGTCTTGGCCAAGCATGACTTGGAAATGATTGAAAACATGTTGCGTCATCAATAGAATAAATACTCATGCCATTAAATATAAAACACATATCTTTAAATGGTATGTATATTAAATACTTTTAAATAATATCAATTGATCTTTGAATGAGAGGGAGAATCACACTCTTGGCATGAAAATATAACCTAAAATAACAAGAAAGAACTTTATATTCCACCGGTTCGAATCTTAAATACTCAGGGTAAGACCTGAGAACATCTTGCCTTGGTCGGAAATGCTTAAACATTTTATTTTTAAGGAATGTAAACTTAAGGAATACAATTGGGTAAATATTTACAAGATTTTTAAATATAATATGTTACTTCAACGCCGACTAAAGTAGGCGGGGTCAAAAAAGGGATATTTCTCATTCCCTGACTCCAAGTTCAACGCTTCGGATCTTCTTTGACAAAAAAATAAAAAAAATATATATAAAAATTCAGAAAAATGGGATATGAAGAAAAGAATCAAACGATAATACGGGTATTAAAGCAATAACATGTTAACATCAGGTTGATACAGTTCTCGTATCCTTTTTTACAATAAAATTTGTGTAAATAGGAACTGTTATCGCATTCAACTGGGCCACCTAAAAGGTGGTGACAAACACAATACACATGAGCACTGATGATGAAAGTGTTGCGGCTTTCAAAAACAGCTTTTCTGCTCTGCTGTGTAAGTTGAATAACTAAAATCTGATGTGGACTTTCCATTGTGCCTTGGAATATTTATCATGTCTTTCTGAGATTTAAAAACAAATTTCAAACAATTAGCCTATAGAATCTTAATTCAATTTAAAAAAATATATCATTTGCTTAAGAAAATTACAAAAAAAAAAATGTAAAAAGTAAGTTGTTTTTTAGAGTTTGGTTTAGTTCTTATTAGGGGAACTTTTTTCTCTCTGGCCCGAACTTGACCTGTGCAATCCTTTTGAATTTATCTATACCAAATTTCAAGCGTATGGCACCATTCGTTTGGACTGTATTCTGATTTTCACAGGCGGACATGACTAAATCGTTTTAGATTTCATCACTGATCAAGAATATATATGCTTTATGGGCTCTCAGAGGGATATTTCACTGCGTTATCACGGAATGACAAAGTGAATATACCCTTCAATTCTTTTCAGCGATATTTTCATTTGTACTTAAATGTCACCTTTCCAGGCTTGTAAGTCACCAGTAATGGATGCCCCAAGTTTGCATTTATATTAACTGCAACCAGCAGCAGCAGCGCAGTGTTGTACGGACAAATTTCGAAATAATTTGGAGGAAATTAAGTCATTTGCTCATATGAAAAATATAAGGGAAATCATGTTCCAAATTAATTAATTTGGTCGAAACTAACCACGTATATGGAAACGTATTTCCCCACATTCTGTAACTATTTGTCAACGTCACGTCAAGACAATATCAAAAATAGGACTCTTACATACTCCTTGTGAGCAGCAATTAACTACTTCTGACAGTCTGTGTCTATTCTCTATGGCGTCTAATATAGCAAGAGCTTGTTAGAAATTGATAATTGTTGAAGAGAATGAGTACAGAAGTGTTCTAATTTTGATATTGTCTTGACGTGACGTTGACAAGAAGTTACAGAATAGGGGGGGTTATTTTAAGGTAATCAAAATATTACTATTATTTTTTTTTCATTAAGTCTGTGTTCATACGTGTCATGTCTTATTGACAAAATTCTTACTTTTTCTTCTTTCAACTTGCATTCGTGGTCACACAATTCATGTCTTGTTGACGACATGTACATATAGTTGTATTCATGTACATATAGTTTTGTGCTTTACGAATGAGAAAGCAAAACCTACTGACAGTACATGCGCATGAGTACTCGTTACTTTTCCCTTCTCCCCTCTCGCCAACAAAGTCGCAATCATGTCAGTAAAACATGACTCGTATGAACACAGACTAATATAACTTTTAATTAAGCCAAAGGTAAGGACTACTCCACGCTGCGGAAGTGGTGAACAAGTCAGCCTTTACTTACATACAATTCTTTTACTGGGTACTATTAAATTTGATGGTATACAAATCTAAAGATCTAAAAAAATTCAAGCAGAATTATAAATGTTAAATTCTTCTGGTTTCTTGACCTCTTTTTAATTATTATTATATTCTGATATTTTTAAGCTTAAGGTCTCTTTATTTTAATTTAATTTTCTGTGACTTCTTCAGGAAATTAAAAAAAAATAATAATAATAATAATTAATTTCCTGAAGATGTCACACAAAGGAGTGACGAAATATTGATATTAAAAATTAAATTAAAATAAAGAGACCTTAAGCTTAAAAATATCAGAATATAATACGAATTATAAATGTTTTATAAGAATTTAAATATGCTTTACAGGAATTTGTTTGTCCCAATTTCTGAAAGAGCAAATGCGTTTAAATTTTTCTTCCTATATCTACCGTTTAGTAACAAAAATCACGTATTTTGTACAAATTAAATTTATATCACTTTAAATGTCTTTCACACTCACAAAAAATAAAATAAAATATTAATAAAACAAAATTATCTTCAATTGCACACAATGCCAAATTTATAGAAAAAATAAGTATCACAAATAAAATTATAAGAAGATTAAAATTATGCGTACAGAAATTATTTTTATTATTCCATATATTGCAGCTTCATTTACAAGCGTTTGAGAAGACAAAAAAAAAGTATAAAGCAATTTCTTTACATGAAATCCAACCACAACTACTTGTGCGAAATTTAGATGGCATCATCAGTCGCAATAATCATTTCGGAAAAAAAAGAATAATGAGGTGAGTTTATTTACTTTTTTCCTCGTATATGGTAATTCAGCTAAACAGATATTCCTATAGAACAATTCAAACCAACGTAATCATTCAATTAAACTGCATAATAAAAATATGTTAAACGTCGCACTGAACTAAGCTGACCAGTTGAGTGGGCAGGACATTGAAAACGTATTTCATGTTGGAAATTCAATACGTTACAGTAAATAGTGCAAGTTTTAGAATTTTTGTATATGAGGGTATTTCTGAAAAATTTAGATTGAAATCTAAAATCCAAATCAGCTACTCTCAGCATCAGCCAGTCATAATTCGTGGAAAGGCCTAATTGTTTAAATCACGTTGCCAAATCGAAGTTTATGCACAACCAGCGTTGCCATAACTTTTTAAAAAAAAACTGCAACTTTAGAAAAAAAAAACTGGTTTTCACGTAAAAAAAACTGGACATAAAAAATTCACAAAAATATATAGTTTTTTTTTTATATTTTGTTATTAAAACAAAAACATAACACAACAAATTAAATATGATATATGTACATCTACATATAACAAAGCAATTCATTTTAATAAAAAATATATAGGTACATAGGGTTTAAATAAACAAAAAGAGTTCATTATTATTCAGATATAATACTGTCTGTTCCAGAATCTCGACAAGTCGATGTCGTTCTCATATTTATATTGAAACCAATAATTAAAAATTTAAATTTGTTTGTATGTACATAGAAAAACACAAGGCATATCTATCTAACAGGTACAACCATTTCTACAAAAATAGAACACTTATTGTAGAAACTACCTTAACTGTTGCAAAAATCGTTAAACGACACTACTAAGTTTGACATTTTATCAGGTTAGGCTAGTGAGCTCGTGCTCCCACCTGCAATATACACCTTGGTAAAATTCAACTTGCTTTGTGGTCAGGGGTGCAAAAAGATGTGTGTGATAATTACATACTCGTATAAAAAAGTATAGTTAAACCTTGCCACTGTTATATTAAGCAAATGGGGTAAAATTATGGTTTCAGAAGAACAAAATTAAGAGTAAAAAAGTAAAATGTAAAAACTGTAAAATCTGCACAATTTACAGAAAAACTGGTTTTTAAAGAAAAAAAACTGCAAAACTGCTCAATGCTTAGAAAAACTGTCAAATGCAGATAAACCTGCACATTTGGCAACGCTGTGCACAACAGTAAACAAAACTTTATATGGTGTTCAATTAAAAATGCATGTTTACCCTGCTGAGTCAGAGTTCTTTTAAGACATTTCTGTACCCAATTTTAAAACTCTATTTTGACAGGGTCATTCCGGGAAGGACCGTGGGGGAGACATCTCAACTTTGTCGTAAAAACCTAACAAGGAAATTTTTGGAGTATTTACCTATAGAAAGACAATTCTTTTTGGCAGGGTTATTTCGGGGGCAAAGTTGGATGGAGGGATAGAGTATCAGAGAGCATTTTACCTTCGTTGTAAAAGCTTAAAAAATTAATTTTTAAGGAATGTAGGCTTAACGAATACAATTTGTTAAATATATAAGTGGGCGTTACTTATTTTTAGCGCCCACTAAAGGAGGCGGGGTCCAAAAATTGATTTTTCTGAAATTCTGATCCCAAGTTCAACGCTTTGGACCTTCTTTGACATACAAAATTATAAAAAAGCTTTAAAAATTATGTTGTTTTTTTAGAGAATGGTTTAGTACTTCTTAAGGGAACTTTTTTACCCCTGGTCCGATTTAGCCCATTTACTAGCTTGAGCTGTCCATCAAAATTTATTTATACCAAATTTCAAGGGTCTGACTGTTTTCGTTTGGATTGTTTCGTGATTTCCATAGAAGGACGGACATAGATATCAGCACAGATCAAGAATATATGTACATATGTATGTATGTATATATTTTATGGTTTCTTAGAGGGATATTTCGCTGCGTTACACATGAAATGATAAAGTGAATATAAAAGCGGTATAATAAACGAATTTCACCTCTTTGGGCAATCTTGACAAGTTTTTATATTGATTTCATAGCAGCATATATTGTGAAGTTCAGAACATGGGCACTGGCCACTCTAACAAGATCACACCATTTCTTTTGATTGTCTTCAATGTATAAATCCTCAATTTTTTTTTTTTCTCACGAATTAATAAAAATAATAATAGCAGCTTTCATTATTACGGTGTTATTTGCGATGAATGAGTCAATAAACTTTCATCTCTACGTAAATTCTGACGTGAGTAGAGGTCAGTTATATTCATTTAATTTACACTTCCACATATTTGAAATTCCTTAGGTTTTTTTTTACGTACAATAGATTTATTATGAGTAATTAATGACAATTTGGAAATTGTAAAAGTGACAACTTTTGTTTTATATATTATCTCTTAATAGGACTACACTGAATACGATGGAATATAGAGCTTAACAATTATCATGCGATACTGCACATGATATGATAGTTGTTTCTCTCCCAAAAAAAATCATTTGATTAAAACCCAAAATCTTAAGATACAAAAATCAAGAATAAATTAAGCCCAGGAATTAAATTACATTTAATTATGTTGTTGTTTTATTTGCATTCGAATGAATATGTAAATTTAGAAGGTAATTTAGAAATGAATTAACGTTATTTTTTCTGTCAACTCTATTTCCGTGTAGTTGTTTCGTTTTTCTCAATTAATTTATGTTAACCAATTATTTAAATTGTTAATTAAAGCTGTGATTTCATTCAGTCTACACAGTGGCGGATCGTAGTAATCAATTACAGCTGTAACCTCAGACACTAAAGCTCATTTGTAATTGATTACATCGATATAATTTGTTATTATTTTAATGAAAAACCTTTTGATGGATGAATTTTTATATTTTAATTCTTTTGGATCTCCGGGCAAGGATTCTCAAGAAAAACGCAAAACACATGAAATTGGGGAAAATTTCAATGATATTGTGCATTAAAGTCTACTAAACTCTGCATACGAGTGGATGTCGCATGAAAAATGCAAAAGACTTAAGACACATGCGCCCGAAACATCGCATCTTCATAATAAATTAACTTGCAAAATAGCGCAGCCACAAAGTATGCTTTAAGAATCAATGGTTAACAAAAACTCAAACAGAAAAAGTGCGACAGTATGGCATTACTGCTAAAATGTTTCAAAAGCACCATCTCTTGAACCGCATAATGCTTTTTAGCAGAAATTTAAAATTTTGTGACTCCAAAACTGACATTCAAAATTTCCTCTAATATAGCCTATGCCATTAAATGACAGAAAGACTAGAATCTAAAATGTTCTGTTAAAAATCCTTCCCTTTTTTGGCAATAATTTTCAATGTGCAAAATTAAAAAAATATTTGCTCCTAACGATGCTAACAAATTATTGAAGAAATATTGAATTTTAATAAATAAAATTTTTGATAATTTTATAAAAAGGTCTCGAAAAAACCCCTTTTTATTTCAATTGAGTTTTGTGGATCAATTTTTATTACGCATTTTTTTAAAGCGTATTGATTTCTAACAAATACGGTTAAGTTTTAAAACTAAAGAAGCTTATATATTAATTATATTGTTCTATTTTTTCTAATTAATTTTAAATTGTTATCCTGAAGAAGATATCGAAATATTGATATAAATATAAAATAAATAGTTTTACATCTATTATTTTATAAAAATAAGCCTCAAGCTCAATATTATTACTAAAAATAACTAAAGAAGCTTTTGACGCATAACATTTGAAAAAATTTATTTGTTTTTCTCCCGTTTTAAAATGACTACAACATCGAAATCAATGTTCTGAAAGTGGAAAACGGTGCGCATGTGAATCAAAATTTATATTAAAATAAGTTTAGTTGGTTTTATTTATAACATTCAATCGAATTTATAGAAAGAAACAAATTATTTCTGAGATGAGGTCGGAGCTGCATCGGTCGATGGCATTCCTATCGACATTAGCTCTATGGGAAACGGGAAAACGATTGTGGAATTCTTCTCACTTGAAATTGAGGCCAAAGTTTGTAAATAACGCAGCTGAAGCGAATCATTAGATAAAAAAAATCATGAAAAGGGTTGATGATATAAAGATGTACCGCAGGTTACCTGCAAGGTTATAGGATTTTTGGACATTATATCGGAAGCTTCTTTTAATGCTCTGGATGCGTTCAATTCACCTTCGGCGGCTACAATTTTTGCTTTAGCTTCGCGTATAGCCTCCGCTTCAGCAGCCATTGCCCTTTGCATAGAAACTGGTAGTCGTACATCTTTTCTAAAATACAATTTTACATGGATTTACTATATAAATGAGAGGCTGTGCCGGATTACAACTATCGTTGTTTATTACAGTTATCGCATTTGTAGTCAAAATAGCACGGCTCCAATAATGAACATATTGCAACCAGGACTACGACAACTATAATAAAGCGCAATGAATCCTCTCGCAAAATAGAAAAAAGTTAACCAAAACTTCAATTTAGTGCAGTTGGCCACTTTTGGATTTTATGTAAAGATTTATAGATTTACATTTCAACACGCTCCACTTTCACACCCCACGGATCTGTGGCTTCATCCAAAATACTTTCAATTCTTTTCGACAGTGTCCCCTTTGCAGTCAACAATTCCATTAAATTAGTCGTACCAATAACATTGCGTAATGTAGTCTGCGCTAAAAGTTTAGTCGATTCCCGAAGGTTCGATATTTGTATAACCGAGTCTAGCGGATTACGTATGCTGTAGTAGACCACGGCATCCACTTGTATGGTTACCGAGTCTCTGGTTAAAATCTCCTGAGGATGTACATCAAACGATTGGGTACGTAAATCAACCTTAACATATTCATCAACACATGGCAGGATAAAAATTAAACCCGGACCTCTTACGCCACCCTCTCTGTAACAAAAGTGGAAATGGTATTTCTGAAAATATGTTGCTAAATTCAAATACACCAACCGTAAACGTCCTAGCCGGAATATAACCACACGTTGGAAAACCGTTGCGGTTTTCAAGCAATAAAATATTGACAACGGAAATGTCACAATTAATACAAAATAAGATAAAAACACCAATATTTTTTCCGACAAACCAAAAGTAGTATCCGCTTAAAAACCACAATAAATAATTTCTGTTCAATAGTTGATAACACACACAATTGCAAACTTACTTGACCGCACCACTCTGGCACTATATCTAACCATATTGGGCAAGATTTCGCGTTGCATTCTTTGTTAGGAAAATGCATATATTTAAAAGAATAATTTAAAAAATATAGTCCATATGTATGAGCATGTAAATAAATTCGTTTTAATTCTGACAATTATTTATTTAAAAATCCAACGTCCACAAATTTCAAACATTGTTTTCAATTATGTAGATCAAAAATTTTAGGTAAATTTCATTAGTTAATGTCAAAAAATACATATGTATATGTATTTTTATTTAAAAATTTTGTTATTTTTTCATCTGATAAGCAATATGCATAATATAAAAATATCTCCTTAGAAAAATTTATTACAATGAAAGAAAATTATACTAAATTTATTATTGTATATAATTTGGTTAACAAATATTGTACTTAATTTCTTAAATAATTTATTGCTGGTGTACTTACCCATTTCTTATGAGTTTTGCCGGTTCCAAAACACGTTAATTGTACCATGGCCAGCTCAAAGAACAATAACAGCACTTTCATTTACACTTGTTTTTATATGTATTATTGTTTTTCACTCTTTAAATAAATAACAAAACCTGCTTATACCATAACATCTTCAGTTCATCAACAAAATTTAATTCATTAATATACTTTACTACAAATTTAAAAACCACTGATTTTCCTAAACTATTGCGCGCAAGGCGAATTCGCGCAGTAATGTAACTAACACAAAGTTGTAAAAAAATGTATTTAGGAAAATATAAGTGGCAAGCAAGGCAAATTCATACAAGGTGAACTCACTTATAGGTGAACTCACTTATGCAACTCTGTGTAAAATTTATTGAACTGTCAAATGAAATGCTTTGGAGAAAGCAAAGGCCGCACACAAAATCGAAAACCCGAAGAACACTTTGACAGTTCAATAATTTTGCCTTGGTAACAGCTGATCACCAATTTCTGAACTAAGGCCACCTGGTATGAAATCGCCTTGGTGGCAAGAAAGCAATATATACTTCTTCTCGTTTGAACGAGACTTTTTGCATGACAAAAAACAACCATTCTAGCAAATTATTTGTACACAAAAAAAATGTGCTCATTAAATATGCTATCAGATGTTTTCTTGCGTGACAATTTGAGCACAAAGTTGGAGAGCAAAATTTTAAAGCAAACTCGTATCAAATTTTTTAAGTGTGGATGTATTGGTGAAAAATTATGAGTGTGTTAAAACTTGATAGGCAAAAATTGATCGTATCACCTGCAATTTACAAATGCAACATTTTCGACATCCATTATTTACTAACAACTCTGATGTATTTTGAATTTTCATAGCTAGTTTTTATTGTGCTACTTCAAATTAACATAGAATCAAAAATTTTCTTACTTTCGTGTGTTAAAAAATAGAAATGTCAAATTGATTTCGAAAATTCAAGCGGGAAATCACTTATACCATAATGGAAACACTTCGACATAATTTATAAAACTAGTGATAATATATTGAATATATAAAAATAGTTCTATTCTGTGAAAATTGTAGTCACCGTTGGACAATAAAACTACCCACACAGTAATTTAAACATAAATCGTAAGCACTTAATACTACCGAGTAAAATATATGTATATCATTAACCTATAGTACTAATGCATATTATCAATTGTTTGCTTGTGTGACCGCACTTTAAGTTAAAATCTCTGACAATATGGTAAAGTTTCATGAGGCAAAATGCAACCATGCAAAGAGACAACTGAAGAGTTGTATTGGTCTGTTTATTCGGCCATGATTTTTTCATGCTTGAAAAGAAGAATGGCAACCACGAACAGAAGCTAATGTGCTATATATGTGTCTCGTTTTACCATTTGGTTTTTACAGAAAAATCACGCCAACGTCTACACTGCAGCCAACATTTAAAATTCAAGTTTTGCTGAATTCTACTAAGAGTTAAAAGTGAAAAATTTTTCTCTTGTAGAAAATTTCCAAATAAAAATATAAATAACAATTTTATATTGCTGTTAAATACATAAAAACAATAAGTAGAGCACATTTTTAGAAAAAAATTCTAGTTTGGAAAATTTATCAACCTAGCTTATGAAATAATGTTTGATTATGGCGGACAGCCGTAATGTGGATTGGCTTGTCGCATAAAGTTTCTGTAAACTAAAATATTAAATTCTAAAAGAACATATATTTTAAATAAAAGATTAAAAGTGAAAATATGTATGTATAATTTACGATAAATGCTTTAAACAATTTCGAGTTGTGTATTTTTTTTATAACTTATGTGATTTACTTATCCATACATAGCAATTTAAATGACGATTTTAAAATTTGCAAGTGACAAAATTTCGCTATAAACAATCAAAATATTGTGGTTTTAAATTTTTGAACTAATATATATTATCCAGCAAAAATATGAGTGGCCGCGGAAGCCGAAAAAGAGGAAGACCTCCAAAAACTCCCAATGACCGCGTTACTACAAAATTTAATTATCAATTGCTGAAGAAACCAAAATATTTAAGTAAAGCAAGCGAATCACAAATAAGCACACCTTCAGCATCGCGAGCTTCTTCACCACAAGAGAGCGATGGAAGCCGAAACAGAAAATCCTTGAATCGAAGTAGAGGACGAGGACGCAAATCTAATACAAATTCATCATACAGTAGTAGAAAAAGTAAGACGACTCATCAAACTTATAAAATTGTTTATGCCTATTGAAAAAATCCTCGACCGAATATAGTATTGGTCGGTAAACATATTACCAAAACATGCTTATTTTTTAAATTAAAAACATTTTCATTTTATCTGTAATGTGTGCGACAAAAAAGCTGGTTTAAATGTGTGACAGGAAATCTGTGTACATCAATAAAAATTATAATAAACATTGTTTCGCTTTATTTATATTGTTTTTTAAATGACGCATTGGATATATTTCACTCCTCAATATTATTATTATATTCCAGATAACTTACAAAAACAATGATTTGCATCAAAGATGTAAAAATCTAGGAAAATATAACTTAGTGTAAAAAAACGAAAATTCAAAGAAGTATGAGTATTTTGCGATTCATACAAAAACCTGTATCACATAAAGGACGGTTGGTTGGTTGGTTCAATGTTCGCTAAATATTGTGATTGAGCAACCTGCGGTAACTTATTCGTTGTGCCTTATTACATTTCATGAGTTTGTAACAGATTAAAGATAAATTTTGTATTTTTCAATCTATATCAAAACCTCGAGTCGTTTCGACAACTGTAATAAGGTCCAGTAATTATGCTACACATTGTATAATTCCATATATCCTAATACGGCAAAAGTTTTCGCTTTTGGGTATATAGTAAGAACATTTTCTCAATAACCTCTTCTTTTGACAAAGCGGATGAAAGGATTCATAGTTCTAAATATTTAGTGACAAAGAAGAATTTTAGCACTTGACATTTGTTTCATTTGTAAATGTGAGTTTTTCTTTCTAAGATTTTAAGACTGGTCAACTTAACGTTGTATTTTTTTTTATAGTTAGGCTGATTTCATTTAAAAGAGTTAGGAACAATATAACTGAAAGCAGCAAACTCAGGAATTCCACTATCCAGGAGACAAAATTTTGAGGTCCGGACTGTTATTTGCAAACCATTTCAGTTTTCTTATATAAAAAATGAGACCTGGGATACTACAGATAGTACAATCGATAATATATATATATATTTTCAAATTAAACGCAAATATATCGAACTGGATATTATTATAACCTTCTATTTACTATACAAAGCCCGTAAACTATGATCTTATAATTTTAATTCTGAGTCTCAATAATAAATAAATAAAATAAAGAAAGTATTAATTGTTATTTACGTTTTTATTTATTTTAATATCAATACAATTGAATCCTTCTTATGTAAAGAGAACAAAAAGAGAAATACGTTGTATTACTCTAGTGCAGGTTATTATAAGTATGTTTAATTAATACATACTTTTTAAATTTTCGCAATAATCTTCTGTCTGTTGTCTCAAATGTTTTCTTTCAATACAAGAAACCAGATTAGATGCAGTACTTCTACATCAGTTAAAATGCACTACAAATATATTGTAGAATTGCAATTTGAATATTTAAAATCATTTTTTTAAATTATTAACACAAAAAAAATTTTTTTTTTTGACAATCTGGGAAAATCCCAGTTTATCTATTAATATTTTTAAGTTGATGAAATTTCGATATTATATACTACATACACTGCTTTCCATTCGAATGATTCTAGGTATTTTCAGTATGGATTTACTGATTTTCTCCTGATAAATATTCCATCTTGAAGTTGAAAAATTTGATGCAGATATAAAAAAGTAACTATTATCGTTTCATTAGAAAAAGGCCACAAAAGATGAATGACAGCTCCTAACAATATTTCTTCTAAAAATAATTTTTTATTGTGGTATAACCAATTTAAAATATTTTCTTTATATCATAGAAATAGATATAAATTTTTACGCAAATCGTACACAATCGTATTATAAGATGTATTGTAAAAATAATTTGTTTAAAGTTTCTTTAAGTCTTTAGATTTTCATTTAAATTTACTGCAAACTAATAATGGCGAAAACATAGTATGTAAGCGATATTAAAAAATGTTTAATGGTACAAAGATTTAATGTTGCAAAAGAACTGGAGCCTTCTCTAAGTAAAAGATCTTGAATCAATTTGCGGGTAAAATTATATAACATTTTCGGCGACATGGAAGAATAAAGTGTATAATTAGTTTATTAAGTTTAATTAAAACATTGTAAATAGGAAAAATATACATATATTTAGTTTCACTGTGTAATTTTTTATATATTTGGTCAGGTTTAAAAACAATCAGTTAAAATATTATGGTTTAAAAAATGCTAACTCAACAGTGTTTTTTATAAAACGAATTATTTTACTTTTTTAACAAAACGTAATTTTTCCAATACAGAAGTGGTCTTATATCTCACATCCTTAACTTTTAATGTGATGACGTATACCAGATTGATAATTTCCAGGTTTATGCAGTTTTTTAAGGAAGCGATATAGATAAACATCAATTTCCTAAAAGTTTTAAAAGAGGGAGAAAGTACATTTTTTTTCTGTCGCATCATATAAAGAACAAGCAAATGTTTTTGATTCATTGTTCTATAATAGTATATCACCTCAACGGCATTTTAGTTCGGTCATACTTCTGCAAGATTTTTCTGTGAATAAGTTCTGTGGGATAGTCATACACGGCACTCAACAGCAATTTTCACTCATAAATTTTGTTCCGGTTCACACATTTTAGCTTTTGAGTTTGCTGTAGAGAGGAGGGGAGGTACTGCGAAGATCGCATGCTGGTGGTTATAATTTACATTCCTTTTCATTATTCGCTTTGTGTGTGCACAATTGAAATAAATTTAAAAGATTCAGATCTTATTGTGGAAGAGGCACTTATGACTTTTTCAAACGGGAATTGTTGAAACAGCTTTCTCTGCCTAAAAATTGAGGCAACTTTAAAAGGGAATTAAGAATAAATTGAATAGCAAAACTTGACGTGTGTGAACGGCGACTTTCCGTTGAACATCGTGACAGATAATATCGTCACGAATGTGCTTTGAACGTTTATAACGACAAAAGTCTAAAGAATATGTAAGTTTCCAAAAATGTATAATTAAAAATTAAGTGAAAGTAAAATCCAATATTTTCCATCGAGAAAGAGTAAATCTAGAAATTTCACCCACGCAATGGTATTTCAACTGTTGGCAGCTGTTACTTAACGGACTAGATTACAATTGAAGTGCATACGGGGAATGCCTCACAAAGACTTATAACATTTATATATTCACGCAAATAGACTAAAATATTCCTACAGGCAATATTAACATACCTTAATCTAAAAAAATTAGGGAGGAGGAGAAGTGAAAAATTAAAATAGAAAGATATCTATCATTGTTATTAATTTCAAACGATTTTATTTTTTAATAATAAAACTTTAAAATAAAAATATAACTAAGTTTTAATATAGCATTTCACAAAAAAAAATCTTTGTTCGTGTAGTAACAAAACAATATATTGTAAAGGTCTCAAAATTGTAAAAAGTAATTAAAATTTTTTTCATTTAATTATATATTCAGTTTTCCGTTTCCCAGGAAAACAAATATCGATCAAAAGAACCAGATGTAAATGTCCCGTTTTTAGACTTCTCTCGTTAGTCACTAAGATATTTTTTTATATCTAGTTTGAGCGTTAGTGTAAGTGCCTTATGCTTAAATGTAGGCAAGGATTTTTAGAATTTTCTCATTACTTCTGCACCAAGACCTTTTTTTATCTTGGACCAGCACTCAGGGGATGACCCCTATATATGCAATGCATTGCGCCGGAACTGAAAACGAGGGGATAGTATTGAGGGGACAGATTAGGGAAGATGAGAAGATAGACAGTTGTTTTTCTGTAGCTATTTCAACCTTTTACTTCGC
The DNA here is from genome assembly GCA_951800035.1 of Linnaemya tessellans. Lineage (NCBI taxonomy): Eukaryota > Metazoa > Arthropoda > Insecta > Diptera > Tachinidae > Linnaemya > Linnaemya tessellans. Next base: position 117,213,229 of record OX637535.1, read on the forward strand.
CGGCTAATTTTTGCTAGAGGGCCGACGAAGGTGGGTGCTGTTACTCTGCTTTTAGTACATGATAGTGTCAGTCGCTGCCAATTATATTCAGTGACCAGTGACTATGCCTTCATCATTGAAACAGGCTGGCAACAACTAACACAACCACGCACTAATGCTGTTTAGAAGAATTCAACACAATATTTCATGACTCAGCGCGGGCTCGAACTCACGACCCTCCGCTTCCTATCTGCCTGGCAAATTTCAGCTTTCTAGCTTTAGTGGAAGTGCCACATATTTTAGATGTTTAAGATGGGATTCAATTAACACAATCATGCATTAGTGCATATAAGAAATAAAAATTTTAGTATACAAGTCTGCCACTATTCAACAGAATATGGGGAAAACTATAGCATACGAAATGTTAGGGATTATAACCCTTTGCTTTTTATATATCAAAGTGCATTTAAATCTTATTCGATAATTTCTTATATTGTAATACTCCATAAATAAATAAATATAAAAATATTTCAGTATTAATATATACATATTGTATAATTGAAAGATAATTATGTTATATGATTTTTTATATATATCTTTTAGATTATGAATCAGAATATCATTATGGTTCTGATTTTGGTGACTCATCGGAAAAAAGCGACGAGGAAGATATTTTAATGTCAAATTCTGAAGAGGAAAGTATTGATGGAGGAAATGAGAGTGAATCAGAATTTTCTGTTTGCAGTTTTACACAACCAGGAGTCGGTAGACCACATCGACCGCCTAGTCCAGACCCTATTTGGTTACAAGATCGAGAATTTGCAGCTTTGGAGCTTCCAGAATCATCCCATGATTTGTTAATAGATAATAAAGATGTATTAAAAGCCGTTAGCGTGTATGAAGTTTTACGCAGATTTCGACACCTGGTTCGTCTATCGCCATTTCGTTTTGAAGACTTTTGCGCTGCATTAGTTTGTGATGAACAAAGCGCATTACTAACTGACATACATATAATGCTATTGAAAGCTATTCTTCGGGAGGAAGATGTGCAGGGAACCCATTTTAGTCCATTGGATCAAAAAGATACTGTCAACATTAGCCTGTATTTAATTGATTCCATTACTTGGCCTGAAGTATTGAGAAGCTATGTTGAAAGTGACGAATCTTTCGATCGCGACATTTATAAAATTCTGTGCACAGGAGAATATCCATATACGGGAGTATTGGATCGCGTTAGAGTGTTGCAATTTTTAACGGATCAATTCCTTACAACAAATTCAATTCGTGATGTAATGCTGCAAGAAGGCCCCATACATTACGACGACCATTGCCGTGTCTGTCACAGATTGGGAGACTTATTGTGTTGCGAGACGTGTCCCGCTGTTTATCACTTGGAGTGTGTAGATCCCCCAATGTTGGATGTACCTACTGAGGACTGGCAGTGTGGATTATGTAAAGCCCATAAAGTCAGTGGTGTAGTAGATTGTGTTCTACCGCAAGAGAGGCAAGGTGTACTCATACGTCATGACAGTTTAGGATTAGATAGACATGGCCGAAGGTTTTGGTTCATTTCCAGAAGAATATTCGTTGAAGACCAATTAAGTGAAAGCGTTTGGTATTACAGTTCCGTTACGAAATTTCAGTTATTATTAAGTTTACTTGATGGTGAGGATTTAGAATCCAGACTCTACGCACAGCTTATGGAGCAGAAAGATGAAATTTTGAGGCAACTAAAAATAACAGAAGATCTTACGAATGAGAACAAGCATAACAAAAAGTCCTACATTGAAATGGAAAATGATGAATTGTCAAAGAGTGATAAGATAAGTTCTGGGAAAGAAGATGCAGAAAATGAAAATGTCGAAGATGATGACATAGAAGCAAAACTACCGGAAAATAAAATAATTACGAGACAAAAGTCTTTGCAAATGTCAAGTGGCACCCTTTATTTCAAGCTGGGAATGGAAAATACTTTCAAGAATTTCGTTAATCAGTACACATCAAATGCAATAGCCTTAAACAAGCCACAACGAAATGAAGAGCGAGATAAACGCCGGCATTTATCTCACAAGTTTTCACTAACAACAGCATCCGAATTCAAATGGATGGGTGTAACAATGGGTACCGCAGATAACATTATAACAACATTACGTCAAACACTGCTTTCTTTCGAACAAAATATTGCAAATCCATTTCTAAATCCAAATTGGAATACATTGAAAAAGCTTTGGTCTTCTGCTGTTCTGTGTTGTCGTACACCATCGGATTTCGCAACAGCCCTGATGCTTTTCCAATCGTCCATAAAGAATGTTGTGTTTGCCAATGTGTGGCACGAACAATTAGGTCACTTATCATTATGTCGGATTACAGCGGTCGAACGCGAAGATCGAAAAAAAATTGAAAAACGAGAAAAACGGGAACGAGATGACGAAGAAGAACGTAATCGACTAGCATTCAATTATATTAAGTACACCCTTGGTCTTAAGCATCAGGTGTGGAAACAAAAAGGCGAGGAATATCGTGTTCATGGACAGTGGGGTTGGATGTGGCTATCATCGAGCAGACGATGTGGACGCGCTCGTCGAACTGCCATTCGTGGGCAGGCAATGTTACCTTTTAAAATAAATGTCCACTACACTAATGGTACCGATGTGGGTGAAATTGTTACAGTCGATCCTCGTACATATAAGTTTATATTACAATGTGAAAACGATTCCGTTCAAGGGTATAATTACAGCTATTTGGAAAATTATAAAAATGTTAAAGTAAAAAAAACGAACGAGCAAAATATTGGCATCATAGATGTTTCCAAGTCCCTCTCTATGACCGGAAGACTCCTGTACCCTAAAATCGCGAAAAAGAGCTGCTTGGATGACTTACTGTCGCGACGTGCGCGCCTCAAAGAGGCCGAAGAACAAATGGGTATAAAAAAAGAAGATCCTGATGAAAAAAAGACAACTGATCCGATTTCCGGAAGTACTGGTTGTCAACTAACGAGACCGACATTTTTAGAAAAGCATTTGCTTCGGCTAGTGGAGACTCCAAAGGCTGGATTAGCTCAAAATAGCAGTGCAAATGTTAACATAGATCTTGTGAATTCGTTGGCAAAAAAAATTCAGAAAGTTCGCTTACAATTCAGCCAGCTTAACCGTTTTGCTAAACAGTATCGTTGCTACACTAAAGAATGCAATACAAATTCGAATGCGGTATCACAAATCACTCAAAATACGTGTTATTCGCCATTATGTTTACAAAAAGCCAGAGCGAAAAAAGAATTGCTGCTACTATTGCGAAAAGCACATTCAGCTGGTAAAGGTTCTAAAGAAACTGTTGCTGCAATATTGGGTGCCGTTAAGAAACCGTCCATCTTGGAGCAAAAGTTAACAGAAGGGAAAAAAGAGAGTTTAACATCTTCATCTTTAGATGATTCAGAAGACTATAAATGGTTGGATGATATCCCAAAGGACTTAACTAGTGACTGGGAACAAGCAAGAAGTGCAGCAATACCTTTCGATGATAAACTATTGGTCGATTGTTACTTATCAAAAGAGGAGCATTCACTACCAGATGCTTTAACATTTGATAACGGTATTAAATCCGAAATTGATTCTACTGACAACAGCACCAGCATATTTAGTGGAGAAGAAAAGATGGATTTTATGGATAATATAGATGTTTGTAGTAACGTTGAAGTCGAGAGTTCTGAAACTACTAACGATGGTTCTCCAGCTGCCACACTAAACTCTGCTTCACTTCAAGACTCAAATGAACAACAACTGTCCAAAAGATGCAAGAAAAGTGCAAAAACTAGAAATAAATCATATATTGGCACAAAAGATGTACTGGATCAAACGTTAGCAACCGATGTCACCCAAAAGAAACAAAATCGGCGTTTTCCTATTAATCAACGTATCCCAAAACGCGAAGATAGCACGGCATCTAAAAAGGAATATCTTTCAAACGGCAAAGAACGTATTTATTCCGCCAGTTGTACAAGAGGTCGTATATATCTGGTGTCAGATATATCAAAACCCAACCCCAACAGAATAGAAAAGCGAAGCGACGAAAATGTGGAAAATAAACCTGCAGTTAAAAATATTCGACCATATTCGAAATTTCCATTGATATCTAGCTTTTTAACGCACAAACTTAAGAAGAGTTTATTCATTTTACCTCGTTATGAACTAATGCGGATAGCACGACTTGGTGGGAAAATACCTGCAACGGGTTTTCATCATTTAGCAAAAAATAATCAACAAGTGTGGCCTTATCAAAGCTCTAGGCCTCTTTTTAAAACATGCTGGTCATATCGTACAACAAACGTTTCTACTCTGTCTGCAATTGCACTTCAACTTCGAATTTTGTGGTGTTGTCTAAGGTGGGATGATATGATTGCTAAGCCACCTTCTGCTGATGGGAAACATCAAGTAAACACTGAGAATGAAATTCTTACGTTAGAGTTGCTAAAGCAAAGAATCTCGGGAAGATATGGGGAACGAACACAGTATTTACGTCGCAAAGTGGTTATCCCACTGGAACTTCCGAAAACTATCAGAGGTAAGAAAAAAATTTGTTGAAATTGCATTTATTTATAAATGGATATTAAGCCTAAGGTCAGTTGGTAGAAAATAAATGGAATGCTTACTATTCATCAATACTTCGATATCTTCTGGATATCTGGAGGCTATTAAATTATCGCTTTCGGGAAGAGAAGTTGTTCAGAATCTTCTAACCGTTTCGTGGGTTGAGCGGCCTCAACCAGTTTTTGTTAAATTCGCTACACGCCCATTACCATACTTGATTTCAGTTTCCTATGAGTCTATGTATCTGCGAGGAACTGCCCTAACTAAATATGCCTAATGAAATTCATTTTAATTTGCACAAGCTTCAAAATCTTTTATTGAATTCGGCACTAACAAACCGGAGTTAAAACTCTTACTTTTTAGTTTTGTAAAATAGCCGTGATGGAATGACTATTTGCGATTTTTTAGTTGCTGGGTAACTTATGTAAATACTTATGTATGTTCAGGATAACAATAATTAATAATATTATATAATATATCTATAGATTGAACTAAATTTTTCAAGCTTAATATCCTTTTATATAAAAGAAAATGTCGAAAAATTTGCTAAAAATTAAATTAATCTAATTAAAATTACTTGTAAATGAATAGAGGTAACGTCGATAAGATCGGGATTACGTAAAAGAAAGCGTGCCGAATCGCCACAACCAACTGAACCGCAAGTTTCGGAGGAGTGGGTTGAGGAAGATAAACTGGAGTTATGGGAAATCAAGTTAATAGGGGAAAAAATTGAAAAAGCAAAACTTATGGCAACAACACGCTCGATTACGGCGCAACGTCAAAGTGAAGCTACGTCGTCTAGTGTAAACACTACTCCAACTAACTTGAACAAAAGTTTGACAAATTCAAAAATTGTCAATGATGATGGCAAGGAAAAAGGTGAACAACAGATACGAATACAAAGAGCATCTACAAGTTCGCAAAAGAAAATTTGTGAGATAAATAAAACAATCACACCAGGTAAAGAGAAATTATATTGCGATCTATTCCTTTATTCTTTGTATGTTATTTTTTAATATTTTAAAGCCAAGGGTCAAATAATTGGAAGTCGCCGTGTTATTGTTAAAAATCCAGATGGCACAACAAGAATAATTCAACAAACTGTTGCATCACCAGTTCAAAAGCAGGGTACTGGAACTACAACTGCAGCTGCTACTGCCGGAACCAATTCTAGTTCCAATAATTTAAAGCAACAGCATATACAGACAGGCTTGCAAAGTTCGACTCAATCGTCAAACAATGTGTCTTCATCAGGTTCTACGGGTGCACAGCAACATAAAGTTCAAATTATTAGAGGACCCGATGGAAAAGTAAGTGTACGCGGTCTTAGTCCAGGTCAGCAATTAATTCAAATGCCGGACGGCAAACTGCACGTCTTAACAACAACTTCAGCATCATCGAGCTCTACGTCTTCAGGATCTTCAGGAAGTCAGAGTGAGTTTTTAATAATAGCAATATTATTTAAAATTTTATTAAATATCATTCCCATCCACAGCTATTATGGGTAATAAAAAACTGCAGGTGAAACAAACAATGCCTCAATCAAATTCGCCTGTTATTAAACAAATTACCGTTAAGCATGTCCCGAAAAGTTCTGCTGGATCTCCAACAGTTCAGAAAGTAAATATAAAAACACATAGTAATAAAACTTAAATAATTCTATTATTCTTAATAACAATTAGGTTGTGAGTACATCTATTAGGGGTGGACCAAAAACCGGAACACAGATTACAACACAAAGTCAACATGTTTCAGTTTCGCCAGGTGTGCAAAAAGTTGTATCGAATGTGGTATCGTCTGCGTCAAATAATTCAAAACTAGTTCCAGCTAATCAAGGTCTTCAACAACTAATTGTCCAACCAGGACAAAAACTACTTGTAGGACAAAACTCGCATGGGCAAAAGGTTATCATTCAACCCGCTCAACAGTCAACGACAACCGCAGGACAATCTGTAAATGCAGCAGTTCAAGCCATTCCACAAACAACTAATCAAATCAATGCCAACCAGCAACAAGTAATCGTTCCCAGCTCAACACAAATCAGTTCAGCTACACAACAACAGCCTCAGAAGGTTATACAAACTATAGTTAACACCAGTAATGTCCAGCAACAGATTGTTGTTGGTGGACAAAGAATTATTTTAAGCCCTGGACAAACTATTTTAACACAAAGATCGATTCCTACACAAAATCCATCATTACAAATGGTCCAGCCTTCAACTGCATCGCAAGTAAATACTATACAAAAAACATCTGCCCCTCAAATCAACTCAAACGTTCAACAAAATATGCAGACTTCGAAGGTGTTAAAACAATATGTCATGCAGCCCCAACAGACCACAAATGCAAATGCTCTTGATAACCAAAATAATATAAATGTAGTCATACCCCAACAAAATATCAGCAATCCTTCAGTCAGCGCTACATCGTCTTCAACAACAAATAATCAGCAACAAATCATCGTACAAAATTCAACATTAGCTCAACAACTGGCACAAGGAAAATTGCAGGTAGCCACAATAAATGGTCAACAAGTGATTATAAAGCCATTAGGAAATAATCAAGCTCAAATCGTAGCTCACATTAAGACTCAAAGTGATGGTAACGCCCATATTGTAACAAACTCCGTTGTCGAACAACATTCATCTCCTTGTAAAGCGGCTCCAGTTTCGCAACCAGTAAGTAGAATGCATTATAAAAGCTTTTTCTTACACTAAAATTAATAAATAGTCTTGCTAAATTAATGTTGAATTTTTTTTATAAAACAATGCCAAAATAATAAAACGTCTATATATTTTTTTCATTTTAGGTTTCGTCTCAACCCGTACAATCCATTCAACAAGAGCAACTGCAACACCAGACGATAGCCTCTCAACCACAAACGCAACCTAACCAACCAATGTCTATAGAAGAAAGTTTATTACAAGGGCAACCTCCTGGAACAGTGATTAAATGTGTTACTGCTCAAGTAATTCAAACAGAACAAGGCCCCCGCATTGTTTTGCAGGGACTAGTTGGCAACGACTTTACTCAACAACAACTTGCACTTGTTCAACAGCAGGTTAAACAACAGCTGTTAAAAGGTAAGTGGAAAATTTTTTTTTTATTGTGAAGTATAATATTAAGGAACGTGTTTGAACGTGTAGTATCTTACACGCGAAGAACAGATAGTAATTAGTATAAAAAAATTCGAAAACTTTTTTAAATTTGAGAGAGTTTTATAATTTATAAAATATGAATTGTTATTTTATTTCCAATTTCAGCTCAAGAGTCTAGTGGAAAGCAGGGAGTATTGGGACCGACAAAAATCTATTTAGCAGTACAGCCATCCACCACAAGCGTACAGCCACCTCCGCTTACTCCTGTACACCAAACACAACAACAACAACAAGTGAGTAGTTGTTAAAATTTTATTAATTAGGTGTTTCATAAAGATTTTAAATAAATTTTAATATGGTACATCGACTAATTGAGGTGTTATGCAATTAAATTAAAGCGATATTAATTATTTGCTCAATTACACACATGCAGACATATTACATGCCTGTGTGATAAATCAGTATTTTGAATTCAGTTTCTTAAGATAAAAAAATTGTTAGTAAATGTAGAACAAGGTCCAAACAGTTTGATTTTGCATACAAATATTCAACTCGTATTCATTTTATTACCCTTAAAATAGAAAATTAATTATAATTTACTTCGAAAACTGGAATTAATTTTTTAGTACGGTTGAAATAAGTATGATATAATTAAAAAATGACATTTACAAATTGCACATTTTCTATTTAAGAGATTTTTAAGTTTATATTAAAATACCTTATATTTTAGTTAAGATTATTATAAAAATAAATTTGATTTTAATGTCAAGCGCTTTTTGCAAATATGCTAATTGTTTTAATAATATTGAAACTATGTTTATTGTAAGTTTAACATGTTTTCCTTTTTATTTAGAAAATTAACTGCAGTTTTTATGAATATGTGTATGTATAACATATGTATATACATGTATATGTGTATATAATACATACATATGTATATATATATATATATATATATATATATATATATACTATATATATATATATATATATATATATATATATATATATATATATATATATATATATATATATATATATATATATATATATATATATATATATATATATATATATTTATATAATATGCATATGTATGTAAATGTAATATACATATATATGTATATATAATATCCTTATATATGTACATATAATGTGCATATAATGTATACATGTATATATATATATATATATATATATATATATATATATATATATATATATATATATATATATATATATATATATATATATATATATATAATACATAATATATTCATGTATATAATATATATATATAAAATATATACATACATGCATAAAATATATAAATACATATATGTACATAAAATATATATAAATAAATATATATAAATACATACATATGTATACGAATAAATACATATACTTATATATACATATGCGTATATATACATATGCGTATATATACATATGCGTATATATACATATGCGTATATATATATATATATATATATATATATATATATATATATTTCCTTAAATATATTTGTTTAAATGTATATATATATACATATATATATATATATATATATATATATATATATATATATATATATGTATATATGTATATATGTATATTTATATACATATGTGTGTGCCTGCGTGTATTGTATATCCATTCGGTGGTTTCAAAAGTAAAGTTAAATAAAAAACACATAATGACAATATTTCGATGAACTTTTTTCATTATAATGCTTGGACCTTGCCATTATGTTAGAAATACAATATCGTTTAAATGACTGCCACTTAATTAGTTTGAGCAGTCGATCCTTTTGAGATTGTGTTGGACCACTTTTTCGCACATTTCAGGTGGTATCCCGGCGATTATTTTAATTTTAGCTTTCCAACACTCCAGCGGTTGGTAGCATGTAGCCATGGTTAGTGACGTAGGTCTACAGAAAGGTTTATCCGCTCAAATGGTATTTTAGTGGCCAATTGACTTACCTAAAATGTGAAATTACGCGTTCTGGAAACTTCTCATGCAATAAATCCAGAATCAGTGGTGTTGTTACTCGTGTCATCATCTTATTAAAACCACATATGTATTGGCGATTTAAGAAATTTCAACTGCAGCTCAAAAAATTTGCCGCGACCTGACCACATCTGCAACGCTTCCAGTCACTTCCAATTTCGTTATCACGACCATAATCTACACGTAATGATCGGAAAGAGTCTATGTTTGGACCAACCCATTTGTAATTAAATGTTGACATTTTTTACGCATTCTTTACCATCCATATTCGTAGATGGAAAACATATTACTGGATAAGAGACATTTTATTTGAGATAAATATTTAACACAGTATAGCTTTGCCGGCGATCTTGAAACCACGGAATGGTCTTATTTATTTAGACATATACATACATATATAGACATACACATAACATATATACATATTCTAGAAGAAAATAAACTGTATCAAAATCTTTGTTGTATAAACCCCTGTAAAAGTAACCTTTTTGTATTAGTTGGATGATTACTTGCAATTGGCCTTTGTGTTGACAAAAAGCGCTCGTTAAATATTGAATTCAAAATGATTATTAAAAAAAAATGCAATTTGTATACACAAAATCCACAAAATTATTTCTAAAACCATGTATTAAAATATATGATTGTAAATTAAAGCAAAGGTGGCCATTCAAGAAATCTTTAAAATATTTTTTTTGAAGAGATTAACCTGCGTAATTAGAATATTTACGGAAATATGTGAAAACTATTTTGATAACACAAAGGCTTGTTCATTTATTAATCATCTCATCTAATCGCAACAAAGGCTGCAAAAATTAAATTTATAGTGTTACTGTAAAGTCAATTTGCGAACCAAAAAAAGTTGGTAAAATTTATAATAAATTATTGTTAATCTCTTCGAAAACTTTTTTAAAGGTTTCCTGGAATAAGTACTACAACTGATCCTAAAAAAACTCAACAAGGTATGTAGGACTCAACAAATAATTGGCCAATTCAAAGCAGCTATTGTATAGTGTGGTAGTTTAAAGTACAATATTTACATATACATACATACATATTTATGTTACATAAGCAGTTGAGTTATTGAGAAATTTATTTTTAATAAAATCATTATTCTCGAATCTTACAATTTATTTATTTTAACAGCGGTACTCTTATAGTTTAACTTAAAAAACAATGAACTAATATGAATTCACTTAGAATATATTTCTGTGCTTGTCTTTGGATAACAACCTAGAATTTATTTTGCATGCATATTATACGTACGTTGTTATCAAAGAAAATCACAGATTTTTCAGTAGTTTATCTAACAGTTTTTGTTCAATCTTCCCTCTTCTCGTCTAGCAATAAATATGGTAACATACATTACGGTGACAAAATTGTGTTATTGCTAATGGATGCAGCTTATTGCAGTTGCTTGCAATATATGACACAATCTCCCTTATTCTGTAACATTTTGTCAATGTCACGCCAAGACAATACCAAAACTAAGACATCTGCATATTATTTTTCCTTCGTATTTAATTTCTTTTACCAGCCTCTTATTATTTTATAGGCCTTAGGGAATAATCAGAGGCCGTCAGCATTAATCAATTGGTGACCACAACCAAAATGCAACTGCTCTATTTTTGATATTGTCTTGACGTGACTTTGACAAATAGTTACGGAATAAGGGGGAATATTTGTCAACGTATTTTCTTTGGCAATTGTAGTATGTATTAATTATTAAATAAATAGTGTTGTGAAAAAAATTTGTGGAAAAGTAATTTACGTGTTCACTACTACTTTTGTGTCTGTAATAAATACAAATACATACATCATTTTATTAAAAATACCTAAGAAACTTTGTGAGTTAAATATTTTTTGCTGCCGGCGATTATTGCCTTATTACTTACGCATGTTTGTACTAAAAGTACTGACATGCGCTTCACGCTTTAAGGCGTTACAATCGCCTGTGAATTTTATGTGACAAGTTACATAGTTCAACGCGTAAAATGCTTGTCGTGAAGAATGGGTTTACTTTCTACTTTTATATACATATGTACGTCGCACACGCCATGAAATATTGACTGCTATTTTTTACAGTTAGAGATGATAAATTCTATTTTCAATATTACCGGTAAATACATATGTATGTGTCGTGGATTTTTTTTCTAATTTTTTATTTTAAAAAAATCGCAATAAAGTTTAGATATTAATTTATTTATTGTAAAATCTTCTATTTTTTACAATTCTTGCTTCAAGAAAATTTGTATGTTATTTATCGATTAATTAAAGTAAAATCTCTGTTATGTTTATAATGCAATCAATTTATATCAATCAAGTGCAATGGATAATAGTCTTTGGACAGGATGTTGAAAATTCGCTATTCAAGCTGCATGTGCAACAAATGGAAGCTTATCCAAATATCATACGTCTTTTGGAGAAAAAAATAACCGGCACTAGTGCAAACGATCGATTAATAAATAGGTTAGGTTATGATTTAATAAAAAATTCAAACAGAAGAGGAATTCATAAATATAAATTAACGATATCTGAGGTCATTTTAAATAAAACAGTATAAAGAGATCTGTGTTAATTTTTCAAATTTTAAAGGTTTAGTCTTTTTAAGGTTTAATGAAACTTGACTTCGGAAAATTCCGTTCACAGATGTTGGAAATGTCGAAAGTAATTAAGAGTAGAGAATTTACGTGTGAAATTACACCCAATACGGATTAATACCCAAGTAATGGCAACATTGTTTTTTTAGACACTGGAAGACTACACAACCAAGCAGAAACTAATGACTAGTTAAAACATTGATTTGATTTTCAAAAATATTTTTTATTGAACAGAACCGTTTTGTTTGTATTTTAGTACACAAGGAATGTGATTGGAATGAAAAATAAAAATTATTTTCTTTGGCCAATTCAAAACATATTTCACTTAAGGGTTGTTACCCTTACTTCAATTTTTCGCTACATTAGATTTTAAGCTGGGTTTCATGTATTATTCTGACAAATTTGACTGTTCGCATAGTATATAGTGTTAACTACTTTTACAATTTTAATGACGTCAGGGATATTTTACTAATGAAAGTAAAAATACCTGTTGTTATACATATGTACCTATATATGAGAGGTATGTACAAAAAATTTTTGCTTTATACTCTATAACTGTTGCTCCCAAAATTTCAAAGTTCAAAATAAAATATACATGTTAGCGGAAAAATGGGACTAATATACATCCTTACATAATATGTGTGTGTATCTCCATTTAATTTTGTGTTGTTTTTACTTGGAAAATGTTGAAAGTATTAACTCCTATTAACATATTGTATAAACAGTAATAGAACAATCTGCACACTTGCTTTGAATTGGCCAATACTTTTCTTCGAATAGAGGATTTCTTATAGAAAATAGTAATAAGACACATAAAACGACAATTGCCGTTTAAAAATTGCTTGTGGAGAATTTGAAATCTCATTTTAGAGAAGTTTATTTCGTTTTTATATGTATACATCTATAAAAAAAATTTGCCATAATTATGGGATTAGTAAAATGATTACTTCCTCTCAAAAAAAAATAAAAAATTGTAATAGCTCTTAAATTTGGTGGATTCGATCTTGAACTCTCTTAACTATAAAAGTTTATAGTAATTTAATAAAAAGTAAATTATTCTGGCTTTTTATTTTCGTTTTTTCGTAATAATGTCGTTTTATAATTAAAACAAGTTCTATATTTTAAATATTATTAAAACTATACCAACAAATTGCAACATTATTCAACAATGAAAAATGGACTGAGTTTTCATCCGTGTAAACAATATATTTTACATTCAAAATGATAAAAATAAAATATTTTTACAAACTCATAATCTGCACAAAGTTGGTTTTCCTTAAAGATTTAGTCCTCACGATAGGTGCGGTTCTTCACAGAAGGCATTATGACTTGTTTAATTACCTGACACTTAAATTTCCGGTTTAATTTACCAATAGTTTTAAATCTCCGCTGTTCGTGCCTATTTTGTTTAAAAACTATGCACGAAATAAATTCATTGTTTTCTTTTTATTTGAGGAAAAACTTGTAACACTTTCTCACGATTTTTTTTTATTTTATATGTATATACAACTTAAAAATTTGCTTTATGAAGTATTATTATAAACCAAATTTAATAGAGAAATACGAAGTTCAGCTATTAAAATAACTCCAACAAAACACTTTGAACATATTTATATATGTACATATGTATATATATATACATATATATGTATATATATATATATATATATATATGTACGTATATATACATATATATTATATATATATATATATATATATATATATATATATATATATATATATATATATATGTATATATATATACATATATATATACGTATATATACATATATATTATATATATGTATATATATACATATATATATATATATATATACGTATATATACATATATATTATATATATGTATATAATTACATATATGTACGTATATATACATATATGTATATTATATTTATATATATATATATATATATATATATATATATATATATATATATATATATATACATATATACATATATGTACGTATATATACATATATATTATATATATATATATATATATATATATATATGTATATATACAATATATACATTATATGTAAGTATATATGTATATATACATGCATGTGTATATACCTATACATACATATATTTACTTATAGAACTGCTTTGAATTGGCGTACTAATTAAGATATTTAATTAAAATAATTATTAGTAGCAATACACATTTTTTTATTTAAGCTCTTTAATAACTTTTTATTTTATGTAAAAATAAAAACGAAAACAAAGTAAATATGTATGTAAGCAAATAAATAAAAATCTATGTCAGGAAAAATATTGTAAACTTATTATCTTACATAGTATGTATAATACATATTTACTTTGCAAAATACGGCGTTGGAAAAAATAGTTTGTGTCCTTAAATTTATATCTATTGAGTAGTTGACAGCAAAAACACAAAATAGTAATTTATTTCTGTATAAGCAGTATTTGGTGTTAATTTGATGGATTTGACGAATTAAAAGAAAAAATTTCTTTCCTTAAGAACTTTACTGTTCATATTTCATAGCCAATATCTCTGATAAAAATAAAAATTTGAAAGTATTTTTGCAAGGGACAATTTGGAAATCGACTTCCGAATGAAACCGATTTGTAGCTCATCGGTTGGACAGTTTCGGAGTGTATATCTGTCATACTTAGAAAAATTTTTTTCATTTTATATATGCATATTTTGATTTTGTACAAAACTCCTCTTTTTATCATAGTTTGCTTATTTTTATTTGTTTTTTTTTATTTTATTTTTTTTTTTGTACAGTGATGTTAACTTATATAAAATTATATTCCTTCTGTAACATAAATATACCAATAATAAATATTGGAGAAGCGTTTTATAGCGAGAAAATGATTTTTTTTTTACATATTATATCTTCTTTAAATTTTTATATCTTCGTTATTTATTTTACCTATGAAGCTTCAAAAATTTCTTCCAACACCGTATTTTTTTAAGGCCTAATTCAAAAAATAGTTTATTTAATTTTTATTTAACAAATTTCTATACATTATTTTTCAAATATACAGTTTAAAAAACATAAACAATTTTTCATGAATTAGGCCTTTATTGTTTTATTTCCTTTTAAAACTTGTATTATTATTTAATTTGAGATTTAAAAAAATGTTCAATACACAAACCCCTTACATGTTAATATATGATACTTCTCGTTTATAAAATATTCAGCTTTGGTTATATTTGATTTACATATATGTACATATATACACATGTATTTTATATGTATATACGCTTATATAGTATGTATATGTATGTATTAAAAAATTCCAAACATCAATATTTTATGTATAAAATGTACATAATGAAGAAAACAAGGGACTAATATGTTTAACCTCACTGCTGTTTCCCGATGTTTTTCAAGATACTCGTCTTTACTGCGATATTGTATGTAAATTGCCACAGCCTTGCGGTACGATCACAGTTGTCAAATATTTGGCCAAATAAGCGTTGTGCTCAATAAGCGTTGCAAAATAACTTGTGCCAAATAAGTTGTGTTCTATGAAGCTGTCTATTAGTTAAAATGTTTTATTTAATAAACACATATCTGAATCAAAATATTTTTCATTAGTATTTAGTGGCTAGGATTTTTTTTTAGCAAATATTTGATAAATGTGAACGTACTTTTTGTCGTTTTTATGTAAGTAATCAAATTAATGAACCATCCAAATGTATGTATGTAAGTTAATATTACAACTGGGTGTTTAGAGAAACGTAGTACAACTGAAACAACAAACAAGGGGTTTGTGAATTGATTCTATTTGTTCGTAAAAGTAATAGAGCGGTAGAAACAATAAATATATATATCAAATTATATTTTATAGACAATTAAACAGCTAAATACAACTTCAGAGAAACCAAATACAGCAGCACAACCCCTTTTTTCGAATAGCGGATTACATTATAAATATAATTTTACAAATAAGGAAGGACATGATGATACGGAAATTTCCAATCGAACCAGCACATCTTTGGTATGCAGCACTAGTGATACTAAACGCCAATACATTGATTATTCCTCAGAACAAAGTATATATTACTAACTAACTAATTATAAATATTTATTGTCATTAATATATTTGATTTTATTTTAGGTAATAACAAAAGCAATTCTATAGCAAATCATGAACATTTGAATATTGTAAGTGAAAATTCAACTTTACTTCAGTTGCCTTCAACATTAAATCCACTCATAAAAGATGTACATACTAGTAATGCTAATAAAACATCTAATAATAATAATAATATTACTAACGAATGCCACATGATAGATGAGTCTGATGCAAGAAATAACTCCAAAATAACAGACGACTTAAGTTTCAAAAATCCCTCAAGTAGTTTAAAAAAAAATGAGCTATTTGTAAGTAGAAAAATTAAAACCTAAGATTCAGAAACAGCTTAACAAAATCAATCACTCAAATCAATCAATTACGTTTTACATAAGGTATTACTTCTAACTCAATAAATTTTGTTAACAGCAATTACTGCTATAATATGATTGCCGAACGTAATTAAATATAAAGAAGTTATATCTGAAAGTTTGTCAAAGAAAATATTTTTTATAGATTAGGGGCATCTGGAGTATTCATAACTATTTATAACTAAAATCAAAATGGGCAGTATTATTGATTCAGCAAATTGTAATTATTCTTTCCTGCGCTATATGCGTTCCGAGAAGTAGATTTAACATCTCCATGTTAAATAATTATGAGTTGAAGATGTTGTCAAAAACAAAAATATTTTGAACGTGCAAATGCTCTCAAAGCGCTAATATATTATTAAAATATGAACGCAATATCCTTTTTGAGGATATAAGTGATGGCGATTGCATGGACGGAGCATGAATTCTGATAGTCAAATTCAATGATCTGCAAGCGTTGTTCATTTGCAAGTTGATTCATGGTTCATAGTGAACATGTTTAACAGTAACATGTTACAAGAAAACAACTGATGTGCCAAAAAAAAGTGCTAAAAATCATCCTTTAGATACAGTTTAATTTTTTAAGGTGAGGTGGTTCCACTTTTTAAATCGGAAAATATATTGTCCAATTAGTGTGCAGTTCTATAAGAATCAGTTAAATGAAAATATGAAGTTCTAAATTTATATTTATTTACCTTTCTATTGTCAAACGAATTCAATGTACATATATACTAAATGTTATTGGAACCCGAAAATTAGAAATGGTTTAAAATATTCATTTAATTAAATGAGCTGAGAGCATTGTTCTAATCAGAAGAATGAATTGTCATGGAAACCCAATGCATGAATCAAATTTCAAGTCTTGCTCAACAGGAAAGGAAGTTCGTTAAATAGTGCTAGTAATAAAAATACAGACAGTTAAAACATGAATTATTACAAAAAGTGTTATTTTTTAAATATGTCTAATCAGTCGAAAGTTAAACCTTTAAAGAACATTAATGACAATTGTTTCTTTGTATATTTTTAGCAAAAATTAGAGCGCCACAAGATTATTTTAAAAAGCAATATCTTAAAGAAACGTTCATCTCTTGAGAGGAATATTCAAAATGAAATTAAAGTTGAAATGTCTGAAAAGACTTGGACAACAAAAGTGGGTGACGACGATAACAATGTTTCATCAAATTCCCTTCACGTCGAAGCCAAGTACGTTATACTTAATAATTGTTTTATTGAATTGTTTCATTAGTTTCCGTTTCAGACAACCTAAGCATGCATATGCCAAATCGATCGGAAATGTTTCAAATGTTACTTTGCCAAGAAATCATTATAATAAACCTAAAAGAGTAAATAAAAGAAAAGAAAAGCTTTATTGCATATGCCGTACACCATATGACGATACCAAGTAATATATTACTAAATATATTAAAGCAAAAGATTTTGCATTGAGTCATTATTCTTTATTTCAGATTTTACGTGGGTTGCGACATTTGCAGTAACTGGTTTCATGGAGACTGCGTAAATATTACAGAAGAAGACTCCAAGAAATTATCAGAATTTGTTTGCACTGACTGTCAAAAAGCAAGAGATACACAAGAACTTTATTGTTTGTGCAAACAACCATATGATGAATCGCAATTTTATATTTGTTGTGATAAATGCCAGGATTGGTTCCATGGTCGATGTGTGGGTATTGTCCAAAGTGAGGCTGAATTCATTGATGAATATGTGTGTCCCGCCTGTCAAAAAAATAATTCCGTTAATATGGCTAATATGAAAAATTTAAGCGAACACGAGACTGTGGAGTTGCGAAAACTTATAAAGCAGATCAGGGTAAGGAAAACATTATTATAAAAATGTTGAATACTAAAAGAAAAACAATATTATTTCAATAGTTACACAAGAGTGCTTGGCCTTTTATGGAACCTGTTGATCCCAAAGAAGCTCCAGACTACTATAAGGTTATTAAAGAACCAATGGGTTAGTATTCAGACAATTCCTTAGTATGCCGTTTTATTAATATTACACAAAAAGTTATTTTTTAACCATCCATCCTTGATTTCAATCGAAATAGTACTTTAAAAATACAAGATTTTTATTTAATCTATTACAAATACTCGACTCGATTCGAGAACGGTAATAAGGCAGAATATTAAAAAAAATTGTATACATGTGAGCTTGCATCTCTGTCGACATAAGAAAATACAGCTCAACTGCTCACTCTACACTTATGACTTATCAGTTGATTGCTCAGTACTGATGAATCAAATGAGCGCTCAAATCAAGTATTTTGTTTATATTCTTCAGTGAAAATAAACAAACAATTATCAAATTTAATTCAGATTTATATATTTAAATATATAATATAAAAAGACAAACTATTTTAAAAAGTAAAAACAACAATTAACAGCTACTGTTTGGTTTACTTGCATTCCGCAGAGGGATGAAAATGCGTAAAATTAAACAAACAAACTTGTAGGGTATTAACTCAAAAAAGTATAAAAAAAATTTTGGTTGGAATTTTTGTCTATTTCAATTTTACACACACATATTTTAATTTATCACGCATCTCTGCTTACTATGTTTTATTACAAAATAAATTTTATTTCATGTTGTGCTTTCAGATTTAAATCAAATCGAAGAAAAGTTAAATAAGAATATATACACAAAACTTTCGGAATTTATTGGCGATATGACGAAAATATTTGACAACTGCCGCTATTATAATCCAAAGGAGTCATCTTTCTATAAGTGTGCTGAAGCTTTAGAATCATATTTTGTTCAAAAAATAAAAAATTTTCGGGAATGTGTAGTTAGCCAGTCGTAATAAAGTATTGTTCATTTTACTTTACACAGTAACTAATGTTACACCACTAGTAGTATTTTATTATAATAATATGTACATATACATATATGTTTTGCTTAAAATAGTAGAATTAATTAAACTTAATATTATAAAATAATTTTGTACAGTCGAATTAAGCAAAATAACCGATATATTGCCTATGGTTTTTGTAAATATTCATTTTTTATTTGAAATTTACTAAAAAGTAATAAAAAGTCTAAAAGTATGAAATATATGTATATTTTTAATATTACCAGCTTAGACATAAAAAAAATACGAATTGGGTTTCGCCTATTGAATAAATACCTATTAAGAAAAAGGTTGATTAAAAAGGACTAATAAAATAACTCATTATTTAAGAAACAATTATCATCCTTGAAGTGTTTCAATTTCTGTCATATTTATTATATATAAAGAACATGTATTTGACACAGTAGTCCAGAAGTCTGGCCTTCTATAAGGTACGAACAAGTATGAATACATTCTATATCTAGAATAAAACAAACTCCTAATACACACTAGACAATGTAAAGGCGGATGAACTAGAAAGCTTTACTTCAGGAGGCCGATATCGACCAACTCAGTGGGACTCCACTCTCATCTTGCTAGAGACACTTGACGCTGCACTTCTTGAATGAGCTCAGGACAAGTGGTTCAGAGAATCCACTTGCGAAGTAGCGAAGGTATTATGGAACTGCCTAGATATTAATACAATCAATGATCTAATGAATTTTACAAGAGCTCATTTACGCAGTGTAGTGGCCACACTCACTGGGCACGGCACTTTCGAGGTCCATGCCAAACGGAAGGGCCTCCCTACAACAACTGCTGCAACGATAAGGAGAGCATTGCACACTTCCTTTACCTGTTTCTTGTTTTTTATTATTTATTGATTTTGTTGGTTTGAATTTATTTAACAAACTGAAAAGAACATGTATACTCCATCATGTTCGTTATTACAAAAAATAAGTTATAAGCAGAGTTGCAAAATATAGTATTAGTAGATATTAGATTAAACATAAATAAAGTGCAGGAGAAATACAAGAATATAAGCAAATTTTCTTTCTCTCACAACACCCTCCCTGAATGATAAATTTCCTATACAAAATCATTTCCCATGCACTCCTCACATAAGTCTATAAAATAATCTTCTGGAATTCACATCAAGTTATCAAGATAAATTCATTATGTTAGTAAAGACCAAATTTCCCATTAAAATACTCAATCTTCTGAGGGGTAACTGGTTTTGTAAATACGTCCGCAATCATCTCAGTTGTGCTTAAATACTCCAAAAGGACTTCCTTGTCATCAATCTTCTGACGGATAAACTTGGCTTTAATGTCCACATGCTTCGTTCTTGGGGAATAATTGTTATTAAGCGCAACTTGCAAAGCGCCCTTGTTGTCACAGTATAATAACATTGTTTTGTTTCTTCCAGGATTCAATTCAGCTTCCATTCGTTTTAACCATACGGACTCTTGAATTGCAGCCGTCAGTGACATAAACTCTGCTTCTGTTGAAGACAATGCAACTGTCTTCTGTTTCTTTGTTGACCATGAAATGGCGCCGGACTGGTATACGAAAACATATCCGGTTGTAGACTTACGTTCATCAACGTCCCCAGCCCAATCTGCATCGCAATAACCTCTAATGTTGTCTTGCTCTTGTTTTCTATAGACAATACCTTTATCAATTGTGCCTTTAAGATAACGCATTATACGTTTAACCGCTTCCCAATGGGGTTTACCAGGGTTAGTTCCAAACCTGCTCAGAAAATTTACTGCATAGCAAATGTCTGGCCGTGTGATTTGTGCTGCATACAGTAAGCAGCCAATTGCCTGCATATATGGTACATTTGCCATCTGATTTTTAGATTCTTCATTCTTGGGGCACATGTTGGCTGACAGTTTCTGATTGTAGTCGATTGGTGTAGATGTTGGCTTACAATCGCTCATTCCAAATCGCATCAATACATCTGCTATGTAACGTGACTGGTCAATTTTAATTGCTTCTTGACTTCTGGTGATTCTTGTACCTAGCACTGATGACACCTCACCCATGTCCTTCATCTTGAACTTGCTGGCTAGTCTGGCTTTCAAGCTCTCAAGGCATTTCAAATTGTTGCAAAATATTAAAACATCATCAACATAAATCGCCACGTACAGCATCTGGTCACCACATACGTTGTGGTAAACACATTGATCGATCTCACCTCTTGTAAGACCTAATTTAAGCAATTCGTTGTTGATGGTCTCATTCCAAACACGACCTGACTGTTTTAGACCGTAAATGGATTTTCTCAGCCTACACACCCTTTTGGAACCATCGTCAAACAACTCTGGCTGTTGCATATACACCGTCTCTTTTAGTGTACCGTTCAAATATGCACTAACTGCGTCCATCTGGTGAATGTATAAATCATGTTTTACCGCCAGTGCCAATAAATACCTAATCGAGTCATATCTGACAACAGGGGCAAACGTTTCGTTGAAATCGATTCCTTCACGTTGAGAGAATCCTTTAGATACAAGTCTTGCTTTTCGGCTCATAACGTTGCCACTTGCATCTCTTTTGGTTTTAAATACCCACTTCGACTTGATTTCCTTCTGGCCAGGTGGCAAATCTATCAGCTCCCAAGTTTTATGCTCCATCAATGACTCAACTTCGGTTTTCATGGCGGCTTTCCACTCGGCAGAATTTTCTGACGACATTGCATCCTTTACATCTTTAGGATCGTTCGATACAAATTCCATTGCACAAAAGTTTCGCGACTGTTGATTTCTATTTGCAATACGTTCAGAGCGACGAATATTTTCGTCCTCAACAATGTTGTGTGCATCATGTACATCTGGAAGCCATTCATTTTCATCAGTTTCGACGGGTGATTGCAGCGGAGACGACCACTCATATGAGTCTTCACATTCACTTTCTTCGGATCCGATTTCAGCTTGCACAGGCATATTTAGTTCACTTTGAGTTGTTAATTCATTTCTGCTACCACTCTCCCCTGAATTAACAATTTGCATTAACTCGGGGTAGTAAAAATCTTTTTTGTCATTGAAATTCACCCTGCATGTCTCCAAAAACGTTACGTCGCGACTAATAATTATGCCATTATCCTTGGGGTTGAACAGCCTATAAGCCTTACTCTCAGCGCTGTAGCCCATCATTATGCATTCAGTAGACTTCGTATCCAATTTACGGCGCTTCTCTTTGGATATATGAACCAGTGCAGGACAGCCAAATACCCTTAAAAATTTTAAATCGGGTCGACGATTTGACCAGATTTCCTCAGGAGATTTTATTTCGCCACGACAAGGAACCCTGTTAATTAAATAACACGCTGTATTTGCTGCTTCGGCCCAAAAACGATGATCTAGACCACTATCAATCAACATACACCTTACACGTTCCATCAGTGTCCGATTTATTCTTTCTGCCGTGCCGTTTTGTTCAGGAGAGTATGGGCATGTCTTCTGATGAATAATTCCGTTCTTTTGCAAATAAGACTCAAAATTTACATTTATATATTCACGTCCATTGTCCGTTCTAAGCATCTTTATTTTTGTTGAACACTGATTTTCAGCCATATTCCTGAACTGCACAAATGTCTCAAAAACATCGGATTTTCTTTTCAAAAGATATACAAATAATTTTCTCGAAAAATCGTCAACAAAAGTAAGAATAAATCTAGCACCAGAAAAAGAATTCACGTTCAATGGTCCAACAACATCAGAATGTACCACCTCCAATAATTTTGTGGCCCTTGTACCATCCTCCCTGATTGGTTTTCTGGTCTGTTTACCCTTGATGCATACTACACATGAATTCTGCGTTTTTTTCTCAAACGTTATACCATCAGAACATTTCATCACTTTATTTAAATTTGTATCGCATATGTGACCCAATCTCCTATGCCACAAACCAAAGTCTTTTGTTGCAACAAGAACTCTATTATGTTGCGTTTTTGCCTCACTGTCAATACGATATAAACCATTAAAAACTGTTGCAGAAGTAACAAGCTCATTATTTGCGTTAAATATTCGGCAGGTTTCCCCTCGAAAAATTACTTTTTTTCCGTCTCTGGTCATCTGCCTAACAGACAGTATATTTGCACATAAATTCGGCACGTATTCAACGTTTTTTACCGTAAGCTCTTTTTTCCTTTTTCCATTGAATATTCTTAAGTCGACGTCGCCTGCGCATTCAACAGACAATTCGTCTCTATTAGCGACAAGAACAGTTTTGTTATCTATAGTGTGTGTGTTGTACATATACGTATTGCTATTCATCATGTGGTTGCTAGCGCCGCTGTCTACATACCAGTACAAACAATTGTCGTTGTTGTTGTAACGTCTATCAGTATTTGTATTAACATTCATACACACATGTGATGCCATAAGTGTTGAAGAAACTTCTTTTTTGTTAATTTTTTCGCCTAATTTACCATGACTTTTGTTGCTATTACCACTTTGACAATTTCTAGAGATGTGCCCAAACTCCTTGCAATTATAACATTGGATCGCCTTTTTCTTCTTATATTTCTGGTTCTTAGAATAAAATGCAGCATCTTTCACTGAACTTTGTGTATCAAATTTTACATCTTGAAGTAGGAGGTTCTTTACCATATCCACGGTCAGATTTTCTTTAGAGTTTTCCACTGCCATCACTAGGGGTTTGAAGTCATCGGACAATCCCGCCAACATTAGTGATGCTGTAAGCTCATCATCAATGTTAAGTCCCGCGTTCTTCACCTTCAATGCAATTATTACGATTTCATTCACGTACTCCTGAATTGAGCTGCAGTCCTTTAGTTTCATATTGACCAGCTGTTTCAGCAATTCAACCTTCCGTGTCAGGCCAGTATCCTCATACGCACTCATTAAGGCGTCCCACGCTTCTTTTGCCTTTGTGGCTGCAGCAATGTGACCATAGTTTGAAGGATCAACCATTAAAGTAATTTCAGCCAAAGCACGTTCATCTAAGTTACCATCAGCAGCATTAATTACACCGTCCTTCACAACGTTCCAGCAACCTTTTATAATTAGGCAAGATTTTGCCTGTCTCTTCCACACATCGAAATTCTCGCGTCCTCGTAAACGCTCCAACGAAAAACCCACTGGAAGA
Source organism: Linnaemya tessellans (assembly GCA_951800035.1). Lineage (NCBI taxonomy): Eukaryota > Metazoa > Arthropoda > Insecta > Diptera > Tachinidae > Linnaemya > Linnaemya tessellans. Next base: position 117,237,918 of record OX637535.1, read on the forward strand.
CTTGACATGTTGCTCACACCACAAAAAAAATACCTGATTTTTTCTTAACTTTTTTCGGTTTCTAACACCACTTATTTTAAAAAAACCGAGCGCGTCTTGTAGCCCATAACCTGTTGGTTTGAATTTATTTAACAAACTGAAAAGAACATGTATACTCCATCATGTTCGTTATTACAAAAAATAAGTTATAAGCAGAGTTGCAAAATATAGTATTAGTAGATATTAGATTAAACATAAATAAAGTGCAGGAGAAATACAAGAATATAAGCAAATTTTCTTTCTCTCACAACAGATTTTTTGGTTATTAAGCGAGCTAACATTAAGCTAGGCCAAAATTTCATTAAAATGCGCCCATTGGTTTTCGAGATATAGGAGATAAAAAAACCTTTTTCCACAACTTCTAAAATTTTTGATCGCACTAACATTTTTTTAAAATTCTAAATTTTCGGAAAAACAATTTTATTTTTTTTTCTAAAATTTCAAAGGCGATACAACAAATTTTTTAAAATTCTAAAGGCTTTAGTTCATAAATTTTCAGAAAATTTTTTTATTTTTTTCGAAAATTTCAAAGGCTATAAGTCCATCTTTTTTTTTGTCAAAAATTTTATTTTTTATTATTATGAAAATTTTTAATTTTATTAGCCACCAACAAATAAATTTCATTTTTTATTATTTATTGATTTTTCAGCTATTAAGCGAGCTAACATTAAGCCAGGGCAAAATTTCATCAAAATACGCCCATTGGTTTTCGAGATGTAGGAGATACAACTTTATTCAAAGCATGCAACTTTGTGGCCAGTTCGTCCTGCTATAGTTTTAAAAATTGGTCCACAACTCTTAAAAATTTTGATCGCACTAAAATTTTTCAAAATTCTAAAGGCATAAATAAATTTTTAAGTATGTAAAGCCAAATTACACTATAATTTCTTTACTTTTATCAGAATGTGTAATTTTCATCCTTTTAAGATTACATATTGTAATTATAAAGATTGATTTCTTGTTGTATGTGATATGTTAAGTTATAAATAAATAAAACAGGCCGATAAATAAAACAACTATGCAGATCAGAAAAATTTCATACCACATTCATGACTGAGTGCCGAAACGAATCCCGAACTTAGACTTCTATGCGTTAAATTATTACTGAACCAGAAATATCATCTTACCGTCTATCAATACATAAATCTTAGTAATCTTGTTACATCGCTGCATATTTGAAAACTTTCTTTATTTCGAAAATATTGTAGTTCATTATCTTCTCGGATGTTATACTTAATATATTTTTGTAGACAAACTGTTAATTTATAAACATATTGCTACCGACAGCGGTCGCATCGTTTATACTGTCCTTTTACTTTAATATATTAATAACTGATTTTATTTTAAATAGATTGAACCAGAAGCAGAAGATCCTCCTTTATGAAATTTGTATCCGTATCGGAGGACGAAGTTTCATTATGTACCTTAAACAGCAAAATAATTTTCGGAACGAGTCTGCAAATTAGAAAAATATATATTATTTTTTTTGCACTACGTATAGGCATGTCAATGAGAGAATGAGCAAATCTGTTTGAAATATATTCATACGCAATCAACAACATAAAAATATGCAACTCTTCATGAGGTATAAAGTAGTTTTATTTAAGAAAAACTTAAAATTTGTAACCGTTTCGGACATTTTCATGTACTACATAATATTGCATGTACCAAAAAAAACGTTAAATTTCCCATCCATGGGAAAAATTTAATTTTTTTTTTAGTTTTTAGAACAAATTTGATGCTTCCCAAGTATGAAATAGGTTTAATTTACAAACAAACAAAAATTGGTTCTTTGTAGTTTAAGCTTCCCAGCTTTGGAACCGTGTTTCGGATTTTTCTGAATGCTATACCACTCTATTTAAGTTCATTTCCAATCCATCAGTTCAACAACGAATTCTCTAGCTTTTTTGGAGGCTTCGAAGCCGTAGAGGCAGACGGACATCACTTAATCGTCATCGCTCTTCATAAGGATCCAGAATATATATACTTTATGGGGTCCCATATTAATATTGAGGAAATTACACACGGATTGACAAACCTTTATATACCATTTCACTTTTTTGTGAAGGTATAAAAAGGTTTTATATTGTAAGTCAGATAACTCTTCTACTGTTATCTGTCACGCAAAAATATACGTTTATTTTTAAAGTGCCAGGGAGGGAATCCCTACATAACTATGTATCAAAATCTTAAGCGTATAATTAGAACACGCTTTTGTACGAAAATTACAAACACCAAAAATACAGTATAATTGCATTGGATAACGCATATGATATGAATGCCATCTTGTGAACTGATAGAATTTATGTCCATAAAGTATTGCACAATATTATTCGTAAACCTACTTCGCTTAAAAGCTTACCTTAAATCATATAATGTTTTTTCCATATCTGCCTCGGTAAAGATCCCTCCTCCCGAAATCACTAGCTGAAAGTGTAATGTTTCATCCTCAAGACACGATTGAACAAATTCAAATATATCGCTTAACTTCTCGTAGACACTAAAAGTCCCCTTTATTTTTTAAATTAAAAAATTAAAATAAATAAATAAAAATCTTGCTTATGTGAACGTACTTGAATATGAAGCCCATTTGGAAATTTTATTCTAACTAAAGAATATTTATAATTTCTTATTGTTCGCTCTTCTTCACGTTCTCTCATAGCTTTAGTTTTTAAGATTTGAGCATTTTCTATGGCTTCGGCTCTCAATTGTTGCTCTCGCTTTATCTCTTCAGCTGAAATTCTGTAAAAATCGGGCGGCAAAGTAACGGTTTTAGCCTGAGAAGGCAATAAAACTTTTAAATTACGATCCAACGTTAATTGAATTGGTTCCGAATTTTGCAAAGCTTCTACCAGTGTAGTTAGATCGTAATTCTTTTCCACATTTTCTTTAGACCATATAAGAAACATTTCACTATCCAACTCAATTTCATGAAATCCCGCAGCCTGAAGAAAGTCCAAAGCGCCTTCAATATACCGAACTTTTTCGCAAAATATTCTGCAAAGAAGCGAATTTATATTTACAACGAATCTTTAAATAAATTATCCATATCGAGGATGATTTTTACAAGCTTTCAAAGAATATGTTGACTAAATACGTTCAGAAAGTCTGATGTTTTCCTACATAAAAGCTTGAGAGCTTAATAAACTGAAAACTCTTTCTTATTTGTTTTCAATGTTCTATTATCCTATAAAAAATATTTTTAATCGGAAAATCGTTGGTAAACTGGATTTGACCCAATTATCGGCATATAAGGTATGTATGACCTCATGTTATTTAGATTACCTGTTGGACATTCTAATTTTGTAATATTTCTCCTCCTCTGGAAATTTGATAATATTTTCCAAATATTTGATTAGTGTTTTGATACAGTCTTCTGCCTATGGAATTTATAAAAAGAGTTAACCACACTCATACGCGCATATACAATTGATTACCTTTTCTTTACTGTTGCAATTGTGAATTATCAAACAAGATGTCAATGCTTTTTCTGCTTGAAGTTGCTGATACAGAAAATCTTTTATTTTATTTTTCCATTCCTTTTTTGTTAATATTTCTTCACTGATAATAGGACATCGGAAGAAAACACCTTGGCAAACTGAATTAGTATCGGTATTGTTCTCAAGCACTGTTTCCGATGACGGAACTTCATTCCTAATTTTCCGTTCGGCTTCAAGTTCTTTCTTCGCCTGGGCTTTAATAGATGCTAAGGAAGTATTGAACTCTTTCGAATCCTTTTTTCCTATACGTGCCAACGCTGCTGCCGCTGCAGCCCTAGCTTCGTCACTTAATTCCTTGCGCTTCGGTGGAACATAAGCATCAGCCGCAGCTTTCCGTGAAGACGATGCTTGCGGTTCTTGTGCACTCAGGGTGTGTCCCTGTCCCATAGTTCCACCTAGTTTTAATTTAAACGCAGCTTCTTCCTTTTTCTTTGAAAAGAACTTTAAAATCTTAGACATTTTAAACGCAAATCTTAAATTCTAGGAGAATGTTCTTTGGGCAATTTTAATTTAGCCACAGATAGTTTAAGTTCTTCAATTTCTTTCAGAGTACCTGAAATTAACATTCTTACTCAGACCACATTTACATACCATCAACTGAAATTGTCAATACTTACTTGCTCTAACAAATTTATCAGTGATTACTTGGCCATACACTCTCCAAGAATACACAATCAGTATCAAAGTAAGAACCAATAAGGTACAAAGCAGCTTAAATAGCGACCACTGAAGTGTGCTAAATTGAATTGTGCTTGGCCAAGGATTAGTAGAATCTAGGATATCCTTTCCAATTTTTTGGGAAACTTGCAGAAAATTTTCAAATTGCAAAGTGAATGCTTGCAGCGTATCAGTAATAAAAGATTGATTAAAGTAAAACTTCATTTGGATAAAATCGTAACAACTTATACGAATTTACATTCATATCCTAATTGTTAGGAATGCAATATTTATGTACATATGCTAGATGAGTTTATTTCACAATTTTTAAATCATCAAATAATTATTGTCAGAAACAGTGTGACCATGTTAATTGTTTTACAGCATATGTCAGTGCGCAATTGTCAGACTTGATGATTCAAAATCATTTTGGCTGTTTTAGGTGTTTAATATGCACTTCGATGACTAAATTTTTCTTTAAGATTGTGGATTCCTACTCGAAAAATGTTTAATGCTTGATAGCTGGCCGAATGATTCCTTCTTAAATCTACTTTATAAAAATGTGTATTTCTATGTTTTGATTATTTGTGATATTTTTTGGATAAAACTACCAAAAATAAGTACTGAGCACGTGGCACTTATGCACTATCAAAAAAACCGTGCCAAGTCCTAATATGAGAACCAGAAATTGTTTCAATTATCTTTTGGTCTTACCATTTGCTTTTACAAGCAAAACATTAATGGATAGATATATTGAGAAAAGTATTAAAGACAAACGAGCAATGTTCAGTACAGAGGGTCGTGTACTACACATCCTACACTTCAACCCCTTTCGGACAAACTTCGTGTGTCAGCCCATCACATATTTTGCTTGTAAATGGGGTCTAACGTTACAATACTGTTTCAAACATATGGCAACTTGTATTCTTCACGACGATTGCGGGGAAGTAGTGGAATAGTACTGGCATCACTTAAACATTGTCAATTATTTTCTATAACTGATTCTGGCAACATTTTGTAACTTTGTGTAATTTAGGATCATAACTTGACATGTGCAAAATCCACATTTTCGTGTGTTAATTTTGAGCAACACGAAATTTCTAAGTATAGTGTTTGGAAAATGGCAGATTTTCAAGAAATTGATTGTAAATTTTTAACAGTACAAAGAAGAGTGGAAAGAGTTGGATATGCATATTTGAATTCGAAAAAGATACCTTACACTGATCACATAGAACGTAGCGAATCTGAGGAGAAGTTGCTCACGGATGAGTTTGTTGTAGACATAAATTATTTAAAATCTCTGGATCCCAAAGAGTGGAAGGATCAGGACCACTATGCTGTGTTAGGTTTGGGGATGTTAAGGTATTTTATGACAAAGTGATGCATATTTAAAAAAGGAAATATGTTTACAATATATTTACTAATTAAGGTTTGATGCCACTGATGATGATATTAGGCGCGCTTACAGGAAAATGGTTTTACAGCACCATCCGGACAAACGCAAAGCGAAGGGAGAAGACGTTAAAACTGATGATGATTACTTTACTTGTATTACAAAAGCATATGAAACACTAGGTATAAATATTTACATCAACAACTTTGCTTACACCGATATGATTGATGTCTGTATATTACAGGAACTGCAAAGACAAGGCGCTCTTTTGACTCTGTTGATCCCGAGTTTGATGACTCTTTCCCAACTCAGATTGACATCGAAAATAATTTCTATGAATCCTTCCAAAAATATTTTAACCTGAATGCTCGATGGAGTGAAAAGAAAGGTGTGCCTCGTTTTGGTGATGAAAACTCTGTCCGCGAAGACGTTGAACGTTTTTATAGCTTTTGGTACGATTTCAAGTCTTGGCGGGAGTTCAGTTACCTTGACGAAGAAGATAAGGAGAAAGGGCAAGATCGCGATGAGAGACGATGGATTGAGAAAGAAAATAAAGTAGCCAGAATAAAAAGAAAGAAGGAGGAGATGTTGCGCATTCGAGCTTTAGTCGACTTAGCTTACAACAATGACAAGCGTATATTAAAATTCAAAAATGAAGAAAAGGAACGTAAGTTGGCTGCTAAAAGAGCAAAGATGGATGCAGTACAGGCGCAAAAGGCTGAGCAGGAAAGAGCGGTGCGGGAAGCTCAATTGGCAAAAGAACGGGCAGAAAGAGCAGAACAAAAACGCATAGAACAAATACGTATAGAAAAGGAGCAATCAAAAAAGGCATTAAAAAAAGAAAGGAAGCTATTACGAGACAAAGCTAAGGAAAGTAAATATTTTGGAAATAATGATAAAGATGTTATTAAGAATATGGAAGGTGTTGAAAAGATATGTGAAACATTTACCCTTATTGAACTTCAAGACTTAAACAAAAAAATGTTGGAAAAAGGCGGAAGAGACTCATTTTTCGCAGGTCTAAAAATGGCTGAATTAAAAATTAAATCGGACCTAGAAGAAATTAATCAGTTACAAAATAAAAGCAGATCTGGGGCTGTAAAATCGGAATCAGTGATAAAGGAAGTTAAAAAGGACGAGTTGTGGTGCAATGAAAAAGTTCAGCTCCTGATTAAAGCTGTTAATTTGTTTCCCGCTGGTACTTCGCAGCGTTGGGATGTAATTGCGTCTTTTATAAATCAGCATTCGGCTGGAAGTAATGTTGCAGCAAGAGATGTACTTAATAAAGCGAAAGCTTTGCAAAATAGCGACTTTTCGAAAAGTTCTTTGAAAACACAAGCAAACGCAAGCGCTTATGAAAGTTTTGAAAAATCGAAAAAGGATGTCGTTGTCTCCTCAGACATAACCGTTAACTCGGAAGTTGTCATATCTGAAAGCAACAGTGACACCAAAGAAAATCAAACAAATAGTAATATAAACAACATTTCGAAAGCTGCACCAACTTCAAATACAATAAAGGTACCAAAGTCAAGTTCTGCTGCACCTGTTAAAACTTGGACAAAAGAAGAACAGGCATTATTAGAACAAGCCATTAAGACTTATCCAATATCGACACCCGACCGTTGGGACCGTATTGCAGAATGTATACCTAACAGGTCAAAAAAAGACTGTCTTCGCAGAGTCAAAGAACTTGTAGAATTGGTTAATTCAAAAAAAGAAGCACAGCAAGCAGTGAAATGATTTCATGTAATGCCTACTTTATTTTAATAAATTAAAAAAGAATAATAGTTAACTGTTAGATACAATCTCGACATGCAAAAGAAAATAACTGGAAAAATATATGGTTGCATCAGAAAGTGGATGCATCAATTTATCACAAGTGTGTGTTATTAACATTGAAATAATTAAGCATTTTCATTAGAATTGGGTTAGAAAGTAGGGAATTATAAATTGCTTCAAAAATCGATTTCCGATTAATAATTTCCTTCCGAGTTTTGAAATCGATGTCAAAATTGTTTAATAATGTGTCATCATCTAAACTACAGATGGTTCATCTCAAAGAATCATTTATGATCCAAAAAAATTCTCAATTGTCTCACATCGTCTTTTTATTTTTAATAACAATTTTATTCAGGAAGTATAAAATAAATTTAATTCACAAAAAAAGGAAACAAAAGTAGGAACTTATTTGGTTACTTTTGTGTACAAAAAATAATTTCGAATGTCCAACGCGGGACTTTGAGATTTCGTATCATTAACATAATAGGTGTTTCATGGTCCTGCAACCAAGATGTATTTAACCAGGTGGCAACAGTTTTTAGTTCAAATGTCAAAAAGATGGTTACATTTGTTGTAGCCGTTGTTATACATAAATTGATTTTTTTATAAGTGCTCAAATTTAAGACTATTTGAGGTTTATATATTTACTTGTGCTATGGAATCAGTTTGTGTGATTTTCTTTGAAAAAAATTGTTATATTATATATTTTTGATTGCGTGAGGGAATTTATACAAACAAAAATGCCGGCTGTTTGTGAATTGCAGTCTTTATGCTGCCATCTCGTTAAATATGCCTTTTGTGTAACTGCAGGGTTATATATGTGCGTTGGCCGCCTATAACTTTTGATAGGTGCGCCGTTGACTACGAATAATCGACCTCGCTCTATGGTGTGGATAATTAATAAGTGCTTTCAAACATAGACAAAAAATATAAATAAATTGTAAAGTAAAAGTTCGTATAATTTTGATTAGTTATTTTGTATATGAATAATGACATGCGTTTCAAAAAATGTTAATTAAATGTGTTTGTGGTGAAACTTGCGATTGTTACATACATTCATATGTATATCCAATATAAAACAAATTCTCAGCAATGGTCTCCAAAAGTTCCGAGAGTTCGCTTTTCTCTTTGTTCATCCATACATGAGTATGTATTTCCATATGCATCTATGTATGCATGAATATATTATATATGAATATTAAAAGGGGTTCCAAAACAAAATGAAATCAGCACTTTAGAGATATCAAAAATGATCGCAATATGTTGTATATAAGGATACCAATGTTTATATTCTGCAAGTCCAAGTTAATGACTTTGCTGGCATTATAAAAACTTTAAGAAACAAAATAAGGAACATATGCTAGAAGTAGTGTTAAATCTTAATATAAATGAGTATGTATGTGCATACATGCATGCAAATGTTTGTATGTTTTTATCTATTATTAATATGTACTCATGAATGTGCTTATATGTCTTATAAACAATAGATCTTAAATTTTACTAAGATGTACTGGAATACAACACCTTACATATTTCATTCTCTTCAAAGAAAATGGAATCAAAACGTGCCTTAAAACAGTCCGGATAATTTTACTTGGTTAGATCTGTAAAAATGTATACATGCAGATTTTACTATGGTATTGAGTTAAAGAAATAATTTTCATTTATTAACATTTGCAAGGAGTTGGGCGTGTATTTGCAATATAGTCCGATAATAAGGTTTGAACTCCCGGCTTTCTTGTACATCAATTTCAATTAACTCAGTTTAAAGTAATACCTACAAATGTGTATTACAAGTTAAAGTTTTTCTATGAGCTAAAGCAAGTATTTGGTAAGCTAGTAAGACAATAGTCAAAAATATCTAAATAGTATATAGCAGCATTGAAGACTCACAGAAACAAAGTTATTTCGTCTAAGCTTGAAGACAGAAAAAGCATCAATTGCTATAATTTTGTCTTCTGTACTACTTTTTTTATTCTAAGAACAACGGTAGAGTTGACGAATTATAGTGCTTTAAAGTTTGAATATATCGCACCCTAAATACAAAAGGGTCACAACTCAAAATTTTCCAAAACTGACTTTTTTCCATAAATTAATTCAGAGTACACATCTCTAACTACTCAAAAATTTCGTTCACATCACTATCTTCTTTAACTGGAAAAATACAGTTATTTCTATTTTGATGTTGTGTGTTGCTTCTGCACGATGAACAGTTTTTTGTCTCTTGTGAAAATTTTAGTATTTTGAGTTGTGACCCTATCGTATTTAGGGTGCGATATGTGTGCCAATAGCGGCCTATAAAAGCTTCATATCATATCATTGCAAAGATAAATAACTTTCAAACGATATATAATAACCTAAGTTTACACCAATATGGAAGGCCCAGGAGCTAAAAATCCATTTCTTTATGCTGACTTTTTTACAAAAGTACTGTAAATTTCAAAACATCCCTACATTGCATACTATTCCATAGTATGGCAAAACTTTTTTTTTAATTTAACTGTAAAAATAAAATTCAAAAATCCTTATTAAATTTAGTAAATTTTACTCTAAAAACAAACATAAAAAATCCTTATTCAATTTAACAAAAAGAGAATGGAAGTACCTTGTATTTATTATACCATGAAAATATGTATATAAATATATTTTGTTTTTAAATATTACTTGTCAAAAACCCTGTAGTAAGTCTGTGTTCCTAAAAAGAAAGTATTATTGATAAGATTTTTAATTAATCTTCTTTGAACTATATTAGGCGGTCACACAATATAAGTCTTATTTTTGACTGAATGTATTTGTTGTACGTAGTGGTGTGCGTTGCGAATGAGAAAGCAAAGCTTATCGCCAGTACAGCATACAGTGTACACGTTTCTTTTCCACCCGTCTCACTAGAAATCATGAAAAAAAGAAATATCTTCACCGCCTGAAAACAGACTAATCTAAGTTTAAGGGTCTTTCTTCGTTTATGTTAAAAATGAGCCACATTAACGTCTTCCAAGTACAAATTTCAGATTTCAACAATTACAACATTTTTCGTGTCTATTTAATACTATAAAATCTACTCAGAGTTACTTTGTAAACCAGAAATTTTACAAAACAGTTAGCTAATGGAATAAGTAGAATAAAAACGTTAGATATAAATAGATAAGTCCTAATTCATAAATTATAAATTTATAAACTCTAACTTAAAGTAACTTATGCTTTATTGTATAGAAATTTGTTAAATAAGAACGTCATAAACATAAGTTGTATAAATTCAATTAGTATTGTTAGATGTTCTTTGTTAATAATTAAAGTGTTTTTAAATATTAAGTTCTAACTAAATATATAAAAAAAATTCACTTCTGAATGTTATATATAATAATAACGTATTTAAAAACAATTTAGTTTATTTTAGATTGTCATAACATTTTGTTGTTTGTTTACGATCTGCAAATTATGATTATTGCACTCCGATTTTTGTCATAATAAGTATTGGAAATAAAAAAAAACGGAACAAACAATTTCTATTTGACATAAATCTATTACATTTGTATACCTTTGTTGTTTTGGAAAAAAGTACTCTTGACCAATTCACATCTGGCTAAAATAAAATTTTGTAGAGTGATAGAAATGTGAAAAATTAGGAGGAAATTTATAATGATAAAAGTCGCAAAAATTCGGGGTTTTCGAGTTATCGTTTATTCAATTTTTTTTTTATTTTGCTCTTTGACATTATTATTCAACAAAACTTTAGGTTTCTTAATCTTAATATATAAACAATCAATGCAAACGTCAAATTGATATCGAAAATTCGAACACACAACATACTTCCAACATAATGGAAACACTTGTATATGATTTCATTAAATAGTGGAAACGTAGTATTACTTTTCAATGTCGAATCCGAATGAATGCCTCAAACTCCATGAATATGTATGTATGGACATATGTATGTACCTAGGTATCTTTGTATTAATATTTACTGCCTATTCATAAAAAATATTTCTCAAATTTTACATGGAAATCTGTTCTATAAACCTTTTATAAATAAAAAAATAAACTAAAAAAAATTCATGAATAAAGCCTTTAAATCTATCAAACAGTTGTTCTAAACAATAAGAGACTGAAATTTATAAACAAAAAAGATTCGAACCCTTAATTTATAAAAAAAAAATGTGGGACATTAATAAATCGGTAGCTGCAGATATCAGCGCTATAGAAGGAGAAACAGTTTCCGGTCTTTGCGATAGTACTTCTGATACGATTTGTACGATATCGGATAATGCTCAGCAAAGTCAAAATCAACAGCAGATAACAAACCAACAAAAATTACAACAGACTACGCAGTCCCTCCTAATGGCCAGTGCGATGTTGGTAGGCTCTAATAATATTGTCGGTCTTAATAACGAATGCTGCGTTAATTCTAAGCAAAATAACAATGAGTGTGACATTTCAAGTAGCAACCATCAAGCAATTTGTAGCAATAAGAATATTTTGGAGTCTGCCTATTCGATTAATGCTATGCCATGTAGTATAATACCAGCAACTGCATCAATTTCTAATTCTGCATCTGAAATGCAAATTAACCTACACGAAATTATCATGGAAAACCAAGCGCTGCGAGAAAAACTTAAGGAAGTCACTCTAGATCGTGATAAATTACTGTGTGAAGTTTCCAATTTGCGCTTAGAACTTGACATGTCTGAACTGAAGCGTTTGCCCGAAGAAATGTAAGTACATAAATCTTTATCTTTAAGTTATATTTAATATATTCATAAATTTCTAAATATTAGGCTGTCACAAGTGCTTTTATAAATTTACATTTCTTGTGTGCAAATAATAAATATCTTTCTCATTTATTAAAGAATTGTCAACGGCACGTCAAGACAATATCAAAAACAGGACACAAACACCACTCCCTCTAATCCTTCTTCCCATAATCAACTTCCCTAGTTCTGGCACAATGCATCGCATATGTAGGGATCATCGCCTGAGTGCGACACCTCTGTCAACAAACTCCTCTTTTAACTTCGGGCAGTTTGAAACAGTACATGTCAGAGTAGACAAAACGTCAATACAAAAATAAATTAAAATAAAAGAAGTAAAGAAAAGGTAAAATTGCTTCCAAATAGTTTTTTATAGATTTACTTCGAATTGTATACACATTATACTCCAAGGTAGATATAAATATTTCATATCCCACGCCCCCTTTTAGGCCCCATTTTTTTTTGTAAGCGAGAGATTTTTTCCCCATCCCCCCGGATATGAGTATCAAAGTAAAATGGTTTCCAAAATAGAATGAAAACCCAAAAAGAGCTTTACATCGGAGAATGTCCTATATTCAAGGCATTAGAGAGTAGGCGCAGGCTATTAGAATTACTTAAGTACTATACACAGAAGTAGGTAAGTGTTTTTGATATTGTCTTGACGTGACGTTGTCAAATGGTTGCAGAATAAAGGAGATGGTATCTCCTACTATAAATACAACCAATTATTGAAGAATTGTAACGCTGCGAAATATCCCTCAAAGACCCCATAAAGTATATACATTCTTGATCAGTGATGAAGTCTAAGACGTCTGTGGAAATCACGATTCAGTCCAAACGAAAAGAGCCAGACTCTTGAAATTTGGTATAAATATATCTTGAAGGATAGGTCCAGTTATTAAATAGGTTGAATCGGGCCAGAGGAAAAAAGTTCCATGAAGAAGAACTAAACCAGCCTCTAAAAAACAACATAATTTTAAAATTTCTTTTTTTTGCAATTTTGTTAAACAGATGATATGTTTTTATGTCCAAGAAAGTCCAAAGCATTGAAATTGCCGAAAATAATATATTACATGGAAAAATAGGGTAAATATTTAACAAATTGTATAATTTAAGCCTACATTTCCTAGAAATTTAATTTTAAAGCTTTTATGACGAAGCTGAGAAGTTCTCTGATCTGCCCTACCCTCCCCCACATTTGCCCCGTAAATAACCGTATCAAAAAACATTTTTTTTACACTTCATAATCCCAAAACTTGGCTTTAGTGTTTTAAAGTAAAAGGGAGATGTCTCCCCCAAGCCCCCTACCGGAGTGACCCCGACAAATTACAGTTTTTATTTACTAAATATTTGGACGTTATTTAAAATTCGACCCGGTAGAATATAACGTTCTTACTTGTTTTTCCTTTAACTTTAATATAATTTTGAAATTTTGAAAAAAACTTCTCATTTATCTTAGATGTTGAAGAAGCCGAAATCATTTCATAGTATTCAATATCACTATTCGTACAAGTGGTTTTGAGGTTGCCTAACTTGAACTAAATTTAAATTGTTCATCAATTTTGATGTCGCCACACCCGCGGAGGAGCCAGTAGCAGGGATGTCATATATATGTTTTATTATTGATATAAAATTATGTGTCAAAAAATAGTTCCCATAAAAACAAGTTCTCACCTCTGCAAGGTCAGAGAACATCTCAGCTTCTTATAGGGTTAAAGAATACAAATTGTTCAATATTTACACTATTTTTGTATATAATATTGTACGTCAACTCCCACTAAAGGGGCGGGGTCCAAAAATAGATTCTATCATGTTTTCCACAGAGGAACGTAGATCGTCTCAGACTTCATCACTAATCAAGAATATATATACTGTATGGGGTCAAATTCTCTTTGGAGGGTATTAAAACCCTATTTTGGCGGGATCGCTCTGGCAGGGGCTGTGGGGGAGACATTTCACCTATGTCATAAAACTCTAAAAATAAATGTTTGGCATAATAAAATACAAAATTAAATTTTTTTTGATAGGGTCATTTGGATGGCAAAGGGGGAAGAGGGGGTAGGGCAGAGTAGTACCAGGTTACGTCTCAGCTTTGTCATTAAAGCTTAAAAATATTATTTTTAAGTAATGTAGGCTTAAGTAAAACAATTTGTTAAAGTTTTACACTATTGTTGCATATAATAACGCCCACTAAAGGGGGCAGGGTCCAATTTCTTTATTTTATGACCCAAGTTTAACGCGTTGGACCTTCTTTGACATAAAAATATATCATTTGCTTAACAAAATTACAAACAAACTTTAAAAATTATGTTGTTTTTTACAGGTTGATTTAGTTCTTCTTAGGTGAAGTTATTTCCCTCTTGTCCGGTTTAGCCCATCTCCGAACTTAAGCTGTGCTATTCCTCGAGATATATTTATACCAAATTTTAAGAGTCTAGCTCTTTTCGTTTGGACTGAATCGTGATTTCCACAGACGGACGGGCGGACATGCTCAGATCGTCTTAGATTTCATTACTGATCAAGAATATATATACTTTATGGGATCTCAGATGGATATTTCGCTGCGTTACAAACGGAATGACAACGTGAATATACCCTCCATATTCTTTTTTGGAGGGCATAAAAACGGAATGCTGGTACGGACTCAGCTTCCAGACACAATATAAGACTTAAATCATTTGTAGGGCAAAAGATTCCGACCGAAGTTTGTAGAGTTGTGTAATCAAGTTTGCCTTCTCTGAAAGCAGAGAGAGAGAAGAAAAAAATATATTTTTGATTCAACCCTTACATATTTGCTAAAATAAAATGTCATTACAGCAATTTCCATAAATTTTTACCTGAACAAATATTCATACGTACATATTTTTATATATGTATGTATATGTGTGTACACACAAAAATACATGTGCCGAGTCAATTGGCAGGTTCTTAATTTAAAGTAAATAAATTATATTTTTAGTTTTGATCATTGGAAGGTATTATGAAAGAAATATTGTACGAAATGGGAATTCAACTTATTATTCAGGTTTATTAAAGTTGCAACCCTCTGTATAAATTTGGGGGTAAATGTAAAAGGGTGGTTCTCTCTTTTCCAATGATGACTGGAAAAAATACAAAAGCATTTTATTTTTATTAATACCAGTTAGTTGGTAGTTCTCAACACTGAAACATGACGATAATACAGCTAATGGTATTGAACAACGTGATACGACTAAATAATTCAAAGGAAGTGTAATTGCATAAAAAATATACCAATTATGTATAAAATATTTTGCTGCTCATTTAGTGTTTAATTAAAAAAAAATTGTGTTTAATATTTAATTTGTAATATAAATTACAAGAGAATCAAAAGTCATCAGCCACTTTGTGTATGTATACCGAACTATTCGCCTTTTTTCAAAAAGAGAGAGAGGAACAAAATATTCACTTTAAAAAATGCAACTAAAATGTTTTATTAATTAATTAAGCAGACAAAATAAAATTTAGTTAATTATCTTAATATAATTTCGTTTGAGACTGTATGCCGTTCTCCTCCCCAAATTAAATTTCTGCCTTTCGTTGCAATGGATACAATAGTTGCAGACTTTGCAAAAATATATACATACACAAATATTTAAGTATATATGTATAAACAAAATAATTTACACGCTAAAATTCGTAAATAGGAAAAACTATTGAAATGATAACTTCAAATGATATATATTGGTAAGTTTTGTTACATCAAACTTACGTTCATACGTATGAGTGATTGTGTGTAAGTATTCTTTCATACGCATATGTATTTACATACTTGTTTAGCAGTTTCATTTCCCATAAAATTATTGATTATTTGAAAAATATTTGAACCAAATAACTGCTGAATAGTAAAACAACAACAGTACTTACATCTGTATATTTAAATTTGAAATGTGCAAAATATGATATGAAAAATTATTAATTGGCTTTACATACCGAAAAAGTATTGATTACTTAATAAATATATTCATTCTATGATGAATCAGCCCTTACAGACGATACACACCAGTATAATAATATCAATTAACAAATAAAAAATTTAATATAAATGTTATTATACATAAAGACAAAGTGACGTTCCGTTTAATGGTATGATGAATATTCAGAGAAAAATCAATAAACAATTTAATTAAAACACATATGATAGAATGCTGAAGATATTTAAAACCGTTGCCGAAAAATATAACGTAACCTGACATTCTGTTTCTACACCATCACACTGCAAATAAGATGAAACACATGAATACAAGCCAAATAGTATATACGAAATAAAAAACATACACATGCGTGTACAGAATTTTTAAAATCTTCACTGCTTTCGTTATATTCTTCTTTTGCATTGTTAAAATCCAACATTCAAAAATGAAAACTCTTATCCTTTAGAAAAACTTTTAAATACGAAAATGTCAAATTTCATCCCATTTTATTTAACATTTTCATCAGTGTGGCAAACCTGCTCCAGCGAACACTGAATGTTAATACATGAGAACAACTTCAGTTTTTATAAAGAACATAAATTTCAGTAGACTGTGATGAAATGTCAATGGCGATGGAAAATAGATTATAAAATATCAGGATATAATAAAATATTTTTGCTTTCAGTACTAAAATAAACAGACGTGTTTTAATAGTTATCCTTTTAATAGATATGGTTGTTACAATTACGTATTTTTATACATTCCAAAAAAGAACTGGAGGGTATATTCACTTTGTCTTTCCGTTTGTAACACAGCGAAATATCCATCTGAGACCCCATAAAGTATATATATTATTGATCAGTGATGAAATCTAAGACGATCTGAGCATGTCCGCCCCTCCGTCTGTGGAAATCACGATTCAGTCCAAACGAAAAGAGGTTGAAATTTGGTATAAATATATCTTGAAGGATAGGTCCAGTTCGCAAAAATGTTGATTCGGGCCAGAGAAAAAAAGTTCCATGAACAAGAACTAAACCAACCTCTAAAAAACAACAAAATTTTTTAAGTTTTTTTGTAATTTTGTTAAACAAATGATATATTTTTAAGTCAAAGAAGATCCAACGCGTTAAACTTGGAGCCATAAAATCAAAAAAATTAATTTTTGGACACCGCCCTCTTTAGTGGGCGTTATTATATGCAAATATAGTGTAAAAATTTAACAAATTGTTTTACTTAAGCCTACATTCCTTAAAAATAAAATTTTTAAGCTTTAATGACGAAGCTGCGACGTAAGCTGGTACACCTCTGCCTTACCCTCTCCTCGCGCTTTGCCCCCTAAATGACCCTATAAAAAAAATTAAAAATAAATTTTGCATTTAATTATCCCAAATATTTATTTTTAGAGTTTTATGGCATAGGTGAAATGTCTCCCCCACGGCCCTTGCCAGAGAAACCCCGACAAAATACAGTTTTAATGCCCTCCAAAAAGAATTGGACCCCATAAAGTATATCTATTCTTGATCAGTGATGAAGTCTGACACGATCTAGCAATGCCCATACGTTCGTCTGTGCAAAACATGGTATAGTCTATTTTTGGACCCCGCCCCCTTTAGTGGGTTTTGACTTACGATATTATATGCAAACATAGTGTAAATGTTGAACAATTTGTATTCCTTAAGTCTGTAAGAAGCTGAGATGTTCTCTGATCTTGCAGAGGTGAAACGTCTCCCCCACGGCCCTTCCCGGAATGACTCTGTCTAAATAGAGATTTAAAATTGGGTACAGAGATGTCTTAAATGAACTCTGTTCCACCAAATTAAACATTTTAAATTTACTTACTAAATATTTGGAGGGTATTTAAGATTCGACCCGGTCGAATATAACGTTTTTACTTGTTTTACATCATAATACATTTGCATTACAGTGTGAAATGAGCTTTGGTTAACATTCAGAGCAGAGATAACTAATAAAACTTTATTGCTTGACTTTTTAAAGTATGTAAGTAGTTCTCTGCGAATCTTGTTGAATATGATGAAAATCTCATATCATATCCAACTAAGCCACCTAATAAGTGGCGACAAACGAAACTACATGAGTACTGATGATAAAAGTGCAGCGACTTTTGAAAACAGCTGTTCTGTTCTGCAAGTTGAATAATTAAAACTTATAGTGACTTTCCTTTATGTCTTGGAATATTTGTCATTTCTTTATGAATTTAAAACAAATTTTCGAATTATTAGCCTTGCAATCTTAATTAAATTTATTATAGCCCTGTAGAACTAACCAATTTTAAAATTAAATCCCTAAATGTGAAAGGTAATAGATAATTAATTTCATTTAATACCCATTATCTGAATAATGAGAAAACGCCCTGAACGCCCCCACACAACCACCAAAAAAAAAATGTAGTTTTTAGACAATTTAAATTTTTTGGTTCCTGTTATCGCGAAAATGCAGTTTTCGCGGCAGGTCTAGTTTGTAATTAGTCGCAACTATCGAGTGCCCACTGTATTCGCGCATTCGTATTTACGAATATGAAAAATTAAAATTCGGCACTAGTCACTAGTTTAGTCTAATAAAATAATAAAAACAAATTTAATATTTCAAATAAAATTAAAATTAACTATTGTACACTCTTTATTTTATCCTATAACTTCAGTGAGCGCAGTATCGAACATGCGACCCTTCCGCTTTGTAGGCAATGCGTTAACCACTTCAGCCAACGACTTGTTGTAAAGCAAATACGTTCCAAATGTATTTTCTTAATATGATAAACAAATCTATTCATCTGTGCATAGTTTTGCGAAGAAGTTGTTTGTACACGAGCAACATAGTAATCACTGCATCATTTTAATTTAGTAAAATACTTAACGAGTAAAAGCAGTTGTACAAAAAACATCATTTTTGAGTTACTTCTGCAGTCAGTTTTTAAGTTGTTACTTAAATGTCCATTATTATACTTTCAGCTAGGTAATAAAAATCCGACAGGAGAAGTAAATCTAAAAGCCCATACTTTCCGTTCTACGCATATGCGATTGATAGTTTGTATCGATACTTTTTGTTTCATACGCCAAGTTTGTCTCTTTTTTTGTACAGAAGGAGAGAAAAACTTAATCCACCCACCACACACGCATGCGTCGCTTGCAAAAGTAGAAAGTAAACCTACTTTATGCGTTCTGTGCGCAACTTGAAACTTGTCTGTAACTTGTCAAATATAATTACCCTGATTCTACTTTTTGAGAAATGCATAAAATGCAATAGCACATAGAACCGATGGTATGAACTTCCAGCTTAAGAAAAATGTTGCATGTCCACAATTAAAACAAGTAAAAACGTTATATTCGACCGGGTCGAATTTTAAATACCCTCCAAATATTTAGTAAGTAAATTTAAAATGTTTAACTTGGTGGGACAGAGTTCCCTTATATAATATCGTACCTCAACGCCCACTAAAGGGGCGGGGTCCAAAATAGACTATATCATGTTTTCCACAGACGAACGTATGAGCATTGCTAGACCCTTTCAGACTTCATCACTGATCAAGAATATATATACTTTATGGGGTCCAATTCTTTTTGGAGGGCATTAAAACTGTATTTTGTCGGGGTTTCTCTGGCAAGGGCCGTGGGGGAGACATTTCACCTTTGCCATAAAACTCTAAAAATAAATATTTGGGATAATTAAATGTAAAATTAATTTTTAATTTTATTTTTATAAGGTCATTTAGGGCGCAAAGGGAGAGGAGAGGGTAGAGCAGAGGATTACCGGGTGACGTCTCAACTTCGTCATTAAAGCTTAAAAATGTTATTTTGAAGAAATGTAGGTTTAAGTAAAACAATTTGTTAAATTTTTACACTATTTTTGCATATAACAACGCCCACTAAAGGGGGCGGGTCCAACAATTAATTTTTTTGATTTTATGGCTCCAAGTTTAATGCGTTGGACCTTCTTTGACTTAAAAATATATCATTTGCTTAACAAAATTACAAAAAAAAAGCATTAAAAATTATGTTGTTTTTTGGAGGTTGATTTAGTTCTTCTTAGGGGAACTTTTTTCCCTCTGGCCCGAACTTGACCTGTGCTATCCTTCTAGATATATTTACACCAAATTCCAAGAGTCCCGTTCTTTTCGTTTGGACTGAATCGTGATTTCCACAGACGGACGGACATGTTCAGATTGTCTTAGATTTCATCACCGATCAAGAATATATATACTTCATGGGGTCTCAGGTGCTGCGTTACAAACGGAATAACAAAGTGAATATAGCCTCCAATTCTTTTTTGGAGGGTATAAAAAAGATTTGTAATTTGAACAGTTCACTGATGCCACCGGCCCATAATGCACACCGTGAATTTTTCGGGATGCGTTGATAGTTCCTGCAATGCTTTATACATATTAATGAGCCTTATTACGGTTCCCGATTCGACTCGAAATAATGTACCAAATTAAAGAAAAATACAAAATTTTTCTTTAATCTATTACAAACACTCGAGTCGAATCGAAAACGGTAATAAGGCAGAATAATTTTTACACAAAAATATAGCGATTAAAACAAAATTCGACTACTTCAGAAATACCTGATCGTCTGCTGAATTTAGCTCCAAATAAAAACTCATATGGTCACACTGATAAGTATAGGAAATGAACTGCTCTATTATGAGGCGTCATGTAGCTCTGCTACCGAACCATTTGGGCACTTGATTTTCAAAAAGATATAACTACAAGGTGGGCCAAAAGAAGTCATCCGATGACTCCTCCAGCGTGAGCATGACACCATGCGGGCGGTCACTTTGAGCGGTTGTAATGGCTCCTCGTGCATCACTCGTGAGTATTCGGTGCCACAGAAGCGATAGTTTTGCTTGTCCACGTACCCGCTGAGGTGGAAATGCGCCTCATCGCTCATTATGATTTTGGTCGAAAAATCGTCCACTTCGTCCTCGAGATTGAGGATGGTGAGTGTATCGCTCCATGTTTTGTTCACTTGTCTTCTACAGCTGTCTAGTTCACAAATGTCAAAACAGATTTGACATTGGCCGCCATTTGCAAAAGTAAGAGCATCTTGCAATAGGGTGATTTCTTTTGGCCCACCTTGTATAATAGTTTGTCATCGGAATACTGTCCGGTCAGAAGTAGTCGTAGTTACTTCTTATCCATTTCCTCAAAAGAAAATGTTTATTGGGCAAAATTTGTATCTGTTTGTGTTATTCGTTTATTACTTGCTTTAGTGGGTATTCCAGTAACTGCACTTGTACTCGCAGTCAGCCACCATCGCAGCAATAGTTATAATGTTTGCAAGCACATAACAGCGTGGCCTTAATATAGACAAGCTTGAATTAAAGCCAAGCATTTAACATACATAGATAAATATAAATAATATATGTACATTCATATATATTTATATGTATGTATGTATATGTGTGTGGTTGTGGCTGTAATAAACACACTTCGTACTACGTAAACAAAGACTGACTTATTTTATATGGTGGGTATTTACTAATTCGTATGGGGCGAACATTTTCAGTTTCTATTCGTGTGCTGTGCAAAGCGTGTTAGCATTTAAGTCGTCGTGTTGCCAATTTCTATATAAGATTTTAAATATGTGCAAACCATTAAATACCTGTTCAAGTTTCTTTCCATTATAGCAAATAAATAATTAACAAAAATTTCAAAAAAAAAAAAGCGTAACAAAATACATGTTTTGTATATGTGAGACTTTGTACATACATACATATGTATGTACATATACATACATATGCAGTATATGGTTAATTCTGCATACATGTAAATGTGAAATTGTGGAAAATTTACGTATCTAATAGTCAAAGTTGAATCCAATCACTAGATTTACATATGTATTTGCGTACATATGTACATACATACTATGTACATACTCGTACATAAATTATTGATGAAATAATTATCAAAAGTGACGCCCATATTTCGTTAATAAAGTGTAATCATTTAATTATTTTTCGTTTTTTTTTCGGTGAAGTTCAGCAAGTGATCGTTATTAAAAAAAAAATAAATAAATACAAAATATGACACACACATAAGTACAAATACATACATATAAACACATATGTATGTATGTATGTAAAGAAATTAATACATCATAGAAAATTGCCTTTCTCCACCTTGTACCGTCCACAAAACTTCGTACATATACAGTAATATAATTGTTTCATACGTACACATGCAACTACATAACATGTATGTATATAAATGTACGTATGTAAATACCTACATATGTATGTATATGTATATAAATATATATTTATGTGCATATACATATACTTATATGTGCAAACATATGTATGTACATATATACATACATTCAAACCTACTATTTTTGTAAATATGTACATACATATGCTTGTACATTAGGGTATAACTCTTAAATATCAAAAAAATGTATAAAAAACGATTCACCCTAATGGCCATCACTACAACTCAGCGCTGATTTTAACCGTTAAAAAACACTTTTATTTAAATTTTCAAACTGCTATAAATTTCAAATAGATCACTCGATTTTCACGTGATTAGCGTTGATTCATGTACATACATATTTTTTTGGAGTCCCATAAAAGAATCGGGAACACTAATTGGACAGATATTTCGAATTTTTTCGTTCACGGTATCTCACGAACGCTTCAACGGACTTTGACCCGCTTAAGGTTAAATTAGTCGTGACTTATCCATAACACCATACCCATAACATATAATGCAGTTCGAACCTAATTTATGGATAACACTGAAACATAGAACCATATGGATTTTGGTTGTAGGTAATGGCGTTATGGGTATGGTGTTATGGATAAGTCACGACTAATTTAACCCTGAATGGCGATTGACGTGGTCTTTCAATGTCAAGAGCTGAATCGATAGTTAAAGCCTAAAGTAGGATTTTATCGGACGTAAAGTAGGATTTTATCGGACGTATAAAAACTTTATCATTTGCAAAATTTTACTTTAACCTGAAGTGAACGATAAATTACAGGTAACTTTATCCTACCTGGTAAGTTAAATCCAATTTTCAATCATGGAAAGCTTTTTATACGTCTGATTAAATCGTACTTTTAACTAACTTTAAGTTGTAATAATGGCCCTAAAAGTTATAAAAAAATCACATTGAAAAAAAAATTTTTTTTTTGGATAATTTCCGAAATTTACCGATCCGAATCGGTAACAATTCACAGGGAATCTAAGTTTCATGGAACTCTTTGCTTACATTCGGCAGTTCAAAAGCGGATAACATACTTATATACACACACTTACACACAGCCATAGGGACACCCTCTCAATAATCAGGAAATCTCTCTAGGAACTCAAAACGTCAGGATCTGGGAAAACTCGATTTATTCAAAACGAACTAAAACCAGTAACTTTCCGATTTTTTTTTTTAAATATAAAATTTCTTAGCGGAAAGTTTGGACATAAACGATACAATTCAATCCCCCTTATTATATAAATATTTGCCAACGTCACGTCAAGACAATATAAAAAAAATAGAATGCTTCTGAACTTCCTTCATTCAGTAATTGACAATTTCTAACAGCCTCTTGCCTTATCCAGGACCTTAAAAAATTGTCACAGGATGTCGGAAATTGTTAGTTATTTTTCACAAGGACTAGGGAAGTGTGCTAGTTTTTATATTGTCTTGCCGTGACAATTAGTTACAGAATAAGGGGGAATATCAAGACGAGTAGTAGTTTTGCCATACAACATACAAATTTCCAACTCTCAAAAATGGATAAAAAATTATTAAATTTGATTATACCAATTTTATTTATTTTTAATCTTGGACCAGCACTCAAGGGATGACCCCTATATATGCAGTGCATTGCGCCGGAACTGAAAACGAGGGGATAGTATTGAGGGGACAGATTCGGAAAGATGAGAAGATAGAAAAATTTTTTTTTTTAGCTATTTCAACCTTTTACTTCGCCGGCCCTGTAGCATATTGGAAGTTGTTCCGCATCGATGATATTGGGACATATTTTCAAAAGCTGCCCTAATACGCATATGTATGTACATATGTTGATATGTTTATGTATATTTACATCTAAATATGTGTGCCCCGCATGTATGTGCATCTGTACAAAAATTACATGGACGCTAGTCTATTTATGCACATAAATGAATGCATACTACCGAATGTACATAGATACATCGTATGTATGTATGATTGTGTGTATACACTAGATTGCAAAACACTAACTTCGGGCACTCTCTATTCCATTCATTGTGTTGTTGTTGTTATTGTTGTTTTGTGTGAAGTGAAGTGAACATGAATACTGTGTTAATTTCAATGTTCCCACATCAAAGAAAACAGTATAAAAATAACAAAACAACAAACGAGTATTAAATAAAATAATATACGAATTTCAAATAAAAAATGTATTCGTACAAAACTTTAAATATAAATATGTAGTGAAAAGTTGATTGTACATATAATAAATTATTGTGTAGACATATACATATGCACATCCGAGAATATATTAACTAAAAATTCCCTAATGTTGTGAAAGGAGTAATTGAAGCTCGCTAAATATAAATCTGCCGCAAGTAATTCATTTCAATGTTTAGCTATATATCCACATACATACATACATACATACATACATACATATGTACATATGTATGTAAATAAATAGAGCGCTAATACGAGTTACATCATTTCTCTTCATAAATATCAGCTGTTTTTGTGTTAATAATAAAAACAATGAAAGATCAGATACAAAGATGTGTTTCAAATATATAATTTTAATTGATAAAATGGAAAATTAAAACACCCACTTGAAAGAGTGTATCATCGAACATTAGAGACCATTGAGTGATGTCATTTATATACACACAGTGTACACATAGTAGGGCACTAAATGTATAAGTATGTATGTATATACAATGTATGTACTTAGTATATGAGAATTGTTAAATAAATATGGGAAAAATATGGGTTAGAGGCTTGAGTTTTTACTTCCAGCAAATACTTTTGTTCTTACCGTCTCATTTGTTTTGTTCTTTGATCGCCACAACCGAGCATTGAAAAGCTGTGTTCTCAATGTGTCAGTGTTAACGAACGAAGTGATATCGTGTTTTCTAAACATAAATAATAATATTGACAACAGCTGTACTAAATACTCGTACGTGTATGTATAAGGAGTTTTACTTTTTGTTTGAGAATGTCAAGTGTAAAAAAGTGAAAAAATAGGTGTTGTTTATTATTTTTATATGCAAAATATTTGATTAAAAATCAGTTACCTAGTTGAAAATAATCAACAATATAGTTCCAAGATTTTCTAAATTCCAACAATATAATAGCAAATCATTATTACCAAAAATTTTCAAAATTATGATACGTTTCAACACATGCTGTTTTGTAAATGTCCAAATGTCATGATGTATTAAATTCTCTATGTAACACTATAGCACGATTGCCATGTAATAGACTACTACAGTGTCTTCGATAGTGTAGGGAAAGTTCACCTGCGAAGTAAAAAATTAAGATGGATAAAAAAATCTTTCTCTACTCATTTTTCTAAGTCTCATGCTTTGCCTCCTAGCCACAGTTCCGGCGAAATGCCTTGGATGGTTATGTATTATCTCTCGGGTGCCGGTCCAAGTTAAACAAAAACTGCATAAATGCAATACTAATTTGGCAGCTTAATTGAGCTTATCGCAATTAATGTTATTATTGAGCTCAATTTACCGTACAAAATTTTAATTAAGTGATTGCTCAATTAACACTTAATTGCTATAATATGGAGTAAAATTACAAATACAGCACTGCTAAAAAGAGTGTTTAGTGAGAAAAACACAACTCATTGAACAAAGTCCGTTGTGACTTAGCACCTAAATTAGGGAAAAAGTAAAAAAAAAATCATAAAAGAAATATGTCGAGTCATGTTTATTTTTCCAAAATTAATTAAATTAAAACTAGCAAAAACAGTTTAAAAAGTATTTAATTGAAAAATTAAATACATTTTTATATTTATTTATGAATTACTGTTTTTAATTTTTTTTGTACTATTTCTTATGACAAAGAGGGGAAGATCTTTATTGTTTTTAACTTCCTGCTAAAATTTAAATTAAAAAAAAATCGGGAAGTTATTGGTTGTACCCTGTTTTAAAAAAATTTAGTTTTTACGAGATCTCGACGTATTGAGTTCCTAGCTATGTATGTATGTGTGTGTATGTATATAAATTTGTAATCCGCTTATAATTATTGAACCGTATTGGAACCGCTTCGGAGTGGTAAATTTCGAGAAATGTAAAAAAAACAAAGAAAACATGTTTTTTCAAACGTTGTTTTTAGAATAACTTTTAAACGGTTTTGCCGATCGCTAACTAATCAGCTCTTGACGTTTAAAAATTATGTCGGTCGCCTCAAAGAGGGTCAAAATCGGCTCACGCATTTGCGGGATATTGTGATCAAAAAATTTTTAAAAAGTGGATTTAAAAAAATCTTCGAAATTATAAATGTGATTAATTCTCGATCCTTTTATGTCCTATAAAGAAGACCCCCGCTTATCACGTGGGAACCGGCTGATCCATTTAAAAGCTATAGCAGTTTAAAAATTAATATAATATAATTTTTTAGCGTATCAAATTAGCGGAAGGCTGCAGCGATGTCCTTCACAAAAAAAAATTTTTTGAGAGAGTGAAAATAAATAATTTCCATAACCACATTTTCATATGTCAAACAACCGATTTTAACTTTAGCTTGTCAGAATGTCATTTGCACATTTACTTATCTAAATCAATAACTACGAAAATTATTATAATAATTTAAATCAACAAAACTGTTAAAATATAAAACAAACGAATAGGTAGTCGTTTGCATTGGAACTGTTTCGTAGAATTATGTCAGAAACAGATTTGTACGACAAAGCAAACTCTAAATCGTTTCTCAAGTATGGATCGGACAAAACACCACCTCCAATTGTTGTTGTCGTTGGTGACGGTAGGAGTCGTGTTCGCAAGGTGGTTCGCACGGCAACAAGACACGTAACCGTTGTCAGCTATTCGACTCGGCACAAAGAAACGAAAACCCATACGTCCCACCATGTGACTACAGTAAGGTAAGAAGTCTAAAATGCCTACAAGTTCGTATATTTATGTACAAATACATACATATGTATATAAGAAATGTAATTCATGTACTATATTAACATTTATCTACTTATAAAAAAATTAAATTAAAATTTTTATCCTCTTCTATAATACTTGAGGGATTCACACTGTAGTCATAAAATAATAGGACGAAAAATATGACTAGTGTGAACAACCCGTCATAACTTAGTACATACGCTATTTCAAACATCGATCAGCTGCTACCTTGGTATGAGGTGAATACATTTTTTTTGCTACGTAAGTTAAACGAGAAAAATTTTTCACTCTATATTTAGTTTTTGCGATTTAGTTCTCTTTTAATTTTTTAGCCGTTTGTTAGTCGTGAATCATATATAAGTAACGGCGGCAAACCTATACCAAGGCGAATTCATACAAGGTGAACTCACTTATGCAACTCTGTGTAAAATTTATTGAACTGTCAACTGAAATGCTTTGGAAAAACAATGGCGG
Organism: Linnaemya tessellans; assembly: GCA_951800035.1. Lineage (NCBI taxonomy): Eukaryota > Metazoa > Arthropoda > Insecta > Diptera > Tachinidae > Linnaemya > Linnaemya tessellans. The sequence goes on from OX637535.1 coordinate 117,265,547, forward strand.
CACACAAAAACGAAAAACCACAAGAACACTTTGACAGTTCAATAATTTCGCCTTAGTAACAGCTGATCACCAATTTCTGAATTAAGGCCACCTGGTATGAATTCGCCTTGACATATACTTTCGCGGTCTCGCCTAAAGATTTTCAGCCGTTCGACTCGGATCTCTAGAGCTATTTTATGACAAAACAAAAACATACCCGAAAGAGTGCTATTATTTTATGACTTTTTTGTATGCAATACAACAACAACTTGTTTAAACTGGTCTAAAATATCATGACTTTATGACAATATGACTAAATAACACACCGTGTGAATAACCCAACTATTTTTTATAGGCGTGTTAATTACCCTTTATTAACCTTCAAGAAGCTTTTTGAGATTATAGATATTTTCTTTTTCTTTGAAATACAAATATCTGTGAAATAACACTGTTTTCTATTCGAAACACCTGCAAAACCTTGAGTTGCAAATAATACCGGTTTTTTCATATCTTCATGTATTTATATTATTGAGCACTTTGGTAAACATCATCTCATCATCCTTAGTTCCTTAACAGATTTACCAAAACCTTACGCTTAAAATACTATATGCTTTATTGAAAAAAATGTTCTTTCTGCATTCACTTCTAGTTTAACTGTCTAATTCATAAAAATATGACAAACTTTCCATAGAAATATGTAAAAGAAGCTGTTAATAAACATGAAATATTTTTTATAAATTAGGCCATAAATGTGCAACATTTGTAAAAAGATCGTGTTTGTAGCAAAACAAGAAACCAGTAAATACTCGTATGCAACATGATTTGCACTCAATTTGAGTTCAATTTTGTTATGCAAATAATGTTCGTCATAACAATTCCTTATATTCTTAACGAGTCTAAATATTTAATACATATCGCTAATTAATGTCAAAAATTTGTTTAAACGCATACTTGAATCGTAAAATCAAGAAATTATTTATGTTCTATGGAAATCATAGAACATACGTGGGTTTGGGGGGTTATTTATAGAAAGCATTTATAAGGCAACATATTAAAAAAAATGGGAAGTCTTAGTTTTGCATATTTCAAACTTTTGGCTTGTATGTACAATAACAAATAACATTTCTTTAGCAAATCGAATCATGTTTAACTATCCAAAAAGAACGAAACCGAATTTATTAGTTATTCTCTATTACGTAAATTAGTCGTATAGAAAAAAACAATTTGTTCTTCTAATTAATTAAATAGTTTTACCTCCGCAGTTACGACAAATAAATTGTCAATTAATTATTTGCACAGAAGCTATTATGGATAGACCTTGAATAATATCATAGATACGATACAGATAAATTCAAATTTTATATTTTTGACAGGTTAATTTTCAACTAAAGTATAGTTTTGTTATAAACCGTAGTATGGCCATAAATGTTATTTAAATTAAGAGCTTGAGATCACTTTAGTTTTTGTTATATTACACAAACTTAACTAATTAATTTAAATGTCATTTGAACAAAATGTCCACATTTCAATTTGGAAACATTAAAAAGATATTAAACTCAATTAATATTTATTGGCTGTTTGTAACTAGTTGTTAATTCAAAAAGGCATGATAAATATTCCAAGGCACAAGGGAAAGTCAACATAAATTTAATTATTCAACTTACTCAGCAGAGCAGAACAGCTGTTTTCGAAAGCCGCTACTCTTTCATCATTAGTACTCATGTGTGTTTTTGTTTGTCACCACTTATTGGGTGGCTTTAGTCGAATACGATACGGTTTGCCAACATTGTTTTTAATCTGCCTTCTTCTGGGGCCAAATAACCGTATTCGATATCGATCGAAATTTCAATACATTTTAAATACGAATTTCGATCGATACCGAGCGCCGTAATTTGCCTCCTGGCAAGTCTTTGTTAAGTACCGTTGCGGAAGTACAGCAAAAGTTCTTTTACCTTAAGTGCGTTTTTTCTTTTAATATTTATTTTGTGTACATGTTTTTGCGACTGCAGGCAGTGTCGGTTGAGCTAAGATTTTCTTTTTCAAGTAGAGACAAACAAGTGGCAAAAACTGGCAGATTATCAATGAAACAGTTAAAGAACAGCTTGATTAGGACAATAATGACCAGTTGTAAAATATTTTGATTAATTAAACTGATTTTTTTTATGACATCAGAAATATCCCAGAAATTCGATGTCTTGTAGGAAATTTATTAAAACTATTAACTTTTCATACTACAGTTTACTACGATCCTATGCAAGCAATATTAATGATCTCCCTCAATTTAATGGCGTTTTCTTTTCTAGAAAATATGTAACATTTTTTCACTTCTAATGCAAAAATTCGCATTTAAGAGGATTTTTAAAACAATAATATATTTGCCTAAGCAATGGTAGATTAATTTGTAATAGATTTACTATTTCGAAATGGCATGATGGTGCAGTTTTTCATTAAAAAGTGTAAAAAATGTAGCATTCTTTTCCAGAAAAGAAATCAACATAAGTCAAAAATAATTAAAAAATACTTTTGTGAAATTTACCTTTTGTCACTTAAGGGTTTTTTAGGTTATAGGACGATATGATTAATATCAAAATTCGTAACCCCCTAATGTTTACACTTGCCTACACACGTAAATACATAACCATACTATACTCACACACATATCATACGTACTCGTATGTATGTATATCTATCTATACGATTTATTTTTGTAGTTGACATGCAACACGTGTTTCACAAAGCAACAGGAAAAGTAAAAACCTTCACTCTAATTTAGGTTTAACGTTGACAATTTTTTTTTATTTTAGCCGACCTTACACTCCGCTGCTCAACTCACGGAAATACAAAAAAAAAATTATTGTATATATTAAGATATTCATTCATTAACCACGAACTCAGTATAAAATAAATCAATGTTTAGCAGCGAAACACATTTTTTAGTGATGCCAAGATGGAAATCCCGAAATTTTGGGAATGAACAAATCCCCAAAGTTCGAAATTATTAATCGCATGATTTTCGATCAGTTTACGAAAAGAGAATATTTTATTCATAAGAGGCGGCACAAAAGTTGTCGTCCGAGATTCTTTGACCGTCCCTTTTTTTTGTTTATAATGAATGAGAACTTTTAATTGATGTAAGAAAAAATTTGTTTTTCATCAAGTAGAAAAAATTATAGCGGCTATGTGCTACCGCACATTGAGAGTTTACAAAATATTGAAATAATTTAATAGTTCCATCTTCTTCTTCTCTTTTTTTATACATATATTAGGGAATACATTACAACAACTAGTTTGAAAAAATTTTGAATGGGTTTTTGTCATATAAAAACGCCCCTGGCAATATAATATCCAATCCAAACTGCCAACCTAAAGCCAACTGCCAACTAAGCGGTTCGATCATATCGTCCCACCCACTCCTTTCAACAAATATAACATTCAAACAAATCCCCCTTATTCTGTAACTATATCTGAACATCACGTCAAGACAATATCAATAATAATAAGACATCCGAATACTCTTTTTCCTCGGCATTGGATTACTTTTAAAAGTCTCTTATTAATTCTTAGCCCTTAGAGAATAGTCGGAGGCTATTGGCAGTAATCAGTTGGGGCTCACAACCATCACAACCATAATGTAACTGCCCTATTTTTGATATTGTCTTGAAGTGACGTTGACAAATAGTTACAGAATAGGGGGGAATATAAAATGCTTTAAATACATTCAGGACAGCACGCTATCGGCTATATGCCGCTAACAACAATTGTCGCCGTGTAGTCTGCTACTTGCATAATTATTTTGAAAGCGGCAGTTACAACGTAAACATCTAATTTCAGTGATGCCACTTCCATATAAAAAAATAAAATCACTTATTCTAAATCTATTTATATATCGAAACAAAATTAAAAAAATAAACAATTTGTTCGTTTATAACCCTTTCTTGTGTTTGCATTTTTAATAAATACTTGTATTTTGTCGTATTCTCTTTTGTTATGGCACTATGAAAATAAGTTAATTCAAGTATATAACAAATTAAAACTTATGTATCGTTGCATGGGGCACTTTTTAAAATAAGGCAATTTTTACGTCATCACATACAAAAGTTGAAGATTTAATAGCACTCGCAATGGGTTAACAAATTTTAAAAATGTATATACCAATAGAAGAAGCACTTGGTAAAGGATACCTATAACCAATAAAAAATAAAAGCTTGGAGCCTAGTAAGTCAGGAGCCAAGAGAGATCGCCGAAGAAAAAGATCTATTAACTTATTCGCTTTTTATTTTCATCAGTTGCTATATTCTTGATTTTTAAACGCTTGTTTATTTAAGATTTTTCACTGTGCATGTTTAATTAGACTACAATCACAAAAGTAGCACAGACCACAATCTGCCGCGTAGCCGTGAAAATAATCATACCCATATAAACACATGAATTTTATTCCTGACAAGTTGTAGTCGGCAGCTTGCCGATGTGAATGTGTTTAATGCAAAAAACACCTGTTTAAATAATTAAAAAATATATATATTGAAATTGAAACAAGTTAAACTCGTAAATGAAGTAAAAAAAGGCAACACATGAAAATTAGTGGTAATTGAATTGCAATAAGAATAGTTTTAACAATAAATTTGTTCGTATCAATTTTGAAACTTTTGAAAAATTTATACTAAAAAAGCATTTAAAAAATTTCTTTAGAAATACAGTTTCTGGCAACATATGCACATACATATTTGATGCCATGGGGCGTTTGGTTTTCTAAGTTACTAGACAATGGAAATTCTTCGGCACGGCTATCAAAGTAAAATTGTGCTACAAACCACATATACAAAAGTTGTAACAATTCAAGCGTTTAATATATTTATCTTTGTTTTAATTTTTTATATACTCAAATAGTAGCCAACTGCTTTTCACAACACTAATTTGACAATGTAATCCAATAACTTTAAATTTATTGAAATAAGGCATAATATGCATATAACAACAGAGAATGTCTATATAATAGTCTCTGTTCTATTGAAAGTTTGTGATTATCAGGCAAAAGTCTATGATACAGTAAAAAATAAGAAATATATTTTCAAAAATTATTTTTCTCATATAATCTAATCTCGGTTTTATTTTATTAATTTTTTTTATATATTATGTGCATTTTTTTTATTTTTTTCTGTAATAAATTATTTTTGTTTTAATAAAAAGTAAGCCAAAATTAAAAATTCCGTCAGCACTAGTATAATAAATCTAAATAAAATAGAAACAACTTTCTTTCTTTCTTCTTGTACGAGCACAAGTCAACCTTTTGCATTTGTTGTACTCAATCATTTAAAATTTCTTTTTAACAACAAACAAAATCACTACCAAGAACCCAGTTGACCACATCTGTAACGACGGGTGCAAGACAATAGTATATAGAGTGACACAAGTTTAAATCATAATAAAACAAGGAAATATATTTTTAATATCAATGAAACGGGCTTTATTGGAAGGAACAGTTTATGAAATTAATGTTTAAATATGATTTCTGTCATGTGGCCGCAACTCGGCGCAATCTGAGACACCAATTTCAACAACTAAAAAATCGTCCATGAAGTGCAAGGACGCCCCAGTTGCTGAGAACGGCGACAACTTCTTCAGTGCGCACTGTTCGGCGTCTCCCGGGATGCACATTATCAAGATTAGTAAATGTGGTCCGAAAACGATCTTCTTTCTTCGTTCTTCGAATTGAGGTGTTACTATGCTTCTCAGACATTACTTTTGCAGGTAGCTCCTTGAAACTTATATGCTACTTACTGCCCAATAACGGATGTGTATATAAGAATCTAAAATAAGTAGGTTCGGCTACGAGTCTTGGCTGAAGTAGTATAACACAAGACTATGAAGCGGAAGGTCCTGAGTTGAACCCCACGCTGAGTCATGAAATATTCCCCCATATTCTGTAACTATTTGTCAACATCGCGTCAAGACAATATCAAAAAACAGGGTAGATAGATTCTGGTTGCGGACAATCTGCATCCTCTGACTATTCCCAAAGGCCCAGAAAATAGAGACTGTTTCAAGTAAAAAGAGCTGAGGAAAAATATTATGAAGATGTCTTAGTTTTGACATAGTCTTCATGTGACGTTGACAAATAGTTACAGAATAAGAGGTATTGTATTGAATTCTTCTGATCAGCATTAGTGCATGGTTGTGTTAGTTGTTGCCAGCCTTTTTCAACGATGAAGGCATAGCACTGATCACTGAACACAATTGGCAGCGACTGACACGATCATGTACAAAAAGTAGAGTAACAGCACCCCCCTTCGTCGACCCTGTAGCAAAAAATTAGCCGGCGAAGTAAAAAAAGGTTAAAATAACTAGAAAAAAATCTCTATCTTCTCATCTTTCCTCATCTGTCCCCTCAATACTATCCCCTTGTTTTCAGTTCCGGCGCAATGCATAGCATATGTGGGGGTCATCCCTTGAGTGCTGGTCCAAGATAAAAAAAAAAGGTGCAAGGACACTTAAGTTGGGATGAAAACAGAAACTGAAGTCAATAGAAAGTTTATAGAACCTACACTGGTTTGGCTGTAGAGGTTTCACCAGTACTCTAAACTGGTACCAAGAGATCTAGTACTGGCCCAGCAGTATACACTGCAACTGGATATTGCTGAGGTCTCCTTCGGGAGTACACGTGGTGGTTTATGGTTTACACGAATTATGGGAAGATTTGTCAGATAAAGATTGGTGACCGATCTTCTTGGTTGGACTTCGGATCGGTTGATAGTGGCAAAATCTATGTGTTGTTGTGAATCAACAGAAGCTTCTTTTGGTACATTCGTGTCTCAAAGTAGCAAAGATCTTCTAGATAAGATCGAATACTCTAGCCAGGTGTCAGTGCATGGATTATCACCTGACCATGCACTAGAATTGCCACCTGGACGACCAAGGGTCGCTTAGGTGGGACCTCTGAGTCGTAACAGGAGTGGAGGTGAACACCCAATTTCACACTGTGTTGAGAACATCGTCGAATGAGGTCCTACTGTACAGCAGCTGACGTTACACTTATACATAGTTGTTCTTCGAATTAGCCGCTCTGAAGGACGATTATGTACCAATAAAATGGATGAAGTGCACAATCAGTTTGACGAATAGAATAATTGTTTTGATTACAAATTTCAACAATTTGCAGGCGTTGCTGTGATATTTAAAAAAAACACGCTTTATGTCGTAGAACACAAAATCGCCTACCAGATTTTCATACAAATGGTGTCAGAGTCACACATGTCGAGATGAACGACAATGTCGGTCTGCTTGTCGTTGACGATTGTCCCCAATTGTTCCCAACAAGACTGTCTTAAAGACAAAACGGTGATATTCAGCCTAATTGTGTAAGGCGTTGGCGTTTACGCCCAAGGCGTTTTTGTACAAAATTAAAGAAACATACAAGCAGTTTTCTTTAATTTACTACGAAAAACGTCCGAGACGTAAACGCAAACGCCTTAGACAATCAGGAAGATTGCCCTAAAAAAAATTATATTGAAGGCAAAAAAAAGAACGACATTGTTGTTCTATAGTTATGAACGACGATTTCCTTTAAATTGTCGATTAGTAGACCCAATCGACAGATGATTGGTTGTGCAGTCATCGTCCAAGACATTGTCGTCTATGACGATTTTGTCAACTGGGCATATTTACATATTAAGTGTTACATAAAAATATTTGCCATTTTTTGCTATACGCAATTGTAGACATATAACCATGTCCGGAGGTAGTAAATAGGGCATGCTGATTTCAATAATGATATACATACTCGCATATTTTATTAAATTTCTTCTTGGCCAGATCCAATATTATTCAAACGATGACTGCAGTCAGTTTTCTAACAATTTATATACGAATCATCAAGTGATTTATTTTGGTCGATATCATATATCATTTCTTTAGCAATTGTAAATTTAACAAATTGGTTAAAATAATATGTTTATAAACTATTATTCAGAAGCGGAAAACAAAAGATAATAAAGCAAGAAGTAACTGCCTGTACGTCGATGCCTCAAACTATTTTTCAATACCCCTTATTCCGTAACTATTTGTCAACGTCACGTCAAGACAATATCAAAAATAGGACACTTACAAACTCCTTGTGGACAACAATTAAGTATTTCTGAGGTCCTCTGGCTACTCTCTTTGGCGTTGAATATAGCAAGGGTTTGCTGGAATTTAATAATTGTTGAAGATAATGAGTACAGAAGTGTTCTAATTTTTATATTGTCTCGACGTGACGCTGAGAAACAGTTACAGAATAAGGAGGAATAGCACAAATAACATATGCATGGGGAACAGACCTATTACTAACTCACTTATATAATTATGTAAAAAATAATTATTGAAACACACATCTAAATAATTCTGTACTATTTTTTAAGTACTTTTAAAGCTCTAACTGCCTATTTCACGATGTCGAATGGATTCTTTCTTTTGTACAATTGCATTTGATACGGAAATAAAATTTTTTAAATTAGTTTTTTTTTAAATATAACTATACAACAAGATAAACAACTTTCGATATCGTGAAATAGACAGCGAGTTCCGATAAAATACACATTCATCATGCGATTTCAAAACTGAAACAATTCTGTTTTACTTTTAACTCATTTTGAAACGTTTAAGCACATATTTTTACACAGTCACGTTTTTTTAAATAGTTTTAAAATGAGTATTAATCACACACTTTTAAACAGTTAATTCTTATTTTTAAGTTTGTATTTTTAAAACTTTTAAATAAACACATTCCAACAATTGCGTCTTATTGGATTTAAATCAACATGTACAAACAAACGTTACGCAGACTTATTGTAAACAAAATTTTGACATAAGTGTTGGTTGAGCAAAAAGTTGTCACCTGCATTAGTAATGCCAGCTGTTTATTACATCATGTTTACATTTTGGCTTAAATCTAGAAAAATATCCAATTAGACACACATATTGGCCATACAACTTTTTCTCAACACATACTAGGGTATTCATTTTTGCTGTTGCTTTAAACGGCTAATCACTCGATTAGTTAACCGAAGTTTTGGTTTAATCGCGTAATTTCGTTATTGATCGGTTAACCGTTTAATAAAGATTTTTTTATCAATTATGAAATTTTAATAAATAAAAATTTAGTTATTTAATTAAAACGTTATATTCGACCGGGTCGAATCTTAAATACCCTCCAAATATTTAGTAAATAAAAACTCTATTTTCCCGAAGTCACCCCGAAATGGGGGGGGGGGGGGGCGTGGGGAACACATTTCACCTTCGCCATAAAACACTAAAAATAAAGTTTTGGCATAATTAAGTGGAAAAAATTATTTTTTGGATAGGGTTATTTTTTTTTTTTTTTTTTTTTTTTGGTTGGGCAGAGGAGGATCAGGTTACGTCTCAGCTTCGTCATAAAAGGGAATGTAAGCTTAAGTAGTACAATTTGCACTGTTTTTGCATATAATAAGGCCCACTAAAGGGGACGGGGTCCAAAAGTTAATTTTTTTGATTTTATGACTCCAAGTTTAACACGTTGTACCTTCTTTGACATAAAAATATATAATTTGCCTAACAAAATTACAAAAAAAAAATTTTAAAAAATATGTTGTTTTTCAGAGGTTGGTTTAGTTCTTCTTAGGGGAACTTTTTCCCCTCTGCCCCAATTCAGCCCATTTACGAACTTGACCTGTGCTATCCTTCAAGTTATATTTATACCAAATTTCAAGAGTCTTGCTCTTTTCGTTTGGACTGAGTCGTGATTTCACAAACGGACGGACGGACATGCTCAGATGGTCTTAGATTTCATCACTGATCAAGAATATATATAGTTTATGGGGTCTCAGATGGATAATTAATGTGTATCATATATTGTAACCGTAAAAACAATTTTGTAAAGTTTTGAAAACTGTATCTAGTGCCGAAAAATTTTTTCTTTCAAAAAAAGGTCCTAATGCGTAAAGTACACTCATGTTAAACAATATTATTAGTTTTTGTTCTGAAAACGCAAACAGCTGTTAGTATTTTTTATACATAGAACTTAAATATGCCTTTTTTTTGTTTATATAGCAGATGTTTTCTACGCTCAGAAAAAAAACACACACACATATTGCTGTTTAGCCATACATACACACATACTATTATTCTCCAAGGATATTATGAAAAACAGATGTGTGTATGTATTTACATTCATACATACAGTCTCCATCCAATAAGTAAAACATTTACAATGAAAGTGTGTAAAATAATTATGAATGTGTTTTCTTACCTGCTGTATTTAAGAAATGCACCTGGCAGGTTTTTGTTTTGGATTTTTTTAGGTGCTTTTTTTAATTTTAACAATCTACAGGTTGAATTCATTGCAAATAGTTTTTGTATTGTATTGTTGCAAAGCCTCCATTGATTTGTTTAACCACTTACATATACAGTGGGTTGCTTTGTTGTTGCTTTTTTAGTTTCTATATTTTAGGTATATGATCACTCAATTAGGTTGGCCAGCACAAAGATATGCTTTTCTAACAGGATATGTGCAACTGACAGATACTGAACACAATAATTCCATCCCAAAAAGCTAAGATTATTATTATGAAGTAACTTACAAAATTATTATTTTGTACTTGCACACCTAAATATATCTACCAAATAAATTTTAACATTATTTTAAAGAACATTAACATTATTTTAAAGAAAACAAGTAAAAACGTTATATTCGACCGTGTCGAATCTTAAATTACCTCCAAATATTTACCCCGGTATTCATAAAATTTAAAATTTGCTTGAAATATATTTTAATCAAATTTTCTCATACAAAATTTTCTTAAAACAGATTTCAAATACGTTTTATTTTTTTATGAATATGGAGGTTAGTAAGTAAATTTAAAATGTTTAACTTGGTGGGACAGAGTTTCTTTACATAATATCGTACGGCAACGTCCTCTAAAGAAGGCGTGGTCGAAAAATAGACTATCATGTATGTGCTGTGAATCGCACGATTGTGGAATCACATGCGACTTGAAAAACGCCAATTTCTTTTGAACGATTTTGAGCGATTGCGAGCTCCACCACACCAATTTTGTGACTTCAAATCGAAAACGCTTTATTTCATGCGATAAGCGATTTCCATCACATGGCCGTATATCATGTTTTCCACAGACGAACGTATGGGCATTGCTAGATCGTCTTAGACTTCATCACTAATCAAGAATATGTATACGTTATGGGGTCCAATTCTTTTTGGAGGGTATTAAAACTGTATTTTATCGAGGTCTCTCTGGGGAAACATTTCACCTTTGCCATAAAACTCTATAAATAAATCTTTAGGATAATTAAACGTAAAATTTATTTATTTTTTTGATAGGGTCATTTAGGGGGCAACGTGGGAGGAAAGGGGTGGGGCAGAGGAGTACCAGGTTACGTCTCAGCTTCGTCATTAAAGCCTAAAAATTTTATTTTTAACGAATGTAGGCTTAAGTAAAACAATTTGTAAAATTTTGACACTATTTTTCATATAATAAGGCCCACTAAAGGGGGCGGGGTCAAAGAGTTAATTTTTTTTATGGCTCCATGTTTAACGCGTTTGACCTTCTCTGACATAAAAATATATTGCAAAAAAACTTTAAAAATTATGTTGTTTTTTAGAGGCTGGTTTAGTTCTTCTTAGGGGAACTTTTTTCCCTCTTGCCCGATTCAGCCCCCATTTACGAACTTAACCTGTGCTAGCCTTCAAGATATATTTATACCAAATTTCAAAAGTCTGGCTCTTTTCGTTTGGACTGAATCGTGATTTCCACAGACGGACGAACGAACATGCTCAGATCGTCTTAGATTTCATAACTGATCAAGAATATATATACTTTATGGGTGCTCAGATATCACTGCGTTACAAACCGAATGACAAAGTGAATATGCCCTCCAATTCTTTTTTGGTACCGATAAAAATAATAAGAAAACTAACCCCTTAAGGTACGTTCACAATTATCAAATATTTGCCCCGAAAAGCGTAACCACTAAATACTAATGAAAAATATTTTTGTTTAGATACGTGTTTATTAATTAAAACAGTTTCATTCAAAACTAGTAGATAGTATCAGGAATCCAATATTATTGGGAACTATTTAACTCAATAAATACTTTTTTGAATTAAAAAGCTTTTTATTAGTGTTTAGTGGTTACGCTTTTTTGGTCAAATATTTGATAAGTGTCAACGGACCTTTACATTATGCCCAATTTCTCATTTCCAATAAGAATTGTTGCCAAAAGAGACACATAATTTTTGGGGAAAAACTCGCAGGAATAAAATTTCGCGGATAGCATAAATTTTCCGAAATGCGATTTTTCCACACATGCAAATAATTCACGATTGCAACTTTAAGGAAAAGGGATATTTTTCGAGATAAGAACTGATAGGGTTGCAATTGCAGTGAATGTTGTAAACACTTGAAATTTTTACATTTATTGTATTATTTTACTGTTAGTAAATGTTTTTATGTAATAACATACATATTGACAAATATTAATTAATGAATTCTTTGAATTGTTTTTGTCCTCTTTATTCCACTGTATTAAATCTTTCATGGTATGACCCCTATAACAAGTTTTGTGTGCGCGTGTGTGTGTAAGTGTGGAGAAATTTCCTTAGTTCATTTTATATCCTTGCTACAAACAAATGCTTAATATTGTAAGCGATTTCAAGTGTGTGCGTAGGTAGTAGGGATGCCATATAAAATATCCCGCGATTTATACAAATAATACCGTGGACTTTTTTTTAGGAATTTTTATTATGCAATTTTATGATTAGAGTTGAGTTTATCTATAAAACTAAACTAATAAAACATATATAATGGTAATAATTTGCTTTTTAAAAATCCTAAATATAAATAACCAAATAAATGGGAAAAAGTATACATATGTATATATATATATATATATATATATATATATATATATATATATATATATATAAGGGCATTAGCACGGTCAAAGGTCATTGATTACACCAATTTGTATTTGTATATTAATTTTGTTTTTTTGCTGTACTACTAACTGAATAAAGTGAATAGGACAAACCATCCTCCATTAAAGCTAATTTACATATGGGATACAACTGCCTCCACTTTTTACATAACGAAACATATTCGCACTTATTCATAAAAAAAAAAATAAAATAAAGTGAAAATAAAATATGTTTAAACAAAATTTTGAAGAAAATACCGTTAAATTTTTAAAAGGGGAATTATATTTAAAACTAAAACAATCTAAAAAGACAGAGCTGATACTCGACCAGTGTCTTAAAACCCTAAGAAATTTTCCCAAAATATGGGGATTTTTGTTATTAAAAGAAAGCATTAAATTCGGAGCATAAAAAATGAATAGCGATTGGCAACCCTAATGCGTGTGTGTTTTACGCAGATGGTAGCAGCAAAGTCATGAAGCCTGTCTAGTGTGTTGCAGTCCGTACTTATGTGAACGTTTATGTCGCATCCATCAAAGTGTTATTTATGTAGATATTCTAAAAGAAACAAAATTTAATTGTTTAGTTGCCTAATTATATATGTGCATACGCACTTATATACGTGACGTGACGTGCGCATAAGCCTATTGGAAGTGTAATTGTGAAAAATAAAATTATTCTTAGCAAGAAAGAAATATGATTATATGTATATCTGGATTTATTATTGGTGAAAGGTACATGCAATTGAATAAATAAATAAATATCTACCTATTAAATAATAAAAGTTAATTACTAAACTTGGAAATGAAATTATGTAAATCGAATTCAAAACAGACAGATAGAAAATGTTTGGATGTACCTTGTTCTCTCACAAAACAAAATTTGAAACGGAAATGAAAAGGAATCGAATATATAAAAAATAATAATCATAAATTCATTTACTATGTACGTGTGTATGTATCTTCCTTTTTTAACTCCCCTATAAGAAAATTAAACTTTTTTAAAAAAATTGGGAAAGTTATTGGTTTAACACCGTTTTGGAAAAAAATTGAGTTTTCACTAGATCTGTGAGTTCTGAGTTCCTATGAAGCCCCTATGTCTATATGTATGTATGTGTGTCTGTGTGCTTGGGGAAGTATATGACTCGCTTGGTCGCGTTTCAAAGAGTTCTTTCAAACTCGTATTCCCTGTGATTTTAAAAAGTGATTTAAAAAATACTCATATTTCCTGTGAATTGGAAACGATTCGTAAATTTTAAAAAGTGATTTAAAATTTAAAAATTAATGTTCGAACCCAACTGGTTGCTTTTCAAAGCATCCTTTTAAATTTAGATTTGCTGTGAATTTGAGCCGTCCAGATCGGTATATTTCGTGATATATAAAAAGGCTAAGAAAGATTTTCAAGTGTTTTTTTAGAATGACTTTTAAATGGCTTTGCCGATTGGTTCTACAAACTAGCCAACCCTTGGCATTTAAAAATCACGTCGATCGCGACAAAATCCCTTGATTTGTTCATAAAGCGGCCCATGCATTATACAATATAATTAATATAATATATTAATCGTGATATTATTTTCATTTTGCCCTATATTATGCAATAAGTGGCACAATATTTTCAAATAAAATATGGCAGAATTTTCTTACAACTAAAAGTGAACATAACCTATAAGCAAAACAAAAGCATATGGACTAGTAAATTGCGAAGTTGCATTAATTAAAAGTTTTGGTTCAATTTAAAATAAAAATATTTATTACTAATTAATTATAAATAAAAATGTTTAGCGACATGAGTGATGAAGAGGAGGCTTGTGTGGCTCTGGCTCTGGGCACTAAGTATTGTACAATGTTGCCAACACATTTTACAGTATATTGCACTTCTTTTGGTTTGTACAATAAAAATCAAAAGTATTTTGATTTCTGCCAATATATAGTGCCACCTTTGAATATGACATACACATTGGCGATATGATTGTACAATACGAAAAATTGCACAATTATATTCACCTCTATCATGAATAATTTTTCCCTTTTCCTTAAAATTGCAATCACGAAAAAATTTCCCGTGAATGATTTCACGCTAAAATTAAATTCCACTGATCGTGAATGATTTTTTCCCGCAATATTTTTCACTTTTCCCTTTAATTTATTCACTTAGTTTTTGGTGGGGAATAGAGTAGAAAATGTAAGTATTTTCAATTATAATTCGAATATTAGAGTTTGCAAATTTTATTTTAGTGGCAAGACCCGTTAGTAAAACACAAACTTATATTTTTGGCAACAAATTAATTCCCTGCGACTTTGTAAAGCTTGTTGCCCCAATTCTACCGATTAAGAATATTTTAAATTATGTATGAATTTTTATTAGTCGAACTTTTTCTTATGTAAATTGTTAATTTTTATCGGGCTTAAGTTCGAATCTTGCATGACTGCAAATTATTTTTGTTATTTTTTATTATTAATAAATGAATTTGTTTAAATTCTATTTATTATTTTATATTAAGATTGGAATATTAAGAATATTTTTTAATAATCATCAAACCAGCAGAACGGATCAGTACTGATTTCGAGGCCGCTACGCCATCTCATCAGCGTTCTTTGTTCAATTTTTCCACTTTTGCAAGTGGTGCTAGTTAGTAGGAATATCAACTATTTAACCAATATTTTAACGAAAATTGAATATGAGAAGTTATCACATTCATATTATTAAGTTATTACATTTTGGTTAGTACGAAATTCCCCAACCCTGACGATTAATATTCCAAATATTCCAATATCTCTTTTGCTTTTTCCAGAGCCATTGAACAAAGAACGCTGATGAGATGGCGTAGCGGCCTCGAAATCAGTACTGATCCGTTCTGCTGGTTTGATGATTATTAAAAAATATTCTTAATATTCCAATCTTAATATAAAATAATAAATAGAATTTAAACAAATTCATTTATTAATAATAAAAAATAACAAAAATAATTTGCAGTCATGCAAGATTCGAACTTAAGCCCGATAAAAATTAACAATTTACATAAGAAAAAGTTCGACTAATAAAAATTCATACATAATTTAAAACATTGCGGGGGCACGCGCACTTGTTCAAAGTAAATTGACAACTAAATTCAATTACTTGAACATAAATAACAAAAGAAGCTTTACCTATCAGCAGCCGATGGCTCTGGAAAAAGCAAAAGAGATATTGGAATATTTGGAATATTAATCGTCAGGGTTGGGGAATTTCGTACTAACCAAAATGTAATAACTTAATAATATGAATGTGATAACTTCTCATATTCAATTTTCGTTAAAATATTGGTTAAATAGTTGATATTCCTACTAACTAGCACCACTTGCAAAAGTGGAAAAATTGAACAAAGAACGCTGATGAGATGGCGTAGCGGCCTCGAAATCAGTACTGATCCGTTCTGCTGGTTTGATGATTATTAAAAAATATTCTTAATATTCCAATCTTAATATAAAATAATAAATAGAATTTAAACAAATTCATTTATTAATAATAAAAAATAACAAAAATAATTTGCAGTCATGCAAGATTCGAACTTAAGCCCGATAAAAATTAACAATTGATTAAGAATATTTTTAATTTGTTTCATCTGGTTTTCAAAATGTATCCAAATTATTTGACTATTAAATTTTTTTAAATTATTTCATAAACTTAAATCTTTCAACACAAATTCTTTGATTTTTAATGTTGTTTTCGGTTTCTTCTCTTTTTTTTGCATTCACTGAGAAGTGATAGCGGAAATAATTTCTCACGGGAGATTCACGGTACATTTTTCTCTTCGAGTGGAATAAAAATTTCATGTGAACAAAAATTCCCCTTGTTATTCACGATAGGGGTGATCGAAAAAAATTATTAAAAAACTACATTAATCACCGGCAATCACGTGGGAATCGGTTGATTCATTCAAAGGAATAATAGTCTTATATGTCTTTATATGACCAAAGGAATAATTTTTCATGGGAGATTTACGATAAAATTTTTCCCTTCTGGTTGAAAATTTTCAAGTAAAGAAAAAAATCCATTTCATAATGACGCTAGAACTAAATGTGTTTGAACACTAAAAATTTTTAAAACATTGTCCAAGTTGTTTTGTAAAAAGTCCGCAGATATATCTTAATTATTGTTTATGTTCTTTTTAATTTTAGCTTCCCTCAAAAGCACATTGAAAGAAGTGGGTCCGCTCAGTATGGACTATCTGCAATACCGGTATCAAATACGTCTGGTTCGGAGAGTGGAGGATATGTGTATTTGCAACAACACTATGTTCCCTCCACAGCATCCTCCAATTCTACGGTCTTCCAACAACAACCACAGCATTATGCTTCGTGCCATCAACAACAGCAATTGCCGATCAATTTTCAGACAGGTAATTTTATATGCCTGATGCCTACATACATACGAGCATGTACGTGTGTATGTAGGTAGATATAGAGCGAAAAAAAAAACTAAAATTGCACATACCGAATTTGCGTAGACAATATTTACATGCATATTTATTATATACATATATTTTAGGTGGTGTACATTACGCTCACCATATTAATACCCATGATCATGGTTATCAAAAAAATCACCACCATCACATCCATGGACACCACTACCACCACGGTGGAGCAATTGTTATAGCTGGTAGTGGCGTTGGTACTGGAGTAGGCAGCGAAAGTACTTCGCCTTCTTCAATACATCAACAAAATACGAATAAGAAAAATTTAATTCGTAATGGCAACGAAGTACTTAAGCGTTCCAGAACACAATCAGCGTAAGTTTCTTTTTTTATATATTTATATTATTTTACACCATTTCGCTTTGAAATGGTGTAACTTTTCGAAATAAATGCTTTGTTGCTGATTTAGGCTGATTTAAATATTGTTAAGTCTAACACTTTTGAACATTTTAGTTGAGTTTTAATAGATTTTGAATGAACTAGAAGTTTAAACTTTACTTGTCTCCACTCAATCAATGTTCTCAATTAAAGTAACAGATGGAGACTGCAACACCATGAACTGGATCTTGTCTTAGGTACAAGTATTACACAGGTTTTATAAAAAAAAATGATCACACTGTTTATATAACAACTTCTATGTGCATTTTTCTTATCTTGTTGCTGTGCCACATTTAGATGTGCTACTAATGGGTGATTTTTAAGAGCATTCTGATATGCTTAAAAAAACATGACCTTTGGAAAAAAATTTTAATTTAAAAATTGTTTTCCTCTGACCGAGTTTTATGCAAGTCGAAAGTGGTCGTGGCTAACTCTTAGTCAATTTAACATGGAACTTACCCAATAATTTTAAAAACTTTCCGCCGTATTCATAAAAAATGTTTTAGGTTTATTACAGGTTTATTTGACAAATTTCCCATTGAAATACGTCAAATAAGCGCTTAATAAACCTAAAATATTTTTTATGAATACGGCAGTTTATATATAAAAATAATTCAATCTTAAAAAATTATTAGAAAAATAATAGGTCAAGAATTAATTTATTCATTGATATAAAACAAAGAATTAATTATTTGATTATTTAGAAATTAACGATAATTTCCGTAATTTTAGCCCAATTAAATACTACAAAAAATATGAGACTGAAAATTTTTTTAAATTCAACTTATTTTTACAGATTCACAAAATTAACTAATTTTGTTTTTAAATAACAAGTAAATAAAACTGGTTCTTACTTATGGGGCCCTCAACACAAATACGCCTTACAAAACTGATGACCAAGTAAACAATTTTCTGACGTACGATAATTATTATCTTATCTTTACCCAAACACAAAAGCCTTACAATGATAAGCTATCGAGTCCCATAGAATGGATGCTTGCAAAAATGTTTTAAATTATTTCAAGAAGTACACACACATTCTAACGTGCGTTTGTATACCCTGTGGGAAATGTTAATCGTGAAACAGTAGCATTATAAATGCAAATACTTTTGAAATTGACAATATAAAATTAATTAATTTATTTGAGATATTCACCCCCTTTCGTGAATGAGAAGTGAAAAGTTGGTTCCCGTGAAATTTTCATTCTTCCTCACGTGAAATTAGATATCATGAACTTCATGTGGAATTTTTGTTCCCTTCGAAGAACATGGGAAACTATAATTGCTTACTGAATGGCAAAAGTTTGAAAGGTGTGGAAATAAACAGAAAAATAATCAGAAGAGGTCAAAAAACTCTGAGGGAAAAATTATTCACGATTGCAGTTGAGGGAAAAGGAAAAACTTTTCGGGGGAAAAAATTATTCACGATAGGAGTGATTGTCTCAGTTAATTTATTAAACATAAAGAATTCATTATGTTTAATAAATTAACAGAGACAATGATAATAATAAAATTTTTTGTTAATAAAAATATTAAATAGATTTGTTTAAGCTTTTAGGTTATTTTATATTAATAATTATTTTTCGATATTTCGCTAACCATCGGTTAGCTTCTTCAGAAAATTATAAAAATTATAAATAATTTCCTGAAGAAGCTAAGCGAAATATCGAAAAATAATTATTAATATAAAATAACCTAAAAGCTTAAACAAATCTATTTACTATTAAAAGAAAAAAATTAAAAAAATTAGACACAAGAATAATAAAAATATTAGCTATTTATTATTATATTCTGATATTTTTAAGCTTAAGGCCTCTTTATTTTAATTTTATTTCTTAATTTCAATATTTCGTCACTCCTTTGTGTGACTTCTTCAGGTAATTAATTATTTTAATTTTTTATTATATAAAATAATTAATTTCCTGAATAAGTCACACAAAGGAGTGACGAAATATAAAGCTTAAAAATCTCAGAATATAATAATAATTAAAAAGAGGTCAAGAAAGCAGAAGAATTTCTATTTAATTTTTTTTTTTACTTTTGACCATTTTATTTATACGTTTTTCTTTATAAATATTTATTTATTTTTTTTAAGAATATCTTTAATCGTTTTTCTCATCAATTAATTTAATAAGTTTTTAGATTTAATCGTTTGATCGAACGAACAAAAACAATTATTTCAATTATTCGATCAATATTGAAAGGCGAATAATTGGCAACTGTAGCACGTATGCATATTAAATAAAGTTGTATTGTGTTTATACATAAGTGATTATATAAAAAACTCCAACAAGCTATTTGCTTCCATGTTAAAATACGAGTATAAATTTTAATTGATAAATAGTTGAAATAAAATTTCTCCAAGGGTGGACCCTTCTAGAACTGTTGTATTGTTTATTTTGTTAGCCCCGCTAGATTATTCCTTCTCAGAAAAGTGCTCAAATTTTCGCCATGCTCTTGGTCAGTGATTTGGATGATTGTATTGTTTTTTTTTTATCTTCAAGCACGTGTTCGCTTTAAATGAGCTTTCAAACAAAATACACACTAAAGATGTCGGATGGACAAAAATAAAATTATTTACATTTTTTCATGAATTTTGGGCATGCGTAGTGTAATAAGAAAATTAAGACGATATACTAAACATTTTTTATTTTCCACTGTTTCGTTACCGCCCGTGCTAACAGTACAATATAAAATTAAAAAATAATGCTTGACAGGTGTTTAAGAACTGTCAAGCACACGTATGATGTCAAGCATTTGGTCCTTAGATATTTTTTTTTAACGTTCATAGGGTGCCCTTTGATTTGTGTCAACCTTTTCTTTAATTTTCCCTATTTTTTGCATTTCACAAAATCATACTGCAAAAGAAAACAAACTGAAGCAAATTTTCACTGTCACAGAACGACATTTTAAATGGTTGACAAAGTATAGACTTGTCCACACTTGAACCCAGGCTCCCTTCGGGGTGCTTGCTTATGTATGTGTATTATTTTTAATGATATACAGCATACATAGAAAAAGATAAAAAATCTGGAAATATTAAAGATAAAAAATCTGTTGCAGTTGATTAAAAAAGAAATAGTATTCAGCTACAACTCTAATTAGTTAGACAAGTTAATAAACGGGCATATATAAACACATACATATATATGAATGTATATATACACATACATACATATATGTATTATATAAAATGTGTTTTTTATAATTTTTCAGGTACGAGCTTTCACAGGATTTGCTTGAAAAGCAAATCGAATTGTTGGAACGAAAATACGGAGGTGTCCGAGCTCGAAACGCTGCAATCACAATACAAAGAGCATTTCGTCATTACATGATGGTAAAGAAATTTGCATCAATAACAGCAATGGCCAAAGCGGAGAAACGACTGAGTCGGCGTACTATGGTCGTTGTTAGTGGAGCAATGGTGGAGGCAGCAGCAGCTAATACATCAGCGTCTTCCGCATATAGCAGTAATACCGAATCTCAATTAGAGCCAAATCAAATTAGTGCAGGGGCAATGCAGGGAGCCCACCAGCAACAAGCGCAACCGCGCGTTACTATTATGCCTGGTCCTCCGGGTGGTATCGGTCACCAGTCCCTAGCGTCAGGTTCAAGAACACCTCCAACACGTTCGTTGTCTATGCGTGAGCGGCGACATGTTGACAGCGGTACAATATCACGCAGTCAATCAGGTAAAGATTTCAAATTAAATTGTTATCCCCGAATGTGATCAATAAATTTTGTAAAACAAAACTATTATTTCAAGGAGCTTCCAATACTTCGGTTTCCAGTTCGGTGTCTAGTGTTACTGGATCAAGCCATCCTCATGTTAATTTGTTACATACCGCTGATCCACACTACTATACAGCTCATAGCTTAACTGGCGCACAAATGGCTGCTTACTGCGGCAACTATCATTCTGTTCAGCACGATGGAAGTTTTGCCACCTCAGCGAATAATTCCCATTTGGACTCATCACTCAACGTGTCTTGGGTTAACACAAGTGGGACGTCTCCACATACACCATACTATTCGGCAGCTCAAATTTATATGAGACCGCGTGGCTCTTCGACTTCCTCGCAGGATAGGAAGAAAGTGCCACCAGAGGTTCCAAAGAGGACCTCCTCGATAACTGCACAGCAACATGCACAACATTTAGCAGCACAACAGCAACAACACCAAATGCATCAGCAAATTCTCTTGATGCGACAAACTCCCCCGCCTTCTTCCCTTATACGTTCGAATGGTCTCTGTAAATCGGCCGAAAATGGTAGTCTCACTTCGGTGCAGAGTTCCGGCAGCGACTCAAGCGCTGCGTCTGTAGAACGTAATGCCATTAGCGATTTAGGATCGGATCGCTCCAACTCACCAAATACTTGGAAGCGTGGTACTAATCTGAATAGCTCCCAGCAATTTGTACACACGTCAGACCCGGCATTTGCACACGCACAAAATTCTGCAGCCATGACGGCATTAGTAAGTGGTGCGACTCCTGCCGAAGATCTTGCTATTTCATCACATACCAGTGCTGCCCAATATGAACATCACGAGCACCATGAACATCAGCAAATGATCGGTGCTGCTTCTCAAACTCCCCCCAACTACAAGGTTTCGGAGACCATTCGCAAGCGACAGTATCGTGTGGGATTAAATCTATTCAATAAGAAACCTGAAAAGGGAATAACTTATTTAATACGTAGAGGTTTTCTAGAAAACACTCCCCAAGGGGTGGCACGTTTTCTTATAACACGCAAAGGACTGTCGCGCCAAATGATTGGGGAATATTTGGGAAACTTGCAAAATTCTTTTAATATGGCCGTACTTAATTGCTTTGCAATGGAACTGGACTTGTCTGGCATGCAAGTTGATGTTGCACTACGCAAATTCCAAGCCTATTTCCGCATGCCTGGCGAGGCTCAAAAAATCGAAAGGCTTATGGAGATTTTCTCGCAACGCTTTTGCCACTGCAACCAAGATATTGTGGGGCGGCTCAGATCATCAGATACGGTCAGTACAGCAGTTATTTAATATACAATTTTCTGTTTGCAACCAAAATGTTTTCTTTCCAGATCTTTGTACTGGCATTTGCTATTATAATGCTAAACACCGACCTACATACGCCCAACTTGAAACCAGAAAGGCGTATGCGTGTGGAGGACTTTATAAAAAATCTGCGGGGTATTGACGATTGCCATGATATTGACAAGGATATGTTGGCGGGCATATACGAACGAGTTAAAGCGAATGAATTCAAACCAGGTAGTGACCATGTAACGCAGGTAATGAAGGTGCAAGCCACTATTGTAGGAAAGAAGCCAAATTTAGCTCTTCCACATCGCCGTCTGGTTTGTTATTGCCGCCTCTACGAAATTCCCGACATAAACAAGAAAGAACGACCCGGCGTTCATCAACGTGAAGTATTCCTTTTTAACGATCTGCTAGTCATTACAAAAATATTTAGCAAAAAAAAATCATCAGTAACGTACACGTTTCGCAATAGTTTTCCGCTATCCGGAATGGTTGTTACCCTCTTGGATGTGTCCAACTATCCCTTTTGTATTCAGCTGTCCCAAAAGGTTGATGGAAAAATACTGGTTTCGTTTAATGCTCGCAACGAACATGACCGTTGCAAGTTTGCTGAAGACCTAAAAGAATCTATTTGCGAAATGGATGAAATGGAATCTTTGCGAATAGAAGCCGAACTTGAACGCCAGAAATCGGCACGAACGCGTGCCAATGGAAGTTCCGAAAATAGAGATAGTGGTGTGGCAGATGTTGATGTATGTCCATGTCCCTATCAATCGCCACAAACAAGCGAACCTGCTCATAATCAAGCAGATAATGCTCAGCAATTGAAACGAAGTGCTCTCAGCAATAGTTTGTTGGACATACACGAACAGTGTAAGTATGGGAATCTTCTTCATACAGTGAAATTAAAATATCAAATAGCAACATTTCAATAAAACTATTATTGTTATTGCAGTTGGTGGGGATAAACCGCAAAGGCGCGGCAGTGTTGGATCTTTAGATAGCGGAATGTCTATATCATTTCAATCGACAACAACCAGTAATGCCTCGCGTGAAAATGCGGCTGTTATAGCAGCTGCTGCAAATGCGGTAGCTGCTAAGTTGAGACTGGGAACAACAGCAACTCTGACTGCAGCAACACCACCCGGAGGCTTTTATATAGCACCGGGTGTCCAAGGCTATAATCAGGTTACGTATATCCAACAAAATCCGCATGCTCTTCAGCAGCAGCAGCAGCAGCCACATCAGATGCAGCCAACACAGCAACATCAACAGGTGCAGGCTCCGACAACTGGTCGCATACATGGACGTGAGCGAAAACTTTCCCGTTCAGAGGAAAATAGATCGACTGAAGTTTAAAATATTAATTTTGAAATCAAAACATAAACTAATTTAATATCTAACTATCTCCTACATTTTATAAACTTTATCCCTTAAGTCTCTACTTTCTAGCTAACAGTCATGTCACTGAGTGCGATTTCGATTCCTCAGAAAATAAAGCGGGAAACAATTATTTCTAACATCATGAACGGAATCATTCATTTCATTCCGAAAAATGTTTTCCTTCTTTTTTCCGTATTTTGAATACGGAATCACTTCTGTTTCGAAATCTGTGACATGACCGTATGTATCTATTTATGTATATTCTTTTGTTTAAGTTTTCTTCTTTTGTTTGTTAATATTTCAAATATGTAATTATTCATCCCTTTTTGCAAACACTTTTGTATTATTGGTTTCGGTATCTTTAATGCGATAAGACCGGGTATGTTTTGGGACATTTTTTCAATTACATACATACATACATACATATGTACGCGATTACATCATGCATTTTCAAACAACTCATTTGATAAAAAAAAAACAAATAATTGCAGAAATATATGCACGGTTTATCCTCGAACAATTTAAAGGTTGACCGGTTTGAATTTTGAGTTGTCATTTCGCAAACACCACCAAAATATTTCTTTTATTCAGTTTTTATTAATATTTATTGTACGTGCATATGTTGATAAATAAATTTGTTATTCGAAAAATTTCGTGAATATTGTGTAACAATATTTTTTTAAATGACGGAAAATTGCCAAAAAAAATATGGTTATAGCGTACATTTTTACAGTTAGTTTCATATTATTCAGGTGTTATTCGATCTGAAGTAATTAAATAATGCTTTAAAATTTCACTAAAAATAGAAACAATTTATTACAAAATCAACTGATAGCTTTTTCTACTTACGCTTTCTATAATTATATACTTTTTTTAAAATACACAAAAAAAAAATAGAAAAATTTCCATTAGCGAAAATCGGAAAATGTACTTACGGTCGTAAAGCAGAACGTATACAATCGAACAAAATCGAAAATGGAGAATAAACTAAAGTTACTCTCAGTAAGAGAGAAAACCCGAACTTTTTACCGCAAGTTCTTTTCACCATTAGATATGTCCATACGTATAAATATACAAATTAAAAACAATAATATGGTTTAGTCTTTAAACGTCTAGTTCATAAAAAATATTTTAATATTATTAAACATATTTTGCATAGAAATTTGCCCAATAAGTCTATAAGCATGAAATATTCCTTATGAATTAGGTTTTCACAGTATAATTCCATAAAATCTAAAAAAATTATGTAAATATATTGTAACTCCTTTCAATATTTAGAATAATTGTTTTGTAACACGTGACACTTTTTAAACATTCTGTAAGTGCAGCTACATCGTGATTTATGGTAAATTTCAACA
The DNA here is from genome assembly GCA_951800035.1 of Linnaemya tessellans. NCBI lineage: Eukaryota > Metazoa > Arthropoda > Insecta > Diptera > Tachinidae > Linnaemya > Linnaemya tessellans. The sequence goes on from OX637535.1 coordinate 117,291,069, forward strand.
GTCCTTAAGATTCATAACGTGTTATATTCAGAAAGTCATGAAAAATATTAGAAGGAACAAGAGAAAATCAACAGCACAAATGAACAGTAGTTTTAATTTCAGTTTCTAGTAAAAGAATATATTCACAAAAGTTGTATATTAGTCAAGGCGTATTTGTCGAAGTAAACTTAGTTACATGAATAAGACAATAGAAAAACCAAAGTTGGTTGAGTTAAAATCGGGTTTATGCTTTTGAAATTCATTTTAACTATTTTTTATATATTTTTTTACATATTTAGCTATTTTTCGAAGTGAACTGACCGCATCGCTTTTGTTTAGTAACGAATTCATTTAATGCAGAAGTCAAACTTGATATGATGCAATTTCATCAAGTAGAAAACGATCGCCTTAAATTAAGTTTAGACATTCAGATATGTGATGAAAAACGATTTAGATGCAAAAACGATTTCAAAACGACAAAATGAAACAAAAATGGAATATGAAATCAATCGAAATTCATCACACCTAAATCGTTTTTCAAATTGATTTCTGTTTTGAAAACGATCGTTTTTCATCACATACCTGATTATGTACTTATGAATGTACGAGTATGTATGTACATTTCGGTATTGAAAGACGTGTTGATGAACTTGTTCGTAAATGCATTATGATGCTGTGCATCATATACGCCATCATTAGTTTGCACTAACATTAAAAGTTTGGTGATGGGCTTTAAGACAATTTGGTCTATCATTTAGTTTAGAGAAGGTGCCCACATAAATTCCCATTTGCAATTTAGTGATTCATTTACGAACAGCTCATATTTATTAAGTGCAACCTTTTATTCTTACTTTGGTTTAAAAAGTTTTTAAACATGCCATCGTTTTGTTATGATTAATTACCATGTACTTACATATTATGTATGTATGTAATTGAAGAACTTTTGGTTTTTATACACTGATGTAGCATCGTGGAAAACATTCGACATGGGAGCAGATCATAAAATTCTAGGAAGATATGTACATATACCTTCCTTCAGACCATAAAGTAAACAAGTGCATCTAGCAATAATTGTACAAATTATTACACAGTATGTAAACACAGCATTTATATAAAAAAAAACTATGAAAAATTTCTGCTGCTTTGAGGCCAAAACAAAAAACCAAATAACCCAAAAAAAAAAATTCTAAATGTCAAACCATTCGGTTATTCAAAATTTACAACACAATTATCCCTAGTTTTATTACCCTAAAAAAAGAATTTGTTTTAATTTAGCAGCTAAGAATACACTCATAAAAAAGTATGACATGCAAATACTAAACAAACCATATTTCTATAACTTTAACATTGTATTAACATTATGCAAATCAATGTATGTATGTATATCTCGTCAACTAAACGCGTGTATACTACACACACATATTACTCATTTACTTCGATAGTGACATAAACCCAAAAATGTGATGTTGGAGTTAATAATCTCCATATCGCTCTTGATGTTGTGTACAAATTTCAATACAAATATCTTCCATACTCTTGAGAAGAGAATTAAATTTGCATTAAGTCGTTGGTAAACCTTAAACTTAAAACTCGGGTTCTGACAATCTATTTTCTTCTTTTTTTTTTCTTAAATATGGTACGAGTACTAATGAAGTAAATGAGAGATATATGCTTTGCGTGTACAGATATAAACATAATAAATATTAAGTTATATGTATTTACATCTATTTATCTGTATTATTTTATTAAATAATTACCCTCAGCATATTTTGTATATATTTATAAATATATATGTATTAACTGACAAAGAAATATTAAAAAGTAATTCAAATGAAAAAACCGAAACAACTGTTTGTAATATTATGTATCTTAAATTCTTGACCTCTTTTTAATTATTGTTATATTCTGATACTATTTTAAAGCTTAATGCTCTTTACTTTAATTTAATTTTTAATTTCAATATTTTGTCACTCCCTTGTGTGACTTCTTCAGGAAATTAATTATTTAAAATAGCGAAATGTTGAAATTAAAATAAAGAGATCTTAAGCTTAAAAATATCAGAATATAACAATATTATGTACCTTTTCAAAAATATACCACCATTTTGAATCGTGGAAAAATCGTCTGGCGATTTTAATCGTTGAAAATTCCTCGTACGGAAGAAAGAGTTACACGAGTTATATCTTATTTTAGATTCTTCCACAACACTGCGAAATACTAAACACTTACGCGAACATTATGGAAATAAGTTGTCCCTATCATGTCATGTGGAGTATAAAAAGTAGTCATATGATCATATTGGAACGTGTTCCCGTGGTCCACTTCTTTTTGTAGTGCTTTCATGATATTTTATAGTTTCTAGTGCAAAATCCGTTTCTTTTGATGGGGGTGGAGAAAAACAATAAACAGTTTCTATGTAAAAAAAAAAAGAAAACAAGTTTTTTTTTTTTTTTAGGAGTAGGACCAGCACTCAGGGAATGTCCCCTATATATGCAATGCATTGCGTTGGAACTGAAAACGAGGGGATAGTATTGAGGGGACAGATTAGGAAAGATGAGAAGATAGACAGTTTTTTTTTTGTTTTTTGTAGCTATTTCAACCTTTTACTTCGCCGGCAAATTTTTGCTACAGGGCCGACGAAGGTGGGTGCTGTTACTCTGCTTTTAGTACATGATTGGCTCAGTCGCTGCCAGTAATTGTCCAGTGATCAGTACTATGCCTTCATCACTGAAAACTGGCTGGCAACAACTAACACAACCACGCACTAATGCTGATCAGAAGAATTCAACACAATATTTCATGACTCAGCTGGGGCTCGAACTCAGGACTCTCCGCTTCATAGTCTCGTGTTCTACTAAAAAAAATAGAAGAATGCGGAATAAGTTCCGTGTACAATGACTTGAAAGATATGGGGGGGGAGAGAAAAAAGTTACCAAACCACAGTTTTTGCCCGTTATAACTTCTAAAAGTACAATTATGGAAAATTTACCCAATACGTACGTGTCCGCGTATTTATTTAGCTGCTTTTAGAATTTTGCTTTCCAAGATATAGAATTGCTGATTTTATCCCTTTTTCGGTCTTCTTCTTAGTGGATGTATACATGACAAGCGCTACCTACGCAAGTTTATTGCTAAAGTTCCTGAAATCGGTTTCGTGACGTGAAAGAGTTCGTACACCCGAAAATATCGAAGCTGTGTCTTGAGAATGAATCAGTTCGTCATCGTTCTCAAGTTCCGTTTCTGTTTTATTGCATTTTTAAATTTAAACAAAGAAATTAGATTTGTATAAAGAAGAAACTTGGATTTTGTGTAAAAATAATAGTGAAGTTATTGTGTATAAGCAAAATAATCAGATTTTTTACTTATTAATTCTGTCGACCATAGAAAATATAGCTCAACTCTAGTGCTACCTTGTAATCAGTATGTAGACGCATATGACTCAGTATAGACAATCAAACCTGGCAAATCAATCATGTTGTTTATATTCTTCAGTGAAAATAAAAAATAATTTATCACATTGATATAAGAATTTTATATTTAAAACTTTGTAGTATAAAAGAATATTATTTTAAAAACTAAGTGATAAAAATGTAGAGCTGTTTTTTGTTTACTTGAATCATATTCTTTGACACTGCAAAGTGATAAGAATCCAACAAGATTTACCTACAATAACCTTATCTAAATCTAAATTAATTTTTGGGTTTTATATGAGATAGTTCCTGTATCATGTGGAGGCTTGGGACTGCAAGTTATTCACTTGGGTGGTGAGCTCTGCACTGAATTATTTCAGTGGTATGAAATTATTTTGGAAATCACTAATATCTGCAAATAAAAATTTTTATTTATATTATTTGTCGTTTGTAGTATTAAATGTTATACCTACATGTTGTTACGTTTTTAGAGCGTTTTGTTAATAGGCTTTTATTATTTTACAGGATTTCTTGAATTGCAAATAGAACAAAACCCGATATAAATTTCAAACACACAACGCGGCAACACTTTTATTTACTTAATCACACAAATACTCGTACTACTAACATGACGTAATCTCTGGCTCGTCTTGGCGTTGTTAACACATCTAGCTATAAAAGTACACGATTCCCTGTATTGTCCGACCGCGCCTTTATATGGGGAAAAATAACTTCTTCTGGTAACTTCGTGAATCATGTCTTAATTGTTGTTTACTTTGTTTGTAACTTGTTCTTGCACGTCTATGCATGTGTGTATTCTGTTGTGTGTTTTGGCTGCTGCTATATTTACCTTGTTCGCATGTGTGTTTGAGAGTTCCGTATGTTTGCGTTTATATACATATGTACATACATGCATATATAGTTTACAGATAATTAAAGCACGTTATTTCATTACTGTTTTAATGTTTTTAAAGCCACATTTTATTAAAGAATGGATGCATAATGGAAATGTCTGAAGTTAGATGCACTTCATTGCAACTCCATTTTTAGCCGGTGCTGCCAGATCACAAAAAACTTATTTCGTTGCCAGATTGTAGATCACTACACTATTCTCTAGTTTTAGTAACAGATAACAGTTGTTTTTATTATTAGCAAAATTGTCCATATTTCCGTTAAAAATTAATATAATTTTAAACTTTGCAACAACATTATGTGTATATATATAAACAAAAATACAGGATTTTTGATAATAAATTAAATCGATCGATAACATGTTTATTAATCTCCGTGCACAATTTCCTTTTTCTGCAGCATTTTTTAGTTCTTCAGGCGTTAGTATGTACATATTTGTATTAACATAAGCAATAACAGCTGTTTCCTATATACAACTTGGCAGCACTCAACTTAGCACAGCCAAAAAAAGGTTGCATTTTAAGGAAATATTACATAAAAATAATATATTATTGCATATAAATTAGATCTTAGTAATTATTTTTTAAGCCAGACATATAATTTTTAATAAAAATTATGTGCTAAATTCTGATGGCACTCAAAAATATTATAATCAAGGTGTATCATTTTTATAAGGTGGAGGCGTTATTTTAACAAAACAACAGGCAAATTATATTAAATTGAATTAAGATTCTATAGGCTAACAGTAGTATTCACAAAAAAATAAAGTAGACTTGATCAACACTTTAAAATAAATTCTCTATGAAATTTTTACTTTAAAGCACACTTGAAGTACACATTAATTTTTGTGAATACAGCAGTAATTGTTCGAAATTGTTTTTTTTTAATTACTCGATGCCAAAAGCTGACTACATGGAAGCATATTATTTTTTAACTCAGAAGCTTGTATAAAATTAACACCTTTTCAATACTAAAACACTTTCAAAATAAAAAACACCCTTCAAACAATATTTTTTGATAATTTTTTCAAATTATTACGCATGTAAACAAATAAAGTAAAGCCATGCAAGTTTGACAACTAGTGTAAGAAAACTGAGTAGAGCGAAAAGTAATAATTTAATGATGACACCCTGTTAAAAACGCCTTAATGATGACAACATTTTACATTTACATCTGTGTTTTACACAACGAAATCAAATCTGAATTGAAAAAATATACTAGTGATGTGCGAATGTTTGCATTCGTATTCAAGATTTTAGGGGAATATTTCTCGAATATTTTATAAGCAATAAATAATAATGAATGTGTAAAAATTTTTTATTTCCTTTTAAACTTTCGTTCACTTCGTATTAAACCACAAAGTTCAAATATGTATAAATGACGAATGAAGTACAAGGCAATTATGAGAGAGCATAAAAATGTGCACGCAACCACATGCTTTTTTCCATACCATCCTTCAAACTCAAGACTTTGCAAAGTAGTCTTTGTCATTGCGAAAATGGTCCAAGTTGCGCTTACACCGCCTGATTTACATAATTACGACTCACATAAAAGTATGCCATTTATTTAATACGTATTAAAGATTACGCATGTGAAATTACGCATTGAATTACGAATGTACACCTTATAATTCTCAAATGTATGACAGCTCAAGGTGCAGTTGTATATACAATAAGATTTATGCATGCATGTATATTACAAATGCATAATCCAGAAGTTGTTAATAAATTATTAGAATGCTGTCAAATCAAAGGGATTATTCTTTGTGCCCTATAATTTTCAAATATTCATGGAGTGGATGTAAAAATCATATTCCCTCTCATAAAAAAACTTTTCATTAACAACCAAAGAATTTCTACATACTAGTAGGAAATCTGCTTCGGAAACATACATATGATAAATATTAACCAAAGGCAATATTTTTGGTTATGAATATAAATGTATGTACATGCACTCGTACATACATACATGCTTATGTAAGCTTCCAATAAGACCACCAGCATGGACTCATCTGGCTATTAATGAAAAGCGTTGAGAGTTCAACGCCAATTGAATCTAACCAACAGCAATTTATACGCGCAGGTAGGCGTGTAAAGATTCGTCCTCTTTCGAAATGCATTGAAAGCTACTCATTATTGCTTTTAACAAGTGGCAGCTTTTATTATGTGTTGCGATTGTAAATATTTATGCCCGAGAGACATTTTTATTAAGTTTTACGCCTATTTATGTTGTGCAAATTTGTTTCTTTTTTATCTCCTTTAACTTACATTTTTTCCTTCATTTCGAAGTTGATTTTGTTAATCAATGAGCTTAATGCAAGAGAATTATGAATATGAATTTAGTACCTTTACAGAAAAAAAAAATTGTTTATATCAGGTGTTCTTTAGCTGCATGAGAACTATAAGAGTTGTGAATTCAACGTTTCAGTAAACTGAGAGAAATGAGAGTTCACTTTACTTTTCACTTATTTTATACCCCCTTTCAGACATATTTATTTTCTAGCAATACATTCTTACCCCGGTATTCATAAAATTTAAAATGAGTTTGAAATGTATTTTAATCAGTTTTTTTCATACAAAATTTTCTTAAAACAAATTTCAAATACGTTTTATTTTTTTATGAATATGGGGGTTAAAATACTGCACAGAAACTGAGCAATTGGGATATAAACCTTTTTGCAGAATGTGCGGCACTGAGTTTTGCCAGCATGAGTCAGATGACAATAGCAAGTAGTATTTTAAGAGAATTAATCGAAACCATTATAAGTGTTTCAACTTAAAAAAAAATTTAAAACAGTCCTGTAATGTCATAATGGAAGATTTTATATATTTAGAGAAATCCAAAAACGGAGCGGAAAAGCAAATATATTATACATTGCGTATTATGGGTTGCTGTCGTGTGCACCCTGTGTTCGGCCGTGTACAATCAGCTGGGTGGGTCTTGCTTGTTTATTTTTATACCCTCCAAAAGAGAATTAGAAGGTATATTCACTTTGTCATTCCGTTTGTACGCAGCGAAATATTCATCGGAGACCCCATAAAGTATATATATTCTTGATCAGTGATGAAATCTTAGACGATCTGAGCATGTTCGTCCGTCCGTCTGTGGATATCACAATTCAGTCCAAATGGAAAGAGCCAGACTCTTAATATTTGGTATAAATATATCTTGAAGGATAGCACAGATCAAGTTCGCAAATGGGCTGAATCGGGCCAGAGGGAAAAAAGTTCTCCTAAGAAAAACTAAACCAACCTCTAAAAACACCATAATTTATAGTTTTTTTTTTGTAATTTTGCTAAGAAAGTTATATATTTTTATGTCAAAGAAGGTCCAACGCGTTAAACTTGGAGTCATAAAATAAAAAAAATAATAATTTTTGGGCATCGCCCTCTTTAGTGAGCGTTATTATATGCAAAAATAGTTTAAGAATTTAACAAATTGTTTTACTTAAGCCTACATTCCTTAAAAATAATATTTTGAAACTTTAATGACGAAGCTGAGACGTAACCTGGTACTCCTCTGCCCTACCCCCTTGTCCCCCTAAATGACCCTATAAAAAAAATTATAAATAAATTTTACACTTAATTATCCCAAACATTTATATTTACAGTTTTATGGCTAAGGTGATATGTCCTCCCCACGGCCCTAGTTAGAAAGACCTCGACAAAATACAGTTTTAATGCCCTCCAAATAGAAGTGGACCCCATAAAGTATATATATTCATGATGAGTGATGAAGTCTAAGACGGTCTAGCAATGCCCATACGTTCGTCTATGGAAAACATGATATAGTCTGTTTTTGGATCCCGCCCCCTTTAGTGGGCATTGACGTACGATATTATACCCAAAAATAGTATAAACATTGAACAGTTTGCTGAGATGTTCTCTGATCTTGCAGAGGTGAAACGACTCCCCCACGTCGCTTCCCAGAATTACTCTGTCAAAATAGAGATTTAAAATTGGGCACAGAAAGGAACTCTGTCCCACCAAATTAAACATTTTAATTTTATTTACCAAATATTTGGAGGGTATTTAAGATTCGACCCGGTCGAATATAACGTTTTTAATTGCTTTATATTACATTTTTAAAAATGAAATGTACTTTGTTATAATATGAAATTTTTAGCATTTTAGTATGGCGGAGCAGATATTAGGTGGATTGAGTTCAATAGTTTTGTTTTGTATGATCTCGCAAATATCATGTATGAAAATATTTTGTAAATTTAAAGCAAAACCTTAAGCAGTTTTTACAAACTTTTGAATTCTGTAGAAAATCACACAGCTGTCCTTTTTTGCCAATAAAAACAACAATAACAAAGTAGGACACAAAATTCCACATGTGTTTTGCCCACATACGAGCACAATTGCAATAATTATTCATCTAAAGTTATCTGCTTCAGCTCATTAAATAATGTCCGGATGTTAACAAATTAGCGAATTGAAGATGCTTCAACAGTCGTAAAGCTTGATTGGCGTCTGAGCCATGTCTTTTACATTAGCCTGCACAACTATTTCAATGACATAAACACATCAGTCCAGATGCCCACCCTGATTGCAAATAAAATAGTGTTCGTACTTATGAAAGTGAAGCCATGCACGTATGCATGTATGTGTTCCTACCTGAGTTCATGTGTTTTCGTATCAACGTTAAAGATGTTCGTATTAAGAATTTGCGTTATCAAGATTGCAGCTTGATTTTTTTTTGTTATTGTTCGTTTCCTTCAATTGTTATTTATTTGATCAATGCCCCCAAATGCATTTCATGATCTTTGAACTTGGACGAAACAGAGATTGAATGGCTAAGCGATTAAGTGACCAAGATTGTTAATAAGTACTACTACAACTATGTACCTTAGACCGACTCACGACTCATGCAGATGCAAATAATATTTTTGTCATTCCAGTCACATTGTGCTGTGATTTGTTTCACTACGATTTTCAGCATATTTCGGGATCTAGTGAATAATAAAGTTTGTTTAATTTACCTCTAGTAAATTTAACCAAAAAAATTGTGATATTTTAAAGCTGTACTGATATTGAATGTTTAAGTTTACGTCGCTGCCCGCTGCACGCTAAATTATGAGGGGCTGTTCACATGTATGTGAACAACTAATTGCAATGCTGTAGTCATATTAGCCCAATTCACAATCCTGTGCAAATGGTCTTGCATTATAGCATTTACAAATTGAGAGAGTATTTGAGAGCATTTTCAATGTATTTTGTTGGTGTAGAGTACAATTATTTTGCTCATGCTACGATGCTAGACTACTTGCTCGAGATTGTGAACTGGGCTATTATATATTGCAATTTCGTACGTGTTTCTGAAAATGGAGCAGTGGTAATTGAACCTTGTGATAGTACTTCCCTCGCTAGAAGCACACAAATTGAATACGGTATGATCAAGTGGTATTAAAAATTTCTCGTTACTTTTACCGAAATAGTGTTGTAGTCAGGGCTGCCAGAAATTTTTCGTGAAAAATCAGCAATTTCCCAAAAAAAATCGGCATTATCGGCACTTTCATTTCTTAAAGTCGGCATTAATTAAAAAACTTATTTTGAAATATAAACAAAAACAATTCAATATAATTTATTAAATATTATACATAAAACATCATGTATAGATCAATAAATTTGCACCTCACAAGGTTTGAAATTATTTTGGGGTTTCGTTTAATCTCCCAATTGGCAATTTAAAAGAAACGATTTATTATTTTATTCATTTAGAATGACTTTTACTTACAAAAAATACAAATGATCAACTTGCTTTTTATAAAACAGTATAAAATAATTAAAAAAGATGTGTGGTGTCGTGGGACACCGGATAGGAACGCAGTTCCTTATAATAAAAATATTAATTTTAAGTTCTATTCGAGGTATAAAGAAAATAATTATTCGGGTATACATTTTTTATTAGGATTTTTCTTTTCGCCGATCAATGAAAATACAGAATCAGTTTTGTTCCCAAACGAAATTGAATTCTGTCACGGCCCGGCTGCGTATAATTAATATTTGTTTGTATGGAATTGTATTACTCATACGTCTTAAACATTGAGTTAGAAACAAAATATCTTACGTTACGGACGTTTCTTCCCGGTTAGGGTACCCCTCCGCAACGTCTCATAAGGAACTTCGTTCCAATTAAAATGTATACGTCTTTTCCAATAGTATTTCAAAATTTTGCTATTATATTTCACAATTTCCTAAAAATTAACTCTACTCGTAGGTTCTAAAATAGGAGTTACAAAATACAATTAAAAACTTAGAATATTATCTAATATGTAACTGTAAATCCTAAAATTTTTGTACAAAATTCGTAAATATAATACAAAAATTGGAAAAAATGTGGTTTTCATAAATCAATCATAAATATTTGATTTTGACATTTTTATTAAATCGTTATTTATTTCGCAATTAGAGTATTTCATTTTCAAATAATCTTTAGAATAAAGAATTCCTTCTTTTAAAGTTTTATTTTCTAAGGAACATCGGAATTTCGTGCACACCTACAACAAGGCAATTGAATTGTTATTAAAAGAAGAATTATATAATAATAGAATTATATAATAAAAGATGTTCCACACTATTATTAAAAAATCGGCATTTTTTAGGGGTAAAATCGGCAAATCGGCATATTGAAATTTTTGAAGTAAAAAATCGTCAAAATGCCGATAAATCGGCATTTCTGGCAGCCCTGGTTGTAGTATGTTTACACCTACGTGATTTCGGCCAAATCATTTCACTTACCCAAATTAAGTAATTGGCGATATAATTTTCGAAATTTGTCTGTGCAACATTGCGCTGCTGCTCTTCTTACAAATGCAACCTTGGGATATCCATTATTGGTGAGTTACAAATGCAACCAAGTGCCATTTAAATACGAATAAAATGCTGTTGATATTCTTTGTTGAATATAATTTATGAAAGCCTTAATTTTATTTTGCATTTTTATAGATCTTAATTTTTTTTCTCGGAGCAGCACTCAGGGGATGACCCCTACATATATGCAGTGCATTGCGCTGGAACTAGAAAAGAGGGGATAGTATTGAGGGGACAGATGAGGATGAGATAGAGAATTTTTTGTAGCTATTTTCAACCTTTTTTACTTCGCCGGCTCATTTTTGCTACAGGACCGACGAAGGAGGATGCTGCTGTTACTCTGCTGTTTAGTACATGATCGTGTCAGCCGTTGACAATTATGTGCAGTGGCCAGTGATATGCCTTCATCATTGACACAGGCTGGCAACAACTAACACAACCAGGCACTAATGCTGTTTAGAAGCATTCAACACAATATTTCATGACTCAGCGCGGGGTTGAACTCAGGACCCTGCGCTTCATAGTCCCGCGTTCTACAACTTCAGCCAACAGCATTTTATTTATCAAGTTGCAACACAATGAAAACAACACTTCAGTATAAGTTCCTTAAATCAACTTAATTTGCTCATAGTGGAAACGAACTCTTATGTAATAATATAATTTGAGACTAATATTAATGCAAGGTGGGCCAAAAGAAGTCATCCGATGACTCCTCCAGCGTGAACAGCGCACCATGCAGTCACTTTGAGCGGTTGTAATGGCTCATCGTGCATCACTCGTGAATTTTCCGTGCCCCAGAAGCGATAGTTTCGTTTGTTCACGTACCCGCTGAGGTGGAAATGAGCCTCATCGCTCATTATGATTTTGGTCGAAAAATCGTCTACTTCGTCCTCGTGATTGAGGATGGGGAGTGTATCGCTCCATGTTTTGTTCACTTGTCTTCTACAGCTGTCTAGTTCACAAATGTCAAAACAGATTTGACATTGGTCGCCATCTGCAAAAATAAGAGCATCTTCCCATAGGGTGTTTTCTTTTGGCCCGCCTTGTATAATATATCTTGAGAAATCGGAACACGAACGCATGTCGCTAGACAAAAAAAAAAATGTGGCTGTGAGTCGCGCTAATGCAAATGTATCATGCATACCATTTTCTTGTGTACGAATATTGTATTTGTTTTAAATGCATATGCTCGTTCGTATGTATTTCGTAAATACTTCTTAACTTCAATTATCAGCCACGCTCGAATTTCCCACGCAAATATCGCAGCGTTCTCTTGTTTGTACTGTTCAATGGTGAATAATACAGCCTGGGTGGCTACTTTAGACTTTGATCTTCCAATTTAACCATGTGGCCTCATCGTATCTAATGAGACAGGCTACCAAAATGTTTTGCATATTATATATGTGTGTGTATATATGTGTACATGTGTGTATGCATTTACATTTATGTAATAAGTCTTCTGGAATGGACAGTAATTTAGCACAAATTAAAAAAAAAACTATTTTCTTTAGAAAAAAAACAATATAGAAACGTTATATTCGACTGGGTCGAATCTTCAAAAAATATTTTCTTTAGAAAAAAACAAATAAAAACCTTATATTCGACCTGGTCGAATCTTAAATAACCACCAAATATTTAGTAAGTAAATTTAAAATGTTTAAGTTGGTGGGACAGAGTTCCTTTAAGACATCTCTGTACCCAATTTTAAATCTCTATTTTGACAGTCATTCCGGGAAGGGCCGTGGGGGAGATGTTTCACCTTTGCAAGATCAGAGACCATCTCAGCTTCTTATAGGCTTAAGGAACACAAATTGTTCAATATTTACACATTTTTTTCATAATATCATACGTCAACGCCCACTAAAGGGGGCGAGGTCCCAAAATAGACTATATTGTTTTCCAGAGACGGGCGTATGGGCTAGCTGGATCGCCTTAGACTTCATCCCTGATCAAGAATGTATATATCTTCTTTATGGGGTCCAATTCTTTTTGGAGGGCATCCAAACTGTATTTTGTCGGGTTCTCTTTGGCAAGGGTCTTGATGGAGATAATTCACCTTTGCCATAAATCTTTAAAAATAAATGTTTGAGATAATTAAGTGTAAAATGTATTTATAATTTTTTTTATAGGGTCATTTAGGGCACAATGGTGTAGGGCAGAGGAGTACCAGGTTACGTCTCTGCTTCGCCATTAAAGCTCAAAAATTTTATTTTTAAGGAATGTAGGCTTAAGTAAAACAATTTGTTCGCTTTTTACACTATTTTGGCATATAATAACTCCCACTAAAGTGGGCGGGGTCTAATTTTTTTATTTTATGACTCCAAGTTTAACGCGTTGGACCTTCTCTGACATAAAAATTTGCTCAACAAAATTACAAAAAAAAATTTTTTGAAATTATGGTGTTTTTAGAAGTTGGTTTAGTTCTTCTTAGGGGAATTTTTTTCCCTCTGACCCGATTCAGCCCATTTCCGAACTTGACCTGTGCTTTCCTTCATGATATATTTATACAAAATTTCAAGAGTCTGGCTCTTTTTGTTTGGACTGAATCGTGATTTCATGACGGACGGACGGACATGCTCAGTTCGTCTTAGATTTCATCACTGCTCAAGAATATATATACTTTATGGGGCCTCAGGTGGATATTTCGCTGCGTTACAAACGGAATGACAAAGTGAATATACCCTTTAATTTTTTTTAGGAGGGTTTAAAAAACAAATGCATCTCACTGACTGAACTAAATCGCAAATGTCTGGGTAGCATTTTAGGTCATTTCCAAAGTATTCAACGGGAATGCACAAAAAACTATCTGCCTCATTATATAAGGAACACCCTAATGGACATGCGACACACACACACACACATGCATGCGTAATAACAATAGCGGTGACAAAATGAACTTCAACTTATTAGTAAATGATTTGTTTTTCAATTTGCAAAAGGATTTACTCGTAGTTTGTATGTCTGCTGAACTTAAATACTTGAGTCCAGCAAGCAATTTGTTGTTCCCAACGTGGCCTGCACATGAAAGAATTTAAACAAGGCATCACCCATAAATTCCATTCTTTTTTCTTTATAAAAATAAATTGTTGCTTTATGGTCTTTGTACTAATTCTTAGTCGCAAGAATACGATGCATGTACAAGTGGTTATTTGGTAAAAAATAAAATCAGAAGTGACAAGAAGTTGATGTGATGGCTGTGCATCTATCAGCAACACATAATGTATCGAGGAGTAATCAGTGTTGTCAAATTTTTAACTTTTTAAATATCGCTGCTGTATTCCAAATATCGCCAATTGAAAGAAGCATAAACTTTAAGTCATTGTACATCAAAAATACAATTATTGGTATAATTTTATTTGGTATGTACTCGTACGTTGGACAAACCCGTTTTTATACCCTCCAAAAAAGAATTGGGGGGGGGGTATTTGGCATTATAAGTGTAATGAAAATACAAAGGGTATTAAAACTGTATTTCGTCGTGATTTCTCTGGCATGGGCCTTTCACCTTTGCCATAAGACTCTTAAAAATAAGTATTTGGTATAATTAAATGTAAATTTTATTATGTGAGTGAAGATAAATAATGCCGAGTTAAACATGTTTTGACGTAAGTAGTTACGAAACAACGTAAATATGTTATGACGTAACGCAATAGTAAACAGTGAAGTTTTTTTGTGAAAATCCATATTTAATAAATTTTTTAAGGATTTTGTTAAAATATTTACAGGCCATAAAAGGTCAATTTACAGGCCATGAGAGTGTGTGTGATCTTGGAGGGATTTTGTCTCCAGTGGCCAAATAAGGAGTTGGCATGCATTGCCAGTATATAAAATATGATGTATGGGATAGAAGACACTTCCATGAGCATTTTTTTTTAAATAAATATGAATTTTCATACAAAAAAAAATTTCAACGGATGTCATTTCTTTACGTCATAACATATTTAACTTCACTTCGTAACTGCCTACGTCAAAACATATTTAACTCGGCATATTTATCTTCACACACAAAAATTTATTTTTAATTTTATTTCATTTTTTTTTTTTTTTTGATAGGGTCATTTAGGTGGGAAAGGAGAGGAGGGGTTAGGGCGGAGGGGTAGCAGCTTACGTCTCAGCTTCGTCATTAAAGTTTCAAAATATTATTTTTAAGGAATGTAGGCTTAAGTAAAACAATTTGCTTAATTTTACACTATTTTTGCCCCACTAAAGGGGGCGGGATCAAAAAATTTATTTTTTTGATTTTATTGCTAGAGTTAATGTCGACGTCGTCAAATGTCAAAAAAAAAGTTGAATCGTATGAAATTGTATGAGAGCAGTTAATCTCGATGCGTTCAAACGCCGTAAAAGTTCAATCTATTTCAACTTTTTCGGCGTTGAAACACCGTCAACGGCGTCGACATTAACTCTAGCATATAGCTCCAAATTTAACGCGTTGGATCTTCTTTGACTTAAAAATATATCATTTGCTTAACAAAATTACAAAATAATTTAAAAAATTTTTTGGTTTTTTAGAGGTTGGTTTAGTTCTTCTTTTTTCTCTCTGGTCCGATTCAGCCCATTTCCGAAATTGGCCTGTGCTTTCCTTCAATATAGATTTATACCAAATTTCAACAGTCTGGCTCCTTTCGTTTGGACTGAATCGTAATTTCCACAGACGGATGGAAGGACATGCTCAGATCGTCTTAGATTTCACCACTGATCAAGAATATATATATACTTTATGGGGTCTCAGATGGATATTTCGCTGCGTTACAAACGGACTGACAAAGTGAATATACCCTCCAATTCTTTTTTGGAGGGTATAATAACAAATTTTTAGTTGTTGCCTTCTGTACACGTACGTATCGTAAGTCCATACGAGTATTTATACGGAAAGCAGCATTTCAGCGCAACTCGCACTTGTTATTTTATGGCAGCACTGGCCGAATTAAAGGAACAAAAACTCAACAATTCCGTCAGTAATCAGTGAGATGCATGGTTGACAAGTCTCGATTTGGTTTAAGTGGACATAATAGTGTATGCGCGTTAGTATGTGTCAGCATGATATCGATATTGACATATTCGTTGCGATTGAACGCAGTCTACCGGGTGGTTAGAAGAAAAAAATCCTGCTTTTTATTGTTGCCAGTGCTAATTTTAGCACTTTCACGGAATTTCTAAAATTCCTGTCAGCTGCCGACGCAGTACTTTTATACAAGTATGTATCTGCTTCGTAGTATACAACTGCACACACTCCATGACGAACTACTTACTGGGTAGCAAATAACGAGTTACTTCTTATAACTTTAATTTAGTAATTCCTTCGATGTAGAAGCTTTTATGTACATGATGACATTTTATCTGATCCTGGAAACTTTGCACTATGTTAACTTTTTTTTTCGTACGTTTTATTATTTCATTTAGTATTCAACACTCAAGTCAGGCAAAGGAAAAAGCCAAGTCTTTCAGAAACCGAAGCATCAATCGGATATGTACATGTGTAATTGAAATACATTTGAGTATCAGATCATCCAAGATATTTTCTACTAGTTATACCCTGCAAAAAAGAATTGGGAGGGTATATTCACTTTGTCAGTCCGTTTGTAACGCAGCGAAATATCCCTCTAAGACCCCATAAAGTATATATATATATATATATATATATATATATATATATATATATTCTTGATCAGTGAAGAAATCCAAGACGATCTGAGCATGTTCGTTCGTCCGTCTGTGGAAATCACGATTCAGTCCAAACGAAAAGAGCTAGACTCTTGAAATTTTGTATAAATATATCTTGAAGAAGAGCACAGGTCAAGTTCGTGAATGGGCTGAATTGGGCCAGAGGGAAACAACTTCCCCTAAGAAGAACTAAACCAACCTCTAAAACACCATAATTTCTAAAGTTTTTTTTTTTGCAATTTTGTTAAGAAAATTATATATTTTTATGTCAAAACAGATCCAAAGCGTTAAACTTGAAGACATAAAAAAATTAATTTTTGGAGCATGCCCCCTTTAGTGGGCGTTATCACACGCAAAAATTGTGTAAAAATTTAACAAATTGTTTTGCTTAAATCTACATTTCTTAAAAATAACATTTCTAAGCTTTAATGACGAAACTGAGACGCTACCTGGTACTTCTCTGCCCTACCCCCTCCTCCCCCTTTGCTCCATAAATGGCCCTATAAGAAAATAAAAAAAAGATTACAAATAAATTTTACATTTAAATATCCCAAACATTTATTTTTAGAGTTTTATGGCAAAGGTGAAATGTCTGCCCCACGGCCGTTGCCAGAGAGACCCCGGCAAAATACAGTTTTAATGCCCTCCAAAAAAAATTGGACCCCATAAAGTATTTATACTCTTGATCAATGATGAAGTATAAGACGCTCTAGCAATGCCCATACGTTCGTCTATGGAAAACATGATAGAGTCTATTTTTGAACCCCGCCCCCTTTAGTGGGCGTTGACGTACGATTTTATATGCAAAAATAATGGAAATATTGAACAATTTGTATTCCTTAAGCCTATAAGAAGCAGAGATGTTCTCTGATCTTGCAGAGGTGAAACGTCTACCCCACTGGCCCTTCCCGCAATGACTCTGTCAAAATAGAGATTTAAAATTGGTTACAGAGATGTCTTAAAGGAACTCTATCCCACCAATTTAAACATTTTAAATTTATTTACTCAATATTTGGAGGGTATTTAAGATTCGACCCGGTCGAATATAACGTTTTTACTTGTTTTGTGTTGAATTTGTTAACCCTTTGGGGTGAAACGGGCTAACATTTCAGTATGATTTAGTTTTTTTTTAACGGAAATTCAGTGGACAATTAATTTAATTAAACGCCATTTATTTTTAAAATCTCTTTAAACACCAAATTCAATAGGTACACGTACCCACAATGGGTTAATCCAACGCATACACATACAAAACTCATATCCGTTTGAATCGATTAAGAAAAATGCTATTTTTCTTGTTTTTTTCGCCTTTTGTGACAAAAATACAGTTTTAAATTCCTTTAAAAATAATTTGTTGCCTCGTCGTGTTTGGTCAATTGTTGTTCATAACCATTCCCTGATTTATGGCAATTCATTCGATTGCTTAAGTTCTGGCTGTCTGCGTTGCCGGGGCATTTGGTGCCTTTTATTTGTTGTTTTCATTTTGTATTTCAATTTTAGTTGTTTCTGTTTATTTGGTCATCAATGCGTTCAGTTGGTACGGGGCTGCTTGTCTTCATTGCGGCTTCGCTTATAGTACGGATGTCAAGTTAATATTGCAAATGATTTATATAGCAAGTCTTGATTTCTACGCCGCGCTTTAGTAGATCTCAGTTTGCACTATATTAGCGATTTATTTCTCTGCAAATCGGCTTAACTATCACAGTGTTTGTTAGATCATCATGTTTACATGCGTGTCATGTAAGTGTGGCTAGCGGTAAATAGAAGAAGTAAATAGGCCTTATATAAGGCCTTGTTTACTAGCCATAACGGCCTTTGCAAGCTCCTTTCTTAATTACACGGTACGTCATTGTCCAGGCTAGTGCAGAGCTGCGATTGGTAGCAGCATCGTTAGTCTTAAAATATCGATAAGGAAATATATCGATATTATTAATGGGTGATTTTTTTAAGAGCTTTCCGATTTGATTGACAACATTTTCAGAAGTGTATGAAATTTGTATTTCAGTCGATAGAACGATCTATATAATTCAATGTTTAAAGATGATTCCAGGTAAATATTGACCGCGGCTGGGCTTGAAATATAGAAAACCGTTGACCCTAAGGGCGTAGCGACACCCTCTCAGGAAGAGTCTGGAAATTTTCCTAGAAACTCAAAAGGTCAAGGATCTGGTGAAATGTCGATTTTCTCAAAACTTGCCGATTTTTTTAAATATCCCTTAGCGGAAAGTTAAAAAATTGTAATCACCGCACACCGGAGTATAATCCACACCAACTGTGGATTTTTCGGGCTTTATCCGGTTTTGAAAAAATCGAGTTTTCATCAGATCTCCATATTTTGAGTTCCTAAGAAACTTTCCTGACTACTCCTGAGATGACGTCATTATTTCTCTATGTGTGTGTAAGTAGTATGTGACCCTCATCGCATTTCAAAGGTTTCCCTCAAACTCAAATTTTTTGTGAATTGGAACTGGTTCGGACCGGTACATTTTCGACAACATCAAAAAAGTTGAAAAATTTATTTTTTTCAAAAATGTTTTCTAGAAAAACTTTGTCGATCGATTCCAAACACTTATCAGCTCTTGGCAACCAAAATTCAAGTCGGACACTACCAACCTGGTCGTGAACAAAAAAAAAAAAAAAATTCGAAGAAGTGAATTTTTAAAATCTCTCGGAAACTATATATGTAATCAATTAGTATTCTCGATTCGATAAGTATCGCAGATCTGCATCATTCATCACTCACTAGAAAGTTATAGTAGTTTTGAAATTAAAATAATACTATTTTTTGGGGTGCAAATTAGCGGAAGGTTGCAGGGGTGGCCTTTAAGGTCGACCGTTTTCCACCTTTTTTTTCCCCTTCCCCCAAAAAACCCTTTCATTTTGCTTTTGAATCAATTTTTGAATAAAAATTTTCATGCTTTATTTTTCTAATTAAATATTTATTTTCAAATGTAAACAAAAAACAGCTGATAATTGAAGTCTTGCTGGAACTTACCAATGGAAATACCACTCTCTCAAAATTGCTCAAAAATTGTTGTCTGGAACCATTTTGGGTGAACGTTTGCGAGTGCGGACTGTTCAGTTATGAATCTGGAACAGGTATGTAAAGGTTGTGTTCTTTTTTTCATGAGGTGGTTTTCGAAAAACTTCTATTAAAAATGGTTAAGATCATGTGGATTTTGCGAATCAGACAGCTCAGAGGCGTATTAAGCATCAGATTAGTCGGATCATATAGTTGCCCAGTGTTGCAATGAAGCCTTTGAAAGCAGTGTCGGATGTAGGCTGGCTGCCGTCCTAGGCCTTGTCTGATGTGTCGCCTTTTTTTTTTTTGGTAACGCTAGTTTTAATTTTTCTCTTATTCATCAAATTTTATTGTGTCCCCTTGAAGGTAGTTCTACCCGAATATAATGTACCTGTGCCAAAGTTTTTTTCCGGGGGCCTATTATGTAATTCGATTCGAATCGGAAATTGTTCAAAAATACATGCTTTTAACATGGAGTTTCGAAAGCCTTTTCTTACGAATCGAATTACATAATAACCTCCCGGATCTGCAATTTTTGGTATGTCCTTGAGCTCTGTCAGCTTTTCAGCTCTTATCCTCCTTCAATCATTGCGAAACGCCAACTCTTTATAGGGAAGAGAAAAAAGTCATAGGGGTGAAATTCGGTGACATGATTAAGAACATGTGACGGTTCTTTTTCATAAAAAATATCGAATAAATCTTGTTGCCTCATCAAATTCAGAGAAGCTCGAATCTTCTCAAGAAATTTCATTATGGGGATCTTCAATTCATTTTAAATGTTTTATAGATGGTAGTCCGCTTATTGTGAATGATTTAATAAGATTTTTTCGGTCACATCCTTTCTTCATCGTGCTGTTTTATTAGACCTCGTTACATATTTTGTATGCTAAAGTTGTAGCTTTCTGAAAAGTTTGATGCCCAAGAAATCATGCTGCCCTAAGCCCGGACCTGGGCGGAAATCAGTCACTGTTTGAAAGTACCTAAAAGTATGTTGTAAAGTGGGGTGCAATCAAAACGCACGATGTTAATTGTGAATAAAACAAGTTCATTTTCAACCTTTCTCTATCATTCGAAGATAAACTGAACTCAACTCTCTCTACTCAACAACTTTTAGCAACTTTCTTTTCCATCATTATTTCCACAATCAAGGTTCGTGAACAACCTTTTTGTCTGGGAAGAATGAGACCACAAATAAAACAAGTTTTTAGAGAAGGATCTACGACAATTATGTATAAGACAAAATATTGGCCAAATGCTCGCCCCGACCACCCTTTAGTGTGAAATCCTCAATGCTATTACGTAACAATAACGAGAACCAGAGAAAATTTAAGATTTAATTTGTACCAGTTTTTGCGTACATATTCAGAACAATCAGATTCAGATTCAGCTAGTACCCTTTTTCTATATCAATTTACTTTGCCGGCTAATTTACTGCAATAACGACGAAGGAGGGAGGGGTGGAGTAAAATGCTTTCTAGTACACGATTGTGTCAATAGCTGTCGGTACTGTTTAGTGGCCAGTGCAATGACTTGTCATTTCAACAGAAAAACTCGATCGCATATTCATAACTTGGCTGAGTATCTACGGTGTCGAAGAAACGAGCTTCTTTTTTTGCTGTCAAAGCGGTAGCTATTTCGGCCAGCAGCACGGCTTATGAAATGTACGCATTAAAGCTTTTGGACGCAAGTGCAAGTCGATTCACGATCCCAACGCTCTTTCTTCATACCCTACTATAATTGGAGTTATGAAGGTGTTGGTAAGACAACAAGTTGGTAATATTGACAACAACGAATGTCCGCGACAAGAATATGAGTGTTCTTTCTTTCCAATAAAACACAATCAGTTAGTGCACAGAGTTAACATTGAACATTGAACAACACAAGGTGGGGATACTAAATTAATGTTATTTGACAGCACGTACTTGTGCAAAACAAATTGCCACTGATGTGAGAAAAGCATTATGCCATCGAACACGTTGTGTCGTCTTATAATTTCCAAACCGTTGAGCTTTAAAAATTCAAGATTCCTAACTGATTCTTAAATGCGGAGTAACAAATTTGACTAACTAATTCATGACTGTTTGGTAAGTTTTTTCTTTGGGTATTTTCTTTATTTTCATTTTCAGCTTGTAGAGAACATTGATGTATAAACAATTTATCGTTGCGTTTGTATTAACATGTTGCATACAAGTGATAGAGCGACCCACATTCCTCTCAAGCCGTTGATATTCTGATTTCTTTTCTTCTTCTGTATTATCATTATGATTATTAACGTTGTCATCTCCAACGTCGCACAGGGGGACGAAACGCCGCTGAAACAAATATATATTTTCATGCCGCCGATTCTATATTTAATTTTGCAGAGTTCGACCGGGTTAAATACCCTCCAAATATTTAGTAAGTAAAATTAAAATGTTTAACTGGGTGGGACCGAGTTCCTTTAAGACATTTCTGTACCCAATTTTAAATCTCTATTTTGACAGAGTCATCCTGGGAAGAGCCTTGGGGGAGACATTTCACCTCTGCAAGATCAGAGAACATCTCAGTTTCTTATAGGCTTAAGGAATAAAAATTGTTCAATATTTAGACTATTTTTACACATAATATCGTATGGCAACGCCCACTAAAGGGGGCGGGGTCCAAATATAGACTATATTATGTTTTCCACAGACGAGCGTATGGGCATAGCTAGATCGTCCTAGACTTCATCACTGATCAAGAATACATATAATTTATGGGGTCCAATTCTTTTTGGAGGGTATTAAAACTGTATTTTGACGGGGTCTCTCTGGCAAGGGCCTTGGGGGAGACATTTCGCCTTTGCCATAAAACTCTAAAAATAAATATTTGGAATAATTAAATGTAAAAGTTATTTTAACTCTTTTTTTTTATGGGGCCATTTAGGGGCTAAAGGGGCTTGAGGGGGTAGGGCAGAGGAGTACCAGGTCACGCCTCAGCTTCGTCATTAAAATTTAAAAATTTTATTTTTAAGGACTGTAGGCTTAAGTAAAACAATTTGTTCGCTTTTTACACTATTTTGGCATATAATAACGCCCACTAAAGGGGGCGGGGTCCAAAAATTAACTTTTTCGAATTTTTGGACCTTGTTTGACATAAAAATATATGAGTTGCTCAACAGAATTACAAAAAAAAAAAAGATTTAAAAATTATGTTGTTCTTTAGAGATTGATTTAGATCTTCTAAGGGAAGTTTTTTCCCTCTGACCCGATTTAGCCCATTTACGAACTTGACCTGTGCTCTCCTTCAAATATATTTATACCCAATTTCAAGAGTCTGGCTTTTTACGTTTAGACTGAGTCGTGATTTCCACAGACGGACGGACGGATATGGTCAGATCGTCTTAGGTTTCATCACTGATCAAGAATGTATATACTCGTACTTTATGGGGTCTTAGAGGGATATTTCGCTGCGTTACAAACGGAATGGCAAAGTGAATATACCCTCCAATTCTTTTTTGGAGGGTATAAAAAGAAGCCCTTAATTAAAATCCGAATTCTTTAAAATATTATAGATTTTTGGCCACCTTCTTGTGAAATGTCCCACAGTGCGTCGTCGTCTTTATGGAAAATGTTGTTAACAAAATATTAAAACCAGAAGCTTAAATATGATATGTTGACACTACACAATGTGTGTAGTATGTACGAGTGTGTGTATTCTGTCAATTGTTAAGCTTTTGCAACCGGTTTCGTTAGCTATTCGAATATTCATAAGATGATTCGCCATTAATCTAAATATAAATGTGTGTGTGTGTATGTACATCAAATAGGTGTGAACGAAATTAAACAAATTAAGCAAAAGCCTCGTATCAGCAGCATGTACTTATCACATATATTTTGAATATTGAATAGCCAACATGCTGATTAAATTTTATAATGCCTTTATATCAATTTTACATACATTTTATTCGAATTTAATTAAAGAAAACGTGAGCGAAAGAAAATACTTTTTTTTAGCATTTACTGAATTCACAAAAAAAAAAAAAAAAGAATTAAAAATAAATAAATAATGATGATGATTTTTGATTTGAAATCTGTTTCAAATTGCTGATATATGAAATCAATCGTGCAGATCAGTAGATATACAGTAATCAGGTAACGAAATGTTTATGCCAGGAATAGTATTATTAAACATTAACAACTTCAAAATTTAGAGAATTTTAACGTTCTAAGACGATCTGAGCATGTCCGTCCGTCTGTGGAAATCACGTTTCAGTCCAAACGAAAAGAGCCAGGCTCTTAAAATTTGCTATAAATATATCTTGAAGGATACCACAGGCCAAGTTCGTAAATGGGCTGAATCGGGCAAGAGAAAAAAAAAGTTCCCCTAAGAAGAACTGAACCAACCTCTAAAACCAACAAATTTTTTTTGTAATTTTGTTAAGCAAATGATATATTTTTATGTCAAAGAAGGTCCAACGCGTTAAACTTGGAGCCATAAAATTGAAAAAATGAATTTTTGGCCCCCGCCCCCCTCAGTGGGCGTTATTATATGCAAAAATTGTTTCCAAATTTAACAAATTGTTTTACTTAAGCCTACATTCCTTAAAAAAAAATTTTTAAACTTTAATGACGAAGCTGAGGCGTGACCTGGTACTCCTCTGCCCTACCCCCTCAAGCCCCTAAATGGCCCCATAAAAAAAAGTGTTAAAATGTAAAGTTTCATTTAATTATTCCATATATATATTTTTAGAGTTTTATGGCAAAGGCGAAATGTCTCCCCCAAGTCCCTTGCCAGAGAGACCCCGACAAAATACAGTTTAAATACCCTCCAAATAGAAGTGGACCCCATAAGTATATATATTCTTGATCAGTGATGAAGTCTGGGACGATCTAGCTATGCCCATACGTTCGTCTGTGGAAAACATGATTCTATTTTTGGACCCCGGCCCCTTTAGTGGGCGTTGACGTACGATATTATATGCAAAAACAGTGTAAATATTGAACAATTCGTATTCTTTAAGAAGCTGAGATCTTCTCTGATCTTGCAGAGGTGAAACGTCTACCTCACTGGCTCTTCCCGGAATGACTCTGTCACAATAGAGACTTAAAATTGGTTACAGAGATGTCTTAAAGGAACTCTGTCCCACCAACTTAAACATTTTAAATTTACTTACTAAATATTTGGATTTGAATATAACGTTTTTACTTGTTTAAAACTACAAAATTTTTCTTCTGTCGCACAAGATTCTCGATATCAATTTATTTTGTATAAACGAAAACAGCTGCTGCCGGTGATGTGAGATGAAGAAATGTTTTGGCGGCGGCAAGTGAAAAAACAGTCTGTAGCTGCCAGTTACTTGTATATTTTTATACTCCGCGAGTTAATTCTATTTTTTTTTTGGGGGGGCGGCAAACAGTTAAACGTTCAGTAGCTGCCAGTTACAAAAGTTAAACGAGAAAAATGTTTCGAATTAATTCCCTTGTACTTATTTGTATGTTATACAAATGTAATTCAATGTACAGACATAAAGGAATGAATAATTTTTTAGCCGTTTCTTATTCATGAATCATATATACATAAATCACGGCGGCAAACACATACCATCGCCGTCTCACCTAGAGTTTCAAACTTTCTACTCAGATTTGTACAGCTGTTTTATGATAAAACAGCAATATATCTGAAAGAGTGCTACTATTTTATGACTCTTTTTGTATGCACCACAACAACTTTTTTAAACTAGTGGAAATTTGTATGACTTTATGACAATATAAATAAATAGCACATCATGTGAATACCCCAAATTAACATACCTCAAAAAGTCTTATTATTTTATGACATTTTTGTATGCAGGACAACAACAATTTTTAAAACTTTTCTAAAATAATTGGGGAATTCACACTGTAGTCATAAAATCATAAGTCATAAAATAATAGCACGAAAAATATGACTAGTGTGAACATCCCGTGAAAACTTAGTACGCTATTTCAAACATCGATCAGCTGCTGCCTTGATATGAGCTGCATAAATTTTTTTTCCGGCGGCATACGGAAAAACGTTCAGGGGCTGCCAGCTACGTAAGTTAAACGAGACAAATTTTTCACTTGCATATATTTATTTTGTTCGATTTATTTCTCTTTTAATATTCTTTTATGTTATAAAAATGTGATTTAATGTACAGACATATAGGAATAAATAATTTTTTAGCCGTTTTTTAATTGTGAATCATTTATAAGTTACGGCGGCAAACATATACTATCGCCGTCTCGCCTAAAGATTTTCAACCGTTCGACTCAGATCTCTGGAGCTATTTTATGACAAAACAAAAACATATCTGAAAGAGTGCTATTATTTTATGACTTTTTTTGCATGCAGTACAACAACAACTTTTTTAAGCTGATCTAAAATATATGACTTTATGACAATATGACTAAATAGCACATAGTGTGAATACCCCAAATATATCTGAAAAAATGCTACTATTTTATAATTTTTTTTGTATGCACCACAACGACTTTTTTAAACTGGTAAAAAATGGTATGATTTTATGAAAATATGAATAAATAGCACTTAGTGTGAGTACCCCAAATAAACATATCTTAAAAAGTCTTATTATTTTATGACTTTTTTTAAGCAGCGCAATAACGCTTTTTAAAACTTTTCTAAAATAGTATGATTTAGTGAAAGTATCACTAAATAGCACACTGTGTGAATACCCCAAATGTGTTAACAACATTTTTTCGGCGACTTGTGTAGCCAAGATTACAGAAAAAAATCGCCCAGCAAATGAAAAATTAAGTTTTCAGTTTTTCAAGAACAAAACTGTACTAAATTGTACCTGCCTTCATAATTGCCTTTTTGAAATTTTAGGCTTACCTGCTGAAGGCTGAAGAAAGGGTGACTGTTGTGTAGCTTTGGCTGAAAGTACAGAAGGTTGCGCTGGACTAGACGTCAGAGGAAGCACAGGGTATCCGCCGGAAAGTTATACTACTTTGTTGTTTATAATGATTAAATGAAAGAGAATGGATGTTATATTGATAAATCTTTTATTTAAATTATGTATGAATTTTTATTAGTCGAACTTTCTTATGTAAATTGTTAATTTTCGCAACGGGCTTAAGTTCGAATGTGCAAGACTGCAAACCATTTTTTATTATTTTATTAATAAATGAATTTTTTCAAATTCTATTTATTAATTTATATTAAGATTGGAATATTAAGAATATTTTTCAATAATCATCAAACCAGCAGAACGGATCAGTACTGATTTCGAGGCCGCTACGCCATCTCATCAGCGTTCTTTGTTCAATTTTTCCACTTTTGCAAGTGGTGCTAGTTAGTAGGAATATCATCTATTTAACCAATATTTTAACGAAAATTGAATATGAGAAGTTACCACATTCATATTTTTAAGGTTTATTTAATGCCAGGCAGGTTTTATAAAACGTATGGAATACAGTATCAGATAAATGTCCGCCTCTGTTAGCCTCACAAATGCGATCCCTATTGAGCACATTTTCCATTACATTCTCACACATTTCAGGCGGTATTTCATTACAAAGATTTTGTTTGAGTTGCTCCAGCGTTTCTGCTTTTCAGTTATCCCCACAAAAAGAAGTCCGGAGCAAGCACATCAGGTGACCGTAGGGCAAACAACATCACCATTTCTTGAAATAACTTGTTGTGGAAAGAGGTCTCGCAGTAATTCCATTGTAATCTTGGCCAAGTGTCTACTTCACGACTGCCAAATATGAACTGTCCAGGCTAATGTTTACCAAAATGGCGTCAAAACAAAGTAGTATATCTTCCCGGCGGACAGCCGGACATGCAGGTGTTTTAATTGAACTAACAGTTTCTCTGCTGTTGTTCGAATTACCATTTCGTATTATGATTTTTATGGAACTATGTGCAGCACACGGGTTCTGCTCCTTTCAATTGTGTATTAAATTTGACAGCTTGACTACTTATTTTTGTCACCGACGAAATAATTAAGTAAATGGATGTGTACATGTGGTTATTGTCCAATTTTTTCCCCAACTTTAATTGTTTGCTTAGAAAGTAACAACGATTTCGTTACATTCTTAAGTGCTTACTTATTCATGTATCTAAACACATTCTTCATAGGTAGTTTTGTACATATGTAAGTCTTACATGTGTGGCTACATACATGCACATATTATTTATGTACATACAAAAGTGTCCATGTATGTAATCATGTGCATTGGTGTTAGTTAAGTTTGTATGTAAATACGCCATCAATGGCGCACATACAAAAATTTGTAAATGCATACAAACAGTCATACTTGCATACACATACGAATACATCTGTGTATGTGTAGATTGCATACGTGTGTGCAACTGCATGCAGTGAATGTAATTCTTTTTTCGTTTTTTTTATGGTATTTGAAAGGAACTTTTTAAAAATGCCGCCGCTTAAAAGTTAACAATTTATTTTTATGTATCCGAACAAAATCTAAACTGCGTTAACACGAAACACATAGAAGACGAAAACTAAACTTGGTGACGAGAGAAGTGCTTAATTGGTGTTTAAGCCGTGAGTCGGAAAGAGTGTGTGTGTGCGTGTTGGTATGCTATCATGTACGTATGTGTGTTTGTGCGCTGTTCCACACAAAAACACACAAACATGAATGTGCATTGTATGTGTGTGTGTGTGTGTGTATGTAATAGAGGGAAAGAAAACAAAACAACGTACAAAAAAATTAAACCCAAACGGTAGCAGACAGGGTGGCTAAATGACAGCTCGGCAGGCAGCCTGGCTGGACTGACTGCAGGAAGGCCTGACTTATGGGCATGAGAGAGAACTACACACATATTCCAGTTGGGGACATGATATTAAACCACTCGAGTGTTTTTGTATGACGTTTACAAACGTCAAGATTTAACACACAAAACAACATCCATAAACAGAGACGTCGTGAACATAAAAGTGAACATCGAGACAATGCAGTCTAACAAGAATGCTGCTGGTATATTCACACAATGAGTTGTTGTATAAGTGGATGGTGTGTGTGTGTGTGTGTGTGTATTGTTGGTTGAAGACAGAGGGTGGGAATGAACATGCATATTTAAGTATGTAAGAGTATGTGTAAAATATGGGCGAGTGTATCAATGTGAGCAGAACAAAATCGCTTTAAAACGTTACTGCCAAAGTTCGTATGCATGTACATGAAATGTTTGTGAATATATCAGTTTTGTGTGCTGCCTTTGGTAATTGGTTTCATTAAACAACACCAAATATACACACATTGCTATTGTATGTATGTGTGTATGTATGTGTGTAACTAGCAACATTTTCTTGCAGGAAATCTGCCGAAAACGCATCGAAAATCACAAGAAACGAAAATGTTATAAAGACTTTCACTAAATGCCTAAAAGAATTCTGCATGATTTCAGTGCATGTGAACAACATCGGAAAAATATTTGACAAACATCAGAATATGTTTCGACATTTTCTTTTTTCTTTTTAAATATGTATGTACTTTTTGAGATGTACCTCGTGAAAAATGTGTACATTGAACTAATTAAAAGTATTTTTATGATAATTGGGTTAGATGGACTCGTATGTATCACATATATTATTTCAAAAACGACTTTTCGTGAAACAGAATTTGGGTATTCACACTGTGTGCTATTTAGTCGTATTGCCATAAAGTCATACCCCCTTATTCATAAAAGTTATGAGAGCCTTATAAGAGTGTAATAGAGCAAATTTCATACGAAATTTTATTTTATTACGCTGTTATTAGACTCTCATAATTTTTATGAATACGGGGGATAATATTATAGACCAGCTTAAAAAAGTTGTTGTTGTCCTGCATACAAAAAAAGTCATAAAATAATAGCACTCTTTCAGGCATGTTTTTGATTTGTCATAAAATAGCTCCAGAGATCTGAGTCGAACGGTTGAAAATCTTTAGGCGAAACGGCGATAGTATATTTTTGCCGCCGTTACTTATATATGATTCACTACTAAAAAACGGCTAAAAAATTATTCATACCTAGATGTCTGTACATTAAATCACATTTTTATAACATAAAAATAAAAATTAAAAGAGAACTAAATCGAACAAAATAAATATATACAAGTGAAAAATTTTTCTTGTTTAATTCCGTAGCTGGCAGCCACTGAACGTTATTCCGTATGTCGCCGGAAAAAAATTTATGCAGCTCATATCAAGGCAGCAGCTGATCGATGTTTGAAATAGCGTACAAAGTTGTGACGGGTTGTTCACACTAGTCATATTTTTCGTGCTATTATTTTATGTGAATCCCCCAAATGTATTTTGTAGTTCAAGAAGATTTTTTGGGTTAACAAACACAAGATTGGCTTACTTTTGGCTTGTAGTTGGTTTAGGTATCAATTGCTGCAGAAAATCACCAAATATTTTCTTATCTTAGATTTTGTGTGAATTGGTACCGGTTCGAACTTGTACATTTTTGAAAATATCAAAAAAAAAAAATCCAAAAAAAAATATTTATTTTTTCAAAAGTGATTTTTTTTTTAGAATAACTTTTAAAGTGTTTTGCTGATTGATTACAAAAACTAATCAGGTCTTGACAATCGAAAGTCATGTTCAATATCGCTTCACACGATCGTGAGATATCATGAACCAAAAACTCGGAAAAAGTGAATTTTTTAAAATAATTCGAAATTATATATTTAGATATGGGATTAATTATAGTTCTCGATTCTTTCATAGATATCGAAGAACTACATCAATCACAGTTTTCCAGGTGGGAATCAGCTGATTCATTCGAAAGTTAAAGCAGTTTTCAAATTAATATAATAATACCATTTTTAGCGGTTAAAATTGGCGGGAAGTTGCAGGGAAGGCCTTTAGGGTCAACCGTTTTCCATATATTTTTTCTTAATAAAATTTTTTCCAAAAGCACAATAATAACAGTATTTTTTTTTTATTTATGTATTCACAAGCACATGGAAACCACCCAAGCAAAACCATGCAAGTTTGACAACTAGTGATGTCAACTTGTTAAATACGTCTTGGTTTTTCCTGTGCAAGTAATTTCTGAATAATTACGAAGAAAATAAAAATTGTTCAGATAATTATCTTAATATTTTTTTATTTAGATACAAGGATCTATGGCAATTATGTGTGGAACAAAATATCGGCCAAATTCCCGCCACGACTTTGCTAGATACCTTTTCAATAGGCCATATTTTCAATGACTCTAAGAAATAATTGAGATTCAATGTCGTTTGTGTGCCGAAATATCTCATCGTTTAGCTTTTGAATTTTCCTTGGCTTATTGATGTACACTTTTTTTTTAAATATCCTCAAAGGAAAAAGTTCTACTGTACTGTACTACTGCAATTTCAACAGTTTTTTTTTTTGTAATTTATGCAACACATATTTTTTTCAAGTTTTTTCCCTTATTTATAGTTTTAACGGCTTTTAATTTCATTTCTTTATAAAAATTTATTCCCCACTTTGGCAGTAGAATATTACGGTATTTTTTTAAATAAAATAGTATAAAAAAAAGTACAATCGTCTATACTTTTCCATCAGCGTTATAATCAAATGGATAAAATATGTAATTTTTGAAAAAAGAAAAATATATGCAGGAGATGCAAGCGCACTTTGCTTTCAAAATATTGTTAGTAGGCTTTTGTCCGCCATTAAATACGCTCTCCGCTGGTAGTAAAAGTTTTCTAGTGAATACAATTCTAAAAGTTATCGCCCAGTAAGAGTGTAAGAAAATTATAGACAGTCATTCTGTAACCTGATTTACAATTTAATTTTGTTGTGTAGAAAATTCAAGATGAACTTTTTGTTTGTTTCACTGCCGGCCTGAATAAAAATTTTTCCAAAAACGCCAAAGGTTGCATTGTTTCATAATTTTACCTACACTGGTGATTTTTATTAATGATCAATTACTTGACGGAAATACACGGCAGGGGTACTCATTGGAATCTCTTTCCATTTTTAATTAGTTAAATTAACAACTTTCGTAAATAGAACATGGATGATGCGACGCTTTTTTAGGTTAAATGGGATTACGAGTATTTCTTTTCGTTTTTTTTTTCTTTCTTTTCTTTTGAACAAAATAGTTTACTCATATGTGCAGTTATGGAAAAAAGTTAATGCGTATGTACGCTTTAGGTACACACATACTTATGTAATACTTACCTGCTGCAGCAGCAATTCTGAAAATAAAAAAGTTACAGAGCAGATGAGTATGTGTGTGAATATGTTTACAGTTTTTTAAAAACTTAGAAATCAGTTTGAAAATTAAACGGTTACACCTGTATGAAGAAGGCATGCATATATTTATTAATTTTTAATCAAGCGCTTGATGAAAATAAAAATTGATTCCCGGCGTTTGAATCATTTGAGGAGTAGCCGCGATCAACATTTACATGAAATTAATCATCTGTAAATGTTGAATTATGAAAATTCCATACATTTCTCTAAATTTTATGTGTTTCGCTTGCAATCAAAGCCAAAAGTTCTTTAAAAATAATCCTTTAACGCAGGAAACCTTCACCCAAAACCCCAAAGTATTAATTTGGCAAGTAAATTTATTGATTTTTTTTACTCATAATGTGATCTTAGTGTGTGCGTTGTCATTACAAGGTGGGCCAAAATAAATCGCCCTATTGGAAGATGCTCTTACTTTTGCAAATGGCGGTCAATGTCAAATCTGTTTTGGCATTTGTGAACTAGACAGATGTAGAATACAAGTGAGCAAGCCGTGGAGCGATACACTCGCCAAGAACGCGGAATAATCGTGCCTAGGACGAAGTAGACGATTTTTCGACCGATGACCGATGAGACTCATTTCCACCTCAGCGGGTGTACGTGAACAAGCAAAACTATCGCTTCTGGGGCACCGAAAATCCACGAGTGATGCACGAGGAGCCATTACACCCGCTCAAAGTGACTGCATGCTGCGCTGTTCACGCTGGAGGAGTCATGGGGTCATTTTTCTTTTCGAGGACGCCGCTGGTCAAACGACAACAGTGGACGGTGCGCGCTATAGGGCCATGTTAGCCGAGATTTTTCTGCCGCAATTAAACGAATTAGGAATTGGTTGCAACAGGACGGAGCAACGGCACACACTGCGCGATCCACAACTGATATTCTGAAGGCGGCGTTCCTGGGTCGCCTGATCTCTCGTTTTGGCGATTTACACTGGCCCGCAAGATCGTCCGATTTAAACGTTCCAGACTTATTTTCGTGGGATTTTTTGAAATCCCGTGCTTACGTAAACCAGCCCGAGACCGTGGAAACCCTCAAGGAGAACATTCGTTACGAATGCGATAATCTGTCGCCCAAAGTTCTCGCTGAAGTGATGAAAAATGTCATAAAACGAGCCCGTATAGCAATCAATTGTGACGGCGCCCATTTAGCCGATTTCATCTTTTCCACTTGACCAATAA
Organism: Linnaemya tessellans; assembly: GCA_951800035.1. Taxonomy (NCBI): domain Eukaryota; kingdom Metazoa; phylum Arthropoda; class Insecta; order Diptera; family Tachinidae; genus Linnaemya; species Linnaemya tessellans. Next base: position 117,324,252 of record OX637535.1, read on the forward strand.
AATTCTAAAGGTTCAAATAAGCAGAACCAAAAAACAGAATCGAAGTTTTTCATTTAGAAAAAAACGAGAGCTAAACAATATCGGATGATTTCTTTTGGCCCACCTTTACTTATTTTTCTTTTAAATTATGTATGAAATTCTATTTTTATTAGTCGAACTTTCTTAAGTAAATTATATTACAGAATGTTAATTTTTTCAACGGGTTGTACTTCAAATCTGCGAAACGGCACATTATCTTTTATTTTTATTTAATAAATGAATTTGATTTTATTTTAATTAATATTGACTTGGAGGCTTATTTTTATAAAATAATAACTATAAAACTATTTATTTTATATTTATATAAATATTTCGATATCCTCTGGATATCTTCTTCAGAGGATATCGAAATATAAATATAAAGTAAATAATTTTATAGTTATTATTTTATAAAAATAAGCCTTAAGCTCAATATTAATTAAAATAAAATTAAAAATCAAAGGCTGAAAGAATAGAACAATATAATAAATGAATTTGCTCAAATTCTATTTATTTATATTAAGAGTGGAATATTAAGAATATTTTCTATAATCATCAAACCAGCAGAACGGATCAGTAGTGATTGTTCTTTTATGTATTTTTTTTCCAGAAACGATAAATTATATTTTCCTGAAGAGAGGACACCCAAAGGAGTGGCCAAATATTGAAAAATATAAATGTTTTGAAATTTTTATATAAAAAGACCTCATCAAGCTTAAAGAAAATGAACAAAATTAATTCAAATCTTGGGAAACTTTTTTTTCATTAATTTCAAAGCACATCAATGTAAAAGGTCGCAAATCAGGTAATATTTTCAATATTAACTAGATACCGAAAATGTGACACGGAATTACATGTAAAAAGTTTTGTACCGTAGCACACCAAATAAGTCATGGGCCCAATGTCTTATATATAGGACGGCTTCAAAAACCACTTTTTTCAATAAATCTTTAAAAGCCTATAAATGCACTGTTTTTATTTCTCATTTGCTTCCAAAATAACATAAAAATACTTTTAAAATGATCATGATCAAGCAATGGGCATATCTGGCTGGGTTAAAAATAACAATTTGATTTCGTCTGAAATAAATTAGTTGATCTCTTTTTACTCATATTCCGGAATTTTGCGATATATGCGAATATATTTCTCATTCAAATCTGTTTTTTTGCTTCTCCTGTAATATTTGTAAAATGTTAATTAAAGCCTTTGGCATTTTTTGTGAAGACATATTAATATATTATAGCCATATTAATCAAAATACATTACCATAAATAATGAAAAATTAATATAATCGAATTAAGATCTAAATACAGTCACAATAAGCTTTAAAACAACAGCAATAATAATTATAAAACTATGTAATTCAAATGCTGAAGTAATAACGCTGTTCGCTAAGCTTTACATACAATACAACACAACAAAAGTTAATAGATATGTGGCGCATTGAAAGCACAAATTTTATTTACTCCATTTTATTAATGCTGCTTTTGTTTGCTAATAAATAAATACAATAGGTAGTATATAAACCTGTTTTAATAATAATATGTTGTCATATGTGTACAAGACATGCCTAAAGTTTTCAGGCATATACGGAAATTGGTAATAAAAGTTAACATCACTGCGGACAGGTATTGAATACGTGCTTGAGTTGTCCATAATATTAACATTAAGCGCACACATGAATACACACGCAGTATTGAGTGCATTTAAAAGAAGTGCTCTCACTCAAATCCCCCTGCATTTGCTGAATAGTAATCGGGCTTGATTGATTCACACTCAATTTACATGTGCACTCTCCCTGATTCTCTTTTACTTAGACAACAATTAGGAGAATAACGGAGTGCCAAATAAAACGATACTGCCAGCTCTTTCTTACAACTGCTGGCCACAGCATTAACAGCAACCAATCAAATTTTGTCTTGCCTTTCATGACTTTCTGGACATTCCAAACTGGTACTTGTTGTTGCTAAAGCAAAAAAAAGAAAATAATTGAGGGCCGGGTCAACACCAAACACCATAAAAATGTAATGGCTGCACAATTGGGGAAGTAATTCAATTTAACTGGGCAATCAATAACCGCCAATGAAATGTTAATTGCATTGTTCGTAAGTGCATGTGTACGTTTGATAGATTACAACAAATTTAATAATTGACAAAGAAAATTCGTTAATGTAACGTAACTAATTGCAATTATGAACGCAACTGAAAGAATATGGCAAATGTGTCGTTATTATAGATCCTATAACACTAACGTTTCTAAATTTTTCAAACAATCGATAAAACTATCATTAACTAATAAGTATTTATACTGAAAAGTAAAAATTTCTTACTGGTTTTTGCCTCGATACTTCTTTTTTAAGAACATTAAATTTATTGTAAGCAATTATTATTGCAATTCCTCTTGTATGTGTCCTTTAAATTTCTCTAGAAGCTTTAAAGTAATTAAATAATAGCAGTTTGTGGAGCAAATGCAGTCATCTTCAGTTGTTGCCAGCGTAATAACTGCAATTAAAATATGTGTAAATAGCCTAGGAGACAAATAACTAAGATCACTTATCATTTCGGAAAGCAAAAGTGCATGGCAAGATTTGCAAAATTGTTTCAGAGACAACATGATTATACAACAGACAAGTTACCTGATTTCATCTATTTTTCTAAACAAAAGTATTTTTCACAACAAACAAATTCATTTATTAAAAAAATAAAAAATAAGTTGCAGTTTGCAGATTTCAACTTAAAGCCTGTTGAAAAAATTAACATCCTGTAATATAATCTACATAAAAAAGTTCAATTAATAAAATAAAAACTCATATATAACTTAAAAAATTATTTCTCTCTGGCTTCCTAATCACTTGAACATTAGGGGAAACGGAAAAATAGATCATCTGGCAAAAGCATCTTTGTGATCAAAATTAAAATTTCCAATACTCAGATTAAAAGAATGTAATAAAGAAATATATAAAAGAAATTTGGGAAGAACACTAACGATGTCAAGAATTTGTTAGAACAAAAATTAGTCAGTGTTTGTTTCATATTGTAGAAAATGAACTGCCAACTGTTTTCCACATATATTATAAATGTAAATAACTGCATTTAAAAGGTTTTAAATATAAAAGAATTAACACTGAAATTCTTGCCAAAGGCATTTCACTGTCTTTTGCAAGTATTTCAAGAGTTAAACAATTTCTATCAGAAATAAATTTGTATAAATCGATTTAAATCTTGTAAAAAAAGTTGATAATATGTAAATTGATAAGAATTAATTACAAAAATTGCTATAATTAAAAACCTAATTGTATCCAAAACAAAAATAACTATAACAATAAATGTATGTTTATAGAAGGCCTATAGAAACTTAAAGTGTTGGGGCCTCCCAGATACAAATAAATAATATAAAAATAATGTCTACAATAAAGTAATTCATTATAGGAGCCCCGCAAAGACATCATCTCTGTTCTTAATTTTTTTATCCACGCTCCGCACTAAACTTCTGTTTGATTTTCCCGAGCCTGTTATTGCGTCACCATTTAAATTGTGATTGTATAAAGATGATTTTTTTTAGCAATTGTCTTATGTTGGCAACACTATTTGTGGCAGCTCTGCTGTTTTCGTGTAAAATGCTACTGTCAAACATGTTCGGTTTGGTCTATAACTAACCATGAATCGAGTCACAAACGAATACCAATTGAAGATTATTGAGTTTTATGATCAAAATTCATGTTTGGTTTGCCAGGACTAAAAAATTCATCTCGAAAAATGCACTATTTGGTGTGGATTATGGGCCGGACTGCCATCGCCAAAACGGCAATGTAAAATCGTCAAAAGAAAATGCTTTTCAAAAGTAAATGGGATGAATCCACCAGTAGTCGGCAGTTTAACTTATTTTTCATTTTGAAATTGATGCTCTTATGAGCGAAAAAACGATATTGTATTGGAAATGGTTTATTGTCTCCTTTTCTAAAAAAGAATGCTAAATTTTTTGCATTTTTCAATGCAAAATGGTAGCATTATGGCATTTGAAAATAGTACCATCTCTTATGAAGATGAGTTTTGTTTTAAAATTGCTCCTAATTGTGATTTTTTAGAATAAAATGTGACAAAATGTTACATATTTTCCAGAAAGGAAATCGCCATAAGTGATTTGTACAGTTTAAGACTGAAATAAAATTTTTTGTATATATATTTAATTATTATTATTTATTATTTATTTATTTATTATTTATTTAATTTCAGAAAAATACGCTTTCTCTCTTAAATACACGATTTGTGAGTCGGCGCCAATTGGCTTTTTGCAAAGAAAAAAATTAAATCTTTTTAGAATTTAAGTCGTTTTTATTTGAAAAAGTAAAAAGTATTGTTTGTACTCGTGCATAGCCATTTATATGAATATTTAAAATACCTTTTATCTTATATTAACGAAGATATTAGTAAATTTATTAAAAAGTCAAGATAAACAAAAATCGACAACAAGTTTAATTAATAGTTTTTTTAGCATAAAATTTTAGATGTCATATTAGTGCGATATTAAAAATAAATTAATAAAAATCTGGTACTATGTAACTTCAACGCCCACTAGAGGGCGGGGTTCAAAAATACACTATATCTTGTTTTCCACAGACGGACGTATGGGCAGTACTAGACCGCCTTACACTTCTTCACTGATCAAGAATATAAATACTTAATTGGGTCCAATTCTTTTTGGAGGGTATTAAAACTGTATTTTGTCGGTGTCCCTCTGGCAAGGACCGTGGAGGAGACATTTCACCTTTGCCTTAAAACACTAAAAATACATTTTTGGGATAGTAAAATGTAGCAAATTTTGTTTTGCAAAGTCATTTGGTGTGGCAAAGGGTGAGGAGGGGGGTAGGGCAGAGGAGGATCAGGTTACATATCAGCTGCGTCATAAAAGTGTTATTTTATTTTTAAGGAATATAGGCTTAGGTAATGAACTCGTTAAATTTTTACACTATTTTCGCATATAATAACTCCTATTAAAGGGGGCGGGGTTAAAAATATGTATTTTTTGATTTTATTGTTCCAAGTTTAACGCGTTGGGCCTTCTTTGATATAAAAATAACAACATTCCAAAAAACAACCTTAAAAATTATGTTGTTTTTTAGAGGTTGGTTTAGTTCTTCTTAGGGAAACTAAAAAAACCCCTGCGCCCTCTGGCCCAATTCAGTCCATTTACGAACTTGACCTGTGCTGTCCTTCAAGATATACTTATAAAAACTTTACAAGGATCTGGCTCTTTTCGTTTGGACTGTAACGTGATTTCCACAGACGGACGGACAGCCATGGCTAGATCGTCTTAGATTTCTTCACTGATCAAGAATATATATACTGTATGTGGTCTTAGATGAATATTTCACGCCCTCCAATTCTTTTTTGAAGTTTATAATAACCTTTCGGTGTAAAATGTTGCAAATTTTATTTAAAGCTGCTCACTTTTTGAGATTAAATTTCTTTCCTGAACAACGCGCATGAAAAATTAAAGAAACCCTTTATTTAAAAAAGAAGACACAACTTTAATATATTTTTAACTTCAAAGACATCTTTTTGAACAAACTGAACTAAAAGAATTTTTCTTTATACTTCGCCTTACGATTGTATAGAGAAATAAGAATCACTACTGCCGAGTGTAGCGCACATAATTGTTTTATTTTCGTGCGATTAGAATAACTCTGTCTTGGGTTTTGCTTGTTGCTCAAATCGTGGTCAAGCGATAGCCATGTTTTGATGCCGTGACTTTTCTTACCACCTAAATTATTAAATGTTAAAATGACAACTGAACTGATTTTTTATCTCACTGTTATTTTCGGTAAGAAGCAAAAAAGCATATAAAATAAAGAATATTTTAAGAGGTAAATTATGTTGCATGTTTGTAATAAATTTTTAATCAGATTTGATTATGGATTGACGTAGAGCAACTTGAAGATGATGACTGTGGTTAAATAAACTCGAATGGCATAGAAATCAAAGCATTTGCGCCTCAGGCTTCTGTTGCTTCTTACCTGTTTGGAAATCAAACAATTGTTGGCAATTACACAGGATACCAATGGGCACGCAACTTTTTGACATTTTGCGGTGACTACATCATTTTTGTGTTATAAATATTTGTATGTATTTTTACACAGTATACATCGGTTATGACGAATTTGATTGTTACGAACGCACGTTTTGAAATAAGTCTGCGGTATTTTCTCTTCGATACGATAATTTGCCTGCAAACAATTTTACAAAAGCTTTTGCCTTTTATCAGACCAAAGATTTAGTTTTGGAGTCTCGTGCTTATATCACTTTTAATGAAATTTCTTAAATATAGTACTTTGCAAAATTTTATTACAATTGGTGTACCCTATTTTTCGGAATCGCTCAATATGCAACGGTTTGGTGATAAATTTCACATAATGAATCACATTCAGCGTAGTGAAATCGTTTATCGCAGAGTCCGATTGTAATAACAGAAATTTCTTTAATTTTACAAAGCAACTTTCTGTATGGCAACACTGTATTTGACAGCTCAGCTGTTTTCATACAACATCTTAAACGTGTTGAACACGTTCTGTTTGGCTTATAATTTAATACAGAGTCAATCTGCGAACGAGCAACGCTTGCAGATGATTGAATTTTGCTATCAAAATCTGAGACCCCATAAAGTATATTTATATGTTCTTGATCAGTGATGAAATCTAAGACGATCTGAGCATGTCCGTCCGTCAGTGCATCTGCGGAAATCACGATTGAGTCTAAACGAAAAGAGCCAGACTATTGAAATTTGGTATAAATATATCCAGAAGGATAAAACAGGTCAAGTTCATAAATGGGCTGAATCGGGCCAGAGGGGAAAAAGTTCCTCTAAGAAGAACTAAACCAACCTCTAAAAAACAACATGATTTTTGAAGATTTTTTGTTAAGCAAATGACATATTTTTATGTCAGAGAAGATTCAACACGTCAAACTTAGAGCCATAAAATAAAAAAAAAAGTTTGGTCCCCGCCTCCTTTAGTGGGCGTTATTATATGCCAAAATAGTGTAAATATTTAACAAATTGTTTTACTTACGCCTACATTTCTTAAAAATAGCATTTTTAAACTTTAATGATGAAGCTGAGGCATAACCTAGTACTCCCCTGCCCTACCCGCTCCAACCCCTTTGGCCCCTAAATGACCTTATAAAAAAATAAATAAATAACAATTAAAAACAAATTTTACATTTAATTATCCCAAACATTTATTTTTAGAGTTTTATGGCAAAGCTGAAATGTCTCCCCCACGCCCCTTGCCAGGTAGACCCCGACAAAATACAGTTTTAATACCCTCCAAAAAGAATTGGACCCCATAAAGTATACATATATATTCTTGATCAGTGATGAAGTCTGAGACGGTCTGTGGAAAACATGATAGAGTCTATTTCTGGACCCCGCCCCCTTTAGTGGGCGTTGACGTACGATATTATATGCAAAAATAGTGTAAATATTGAACAATTTGTATTCCTTAAGACTTTAAGAAGCTGAGATGTTCTCTGATCTTGCAGAGGTAAAACGGCCCTTCCCGGAATGACTCTGTCAAAATAGAGATTTAAAATCGGGTACAGAGATGTCTTAAAGGAACTCTGTCTCACCAATTTAACATTTATATTTACTTACTAAATATTTGTAGGGTATTTAAGATTCGACCCGGTCAAATATAACGTTTTTAATTGTTTGGTTTGAATTCTTTTATAACAATTTTGCTTTTGTTAATTTATTTGCTACTCAAAGCATAATCAATACTGCCTCTTGTCGGGCATGCACACGAAATATTAAAGAACGGTTTGTCAAAAATATTGGTTACGCTTATTTAGTGAAATATTTGATAGATGTGAACGTATCTTCATGTACAATCCGAGCTTTCAACTGGAAAAAATCTGTAACTATTTTGCAAATATCACGATTTTTATTAATCGTGCTTGCTGATGGCTGAACTGGGAGAACCCAGTTCAATATTGCATTCGATTATTATTATTATTATATTTGCAAGAGCTCAGAACACGTAATTTTATCTTCCCATTTCTTATATTTTTAAGATAAGGGGATTTCCAAAGCCGCTGCAAATCGTATCGCATGTTGATTGACTTTTAGCGTCCATTTTTTCCCCTGGAAATTAGCTCCTGCATACGATACAACAGTTACCGCGCCTTAAGAGTGCTATTTTTATATTGAAAAGTTTCGGGACAGGTCCATTACAGAAAAAGGCTTTCGCAGGTATAAAAACCACAAGTAGAACAACACAATTTAGTTGCTTAAAAATAAAATGAAAATGATTTTGCTGTAATAATTTGAATGAAACCACAGTAGCCAAAGAAAATAATTTAACATTAATGTGAGCTTAATATCGTACTGTACTGACACAAAATCAATTTTAGTTTCACATCTGATGTTTTCATGAAATTAATACATAAGGTAGAAATTTGCATTCATCTTAATGTACATAAACATTCCTCTACATACGAGTATGCACATAACGTGTACATACACATGATGTTTATGTGTGTGTGTGTGTTTTGGGGAAATGCATAAAACGAGTGGCATGACTTTTTTTTTAACGAACTGGCACGCATTACAGATTGACTGATTTTTTGCTACTGAATTTAATTGGAGTTTCTCTATACAACCGAAGGGTTTTTTCCATCTTTCAAGTAACCCAAAAAATGCTGGTAGTGAATGCAAACACAAATGATCACGCAATCACTGATACACGTACGTAGTTAGTTATCCTCTTAAAATACAGTGTGTATTAAAACTGATTCGAAAAGGCAACGAAAGCATATTTCCTATCTATATTTCACTAATCACTTATGTGGCTATGAATGATTTTAGGGAATGAAGTGCGTGTTAACGTTTAACTCTAATAACGTGGAGAAATACAAACGTGAACTTGAAATTGTTTAACTTCACTGATTGAAACCTTCGTTGGACAAAGTTCAGTCGTTCATGAGTTGTCCTGCCAAATAAGGGCTTGATAGTAAGGCTACCGCTGTGACTGACTGGTAGTCATGCTCGAATATTAAGACGGCAATCTTCAATTCGATTCTCACCAAAAACCCTGGTTGTTTGGGTCAGTTCCCAGTAATAGCAAGAGATCTATTAGGATCCAAGTGGACTAGATTTGCTTATTAAAAAACTGGTGGCCTGTGCAACCTCACCTTTAAGGATTTGATAACAGAATCGTCGGCGAAACATTAAAGCTGGCCACTTTCAACGACTAATGAAAAATTAACGCTAAACAAGTAAAAACATTATATTCGACCGGGTCGAATCTTAAATACCTTGCAAATATTTAGTAAGTAAATTTAAAATGTTTAAGTTGATGGGACAGAGTTCCTTTAAGACATCTCTGTAGCCAATTTTAAATCTCTATTTTGACAGAGCCATTCCGGGAAAGGCTGTTTTACCTCAGCAAGATCAGAGAACATTTCAGCTTCTTAAAGGCTTAAGGAATACAAATTGTTTAATTATTACACTGATTTTGCACATAATATCGTACGTCAACGCCCACTAAAGGGGCGGGGTCCGAAAATAGACTATATCATGTTTTCCACAGACGAACGTATGGGCATTGCTAGACCGTCTTAGACCTCATCACTGATCAAGAATATATATACTTTATGGGGTCCAATTCTTTTTGGAGGGCACTAATTAACACTGTATTTTGTTGGGGTCTACCTGGCAAGGGCCGTGGGGGAGGCATTTCACCTTTGCCACAAAACTCTAAAAATAAATTTTTGGGATACTTAAGTGTAAAATTAATTTTTAATTTTTTTTATAGGGTCATTGAGGGGGGGGGGGGGGGTAGGGCAGAGGAGTACTAGGTTACGCCTCAGCTTCGTCATTAAAGCTTAAAAATGTTATTTTTAAGGAATGTAGGCTTAAGTAAAACGGTTTGTTAAATTTTTACACAATTTTTGCATATATTAACGCCCACTAAAGGGGGCGGGGTCCAAACATTATTTTTTTTTCTTATTTTATGGCTCTAAGTTCAACCCGTTGGACTTTCTTTGACATAAAAATATATCATTTGCTTAAGAAAATTACAAAAAACTTTTAAAATTATGTAGTTTTTTAGAGGTTAGTTCTTCTTAGGGCAACTTTTTTCCCTCTGGCCCTATTCAGCCCATTTACGAAGTTAACCTGTGCTATTCTTCAGGATATATTTATAGCAAATTTTCTTGAGTCTAGCTCTCTTTGTTTGGATTAAATCGTGATTTCCACAGATGGACGGACGGACGGACATCGGCGTTAAGAAGCGCGATCTGAAGGGCTAATTGACCTGCCCCAAACGTCAAATAAACTGTTCACCAAACTCGTTTCTTAATTGGGCCATTGTTTCGCATGATGTATGACATGTGGCACCGTCTTGTTGAAACCGCATGTCACTCAAGTCCAGCTCTTCCTTTTTGGCGAAATTTTTTTTTTAAATAACACTGTAGCGCTCGCCATTCACAGTAACGATCTTGAATTCCTCGTCTTTGATGATAATCCGCGCATAATTTACACCAAGCAGTTCATTTTTCGGTATGCATTAGCAAGTCCTGCCATGCTTGTGGCTGCTCTTCACATAAAATTCCACGATTTTGCTTTTATTCGCGTATGCATGCAACCAGAAATGAGTTTCGTCGCTGTACACAAGAACTGGACGATGCACTTTCTTAAACGCATATAAATTTTGATAATAAAATTCAATAATTTGCAAATATTATTCGTTTGTTTGACGATTCATCGTTGAATTATAGACAAAACTGAACATGTTTACCAATAACATGTTACACGAAAACAGCTGACCTTCCAAAAACAGTGTTGCCAAACAAGAAAAGGTGCTAAGGAAATCATACTTTATAACTGTGTTCGATTTTATAGACGAGTAGATAGAAATTGTGTGTTAAAATACAACCGCATTTTACACAAATAAATGTAGGTGATACGAAGTTCAGCGGGTCATCCAACATACACACATACATATGCACTTATATTTATATATATTTGTGTGTGTGTGTACATAAAATTTATTTTTTTTCGAAAAGTAAAGAATTCGAAGAAATCGCAAGCAGTAGGCGTGAACAATATTTTGTTGCTTGCATTGGTATTGGTGGGAAAGTACTTTGTATGCAAATGAACTGCAGGGCAAATATAATGTTTGCTTTTGCTATTAGCATGCAAATGGTTACATACTCGTATGTGTAAATGAGTTCATTGTAGCAACTATGACCAGTTTGCTTAAACAATGGCATCAGATGCCCACATACGAACGTACAGATGCAACTACCCAACCATCATTTTACAAGAATTTGGAATAGGCCCAAATCGCATATACCGATTCTATAGGAAAGTCCATTAAGGATCTCATATATACAGAATAAGGGGGATTATTATTGCGAAAATACTTTGCACAGTAACGGTGCTCAAATGCTGACGAGATCACTTGGCTATATGGCGGCTAATATTGTTAACCCGTAATTTGAGCCGTTCCTGTGACTGACTGTACATGACTTACGCCTTCACATAAGAAGTTCTTCCTCAGAAGAAGCACAAATCTATACATGTAAAAGGTGGGCCAAAAGAAATCACCCTATTGGAAGATGCTCTTAGTTTTCCAAATGGCGGCCAATGTCAAATCTGTTTTGACATTTGTGAACTAGACAGATGTAGAATACAAGTGAACAAGCCATGGAGTGATATACTTCCCAGTCTCAATCACGAGGACGAAGTGGACGATTTTTCGATCAAAATCATAATGAGCGATGAGGCTCATTTCCAGCTTAACTGGTAAGTGAACAAGCAAAACTATCGCTCCTGGGGCACCGAAAATCCACAAGGGATGCACGAGGAGTCATTACACACGCTCAAAGTGACTGCATGGTGCGCTGTTCACGCTGGAGGAGTCTTCGGTACATTTTTTTTTTTTGAGGACGCCGCTGGTCAAACGACAACAATGGACGGTGCGTGCTACAGGGCCATGTTAGCCGAGTTTTTTCTGCCGCAATTGAATGAATTAGGACTGGAGGACATGTGGCTCCAACAGTACGCACCAACGGCACACACTGCGAGAGCCACAACCGAAATTCTGAGGGCGGCGTTCCCGGTTCGCCTCATCTCTCGTTTTGGCGATTTCCACTGGCCCGCAAGATCGATTTAACCGTTCCAGTATTTTTTGTGGGGTTTTTTGAAGTCCCGTGTTTACGTGAACAAGCCCGAGACCCTGGAAGCCCTCAAGGACAACATTCGACACGAGTGCGAGAATCTGTCGCCCGAAGTTCTCGCTGAAGTGATGAAAAATGCCATAAAACGAGCCCGTATAGCAATCAATTGTGACGGCGGCCATTTGGCCGAGTTCAACTTCTCGACTTGACCAATAAAATTCTGAAGGTTCAAATGAACAGAATCAAAAAACAGAATCGAAGTTTTTCATTTAGAGAAACAAAAATGAGGGCCAAACAACATTGGATGACTTCTTTTGGCCCACCTTGTATCTGGGTTACACTCTCGCCACAGAGAAAACGATCAGTGGTGCTAACGATGCTTGATGTTGACTGACCCAGAGGTGCTTTGCGACGACTGCATTTTTTACTTTCATGTATTCCTCATATATTTTATCCATCATACGAGATATTAAATTTACGAGACAAACGCCATAATAGTGATACACAGATGATTTTTTCCAAACTTCATCTCCCAAGTGCTGGGTGGGTAGTGTCAAAGAGCAAAAACAATTTACAGTTTTTATTTGCACCAGATTCGGGTGACTAAAGACGCTTTAATGCCATTTATATGCAAATTATTTAGATTTATCAGCATTCAACTTGTTTATAGCCATTTCATAGTACTCGTTCGTATGTTATTATAATTACAGCTACCAGCTTTTGATGCCGCTTTTATTTCAAAACGGTTTGTTTATTTTTTTTGCTGTTTTGGCACTGCAAAAATAATTATTATAGGTACTCGAGTGTGTCATACATTTGGGAAACAATGAACTCGTAAAGAAGTAAATTACAGAGAGTTTTGGAATAATTATGCTGCTTGTGTGCACGTAATCTGTTTGTATGTAAGAATGTCTTTAGGGAATAAAAAACCTACTACGTGCATGCATACACCTACACATACACATCTGTGAAATGCCGGTCGCGCCTAAAGTTCAGTTGATGACTGTGAAGGTGTGCAAAGTATTTTCTCCTAAATATAATTTTTGTTAATTGTGTATAAAGCTGTTGACATCTTCCTAAAGCTTCTGCTATGAGCAAATAGCAACATTAAAGCTTAGGTTAGGTTGAAGAGACGGGCGTAAACGAGGGCTATTCCAATCCATTCAGGATTACACTTAGGCCTCATAGGCCTGTTGTGCGCTCTATTATGAGGAATTCCCATTCTATAGGGTCCGCCAAATAACTTTTTTTTTTTTTTTGAAAATGCTATAAAAAAAACTACTGAATATTTTCTCAAATTTCTTTTTTTATTTGAAAGTACAATCCTTCCGGTTAATAATGGAAAATAATTTCATTCAAATGGCTGCCTCGGCTGGCCATGCAGTAGCCTACACGATCGGTGCAATTTTTAAGCACAATATCGATTGTGTGCAGCTGTATTTCACCAATGACCTCACGAATATTGTCCTTTAAAGCGTAAATTTTCTCTGGCTTGTCGGCGTAACACTTATCTTTGACGGCACCCCACAAATAATAGTCCAACGGTGTCAAATCGCAGCTCCGAGGTGGCCAAACGACATCAGCTCTGTGGCTGATAATGCGATCTTCAAAAACAGGGCGCAAAACATCGAGTGTAGCTTCGGCTGTGTGGCACGTAGCTCCATCCTATTGAAACCAAATGTTGCCAATATCCTTGTCTTTAATTTTTGTGAACAAAAATTCGTTCAACATGGACCGATAACGATCGCCATTGACTGTAACGGCCACTCCTTGCTCATTTTCGAAGAAAAATGGCCCCTGGACCGAAATCCGCACCAAACAGTGACTCGTTTTCTATTTCTGAAAATATGGTATTTTGGCAAAATCGGCATCTTCTGTGCGTCGATCGCAGGCCCACTTAGTGAAGCGAAAACGCATTGGATGGTCAACCATATTCGTTCAGCGGAAGGATAAAAGTAATTATCTGTCAAATGAGACATTAGCTAAGTGTTACCATTCACGAAATAAGCACTAGTTGAAAAGAAAACGTTAGATTGCGAACCCTATATTATAGGGAGCCCCCATTAAACACCATAGAAACCTTTGGATTTGATTACATTAAGAACCTAGTTTCTTCAATGTATATTCTTAAGTCTCTCCAATTAGAAGCCCTAAGACATTCCATAACTGGTATAATTTCCTGATTAAATGTTTGTCTCCTGACTTGACTAAAAGCTGGACAGTAGTGTTGCGTCATCCTCCTGACAGGCTATCACCATCTCAGTGTGAACACACTATTACTGGCAATATTTTTCTGGCAACGCTGTAAGACACAAGTTGACAGTTCACAGAGTTGTATGAAATTGTTAGCCACATCTTAGGTGAGGTTAGGTTGAAAAGAGGTGCATAAGCATCCCAATCTGTCCTGGATTACACTTAGGCCTCATAGGCCTGTTGTGAGCTCTATAATAAGGAGTTCCCCATCCACTGTAGGGAGCCTCCACCGATACCATGGAAACCTCTGACTTTGATTACGTCAAGAACCTAGTTTCTTCAATGTACTTCCTTAAGTCTTTCCAATCAGAGCCCCTAAGATATTCCATCTCCTGTATAATCTCCTTATTAAATGTTTGTCTCCTGACTTGGGTAAAAGCTGGACAGTAGGACAATTAATGCTCAGGTGTTTCGTCATCCTCCTGACAGCCTATCACCATCTCAGTGTGAAAATACTAGTACTGGCAATATTTTTCTGGCAACGCTGTAAGACACAAGTTGACAGTTCACAGAGTTGTATGAAATTGTTAGCCACATCTTAGGTTAGGTTAGGTTGAAAAGAGGTGCATAAGCATCCCAATCTGTCCTGGATTACACTTAGGCCTCATAGGCCTGTTGTGCGCTCTATAATAAGGAGTTCCCATACCACTGTAGAGAGCCTCCACCGATGCCATGGAAACGATTACGTCAAGAACCTAGTGTCTTCAATGTACTTCCTTAAGTCTTTCCAATCAGAGCCCCTAAGATATTCCATCTCCTGTATAATCTCCTGATTAAATGTTTGTCTTCTGACTTGGCTAAAAGCTGGACAGTAGCACAAATGGTGCTCCAGTGTCTCATCCTCTTCCTGGCAGGCCCTGCATGTTATATCGTCAACGATACCCATTCGTGCCAGGTGATAAAGTGACCAATCTCCGTAGTGCTGGTCTCACTCAACGTTAGGATCTCCTTTGTCCTGTTACCATCTGGGTCTCCCCATAGAATCTTAGTCACCCTTCCTACGGTAGAGTGCTGCCAATCTCTTGTATGCAATTCCATAGCCCATTGTTTCAGTTCGTTCTTGAAAACCTTAAATGGCTTTGGATTATCTAGTGTGATGTTTGCCATCAATCCTCTTATCTTTGCTAGTGTCTGCCTCAATATTCCCAGGTATTCCCTGATGTCCTGGAATCCATATTATCTCAATGCTTCCACAGTGCGTGTATGAGTTAATCTCCTCCTTGCATTGTAATACACAGCGAGATTGAACCGCATAATTTCTTAGGGCCTCGCTGACTTTCCTACTATCCGTGAATATACGAACTGGTAGTCTGTTATCGATTTCCTTTAACCATTTTATTCCCTCCGTAATGGGCGCGATCTCAGTTTGAAATACTGTGTTATGATCTGGCAGTCGGAAGTATTTACGACAGTTACGTCCCATGTAATAGAATCCTCCACCCGATCGGTTACCAATCTTCGACCCCTGCGTGTATAGGATACTTATGAGGTTCGTTGTAATTGCATCCTCCCATTCCATACCTTCTGATGTTATGGTGGTGCAGTGTGACTGTACATATCTAATAGGGATTCTATCGCACGTAGCCGTGCGTGCGTTGTTTTCGGGTAAGACGTGTATTATACTCTGGTGTTTGGTTATGTGTTCTCCTGTCAACCACTCCACCCATTACCATCAATCTTTTAGTAGCCAGAGCTGCCTCGTATTTAACTTGTATATCAGTCGGTAGTTGTGATGGAACATTTTCCATTGCCTTAGTTGATGTGGTCTTTATTGCGCCACAGATGCCGCTGGTACAGCACGGTCTTTGTATTTTTTGAAGGTGTTTGGTATTCACCTTCCTCTCCAAGGACGTCCACCATACTAACGAGGCGTACGTCACAATTGGTCTTACCACACTCGTATACAGCCAGTGTGCCATCTTTGGGCTCATTCTCCATTTGCACCCGATAGCCCTTCTGCAATTGGTCCAGACTCTTTGGGCCTTGACTGCCCAGCTTTCTACATGGTCCTTCCAGGACAACCTCCAGCCGAGTATCACTCCTAGCTATTTGACTCTTTTACTAATTTGTATTGCCTTATTTCGAAAAACCGCTGATCCCAAGGGTGCAATCTTCCGTTTTCTTGTAAACAAACAAATTTCTGTGTTCTCAGGGTTAACATTGAGACCGCTTTCTGTAGCCCAGTTATAAGCTAAATTTAAGGCCTCTATTGCCCTTTCACAAAAAAATACCCTAGGATTGTTTCCCCTTATCAATATCGCTACATCATCAGCATAGCAGACGGGAGCAAATCCTTCCTGGGATAGTGTTTTTAGTAGGGTATTTATTGTACCATAAATACCATAAATAGCAACATTAAAATAAATTAAAAAAATTTGGAAAACGATTGACTCTAAAGGCCATGCCAGCAACTTCTCTTTTTTGGAGGGTATAAAAATGTTACCCAGTGTTTAAAAGATAAGTGATAACATATCGACGTGGGTATCGTTGTAGGAAGTCAAATGGCCACGACTTTGCGTAACTTTGGTGTGCACGTATTCACTTGCAGTCTTCTTAAGCTCTAAAATAATAGTCCATCATGTCTTTTTTCTTAAAATGTCCTGAAGTTACACACTAATTGAGTTTCCTTGCTTTATCTAATAAGCAATTTTATACATTTTCTGTTTATAATTTTGTTGTTTGCTTTCTGCTTTTCATCTTCCTACTCAGCTCTTGTGAAGGCAATTCCAGGTTGAAATTCCATAAGCATTACACTTGTATGCAACCTCGATTTCGAACAGTTGAAATGAATTTTGAATTAGAAAAAAATTTACACAATTTTGCTAATATTGAAATAATATTCGATTGCTCTTAAATTACAATATCACTTGCTGTTATTGTTGTTGTAAAGTAAGCAACTCCAGTTTAAAAGGTACGAGTAAAAGGTTTCCACAAATAATTATAAATATTGTGAACGTTATTTACGTTTTTTGTTTACAATTTGGTCGTCACTAAATCTAGATGATACTTAAATTTCGATCATTATATGTTACAAAAATTATTATCTGCCGGTTCAATCAAACGAGTGAACGCTCTCACGAGATACATGTTTACTCACGCATGAGTTTCTTTTTCAATCCATTTGCACACAAATTTACACACATGCACAAATGAAATAGCTTCAACACTCACAATGTACATCCAACAATAGTGTAATTTCGGCCAATTCCGTTTAATTTTCTTCCATAAATTTGTTTCAAGCCACACAACCACAATTATTTCATATTTTCTTTTTTACTGTTTATAATAATTAATAATTTCCTTAGTTAAGAAAAATGTTTTAACACATCTTGCTACAGCACACAAACATGCATACATAAGTATGTGTGTATGTAAGTCATTTAATGTACGTTATGTTTGTTACATGATGTAAATGGGGTATAACTTTAAAACATTTGCTTATATATGAGATACGACACGGCATTGTGTCGTATAGATAAATTCACAGAAATTAATAGAACTAATTTCAAGTTATCGCACAAGTGAATTCTCCAATTTTTGTTGTGTATCAAACGTCCCCTTTCACACACATCAGGTTTACTTGATAAATTTTTCTTCAATTTTCTTTTGAACCTGCATTTACGTTCACATACGAAACGTCATATCAACGTAATTCTTCATTGCTAAACATTCATTTAATATATTACGGATGATAAACCAAAAGAAAATATAAAAAGTGACTAGTACCGTCAAGTCTGTACCGCTTTTCACGCTCTTCAACGCTCTCTCCTAAAAGATCAAGGCTTGACGAGTCAAACCTAATGTGTGTGAAAGGGGTCAAACGTCCATTTAAAATAATGTGTGTATGCATGTGTAGGATGATTGGAAAAAAGGTTGCACAGGGGCCACCTTTTGGGATGGCAGATATGCCAATGAAGTTAGTAAACACGAAAAGTATTTAACTTTCCGCTAAGAAATTAAAAACAAGTAAAAACGTTATATTCGACCGGGTCGAATCTGAAATGCCCTCCAAATATTTAGCAAGTAAATTTAAAATGTGGGGCAGAGTTCCTTTACGACATTTCTGTACCCAATTTTAAGTCTCTATTTTGACAGAGTCATTCCGGGAAGGGCCATGGGGGATCAGAGAACATTTCAGCTTCTTATAGGCTTAAGGAATACAAATTGTTCAATATTTACACTATTTTTGCATATAATACTGTACGTAAACGCCCACTAAAAGGGGCGGGGTCCAAAAATAGACTACATCATGTTTTCCACAGACGAACGTTTGGGCATTGCTACACTTCATCAATGATCAAGAATATTTTTTTTTTTTTTTTTTAGGAGTAGGACCAGGGGATGACCAGTTCATTTGCAATGCATTGCGCCAGAAGTGAAAACGAGGGGATAGTATTGAGGGTACAGATTAGGAAAGATGAGAAGATAGACAGTCTTTTTTTTTGTAGCTATTTCAACCTTTTACGTCGCCAGCTAATTTTTGCTACAGGGCCGACGAAGGTGGGTGCTGTTACTCTGCTTTTTTTTAGTACATGATGGTGTCAGTCGCTGCCAATTTTATTTAGTGACCTTCATCGTTGAAAAAGGCTGGCAACAACTAACACAACCATGAACTAATGCTGATCAGAAGAATTCAACACAATATATACAATTTATGGGGTCCAATTAATTTTGGAGGGTATTAAAAATGTATTTTGTCGACGTGCCTCTTTCAAGGACCGTGGAGGAGACATGTCACCTTTGCCTTAAAACACTAAAAATATATTTTTGGGATAATTAAGCGTAACAATTTTTTTTTTTTTTTTGAAAGTGGCAAAAGGGGAGGAGGGGCACCAGGTTACGTCTCAGCTTTGCAATTAAAGCTTAAAAATGTTATTTTTAAGGAATGTAGACTTAAGTAAAACAATTTGTTAACTTTTTACACTATTTTGGCATATAATAACGCCTACTAAAGGGGGCGGGGTCAAAAAATTTTTTATTTTTATTTTATGGCTCCAAGTTTAATGTGTTGGCCCTTCTCTGGTATACAAATTTATCATTACAAAAAAAAAACTTTAAAAATTAAGTTGTTTTTTAGAGGTTAGTTGAGTTCTTCTTAGGGGAACTTTTTTCCCTCTGGCCCGATTTAGCTCATTTAAAAACTTGACATGTGCTAGCTTTTAAAATTTATCTGTAGCAAGTTTTAAGGCTTCGGCTCTTTTCGTTTGGACTGAATCGTGATTGCCACAGACGGACGGACGGACATACTCAGATCGTCTTAGATTCCATCACTGATCAAGAATATATATATACTTTATGGGGTCTCAGATGGATATTTCGCTGCGTTACAAACGGAATGACAAAGTGAATATACCCTCCAATTATTTTTTGGAGGCTATAAAAATTGTGTTGTTTTTCAGAAGTTGGTTTAGTTCTTCTTAGGGGAACTTTTTCCCCTCTGGCCAGATTCAGCCCTGTGCCAGCTTTTAAAATTTATCTGTACCAAAGCCGGACCCTTCACTCTTTTCGTTGGGATTGTATCGCGATTTCGCTGGGTGGACGGACGTGGCTGAATTGTCTTAGATTTCACCACTGATCAAGAATATATATATACTTTATGGGGGTCTTAGAGGGATATTTCACTGCGTTACCCTACAATTCTTTTTTGGGGAGAATAAAAAGAAAGTATGCAAAATATTTTTGTTTCATGGTAAATTTATAATATTTGCGCCATATACGAAGTTCATGTGGCGGCGAGTCAATGTTTTGACAGCTTAATTTAATACTAAACAGAATTCGTAATAGTCTTGAGCTTAAAGCTATTAAAATGAAAAATAGGCAAGAGTATGAATTAAAACTTCACATGAGATTATAAATTTCAAGGCAGGGAATTGTAACTGCAACCAGTTTTTTTTTTTAAATAGATAAAGTTTTCTTTCTTTTTCATAGCCGTGAAATACAAATTTTGTTTATTCTGAATAAATAAAACCTTAATCATTGTTGAAATACAAATTATTGACAAATTAGACAAATTCCTACACAACTTTTGTCAAATAAGGCAGTTTGTAAACATAAAATATTTTTTCTGAATCAGGCCCTTAAATTGTAAAACAATAAATTTTTTAATTTGTGGTTATTACAGCTGTCAAGTACGAAATTTGTTTATTGTAAAAGGCTTAAAATAATTGGTTCTTCAAGTTGTTATTCTGGTAAATACAAAGTAAGTGGAACAACAATGTGTGCAGTTGCATTGTTCTTAATTATTAATTGAATGTTGCTGCAACTGTACGCTTGATTATCGATAACTGACTTGAGTCATTTAGGGGGGGTGCATAACAGGGCTATTAAAAAATCAATATACATATATGTAAATTCCCAATATAAATAATTTTGTATGCAAATTTGACGGGGTTAACTCTTATACAATAGTTGAGGCCTTATTCGTCACGTATATTTCTGTTTCATTTGACATTTAGTTGCATTTAAGTCTCTTCGTTAATGTTTCATTTCTTGGTAAGAATTCTTCAGTACTCGTGAGAAACAGATTAAAATTTATTCTTTTCTAAGAATTTAATAAAAATAAAAATATCCTTCGCACTCAAAAGCGACATAAAATAAAGGAATGAAAAATGCATCATTATTTTTCACAATTGGTAACTTTTTCAAATATTTTGGTTGCAATATTTTATTGGTCGTGCCAGCACTCATTTAATTTATTATATTTTTTAATAAAACATAGTGAAAAAGTATGTAAAGTTTTGTCAATCCGTGTGTAAATTCCACAATGTTAATACGCGACCCTGTAAAGTGCATTCATTTTGGGTCATTATGACGCCGCTTATGAGCGAAATCGAATAAGCGACTTCCGTTTGTCAGCCTGCCTGTTCTTGAAAACGGCTGGCCGAAGCCCCAAAAAAGCTAGAAGCTTCATTCTTGGATTGATGTGTTGGAAATAGTCCTAAATCGCCAAAATTCTAAACACTGTTCCAGAGCTGGAAAGCTTAAACCGATCTGTGATGTATAAAAGTAACAACCTAAAATGAATTTTTGTTTATTTTTTGTCTTGTCAACTAAACCTAATTTATACGTTAACAAGAATGCAATTTTGTATTAAAAATAAGAAATTAAAATACGATGCCAGAGGTGGACAATTCAAACTTTTGTTGGTACATAAAAGTACACGAATAGGATACTAATTAATTTATACGACAGGAAAAATTAAATTGATATTAAAAATTAAAAAAAAAATTATATACATATATATACCTATATATATGTATATATATATATATATATATATATATATATATATATATATATATATATACAACATATATATATATATATATATACAACATATATATATATATATATATATATATATATATATATATATATATATATATATATATATAAATATATATGTATATAAATACGATTCCAGGGTTGGGCAATTTAAACCTTTTTACATAGAAGTAACCCAATGGGTGAAAACAATTTTTTTATTTCCAAAAAAGAATTGAAGGGTATATTAACTTTGTCATTCCGTTTGTAACGCGGCGAAATATCCATCTGAGACCCAATAAAGTAAATATATTCTTGATCAGTGATGAAATCTAAGACGATCTGACCATGTCCGCCTGTGGAAATCACGATTCAGTCCAAAAGAAAAGAACCAGACTCTTGAAATTTGGTACAGATACATATATCTTGAAGGATAACACAAGTCAAGTTCGTAAATGGGCTGAATCGGGCCAGAGGGAGAAAAGTTCCCCTAAGAAGAACTAAACCAAACTCTAAAGAACAACATAATTTTTAAGGTTTTTTTTGTAATTTTGTTAAGCAAATGATATATTTTTATGTCAAAGAAGGTCCAACGCGTTAAACTTGGAGCCATAATATAAGAAAAGAAAATAATGTTTGGACCCCGCCCCCTATAGTGGGCGTTATTGTATGCAAAAATGGTATTCAAATTTAACAAATTGTTTTACTTAAGCCTACATTCCTTAAAAATAATATCTTTAAGATTTAATGACGAAGCTGAGACGTAACCTGGCACTCCTCTGACCTACACCCCTCCCCCGAAGCCACTAAAATTACCCTACCAAAAAAAATTTTTTTTCAAATAAATTTTACATTTAATTATCCCAAATATATATTTTTAGGGCCTTATGGCAAAGGTGAAATGTCTTCCCCTACGGTCCTTGCCAGAAAGACCCCAAAAAATACAGATTTAATGCTCTCCAAAAAGAATTGGAACCCATAAAGTATATATATTCTTGATCAGTGATGAAGTCTAAGGCGATCTAGCAATGCGCATACGTTCGTCTGTGGAAAACATGATATAGTCTATTTTTGGACCCCGCCCCCTTTAGTGGGCGTTGTCATAAGATATTATGTGTAAAAATAGTCTAAATATTGAACAATTTTTATTCCTTAAGCCTATAAGAAGCTGAGATGTTCTTTGATCTTGAAGAGGAGAAACGTCTACACCACTGGATCTTCCCGGAATGACTCTGTCAAAATAGAGATATAAAATTGGCTACAGAGATGGAACTCTGTCCCACGAAGTTAAACATTTTAAATTTACTTACTAAATATTTGGAGGGTATTTAAGATTCGACCCGATCGAATATAACGTTTTTACTTATTAAAGTTCTTTTTATAATTTTGTTAAGTAAATGGTATATTTCTATTTCAAGGAAGGTTCAAAGCGTTAAACTTGCAGCCATAAAATAAAAAACTAATTAAATTGAATTAAGATTTATAGGCTAATTGTTCGAAATTTGTTTTTAAATCTCAGAAAGACATGGAAAATATTCCAAGGTACAAAGGCAAGTCAATATCAGTTTTAAGTTATTCAACTTACACAGCAGAGCAGAACAGCTGTTTTCGAAAGCCGCAACGCTTTCATCATCAGTGCTCATGTGTATTGTGTTTGTCACCACTTATTAGATGGCCATTAGCCTATAAATCTTAATTCAATTTAATATAGCAAAAATTATTCTACATAAAAAAAAATTAATATTTAGACCCCGTCCCCTTTAGTGGGCAGTGAAGTCACATATTACATGGTAAATATTTAACAAATTGTATAATTCGAGCCTATATTTCTTAAAAATTAAATTTAAGCTTTTATAACGAAGCTGAGATGTGATCTGATCTTCCTCTGCCCTACCCTACCTCTACCTTTGCCCCCTACATGAACCTAAAAAATTTCACTTAATAGCGTCCAAAAATTGGTTTTTTTATGGAAAAGGTGAGATGTCTCCTTCACGGCGCCTCTCGGAGTGACCACCACAAAATAAACTTTTTATTTGTTAAATATTTGGAGGGACATGGTCGAATATAACGTTCTAAAGGGTTTTAAATCTCTTTTGGTCTTGCCGTTTGTATTTACAAGCAGGAAATATTCCCCCTTATTCTGTAATTATTTGCCGACGTTAACGTCAAGACAATATCAAAAATAGAATAATTATTTACACTGTTTCTTCACCAATTATTTGCTTTTAACAGCCTCCTGTTAATTTCTATACCCTAAAGAATAGTTTGAGACCATCAGCAGAATTCAATTGTTCACCACAACGAGTATCTAAGCATCCCATTTTTGGTATTGTCTTGATGTTGACGTCGACAAATAGTTACAGAATAAGGCGGATTATTGCGAAAAGTAGTAGAGGGAAACGAAAAATGTCCAGGAGAAACTCGAATACCTCTTCAACCCCTTACCAATTAATTAATTGCCCATTAATTTCATGCTTGTAAATGGGGTCTATGCAATTATATTATAAAACGGTGTTCCCTGCAATGTATTTACAGCGTAAAAACGGGATTGGGTGTAAATATAACTTGTCATATTGGCGACGAAAACAAGCCAAAAGTAATGAAGTGTTCAGTTGCAGACACAACATTTTTCTTTTTTTTTTTTTTTGTTAGGAATGAAAGATTATCCTGAAAAATATTTTTCAAGGGGCAGCTCTAGTCTACACTTAAAAGAGGCAAAAGTTTTGGTTCTAACTCACTGTTACGTGATTGTTTTGGACCTGATGCATAGTGATTTATGTAATATTTTTTGCTACTATTAATGCCGGACAAGGCGTAATAATGCACAAAAGGTCCGAGAACAAAATGTGGTGGGAACTCCTGCTGAAGAAATGGAAATAAGCTTTAATATTAAAGAATTTCAGAATCTCAATTTTATTGCCTTGTTCAGATTTGACACTGCGCACGTTAGTGTTTGTTTAGTGCCACAAAAGATATTTATGGGAAATGTTAAGAGTAAATCCGCACAAGTTATAATTTTTGTTTTGTAAGTTTCAGACATGTTCAATTTATCTAGACTAATTCGCAATGAAACTTTTATCATTCTCATGTCACACATAAATTTGTAAGTTACATTTACGTATTTTTAGAACAACTTATAATAGTGAAATGCATGGAATGAGTGAGTGCAGCTACGAAATGCATCTAGTTAATGTAATCTACTTGTGCTATTGTTGTTACAAATGCAGGCTTGTAGCTGTACATACAGGGTACTTAAGCAAAATGAATTAGCACACATCTGTGCTTTAGGATGTAGGCATGAATGTCATATGGATTTATTTCTACACACAGAGATCTGATAGGATATCACAGCTTCCACAACAACAAACTGTGTTTGTTCTTAAGCCATATTTAATAAGTATTAAAGATTTCACTGTGTTAAGTCACATTTTATGACTTTTAGCAATATTCGTTTTGGCAACACTGTTTTTGGCCTCTCAGCTGATTTCTTGTAGCATGTTACTGTTAAACATGTTCAGTTTGGTTTGTAGTTTAACAGTGCACCGACTTACAAACGAACAACGTTTGCAGATTATTGAATTTTGTTATCAAAATTCATGTTCTTTTAAGAAAGTTGTAACGACACGTTTCCGCTGGTAGCTGGGGGGTAAAGGTCAGCGGCGTCCAGGGTCAGTTACATTAATTTGTTGATTCCAGGGAGAAGTCTCGATGGCCAAGTAAAGCACCTTGATTCGAATACAAGCGTTTATTGAGAGATAGTAAAAATGATGCTTCAGAGGATGGCTCTGGGCGACGTGGTCAATAATAGGGTAAGGTGGCAATTTTCAGCAGCAACCGTATGTGGTCAAAGTGACCAAGACGAACGTGAGATATGGCAAAACGCTGTGGGAAAAGCAAACGTCCAACCAGGTTAACAGCACTGTCGCTTAGGTTGTCGTTCACCCCTACCACACTTTAGCTTTAATGGATTGCCGGAATAGGTCTACAGGTTAACAGTACTGTCGCTTAGTGGACACTAAAACCAACCGACACTAAAACAACCGTATGTGGTCAAAGTGACCAAGACGAACGTGGGAAAAGCAAGCCTGCGCCTTTTGCTCGTTACAAAGTGCATCGTGCTAATTTCCGGTTGAATGGATGCATGAACAAGCCAGATTGCTGCATTTGGTGTGAAGAGCAGTCAGAAGCATTCCAAGAACTGACGCAGTGGAAGTCAATATTGAAACATTTATTCGTGAGATATCGGCCGAGAGAGAGAGAGAGAGAGAGGGAGAGAGTATGGCTGAATTGGATCCATCGTATGGGACATTTGGGGCGTTAATCTTGAAACATTGAATTATTTCATAAATTTCACTAAACTTTATATGTTTTGTTTAACAAAATCCAAAAGCTTTTAAAAAATCACCCATTATATGCCTATTTATACGCAAGTTTATGTAAAATTCCTGTTGACACAAATTTTCGTTTAACAAACGATCACAAATTCATCAGTTCACCCTGTATTCTTTCAAGGATGATTAAAATATTATACAACACACACACACACACACACGCACAAAACATGCACACACATGTACTTGCAATTTATCCAGCCGCACATGTTCAATTTGTGAATGAAATTAAACGATAAATTTATTCGCGCACTTTGCTGCTTGTTTGTTGTTATTTTCATCAGCTTGTTCATCCATCCGGTTTCCGTCCGGCCTAAATAGAGTCGTCATTGAAGCCCAATTGTGTGTGTGTGTGTGTGCATGCGTTACTTAAATACTTGTAGCATAAAACTTACTAGCTTTTTATGTCACTAATCCATTTGTTGACACATTTACACAAAATCGCCCATCGTTTGTCTTTTGATCTGTGTCTCTGTTAAATTAAGCCATAAATTTCAGTTCTATATGTGGTTATTTGACCGTCATTGCCACTACAGACTTACGAACATGAGCATTTGCCGATCAACATTCTTGCTTACATACACACACACACACAAACACACGTGTACATCGAACTTACAATCGCATATTCGCATATACAGATACATTCGAGTACGTATATCCCTAAAGACCATCCCTGCAACCTCCCACTAATTTTAACCGCACAACTATCGTGGAGTGGTCTGTTCTTCACTCAAAACTCGTGAAAGGATTTTGCTAAAACCCTTCTATTTTAATTTTTACATGGATGAATCAATCGATTCCCGGGTGATTATGTGAAGGGTGTATTTCTTCGTGTCCTATAAAAAAAATCGGGCGCACTAATTAATCAAATATATAATTTTGGATGTTTTGAAATAAATCACTTTTTTTCGAATCACGATGTCTCAGGAATATATCAATAGATTTTAAACGGGCTAGTGGCAATCAACGTGTCAAGACATGATTAGTTTCTGAAGCGATCGGCAAAGGCGTTTAAAAGTTATCAAAACAAAACAAGCAAAACCTTATATTCGAATATTTGGAAAGTAAATTTAAAATGTTTAATTTGGCGGGACAAAGTTCCTTAAAGACATCTCTGTACCCAATTTTAAATCTCTATTTTGACAGAGTCATTCCGGGAAGGGTAGACGTGGGGGTAGACGTTTCACCTCTGCAAGATCAGACAACATCTCAGCTTCTTACAGGCTTAAGGAATACAAATTGTTCAATATTTACACTATTTTTGCATGTAATATCGTACGTCAACGCCCACTAAAGGGGGCGGGGTCCAAAAATAGACTATATCATGTTTTTCATAGGCGAACGTATGGGCATTGCTAGACCGTCTTAGACTTCATCGCTGATTAAGAATATATTTACTTTATGGGGTCCAATTATTTTTGGAGGATATAAAAACTGTATTTTGTCGGGATCTCTCTGGAAAGGGGCGTGGGGGAGACATTTCACCTTTGCCATAAAACTCTAAAAATAAATATTTGGTATAATTATATGTAAAATTAATTAATATATATATTTTTTTATAGGGTCATTTAGGGGGAAAAGGGGGAGGAGAGATTAGGGCAGAGGAGTACCAGGTTAAGTCTCAACTTCGACATTAAAGCTTAAAAATGTTATTTTTAAG
Organism: Linnaemya tessellans; assembly: GCA_951800035.1. Lineage (NCBI taxonomy): Eukaryota > Metazoa > Arthropoda > Insecta > Diptera > Tachinidae > Linnaemya > Linnaemya tessellans. The sequence goes on from OX637535.1 coordinate 117,352,017, forward strand.
GAATGTAGGCTGAAGTAAAACAATTTGTTAAAGTTTTACACTATTTTTGCATATAATAACGCCCACTAAAGAGGGCGGGGTCCAAAAAATATTTTATTTTTATTTTATGGCTCCAAGTTTAACGTGTTGGACCTTCTTTGACATAAAAATATATCATTTGCTTAACAAAATTACAAAAAAAACTTAAAAAATGATGTTGTTCTTCAGAGGTTGGTTCAGTTCTTCTTAGGGGAACTTGTTTCCCTATGGCCCAATTCCGCCCATTTATGAACTTGACCTGTGCTATACTCCAGGAGATATCTATATCACATTTCAAGAGTCTGGCTTTTTTGTTTTCGTTTGAATCGTGATTTCCACAGACGGACGGACGGACGGGCATGCTCAAATCGTCTTAGATTTCATCACTGATCAAGAATATATTTCGCTGCGTTACAAACGGAATGACAAAGTGAATATACCCTCCAATTCTATTTTGGAGGGTCTAAAAAAACACATAAGAAACAAAATTTTCTTCGGAATCTATTACAATAAGAATTTTTTCAGGATTCTCATTCCGGGAATTTCGCTTCCGATGATATTTTTTATAATAATGTGCAAAAAGAACTTTTATTATACTCCAATATTTTTAAGCTTAAGGGTGTCTTTATTTTTATTTAAAATATATTAATTTTCAATATGTCGTCACAAAGGAGTAACGTGATATTGAAAATTAATATTTATATATATAAAAATATGTTGTCCTATTTTCGTGATTTTATAACTCGAGAACTACTCAACTGATTTTCAAACGAGTACATGCGTTGGAAAGGGGTACTTTCACTGATGGTTTATAAAAAAAAAAAAACATCCCTATATAATATGTATTTTTTTCTTATGAGAATTACATTTTGTCGGTATGAGGATCTGTTTGCTCGCGTCATTTGACTTTTTTTTTAGGAGTAGGACCAGCACTCAGGGGATAACCCCTACATATGCAGTGCATTGCGCTGGAACTAGGAAAATAGATTTTGGGAAGGAGGATAAAGGGAGTAGTGTCTGTGGATATTCGACTTGAACCGCCTCAAATTGCAAGTGGCGGGGGAGACATCTGCGGGTAGTTTGTTCCACATACGGACTGTTCGGCCAAAAAACGAATTTTCTCTGTAATGCGTAACTTATTTAATTTCCGTGTGTTTATTGATTGTCATTTAAGTTTACAGTGCGAGCATTGACATTTTTTAATTATTGATTTGTAATCTTTCAGTTAAAATTAAAATCTTTTGCATCAAAAAAAAATTTAAAAAAAATTATTCAACAATCAGGATAATGTCTATTCTTTCTAGAAAATTAATTTTTTAATACAGAGACGTAAACGTATGTTATTTGATTGTCCAGCAACGCGGCAGGGTTACTCTAGCCTTAAATAAAAATAAAGACACCTTAAGCTTAAAAATATTGAAAAGAGGTCAAGAAACCAGAAGAATTTTAAAAAGAACTTTTAGAAGATTTTCCAAATGTTTCAGTTTCGTTTTTCTTTGATAGCAAATAATTACAAATAGGTTTTTTCCTTATCTCCTGGCTGCATTTGATTATGACGTGTTGTTCATACCCGTTGTATTTTATCGTACTATTATTTTATGGCATATGATTTTACGACCACAGTTTGAATCCCTCAAATAAATATGGCATTAATGGCAAACAAACATTTTAAGCTTTTTTATCGAGAGGCTGTTATTTTTGTAGTTGCTTTATTTGGCACAAATTTTATTTTAATTCTGGATATTCGAATGCCACTCACGAGTGGTTACTCACGAGAGCGCTGAAAAAATATCTCTAGTGTAACTGGGATCAGCTTTAACCCATTTCGTCCCAGTGTTCGATATTTCGCACAGTAAATTTCAAGCATTTTAAATATTTTTCCCTGTTTAGGAAATACTTAGAACATACATATCTTTTTTAATAAAAATTAAAAAAAAAAATTGTTAATGGAAATTTAAAAAAAAAATTTTAATGAAAATTTTGAAAAAAATTTTTAATGAAAATTTTTAAAAGAATTTTTAATAAAAATTTTTAAAAAAATTTTTAATGAAAATTTTTAAAAAAATTTTTAATGAAATTTTTTTAAAAAATTTTTACAAAAATTAAAAAAAAAATTTTAATGGAAATTTTTAATGAAAATTTTTAAAAAAATTGTTAATGGAAATGTTTAAAAAAAATTTTAATGAAAATTTTTAACAATATTTTTAATGAAAATTTTAAAAAATATTTTTAATGAAAATTTAAAAATAAATTGTTAATGAAAATTTTAAAAAAATTTTTAATAAAAATTTTTAAAAAATTTCGGACATCTGATTCGTATCTTCTGGACCCAAACTACCATTTAACTACGAAGTTTTATAAACTGATTCGAACAAAAAATCTCTGGGACGATATGGGTTAATAATTACAAAAGGAAACAGTTTTTAAACAAACGTAAATTTATGTTCATATTGAGGGAATTACAAAATGCATTTCAGAGAATTCCCTTTACATTCTATTAATCAGATTAATTAAAGAAAAATTATTATTGAATACGAAATGGTTAAAAACGCAAACAGACAACATTTTATAAACGTGTACTGAAAGTAATTGATGCTGTTTTTTTGGTGATTTATTTCGTCTGACTTCGATGACGGCTTAAGAGATGACAAATTTCAAAATATTATTTTTCCATCTGCATACGCACACATTCCCATTCCACATTCATTTGATAATGAAAATAAGGAAATTTTATTAGAATTTTTATTATGGCCGACAAGGGAGTTAAATGGGAAACGATGGAATCACAGATAGAAACGCACGTACACAGATCAGTTTAAAAAATATCGAAGCATGTATTCATAAAACGCATTAATACTGCTTTTGTTGCAGGACTGAAATATAAAATGTTGCAACTAAATACCTTTTGTCATGTGTCACATAATTCTGATATGAATGTGTTATTGAATCATTGCAACGTATATTAGACATTTTTCTTTCCGATTGACTTTTTTTTTTTTTTTTTTGGTTTTTATTGGGAAACTACACTTGGCCAAGATACAGGTAGCAAAATCAGCCAAGAGAAGGAGAAAAAAAGAAACAATAAGGAGCGCAAGACAGACTAAATGACTGTTGTTCTTATCAATAAATTCGTGTTTTCCCAAGGCTAGCAGAAGGCACTCAAGTAAGAACAAGCAACCAACAACTTCAGTTTCACAGTTAACATAAAACATTTGATAAAGATACAGTCCTTAATGAGGCCATAAATGCTATAGAAGATGATGAATTTTTATCAAATTTGTACTTTTCGTACTTGTGTGTGTGTGTGTGTGCGTCTCATACACACACACACTCAAACTCGTGAACACACACAAAAGGAAAAGTTCAAGCAACAAAAGTCTTGCACCATAAAATATTTAGACAAATCACAGGCACTTAATCAAATATATCGCTAAACAAAAAGGATCAATAAATCAAGTTATACCTTTTGGCAATTTCATCTTACGAGTACCAATATTACACTCAGATACATTTATTTATCTATCCATTGGATTTTATTACTCGCAGCATGTACATACATTCGTAAATGTATATAAATACGTGAATGTGTGTGTGTGTTGGTAAACTTTAGAGTTCTCAGACTGCAATAACACTGTGGAACAAATTCCGGTTAGTAAAAGATGGGTCGATTCTGAGAGTGAGGGTTGAAAATAGGGGCTAAAGGGGGGCGTTTGTTTATGTTAGTTTGAATTTGTTCGACCTTCGAATAAACTTTTGCTAACCTGAATGTGTTCCACAGTGTTATTGCAGCGTCAACTGCAGGTACTAAATTTTACTCGAATGTCACTATATTTCCATTAGCAGTTTTTAGGGAATTTATTAATTTGCTTTAATTCAAACCACTGATTGGAAACAAAACTGCTCGTAGTCCCGCAACAATTCATGCCTGTTTGTAGAAGAAAAATATTATTTTCTAATAATTGAAAAATCGACAAGAAATGTATTTAAGGGAAAATAGCCAAAATCAATGTTGACCGTTCATTTCGAGCCACTGCCCTGAAAATTGGGCAAAGTTATAAAACTATCCTGGTCATACATAAAAGATGTTGAAAATGATGGAAATAACTACGAAGAGAGGATTCCATCCGTTTTAACTTCAACAGAAAATTATTGACAATTACGTCAAACCCGAGTCTTGCAGCACCAACAAATCAGGACTCCAGGTTAGGAAGAGCCATGGCAAGCAGTAAACACCTGGTAATAAAAACTCTGAAGAAAAAACCTACAATTTGCCTGTTTAAGGATTTCGCCGCTAGAATTAGGGTTTTTTTTAGGAGTAGGACCAGCACCAGTTCATATGCAATGCATTGCGCCGGAACTGAAAAGGAGGGGATAGTATTGAGGGGACAGATTAAGTAAGATGAGACGATAGACAGTTTTTTTTTATCTATTTCAACCTTTTTTACTTCGCCGGCTAATTTTTGCTACAGGACCGACGAAGGAGGATGCTGCTGTTACTCTGCTTTTTAGTACATGATCGTGTCAGCCGCTGCCAATTGTGATCAGTGACCAGTGCCATGCGTTCATCATTGAAAACAGGTTGGCAACAACTAACACAACCATGCACTAATGGTGATTAGATCAATTCAACACAATATTTCATGACTCAGCGCGGGTTTGAACTCAGGACCCTTCGCTTCGTAATCTCGTGTTCTACTATCTACTTCAGCCAACAGCACCCACCCCTAGATTTGGGGGTTTTTATTTTATTTATATTTGGGGGATTTCCCCGTTTACCTCTCTATAGCAGTGATGATATATACAGATTTGACTAGAACTGAGTCGAAAAAGTACTTGTTTAATTTTAAAGGTTCTCTTTTAAGAACGAAAATATCAAATTTCAAATAATGGAGCAAAAAAATTTAGAAAAATGGGACATGAAGAAAATAATCAAACGGCAACACGGGTATTACATAAAAGTCTGTTACCATCACTTTGATGCAGTTCTCGTATGCAATTTCATGATAAAATTTTTGTAAATAAGAACTGTTATTATATTCAACTAAGGCACCTACTAATAAGTGGTGAAAACCAAAATACACATGAGCACTGATCATGAAAGTGTTGCGGCATTCGAAAACAGCTGTTCTGCTCTGCTGTGCAAGTTGAATAACTAAAAAAAAAGAAGTTGACTGGTGCATTGGAATATTTATCATGTCTTTCAGAATTTTAACGAAAAATTTGTCATTCCGTGTGTAACGCAACGAAATAGACATCTGAGACCCCATAAAGTATATATATTCTTGACCAGTGATGAAATCTAAGACGATCTGAGCATGTCCGTCCGTTCGTCTGTGGAAATCACCATTCAGTCCTAACGAAAAGAGCCAAACTCTTGAAATTCGGTACAAATATATCTTGAAATATAGCACAGGTCAAGCTCTTAAATAGGCTGAATTGGGGGCTAGAGGGAAAAAGGTTCCCTAAGAAGAATTAAACCAACCTCTAAAAAACAACATAATTTTTAAAGCTCTTTTTTTGTAATTTTGTTAGGCAAATGATATATTTTTATGTCAGAGAAGACCCAACGCGTTAAACTTGAAGCCATAAAATACAAAAATATTTATTTTTGGACCCCGCCCCCTTGGTGGGCGTTATTATATGCAAAAATAGTGTACAAATTTTACAAACTGTTTTACTTAAGCCTACATTCTTTAAAAATAACATTTTTAAGCTTTAATGACGAAGCTGAGACGTGATCTGGTGCTCCTCTGCCCTACACCCTCCCCCCGTTGCCACTAAAATGACCTTTATGGCAAAGGTGAAATGTTTTCCCCACGGATTTTTCCCAGAGAGACCCCGATAAAATACCGTTTTGATGCCCTCCAAAAAGGACTGGACACCATAAAGTATATATATATATATATCCTTGATCAGTGATGGATTCTAAGACGGTCTAACAATGCCCATACGTTCGTCTGTGGAAACCATGACATAGTCTATTTTTGAACCCCGCCCCCTTTAGTGGGCGTTAACGTACGATATTATAAATATTCTACAATTTGTATTCCTTAAGTTAATAAAAAGCTGAGGTGTTCTCTGACCTTGCAGAGATGAAACGTCTACCCCACTGGCTCTTCCCGGAATGACTCTGTCCAAATAGAGATTTAGAATTGGTTACGGAGATGTCTTAAAGGAACTCTGTCTTACCAAGTTAAAAATTTTAAATTTACTTACTAAATATTTGAAGGGTATTTAAGATTCGGCCCGGTTGAATATAACATTTTTACTTTATTTTTACGTCATATTTCAGGAACTTGTTTCACCGAATTATTTTAAGCAGAATTTGTGCGATATGAGAACCCTAAAACATACTCCAGAATGTGTAGCCGCTGTTAGTGGAGTGTGTTTGCATATTATTTATACATGCATACATGAGTGAGTGTGTATGTACGTGTGCGTGTGTGCATCTTTCTTGAAACTACCATAGCCATACTTTCGTGAATTCCGTGAGAATAATAATTATTACGGCTAATCAATGACGATGATAATGTATATTGTCGTTGATGTTGTTTTCGATAAAATTGATGGCAGTGATGATAGTTACTGTGTCTGTCTACTTGTATGACGTTTTGTGCATATATGTGTGTTATAGGGTATCCAATTAATGCCGCGTTTAATTAATCGAGATTTTGGATTAATCGGATAATCGATATTTATAATTCTTTTGAGATTTTATAAAATATATATTATGAGTTTGTTGTCCATTTGGGGTCGTACCACGTCAATAGACTTCAGTCTAATTCCAAATATAACAAAACCGGTTACATTAGCGGCTCACCCACTTGCAATGTAACTGAGCAATTTTTCGTATTGTACAATTATATCGCCAATGTGTATGTCATATTCAAAGGTGTTACTATATGATTTGATATTTGATTTTTATTGTACAAACCAAAAGAAGTGCAATATACTGTAAAATATGTTGGCAACATTGTAAATCCCCCTTATTATATTTGGCAACGTCAACGTCACGTCAAGACAATTGCCCTTATTATGAATGGCGACGTCGATGTCACATCAACTCGATAGTAAAAATTTATCACTTGTCTGCAAGTTGTTGATAACAATTAATTATTCTTGACAATTTCTTAGCATTCTCCAGGACATATAATATCGATAGAACATGTCAATAGTAGCCAGTTGCTGTCGAAAAACACTGGACAAGCGACAATCTTTTGCTGTGGTCTTGATACGGCCTCTATGTCGTCATTCATAATAGGGGCAAATATGAAAGTTAGAACACTTCTGTACTCATTCTCTTCAACAATTGTCAATTCCTCACACCTTTTTGCTATATTCAACGACATAGAGAGTCGTAAGAGGCTGTCAGAAGTAGTTAATTGTTGCACAGAAAGGGTATGTATGTGTCCCATTTTTGATATTGTCTTGACGTGACGTTGATGTTGACAAATGGAATAAGGGGGAATATTGTTTTTGTTTTGCTTATAGATTATGTTTAGTTTTTATTGTATAGAAAGTTGTGGCATATTTTATTTGAAACAAATGCGCCACTTATTGAATAATAGAGGCCAAAATGGATATAATAGGGCAAATAACACATACAATAATATTGTATAATGGATGGGCCGCTTTATTGTATGCACAACCTTGAGGAAACCAATTGAGAATTACATACATTAAATTACATACTTTATAAGCACTCGTTCTCAGTATCATATGCCAATGGACTAGCAATAAAATAAAATTATCTAATAATTCCTTCACTTTTCATTAGAATAGTTGAATCTCTGCTGCGTCCAACAATTTTAGGGTGTTCACTACACACACAACTGTTTTTCTATAAGAGAGAAAATAAACAAAAACTATGTGAGAACTCCACTAAAATTTTAATTTTGTTTAGTCACTTATTCGACTGAATTGCAATGCCAAGAGACAAATTTCCACAAATAGCAAAAAAAAAAAAAAATAGAAATTAAAAATAGAAATTAAAAATAGAAATTTCTTGGCTGTACTGCAGAGAAAATGTTTTGAAATGGACAACCTTATATTCTGAAACTCCCACATAAATATTAATCGTTATCAATTTCAATTGTTATAACTTAAATCCTGGCATTACTTTTGCATATTTAAATGCAAAAGTTCTTGCTGCGTATGTAGGCATAAAATTCGCGATATTAATGGCTGAGATTTTTCTCCCATCTGCAAGTCGAGCATGATATTTATGTATGTCACACCAAATTAAGCGATTAAGGGCGTATATGAAAACATACTTGTATAATGAACTTCTGGTTAAATGGATATGTGAACAAACACAATTGCCATATTCGGTCTGAAGGGCTGCAAATGCATTCCGAAAAATGCACAGTTTGGTCTGGATTATGGGCTGACTGGTGGCATAAGTTTTCAAAGACGACCGAGGCAGGAACGTTATTGTGAATGGCCAGTGTTTTGTTTGGCCAAAAGTGAATAGTTGGACTTGGCTGACATGTGGTTTGAACAAGACTGTGTCACATGCCACTTTGCACGCCAAACAATGGTGTAATTGTGAGAAGAGTTTGGTGAACAGTTTAGTTTATGTTTGGAGCGGGTCAATTGCCCGACAAAGTCGTGAGAAATAATTCCTTTAGACTGGTTTTTTGTGGGAGTATTCTATAGATTATTCTATCGACTTGAAGATTTCATACATTTCTCTCAATTTTATTTTTTTTACGAAATCCGAAAGCTGTTAAAAAAATCACCCATTATAATATGAGTTGATTGCTTTGCAGTTAGCAGTACATGTTTACGATTAATTTCTATTGTTACATTTGGGTAAAAAAAAAAATGTCAGTTTGTTACACACAAGCCGGTAATGACATCACGTAGATGCATGCATGTGTATGTGTGTACATACTTAAATTATTATTAATAGGTTCGAGAAACAAATGCATCATAAGATTGTAAGTGATAATCATTTTTATCCTGGCACATTATGACAGCGTTTGTATCACAATTTACAATGTTTTTTTTTTTGTCAATGTATGCATAATTCATATATCATATGAAATAGACTTACATGTGTATGTGTTAACTATACGTTATAAATATAATGAGTGATTGCTATATTGATATTTTTAAAAGTGTAGCTTCTTGAATTTTGAAACATTTGTTGCAGATATAAACAAGTAAAAACGCTGTATTCGACCGGGTCGAATCTTAAATACCCTCCAAATATTGAGTAAGTAAATTTAAAATGTTTAATTTGGCGGGACAGATTTCCTTTATGACATCTCTGTACCAAATTTCAAATCTCTATTTTGACAGAGTCATTCCGGGAAGGGCCGTGGGGGAGAACATTTCAGCTTGTTATAGGCTTAAGGAATACAAATTGTTCAATATTTACACTATTTTTGCATATAATATCGTACGTCAACGCCCACTGAAGGGGGCGGGGTCTACATCATGTTTTCCGCAGACGAACGTATGCGCATTGTTAGATCGTCTTAGACTTCATCACTGATCAAGAACATATAAACTTTATGGAGGGGGGGGTCCAATTGTTTTTGGAGGGCATTAAAACTGAATTTTGACGGGGTCTCTCTGGAAAGGGACGTGGGGGGAGACATTTCACCTTTGCCATAAAACTCTAAAAATAAATGTTTCGGATAATTAAGCGTAAAATTTATTTATTATTCACCCCTATCATGAATAATTTTTCCCTCGAAATTTTTCCCTTTTCCCTAAAATTGCTATCATGAAAAAATTCCCCGTGAATGATTTCACCAAAAAATTAAATTCCCCTGATCGTGAACGATTTTTCTCCCGTGAATTTTTTCACTTTTCCCTTTAATTTATTCACTTAGTTTTTGGTGGGGAATAGAGTAGAAAATGTAAGTATTTTCTATTATAATTCGAATATTAGAGTTTGCAAATTTTATTTTTGTGGCAAGACCCGTTAATAACACACAAACTTATATATTTTGCAACAAATCAATTGCATGCGTCTTTGTAAAACTTGTTGCTCCAATTCTAAAGCTTAAGAAAATTTTTAATTTGTTTTGTCTGGTTCTCAAAACGTATCCAAATTATTTGACTACTAAATATTTAGTCATACTTTTTAAAATTTTTTTAAATTATTTCATAAACTTAAATTTTTCAACACAAATTCTTTTATTTTTCATGTTGTTTTCGGCTTCTTCTCTTTTTTTGCATTCACTGAGAACTGATAGCGGGAATAATTTCTCACGGGAGATTCACGATACCATTTTTCACTTCGAGTGGAATAAAATTTTCATGTGAACAAAAATTCCCCTTGTTATTCACGATAGGGGTGATTATTTTTTTTATAGGGTCATTTAGGGGATAAAGGGGGTGGAGGGGGTAGGGCAGTTTAACGAGTTGGATCTATTCTGACACAAAAATGTATCATTTGCTTAACAAAATTAAAAAAGCAAAACGTTAAAAATTATATGTTTTTTAGAGGTTGGTTTAGTTCTTCTTAGGGGAACTTTTTTCCCTCTGGCCCGATTCAGCCCATTTACGAACTTGATCTGTGCTATCCTTCAAGATATATTTATACCAAATATTGAGAGCCTGGCTCTTTCCATTTGGACTGAATTGTGATAAAGGACACTTCAATTAAAAAAGAACACGTTAATCTCTTAATCTAAGACGGCATCGCGTAAAAAAGGGCTGTCCTCTTAAAAATAGGACGAATGATCAATGAAAATCGCCTAAAATAATGCAAAAAAAAATTTATATGAAATATCGCCCAAAATATTTTCTTACAAATTTGCATTATATTTCCTATAAAAAACAAACCAAAAATAGATCCTACTTGCCACACCTTTAGCCGGACTTAGGGTTTGATAAGCCTCCAAACGTAAATAAAGGAAAATCTTTATTAAGTGAAGTCAGTTTTCGACTTAGATGAGGAAATCTTTAAAATCAGTCAAAGAAAATATTAAATGAGGGTGCTGTTGTCTGAAGTAGTTAACACGAGACTCTGAAGCGGAGGGGTCTGACTTCACTAGCACTCTCCTTCGTCGGCACTGTAGAAAGAAATTAGAAGGCGAAGTAGAAAGGTTGAAATAGCTACAAAAAATTCTCTATCTCCTCATCTTTCATCAGCTGCCCCCTCAATACTATCCCCTCCTTTCTCTGCACTGCATATGTAGAGTCCATCCCCTGAGTACCGGACCGAGTTAAAACAAAAGTAATTAGTACCATTTTAGGAATCACAATGAATATTATATTTTCATAAAATACAATATTAATTGAAAATATTTCTACCTTTCCCAGTTAAACGGAAATATATATCGATTTAAAAATGTTTCATAAATTTAATTCCTTATAATGGTTGGGCCTCTTAAAAGTTGGACCGTATTTCATAATTTTTCTGGTGCTTTTGTTTTGGATGAAATTTCAGGCAGCCCCATCCCATACCTCCAAGATTTCTCAGGTATTTTTTTTTTTTGTGGGAGTAACGCACATCTAGTTTGGAGAATGTCACTAGTTGAGCAGCTGGTTATTATGTAATTCGATTCGAATCGGAAATTGTTCGAAAGTAAATGCTTTTGAAATGTAGTTTAGAAAGCTGTTTATTTCGAATCGAATTACATGGCAGTAGTATTAGCAGTACTAATAATTGCGTACACTTTCTCATATATTTGTATGTATTTAGAAATAAATATTAGCCCATTTCAAACCGTAAATAAACTCTCCTTAATAATTAATGGATGACGTTACATATTTACAATGTCATTGGACTTTTATTTAAAATTAGAATATAATTTGAAAAAAATTAGTCATATATGAAATGTTTTATCATTTCGAACCGCATATTTGGGTTGCCTAACCAATATTTACTACACACAGTGTTCTGCATGAGTACGTTTTCTGTAACATGAACACATATGGCCGCATATTTCTTGAATTATTTATGTATCGTTCGGTGGGTATTAATATCAATGAAATGTATTGTGTGTACACAAAATCGTGTAATAATACACATACGAATGTATGTATGTATGTGTGTGCATGTCCGTGCACGACGACCATATTATTTGTAGTTTCCCTTAAAGTAGTTTTTCTATAGCCAAGTCCTTAATTGAATTAGCCCACCACTTGGGGGTTAAAAGCTTATGCGGACTCATCAGGAACAAAGTCACCCTTCGTGCTTTAACTGTTTTTATTGGTTACCAGACAGTGGGTGTAGTTTATTACAACGAACGATACCTTTGCATGTAACTGACTACATATAAAATTATACATACACTGACAAAAATAAATTGTTTAACGTGAATGGATTATAAGCATATTATGCGATCCTATTGTGGTATGAATATACGAGTATGTAAGGATTAGTGACGTTGGTATGCGTATTCGAATTGCATATTATTCGACTATTTTTAAATATTCGCATTCGTGTTCGTATTATTCACTTAGGTGAATATTTATCTAACATTTTATAAACAAAAATACAGTCGACTCCGCTTTAGCGCAACACGCTTTACTGAGAAAAATTCGGATTACCGAAAACGATACAAATACCCACACTGATTTTAAACGCAGCTAGTCTTATTCAATTCGCTTTAGCGAAACATCGCTTTACTGAAAATATCGTATTACTGAAAACCAAAAGCAAGTCCACAACTACGTTTTGTATGAAACTTACTTCGCTTTAGTAAAAAAATAAGCAATGACATCGAATCGATTGCATAACTTAAGGCTGAAAAAATTGTGCATGTTTTGTCCGTTAAAAAACTAAATGGCAAAATGTATTTGTCCTTTTCGCTCTTACGTGCTTTATTGTATTTTTCTATTATATTGTCAATGCAAGTGGCTAGAGTTTTACGGACTTTAAGCCGTACGCTTAACTGTAACAAATTTCAGTAATCCGAACTACGTTTAGAGAAAAAATCTGATAAATGAAAAAATTTGGGTTTTGGTTATTTCCAGTTAAGCGGAGTCGAACTATACAATTCAATTGAACAAGTTTTTAAACCGTAGACGTAATTACCTTTGCAGTGATATATTGCAAGTCCGTAGCATTAATATATAAAGCATTTAACTAATAAACTTCTTCAAAATTGCCTCACTGTGAATTCTTCCATCAAAATGCCTACTATGCACTTCTCATAATTGCACTTAGGCTAAGTAAAGATTTCTAATTGTTTGTTAATGATTGTATTAGTTAGGATATCTTTTTTTGTGCCACACCGTGATTTTAAGCAGTACGCTTAACAAATTTCAGTAATCCGAACTACGTTTTAGAGAAAAATCGGATAACTGAAAAAATTGGGTTTTGGTTATTTCCAGTAAAGCGGAGTCGACTGTAACAATAAACGCCTTAAGCGTAAGAGAATTTTTAAATAAAGATGTAAAATTGAAGAAATTTAATTAACTTCAATTGAAAGAAACTCTAAATAAGGGTTGAATATCTTTTCATATTCCCAGAGTATTAGCTGCTGGACGGCTACTGGCTGCGGAAGTAATTCAGATAAGCCTACAGTGAAGCGATATGGCTGAAATAAGGCTAAATCGCATTACTTTGAGCCGAAAGGTTTAGACTTATATTAATGCTGGCACAATGCATCGCATATTGCCATCGCAACATAATTGGCAGCGACTGACACTATCATGTACTAAAAGCAGAGACCCACCTTTGTCGGCCCTGTAGCAAAAAATTAGCCGGCGAAGTAAAAAATGTTGAAATAGCTACAAAAAAAACTGTTTATCCTCTCATATTTCCTAATCTGTCCCCTCAATACTATCCCCTCGTTTTTAGTTGCGCCACAATGCATTGCATATATAGGGGTCATCCCCTGAGTGCTGGTCCAAGAAAAAAAAAATTATTAAAATGTTTGTGCCAATACCGGGAATCACTCGAAGACTCGTATTTTACAGCGTAAAAACTTAAGTTTTATAAAAAACAGTCTGTTCCGGTTCCGGTTAGTGAATTTAGCAATATAAGAATATCTGATCAGCATTAGTGCATCTTGTTTCAGTGATGAAGGCATAGCACTGGTCACGGAACAATTACTGACAGCGATTGACACTAAGAGCAGAGTAACTTCGGGCCTTCTTCGGCCCTGTAGCATAAAACTAGCCGGCGAAGTAGAAAGATTAAAATACAGACTTCTCTATCTTTTCATCTATCTTCATCTGTTCTCTCAATACTATCCCCTCCTTTTTAGGCGCAATGTACTGCATACGCTGGCTTCATCCCCCTCAGTGCTGGACCGAGTTAAAAAAAATAAAATAAATATATACGAAAGAAATAATTTTAAATAATTTATATATATTCTGATTGAAATAATTTGGTGCCAAAGAATGAAAGCATGGCACGCAGAGAGGAGATTGAAAGGAGGGTGCTTTTTCGACATGAGCGCTCTAAACTGGTCTATTCGAACTTATTGTCATTAATATGTATGTCCGATTAATCGTTTATAAATTATTTAAGTGAATGCCGCAATACACATACATGCCTGCATATGTATGTATATGCAGTGTATGTTGTATGTGTGCAATTCTGCGATGTACGAGTATATAATAAAAGTTTTTGTTCATTTACAATATGAGAAATGAAATGGACAATTTTACATGTCATATAAACGTTTTTCTTATCGGGGTTGAAACAAATGGCCAGCAACTCTTCATTAGAAATGCAAATTTGATAATGGAAACAAAAACATATTAACATTTTTCAAATTCCATTACCTTCCTTCTGCTTAAGAAATTAAAGTTTTCAAATAGTATTCGGTTGCCTGGATAATAAAACCTCAAAAATTGTGTATACGTATGGGTGTATACATATACATATATATGAGTATACACGTATGCATGTGTGTATGTAAGCAGCTACACACACATACATACATATTTTTGTAGTACTTAGAACATGTAAAATTACCCATGCTTTGTGGCTATGCCGTCGAGTCGTTTTTCATCTATGGTTTGAATCATTCGTACAAGTTAAATGTGTGTGCAGCATTTTATATGGTGAAATGCGCATAGGAACCAGCTAAAGCCCCTCAATGATCAAATTTGAACTTTTTTGTAAATTTGGGAAAAAAAAATCAGCCCGTATTAAAACACTTTGTGTTAAGCAACAGATTCGCAAATATATAAAATTACTAATCGGTTGAGATATTTAAATTGTACCAACCAAGTCGCAGTAGTACCACGGGACCAGATCGGAAATGTACCATAAGAAGAACAATTCTGTCATGTTTTCCATCCGTGATTGGGATACTTCCGTGTTTAATTTCAGTCACTATTTTTATACCCTCCAAAAAATAATTGGAGGGTGTATTCACTTTGTCATTCCGTTTGTAATGCAACGAAATATCCATCTGAGACCCCATAAAGTATATATATTCTTGATCCATGATGAGATCTAAGACGATCTGACCATGTCTGTCCGCTCGACTGTGGAAACCACGATGCAGTCCGAACGAAAAAAGCCAGGCTCGTGAAGTTTGGTATAAATATAGATTGAAGGATAGCACAAGTCAAGTTCGTAAATGGACTGAATCGGGCCAGAGGGCAAAAAGTTCCCATAAGAAGAACTAAACCAACCTCTAAAAAACAACATAATTTTTTTTTGTAATTTTGTTAAGCAAATTATATATTTTTATGTCAAAAAAAGGTTCCAGGAACAAAATGAATTTTTGGCCCCGCCCCTTTCAGTGGGCGTTGTTATATGCAAAAATAATTTCCAAATTTAACAAATTGTTTTACTTAAGCCTACATTCCATAAAAATAACATTTTTAAGCTTTAATGACGAAGCTGAGGCGTTACCTGGTACTCCTGTGCGCTACCCTCTCCGCCCCCTTTGCCCCCTAAATGACCCTATAAAAAAATCTAAAATAAATTTTACACTTAATTATCCCAAACGATTATTTTTAGAGTTTTATGGCAAAGGTGAAATATCACCCCCACGGCCCTTGCCGGAGAGACCCCGTCAAAATTCAGTTTTAATGCCGTCCAAAATGAATTGGACCCCATAAAGTATATATATTCTTGATCAGTGATGAAATCTAAGACGGTCTAGCAATACCCATACGTTCGCCTGTGATATAGTCTATTTTTCGACCCCGCCCCTTTAGTGGGCGTTGTCGTACGATATTATAGTGCAAAAATAGTGTAAATATTGAACAATTTGTATTCCCTAAGCCTATAAGAAGCTGAGATGTGTTCTGACCTTGCAGAGGTGAAGCGTCTACCTCACTGACTCTTCCCGGAATGACTCTGTCAAAATAGAGATTTAAAATTGGGTACAGAGATGTCTGAAAGGAACTCTGTCTCACCAAGTTAAACATTTCACATTTACTTATTTGGAGGGTATTTAAGATTCGACCTGGTCGAATATAACGTTTTTACTTGTTTGCTTTTCGAAATGTTTGAAATTTTTCTGAAAAATACTCGTAAAGCAAATAAACTAAAAAAGAATAAGAATATTTGAAATTTTATAATAAATGTCACAAATGCCTGGTGATTTACATAATTACAGCCTAAGTGTTTTATTTTGTAAGCACTAATTCCTTGTTTTCATTTACTTATTGCTTTATCAGGGTTTAAAACTCTTGCGTTGACTTCCATTTAATATAAAATGAATCGGCTTTCAAGTGCTTCATGTTAAGTTAGTAAATTTTCACCTATAATTTAAAAATATAATTTCACAAACTTCGGCATTTTAATAATAAAATCTTGCTTAATATCCAAAAGCTTATTACACAAACTTCTTTGCAAAATTAATAATTTAGATAAATAATGCGATGACATAAAAAGTGCAACAAACTGCGGACTTATCGTCGTCAACGCTTGCACAATTCAATTATCCAATACATATTATTCGTTGTTTGAACATGAAAGGGGGAGTTCGCCAACAAGAGCAACCAAAACCAGATACTATATTGATAAAGTCCATCTTATTATCATTAATGCTGGTATCAATTACAACAATAATTTATTTTGTTTATAGTATTTTTTCTCCCCTGGAAGGAAAACGCATTTTAAATGTTGGCTGTTAGAGCACATATTCATTGTTTGTTGATGGAAATTAATATAAATGCATAGATTTTTACATTTATACCGGGTGATTTTTTTTAGCAACTTTTTGTTTGGCAACACTGTTTTTGGCAGCTCAGCTTTTTTGGAACCTCAGCTGTCTTGGCAGCTCATCTCTCTTGGCAGCTCAGCTGTTTTGGCAACTCAGCTGTTTTGGCAACTCAGCTGTTTTGGCAACTCAGCTGTTTTGGAAGCTCAGCTGTTTTGGCAGCTCAGCTGTCTTGGCTTCTCAGCTGTCTTGGCATCTCAGCTGTCTTGGTAGCTCAGCTGTTTTGGCGTAACATGTTACTGTCAAACATGTTCAGTTTGGTCTATAATTTAGCCATGAATGAAATTCTTGAATTCTATTATCAAAATGAATGATCGGCTAATAAAATGCATCGTGCGCATTTCTAATTTAATGGATACGTGAACAATCAAAATTGCCAGAAGCATTGCAAGAACCGTCAATGCTTTCCGAAAACTACCCTATTAGGTGTGGACTATGATCCGGTGGGATAAATTTTCAAAGCCGATAAAGGCTGGAACGTTACTGTGAATAGCGGGCGTCACCATGCGATGCTTAACAATGTTTGTTGCTCTAAATGAAAGGGTTAAAATTGCCAAACATGCGAAACAATCGCATGCTAAGAGAGCGGCGAATTCGCTGAACAGTTTAGTTTATAATTGGGGTAGCTCAATGGGCCGTCTAGACCGTGAGATTTGACGCCTTTAGACTATTTTTTGTGGGGCTATCTTAAGACTGATGTCTATACTGCAAGCAATTACAAGATGGGCCAAAAGAAATCACCCTATTGGGAGATGCTCTTATTTTTGCAAATGGCGGTCAATGTCAAAACTGTTTTGACATTTGTGAACTAGACAGATGTAGAATACAAGTGAACAAGCCATGGAGCGTTACACTCCCCTTCCTCAATCTCGAGACCGAAGTGGACGATTTTTCGACCAAAATCATAATGAGCTATGAGGTTCATTTCCACATCAGCTGGTACGTGAACAAACGATACTATCGCTTCTGGGGCAACGAGTGCTGCACGAGGAGCCATTGCACACGCTCAAAGTGACTGCATGGTGCGTTGTTCCCGCTGGAGGAGTCATTGGATGACTTCCTTTGGTCCACCTTGTGTTAAAGAGTTTATTCCTGAGATACCAGCCGGTATGTTCGAGAGAGAGAGAGAGACAGAGAGAGAGTATGCTTATATTGGACCCGGGCTATGAACCGTTTGAGGCGCAGTCTCGGACAATGTTTACATGAAATCATCTTTAACACATTCAATTATATAGATCGTTCTATTGACTCAAAATAGATTTCATACATTTCTCAAAGGTTTATGTTTTTTTTTTTAATCAAATCCGAAAGCTCTTAAAACATCACCCATTATATGTTATAACAGATTTGTCGTAATATCTTGCGTTTTTATTACTGAAATAAAATAATTGTACTTAAAATCACATGCATCTGTAAAAGCCATGATTCACTATTCTACACAATCCTGAGATCGGCCAAACTATTATACGAATATAAGTGCTAAAAAAGTATTATAGTGTGGACTGAAAATGCAACTCTGTGACAGATTCCTGGAATTCAGAAAATGTTATCAACTTTTTCACAAAATGATAGTTTCCATACGACCAGAGCTGTATTTATTGTCAGCCAGATGTTTTTGCATCATTGATGTATAACAGTGTGTCCCCTATAGCGGTATTTTGAAGCGATTTTTTAAAATCCGTCAGAGCTCTGCAAAATTTTCCTGTGAATGAACCGTGCGATTGTGTAGGATAGCGAATCACGATCTTAAATAGCTATTTTGAAGCAATCCGTTCAATATAAGAAATATTTTTTATTAAAATTGTTCCTGGATTATTAGTTTTGCATGCAAATATTGCACCATTTCGTGACCATAAGCATGTGTGTATGTATGTGTTTGTGTAATTGGTTTTGCGAGCTTCTGTTTTGGCGACCCAAAGAACTTTTCTGTTGTGGGGCAGTTAAGCAATCATTTATGGAAACGTAGTTATTGTTGTTATTATTTGTTAAGTTAACATCAATGCGGCACAGCTTCTTAATGTTATTCATGAACTCTTTCCCTTTCAGTTGCGTGTATTAAACTCAATTATGCGTTCGTTTTTAATATATTTTGAGTGGTAGGCAGGCATAGTTAATTCTGTACTCACTTAAATCAGCGTTTATAGAAGCAGCTAAAGTTTGGAGGAGTTCATCGGCTTTGATTTAATTATTGTTAAAATTTCTTCTAATCATTTGTAGTGACTGGCAGTAGGTAAATTTTATTGTACATTTGCTTTAAGTAAGAAAGTGAGAACATGAATCAAGTACCAGGTTACGTCTCAGCCTCTCCATTAAAGCTTAAAAATTTTATTTTTAAGGAATGTTGGCTTAAGTAAAATAAAGTTTTCGGGCACAAGCTGCCTTACTTGACCAGAACACATTCCGTTGTATGATCGGTAGAACAGTGAAACACAGCCCACGTTGCGTCGATACTCCAGTGAGTCAATAGACTTGACCACCCTACTGTCACCAATGAGCTTCTTCGCTCTCTCTTGTACGGGGTCGAGCAATTTCAAAATACACTTTGAAGCACGGGCCCGTACATGAGAGTTGTATTCCATTTTTGGTCGATGTTGAAATTTGACTTGACTAAAAGCTGGACAGTAGCACAAGTAATGCTCAGGTGTTTCGTCATCCTCCTGACAGGCTTTCACCACCTCAGTGTGAAAACACTATTGGCAATACTTTTTTGGCAACACTGTAAGACACAAGTTGACAGTTTACACAGTTGTATGAAATTGTTAGCCACATCTTACTGGCCATATTGTTAGATCTGATAGCCGTGTGAATGCAGCTTAAGAAAGCTCTTTAAAAGTCCCTTCATATTGTTCAATGAGAACGTTCATATTCATGTGCAACGCGTACACAAGTTTTTGCCTGCACATAAAATGTGTATTAACAACAATGCAACAAACAGTTGCAAAAACAACCAGTCACGTGAAAATAAGTTATACTCGGTATTTCTGAAATTCCTTCAATGATTAATGATTATCGGGCACAGTTTTAATATTATGCATCTGAAAGTTATAACCCTTCAGATGTACGAGTAGATACATTTTGGTACATGAACGTTTAAAGTCGAATGATTTGCATTATTAAATGATTAATAATTGTGCGTTGAATCCAAAAACGCGTAAGAGCCGAAATTAAAAAGAGAATTTCAAAGGTTAAAATTCATTTACATGCGTACACCTTGAACTTTGTAGCTTCTGGTCAATTATGTGTGTTTGGGGCAGGTGTAAATTGTAATCTACGTGTGATGCATTTGCTCTTGTTTATGCATCCATGCACAACTTCGATACGACCATCCATCCATCCATCCAGCCAAATACTCAGCCGTCAGAGGCACCCTTTCATTATTGAAGATTTAAATTAATTCAAAAATATTTATTTCGTTTAGAAAAAATAAACAGTCAGTATTATTATGCATATTTTTGGAAAGATAAAGCATCGGAACACAAATATTTTCAAACATAAAAAAGGGTTTTCTGGCGCATTCTACATGCTTATTATCGAAAAAAATATATTTACTTTTTTTTCAGGAGCGTTCGTGTCCATTGGCGTGTTCGCTTTTGTGTTAAACGGACGAGTTGTGGAGGGATGAATGTGTTTTTGAAATTGAGAGAAAAAACTGCCTTTTAAAGCAGCAATTGATTGGCAGGAGTGAGTGAGTGAGTACGTTTCAAGATCGCGAGGATAGTGTTGGCGTAGGCTCGACAATTAGGGCTGAAACAAGGTCAAAACAGTATAAATTAGCTTGAACTATCGGCCAAAAGCGAACGGCAGGCAGCGTATTACCAAATAACGGAAGTACATTAGGACAAAGACATATTTATTAGATGCCGCTCACAACGCAACACAGCGACAGGTGATTGTTGATAGACAGATGAATGCTTCTCTTGCGAAAGGATGTGTTTGAGTTTTTCTTTTAATTTAATTGATTGTACGTTTGTGCCTCGAGAAAAAAAAAGTGGGAACAAAAAAAAACAACAACACGATGTGGCAAGCTTAAACGATGTGGAATTAAAATCTTATAAATATCTTGCTCTTAATTGTTGTTGTTGTTGTTTTCCCCCTAATCAATTGCGTGCCACAAATAGCAGCCAGCAACGTTTGCATCTAAAATGTTACACACACACACACGCACGCACATACTCACTTACGTGCATGTTCACTCAGAAGCAATTACAACAAAAATTGGAAATACTTGTACAGTTCAATGGCAGCAAATTATGGGTTTGAAACACTCGCTGGCATTTTTGATTGAGAACAACAACAACAACAACTTCTTACTTTTTTCTTTTTTTTTTGTAATGAAATAGTATCTATGGAAACAAATTAATTGTAACACACTTAAATAATGCTTGCAGTAATTTGAGGCATCACCTGTATGATGAATCTTTTGTTAACTATTGCACTTTTAGGACACCGTTCGTCCGTTCGTCATAAACATTTGATTGCGTGCTTAAAACATTTGCTTCCTGAAAACTGTTCAAGTGCATTTCAACATACGGATAAATTCTATTATTATCTACTCGTGTACTCTTCCTTTTATTCAATTCCAAAAAATTTACTACTGCAACGTAGTGGTTTCGTTGAGGTTCTAAAAATGTTTTAATTGCATTTAATAATTGTACGAGTACAGCAACAATTTCAAATTGACATTGTGAAAATAGTATAAAAAATCACCTGGAATTTTTTTTTATGTCATATCGAAATTTATCAAAATATGATTCCAAATTAGGATATACATTTAATCGGGCTTGTGATTTAATCGGTTAATCACTCGATTATCAAGGGTTTGGTTTATTTGCTTAATAGCCGGTTAGCGGATTAATGAAGTTTTCTTGTGTCTAAAACAATTTCAATAAATAACAAGTAAAAACGTTATATTCGACCGGGTCGAATCTTCAAAAAATATTTTCTTTAGAAAAAAACAAATTCGACCTGGTCGAATCTTAAATACCCTCCTTAAATTTAAAATGTTTAACTTGATGGGACAGATTTCCTTTAAGACATCTCTGTAGCCAATTTTAAATCTCTATTTTGACGGAGTCCTTCCGGGAAGGGCTGAGAGAATATCTCAGCTTCCTATAGGCTTACGGAATACAAATTTTTCAATAATTACACAATTTTTATACCCTCCAAAAAAGAATTGGAGGGTATATTCACTTTGTCACTCCTTTTGTAACGCAGCGAAATATCTATCTGAGACTCCATAAAATATATATATATTCTTGATCAGTGATGAAATCTAAGACGATCTGAGTATGTCCGTCCGTCCGTCTCTGGAAATCACGATTCAGTCCAAGAGCCATACTCTTGAAATTTGGTATAAACATATACTGAAGGATAGCAGAGGTCAAGTTCGTATATGGACTGAATTGGGCCAGAGGGGAAAAAGTTCCCCTAAGAAGAACTAAACCAACCTCTGAAAAACAACATAATTTTTAAAATTTTTTTGTAATTTTGTTAAGCAAATGATATATTTTTATGTCAAAGAAGACCCAACGATTTAAACTTGGAGGCATAAAATAAAAAAAAATTAATTTATTGCACCCCGCTCCCTTTAGTGGACGTTTTTATATGCAAATATAGTGTAAACATTTAACAAATTGTTTTACTTAAGCCTACATTCCTTAAAAATAATATTTTGAAACTTTAATGACGAAGCTGAGACGTAAGCTGGTACTCCTCCGCCCTAACCCCTCCTCTCCTTTGCCACCTAAATGACCCTATCAAAAAAGATTAAATAAAATTAAAAAAAAAATTTTTGTGTGTGAAGATAAATATGCCGAGTTATATATGTTTTGACGTAAGCAGTTACGAAGTGAAGTTAAATATGTTATGACGTAACGCAATGGCAATCAGTGAAATTTTTTTTTTATGAAAATCCATATTTATATACAAAATGATTATGGGAGTGTCTTCTATCCCATACATCATTTTTTATTTACTGGCAATGCATGCCAACTCCTTATTTGGCCACTGGGGACAAAATCCCTCCAGGATCACACACACTCTCATGGCCTGTAAGTTGACCATTCATGGCCTGTACATATTTTAGCAAAATCCTTAAAACATTTATTAAATATGGATTTTCACACAAAAACTTCACTGTTTGCTGTTGCGTTACGTCATAGCATATTTAACTTCACAGCTAAATACGTTGTTTCGTAACTGCTTACGTCAAAACATGTTTAACTTGGCATATTCACTCACATAACAAATTTCACATTTAATTATACCAAATATTTATTTTGAGATTCTTATGGCAAAGCGGAAATGTCTCCCCCACGGCCCTTGCCAGAGAGACCCTGACAAAATATAGTTTTAATGCCCTCCAAAAAAAGAATTGGACCCCATAAAGTATTTATAGTCTTGATCAGTGATGAAGTCTAGACGGTCCTTCGTCTGTGGAAAACATGATAGAGTGTATTTTAGGACCCCACCTCCTTCAGTGGGCGTTGACGTACGATATTATATGCAAAAATAATGTAAATATTTTGTAATCCTTAAGCCTAGAAGAAGCTGAGATATTCTCTAATTTTGCAGAGGAGAAACTTCTCCCCGGAATGACTCTGTCAAAATAGAGATTTGGAATTGGCTACAGAGATGTCTGTCCCATCAAGCTAAACATTTTAAATGTATTTACTAAATATTTGGAGGGTATTTAAGATTCGACCCGGTCTTGGCAAAATTTTTAAAAACAAAACTATGGAAATAGATATACTCAATATTTCATTGAATGATCTTAAGCCAATGCCCAAGAAGCAATTACAAACTGAAAGATTTAATGCATTCAATGTTATGGAAAACCCAAAAAACAGGGAAATATAAAATTATACAGCGTGTAATCACAAAAAATGCATCATATACGATTATTTATATGCCATCAGAAAAAAATAATATGAAAACTATTTTGCCACATTCAAACAAAATTGTGATAAAATATTAAAGAAATTAAGATTCAAGTTCAGTGTTTATTTTAGACAATGACGCTGAATGCTCCTATTCAAGTGATGATACTTCTATATTAAAGAAAACAAGTCAAAAACAACACGAGGTACTACTTCAGTGAATAATACCAAACGAAGTACCAAAAAGCAGCTTAAACAGCTAAAACATGCAAACTCAATCACCAGTGAATATTGCAGATCCATCCCAACAGGCAATTTGTAAGGCAGCAATTTAATGGGTGAAGACGATCTGCTTCGGCTTAAGAATTTCGTGAACTTGTGCCCTGTAGCAAAAATTAGCCGGCGAAGTAAAAGGTTGAAATACCTACAAAAAAACTGTCTATCTTCTCATCTTTCCTAATCTGTCCCCTCAATACTATCCCTTCGTTTTCAGTTCCGGCGCAATGCATTGCATATATAGGGGTCATTCCCTGAGTGCTGGTCCAAGATAAAAATAAAATTACATTTTGGAGAATGGCAAAGAGAAACTTTTTCAAGAGCAGTTTTTTGGAATATCTTTTAAAAAACTGTATCGATCGTTTCTACAAAATAATCAGCCCCTGACTTTAAAAAGCCACGTCGATCGTTATTCACCCGGTAAAAATCGGCTAATGTATTCGTGAGATAAGGTGAACGAAGAAATGAGAAAAAAATAATTTTCTTTGAAAAACTCCGCATTGTAACTTCACGTTACGTTAGGAAATGGTTCGCTGGGAAGCTTTGTCTTCCAAATCCATTCAATTGGACTGTCTTCTGCACATAGAGACATTTATGTATCGGTGGCCACCTGATAGTGACCAGAGTTCTCAAATGTGTCGATTTCCCGCCAAAGGATTTTTGGAGATTTACAAAGGAGTTGCCTATTTTTTGTTGGCTATTCTATGGGAGGTATAAGTTTTTGTTTCGAGGAGCTAAAGTTGGTACGAGTATGTATGCGTTATAAGATCTTTCAATATTCCCACATATTAAGAAATATTATTGCCATGAAATGTAAAATATAATGCAATGGAAATTGCCTTGACAAAAAAGTATCTATTTATGTAGCGGTATAAGAGAACTGTGGCTACACACACACACATATATATTATTTAAATAAAACTTTAACTAAATTATAAAATATGTACATATAAAAAGTTCACGTCACACAACATCTCTGATCCAGTCAAGACTCTAGTCTAGTCGGCAATTATTTTTTTTAATGCAGCCAGGCCAGTGATCGTACTCGCTTTAAGGCCGAGACACATAGAATCCGTCATACGTTATGCATCGCCTTTTTGTCGCACTAGTTAACTTCTACACCTCAGATAACTTGATAGATTTACAAGTCTTCTGAATAGGTAAATTAGTATGGAAATTTTCGGCGTATTTTGCAGAGGGAGTTGTTTACATATAAATTTCTATTTTGCAAATATGTCCTGTTTCTAAGGACGTGAAAGATTTGAGTCTTGTATGGACGTTAAAAATTAATTTCTACGGTTATTTTAGCGAATTTCGAATCATATATCGAAAATTTCATTTCATCCGCTAACTTTGAAAATTGTCAGAGTTCCTTGGGACTAAAGTCTAAGACTGACTACAAGTCACAGTAACGGATGAAAATACGCCGACATATGGCCTGAGGCACCACGACGGCATCTGTGCACCGATACTTTGCAAATTTATTTTGAAAAGTATTTTCCCAATACAATACAATACAAGAAAACTTAAACAGAAAATTTGACAACCCTGAATGCTGATATACATATAAAAATATCGATTGGGTGGCTAATGTAAATATATCAAGTAATAATATGTCGAATTATCAACTTTAATAATAATACGAGTAAGAACTGAAAATGTTGCATAACTCTTGCATGCACATACGTGTTAGTGCATGCAAAAAATCTCTTGAATCTTATTGTTGCCAATGTTGAAACAATTTGACTTATGCGGAGTTTGAACTTAATGCCAAATAGCTTTAGTTTCAACGAGTTGTTAATGAGGGTAAGGAGTAAAATGACTGGCAAAAACAATCGAATAGCACTATGTTGAATATGAGGACGGCCACGTACATCGTAGCATTTTTTTTCAAATCCAAACATTTCACATCTATTCCATAATCGTATAAAGACAAAATAAAATTACATAAGTGGTTTTTATTATAAGTGGTTTCTGTTATACTCGTATAATGCAAGTCTAAAATAAAGAAAAATAATATCAAGAGCCAAAATTGATTAATTTTATTAGTATAACAGAGCAAGAAGGCAAGTAATTTTCATTCGACTTGTTCATAAATTTGGTGTTGGATATGCAATGCGGTTGTTGGAAAGAACTCCGTTTTGCTATGGGAAGAGGAACACCAACATATTGCAATTTACAAAATAAAGATTATTTTATCGAATTTTTGAAAAGAAAAAAACCTTTTCAACAAAACCAATTTAAGCTTATAATGGCTGATTTGTAGGCACTTATGTTTTGGCATCTCAGCTGTTTTCGTCTAACATGTCCCTGCTAAACATGTTCAGTTTGGTCTATAATTTAACCATAAATCGACTTACAAACGAACAAAGCTAGCACATTATTGAGCTTTATTATTAAAATTAAAGATCGGCTAGAAAAGTGCATCGCGCTCTTTTCTGATGATTACAATTTATCTTATTGTCCAAAATGGAAAAGCTGGACTTGACTTGGCTGACATGTGGCCTGAACAAGAAGGTGTTACATGCCACACCGCAGGCGAAAGAATAAAAATTAATTCCCGGTTAATAAAGTGCATAAATATTTAATAGATGAATACTCATTTCTGATTTCCATTAAATTTTGTTGTACATTTCTGAGATCTCTGGTATGCATTCACATAAGAAGTAGCATTCTCACGGGAAATGCCTCAGAATAACCGGAAATGTATACAATAATTTGAGGTGTTGAACTTAACTAGTGCGAGTGAGACGTAAAACTCTCGAAAGAGAGTAAAAGATCAGTTGTCTGGCTGCATTTAAAAAATAGTTGCCGAGACTTGATATTGATTAGTTCAGACCTGCTTTGTGACTGGAGAACACTTTATATTTTTTTAAGTTTTAAGCAAAATAATTGCAAGTGATTTGAAATCGGTAGCCGCTGAGCTGACAGGATTTCAAACATTTCTGTTCGCCATCACCTATTTAGGAGTTTTACTTAAAAGTCTTTTAGCGAACATGTTTGTATATATATTTTTCACACATACAAACATATGTATGTATGTATGTAGGGATGTACATACATTGATACATACATACATAACATTAATCACAGTCGTACGTGACATGTCCCATATGATATTTGTTTTCTATCGTGATATTTATATTGTTTCAGTTATAAATAAACAAGCTTCGGAAAAATGTTTTTCAAATGAACAGAAGTTATTCAACGCATTTATTTTCACATAATAACAAAAAACTTATGAATAAAAAATTATAAGCAATAAACCAAAACATGCATGCACACACAAATGAAAAAATATATATTTTAAAAATAAAGTGCAGGTGCGTCTTACCTGAACTGTTTCTTGTTCCTTTACATTTTTCGTCGAAATTAGATCAGCTGCTTACAACTCCAAAATGCGTTGATTTTAAAAGCACTAAACGAATTAGAGAAAAACTCTAAAAAAGTTTTTTCTCATTTAACACTTACGATAACACACGTTAGAAAGTTTTGAAAAATTTTTTTAGAGCACAAGGGATCCAGGTGAACAATACAAAATATTGAGAATAAGTGAATTTAAATTGTATTGTAATAAAACTGTTAGATGTTCTTTTAACGCGAACCGTTAGAATTGCTCGCCATGTCTCTTTGAACAGTTAAAAAGACTCAATTTCGCTGAGCTTCAACGAATAATTGCACGTGTAAACTCAATATTTGCAACCGCATAGTGCCTGGAGATCCTGGAAAGATTTAAGAGAACGTAAGTCAATAAATAAAGAAAACAAAATAGTAGATAAAAATTAAAATGTCTCAGATTTTATGACTTTAATTAAATTTTATTTATCTTCTGTCGAAATATGGCAAAACAAGGTGAATTTAAGAATTTCAAATATATTTTGTTGTTGATGGACTCTTCGGTTAGAATGACCGCTCCAAATGACCAGAGTTATAGAGTTCGGACACTTACACGTTATTGTCTTTTTAAAACATTACAATACCGGAAATGAAAATTAAACCGACGCGTGCTTATGTGTATATCAAGAACTGGAAGAGAAAAAATTTTATCCGCAAATTTTCTTATTAAAATAAAATGAAAACATTTCTCGTATCGAACTTTTTATTGCTATATTCATTCAAATCAATTAATATTGATAAGCTAATTATTCTGAAATTTGTTTTTATATACAGAAAGACGATGGATATTCCAATATACATCATGTCTTTCTGAACATTTAGCCTATCAATTTTATCTGAATTTTTAGACTATTTTCTGTAGGAGTATTTAAACTTAATTTCTATAGGGACAATCCCACAAAAATTAAGGCACTGCAAGTCAATATTAACGAAATTATTCGTAAGATACCAGCTGATATATTCCAGAGAGAGAGAGAGAGAGAGCAAGAGAGAGAGTATGTCAAAATTAGATCCAGCCAAGGCAGATTTACCAGGTACTCTTACTAGTACAACAATGAAACAACACCAAAAACCACACGTATTTTGTTGGTAGAAAATGAAGAGCTAATGTCAAAATCAAGGAAGAAGAAGCATAATTAACAAGGAAGATTTAAGAAAAAAAAACATTTTATGTGGCTTGTATATAAACTTTTGACAGTAGCTCAACAAATTTCAATATACACCTGCGGTACTGAGAGTACCTGGTAAATCTGCCTTGGATCCAGCGTATGAACCATTTGCGGCCAAGATTTACGTGAAATTATCCGTAAACATTGAATTGTAAAGATCGTTTTATCGCCTCAAATAAAGATTTCATAAATTTTTTTAAATTTTTAACTTCCCGCTAAGAAAATTGAAAATTTTTAAAAAGCGGGTCATGCACACACTCACATTCACACACATACATACATACAAACATAGTGACGGCTTCTGAGTAGTAGGAATTCAAAACGTCCAGATCTGGTGAAAACTAGATTTTTTTTCAAAAACGGGGTAAAACCAGTAACTGAGCACTTTTTTTAAATTTTGAATTTTCTTAGCGAGAAGTTAAAAATTTTTAATTATTTTAAATTCAGTTTTATACAATTTTACAGCGATTTATAAATCAATAAAATCGGATAAGAAATGTTTTATTGACAAATTTAAATTTTTCGAATGTTTTGAAAAGGAGAATTTGGAAATCGTCTTAACGAAGGGACTAAATGGGCCTCATACACAACATAAGTTGTCATTCTGCCATTGTTGCCATTCTAATAAAACCGGTTTGCAGTACATCCTCACTATATATATCACCGACATCCGACCAAAAATTAAATACAACTCTCATGTATGAGCCTGTGCTGCAAAGCCTATTTTGAAGTTGCTCGACCGCGTACAGGAGATTGAGAGAGAGAGAGAGAGGAAGAAGCTCATTGGTGACAGTACGGTAGCCAAGTCTATTGTGTGTTCTGGTGAAATAAGGGGAGCTTGTGCCCACTTATTACAGATAGAATTCGTTTTTTGACCGAACGGTTCGTATGAGGAACAAACTTCCTGCAGAGATCTTTCCTGCCAATTTTAACTTGGGCAGGCTCAAATTGAACGTCCATAAACACTACTCCCTCTATCCTCCTTCCCATAACCAACTTTCCTAGTTCTGGCACAGGGCATCGCATATGTAGGTGTCATGCCCTGAGTGCTGATCCAAGGAAAAAAAAAGATCGGTTGGATGGTCATCGGTAGCTGTCATACGTAGAAATATCTTTTATATATAGGGTCCACCAAATAACTTTTTTTTAAATGGTATCAAAAAAAACTACTGAATATTTTCTCAAATTTCTTTTTTTATTTGAAACTACAATCCTTCCGGTTAATAATGGAAAATAATTTCATTCAAATGGCTGCATGGCCCGATAACGATCGCCATTGACTGTAACGACCACTCCTTGCTCATTTTCGAAGAAAAATGGCCCAATTATGCCTCTGGACCAAAATCCGCACCAAACAGTGACTCGTTTTGGGTGCGTCAGCTTTTCAATGTATGCGTGCGGGTTTTCTGTGCCCCAAAATGCGACAATTTTGCTTGTTCAGATTCATCTGAAAAGATGTTTTTTTTTGGCAAAATCGGCATCTTCTGTAAGTCGATCGCAGGCCCACTTAGCGAAGCGAAACCGCATTGGATGGTCAACCATATTCGTTCAGCGGAAGGATAAAACTAATTATCTGTCAAATCAGACATGAGCTAAGTGTTAGCATTCACGAAATAAGCACTAGTTGAAAAAAAAAACGTTAGATTGCGGACCCTATAGATGTAAAAATTTTGCGAAACAAAATCACTTTTAGTACTTTCATCAACATATTCGTAATCTGGGCACTTGAAAACAAACAAAAAAATGGCAAAGATGTCCAGGGCCACCAAAAATTATTATTAGCTGTACAGCTGTGTATCTAAATTCATGAAATTATATAAAATAAAGCAATTCCTTTTCACCTTTTTATAATTTTATTGATTGAAAGTCACTGTAAACATTGTATAGATAGACATTCTCGTAAATTGCAATAACATTGTATATCTCTAAACGGCAAAAATTTATTAAATGCGAAACATTTTTTTTTATGTACTCTGCCAAAGCCCTTAAGATGATCTTGTGTTTTCTGAACGCAATGCAATATAATATTCATGCTCACATTAAAGCAAACAATATTAAAAATAAACCTTTTTAAATTGCTAATAAAAATTGATGAGAAACAAAGTTTGTATGTGTGTGTGTGTGTGTGTGTTTGTCTGTCATAATATCAGAAGGTGATCGTAAGATTATTTAATCATTAGTTTTGTTCGTATCGTCGTATGTAGAACTCATTGGATTACCTTTGGCTGTTGCCTCTCACTGTCCATCTTTATGCGTATTACGACCTACATCAACGAAGCGAATGCCGTTACATAGCAAACGCCAATAGTCAGTTAACAAGCGGTTGTAAATTTTGCGTACATCCCGTAAAACAAGCAAAACAAAAAGAAATCAAATCACATATCTGGAGAATCATTCATTCAGCATGTTTGTGCATGCACATTAGCGTGGTATT
Source organism: Linnaemya tessellans (assembly GCA_951800035.1). NCBI lineage: Eukaryota > Metazoa > Arthropoda > Insecta > Diptera > Tachinidae > Linnaemya > Linnaemya tessellans. The sequence continues at coordinate 117,383,293 of OX637535.1, forward strand.
TGAAGACACACTTTGGTTTTTTTCAACAAACACATGCTGACTATTCTGAGAGTCCATCTGTGATTTGTATATGATTCTATACGGGAACATATCCATTGCCCCTTTCTATAGGCAATGATATGATAAAACAATTTCATTTATTAATATATCTGGCTAAAAACTCTCACGTAGCGTAAAAATCATGTAATCAGTCCGCAGGAGAGAGCTTTAATTAATCCTCGAAATTATTTTAAAAGAAATTAATAAAATAATGGTATGCAGTGATTTTCAATAAACTTCTTTTTGGCAACACTGTTTTTTTGGCAGCTCAGCTGTTTTCGTGCAACATTTTACTGTTAAACATGTTTAGTTTGGTCTATAATAAAAACGAACAGCGAATGCAGATTTTTGAATTTTATTATCAAAATAAATTTCTGATTGAATGCATTGAATGTGAAGAACGGCCAGAAGCTTAGCAGGAAAAGTCAATGCCTACCGAAAAACGTACTGGGAAAAAAGTGTAATTTTTCAATATTTTCGTTGTATTTTGGGTAAGTTTCGTCATATCAAAGAGCACATTAAGTTTTAAGATCAATTCAGTTCTTTTTTTGATCACTGCTTTGTGCTTTCGAGAAAACAAGAGCATTTTTTACGAAATCTTGTATAATATGGAATAGTTTTCTGTAAAAAGAGGGGCCAGATTTGTTATGACCTTTTTATATAAAAAAGTGGAAAAATTTTATGATATACATATAATAAGACGATCGAAGAAATTGGAAGAATATAAACTTTCAAGGGTGGTTTTTTAGAGAAATATGTGAATTCTTGATTTGAACGATCTATATAATTAAACGCTTAAAGATGATTTTATGTAAATGTTGACCGCAGCTACGCCTCAAATAATTTATACGCTGGACTAACTTTTGTCACACACTCTCTCGAACATTTCGAATGGCATCTCACGAATAAATTCTTCAATATTGGCCTCCACTGCCTCAAGCGTTGCGGGCTTGTATAACATGTCACTATAGACAGGAACATTACCGTAGCCCCATAAAAAATAGTCTAAAAGCGTTAAATTGCACGATCTAGGCGGCCAATTGAACGGGCCGAAATGGAAATAACTGTTTAAAGAGCCTCTCAATTGGGTCATTGTTTGGCGTACTGTGCAACCATCTTGCATTTTTCGGAATGCATTGGCGGTTTTTGCAATGCTTCCAGATGCTCTTCACACCAAACTGCAATTTTGCTTCTGCACATATTCCATCAAGTAGAAATGAGCACGATTCGTTTTCTTAATCGGGCATGCATTTTGATGATAAAATGCAATAATCTGCATGCGTTGTCGATTCATGGTTAAATTATAGACCAAACTGAACATGTTTAACAGTGTCATGTTAAACGCAAACAGCTGATCTGTTAAAAACAGTGTTGCCAAAAAGAAGGTTTCTAGAAAAAATCATTTCAGCAGCTGGTTAGACAACGGCAACGGGATTTGAAGTCCTTCCTTCTGTCATATAAATGTTTACAAGCTATGGGGCTTAGTATCATCGTAAAATTTTATATAGTTGTTAAAAATTTATCGCCTTTCTTTCGGTATGCCAAAATCTTCATTCTTACTATACAAAAAAAAAGTTTTTTCTGATCGGGCAAGACTTGGGTTTAATTTTAGAAAAACAATGAAATATCAGCTAAAATTTTAATATTTTTAATGGAACATGTCCTTAACAGTATTTTTTTCAACTCTTGGATAGAAAATTCGGTTTATCGCATCCGAGCTTTTCAGTTTGGCATAGTTTTAAATTTTTCATAGATGACTTACTTTGAAGACTCTTGACTCCACCCTCTCTGAAGACATACAACTCCAATCTTAAGCTCAACAACACCTACTTCTGCTATTGTATGGTAATTTATTACAATCGGATTACCCGTTTAGAAATACACTTAGTCTTGGAACAAAATTTAATAGTTTACATTTTCTGCCGGTATTCTAGTGCCACCCTAATGTCCCCATATAAGTTCGTATGAAAAGTTCGAAAGCAACGCTCAGTCTTGACTGAAAGTATTTACTCGAATTTGCAGACAAACACTTAAAATGAATAGTTCGTTTTTTGTTTATGTGTGTTGGGATATTACGATGTTTTTTAATAGCTCTGTGGCGAATTGGTTGCTTGCAACTTTGTTGCATTTTAGTAATACAAAAGAAATTAATTACTGATGAATGTCATTTTTACAAGTTTGCATACAATGCAAAAATGTCACATCTCCGCCTTCCCTTCGCTCGCAAACCCACCACCAACATGAATGTAATGCCTTCGAGTTACTGACCAGAATATTCATTTGTTTCATGTGGTGCCAGCAGCTCATCTCAGTTTCAGCCATTGAGAGATTGTTTAAGTTATACGAGTATGTATGTATGTTATTCAGTAAATAATGCCTTAAAAATGTAATCATAGATAAATGTTATAGCCCAGAATTAGGATATTTTGTGTTGCTAAACAAAAGTCATGCCAGATCATCAGAAACTCAAATGATACCAGTTCTCTGCAAACACATTCTGCATGTTTGATTTATTGCTAAAAGGCAACAAGTACTTATCAATGAGCCACTCACTCGTGATCTTAACATTGTCAATTCAATTAAAAGCTGAAATTCTACTAAATTATCTTTTCGGAGTTTGCGTTATGCAGAAGATACTAGTACGCATATGTGTGCATGTAAGTGAAATAAGTTAACACACTACGCCCTCGCTAGAAAATTGAAAAATCGGCTTTTCACCAAATTTCGACGTTTTGAGATCCTGCGAAGCTTCTTTTTTGTCTACCCCCGAGAGGGTGTCATTTCTGTTTCTGTTTGCCAGAGCTAAAGAATGCAGTCCTTTACTATCTCGTTACAGGTCTTTTACGTGGTTAGCGACGTGGCAAAAATGAAAGTGGTCCCTTCTGAGTGACATTTCCTCTCTTTGCCTGACAGCATATTTTTCATGTGCAGAAGCCATAAATTTCTGGTGTTCCTCTATCACAGCCTAGTATCTGACATCCCTAAACACGGGCGGCAAGCGTTTTTTAGCTGTCAAAAGTTCTCATGTCCATACATTTTGTATGGAGCATACCGAAATAACGCGGCGGCAACGCTTTGCTATTCGAAAATCCGATTTTGACAGAGCGTTTTCTAATGAAGTTAGTTGCAAAAGAAAACAATTGTTACCAGAGAAAAAGAGCAAAAATTTACAAAAGTGAAATAAATAATAAAAGAAAAAATTTGTGGACTTCGTATTAGAAAATGGAGGTAAGAAAATATTTACATATGATTATATACATACATATGTATGCACGTTTGTAATTTGTACAAAATTTCAATAACAAAATCACAAATATCGTCCGTCCAGCTGTTAAAATAATCAGGGTTGTTTAATTTGTTTGTTTGATAACCCTGTTTTCATTGTTTTTTGACATAACGTTGCCGCTTTTGTTTAGGTATGGCATTTCAGCGTTAAAGCTCAGCGGAAAAAAACGTTCAGCTTTCCGCCCGTATTTAGGGATGGCTGTATTTCACTTTATTTGCAGCGTCATGTTTATGGCCAACTCCACTCGTAGCATTCTTGGCTTTCTTGTCAACAACAAAAATGGCCTTGGATTATTTTCTTCAAGAAAATCTTTCTGAGTCTTTGGTTTTTTTGTGGGCTTCCCCTTCGTTTAGCAGCTTTAAGTAGAACAATAAAATTGTGGCAGCTTTTTTCTTTGAACACTAAAATATATTTGATCTCTAGACTGCTTTTTTAGCACAACCTTTTATGTCAAATCGCATAGAGAGAAAGTTGATGTGTCAACTTTCAAAAATTCTAATGCTTTATAGCCTTTTTACTCTGACCTACATCTTACATCTTTCATCAATTTGCAAAGATGTTAACATCTTCCCATAAGCATTATACAGGGAAAAAAGTTTACATCTTTCTACATCTGCAGAAGATGATCCTTTCTCATTTTGTTCCACCTTACATCTTTCGTTATTTTAAGTGTCATCACTAAAAAAATGGCAAAAAATCGATTTTCTTTGGGTCATCACTAGCAAAATGACATTGCAGAAAATAAACAAAACAAATTTATTCAACAGAAGAAAATGAGCGGCACATGTAAGTATTTCATAATTTTAATTTAATTAATTAATTTTAATTTAATGAAATATTTTTTATTTTTAACAAAAGTTATGCGTCTTTTCTTTTATTTTTTGACAGCTGAATAAATGAAAGATGAAAGATGTTGCCAATGTAAATTCATGTTTCACATTTTCAACATCTTCCATGCGTTTCACAAAGATGTAGGTCAGTGTAAAAAGGCTATTAAGCACATTCACGACAGCAGGCTACCGGCTACATGGCTACAATTGCCGCTAGCAGCAGCAATTGTCTCCGTGTAGTCAGCTACTTAATTATTTTGAACGCAGCAGCTGCAAAGTAAACATTTAATTTCAGTGGTGCCACTTTCATATATAAAAATAAAGCGCTTACTCTAAATCTATTTATGGTTTTTGCACTTTTGATAAATACTTGCCCCGGTATTCATAAAATTTAAAATGAGTTTGAAATGTATTTTAATCAAATTTTTTCATACAAAATTTTCTTAAAACAGATTTCAAATACGTTTTATTTTTTATGAATACCGGGGTTGTACTACATTATGATGCCCTTTTTCGTTATGGAACTCTAAAAATGAGTTCATAGGTTAATTTATTTCTTGTATCTCATTTTCAAAGTGTTAGGGCACGTCTTTTATCGATAACGGCTATCAAGTATATAAGAAATTAAAGATTACGTATCGTTGCGTTGGCTAATTTTTGAAGTAAGCGAATTTTTACTTGATAAGTCAGATACAAAATTTAAAAATTTCATAACACATTTCTCCTTAATTTTGAAAGACCTATTTCTTATGCACTTTTTATTTTCAACAATTTTCGTATTCTTGACTAGTTTAAAAATTTTTTTAAAGACTTTTTTAAGACTTTTCATCGTATTGGCAGCACTAATCTGGTTGTTGTCGCCTATGAAAATAGAAATTGGTTTAATTTGACTACAACCACAAAAGTAGGACGAACAACAACCTGTCGTGTAGTCGTGAAACTATATTCACTCCCATATAAACACATGCATGGCGAATTCATACCAGGTGGCCTTAGTTCAGAAATTGGTGATCAGCTGTTACCAAGGCAAAATTATTGAACTGTCAAAGTGTTCTTCAGGTTTTCCGTTTTTGTGTGCGGCCATTGTTTTTTCCAACGCATTTCATTTGACAGTTGAATAAATTTTACACAGAGTTGCATAAGTGAGTTCACCTTGTATGAATTCGCCTTGAACACATGTATTCTATTTTTGACAGGTTGTAGTCGGTAGCCTGCTGTCTTGAATGTGTTTAATGCTTAACTTTGCACTTTCAGAGTTGTATTTATAAAATTACGTATTTGTATTAATATGCATATTTTAAAATACGACACAACTGCGTAGCCCAATAACAAAATTTGTAACCTGTAATTTTTACGAATAATAGAATCTTAATTTTAAACAGTTTGATAACCAGAAAAACAGCACAAGGGAAGACATACGAATAGATATATATTATGATATATAAATTGTATGATATGGAGCCAAAAATATGTTAGATATCTCGTATATAAAATTATTTATCGGGGGCGCAGTGTAAAGAGGTACATAATATATATAGTCTGATAATTTTTATGTTTTGACGGGGTGTGTATGTTTGCTTAGCAAAAATTTGCAACAGTCGTTTGGCTTCTCTGTAGACAACAGATTCAGACATACAAAAAGACATTAACTTAAAATGTTGCACGAAATGAAAGACTTATTAAAAATGCCATAAAGACAATAAACCGAAGAGCAAACATCGATTAAACATTATTTATGGGGCTTCACCTAACAATGTTTTTTTCTCCTGACATTCGTCTGCTTTCCATCTTGCCATGTTGTATTTATTTATTCCTTTAGTTTTTGGTTTTATATCCAAACGCATGAATGGCTACTAAATATTCTTTACTGCACATCTACTCGTACCTCTTTAATATATTAATGTATGGTTTTAGATTTTATTATGTCCAAACCATTAGAGTTGAAAAGTTTGATTACTTTTGACTACTCAATAGTTGCATTCAAATAGATGCAAGTCTTTACCCAGTGAACATTTTTAGCCCAATTCAGAGTCAGAGAGTTTGCGCAAGTCAGCCGACTTCTTATTTGTGCAAATAACGACGAGTGATTAGTATTTTTATAGAAAGCAAACTGAGAGTTGTAAAAACTTGTTTTTATAAATCATACTTTTTTTATTAAGACAAACGCATATTCGCAAAAAAAAATGTAAAAGCACTATATTCGGCTGTGCTGAATATTATAGACCCTTCACCGACGTGCATCTAAAATATAAACAAACATTCTTTCCAACCCAAGAACGAACTTTTTCGTCTTTCTTGTTTTCCTGCCTAATTTATTTCTGTCTAAAACAGAATACACAACGAACAAATAAGTTTAAATTTTACACATCTGAAGCTGCCTTTTTATACCCTCCAAAAAAGAATTGGAGGGTATATTGACTTTGTCATTCCGTTTGTAACGCAGCGAAATATCCATCTGAGACCCCATAAAGTATATATATTCTTGATCAGTGATGAAATCTAAAACGATCTGAGCACGTGCGTACGTCCATCCGTCTGGGGAAATCACGATTTAGTTCAAACGAAAACAGCCAGGCTCTTGAAATTTGATATAAATATATCTTGAAGGAAAGCACAGGCCAAGTTCGTAAATGGGCTAAATCGGGCAAGAGGGAAAAATCTTCCCTTAAGAAGAACTAAACTAACCTCTAAAAAACACCATTATTTTTTTTTTGTAATTTTGTTAAGCAAATGATATATTTTTATGTCAAAAAAGGTCCAAAGCGTTAACGCCCCTTTTAGTGGGCGTTACTATATGCAAAACTAGTGTAAAAATTTAACAAATTGTTTTACTTAATGCTACATTCCTTAAAAATAACATTTTTAAGCTTCAATCGCGAAGCTGAGACATAACCTCGTACTCCTCTGCCCTACCCCCTACCCCCTCTTCCCCCTTTGCCCTCTAAATGACCCTATAAAAAAAATTTTGAAATAAATTTTACATTTAATTATCCCAAACATTTACTTTTAGAGTTTTATGGCATAGGTGAAATGTCTCCCCCACGGCTGTTGCCAGAGAGACCCCGGCAAAATACAGTTTTGATACCCTCCCAAGAGAATTGGACCCCATAAAAAATATATATTCTTGATCAGTGATAAAGTCTAAGACGGTCTAGCCATGCCCATACGTTCGTCTGTGGAAAACATGATATAGTCTATATTAAATTTGAATTAAGATTCTATAGGCTAATTGTTCGAAATTTTAATTTAAATCTCAGAAAGACATGAAAAATATTCCAAGGCACAAAGGCAAGTCAACATCAGTTTTATTCAACTTACACAGCAGAGCAGAACAGCTGTTTTCGAAAGACGCAACCCTTTCATCATCAGTGCTCATGTGTATTGTGTTTGTCACCACTTATTAGGTGGCTTAGTTGAATGTGATAACAGTTCCTATTTACACAAATTTTATTGTGAAAAAGAATACGGGAACTGTATCAACCTGATGTTAACATGTTATTGTTATAATACCCGTGTTACCGTTTGATTATTTTTCTTCATGTCCCATTTTTCTGAATTTTTTGTTCCATCATACCTAAGTCAAACTTTTTTGGTTTGAATTTTATACTTAAGTACATGTGAACGTTTTTCCAATTTTTATTATTGGGTAGCTCAAGCCATAGCTTAAATTTGTATGTAGTAATAATTTTGACGAACATTTTATATTGCTATATTAAATTTGAATTAAGATTCTATAGGCTAATTGTTCGAAATTTTAATTTAAATCTCAGAAAGACATGAAAAATATTCCAAGGCACAAAGGCAAGTCAACATCAGTTTTATTCAACTTACACAGCAGAGCAGAACAGCTGTTTTCGAAAGACGCAACCCTTTCATCATCAGTGCTCATGTGTATTGTGTTTGTCACCACTTATTAGGTGGCTTAGTTGAATGTGATAACAGTTCCTATTTACACAAATTTTATTGTGAAAAAGAATACGGGAACTGTATCAACCTGATGTTAACATGTTATTGTTATAATACCCGTGTTACCGTTTGATTATTTTTCTTCATGTCCCATTTTTCTGAATTTTTTGTTCCATCATACCTAAGTCAAACATCAGGTTGATACAGTTCCCGTATTCTTTTTCACAATAAAATTTGTGTAAATAGGAACTGTTATCACATTCAACTAAGCCACCTAATAAGTGGTGACAAACACAATACACATGAGCACTGATGATGAAAGGGTTGCGTCTTTCGAAAACAGCTGTTCTGCTCTGCTGTGTAAGTTGAATAAAACTGATGTTGACTTGCCTTTGTGCCTTGGAATATTTTTCATGTCTTTCTGAGATTTAAATTAAAATTTCGAACAATTAGCCTATAGAATCTTAATTCAAATTTAATATAGCAATATAAAATGTTCGTCAAAATTATTACTACATGATATAGTCTATTTTCGGACCCCGCCCCCTTTAGTGGGCGTTGTCGTACGATATTATAGTGCACAAATAGTGTAAATATTGAACAATTTGTATTCCTTAAGCCTATAAGAAGCTGAGATGTTCTCTGATCTTGCAGAGGAGAAACGTCTCCCCCACGGCCCTTCCCGGAATGACTCTGTCAAAATAGAGATTTAAAATTGGATACAGAGATGTCTGAAAGGAACTCTGTCTCACCCAGTTAAACATTTTAAATTTACTTACTCAATATTTGGAGGGTATTTAAGATGCGACCCGGTCGAATATAAGGTTTTTACTTGTTTTCCTATAAAATAACTTTCAACTATTTCTTTTTCAAAGACAGAAATTTTTTTAATTCAATAAAAAACATATAAAGAATTACATAAGAAACTGTTCTTTATAATTGCAAAATGATTTAAAAGGATATTAGATGCCACTTGTGAATATGAACAATCTTGCAATTCTGGACAGCCCTGGTTTTAGTTAATGCATATTATCACACGTACATGTATAAGTACTCGTATGTGTATATTGACTTTTGCAAACTTTTCCGTTATTTTAAACTACAAATTAATACACATCACCCCAACCTAAATTTTAGTCTGACCTAAAGCAATTATAGTTAATTTCTTTAGGCCATCATTTTATATTAATTTAATTGCTTATCAGCAGCTAAGTAATATGACTGTGGCTGCATTTAAATATTTGGGTTTGTTTTGGTCTCCTTTATTTGCTGCGTGTCAGTTTTGACATACGCAAGATGTCTGCAGAGTCTATTGTGCGCTTCTGGTAAGTCATGCAGCACACAACAGAAGCATTCGCATTTATAAGTGACCAAACCGCAATAATAGTGCAAAATAATTATAATATGTAAATAAGTATTAATAAACGATAATAATCGATCGATTAATAGAATGAATAAATAGATGAAAGCATGTCCGCAGTTGTTATTAAAATGGAAAATAATATATTCAAATATTAAGGCATCCACATGCATAGACAAACCAGTGACTTTTGTGGCAAAAATAGCACATTAAAATAATGGAAAATACCGCAGAACTGCTCGAAAATATTTGCTCAACTCAGGGTCATATACAACTATTTTTAACCGATGGCTCTGGAAAAAGCGAAAGAGATACATGGAATATTGGGAATATTAAACGTCAGGGTTGGGGAATTTCGTACTAACCAAAAAGGTGGGAACTTCTCATATTCAATTTTCGTTAAAAAACATTGATTAAATAGTTGATATTCCTACTAACTAGCACCACTTGCAAAAGTGGAAAAATTGAACAAAGAACGCTGATGAGATGGCGTAGCGGCCTCGAAATCAGTACTGATCCGTTCTGCTGGTTTGATGATTATTGAAAATATTCTTAATATTCCAATCTTAATATAAAATAATAAATAGAATTTGAACAAATTCATTTATTAATAAAATAATAAAAAATCATTTGCAATCATGCAGATTCGAACTTAAGCCCGTTGATAAAATTAACAATTCTTAACTTTCCGCTAAGAAAATGTTAAATTTTGAAAAAATTAAGAAGTTACTGGCTTCACATCGTGTTAAACAACAAACGAATTTTCACCAGATCTCAACGTTTTCCAAAGGATTCTTATAAACTTAGATTTCCTGTGAATTCGAATCGATTCGGCTAACGGATTTTGAGATATACAAAAAAAAGTAAAAAAGTTATTTTTTCATATATGGTTTTTTCAATTAACTTTTAAGCAGCTCTATAGTTTCCATTCTATAGGGTCCGCCAAATAACTTTTTTTTTGAAAATGCTATAAAAAAACTACTGAATATTTTCACAAATTTCTTTTTTTATTTGAAACCACAATCCTTCGGGTTAATAATGGAAAATAATTTCATTCAAATGGCTGCATGGCCCGATAACGATCGCCATTGACTGTAACGGCCACTCTTTGCTCATTTTCGAAGAAAAATGGCCCAATTATTCTCCTGGACCAAAATCCGCACCAAACAGTCCTTCGTTTTGGGTGCGTCGGCTTTTCAATGTATGCGTGCGGGTTTTCAGTGGCCCAAATGCGACAATTTTGCTTGTTCAGATTCATCTGAAAAGATGGTTTTTTTTGGCAAAATCGGCATCTTCTGTAAGTCGATCGCAGGCCCACTTAGCGAAGCGAAAACGCATTGGATGGTCAACCATATTCGTTCAGCGGAAGGATAAAACTAATTATCTGTCAAATCAGACAAGTGTTACCATTCACGAAATAAGCACTAGTTCAAAAAGAAAAAAAACGTTAGATGGCGCGCCCTATACAAGAAAAGAAATTTGGCCATTATAATTTATAACAAAAAAAAATATAGTGTTTTGCTACCGATTTAGCAATGTCGACAAGATCTTTCTTTCGCATAAATACTTTTGAAACAAAAACAATTTTTAAAATTTTGAGAGCCTCAGATGTTGCCACTTTTCCCCCTTAACAGATTTTTATAGGTTGAATACATTAACTTGCGTACATGTACTCGCATGCATGTGTATACGTGCGAGTATGTAAATGTGTGATGTTATTCAAAATCGTCTAGAGTTTATACGCTACTTTGATACTAAATTAATAAAATAGAGCATTTATTAATACTGAAAGCCGCAATACTTAAACAGGCATTTATTGCAGTTTAATTTTGGATTAAGCAGCCTTTAAATGTTAAATGCTTTGAATGGATTTGTGTTGTACTCGGACATAAAATTCGTTTCACCTTTCGGTGTGTGTTTGTTTTCTTAAAAAGACTTTGTTTTCTTAAACAAACAACACGTTTTTATGTGTGACAACTGGTTGGATCATTAAAATGAAATCATTAATCCTTCACTTTTCTGTCTGATTGACCAGTTGTTTAGCTTAAACTTTTATTGGTTAACATAAAAGATGAAACGTTTTTTATTGATTGACAGTTCATGAAAAAAATAAATAAATAATAATAAAACAATTGATTTATGGAAATCATTTGATATGGTTACAGTAAAAGAAATATGTTCCTAACATTTTAGCTGCTATTTTTCTTAATGTATGTATTTGGTTTACAGATTACTTATAAAATAAGGTTTCTATTTACATACATATGTACATACAAACAATACATACAAACGTAAACAATATATTTTGAATCACAAAAATACTCTGTGATAAATTCAATATTTTACAATTCGGAGTACTGTTGGAATGTTAGAGACTAGCCCTGTGATCAGTGTCGATTTGAGGCTTGCTGCCGCCAAAGACTCTGTCTGATGCGCCGCCCTTTTTCATTTACAAAATTCTATTCATTTTGATTCAATATTATCATTTAGGCTGCCTGTTCAAAAAATATGCTGAATTGCTAAATAAAAATATTTTTGCATGTTTTATTGAACTGCAGCAAATATTTATACACACATGCCAATATGAATTTGAGCTACCCAAATATTTAATTGCATAAACCACGTCGTCAAAATAAAATAAATATAAACAAGTAAAAACAATATATTCTACCGGGTCGAATCTTAAACACCCTCCAAATATTAAGTAAGTAAATTTAAAATGTTTAACTTGATGGGACAGAGTTCCTTTAAGACATCTTTGTACCCAATTTTAAATCTCTGTTTTGACAGAGTCATTCTGGGAAGGGCCAGTGGGGTAGACGTTTCACCTGTGCAAGATCAGAGAACATTTCAGCTTCTTATACGCTTAGGGAATACAAATTGTTCAATATTTACACTATTTTTGCATATAATAGCGTACGTCAACGCCCACTAAAGGAGGTGGGGTCCGAAAATACACTCTATCATGTTTTCCACAGACGAACGTATGGACATTGCTAGAGCGTCTTAGACTTCATCATTGATGAAGAATATAAATACTTTATGGGGTCTAATTCTTTTTGGAGGGTATTAAAACTGTATTTTATCGCGGTCTCTCTGGCAAGGGCCGTGGGAGCGACATTTCCCCTTTGCTATAAAACTCCAAAAATAAATGTTTGGGATAATTAAATATAAAATTTATTTAAAAAAATTTTTTTTTTTGATAGGGTTATTTTAGGGGCAAAGGAGGAGGTGGGGGTAGGGCAGAGGAGTACCAGGTTAAGTCTCAGCTTCGTCATTAAGGCTTAAAAATGTTATTTTTAAGGAATGTAGACTTAAGTAAAACAATTTGTTAAATTTTTACACTATTTTTGCATATAATAACGCCCACCAAGGGGGCGGGTTCCAAAAATTATTCTTTTTGATTTTATGGCTCCAACTTTAACACGTTAGACCTTCTCTGACATAAAAATATATCATTTGCCTAACAAAATTCCAAAAAAAAAGAGAGGCTGGCTTTGTTCTTTTTAGGGGAACTTTTTCCCTCTAGCCCGATTCAGTTCATTTACAAAGTGGACGTGTGCTCTCTTTCAAGATATATTTATACCAAATTTCAAGAGTGTGGCTTTTTTCGTTTGGACTGAATAGTGATTTCCACAGACGGACGGACAGACATGGTCGATTTCACTACTGATCAAGAATATATTACTTTATGGAGTCTCAGATGAATATTTCGCTTCGCTACACACGGAATGACAAAGTGAATACTATATCCTCCAATTCCATTGTGGAGGGTACAAAAAGTGTTCATATTTTGGGGGGTTTATATCTAATTTTACATACATTTCCGCTAATATGATCTTCAATTTAATGAATGAGACTTAAGAAATCGTTTTATGTTTAGCGAAACGCAGTGTTGCCTACACACATACATTTCTAATTTCTTAATGCTGTTTCTTTACAATGTAAAGTTTACATGCATACGAGTATATGGATTAATTCAATTATTTATCAGCAGTTTAATAAAATGATTGTGGCTGAATTTAAATGTGTGGGATTACTAGGTTCTCTTCTTTTTCTTTTGTTTTGTTTTGTCCGTGTCAATTTTGACGTACGCAAGATGTCTGCAGAGTCTATTGTGCGCACTTCATGTTTGTCCGCAAAAAAATTGCTTTCGTTTTATTTCGTGATAAGTCATGCAGCACGTAGTACACGACACGACAGAAGCATTCGCATTCACAAGTGACCAAACCGCAATAACATTACAAAATAATTATAATATGTAAATAAGTATTAATAAACGATAATAATCGATCGATTAATAGAATGGACGAATCGATGAATGCAAGTCGACAGTCTCTTTTTTTTTTTTGAATTGAAGAACAATGCATTCAGAGGTTAAGGCAAACACATGCATAGATAAAACAATTGCTTTTGTGGACTCATCTACAGTAGTGCGAGAGAAAATAGCACATTAAAATAAAAGGAAATTATTCGATAAAATATTACTGTATTTTGATTGTACAAATGAGTGACAGATGATGTACTGCGTAGTGATGCCATTTATCCCGATGATACCAAAATTTTTCCGAAGTGTCTTTATATACAATTTTATTTTTATGCGACCATAGTGACCTATTGTCCTATTTTGTGTCCTCTTTATATTACAGTTTGTCTCAATTTGTTTTATATTGTGGCTTTTTGTGGACAAAGCATCGCAATGAAATGCCGTAGTGTGTATTAGTGCCAATGTTTGGCATTTTCGGATATTTCTTTATTAATGGCGTTTTCTTTTCTAGAAAATATGTAACATTTTTTCACTTCTAATCCAAAAATTTGCATTGAAACGGATTTTTAAAACAATAATATATTTGCCTAAGCAATGGTAGATTAATTTGTGATAGATTTACTATTTCGAAATGGCATGATGGTGCAGTTTTTCATTAAAAAGTGTAAAAAATGTAGCATTATTTTCCTGAAAAGAAATCAACATAAGTATTGCCTTTTAAATGAAATTCCAAGTTTCGTCCTATCATAAGTAGTAAAAATTTAGTGGTTGCTCATATTTTTGCGATTAGAAGTAGTTAACACTAGATTCAGTAGTCAAAAATTCCGAGTTCGACTCTGCACTCAGTCAGGAATATGGTATCGAATTTTTCTGGTCAGCAAAGTGTGGTTAGATATGAACCTTTTACATCATTTTGTCTTGTTTTTCATTCACTTTGTCATTCCGTTTGTAACGCAGCGAAATAAGCCCTCTGAAACAAAATAAATTATAATAAATATTCTTGATCAGCGATGAAATCTAAAACGATCTGGTCATGCCCGCCTGTCCGTCTGTGGAAATGACGATTCAGTCCAAACGAAAAGATCTAGACTCTTGAAACTTGGTACAAATATATCTTGAAGGAGAGCACAGGTCAAGATCGTAAATGGGCTGAATCGGGCCAGAGGGAAAAAGTGGCCCTAAGAAGAACTAAACCAACCCCAAAAAAAAAATTTTTTTAACTTTTTTTGTAATGATATATTTTAATGTCACAGGAGGTCCAACGCGCCAAACTTGGGTCCATAAAATAAATAAAAAAGTAATTTTTAGACCCCACCCCCCTTTAGTGGGCGTTATTATATGGAAAAATAGATTAAAAATCTAAAAAAAATTATTACTTAAGCGTGAATTTCTTAAAAATAAAATTTTTAATATTTAATGATGAAGCTGAGACGTAACCTGATCCTCCTCCCCTTCTGTTTGTATAAGTGAGCGTTGCAGCACTTAATGTATTTTATTGCTATAAATTTGTACGTAAGCCATGAATTTACACAAACAAAAGTCAAATTGGTTGTATCGGGTGTTTTTTATATAGAGTGATACAAGTTTAAATCATAATAAAACATAGTAATATATTTTTGATATCAATGAAACGGTATTTATTGGATGACATAATGTTTAAATATGATGGAACACCAATTTTCAACAACTAAAAAAAATCGTCCATAAAGTGGAAGAACACAATCCCAGTTGCTGAGGACGGCGACGAATTGATTGATGAGGATTATCTTCAATGCTTTCCTGTTTAGCGTCTCACACGATGCACATTATCAGTAACAGCAAATGTGGTCCGAAAACGCTCTATTGTTTTTCTAAGGACGATTATGTGCAACGCTATAAAATGGAAGAAGTGCACGATGAGTTTGACGAATAGAACCATTATTTTGATTAAAAATTTCCACAATTTGCACGCGTTGCTCTGGTGTAAGTCGATTCACAATGAAATGTCAAAGCAAACTAAACAAAAAACAACTATCAGCTGCTAAATGGGTTGTCAAATAAAGCAGTGATGCCAACTGAAAGTTGTATCACTCTATGAAAAAACCCCTTTATTTGTTGCCGTAGTACTGCCACCTTATATTTTTTTCACCATGATTTCTACATACTTTTTGCTATTTTTTTAAACAACTATGTACTAAAATTAGCAGGTAAGAAACCACAAACAGCTGTGACTGCAACACATTTAATAATAATGGTTACTACAATAATTCCGTTTACAGCAACTTATAATTTTGAGGCAGTTATGACCGTATTTAAAACCACATACACTATTATCGCAAATGTTTGCAAATTGTTTTAAAATTAAAATATCTTGATTCTGACAAACTAACATGTGTTTGCATGTCTTATTTTCATTATTTCAAGTTTTATAATAATAAATGTATTAAAAGTATTATTACATTAAAAAAAGTACTTTAACTGTTTGTGAATGTGTGTAATCAACTTTCGTAAATTGCCCAAATATTATGGCCACCTTTTTAGCTATTAATTGCGTTTTTCTTCTTTTTTATTAGTTCAACTTTTGATTTATCTGTGCGGAAGATGGAGATGGTCTACAAATTGTATATGTTTTTCTTTCTGATTCAATACGTTGAGTAGTTGCGGTACGGAGTTGAACTTTTATACAAGCAAGTTTAATTAAGAATTCGACAATCTGTGTATACGGGGAAAGGCCAGTTGTGCTTACTTCGGCAACAGTTGGTAGCAAGATTTCATCAAAAATTTCTTTATCATTTTCTTACCAGTCGTTGTTGTGTAATCAAGAGTTCTTCATTGTGATATCAGGGATATTTTGCTACCGAGCGATATATCACAGGTTTGGATAGCATTAATTTTGGAAAATCAAAGGATATCCTAAAATTAAAGCAGGATTTGAATTTGTCGTCATTTCTGTTCTCAAATTAACACACGATTTCAATATATCTCCATTTGTGCAGCAAAAGGTTGGCAACACAAAAAAAACAGCTGACAGTTTACAGTTAGTGAAATTGGAGGGCTACACGATAGAATAACGCGTCTTCGTTATTGAGCTGGAATTGCTTCTTTTAGACCTTCCAAAAAATAATTGGAGAGTGTATTCTCCTGAAAGACGCAATAAGGTATAAGACGATCCAGGAATGTCCTTCCGTCTGAACAAGAAGAGCCAGACCCTCGAATTTTGGTATAAATATATCTTGAGGGATAGCGCAGGTCAAATTCGTATATGGGCTGAATCGGGCCAGAGGGCAAAAAGTTCCCCTAAGAAGAACTAAATCAACCTCTAAAAAACAACATAATTTTAAAAGTTTTTTTTTTGGGAATTTTGTTAAGCAAATAATATATTTTTATGTCAAAAAAGTTCCAAAATTGTATTATATTCCTTAAAAACTTACCCCGGTATTCATAAAATTTAAAATGAGTTTGAAATGTATTATAATCAAATTTTTTTTTTATAAAAAATTTTGTTAAAACAGATTTCAAATACGTTTTATTTTTTTATGAATACCGGAATTAATATTTAATTTTTTTTAATTTGACGAAGCTGGAATGTTGTCTGATCTTCCTTTATCCTACCTCCAACTTTGCCTCCTAAATGACTCTACCAAAAAAAAAATAATTTTCTACACTTAATTACACGCAAAATAGAAATTAAAACAGTCCTTTCTACTTCTGCTGCATATGTAGGGGCCATCTCCTGAGTACAAGTCCTATTTAAAGAAAATTCAAGATTTTAATAATTTATTTATATAATGCAATTTACCCCTTGGGTAATAACTGCAAAAACCATCATTGTTTCAATTAGTAAAAAAAAAATTATTCTTCATTATGTGTCATGTTATTTCAATATTGATTCCATTTTGATTCAACTACACTCGCATTTTAAATCAACATGAATCAAAGTTATTTCAATACCACAAACCTGTTTGAATTAGCACGAAACACCTATGAAGCAAAATCAGAGCCAAAAAAATTTAATGTTAATGTTGTTTTTTTACTGATTTTACATTGAATTTTTTTTCGCAGTGTGTAATTCTTTGGCAATCTGCGCCAATTCGCATTGATTGAAAGTACATTTTATTTCTTTTTGAACAGACCCATCGAAATGTACGTTAGCAATTACTTATGTAGTAGTTTAAGGTTATTTTAACGAGTTTTTAAATAATTAACCATAAAAATATCTTATGAAATACTTTTTAAAACGCTTACATATTGTTCATACGAAACATATGAACACTTTCCGCACCCAAATATTTAAAATATTAAGTCAAAAATCACCTGAGTATATCCCCCAAAAGATCTAACTATTAATTTACTTAATTTGGGTTATTTTGTGAGTTAGAGCAAACAAATGCATGCAAGAAGAGGTTTCGAGTGACTTCCAATAGAAATGATATGGAAAATATTATAATAATTAGTTATAACCGAAATACAAACAAACGGCAGTACATACGACGAGTCTAAATCAATTTGTTTGTGTAAGTTTTATTCTACACACACACACATACACACACACACGCACACTTACTTCAGTTAGTTGTGAAATGATATGTTGAAATTATGTGGCAACTAGAGCAGTGCATGGGAACGAAAAACGGGCATGTTAAGACCAATTAATTTTTGTTTGTTTTGGTTTTGTTTAAATTCATTTTAATTCAGTGGACGACTTCGAAAGTATTTGGGACATAACGGGCAATTTTTTAGCACCTTTTTTTTGGTAGCTTTCGTTTAACATGTCCAGTTTCGTGTGTAATTCAACCATGAATCCACTTACAAAAGAATAACACCTAGACTATTGAATTTTATTATCAAAATTCATGCTCGCCTAAGGAAATGCACGGTCCTCATTTCTTGTTGAATGGCTAAATGAACAAACAAAGTTGTTTTTTTTTTTTTTTTAGGAGTAGGACCAGCACTCAGGGGATGTCCCCTATATATGCAATGCATTGCGCTGGAACTGAAAATGAGGGATAGTATTGAGGGGACAGATTAGGAAAGATGAGAAGATAGACAGTTTTTTTTTTTTTTGTTTTTTTGTAGCTATTTCAACCTTTTACTTCGCCGGCTAATTTTTGCTACAGGGCCGACGAAGGTGGGTGCTGTTACTCTGCTTTTAGTACATGATTGGGTCAGTCGCTGCCAGTAATTGTCCAGTGATCAGTACTATGCCTTCATCACTGAAAACAGGCTGGCAACAACTAACACAACCACGCACTAATGCTGATCAGAAGAATTCAACACAATATTTCATGACTCAGCTGGGGCTCGAACTCAGGACTCTCCGCTTCATAGTCTCGTGTTCTACTACTTCAGCCAACAGCACCCACCCAAATACAACAAAGTTGTTGTATTTGGTGTGAAGAGTCAAATGCTAAGGCATTGCCAGAACTGCATCTGATGCGTCGTGCGTTCTGAAAACCAACAGATGGCAACTTTTCAAATGTGGTGAATTCTAAAATGCATCACTGAAGTATATGATGAGTAAAATAACATTAAAAACTAATCACAAAAATGGCTGATGCAATAGATGAGTAAATATTTAATTTATTTAATTGTTTTATTTTGTTAATTTATTGTTTCTTATAAATTTTTAGAATAGATACTGATAATTTCAAATCATTTTTGTATTCATCCAAGTCAAAAAATAAGTTAATTATTCATGTTTCCATTTTTAATGTTCTCGCGTTCGAAATTGCAATCAATTGAACTTTTTTGTCTGCGCTTCATTTAAGCATCTGCATCAGCTGTTTTGTATCAGCTGCGCAAATTAATCACACAGACGCATCAGGTGCAGCGCATAGATGCTTTTCCGAATAGGCCCAATTTTTGAAAGACAACGAAGTCAGAAACATTATTGTGAATATCGAGCGATTCTGTGCGATGATTAAAATTTTTTTTTTTTTGCCAAAATTGAATAGCTGGACTTGGCTTACAACAAGATGGTGCCACATGCCACACAACACGCGAACCAATGTCCCAATTGAGAGACGAGAACATGAACGGGTTATTTACGTTTAACTAATTGAGCGACCATTTAGACTTTTTTTTATGAGGCTCGTGTCCATATGGACAAAGCCGCACAACGTTTGCTGCACTGCCAGCCCATATTGCAGAATTTATTCGTGAGGCAGCTTCCGATATGTTCGAAAAAAAACTAAATACATATATGTAAATTCGATCACCCAAATAAAATTGTTGGATGGGATCACAAGAATTCACTTCTTCGTGTGTGAAGGCTGCTTGAAAGAAAACGGTTTCATTATTGCCACTGGATCAGATATCTCATGCAGTCCTCTAATGCCTATATTCATATTCGTACATATGTATGTACTATGTATGTATCTGTGTATGTATATGCATGCACGATTGTGCATTTGAATATGAGAATATTATTCATTAGATAAAAACAAATGCATACTTATATTTATTCACTCCTATATTTTTTCGAAAGAACCATGCATTCATATGTTTGTATGTATGTTTGGATGTATTAATACTCGTATATGTGTATGTATGGATGTTCATGACAAATGCAAATCAAACATGAAACGGTCTAATTATAGTTTAAGCAAATAGCATTAAAGTACGAATATGAAAATTATATCAATTACAGGAATTGTTTTATTCAAACAGATTCTTGTCTTCATTGCATCAGTAACATCCGACTGATGGTAATACCCTACAGAATAAATAAATTATTAGACAGAAATTTTCATGAATATAGAGCATTTAATCAGCAATTTGATCTGTAGAAATATGTAAAAGAGTAACATTACTGAATGACATATTATCGCTGAAATCACCTTATTGCAAAATGCTCTTATTTTTGCAAATGGCGGCCAATGTCAAATCTGTTTTGACATTTGTGAACTAGACAGATGTAGAATACAAGTGAACAAAACATGGAGCGATACACTCCCCATCGTCAATCTCGAGGACGATTTTTCGACCAAAATCATAATGAGGCTTGTTTCCATCTCAGCAGGTACGTGAACAAGCAAAACTATCGCTTCTGGGGCACCGAAAGTCTACGAGTGATGCACGGGGAGCCATTACACTCGCTCAAAGTGACTGCATGGTGCGCTGTTTACGCTTTAGGAGTCATCGGATGACTTCTTTTGGCCCACCTTGTATTATCGATTTTATTTTATTTTTTTCGTGGCATCTAAACATCGCCTAAATGCGATAAAATAGTTTCGTGGTCTCTAAACATCGCCTAAATGCGATAAAATAGATGAGCTTTCAGACGGCATAGCTTTGCTGACTTTCTACATCTCTTCGCTTGGCAAAGTCTTTCCTTTCGAAGAAAATTTTCTCATGCCAAAGGAAGTCCATTCCAAGTGTGTGGATCTATAAGAATTCCTGTTGCGGATTATAAATTAGTTCTTCTTGTGCATTTCCCAAGGAATGATTTCATGCCCAAATTATTAAAAACAGCTACCGGTTGTAACTGTGCTGTACATTTTATAATTTCAAGAGTAGAACAAAAGATACTCGTAGATTCATAATAATTTGTCTGAAAAGCTCTTCACAATTGAAAATCATTATTTTCTATAAAGAATTAGAGATTTTGCTTGACTCTTTTTTTTCTTCTTCTTCTTCTTAATAATATTTGCACCTTCTAAACGTTCGTTATATATTAAAAACGTCATGGTTGCTGTTTTAGTTTTTGCTGCTGTTTCATTCCTTTATCTGCACACACGGTGTATAGTAATTTGCTGTTTTATTTATGAATCCAAAATACGGTAATAAATAACCAAATAAACACTTGCGACCTGTCATAATGGGGAAGTGGCTCTGCCTCGATTGTTTTGTTCACCACCATGTACATTTTGGACACAAATTCAACTTGTGTTTGCACCGAATGAAATGAATTCTACATACAAACAACACCACTGTGTTTCATCACTACGTGCACATGCACGTTTCGATATTCATATTATGAACTAGTGATGTGCGAATGCGTATATTTCGTATTTGTTGTTTAGGCGAATGTTTCTCAAATAATTGATAAAGTAGCTTGTGAGGCCCGATCCTAGGCGGCATGTTGTGGAGGGCAAAACTTTTCAGAACTCAAAATTTGTAATCACCTCTAACACAACAAAAAGAAATTTAGAACGAATTCAATATCTCCATAATGGACATTTCTGTATTCACTCTAAAATCCTGATTGTCTCTCGTTAGTGGTGATGTCAACTACTCAGTTCTGACACTTTTAAGGAATGATCAAATATTTACTGAAACTATTGATAGAACTAATATTGAATATATCAGCCAAGGGAAAGACGGGGAAAACTTTCTTTTAAAATAGAAAATTTGGGAGAAGAGAATTTTTTGCAAATGGCGGCCAATGTCAAAGCTGTTTTGACATTTGTGAACTAGACAGATGTAGAATACAAGCGAACAAGTCATGGAGCGATACACTCCCCATCCTCAATCTCGAGAACGAAGTGAAGAATTTTTCGACCAAAATCATAATGAGCGATGAGGCCACCTCAGTGGGTACTTGAACAAGCAAAACTACCGCTTCTGGGGCACCGAAAATCCACGAGGAGCCATTACAGATGCATGGTGCGGTGTTCATGCTGGAGAAGTCACCGGATAACTTCCTTTGGCCCAACTTGTATAAATCTTTAAGTGAGTCGATAGAACGAATCAATGTTTAAAATTGATTTCACGCAGATCTTCACCGCCATTATGTGTCAAATGGTTCATAAGATGGGTCTAATCGTGGCAAACTCTCTCTGTATCATATCGGCCGGTATCTCACGACTGAATTCTTCAAGTTTGTCTTCTACTGCTTCAACCACAAAAAAATAGTCTAAAGGTGTTAATTCGAACAATCTAGGCGGGCAATTGACCGGCCCAAATCGTAAAATAAACTTTACCGAATTCGTGTCTCAATTGGGCCATTATTTTGCATGGCGGTGTAACATGTGGTATCGTCTTGTTGAAACGAGATGTCAGACAAGTTCGGCTTTTCCATTTCGGGCAAAAAAAATGTTTAATTATCGTACGGGAGCGCTTTACTGTAGCGTTCCTGACTTCCTATTCTTTGAAAGAATACGGTCTAACGGTGCCACCGGCTTATAATCCATACTAAGAGCAGTGCATTTTCCGGGATGCAGCGACAGTTCTGGCAATACTTCTGGCTCATCATCACACCCAATACGGCAAATTTCCTTGTTCACACAACTGTTCAAGCAGAAATGAGGACGATGCACTTTCTTAACCGACCATGACTTTTGAAATCAAAATTCAATAATCTGCAAGCGTTGTTCGTTTGTAAGTCGATTCATGGTTAAATTATAAACCAAACTGAACATGTTTAACAGTAACATGTTACGCGAAAACAGCTGATCTGCCAAAAACAGTGTTGTTCAAACGAAATTAGAGAGATGAAAAAGGAAAACCAAACAACATTTTCCCTCACATGCATAAAAAATACAATGTATTTGAAATCTATTTTAAGAAAATTTTGTATGACTAAAACACATTTCAAACTCCTTTTAAATTTTATGAAAATGGGAATTTATATCTAGGATTTGTTGTACGTTTTACTAAACTTTGGATAGTCATTATTAACTTTGATGTATGCGATATGGGATATTCGTATTCTCCATTAGTCCGCCTCGCTTCAGATATTCGTATTCGCGAATATAAAAAATTAACTTTCGACGCATCACTAGCATGTGCTTACATACATGTACACAAGTATTTTATCGTGTATTTATTTGTGTAAAAGGGCTTTTTAAGGCTGTTCTACTGTTGGACAGCCAGCCTACAATTATATTGCATATCAAACACTCATACATACGTAAAGGGATGCCACATGTATTTGCAACAATTATTTTAAAGAAAAAACGCCAAAATGGCTGAGGTGTATGTATTTTAATATTTGACAGACAAAATTTGTCGTTAAGTTAGTAATAATAAAATTTTGTATAAATTATAACTTTTATATGTAGAAAGTGTCCAGTTTGAATTAAAATACATCAAAATCGTTCATACCATCTGTTCTTATGTATTTAAGTGTTTTTGGTATAAAAAATAAAACTTCCTGGCGGAAGAAGAGTTACAGAAGATTTACAACCTTTTCGATTTCATCCCCCTCAGACCTGACGCTAAGTTACTGGAATTTGTTCATAATTTTTGGAATATATGATTTCTATTTGGTATGAAAATATAGAATCAATATTTAAGTTCTACCATTTTCATATGCTACAAGGATAAGAACTTTCAGGACACGCTCCATTTATGCATCTTGTTAAATTTTTTTTTTTGTTAAAATGCATTTTTAGAGCATAAATTGATTACAGGTGCTTTCAAACATCAAAATTTTTATAACCTCCAAAAATGAATTGGAGGGTATATTCCGTTTGTAACGCAGCGAGATATCCATCTGAGACCCATAAAGTATATATATTCTTGATCAGTGATCAAATCTATTATGATCTGAGCATGACCGTCCGTGCGTCCGTCTGTGGAAACCAGGATTTAGCACAAACGAAAAGTGCCAGGCTGTTGAAATTTCGTATAAATATATCTGGAAGGATAGCACAGGTCACAGGTTCGTAAATATGTTGAATCGGGTCAGAAGAAGAACTAAACCAGCCTCTAAAAACAATATAAAAAGTTTTTTTGTTGTTGATCAAATTATATATTTTTATGTCCAAAAAGGTCCAAAGCGTTAAACTTCGTCGGCCCTGTAGCAAAAATTAGCCGGCGAAGTAAAAGGTTAAAATAGCTACAAAAACAACTGTCTATCTTCTCATCTTTCCTAATCTGTCCCCTCAATACTATCCCCTCGTTTTCAGTTCCAGCGCAATGCATTGCATATATAGGGGTCATCCCCTGAGTGCTGGTCCAAGATAAAAAAAAAATATATATATATACAAAAATAGTGTAAAAAATTAACAAATTGTTTTACTTAAGCCTACCCTCCTTAAAAATAAAATTTTTAAGCTTTAATGATGAAGCTGAGACGTAACCTGGTACTCCTCTGCCCTACCCCCTCCTACCCTTTTTCCACCTAAATGACCCTATCAAAAAAAAAAACAATTTAAAATTAATTTTACATTTAATTATCCCTAAAATTTATTTTTAGAGTTTAATGGCAAAGGGGAAATATCTCCCCCACGGCCCTTGCCAGAGAGACCCCGACAAAATACAGTTTTCATACCCTCCAAAAATAATTGGACCCCATAAAGTATACATGTATATTCTTGATCAGCGATGAAGTCTAAGACGATTTAGCAATGCCCACACGTTCGTCTGTGGAAAACATGATATGAACCCCGCCCTCTTTAGTGAGCGCTGACTTACGATATTATATGCAAAAATAGTGTAAATATTGAACAATTTTTATTCCTTAAGAATATAAAAAGTTGAGATGTTCTGTGATGTTGCTGAGGTAAAACGTCTCCCCCACGGCCCTTCCCGGAATGACTCTGTCAAAATAGAGATTTAAAATTGGGTACAGAGATGTCTTAAAGGAACTCTGGCCCACCAAATTAAACATGTTAAATTTACTCACTAAATATTTGGAGGGTATTTAAGATTCGAATATAAAGTTTTTACGTTTTTTTTTAAATGCATTTTTAGAGTATAAATTGACTTCAAGTGATTTCAAACATCAAAATTTATAATTTTTTTAAGTTAAAAAGCGCCCATTTTTCTATTTTTTAATTGAAAACACAACCTAGTTTTGCGGCTTCTTTTGATAAAACTTATATGTGATGCCAGGAAAGTTTGAAATTTATTATTTTGCAAACAATATTCCAACATATAAAAAAACGTTGGAATTTCCCAGAGCATTTCGCGGCCTTAAGTGCCAAAGATATGCAATTCCTTAAATTGTTGGAGATGTTTCGAAAGTTCCGAAAACACAGAGGCCGAATTACCGCATGCAATAGCGATCGAAATTTCAATACAATTTAAATGAAAATTTCGATAAATATCGAATGCCGTAATTTGCCCCCAAGATTTTTGTTTTACTCGACAATTATTACATGAGAACTGACATCACTTGCCACGAATTTCTATCTCACTCTTTTTATGCGCTTCATAATAAAAGGGAAAGGTTTTGCAGTTTTGTATTGACAATTTTCAGAACAACCACTTTATCAATTTCTCTGTCGCCAAACAAGTTGTAAAATCGTCACGTTGGCCGAAAATTCGCCACATCTGACATCCCTGCATATGGATAATAAATATATTTATATCGTACATACTCGTACATATGATGAATGTTCATCATTTGGTTGTTGTTTTGTGCAACCCTTTTACACAGTCATTTCTTTGTCCGCATGATTATATGGTCATAAGTTTGAATGAGCCCTTTAGCGCTCTAGCATAAAAGAAAAAAATTAAATAAAATAAATAAAGAAAATAAAACACTCCAGTAGAACAATGAAAACCTCAAATAGATGGACGAGTCAAGGAAATGTAGATAATGTGTCAGACAAACAATTTCATGTACATGGAGTTTTTTTTTCCAGTGCATATTTGGTGGGCAGCACCTGATATTTAACAATGTGTTTTTGCTGCTTTTGCTTCTTGACTAACTCCAAGTAAATGAGATTATTAAAGGTACGAGTACCACTAAAGTGCTGTGTTTTTAATTTAAGTTCAATTTTACTTATTGGTGCACTCTATTTAATATGTACTCGCACATACTCGTTCTGTCCACACAAATCTATGTATGTATGTACGTATGGGTGTATGTGTGTATGAATGTCGTTATATAAGAGTGAACATGCAAAAGGCATCACCTCCATGGCAGCTTTTGGTTGGTCAAATGTACAGAATACAAAAATTAAAATATAAATTTAGTAACCCAGTAAAAAATTGTGCTTTCAGGCACAGCAATTTCGGTAAAAAAATCAGTTTCTGTTTTTACATCGTATTCACCGAAATGGAGGCAAGTGTTGAACATTTGAACCTGTAACCTAGAAGCTAGAATTTCGGAACAGCTCTTGGGGCCATGGATGTTTTTCATAAAAAGTATATTAAACTTTACCCTTTGTTGAGGCTGTGACTAGATTATCCTACACAATTGCCGGATTCATTCACAAGAAAGTAGTCTGCCCCGACTTAAAATATATGGAAAACACCTGAGCCTAAGACGAGCAATCCGATAAAAAATGACTTTACTTTAATTTTCAAACTGCGATAATCTTTCGAATAGATCAGCCGATTGGCACATGATAAGCGGTGTTTGATGCAGTTTTTCGAATCCTATAAAAGAAACGAGAACACTAATTGATCACGTATATAATTTCGAAGCATTTTTCTCAATTCACTTTTTTCGAATTTTTCGGTTTGTAGCGATCGACGTAATTTTAGGAATCGATCGACAAGACCGATTAAAAGGTATTCTACATTTTACTTATTTTTTTTATGTGTAAACATATATACGCTGGGGGGTAAAAATATTTTTCACAATACAATCACAAATTTAGGGTAAGATCAAATCGGTGTGAGCTTTATATGAGTGTATTAGTGTAATCATACTGACAACAAGAAGTACAGAGAAACTTAACAGCTGCATAGAAATACACTCAACACCATCTAGTGAGCAATAGACTTGTTTCCAACTAGCTCATTCGCTCAGTTTTGACAAGAACCTCTGATCAAACCCATTTAAATTGCATAGGTTTGATTAAAGGTTCTTGTCAAAACTAAGCGAATGAACTAGTTGGACAGAAGTCTAGTGTGCAATAATAGTAGTAGTACATCATGTCATCGTAGGCAAATAAAAACAAATAATTAATTAAATGAGTACAAAAACATTTAATTTTAATAACTTTCAAAGAGATTTTTTGCACTTTTAATAAGAAATTTACTAAAACAAAGCCAAATAAGGAAAACAAAAAAACTAAACTTGCCAAACTAAAAGTCTTCTTCGTCTTTGGAGATTTTCCTTCATACGGACAACAAGAAGTACAGAGAAGCTAAAGAGCTGCATATAAATACCATCTAGTGTGCAATAGTAGCTACTAATTTTCATTAACATGTAATTGTGCTAGGGCTGTACAGTTCGAAAGCCATTGCTGTAAAAAAACTACGTGCATTACATTTCAGTAAACAGCTGATTAATAGCTTTTTCATTACTACATGTTTACACATGTCCCCTGTGATCGGACTCACACTGCTTTTTTTGCTATTTCACGAAATCTACCGTTCCGAACCAGTTCCAATTCATAAGAAATATAACATTAAAATAGCCCATTAAGAGGCGAATAGTTTGGTTCGAACAATAATTGATCAGATATACAATTTCGAAGTTAAAAGGGAAGTTTTTTCTTTCATGCCATCAAATACTATAAAAATATAAATTTTAATAAGAATAAAAATAATTTTTAAATAATAGATTTTTATTTACTAACCCCCTTATTCATAAAAACTATGAGAGCCTTATAAGAGTGAATTAGAACAAATTTCATATGAAATTTTGTTTTATTACGCTGTTATTAGAGCCTCATAATTGTTATGAATAAGGGGGTAAATATTTGGAGGTTATTTAATATTCGACTCAGTTGAATATAACCTTTTTACTTGTATATTTTTTTACTTTTCTGATTTCTAATATCAATGAATTTCTTTCAGAAATTTTTAAATATGTTTAATTTGTAAAAAAAAGAACAAATTTGTTTTCGTTGTCAGTAAAAAGGTTCAAATTGCTACAAAAAATTCTCTATCTTCTCAACTTTCTGTGGGTACTTTTATGTACCAAAAAACGTCGATTTTCCAACCCTGAAATCGAATATTTTATTTATTTTTTGTGTGTTTTTAAGACCAATTCAATTCTTCCTGAACTATAAAATAGGTACAAGGTGGACCAAAGGAAGTCATCCGATGTTGTTTGGCTCAAATTCTTTTTTCTAAATGAAAAACTTCTGTTTATTTGAACCTTTAGAATTTTATTGGTCAAGTCGAGAAGATGATATCGGCCAAATGGGCGCCTTCACAATTGTTTGCTATACGGGCTCGTTTTATGACATTTTTCATCACTTCGGCGAGAACTTCGGGTGACAGATTCTCGCACTCGTGTCGAATGTTGTCCTTGAGGGCTTCCAGGGTCTCGGGTTTGTTCACGGGACTTCAAAAAACCCCACAAAAAGTCTAGAACGGTTAAATCGAGCGATCTTGCGGGCCAGTGTAAATCGGCAAAACGAGAGATGGGGCAACACGGGAACGCCGCCTTCAGAATTTCGGTTGTGGCTCTCGCAGTGTGTGCCGTTGCTCCGTACTGTTGGAGCCACATGTCCTCCAGTCCTAATTCATTCAATTGCGGCAGAAAACACTTGGTTAACATGGCCCTATAGAGCCCACCATCTACTGTTGTCGTTTGACCAGCGGCGTCCTCAAAAAAGAATGGCCTCCAACGTGAGCAGCGCAGCTTGCCGTCACTTTCACCGGCTGTAATGGGTCCTCGCGCATCAGTCGTGGATTTTCTGTACCCCAGAAGCGTTAGTTTTGCTTATTCACGTACCGGCTGAGGGGAAAATGAGCCTCATCACTCATTATGATTTTGTTCGAAAAAACGTCCACTTTGTCCTCGAGATTGAGGATGGGGAGTGTATCGCTCCATGGCTTGTTCACTTGTATTCTACATCTGTCTAGTTCACAAATGTCAAGACAGATTTGACATTGGCCGCCATTTACACAGATTTGCATGGTTTCAATCATAGCACAAGATTAAATACAGACAACAAAAGTTTTTGTTTGGACTTTTAGAGTTAAGCAGCTTTAGGGGAACTTCATTTGAAGATACTTACTACTCATGCATAATACGCATAAATAGTTCGAGTTCTAAATTTTAACCCAACAGAAAGTCTTCAGGTGGTGACAGATTTATTGCAGATTGCAATACTTTTCACTGGCGGTACATTTTCATTGTTCGGTGCAAACGGTCTTGCATGAGTTTGCACACTGAATAACACGCCACTGTGTTTCGCATGTATCTTGTGTTTCGCTTGTATCTCGAAAACTTTTGAGCACAAAGTACTCGTATTGCTCTTGGCGAACATAAAGTTTTAAGCAAAATTCGATATAGGTGTTGCATAAAGGGCCTAGAATTGTGCGAATACATCAAACTTAAATGTTTAAATAATTGATCAAAAAAATATACATTTTGATCGTATTGCACTCAAGTGTGGATTTTGAGCCAACACGAAATGAAGTTGTATAACTTTACGATTTCGTCGTAAATTACCAATAACAAACATTCGCTGGTGTCAACTAAAACAACAATACAGCCGCAAAGAAGCTTGTAAATTGAACAATAAATTAACAAAAATAATCAATATGGGACAAAGTCTCCATTGAATATTAATTTTATTGTTCATGTAAATTCATTCGATTAATATTGTTCGCTGTCGCTGCATAATTACTACCAAATAACTTCTCATGTCATGCTCTTCATAGTTTTCGAAACGTGAAAATGTTAAATCTGAAAGCGCAAGATTAATTGCTTGTCTAAGAGCCAGTTAGAGAGATTTTTAAGTATCGACATTCAAAAGACATTATCAATTTATTCGAGGATGATCAAAGATAATTTCTAATAAATCTATTAACCTAATGTTTAAATTGGAAATGTTTTAATACTCATAGATTAATAGGAATTAATGATGCGTTTGAAAACGATTTGACATCATTTATTTGGAATGAACAAAAAAAAAAAACAAAAACAATAAGAACAGAATACATTTCAACAGATGCATGGAATTGACTTCTTAATTATGCATATAAAAGTTAAGGACGGACTGCGGTCTTCAGTCGCAAGAACAGACACAAACCAATTGTGTTTGAAAATGTTGCATTTAAAATTTAAAATAGAAACAACCTGCTGCAGCCACGTACCATTTGGGATGAGATAAAAGCGTGAAACGGCTCAAAACGTTTCTGTATATACAAGTACGCGCATACACATATTGACTAAAACGTAAAACAGAAAAACATATATTATCATATAAGAAAAGGTTTGCCACAACTCGATATGTGTGTTTTACATTTCTATCCCATGTTCCCTCAACAATTTCGTGTGCATGTGTGTATGCGTGTGTGCATGTGTATTGGGTGTCAGATCTTTAGTTTCATGCATCCATACGAGTATCCATATAATATCTCAAGAATTTAAATTTAAATATTTTCACCGGATCACGGCTGTCTTTTAGGACATCCAAACTCATTCTTATACGTAAGTACTTCTACACACACCCAGCGGTAGATAGAAAAACTAAGCAGGCCGTGTGCAAGGCCTTATTTCAATTGTTACACACGAAGTCATTGGCCGCCAAGGCCTTCCATGTTTCTTCCAACATTTCAGCTGGCTTAACACTACAGCTACTTAGTACAGCGTGCATGATGACAGGATGCAGCAGGCCTGAAGGAGGCCCATTTTTATAATACATACTTCCAAAAATATTTATAATGGGTGAATTTAACCAGTTTTCGGAGTCGATAGAACAACCTATATCAGTTAATGTTTAAACGAGTAAAAGCGTTATATTCGACAGGGTAGAATCTTAAATACCCTCAAAATACTTAGTAAGTAAATTTAAAATGTTTAACTTGATGGGAAAGAGTTTCTTTAAGACATCTCTGTACTCAATTTTAAATCTCTATTTTGATAGCGTCATTGCAAAGGGGTACCCTATTCCTAAAAAATTTGTAAAATTTTTTTTTCTTAAATGCAAACGATTTGAGATTTTTCGGAAGCTTCTTCGCATTTGAATCTCCTTTCAATACTTGCTTATTAGAAATAAACGCCTTTTGGGCAAAAATTGGGTAAAATTGTGTTTCAACCAAAAAATTGATTTTTTGCAAAGGGGTACCCTTTTCCTAAAAAATTGATAAAAAATTTGTTTTCTTAAATGCATGCGATTTGGGATTTTTTGGAAGCTTCTTCGCATTTGAAACTCCTTTCAATACTTGCTTATTAGAAATAAACGTCTTTTGGGCAAAATTGGAGTAGACGTTTCACCTCTGCAAGAATCGTTCAATATTTACACTATTTTTGCATATATCGTACGTTAACGCCCACTAAAAAGGGCGGGGTCCAAAAATAGACTATGTCATGTTTTCCACAGATGGACGTATGGACATTGCTAGATCGTCTTAGACTTCATCACTACTGATAAAGAAAATATATACTTTATGGGGCCCAATTCTTTTTGGAGGGCATTAAAACAGTATTTTGTCGGGGTCTCTCTGGCAGCGGCCGTGGGGGACACATTTAACCTTTCCCATAAAGTTCTAAAAATAAATGTTTGGGATAATTAAATGTAAAATTAATTTTTTTTATAGGGTCATTTAGGAGGCAAAAGAGGGAGGAGAGGGTATGGGAGAGGACTACCAGGGTACGTCTCAGCATCGTAATCAAAGCTTAAAAATTTAATTTTTAAGGAATGTAGGCTTAAGTGAAACAATCTGTTAAATGTTTACACTATTTTGGCATATAATAACGCCCACTAAAGGGGCGGGGTTCAAAAATTAATTTTTTGAATTTTATGGCTTCAAGTTTAAAGCGTTAGACCTCTTTTCATATAAAAATATATCATTACACAAAAAGCTTTAAAAATGTTGTAGGGTTAGTTCTTCTTAGGGAATCTTTTTTCCCTTTGGCCCGATTCAGCCCATTTACGAACTTGTGCTATCCTTCAAGATAAATTTATACCAATTTTCAATAGTTTGACTCTTTTCGTTTGAACTGAATCGTGATTTCCACAGACGGATGGACGTACGGACGTGCTCAGATCGTTTTAGATTTCATCACTGATCAAGAATATATATTCTTTAAGGGGTCTCAGATGGATATTTCGCTGCATTACAAACGGAATGACAAAGTGAATATACCCTCCATATTCTTTTTTGGAGGGTATAAAAAGGGTTCATGCCGTCGGTCCAATTTTGACATAATCCCTCTCCAATATATCGGCTGGTATCTTATGAATTAACTCTTCAATATTGGCCTCTATTGCGTCTACCGTTGCGCGCTTCTACCTATAGACATGACCCTTAACAGAGCTCCACAAAAACCTAAAGGTATTACATCGCACAATCTAGGCAGCTAAATGACCGGCCCCAAACGTGAAATAAACTCTTGTCGAACTCGCCTCTCAATTATGCCATTGTTCCACGTGCACTGTGGCACTTGACATCGTCCTGTTGAAACCACACAAATCAGACAAATCAGCTCCTTTACAAAATTAAGCCTCCGGCCCATAATCCTCATCAAACAGTAAATTTTTCGGAATTCACTAACAGTTCTTGCAATTCTTCTGGTTGGTCTTCACATCAGATACTGTAATTTCGCTTGTATATTCAATCAGAAATAAATTTTGATAATAACAAATGAATTTGGATAATAATATTCAATTATTTGCAAGCGTTCATCACCAAACTGATCATGTTTAATAGTAACATGTGACAGGAAAACAGCTGGGCTGTTAAAAACAGTGTTGCCAAAAAGAGAATTGAAAAATCGCGCGATATATGTAAATACTAATCCACACACAGCTTTGTAATGCTAGATTTTTAAACGACTTTAACGAAGTTTAACAATTGTTGCTGTGAGTACAATATAAAATAAGAGAAAGACATTGTGCGCTCTTTCCATAAGAAGAGAATGAGGAACATGTATGGGATTCTGTTGAAAGTAGTGCGGTGATATTATAGAACGATTTCCTGACAAAACCAAGCAGAATGAGTATTGCATGTTAAAGAATATCGAAGAAGGTTTTCTTAAAGGCCTGCTTAGTCAGCGCCTCTGTGCTGTCACATGTGTATGTATGTATGTGTTTATATGTGTTCATGAGCCACAAACAATATGTCTCAATTGGATTTCAGTGGCTTCATTGATTCTTATCACCCCATAAAATTCAATTCGTTTTGATTGTTTGTTTTTGTTATATCACCTTCGCTGCTTTAAGGTTGTTATTTTTTAGCGCTTAGTTCTGTCCTGATTTTTTTAACGATTAGTTTATTTGTATAGTCTAGATGTCTGCTCATTTTTCATGCTGTTTGATCCCAGCAGCATCAACATCTGAATCAATTCAATTTACCACATTAACGGGTTACTGCTGCGCATCATTCAATTTCATTTAACACTGTGCATGTTTACAGACCGATCAATTGACCAAACGACCGGTCTGACTATTCCACCAACAGTCATAGTGGTCAACTACTACCACATAAAGATTCTCATTCATTCTTTTTCTCTTTTTCCCACAAGAATATTATGTCTTTATTTACTTAAGATTTCATTCCCTAATTTATTGTGATACCTTTTAGGCAAAGAACAGCCGAGCAATCAATCGATCGATCGAGTCTCATTTTCTTTATACAGCAGCAGCCTTTTTAAAAATTTTGAGTCGTTATACGAATAGTTTAACCAGCAAATAGCTTAAGAGCCTGCATGCTGCAGAAGGACATCCGTACGAACCAGGCGTATTGTCCACAAGTATGCGTGTTTAAGGGCTTCGCACGCGATTGTCATTGACTTTCTACACCCTTGTATCTGTGACATCTAGGTTCAATATAACCCAGCCACATCAACATTCACCGTTCCCTTTTCACATAATTTGGAATGTGTGTGGAATTTTGTATAGCCCATCAGCACATTAATTGCACTGTCCTAGACACCAAATGCAACAAGTTGGCTACACTGATGTCAGCGATAATATGAGTACGTTGAATTTATGTTTGGGCCCGCATTCAAGATACGCGCGTTCAAAAATATTAGTGATTGTGTACTTTGAGCACAATTTTTGAATTGAAATCAATCCAATTGGTATGAAAAAATAAAACATGAAGTACAATTTTAGACACAAACGATCATAGACTAATTTATGTCACATATTTATTTCCTTTCGCGACTTTACATGCACCTTATTTTATCATCCTTTTACTTTGGATCAAAATACTCACATACAGTCGGTCTCTGAACACTAGTTGCCCAGTGTTTCTTTATTAGTGAATGTTGATTTGTACAAGAATTCATTTTAAAATTTAAATTAACAAATTTTTCCTCAGCGCCCATTAGGCATTATTCAGGAATCGTTGTTTGTATTACACCTAAGCCCCAGTGTGCACGAAATTTCCAGGTTTCCAGGGTAGGGAAATTGAAATATTTTTCGGTCAAAAGGCTTACAAATTTTAATTTTTTGTTAAGTAAAACTATTTTATACTTCACTAAAAATTGAATTATTGTGAAAAATCAAAAAATAAAAAAAATTGGATCCAGGCTTGGAGAACGGAATTTTTTTTATTTTTATTTTTGCACGTAAAATAATCAAAAAGTTTTGGTTTTTTTGCGAGTTATACCATTTTTATGCTTCATCAAAAATTATAAACCAAAAAAAAATCAAAATGCTATTCCTGGGTTGGAAAATATAATATTTTTTTGGTAGCCATGTAAATTCCTAATTTGGGTTTTTTCAGCGATTTCAAAATATTTTATACTTCGTGAAGAAACAAATTTGTATTAAAAATTCGATTTCAGGGTTGGCAAATCTATATATTTTGGTTCATAAAAGTAACCAAATAAGATCCTAATTTTTGTTGTTTTTTTTGTGAATTAAACCTTTTTTAAACTTCAAGAAAGTAAAGAAAACATTAAAAAATCTATTCCAGGGTTGGAAAATCGCAATTTTTTTGGGACATAGAAATAGCCACATAAGTTTCTAGTTATTTTTTTAGTGAAGTAAACTTATTTTGTACTTCAGGAAGAACTAAATTAACATTAAAAACCAAAAAAAAAAAACAAATAAAAAAATGTTATCCCAGGGTTTCAACATCTGAATTATTTTGGTAAATAAAAGTAACCACATGTAGACATATCTCATATTTTTAATTTTTATATTGAATTCTACCTTTTTTATGCTTTAGGAAGAATTAAATTGGAATTAAAAATAAACAAAAAATAAATATTCGATTCCAGGCTTGGAAAATCGAAATTTTCTGGTACATTAAAGTAGCCATATAAGTTCCTAATTTTGTTTCCCTTAGTGAATTAATCCCATTTGATTCCTCAGAAAGAATTAAATTGATGTTAAAAATGAAAAAAAAAATAAAATTTCGATTCCAGGGTTGGAAAATCGAAATTTCTTGCACATAAAAGTAACCAAATTAGTTCCTAATTTTGGTTTTTTTGTGAATAAAATTGTTTATACTTCAGGAAAAAGTAAATTGGTGTTAAAGAACCAAAATAATTTTAAATTCGATTGCAGGACTGGACAACCGAATTTTTTTTTCATATATAAAAGTAACCATATTCCTGATTTTGTCTTTTTTACCTAAAAAATCAAAAAATCTTTTCCAATGTTGGATAATCGAAATTTTATTGGTACCTAAAAGAAAATAAATTGGATACTAATTTTTCTTTTTATTTGGGTATTTGTTTAAATGGGTATTAAGATTAAAAAAAAGTAGTCTCCAGGGTTGAACCATTGAACTTTTTTTTTATACATAAAAGTAACCAAATAGATTTCTAATTATGGCTTTTTCTGTGATTTAAACCTATTTTATACTTCAGGATGAATAGAATTGGTATTAAGAATTCTAAAATATGATTCCAGGGTTGGAAAATTGGAATTTATTTTAGTGTATAAATGTAACCAACTGAAAAGAATTGTTTTTTTTATTCTATTTTGAAAGACTCTCGTTGGCATTAAAAGTAAGAAAAGGCAAAAATGCAGCTTCCGAGCTGAGAAATTTAAACGTTTTCTTAAATATAAAAGTAACTGAATAACAAAATTTTTTTTTTGGTAATTAAACCTTTTTTTTGTTTTATAAAAAAAAAAAAGAAATACCTCGAGAAGGGTATTTAAGATTCGGCACAGTCGAATGTAGCTCTTTTACGTGTATTTGCCTTTGGTAAAAAATATTTTGTTTGAACATTGAACTTTTATCAAATATTGCCTTGAGCCCTGTAATATTTTCAAATAAAACTCGAATAATTAGTAAACTAGAAAGGAAACGTATCAAAAGTGTTAATAACTAGAATTATTAAAATGTACTAGTGAATCACTAGTGTCAATGTCAGCAGTGGAAATTCAATGACATGCATATGTGTGTAAATCTGGGTTATAAGTCACTGTGTGCTGTGGCAATAGTTTCACTATAACATTCCTGCCGAGTATTAATTAATAAATTTCAAGCATGAAATCGTGTGTGATCAAAAACCTGTTAAAACGGGGACAGATGTAAAAGCATTGTGCATCTTT
Organism: Linnaemya tessellans; assembly: GCA_951800035.1. Classification (NCBI taxonomy): domain Eukaryota; kingdom Metazoa; phylum Arthropoda; class Insecta; order Diptera; family Tachinidae; genus Linnaemya; species Linnaemya tessellans. The sequence goes on from OX637535.1 coordinate 117,420,227, forward strand.
TATATTATGCCCAAGATATTTTTTGTGGACCTCTTTGTTTTTAAAGTTTTAACAAGTTGGTGACAACGATACAATTATGATGTCAAAGACGGCAGACAATGAGATGTTGTTTGTTGCTTTGCTATTGTTGTTGGTTATTAATGGAATATTAGGGTTCACACAAACATAATTAAGAGCTAGAGGCTATCTAAGCACTATATATCTGCTATCGACCGATATTACTCATCGAACAAAGTGGATTAAATTGTTCTAAAAACAAGTTAATGTCATGCCTATTGAATCCCTTGCGTCTTTCTACGTTTATTGTTGTTTATTTTATATTGTTGTCCCATTTGTGTATCCAATGTTGTGTCATTAAGAGCGTTAATTCAATGGCATTTACCGTCATGAAAGGCTTCAAAGCGCGATAACCTAAAATCTCTTTGGTTATAAATGTGAGCCGCAACACCACTGATGTTTTCATTTTTAATTTATTTTTATTATTTATGTACGTCTCCTTCTTTGATAATTTTAAGCTTGAAGCTGGCGTACCGCATCATCGTGCTCCTCAGCCATTTAACGTTGAAAACATATTATTTAAATTAGCCATGGTAAAACTAAGAGATATGTGCCCGAGTATGTGGCATGAAATATTGTTGAGGAGTGATATGAAAACATTTGTAAACTCTTGTGATTTAACAAACTCACCTTTTGTATAGATCCAATGAAACAAGAATATGAATAAATACTCGTAGATGTGTGAATTAGAATGTTTAGATATCCTTAAATGCTTCAACTGCCAAATGCAAAGCACAGTTTCCACAACCTTGTGCTTTTGGAGATCGAGAAAGTTTCTTGGGTCACTGTGATGCAAATAGTATATGATTTGTCAAACTAAGTTTTAGCCTACTGGCAACCGAAAGCAGATTTATTCGATCATTTCGCATGCATATTTATAAACGTGAGTACGAAAACTTGTATGTGTGAACATGCACGTACTCGTATGTAATGGACTTGGATGGCTGCGAAAAAGTGGCACAATTGAAAAGGAAAACATTCAATTGACTGTAAATAACAAACGATTTGCTTTAGAACAAATTTTGAGATAGTTTGAAAAATTAGAAAGGGTGATTTCTTTAGAAACTTTCTTTTGGCAGCACAGCAATTTTCTATAATTTAACCATAAATGGTCCAACAAACGAACAACGCTTGCGAATTATAAAATTTTTTTTTTCAAAGTTCATGGTCGGTTAAAGTTCATGCATCGGGCCCATTTCTGGCTGAAGGAATACGTGAACATGCAAAATTGCCGTATTCGATGTGAAGTACAGTCAGAAGTTGGGGGTGCTGTTGGCTGAAGTAGTAGAACACGAGACTATGAGCCGGAGGGTCCTGACTTCAATCCCGCGCTGAGTCATGAAATATTGTGTTGAATTCAGGGACTGTCACTTCCATGTACTAAAATAGCAGAGTAACAGCACTCTCCTTCGTCGGTCCTGTAGAAAAAATTAGCCGGCGAAGTAAAAAAGGTTGAAATAGCTAAGAAAAAATTCTCTATCTTCTCATATTTCTTCATCTGTGCTCTCAATACTATTCCCTCCTTTCTAGTTTTGGCGCAATGCACCGCATATGTAGGGGTCATTCCCTGAGTGCTGGTCCGAGATAAAAAAAGAACTTCAAGAACCGAAATTTGTTCTGTTTGGTGCGAAGTATGGGCCGGTGGCATCACATTGCACAGTGGGGTCAGATGCACTTTTTCACAGTTACCAAATGCTTCCTTTAATAAATCAGTTTTGGCACCAGCGGTGTGACATGTTGCAACATCTTGTTGAAAGCTTCCTTCCCAAAAACCTATTTTCCCAGTTCCGGCGCAATCCATTGATTGGTCCTACTTCTAAATAAAAAACACAGTTCCTGCACTTCATCGTTTTTCAATTGTTGTACGAAGAAGTCAGCAATCATGGCTCTATAGCGGTCACCATTAATTGTAACATTCTGATCTGCATTGCTTTTAAAAAAGTACGGAGCAGTGATTGCACCAGCCCAAAAAGCACAACAGGTCAGTTTTTGTGGACATAATGGTGTCTTAACATACACTTGGGGATTATCATGTTTACAAATGCGGCAGTTTTATTTATTGACGAATACATCCAAACAAAAGTGATGTTCAGTGCTAATCAAAATTTTGCGCGATATTTATTTCAAAAAAGAATTTGCACAATTTGGAAGCGTTGCTCAGGCGTCAGTCTATTCATATTGCAATGCCAAACCAAAAACAAAACATTAATCAATTGACAGCTGATGGCCGCAAAATGGCCGCCAACTAAAAAAGTGTTGTCAACTTAAATTTTATACATCACTTTTAAACATTTCCCTTCAACACACCTTTTTCACCCACAAACATTGAACGCAAATAAACACTAAAAATTTCCTAGTCTTTTCAAAGTCCTTTAAATTATTTTTTTATACCCTCCAAAATAGAATTGAAGGGTATATTCACTTTGTCATTCCGTTTGTAACGCAGCCAAATGTCCATCTGAGACCCCATAAAGTATATATATTCTTGATCAGTGATGAAATCTAAAACGATCTGAGCATGTCCGTCCGTCCGTCTATGGAAACCACGATTCAGACCAAACGAAAAGAGCTAGACTCTTAAAATTTGGTATAAATATATCTCGAAGGATAGCACAGGTCAAGTTCATAAATGGGCTGAATCGGGCAAGAGGGAAAAAAGTTTCCCTAAAAAGAACTAAATCAACCTCCAAAAAGCAACATAATTTTTGAAGTTTTTTTGTAATTTTGTTAATCAAATGATATATTTTTATTAAATTGAATTAAGATTCTATAGGCTAATTGTTCGAAATTTTAATTTAAATCTCAGAAAGACATGATAAATATTCCAAGGCACAAAGGCAAGTCAATATCAGTTTTTGTTATTCAACTTACACAGCAGAGCAGAACAGCTGTTTTCGAAAGACGCAACCCTTTCATCATAAGTGCTCATGTGTATTGTGTTTGATTTATTTTTATGTCAAATAAGGTCCCACGCGTTAAACTTGGAGGCATAAAATAAAATAAAAATTATTTTTGGACCTTGCCCCCTTTAGTGGGCGTTATTATATGCAAAACTAGTGTAAAAATTTAACAAATTGTTTTACTTAAGTCTACATTCCTTAAAAATAAATTTTTTTAAATTTAATGGCGAAGCTGAGACGTAACCTGGTATTCCTCTGCCCTACCTGCTCCTCCCCCTTTGCCCCTAAAATGACCCTATAAAAAATATATTAAAAATATATTTTACATTTGATTATCCCAAACATTTATTTTTAGAGTTTTATGGCAAAGGTGAAATGTCTCCCCCACGGCCCTTGCCAGAGAGACCCCGACAAAATACAGTTTTAATACCCCCCAAAAAGATATGGAGCCCATAAAGTATTTATATTCTTGATCAGTGATAAAGTCTAAGACGGTCTAGCCATGCCCATACGTTCGTCTGTGGAAAACATGATATAGTCTATTTTTGGACCCCGCGCCCTTTAGTGGGCGTTGACGTACGATATTATATGCAAAAATAGTGTAAATATTGAACAATTCGTATTCCTTAAGAAGCTGAGATCTTCTCTGATTTTGCAGAGGTGAAACGTCTACCCCACGGCCCTTCCAGAAATGACTCTGTCACAATAGAGATTAAAAATTGGGTACAGAGATGTCTTAAAGGAACTCTGTCCCTCCAACTCTGTCCCACCGGTCGAATATAACCTTTTTACTTGTTATTGTATGAATTTTGCCAATTTGCTGCTCATTTTCTGTGCTATAAAAATTACGAAATTGATAAATGGACTATTGAGATATTTAAATAGAACTTTTACAATCAGTTTTTCTGTTGTTATTTTCCAGCAAATAATTTTCTCATTCCGACGGATTTGGACGACTGCAAGTGACGTGATTTTTTTTTTCTGTAAAGACAATGTCCTCAACCATGTTTTCAAGTAAAGAAACTCCCGCAGAGATGCCCTGCAATGTATGTGAATTATTTGATATCAAATTACTAACCAAAAGAGAGCCACCACATATAATAATTTTAATTGTTGCTGACGGGTCTTATTTTGTTGCTCTTCAGTTTTACCTGAAATAAGTTAAAATTACTTATTTCGCCAGAGACAAATTGTATGCATGAACAGCGCAAGTATTTGTTTGAAATAGTCGAATTTTTTATTAAGCGGCCTTGACGATTAAAATTAAAAAAACATACTCTTTTCCCTTCTGAAAAACGCATAATTTTTGCAGCATGCGTATGTTTAACCAAATCTGCTAACAATGCCAGCAAATGTATGCTGGCGAGTTAAGCATACAGATCTCCACAAGTGAGATGCATAAACAATAAAATATAAATTTTTCATAAGTTAATGGTGTGTTTAGTGCATTAAGTAGCTTAACAATAATTTTACAAACACATGATTATACGACTCAGCATAATTGCAGGGTGCGGAAGTCCCATTGATCTCTTAAAAATATTTAATTTCCTTTCTATTAAATTCATATTAAGATGCTACGCCGCTTAAATAAATACAATAGAATGCAAAAATTGAATCGAAAATGTAAATCATTTAAAGAAGTAACTCGATCTGCAATGTAAACATGCGCGCCGTGCCGTTCGTCGTATTGACAAACTCTAAGAATATTTTAAAAATTTTCCTTTACTCTTATAAGAGATTCTTTGATTTTATACGAGTAAAAGAAAATAAAATATAATGGGACTTGGCTTAAAATCTACCTGAGTATTCATATTTATAATTTACCTATTTCGCTGACGTTTTCTTTCACGTGTTGAAAGTTTTCGTTTGAAGTAGATCTATTTAAAGTTTATCAGTTAAGAAACCAAACTTATGATCATTCTCAGGAATATTGTTTCCCATGGAATTCCCATTTTGTTTTTTTCTAGTTCAAACAGAGTTAAATATGAAATTCAGTGTAAATAAAAATTAAAAAAGTTATGATGTTGGCCAGCATGTGAATCAGTTGTGTCATTTATGGGGACAACAAACAAAGATCGTTAATTGAAAACAAACAAAACTGATCAGTGAATCGTAAATTGATGAAACGGGATATGAAGTTTAATCCAGCTTGAATAGTTTTATAATAACTAATTTTTTACACTCGATTTGATGGGAGTTTGCTTTTAAATAAAAAAGGTACACGCAGCCAAAGATCAATTTTGGATTTTGAAGAATCAATAGCAGCATGTTTTGTCTCCGAAAAGTATGTTATTTATAAAGACTGGAATAAATTAGAGATAAACTGAATATCGCCGGCTGAACACGCGAACATATTTTCTTCCATTGAAAGGTTTTCGTTATCACATGCAGCGTTCTTCAACACATCGCTGTCCGTAAGTTGTTGTGGTCTATATGAAAAATATTTGTTTTTGGTAAATGGCAGTTAAATTTTAATTGTTAGTTACACTTAATTTAATCGAACAAATTGTTAGAAGGAAAGTTTAAAAGCTCATATTCTTATCTGTATAAGAAATATTAGACTTAGGAGCGGTTAAAATATATATATGATTTTTTTGGGCAACACTGTTTTTGTCTGCTCAGCGGTTTTAGTGTCATATTTTATGTGCACCATTCCGTGCAGAACTAAATGTAACAAGTAAAAACGTTATATTCGACAGGGTCGCATCTTAAATACCCTCCAAATATTTAGTAAGCAAATTTTCTTTCGTTTAAGACATCTCTGTACCCAATTTTAAATCTCTATTTTGACAGAGTCATTCCGGGAAGGGCCGTGGGGTAGACGTATCACGTCCGCAATATCAGAGAACGTGTCAGCTTCTTATAGGCTTAAGAAATACAAATTGTTCAATAGTTACACTATTTTTGCATATAATATTGCACGTCAACGCCCACTAAAGGGGGCGAGGTCCAAAAATAGACTATATCATGTTTTCCACAGACGAACGTATGACCGTTTCAGACTTCATCACTGATTGAGAATATATATACTTTATAGGGTTCAATCTTTTTGGGGGGTATTAAAACTGTATTTTGTCGAGGTTTCTCTGGCAAGGACCGTGGGGGAGACATTTCACCTTTGCCATAAAACTCTAAAAATTAATGTATGGGACAATTAAATGTAAAATTAATTTAAAAATTTTTTTTATATGTCTTTTAGGGGCAAAATGGGAGGAGGAGGTAGGGCAGAGGAGTACCATGTTACGCCTCAGCTTCATCATTGAACCTTAAAAATGTTATTTTTAAGGAATGTAGGCTTAAGTAAAACAATTTGTTAAATTTTTACACTATTTATACATATAATAACGCCCACTAAAAAGGACGGGTTCCAAAAATTAATTTTTTTTAATTTTATGGCTCCAATTTTAATGCGTGGCACCTGCTTTGACATAAAAATATATCATTTGCTTAACAAAATTACAACAAAAAAAATTTTAAAATTATGTTTTTTAGAGGTTGGATTAGTTCTTCTTAAGGGAACTTTTTCCCCTCTATCCCGATGCAGTGCATTTACGAACTTGACTTGTGCTATCCTTCAAGATATATTTATACCAAATTTCAAGAGTCTGGCTCTCTTCGTTTGGACTGAATCGTTATGTCCCCAGATGGGTGGACGGACTGATGGACATGCTCAGATCGTCTTAGATTTCATCACTGATCAAGAATATATATACTCGTACTTTATGGGGTCTCAGATGGATATTTCACTGCGTTATAAACGGAATGACAAAGTGAATATATCGTCCAATTTTTTTTTGAGGGTATAAAAATAGGACGCCTTGCTTTTACTTATTTTCATTTAGAAAATTTTAGTTATAGAACTGATCTCTGCAGAGGACTCCTAATGTGCCGAATTACATGGAGTGGCATGTGGGTGGCATTTACATTCATACCAGTTGAAAGTAGTATGAATACTCACTGGTAGCTGGACACCTGTTGGCCAATTATTGGCTGTACTCTGTGCGGGGGCTACATACGGAATTAATTAACATTTTGTACGCTTCTGCCAATAAATAAATGTAAATTGGCACACTTAGCGGTAAGTGTTAATACACACTCGTACAACAATTATGGTGATCATGCGGACAAATATCGTCCCGGACGTTTACGCTGATACTTGAAATGCTTATTTTATTAAACGCCATAACATATTTTGTGTAATGTTACCCTTTAGGATAATGTTTTGACGTATATTGTTTATATGTGCGTTCTTTGTATTCCTTTTGCCGTCTGTCTCCTCTTTTTATCCGCATAGAAATCATGATTGTTATATATTTGTATCGTTTAATTTTTTTATGTACTGTTTTTATTTGCGAATTCGGTTGTATTCATCATCGGTGTCGACAGGTGAAACATGAAATGTGTTTATATGAATGAAAATAAAACAAAAGTGTAATTGTCGTATCGTTGCAGGAGCTGACTGACTGAATGGCAATGAATTTGTTGGATGTTTGTCTTTTCTTTTGCCTTTTGTTATTTTATTGTTCTGTTGAAGATGACATTCTAAATTAATTTTTTGTTGTATAGAAACAAACACACACACACTTTCTACATATTTAGTACGTCACATACATAAATATGTATTTTGTTCCACCGCACTATAATCCATCTTTCCGTATCCAGCGTTATTTATGTGACAAAATTTTGCAAATAATTGGATTGAATGATCACAGATAGCACGCATGGGTAAACAGAACTACTGTTTAAATGGCTACAAAATATAAGTAAACATTTAATAAAGGAAATAAAAGCGCAAAAGGGTAGGGAATTACGAAGTTGTGCAAATGGTGGAAGTGACCCCTAAGCTGGCCAAGTCTCATAATTTAATTCAATTAAACGTGAATTGCACTTCAATTTCGTAAGTCCATTGATGTTGTGTTTATTTTTCAACATCCTTCATCTGGGAAAAAAGTTCCTGTGTATGTATGTATGTGTTCGTATCTAGTGGTTACACCTTGTGACAATATTTTGATATCTTCATATGCAACTTCGATCTTTCAGAATGATATTGAAAATTTATGAGTCGCTGTGTATTGATAAATTTATGTCTGCTCTAATTTATGCGAACTGTGTGTGCTATTGCAGTCGATGACATAATTAGCAAGGGCATATAATCATGTATGCCTTTACACTGCAGTGATCGACAAAAAAGTTGGATTGAGTTGAAATTTATAATTCCTGCGCGTATTTTGAGGGTCAACGACGTCAGGCTTTGGCGAAATACCTGACATACAATGAGGACAACATTTAAACAACATTTAATGTTCAATAGACAATATGAACAACTGCAAATTTCTCAAGTCATTCTGCTATTTACAGTTAATTTCAAGCCCTTGCACGATTTGCCGATCTCAATAAACGTTGTAGAAAGAGGATAAATAGAGAACATCGATTAGACTAGAGATATTGGTATAATAAAATAAATAAATTATTTTGCATATACCAAAAAAACTTTAAATTTCCTATCCCTGGAAAAAAATTTTAATTTTTTAGTTTTTAATACACAGTTTTTGATATCAATTTTGTCTTTCCAGAATTATAAAATAATTTTAATTAGCAAAAAAACATTAGTTGCCTTTTTGGTTACTTTTATGTACAAAAAATATGCAATTTCCCAACCCTGGAAGCGACATTTTCATTTTTTTTTTTTTGCTATTGCAATTCTTCACTAGTTAAAAAGCTGTTTTATTTAAGATAGATTTAAAATTTGTAATCACTTTGGTCACAAAATATTGCATGTGTAAAAAAACTACGTATAAATTTTTAATATTCATTTGAGGCTTCCCAAAGTATGAAATAGGTTTAATTTGCTAACAAACAAAAAAATAATTGGTTTTTGGTGGAGAAATAGGTGTAAGCTTCCCAGTTCCGGAACCGTTTTTCTGAATTTCAATACCTATCACTCTATTTAAGTTCATTTCAAATCCATCAGTCCAAGAACGAAGTCTCTAGCTCATCAAATGAAATTTGCAGAATCGATTTTTTCTCAAATTACACTATACTATCGTCTACAATTTTTTTTAAATCGGAAGTAAATTGTAAATTTCTTTAAAGCCTAGTGCGGATATTTCTATGCAAATATTAGAGAACACAATTCCTTAATTTTTGTGTATGCAACAAAGATTTTTAAAAAATTTCTTAGTAACCATTCATCTATTTACTTACCTTTTAAAAACACATTATAATAATCAATTCATTAAATTGATTTTATATGTAGATATATTCTTTTAGTAAATGCCCGAACCGATTACCGAACTATTAATTATATTTTATATAATGGCAACTCTTAATTTAAACAACACTTTTTATTCACTTTTGCTCTGCTTTTCCTTTTATTTTCCTACTCACAAACATTTAATTTTGAGATTCCAAAATTTAGCATCTCACAAACCCAAAAACAACACTGATGCTGCACTTGTTCTCAAAAAGAGACATACATGCATACACACACGCTTCCATAAGCACACACATATCGTTATGAATAAGCCAGTAGACCAAATCGTCGTAGACGACTTTGCCGGCTACAATGTATACAAAGTTTGCTAGCGATTTGTATGAAACTGTCTGCAGTATGTCTTCTACGATATAATATTGCCTTGCACCCATCGTTAAATATGTTTTACAAGACATGGCCAAGTGGGATGTCTCATGCAAACTTCACAATAAACTACCGCTATTCACAAAAACAACAGTAGGGACTTTTGAAATTAAACTTTAAAATAGCGGTAGGCAAGTAGCCACAAATATGTGTGAATTTATAAATATGTAAATATGAATGTTAGTATGTATGTATGTGCATACTTAGAGACACACAATTATACAAACATGTGCATGTTTAAAGTAGATGGTACGTGTGTATGTACATACATATATTTTATAATTTTGTGCACATCTATAATTTCAATTATATTCTTTAGAAAAACTTTACAATAACACTTTATATTGAAACTTCACAGATTGATTTTATTCAATTACATTAATTAAAAAATTATATCTTCACTTTTACTTTTAACACACACTTCGACTTGATTTAATATACATTTTAACGGGAACGACAGCGAAGACCGACTGATTTTAGTGCAGATTCCAGGAGTACTAAATTATTTTGATATGGTAGCAGAGTTGCCAGCTCCCATACAACTTACGGTTTTAGTTGTTTACAAGGCGAATTAATGGGAGGGTGGGATTGCTTTAACTTTTAGCACGTTTAATCATCAAAACATATTTTTTTTTCGAAGGTACATTAAAAATATAGTGATATTACAAAGATAGTGATATTTAAAGCAAAGCTAGGCTAATGTGCACCGAATACACAAATGAAGCCATTGAAAGTACAAAATAGTATTATAGTACAGCAATTTTTAATGTCTTGCTAAGAAAATGGTTTATTTTCAAAAAAGTGAGATATTACTGGTTATACCCCTTTTTGAAAAAATCGAGTTTTCACTAGATCTCAACGTTTTGAGTTCTTAGGAGACTTTGTTCGGACCGGTAAATTTTCGGATATATAAAAAAACTGTAAAATTGATCTTTTCAAACGTGTTTTTTTAGAACACCTTTTAAACGGCTCCTCCGATAGACTCCAAAAACTAATCAGCTCTTGACAACCAAAAACCACGTCAAGTGCTGCCAACCGGTTCAAAAGCGTTTTTGAAACTTTTTAAAAAGGACGCGGGATGGTGACCAAGTTTCTGTAACGCAAATTTGAAATATGTATAAACATACTTATATACATATGTTTACTTACTTATTTCTTTAATGTAAACCATACAATTTACCATTAAGTAGTTCCAAATGCACAAATAAAATAATTATTCTATTTGCATGGCTGTTATATTAATAAGTTTTACTATTAAATTCTTTTTGTTCAGTAGGGGGTTGACCCTCATATTTGTGTACGATTCTTTCGCACAACATATGTACTTTTACAGGCACAAATTAAAAGTACATGAGCAGCTTTATATGGTCCTTCACAAAGCATTTTTTTTTTGTTCAAAATAAAAATTAATCAGATGCTAAATTTATGTATACTTAATGTCAAATAGAATTATCCTTCAAATATTTAGGTATTATACGCTTAGACGAACTCTACACAATCAAATTTGACTTAACAAATTTTAATAAATGCAAGAGTAATTACAAATTACTACCGTAAAGCCAACAAGTTTCGATTAGAAAAATTTTTATATCGACCCAAAGGCATTACAAGAACCATATCCACACAATGTAGTAGTTATTGTTATTTATTTTATGTGATACCATAGATTTCGATTTTTCATGAGTACCTACAACCAAGGCAAATTCATACAAGGTGGACTTACTTATGCAACTCTGTGTAAAATTTATTGAACTGTCAAATGAAATGCTTTGGAAAAAACAATGGCCGCACACAAAAATGAAAAACCAAAAGAGAACTTTGACAGTTCAATAATTTTGCCTTGGTAACAGCTGATCACCAATTTCTGAACTAAGGCCACCTGGTATGAATTCGCCTTGCCTACAACATTATCCACTTTACTTCACTGAACTGTTAAGACCTTTGAGAGGAATTCTGTTATATTCCAAAAATCTTTGTGTTCAAATGCGTTACTCAGTAATTCAATGTTGAGAAAAACGGGTTTCGAATTACAATATTAATAATATCCAAACTGAAACGATTTTACTCTACTTCAATTTCAATGGCCAATTACATATGTCGTCATGTACAATGTCGTAGATTCATTTCCCAGATGAAAGTACATATGTATGTATGTAAGTACAAAAACGTTAAAAATATCTGTTTCGAAGAAAGCGACCAAAGGAAGATCTAAATATCCAATGTATATAAAATTTGACACTTATATATTTATATTTTATATATCGGAAAAAATATATATTTTTTCGTTCAATTCCATTTTTATACCAAAAAAACAGAGCAACAAAAAGAGATTAATTATAATAATATTACTTTAGTATTAGAATATTATTGTCGAAATATGGAACACAAAATAGAATCAATTATTCCAATGTTATTACTGTATAACAAAAAAATGCCTCAAGCTTATAATTTTACATTAAAACACATGATCGAAAAATTTGAAACAATAGCAATAGTTTCGATATTATAATGAAAATGATCCAGAGGGGAAACAATAACTAAATTTAATCCACAAAAAACTAAGGCGACGAAGGCTAATCGAATGGCAACTCTGTTCTAATTGCCAAAAAGTAAGATTAGTTCGCAAAGGGCTCAGTACTAAAATTACATAATCTACACAACTAGAAGACACTTGTTCGAGAGGCGCTCAATTATATAACATGCATTGCACAATAATACGAAAGAGACAGACTTATGACCTTTAATAAGTTTGTTGCTACTTTCATGTCATAGGGTTAAGTTCTTGCAATCTGTGGAGTGTAATTAGTACTCCATGATCTAAATCAGTCGTTGCTTATACTCGTTCGCATTAACTTCAAGTGTTCTCAATTTATGTACATATCAGTGGATATTATTATTTGTGAATGCACACCTACATACATACTTGTGTAGGTATTTATAATATATGTACATTTTATATCTACATATGTATATGTATGTAGGTATGTGCTTCTGTTGATATGTACATACATATGTATGTATATTATTTAATATATTTTAATTAAATATATTAACTAATGTTCTATATATAATGAATAAAAAGTGTTAATAATATTTTAAGTTTTTGTAAAAAAGGGAAAAGTGTGTGTGCAAATTGCTAAACTGCGGTTAATAATATCTTTGTGCGTGTGTAGGTATCTAATATTCCAAGTTATTTCATCATAAAATGTTGTGTTTGCTGTTGCTGCTGTAGGCATTCATGGTACACCTAATCCTGTCCTTACACTGTTTATATGTACATATGATCGAGTAGTACATGTAAATAAATTAAAGGAATACATTAATAATATTTTTGCTATTTTTTCTTTAATATGTTTCAGCTTTTATGTTGAGCATATAAAATAAATACCTATATTGCGAAAAGTTAATTTTCAAAATACTCTTATTACCTAATAATAATATGAATAATGTACTTCTTCTCAGAAAATATTTTTTTTAGATCAGGAATAAGAGTTTTAACGAGAATGCAACTCTGTGGGAATACAAAAAAACTTATAGCTATATATATATATATATATATATATATATATATATATATAAATTTAAATATGTATATATATACATATATATATATATATATATATATATATATATATATATATATATATATATGTATATATATATATATATGTATATATGTATATATATATACATATATATGTATATATATATATATATATATATATATATATATATATATATATCTATATATATGTATATATCTATATATATATATATATATATATATATATACTATATATATATATATATATATAAATGAAATTTATTTGTTGGTGGTTAAGCAATGTCTATATGCATTTCATTGGTGCTTTACCAAATCGTCAGTAGACTTTAACCACAGTTTTGAAAAGTTAAAAACCTCTTATCTTATGCATATACTTCCGAAAACCATCTGAGAATTCACAACTTGTAAATTACAAACTATTTTCAAAAATAACAACAGAACAAGAACATAGGCTTGCAACTCATACAAAACTAAACCAACAAATAAAGTATGTTTGATACGAATCTATTTTATTTTTCTACATAAGATAAGAGGTTTTTAACTTTTCAAAACTGTGGTTAAAGTCTACTGACGATTTGGTAAAGCACCAATGAAATGCATATAGACATTGCTTAACCACCAACAAATAAATTTCATTTATATATTAGTATTGTGACAACAATGTGTTAAATAAAAGGACTTAATAATATATATATATATATATATATATATATATATATATATATATATATATATGTATATATATATATATATATATATATATATATATATATATATAGATATATATGTATATGTTTATAATTGTGATTAACTTTATTTACATATTAAGCTCGAGGTTGTTTCTTATATAAAATTATTTCGATTTCATATAATCATTCACTACTTCGAAGCCGAGTATGTTAACAAATTAGCAATGAAATATTGAATAATAGAATAAAATTTTAGTAGTTTTATATACAAAACGACCTCGAGCTTAATGTATAACAAAATGAATTATATATAAATATACACATATGTATACACATGTGCACATAAGTATATATGGGTACTTCTATTTTGTGTCGGATTCTGATAGTAGGCGCATTTTATTACTTTGTGTTACTTCAGTAGGTATCAGTTTCGTGCGAAGTAATGCTTAGAACGTCTGAAAGTTTCGTTAATATACGTATAATCGTGTAAAAACAGGATGGGATGTAAATAGTAATAAGAAAATTTAAGCAAAAAGTAGAGCATAAAGAGTATGAAATCGTTTTAGTTTTATAACAAAAACAATGCATATCCTCATTTATGTTTAAGAGTTACCAGTGGCTTAAATTTTATTAATAATGCGGTTACGGATACGGGCAATTAAAAAATAAAATAAAAATAAAAAAACTAAACATCATTTGAATTTCAGAGGTGAGTAAATGAAAAATTTAGTCCGGGTTTACACTATGCATCTTTTGTTGCAGCAATTCTTATTTTGTGTGAGAGTCCTGAAATAGGAATATATACCATTTGTATTCCTTTCTCGCTCTTCCTCACTAAATATCAAGAATTGCTGCGACAAAAATTGCATGGTGTAAACCGGGACTTATTCAAAAATATTAAAATTAATTTAATTCATATATTTTGAAAATATGTAGCAGCTAATATATAAAAAAGATAAAGTATTCATATATTTTTGCCAGGGGCCGTAACGGTTATTTACTGTTGCGCACAAAATGTTTGCACTAGAATAAAAATTTATTTATTTTCTGTGTATATTAGAGGATTAATTCGGCTAACCGTTAATCAGTTTACCGATTAGTTACTACCCGATTTACTGTTCGGTTTATTCATAATTGGACATTAGTAAATAAAAACTCTTAGTAAATAAAAACTCTGCTACTCTAATTCAGCTTGAAGGAATTATTAAGTTGTTGATTACTAATATAATAAAAGCCAATAACACTATTGCCTACAATTTAATAAAAAATCTAAGGATTATGTTTAAAACACAATTATTTTATTTCATTTGACTGGTAAAAGCTACCGTGGCAATAATGCCTGTAATGTTCACGGTTTAGGTTAACTAATAAAGTGAACCAACGAACGAACGCATGTGCAAAAAGTTGATGTACTTTTAATGTTGTACCATCAAAAATGTTTTCATGAATTTATCTTTCCCCTTTAACATCACAGTGCCTAAGGACTTTTGTTTAAGTGCCATTGAAATCTTCCACTAAAAGAACTTTGATGAAGGCATAAATTCATTCATTAATTAGTTCCTTATGTTTGGATGTGTGTGTGTAAATTAATGTACGTGTCATTGGCAAACTATCAAACTGTCAGACAAACTAGGTGTTAATTGAATTCGTTTTGCATAAATTGTTCGGTTCCGTTTTGTTTTGTTGTGTTCTCCTTTTGATGTTTTTTGATAATGTTCTTGTTGGTACATTTTGTTGCTATTATCAGCATATGCTGAAGAAGACCACCACCTGTGCTACGCGTCCCTATTCACCACGATGATGGCCAAACAATGAGGGTCAGATAAAAAGAAAACTTTATTACACACATGTACTTTTTGCGATGGATGTCAGTGTCATACAAGTGAACATTTGTACACACAAATATCCAAATCAACACTAGTATATGGCCTTAGTAAAATTTAGTAACGTTACGTAGCGATGGATGATGGCGTGCAGTAGTTCTGTTCGTTTTATTGTTGGTCACATGAATTTCATTCGATAAAAGTTTTGTTGAAACAAATAAAATGAATTGTCAACATGACATGTCAACAGAGATCACTATCAAAACTTTATACATTTTTTCGATAACACTATGCAACAAAATTTGTTTTTTTTTTGTTGTCTCTAATTTACACATTTACATATATTAGCGAAATCAAAAACTTTTTTGGATCGGTTCTACAAAATTTTCGATTTTGGAGATGATGTGTGAAATATTTTAGTTTTAATCACGTTTAGTGCATTATATATTTAACCGGGCCGAAATCAAGGTAACAAGATTTTAAAGTTTTAGTAAAAATCGACAGCTGAACATATTCATCAGGTTTAGTACCGCAACATTAAGCCACGTACAGCTTAAGTGAAGTCGTGAACTTTCAAAGAACTACACAGATTTGATAATAAGAGATTAAATTTCCAACCGATTTTGCTACAAAATGTATTTAGTTTTGGTTGCCTTGAAGGCATTCTGTTTATAATAGGTGATTTTTAAGAGCTTTCGGATTTGATTTTAAAAAGAAACGCATGAAATTTATAAAATTTTATTTGTGTCGATTTCATGTAAATGTTGACTGCGGCTACTGCGCCTCAAATCTTTCATACGCTGGGTTCAGTCATGGCATACTCTCTCAAACATACCGGCCGGTATCTAAAAATTCTTCATTATTGGTCTCAAGTGGGTCAACCGTTACAGACTTGTCGCTATAGACATCGGTCTTCACCTAACCCCATAAAACAGTCCAAGTGCCTTACGTCCTACGATCCATAAGGCCAATTGACCGGTCCCATACGTGAAATGAACTGTTCACCGAACTCTCCTCTCAATTAGGCGATTATTTCGCGTGCAGTGTGCCATGTGGCACCGTCTTGGTAAAAATATTTCTCAGCCAAGTCCAGGTCATCCATTTTGGATCTTTTTTTTGTAATCTTCGCATGGCAGCGCACGTGATTCAAAGTAAAATTCCACCACTGGGCCATAGTCCATTCCATAGTCTTTTCATCTTCCTTCTATATGGAGCCATCTCTGTTATAAATTTTTAGTGCACTGTATAATTTTCTTAGTGCCTACTTTTGCACCTGACTGTTTATTTTTTCCTTCAGCTACTGCTACCGTTTGGCTTCTTAGTTGCAGCTACAAAGGTTGCATTTAAAATTATTTGTGTAGCTATGCTACAAATGTTCCTGTACGTACGAACATTATCGCTTAATCGCACTTCGATCCATGCACGAGAATGTACACGAAAGTACATTGTTAACAATTAAAATAATTAAGATATTCAATTAATTTCGTCATTGTTTTGCGGCGAAATAAATAGGAAATTTCAGATGGTGCTTTGCAATGTTTAAAATCGACAATAAAAAAATAAAAATATAATAAACTTGGAATTTGTATTAAAACAGCAATTAGATTGTTCTGATTGAATATGTGTAATTCATACCTGGCTGTGTTTAGTATTTCTCTAATAGATGTTTTTATAACCTCCAAAAAAGAAATGGAGGGTATATTCACTTTGTCATTCCGTTTGTAACGCAGCGAAATATCTATTTTAGACCCCATAAAGTATATATATTCTTGATCAGTGAAGAAATCTAAGACGATCTGAGGATGTCCGTCCATCCGTCCGTCAGTTCGTCATTCCGTCTGTGAAAAACACGATTCAGTCCAAACGAAAAAAGCCAGACTCTTGAAATATTATATAAATATATCTTGAAGGATATCACAGGTCAAGTTCGTATATGGCCTGCATAGGGCCAGAGGGAAAAAGTTTCCCTAAGAAGAACTAAACCAACCTCTAAGAAGCAACATAATTTCTAAAGTTTTTTTTTGTAATTTTCAAAGAAGACCCAACGCGTTAAACTTGGAGGCATAAAATAAAAAAATATATATATTTTTGGACCTTGCCCCCTTTAGTGGGCGTTATTATATGCAAAACTCGTGTAACAATTTAACAAATTATTTTGTTTAAGTCTACATTCCTTAAAAATAAAATTTTTAAACTTTAATGGCGAAGCTGAGACGTAACCTGGCACTCCTCTGCCCTACCCCTTCCCCCCCTTTGCACCCTAAATTACCCTTTTAAAAAAATTAATTAATGTGTGTGCAAATAAATATGCCGAGTTAAATATGTTTTGACGTAAGCAGTTACGAAGTGAAGTTAAATATGACGTAACGCAATGGCAATCAGTGAAATTTTTTTTGCATGAAAATCCATATTTATATACAAAATGATTATGGGAGTGTCTTCTATCCCACACATCATTTTGCATATACTGGCAATGCATGCCAACTCCTTATTTGGCCACTGAGGGCAAAATTTCTCCAAGATCACACACACTCTCATGGCCTGTAAATTGACCTTTCATGGCCTGTAAATATTTTAACAAAATCCTTAAAAAATTTATTAAATATGGATTTTCACAAAAAAAAACCTCCACTGTTTGCTATTGCGTTACGTCATAACATATTTAACTTCACAGCTAAATACGTTGTTTCGTAACTGCTTACGTCAAAACATGTTTAACTCGGCATAGTTATCTTCACTCACATAATAACTTTTACATTTAATTATTCCAAATACATATAAATTTTTAGAGTCTTATGGCAAAGGTGAAATGTCTCCCCCACGGCCGTTGCCAGAGAGACCCCAAAAAATACAGATTTAATGCTCTCCAAAAAGAAGTAGACCCTATAAAGTATTTATATTCTTGAGCAGTGATGAAGTCTAAGACGATGTAGCAATGCCCACACGTTCGCCTGTGGAAAACATGATGTAGTCTATTTTTGGACCCCGCCTCCTTTAGTGGGCGTTGACGTACAATATTATATAAAGGAACTCTGTCCCATCCAGTTAAACATTTTAATTTTACTTACTAAATATTTGGAGGGTATTTAAGATTCGACCCGGTCGAATATAACGTTTTTACTTGTTTTAAATTAGAATTATTTTATTATCAGCAATTATATATCTAGCATACAATCCTTAGTTAATTTGTTAGTGCAGTATTTTATTCTGATATTTTTAAGCTTAAGGACTCTTTATTTTAATTTAAATTTTAATTTCAATATTTCGTCACTCCTTTGTGTGACGTCTTCAGGAAATTAATTATTTTATAATTTATTTGAATTCGGTAGATCGATATGAATGGACAGAGTGATTTCCAAAAACATGTTTATATTCAGTTTTGCGACGGAGTTTGCAGCGTGTGCGTATGCAAAGATGATGCACTGATTTGACAAAATTTCAATAAAATAAATGTCCTATAATTATAAATATTTGTTATGAATTAGGCCTATAGCATTTAGTTCTAGGATAATTATAACACAACAAATTGCCAATTAAGTCAATTAATATTGAGTGTTTCTGTACTTTGCAGTTTTTGCCCAATTGCATCTTTCCGTTTTTGTGTGCAGCAGAGTATGTGTTGCTGGCACAATAACCACTTACGTGCTGAGCTGTTTGTTGTTGACTTGTATTTTACTCGTTAATAAAAACATTTGTTTAAATAACTAATTTATTTTGTACAACTTTAAAAGAAGCCGCTTATAGAATAATAATAATCCCCTGACATTTGCATTGGCATGTGCTAATAATTGTTTGTTTGTTTGTTTGTTCGTGTGTGTGTGTATATTATACAGAAGCTAACTTAATTAGAAAATTAATAAAGCTTACAATACGCCTAATTAACCACAAGACAAGTCAATAATTTGTTATAAAAATTCAAATAGCCACAGATCTAGCAGTTAAACAATCGTGGCAAGTTCGATAACAAATGATCGTAAATTATTTATGAAAAGATATAAGACGACATACACAAATACGTATTTATCAAATGTGTATTGGCTATTTATTATTTGTTTACCATCATAATTTTTTTTCATCAAATTCACCAATTAACTGATGTATCCAATGCAGTTATTCAACACGCCAACGTTTTTAAGCAGACCTGTGGCGAGGCTAATCAATAAAAATGGGTGCCCACAATAGAGTGTCAGTAGTTAAATATATTTTGGCTAAATTAAATTTCTACTGCCGACAGCTATAGGTTTTATACATCCTCGTTTGTGTGTATGTGAGTTTTTTTTTAAATATTTTCTGAAAACAGTATGCAAATGAATGTCATCAAGAATAGGTTTGGTCCAGCTGCATAACGCAACAGTCTGGACTTTTCGGGGGGTGGAAAGAGAATCACTTACTCTGTGAAATTACCGGAACGTTAAAAAACCACAGCTGAATATCTGGAAATTCTAATGCTGCTTAAGGTCGAGGTTGACAAAATCAGTCATACACTTTGCATGGCTTTTTCCAAATGATAACTG
The DNA here is from genome assembly GCA_951800035.1 of Linnaemya tessellans. Lineage (NCBI taxonomy): Eukaryota > Metazoa > Arthropoda > Insecta > Diptera > Tachinidae > Linnaemya > Linnaemya tessellans. The sequence continues at coordinate 117,440,412 of OX637535.1, forward strand.
ACGCTTTCTTAAGCGATTCTGTACTTCTGCGTCAACGCAAAATATTTCAAATACTTTGACAGCCATCAGTAGATTTTCCAAAATTGCTTTGATTAATTTTGTTGTATTGTATACTCAGGAGGTTGGCTGAAGTAGTTAGCACGAGGCTACGAAGCAGGGGGTACTGAGTTCGACTCCGCGCTCAGTCCTGAATATTGTGTCGATTTCTTCCAATCAGCACTAGTGCATGGTTGTGTTAGTTGTTGTCATCTTGTTTTAATGATGAGGACATAGCACTGGCCACTGAACATAATTGGCAGCGACTGACACTATCATGTACTAAAGAACAGAATAACAGCACCCTCTTTCGTCGGCCCTGTAGCAAAAAAATTGAAAGGCGAAGTAAAATGGTTTAAATAGCTACAAAAATTCTCCATCTCCTGATCTTTCTTCATCTGTCCTCTCAATACTATTCCCTCCTTTCTAGTTCCGGCGCAATGCACTGCATATGTAGGGGTCATCCCCTGAGTGCTGGTCCGAGAAAAAAAAAATAATATAAATACAAAAAATATGCTACCAGCAGGATGCTGGCAGAATAAGAAAGAGTCCAGCCCACTTGGGTACAATATCATCCCTTTGTATTACCTGTAAGGAGAGAAGAGAGAGAGGAGGATAGTGTGGGTAGAGAACAAAAAATAGGTCAGAAACAGTGTTGTCAGATAATTTTTTTTCTTCCCCCCAAAAAAATTTAGAAACCCCTAGATTCTACACTTTTTCTTAAAAAACTCCCCTAAATCAGAAAAGTTTAAGTAGTAATTTAGTTTCATCATTCTTATCTCTATTAAATTTGAATTGAGGTACTATCATTCCTACGCGAAAAGCACGAAAACACCCAAATTTTTATTTTATTTTCTTATAAAAAGCCCCCAAAAAAATGTATCTGCAATCTTTCTTTCTTTTGTAAGGGACGGCTTGAGGAAGTTTGTTACGAGTACATGTACTTCTTTTGTTTGGGATGCAAATCCAATATGTTTTTTCGTATTTTGTTGTGCAATAAGGTCTCCTGTTAGCCACCATAATGCTTTTACAATATTTGCATAAAGCATAAAGCTTTGTAGTTGTCTCCCTGGACAGGGGCTAATCAACCTGAAATTTAATTTTGCATTTATTGTGTTTAAAATTTTATTTAAAAATACAATACCTCTAAACTGCTGATCTGTTTCCCACTCCTTTTTATATTTTTGTTTATATATGTTATCCTTTTTTGGCATATTTGTAATAAATTGTAAAGATGAACAGCTTTTTAAAATTTATATTTTGCAGTTCAAAGAAAACCAACAAAATTGATTTAACGAGAAAAATGTTTTAATGTTTGTATTTGCGAGATTACTTTCTAAATCCCCATTTCGATACAATATCTTCGACATGCTCAGTGGTTAAATTATGTACTATTATGTACCAAACTATAAATTCGAAAATCCCCTAAATAAAATTTTTTTACCCCCAAATTTCCCCCTAAAGAATATTAACCCCTAAATCTGCCCCTAAATAGAAAAAAAACTCTAAATCTAGGGGGAAAACCCCTAATCTGACAACACTGGTCTAGAAGAGGGTTGAAGAAAGAAATAGCTGAAAAAAATATTTGGTTGTGCATGCACACCGAATCAGCCGCTGCTCCTAATAAAGAGACACCGGGTTTTCAGTCTATTTCCTGATATCTCCGATATGCCACCGAAGTGTGGTCTATCCAGGGATTGTAGACGCTGTAGTAGGGCATAGGCAACTGCAGCAGTAATCCGTTATAAGGGACACCAATTTGCTTTGCACGGACCCCGAATGCGCAGTGTCCAGTGAGTGTGGCCACTATACTGCATAGATCAGCTGTTGTAAAATTCAAAAGATCCTTGGCCCTATTAAAGTCTAGGCGGGGGCCATAAAACCCTCGCTATTTTGCAAGTGGATTCTCTGAACCACCTGCCCTAGGCTAATTCAAGAAGTGCAGCGTCAATGCGTCTTCAGCAACATGAGAGTGGAATCCCACTGAATTGGTCGATATTGTTGTTTTAAATTCAGAAAGACATGATAAATATATTTCAAGACACAAAGGAAAGTCAACATTAGTTTTTAGTTATACAACTTACACAGCAGAGCAGAACAGATGTTTTCGAAAGCCGCAACGCTTTCATCATCAGCACTCATGTGTATTGAAAGAAAGAGGGTAAGAATATGTGAGAATTGCTCTCACTACACTTGCGCTGTCTATCGATTTAAATACTTGCAAGAAATAATTTAAATACATATCGCTCCTTTAATGCAAGATAGTGATATATCACAAAAAAATTTAAAATTCAGAGAAATGCGATTAAAGGTTTTAAAATGAAGAAGAACTTCGTTCAACTTCATTTACTCGTCTGATGCTGATTATTTTTGCCCGTAGGCAGATGATATTAAAGAGCCAAAATATGTACTCATACATCAATGATTTTTTATGCAATATTTTTTCCTTCCTAGATTTTGTTTAGAATTATGAGAATAGTAAGGCGATAAACCAAATTCAAAGTTTTCATATAAGTATTAAAAATATAGAAATTTTTCGATTAAACGGCATCCATTAAACGATTTACACGTTAAACAAAAATCGTCATTTTAAAATTATTCGATCGAGAATTTGGTTTTGTTTGATGGATTAATCAAATTATTCTTAATCAGTTGACAACTTTATTACACATACACATACACACTTGTACAAAAACCCAAAATAGTATTTACATAAAACTTTGTTCCATTTTTCTACACTCACATCTTAATTTCCTATTTTATATTCTTCTCTACATTTTTTTTTACACAATTTTTACCGAAAACATTGCTTTTTTGTTCTTTCAATTCGCCGCCAAGTGCAGCAGTTAATCAAGGAGTACCTTTCGATTCACAGTTGTTGACAACTGTTCAATATCCGTAAAATAACAGAAAGCAAACAAACTTGGAAATTAATCTCCAAAGTTTTCACTTTAATTAAAAGATTCGGCATTTACTGTTTGTTCATTTCATAAGAACGTTTGTGACTTCATTGTGATTAATACACTTCATAGCAACTGCATCTTATTATTATAAAATTAGATATATTAGTTTGTAATTTATATGCAGTCGCGTAAGAGGTTAATTTTTGTAGCTATCGCATATATCAGTTAAGTTTATGAGCCGTTGTTAATGGGCCCCAATTCTTATCGCAGCCTACACTCATTACTCACATGATCACCTATTTACACAGACATCACAAAAACGCACAATTAATGAGTCCGCCTTTAAAGGTAGCAAAGATGTTTAAATTAAAAAAGAAAAGAAGATTAAATAAAATTTATTTTTAATTTCGTTTTATATACAAGTACATGGGTGACACATGAATATGTTATTTATTTTTCTTTTTCTGGAGCGACAGAAAATCAAAAGAAATAGAACAAACAAAATTTGTGCAGCCAGACAAACAAACAAATGGAGACATCAAAACCATCAAACCTGCTGCTGTCTTGCTGCAAGTACACAGATAAAATATACAAGAAAAAAAAATTAAAAAACTACTGGAAAATAAATATATTTTCAGTAGGTTGGGTTAGAAAGGGAGGCCATAAAGGCCCATTATGATGCTAAGAAGACTACACCCTACACAATCCTCTCAAAACGAAGTACTGGTTCCTGAGAACCACCTAGAACTTCTCACAGAACTCGCCAGGGCAGCCAGTGGTGCATCCCTGAGGCAGTCCAGATCTCGCAGGAAACGAGAGCATAGATGTCTAAGCCTATGCTCCTGAAGGGCCGGGCAGTCACAAAGGAAATGCTGTACTGACTCCTCTTCTTCTTCATCGAAACAGCTTCAGCAGCGACCATCATGGGGAAAGCCCAAACACTCTGACATGTGCCCATTGCACAGGGCTCCGTCAAGACCCCTACCAGGAGAGCCAACGACTTCCTCCCAAAAGTCAGGAGCTGTCTAATTTTAATTCTGCTAAGTGGGGGCCATAGAGTTTTGGAGACCCTACCTGCTTGTCACCTCCCTCTCTGCCCACTCCTCAATTATGTTCAGCAGCACAACTGCGAGAATGTCAATATCCCTACGTGAGACTGCTTGATCGAAGGCCGGACCTGCTCTTGCACATTCGTCCGCCATCTCATTCCTCAGAATGCCTTCATGCCCTGGAACCCAAACCATCTTGACGTCATGTCTTTTAAGTCGAGCCAGAGATTGAATGCATGCCAACAAACATTTCGACTTTATCATGCTCGAATACACGGTCCTAATTGCTGCCAGACTATCAACACAAATCTCAATAGTTCTCGCCTCTAAACTGAGCCCATTAATCCCTAATGCTGCCTCGGTAATGGCATAAATATCTGCCAGGAAAACTGTTGAGGTATCGGGTAGCCTGAGTGATACCGAAAGGCCGAGATCCTCGGAAAATACCCCCGAACCATTGCCAGTGTCCATTTTCTAGCCGTCCGTAAAAGCCATATATTTTCAGTAAACCCGCATACAATTTTTGTTTATCAAATATGCAAAATTCGTCAACACAGAAAATTTAAAATTTTTTTATGTGGAATCGTCAATTTCAGTATTCAAATACCGAAATCATTTTTGTCAGTGTATATTAAAAGGAAACTGTTTGGATGCGCATATGTAAATGTTGAAAGTCCGGAGCTAAAATTTTTCACTAATTCACTACGAGTGCGTGTATAGAGAAACTTCTTTCAATTCAGTGTGTTAATCAAGGAAAAGAGTCTTTAATGAAGTGAAACTCGGAAATCTACTGTTGCATCAATGCTGTGCTACGCAGTGTTCCAAAACTTTTTTCCTTCTCACCTGGGTACATCTTTAACAGTCATCGTACATAACCTATAATTCCACAAGACAAGAATCTATGCTTTAGTCTTCTTATATATACAGTCGAATCCGCTTTAGCGCAACACGCTTTAATGAAAAAACTTGGAATACTGAAAGCGATACAAATACCCGCACTGATTTTAAACGCAGCTGGTCTTATTCACTTCGCTTTAGCGAAACATCACTTTACTGAAAATATCGTATTACTGAAAATCAAAAGCAAGCCCACAACTGCGTTTTCTATGAAACATACTTCGCTTTAGTGAAAAAAAACAATGACATCGAATCGATTGCATAACTTAAGGCTGAAAAAATTGTGCATGTTTTGTCCGTTAAAAAATTAAATGGCGAAATGTATTTGTCCTTTTCGCTCTTACGTACTTTATTGTATTTTTCTATTATATTTGGCTAGACATTTTCGAGGAATTCGTGAAAAATTTCAACAACAAAATGAATAATTTTTTTTTAAATAATTTTTTTTTAAATAAAATTTTTACGTTAAATTGACGTAAAAAAATATACGGATTTGATATAAAAAATATTGTTTTACTGATTTTAAGCAGTACGCTTAATTGTAACAAATTTCAGTAATCCGAAGTACGTTTTAGAGAACAAATCGGATAACTGAAAAAATTAGGTTTTGGTTATTTCCAGTAAAGCGGAGTCGACTGTACAGTTATACAAAAAGGACAAGTGAGTTAAGTGACAGATATGGACTGTATTATTGTACATATTAATTTGCTAGCCCTACTGCAAGGCAGGAGGACGTCCCTAATGATGTTATTGGATCGCAGAAAGTCTGTTGATACAGCACCTATATAATAACGATTACTAAATACCAGTGATGTATTCACGCCTAGGACCAGGCCAAGGGCGATATGTATAATATATATATATATATATATATATATATATATATATATATATATATATATATATATATATATGTACATATAGAAAAGACAAAAAAGAAAATATAAAAGTAAATTTTAGCTAATCAAATATATTAATCAAAGACAATGGAAAAAGAAATAAGACAATAAGAGCAAGAACAAAAAACAAATTTGTCTTATCTCACAGAGTTCCTAATGAGATGACAAGTTGCCGAGGTATACTCGCTAATAAGAAGAGTTGAATACAATCATTTTTAACGGAGTATCAGAGAACCAGAATCTACATCAGCATCCGCACCAAAATCATCACCATGCACTGGCATCATCACAATCACCATAAGCGTCATCTTTATGGTCACTTAAGAAGCGAACGACACATACTAATGAATATTTTTAATCACCCAGCATTAACCATTAAACACCACAACTTCCAGTCAACAGAACAAATCAATTAAATTGTTTTAGAAAAATGTTTCAACGTAAAACGAAGCGAAAGCAAAAAGATCAGCCATACAACCATACAGCCATACACATGTATGTGTGTATGTCACAAAATTAAGCTTAAAATTAAACAAAACGAATTAATTGTCACCTTTAAATGCCGTACAAGTTCTATTTCGATCGAAAGCAACATACAACATACAACAAACTTCAACACCACAAGGCATTTTAAACGGTGTCATATCTTTCAGAAATCTTTTAAAAACTCCGCTTGAAAATTTACCCACATATAGATATATGTATACATATGTACATATATATATATATATATATATAAGTATTATATATATATATATATATATATATATATATATAATTTCTTCGATCTTCTTGTTATAAAGGGTGTTTAAATTTTAAGGGCCGATGCTGATTTTGAATAAAACACAAATTATTTAGGAAACTATTGTCATTTCTTTTTATTATGATAATATTGGTATGATTCAATTATGTATGGAACAAAATATCGGCCAAATGGCAGCCGCCGCGGAACACCTCCAGCCGATGGTGCAAATTTTTGATGACGCTGGGGCATAATTGAGGTTCTATGACGTTAATGTGCCGAATTATCTCATCCTTTAGCTCTTCAATTGTTGCTGGCTTATCGGCGTACACCTTTTCTTTCAAATAACCCCAGAGAAAGAAGTCCAGCGGTGTCAAATCACATGATCTTGGCGGCCTATTGACATCGCCACCACGTGAGATATTATTATTATATGAGGCCATAAGCACGGCGACCCAAAGGATATTTTGTGCAGCCCTAGTGTTCACTGATGTAGATTGAGGCTACGAATAAAGCCAATTACTCTACCGATATCGTGCACCTCTCCTGGAGTCATAAAATTGCCTCCAAGGAACCTCCTCCTGCACGACGTCACTGCCGAACAGTCACAGAGAACGTGCTCCGGCGTCTCTTCTTCTGTTCCGCAGAGTCTACACATTTTGGTCTCAGAATTGCCCATGATAAACTGGTGTCGTCTGAGACCGCAGTGTCCGGTAAACCAACCCGTTGATAATCTGAGGTCATTCTTGTCCATCAGCATTAATTTTTGGGATTTGTTTTGAGATAACGTAATGAAACGTTTTGCCTATTTAAGGCCGTGAAGGGCTTTCCAGTGGCGATTAAACTCCATGTGAGCCCAGGAGTTATTTTGTTCTTTGACATAACCTCTTGAGATGCCAAAGAAGGGTTCCGGTCCTATAAATCTACGATGGTCTCCTCTATTTGCTAGACAGTCAGCCCGTTCGTTCCCAGCGTGGCCCTTATGGCCAGGCACCCAGCATAACGTCAGCCTGTTCTGAGCGCCCAGTTCTATCAGCGATGTAAGACAGTCCATAACAACACCTGACCTGATCTCATACGAGGTGATGGCCTTGAGCGCTGCCTGGCTGTCAGACATCAAATAGATTCGAATATTCTTTTTTCCTTTTTCTCCTTAAGCACTCTCTAGCCCATATGAATATGGCATAGACTTCCGCTTGGAAGATCGTAGGGTATTTACCCATGGGAATTGCCCAAGTTAGGGCTATATATCCCTGTCCCCGTATCTCCGTATTTTCCTGTTTGGAGCCGTCAGTGAACCAGACCTGGTCAGCATCTTCGTGCCATGAAGTGTGGTTAAGCCATTGACTCCTTTCAGGAATGAGAACATCAAAGTTTCTGTTCAAAACTAGTGTTCGTTGTATTTGATCATCTACTCCAATGTATGGGTCATTCAGAAAATGTCCTAGTATGCCCATGTGACCAAACAGATCTCCAGGTTTTAAAGCGAAGATGTCAAATGTCACGTGAGATAAAACGGCCACTGAATTTTTCCCGCAAAAGAGCCATTGTTTCGTTTGGCACTTGCCAGCACCATCCTGTTGAAACCGCATAGCGTCCACTTCCATATCTTCCAAGTAGGGGACATAAAAAGTTCGGTATCATGTCATTCACAGCAACTGCCTGACCGGCATCATCCCAGCCATAAACCGCACCAAACAGTCACTCTTTGTGGGTGCATTAGTTTTTCGACAATCACTCTTGAATTATCATTCGCCCAAATGCGACTATTCTGTTTATTGACGAATCCACTGAGGTGAAAATGTGTCTCATCACTGAAGATGATTTTCTTCGACGCCAGGAAATGCTGAAGAGACGTTCAAAAAAAGATTGAATAGATTTCGTCTTAAAAATATGAGAAAATTAATGAATGACGGACATCATGGACCCACTGTGACAAAAGTTATATTATAAATTCCAGAAATATTAAAAATATATTTCTGGATCAGGAGATATTCAAGTTGCAGTGCATTCGGAAATCTCCACAATTTTACTTGTTGAGTTTAATTTCACATAAAACTGTTTTTAAGAATCTTAATCATGCCAACTTGATTTAAATATTTCGATGAATCTGAAAACTTTCTCTCTACTGGCACCATAAGGCTCTTTCATTAAGCTCTTTCTATTTTTATATTTAAATAAAACAAATTGTTTTTGTAACATCCCAAAAATTTTTTATTTGTTTCAAAGTCCTATTGATCCCATTATTTGCAAAATGTCCATTACGCATTCCCTGGGTGGAGCGCGTCCAAAATGTCAAACTTTCCATGACTCTGGCGTTGCGGTTTGTTTCTTCTGCGACTTAAGAAAAATCCACTAGAAACAGTCTAAAGTGATTAAATCACACGATCTCAGTGGGCAGCTCACATCACCACCACGTAAGATAACCATGCCCTCGTACAGAATATCCCTTGCGGCATTAGCTGAGTGACACGTAGAGCCGTCCTGTTGAAACCACATGTCGTTAGTGTTCCGATCATCCAAATCAGGCTAAAGGAAGTTGGCAATCATCGCCTTATAGCGTTCGCCGTTAACAGAGATGGGGATCGACCACGTCGGCCGTCCTAAATCCACACCAATAGATGGATGCATTTGATGCTCTTGCATCTCATGTGAATTAGTATCGTACCGAATTCGACAGTTTTGCTTGTTCACGTAGTCATTCATCCCGAAATGGGCCGACGATTTTTTAGCAATAATTTTATTGCTTGCAGGTGTTGTTGTATGATATATCAGTTTATGATAATTTGGCAGAACAGACTGAATAAATGGCAATTAATTTTACAAATACAAATCCATCAAGATGGCCGCTATCAACTGTGGATATTTGCAAGTCCCTGTATTTATTTACCTTTCAACTTTAATTTTTCGCGTTATTGAAACTATTTTTTAATTTTTGTTTCAATTTAAAGCCAGCCTACTTTCAGGGCATTTATACACATACGAGTACGTATGCCATGCGTTTAACATATAACGTGAGTCGCCTGCCTTTTCTCTATTTTAGAAATATCCCTTTAAATATTCAATATGCGCATACGGATATTATCGCATACATGGGCAAATTTATTTGCAAATAGCTTGTGTTGGTATTTGCGAAACGTTTTCTTTCGTTTCTGTTGTTTTGTGCATCAGTTTGTTTTTAAGAAGACAGTTCCATTTTAAAATAGATAAGGAGCAGTAAAGTTAAATTAATTATTATTTATTTACCTGAATGATCAACCATTATTTACGAACAAATTAGCAAATTGTCAATACAGCAACGACTTCGTGATCGTAAAAACCAAAACTTGTTCTTTTAATTTTGATTTCTCACTGTTACCGCAGCGTGACCGCTGGAAATTATCAAATAGCGTCAGAAAGAGTGACTTGAAAGAAAGAAGAAAAAAAAATGGCACAAAACAAGGAATTTATTTATTTAAAGTACAATAAAGCTCTGCATATTATGATATGTTTTTAAAATTAAAAGCACTTCGCTAAAATTTTAATATATAGTGATCGCATCATATTGATCTTCCAATGAAAAGCTGGGGATATTTTAATTTGCCTCATTCGTGCTCTTGACTTCATGTAATAAATTATTGTAAACAAATTTCTCTTCTGCGTACTGCCAACACTGCGTATGGAAAGGAAATCAAATTCATGGAGGGGAACCCGCAAAAGCGGAAATAAGAAAGTCAAATCGGCTACAATTTTGATGATAAGTATTTTGTAAACAAAAGCATTTCTTTTGAAGCAGTTATTTATTAGCCATTAATAGTTTATTCATTTCATCGGGCTTCTGCTGTAATCGGTTAATTGCAAATATGTTATTTTGTTATTCGTCGGTTAACCGATTAATATTTTTTTCATAAATTACGTGATTTCAATCAATAAAAATTTATAAATTACTTATTATTATTATTATTATTTTTTTATATTGGTCCAGCACTCAGGGGATGACCCCTACATTTGCACTGCATTGCGCCGGAACTAGAAAGTAGGGAATAGTATTAAAGGGACAGATGAAGAAAAATGAGAAAATAAAGAAATTTTGTAGCTATTTCAACCTTTTGACTTCGCCGGCAAATTTTATGCTACAGAGCCGACGAAGGAGGGTGCTGTTCCTCTGTTCTTCAGTACATGATAGTGTCAGTTGCTGCCAATAATGTTCAGTGACCAGTGCTATGCCTTCATCATTGAAACAGGCGGGCAACAAGTAACACAACCATCCCCAATAGGCGAAAACAATACGCTCGTATGATGCAAACATAGCCGCTGTACAGCAAAGTGTCTATCTTCTCATCTTTCCTCATCTGTCCCCTTAATACTATCCCCTCGTTTTCAGTTCCGGCGCAATGCATTGCATATGTAGGGGTCATCCCCTGAGTGCTGGTCCTACTCTTAAAAAAAAAAAAAAAAAAAAAAAAAGTGTTGAGAATGAGCCTGGAACAACTCGTCAACGTTCGCAACATCTTCCTCTTCACTTTTATCAACTCATTCAGGAATTAAAAACGACCGAAAATTTTTTGCGTCGCACATTTGTGAATTGGCTGTTTTGGGAAACTGAACGAAAACAATGCATATTTTTCAACAAGATTATCTTTAGGGATGAGCCCCATTTTCAATTAGGCGATTATGTAAACAAAGAAAATTGCCGCATTTTGGGGCTGACAAAATCCAAAATCCTACGAAAATGACCGTATAGTGCGGTTTTTGATCAGGTGGCATCCTTGGCCCTTCATTTTTTAGGAAATGAGCTAGGAAACGCCTTCACTGTGAATTCTTTGCGCTATCAAACCAAAATGAGCGATTTCCTGTGGCCACAATTGGCTAATGTTGACATCACTGACCTGGTTTCAGCAAGACGGCGCCACATGCCATACTGTTGGCCAAACAATTCAGTTATTGCCAGACAAATTTCCCGGTCGCGTATTGTCTTGGTTTCGCAATGTCAATTGGCCACCTTCTGCCTGTGATTTAACGCCGATAAATTATTTTCTCTCGTGAAATTTGCCGCTGCATTGGCGAGATAAGCGAAGTTTATTTTTACAAAATGGGGTTCAAAATTTTGTGAAAAAAGCGGACGTCTGCCGATGTGTTATAGGTGAACATTCGCCCGACATCATATTTCATTAATAATTCCTCTATTTCTATTTTACACTTGCAACAATAAAACTGAATTTGTTAAAAAAAAGTGTGCTTAGAATTCAACTTACTGCCTAATCTCAAATTTGCGCACTTCTTATTAATTCATTTTTAATTGTAAAGAGGACAATGTATTGCTCTCAGAAAAAAGATCCGGAAATACGAAATTGCACATTCTCCGTCGTGCGTTATACACTGGCATATAATCTGCCTTATTACGAATGACGACATCGACGTCACATCAACACGACAGCAAAAAGTTGTCATATCTCGACACTTTGTCAACAATAATTGACAATTATTAAATGCCTCTATCAATCGCCCCTATTATGAATGACGACATCGATGGTGTTTCAAGACGACAGCAAAAAATTGTCGACTCTTTTTCGACAGCAGCTGACTACTATTGACATGGTCTACCGATATTATATGCCCTAGAGAATGCTAAGAAATTGTCAAGAGTAATTAATTGTTATCGACAACTTGTAGACAAGTGATCATTTTTTATTGTCGAGTTAATGTGACCCCGACGTAGCTATTCATAATAGGGGCCAATATAAATTATACGCCTTAAAGTATACTAAGATATTGTCAATAGTACGTAATTGTTGTCGACTACTTGTAGACAAGTAATAATTTTTTGCTGTCGAGTTGACATGACGTCGATGTCGCCATTCGTAATAAGGCGGAATAGCAGAAATTGCCAATTGCCGGAGAAAAAATACTTTGCAAAGTAAATTTGCAACGCATCGATGCACAGTGCTGCATACTTACGCATAGGCGGCTGGTAGAAGGTTCCGCGCCATCCGTGTTTATGGATGGTATAGGTATTGGCGAATCAGAAGCTCTTGATGTTGTTGGTATGAAAATACGGTGTGACGTTCGATGGACTGATCACATTTTTCTGATTTTAAAAGAAGCATTCAAGTGTCTCGGCTTTTTAAGATGGTGTAAGATATACTTCACCCCAACTGATCTCCCCAGTATATGTACCACCTACATCCGACCAAAAATGGAATACAACTCTCATGTATGGGCCAGTGCTTCAAAGTATATTTTGAAGTTGCTTGACCGTGTACAAGAAAGAGCGAAGAAGCTCATCGGTGACAGTAGGGTAGCCAACTCTACTGACTCATTGGAGCATCGACGCAACGTGGGGTGTGTTTCACTGTTCTACCGATACTACAACGGAATGTGTTCTGGTGAAATAAGAGGAGCTTGTGCCCGAAAGCCGTTTATTCTTGCGAGCTAGCCGCACTTCATATAGGACGCATCCATTTGAGGTTGAGTTGCCAGTAAACCGCACTACGCATTACAGAAAGAATTCGTTTTTTGGCCGAACGGTTCGTATGAGGAACAAACTTCCAGCAGAGGCCTTCCCTGTCAACTTTAACTTGGGAAGGCTCAAATCGAATGTCCACAAACACTACTCCCTCCATCCTCCTTCCCATAACCAACTTCCCTAGTCCTGCACAATGCATCGCATTTGTAGGGGTCAGTCATTCCCTGAAAGCTGGTCCAAGAAAAAAAAAAAGAGATGCTGACATGTGACTGAGACCAACTGTCGGCGATGTTGTTAAGTAGTATTTTATCCGTTTCTGTGACTGACTGTACACGATCTATGCCTTCTGGCTTGATGTTGACTGTCTCCGAGCTGCTTTGCGACTCTTGCTGTAAATATATTTTACAATAATAAGTAATGCCATCCAAATTTGTGTTTTGAAAACAGAACCGCCCCGGCTTTTTTTATCTAAAAGTTCACTTAAAATGAATAGTTCTTCTGTATCAATGGCAAAATAAAAGAGTTGCAGCATTTGTTGTTTGTTATGCAATAACACATTTTCATCAATAGACCGATATCCGCATTGATGTGGTCGCGATTTGCCTTAAGCTCCAGCAGAGTAGAGTGTAACACACTGAAAAACACATTCAGTCTCTTAATTTATGTTAAAAAAGAACTAAACATTGCGAAAAATGTTTGAGGAATAAAAAAAAAGGAAAATAAATAAATAAAAAACCTTTAAGAAAGTTGTTACTGTCGGAGAGGTTCTGTTTTATCCGAAATGTCAAATATTAAATTATGCTACAATTACAACAAGAAATACTATTTTCAAGTAAGTGTGGCTGTGTGGCGATAAAATCCTACGCGCTAGCATGAAATAAAGAACGTAACCGACCATTTGGTTAAATTGCAAAAAGTGTGAAAATCCAGATGTACATTAATTATTGCCATACAAGCGTTGTGGCCTTGTGTCGGCATACGAGCATAAATGTGTTTGTGTGTGTCGATGTAGCGCGATCGATCCATGTGTAAATGTCCACCAAGTCTGTCTGTCTGTCTCTCTATACAAATAAAGGAAATATGTATAACACTTCTCGGTGTTGTGTGTTCGATAAGAGATAAATATAAAATTTATGTATCCATTTAGCATAAAGCTTGAACAAAGTAAGCCATTGCGGTGCTAATTTAATCGATAGATCGATGAAGCCGCTATCACAGGGATCTGTATCGCTATTTATTTTCGATGCGTTTTCAAAACACAACTGTTTTAGGGATTTTTCTTTTCTACATTTTTTTTCTCAACATCATTATCCGTCGTCGTTTGCATCAGCTGCATCTGTGAATCAAGATGTTTGTAATTGAAACATAAATATCATATCGCAATGCTGTGTTTTGCCTTAAGCTCACATTATTGTTTGTGTCCTTTTCTTAGGTGAAATATCTTAAGAGGAGTGCTATTAAACAAAAAGTCTATTAGACAAGCTTTAAAGCTTTTATATAAATATTTTTCTCCATATTTTATTTATTGCATCTTGAATACAGCAACGAAAAGTAAATGTTTGAATATTGCAATTTACAATTAAAAATATAATATAAGTTCCGGCACATAATATCGTGAAAAAATTCCCAAATAAAACTTTTTCAAATGGAACAAGTAAAAACGTTATATTCGACCGGGTCGAATCTTAAATACCCTCGAAATATTGAGTAAGTAAATTTAAAATGTTTAACTTGGCGGGACAGAGTTCCTTTAGGACAGCTCTGTACCCAATTTTAAATCTCTATTTTGACAGAGTCATTCCGGGAAGGGCCGTGGGGGAAACGTTTCACCTCTGCAAGATCAGAGAACATCTCAGCTTCTTATAGGCTTAAGGAGTACAAATTATTCAATATTTACACTATTTTTGCATATAATATCGTACGTCAACGCCCACTAAAGGGGGCGGGGTCCAAAAATAGACTATATCATGTTTTCCACAGACGAACGTATGGGCATTGCCAGATCATCTTAGACTTCATCACTGATCAAGAATATATATACTTTATGGGGTACAATTCTTTTTGGAGGGTATTAAAACTGTATTTTGTCGGGGTCTTTCTGGAAAGGGCCGTTGGGGGACATTTCACCTTTGCCAAAAAAGTCTAAAAATAAATGTTTGAGTTAATTAAATGTAAAATTTATTTTTAATTTTTTTTATTTAAGGGGCAAAGGGGAGGAGGGGTTAGGGCAGAGGAGTACCATGTTACGTATTACCTTCGCCATTAAAGCTTAAAAATGTTATTTTTAAGGAATGTAGCCTTAAGTAAAACACTTTGTTAAGTTTTTACACTATTTTTGCATATAACAACGTCCACTAAAGGGGGCGGGGTCCAAAAATAAGTTTTTTGGATTTTATGGCGCCAAGTTTAATGCGTTGAACCATCTTTGACATACAAATATATCATTTGGTTAACAAAATTACAAAAAAAGCTATACAAATTGTGCTGTTTTTTAGAGGTTGCTTTAGTTCTTCTTAAAGGATATTTTTTTCCTTTGGCCCCATTCAGCCCATTTACGGACTGGAACTGTGTAGTCCTTCAAGATATATTTACACCAAATTTCAAGAGTCTGGCTCTTTTCGTTTGGACTGAATCGTGATATCCACAGACGGACATGCTCAGATCGTCTTAGATTTCATCACTGATCAAGAATATACAGTCGAATCCTCTTTAGCGCAACTCGCTTTACTGAAAAAAATCGAATTACTGAAAGCGATACAAATCCCCACACTGATATTAAACGCAGCTGGTCTTATTCACTTCGCTTTAGCGAAACATCGCTTTATTGAAAATATCGTATTACTGGAAACCAAAAGCAAGCCCACAACTACGTTTTGTATGAAACTTACTTCGCTTTAGATAAAAAAATAAACAATGACATCGAATCGATTGCATAACTTAAGGCTGAAAAAAATTGTGCATGTTTTGTCCGTTAAAAAATTAAATGGCAAAATGTAGTTGTCCTTTTCGCTCTTACGTACTTTATTGTATTTTTCTATCATATTGTCAATGCAAGTGGCTAGACATTTAATATAAAAAGTATTGTTTTACTGATTTTAATAAGTACGCTTAACTGTAACAAATTTCAGTAATCCGAACAACGTTTTGAAAAAAAAATCGGATAACTGAAAAAAGTTGGGTTTTGGTTATTTCCAGTAAAGGGGAATCGAAATATACAATTCAATTGAACACGTTTTTAAACCGTAGACGTAATTACCTTTGCAGTGATATATTACAAGTTCGTAGCATTGATATATAAAGCATTTAACTAATAAACTTCTTCAAAATTGCCTCACTGTGGATTCTTCCAACAAAATGCCTACTATACACTCCTCATACTTGCACTTAGGCTTGGTAAAGCTTTCTAACTGTTTGTTAGCGATTGTATTAGTTATGATATCTGTTTTTGTGCCGCACTGTAAATTCTTCCGTCAAAATGCCTACTATGCACTTCTCATACTTGTAATTAGGACAAGTAAAGATTTCTAATTGTTTGTTAGTGATTGTTTTAGTTAGGATATCCTGTTTTGTGCCACACTGTGATTTTAAGCAGTACGCTTAACTGTAACAAATTTCAGTAATCCGAACTACGTTTTAGAGAAAAAAATCAGATAACTGAAAAAAATTGGGTTTTGGTTATTTCCAGTAAAGCGGAGTCGACTGTATATACTTTACGGGGTCTCAGATGGATGTTTCGTTGCGTTACAAACGGAAAGACAAAGTGAATATACCCCCCAATTCTTTTTTGGAGGGTATAAAAACAAACAGATCGAATACAGGGTTAGGCAAGCGAATTTTTTGGCACCCAAAAGTTACTAATATTAATGAACTAAATCTATTTTATGCTTCCGTAACTCTAAAATTAGTATTAAAATCCAGAAAATTTAAAAATACCATTCCAGGATTGGACAATGAATAACTGCAATTGCTTTCTTCAGTGACATGCAAATCCATATGTGCTCTTTAAATTTCCCCATAATTATTATAAATATTTTGTATAATTTACTCTTGATGAAAGAACAATTTTTCATCTTTCCTTTTCTGCAAAACCAGTCATATTTTGTTATGCCAATTTTTAAATGCACTTTGAGTGTGATATACCTACACACGTACACACATACAGAAGTTCATGCTAATTTAAAGATTCGTTTCGCAGGCGCTAAGAAAACTGATTATGTAACTCTGCTCCACTCCACTCAAATTCAAAATTATTTAACATCCCAAAACGCTTCATTTATTTTAATGCGTGGGGCAAATTGACGCCAGCGCTATTGGTCGACGAGCAGCGCCACGATATTCTCATACATATTTACAATTCATATGCAGAGTTTTCAATTTTATTGCACATCTTATCCCCCAAATTCCATTCATATACTACAAATACATATACGTGCACTTGTATACACCCGTATATACTCGTACATTAGTATATGTATTTAATATAGGAAGATTATCCAAATGTAGGAAAATTGCAAACATATTCATCCCAAACCTCAACCACGAAAATTAACTTTTGGCTTTGAAACTAATGCCGTAAACGAAGAACTGCATTGATATTCTAAATATCCTTCTTTTTATAAATGGAAATCTTTTTAGCAATTCTGGCAACATTGTTTGTTGTTGTGTTACTGCTAAACATGTTCAGTTTGGTCTACCATGGATTGACTGACAAACGAACAACGTTTACCAGATTATTGCATTTTATTATCAAAATTCATGTTTGGTTAAGAAAGTGCATCGTGCTCTTTTCTAGTTGAATCGATACGTGAACCAGCAAAATTGTTATGTTTAGTGTGAAGAGTCATTGCAAGAACTGCCTATGCATCCCGAAAATTCACTCTTTGGTATAGATTAAAGGCTGGTGGCATCATTGGACGGTTCTTTTTCAAAGGCGACGAAGGCAAGAACGTTACTGTGATTGAAGAGCGCATGTGTTGATTAAAAAAAAAAATTGTTTGCCCAAAATTGCTGCTGGACTTGGCTGATAAGTGGTTTGAACAAGACGATACCACATGCCATGAACCGCTTATTTTACGCTTGGATTCGGTCAATTGGCAGCATGGATCGTGGGATTAACTGCCTTTAGACTATTTTTTGTGTAATTAATTCATGAGATTCCGTTCCATATGTTGGAGAGAGAAATTGGACCTCAAATTGCTGATACGCTGATCAACCATTTGAGGCACAGCTGCCGTCAACATTTCCATGAAATCATCTCTAAGCATTGAATTATATAGACTCAAATAATAATTTCCTAATTATGTATGAATTTCTATTTCAATAGTGAACTTTTTATTTATGTAAATTGTATTACAGGATGTTAATTTTCTCGACAGGCTCAAATCTGCGAAACTGGAAATTAATTTTTATTTTAATAAGTGAATATGTTTACATTCTATTTATTTTTCAGAGTGGATGAAATGGTGTAGCGGCCTCGAAATCAGTACTAATCCGTTCTGCTGGTTTAATGACTATGAAAAATATTCTTAATATTCCACTCTGAAAAATTAATAGAATGTACACACATTCATTTATTAAAATAAAAATAAAAAATAATTTGCAGTTTCGCAAATTATTTAAATAATTTCCTAAGTTTTTCTAAATTGTGTGTGTTTTTTAATCAAATGCGAAAACTCTTTAAAATTCACTCGTCAGCTGTACACATATTACAGTGACATAAAGAGTGCCACAAAGTTGTTCTTGTTTAGTTTTATGCTTCTTAACTGTAACTAATTCAGTTCGTTTGCGTACGCGTTTATGGAGCATATCAAATCTTGTTTGGTTCGCCACTGAGCAGTTGATTATTTAAGATGTGCTTTCAAGAACAAATTGCAAGCAACATCGATTAAGAATCACTCATAAACTTCATCAGATCTACAAGCAGGTGACTTTATTGCTTATACGAGTACATTTAAATGTATGTGAACATGCATCCTCAAACCATATGCGTACGAATGCAGGTGTACTAGTGATGTGTTCACTTTCGCTATTCTAAAATAATATTCACGAATGCGAACATCATAAATGAATAAAACTTCTGTTCTATCCTACACTTCATGACCAATAATTATTTTTATACTCTCCAAAAAAGAATTGGAGGGTATATACACTTTGTCATTCCGGGCCTAATGCAGCGAAAAATCCCTCTAAGGCCCCATAAATTATATATATATATATATATATATATATATATATATATATATATATATGTATATATATATATATATATATATATATATATTCTTGATCACTGATGAAATTTAAGACGATCTGAGCATGTCCGTCCTTCTGTGGAAATCACTATTCAGTCCAAACAAAAAGAGCTACACTCTTGAAATTGGGTATAAATATATCTTGAAGGATAGCACAGGTCAAGTTCGTAAATGGGCTGAATCGGGCCCATTTATTAGTTTAGGGAAAAACTTACAACATAATTTTTAAAGTTTTTTTTTTGTAATTCTGTTAAGCAAATGATATATTTTTAAGTCAAAGAAGGTCCAACGCGTTAAACTTGAAGGCATAAAATCCAAAAACTTTTTTTTTTAACCTCGCCCCCTTTTGTGGGAGTTATAATATACAAAAATAGTGTCAAAATTTAACAAATTGTTTTACTTAAGCATACATTCCTTAAAAATAAAATTTTTAAGCTTAAATGACGAAGCTCAGACGTAACCTGGTACTCCTCTGCCCTACCCCCTTCTCTGCTTTGCCTCCTAAATGACCTTTAAAAAAAAGAGTTAAAAATAAATTTTACATTTAATTATCCCAAACATTTATTTTTACTGTTTTATGGCAAAGGTGAAATGTCTACCCCGCGGCCCTTGCCAGAGAGACCCCGACAAAATAAAGTTTTAATACCCTCCCAAGAGAATTGGATCCCATAAAGTATTTATATTCTTGGTCAGTAATGAAGTGTAAGACGGTCTAGCAATGCCCATACGTTCTTCTGTGGAAAACATGATATAGTCTATTTTTGAGCCGCGCCCCCTTTAGTGGGCGTTGACGTACAATATTATATGCAAAAATAGTGTAAATATTGAACAATTTGTATTCCTTAAGCCTATAAGAAGCTGAGCTGTTCTCTGATCTTGCACAGGTGAAACGTCTCCCCCACGGCCCTTCCCGGAATTACTCTGTCAAAATAGAGATTTAAAATGTCTTAAAGGAACTCTATCCCATCAAGTTAAACATTTTAAATTTACTTACTAAATATTTGGAGCGTATTTAAGATTCGACCCTGTCGAATATAAGGTTTTTACTTATTTAGAGGCTGGTTTAATTCTTCTTAGGGGAATTTTTTCCCTCTGGACCGATTCAGTCCATTGACGAACTTGACCTGTGCTGTTCTTCAAAATTTATCTATATCACATTCCTAAGGTCTGGTTCTTAACGTTTGGACTGTATCATGATTTCCACAGACGGACGGCTGGACAAGCCTAGATTTTTAGAATATATGTATATGCTTTATATGGTCTTAGAGGAAAATTTTGCTGTGTTAAACTCGGAATGACAAAGTGAATATACCCTCCAAATCTTTTTGGAGGCTATAAAGACTTGGGCCTGTTCGTAAATGCAACATTGCCCTGCATAATATTATCACTTTGCACTGCCACTGCTGATCTTACTCGTTCACTGCATCAGCCATTTTTATGATTAGTTTTTTTGTATATATTTGCGCCTAATATGCTTCAGTGTTGCATTTTCGAACAGTTGACATGTTGCAGTGTTGCCAATTTTTGCATTTTCGAACGTTTTGCGCATAACATGCAGAGCAATGTTGCATTTACGAACAGACCCCTTATTACCACATTGAACTGCAACATTTTATAGAATCCAAGATTGCAAATACATGAAAGCAGATTCTGTTGCGAAATTTTATGAAAATATTTCTTTCAATTATTATGGGCAAGTGGGTTCACCTGACACAAGCGTTTTGACAAATGGTATCGGAAAAATACCGTTACCTATTCAAATACTGAAAATACCGATACGGAAACCCTTTTCGGTTACAAAATATCGGTATCTGCAATACCGTTTGCGTTTATACCGGTATGTACTGGCACATCGATTTTCGAAAGTGATTTTTGTTGGCCATAAACTGATTATCAAAAAAAAAATTCAAAAATGTCAAAAGTCATCGAAAACACGCTACCGATTTTGACCCAGATAGCAGCGGCCGACGTGGTTTTATAATGCTAAAAGCTGATTAGTTGTGGAATCGGTTGTTAAAGCAGTTCAAAAGTATTTTTCTTGAAAACAATATTTTTCTTGTTTTTTTTGACGTTTCTTAAAACATATCGATTCGAATCGGTTCCAATTTACAGAATATCTAAATTTGATGGAACTCTTTGTAACGCTACTCAGTTGGCTCAATTCGGTTCAGCTGTTCAAAAGTTATAACCCACTCATATACTTGAACACACACATAGACGCAGGCCTAGAGGTTGATGAACGAGATCGAGCACAATTAATCGATTTTCTTGCGTAGGATTTCCGCAAAATACCTTCATAAAAAACACAAGTGAGTTTATATTGTACTTTAGACTTTATTAAACTTTCGAAAAAATCGATTACTAATGCTTAAAAAGAAAACTAAATTAAATTAATTACAGCCTAATTTATAAAAAAAATTTTCTTGATTCATAAGAGGTTTATAAAACAAATTTTTGTAGGAAAATTTGTTTTATTAATCTGTTATATAACAGAATTCTTTTTTTTTTACAAATTAGGCCTTTAATATATGTTTGTGTGTAATTTTAAAATGAAATTCATTTGTGTGGGGGTGAAGGTTTATTAGAGAGGGAAAGGTTTTGTGTACTTACATCGAGTAGTTTTATGAATTAAATAAGTTAACAAGAATATGAAGAACGAAAATGATTAACAAAATAAAACAAAACATTTTAGTTAAATTGATATAGGATAAATATCAGTGTTAGTCGTATTGTGTTTAAGTAATTGAGGTATGGTATTTAGGAGAAGAGAGGAGAGGGGAAGAGAAGTGCATTCAAGACTTTACAATATAGCAAAATATGTAGAGGAATTGGAAAGTAGATGCAGTGGAACAAGAAGCACCTGCATCTTTAGTCAGATGTTGTGCTAATCTCTTGTCGAGTCTTAATAAAACTTTGGTAATAAAAATATCATTCTTTAAGCGTATGATTGCACATTAACAATTGCATTTGAATAGTAAAGTAGCACCACTATAACTTTTACTAGGCGCCTTCGCTCTAATAACGATCATGTTTAAACAATTGTATAGATGGCCTGCCCTGCTGATTGGCCTCAGAGCCGGATGCGGATGCTGATGCTGATGAGTAAAAACTGGCGTCCGCCTCGTTTGAGTCGTCATGCACATTGATTTCTTCTTCTTCGGAATCGGAGCCATTCACCGACTCGGTCTTTGAGACGTTGTCGGGCTGCTGCAGTCGAACGTGTTTGTCATGATCTGCTGCCGACAAGGAGGCAGCTACAGCGTATTGGCGTGCCAGGCCCAAGGCAAATGCCGCTGCTGATGGTGTATTAACTAATGAACGAAACGCACTGTGTTCGCCGCCCATTGAAACCCCGGGAGTTGTGTTGGCGGACGACGAACTTATTGCAATGGCAGCAGCCAATTGTTGGTGTGACTCATTGCCAAGGGCAGCGAAAGATGACGCCGACATTGGCAACGTTGAAGAGGGGCATGCAGAATGACTTTTGGAAAGCTGTTGATGCTGATGGTAGTGATTGAGAAGTAGGGCAGCTGCCGCCGATTGGGGATCCGGGTGGTTCGTATGCATGTTTGTCATGTGTGCGGGTAAAGAAGGTGGGCCCGTGCTTGATCCGGTATGGTGAACAGGTGATAATGCCATGTCGGAGACTGGTTGAGGGACGGAATGTGGCGACTGATGGGCACTTGTGACTGGCGGATCATTGGGGCACGTGGAGGCATTACTATTGCTGCTGGGTGTGGGCGATGAGGATGTTGGATTGCTGCACGTCTCCATAGATTGTTGCGAATATTGAGCACAAGATGAACTATTTGAGGGGCTGGAACGTCTCTTCAACAGATTCATGCGCTGGTGTCGACGCCATTTAGCTCTTCTATTCGAAAACCACACCTGTTTTTCATAAAAGTAGAAATAAAAAACAAATACACACTCGTATTTTAGTAAATGAATAAGTGAAAAATAATAAATTCTATTGTTCAATTCACAAGCAAATAACTCTCATTTGCGTATTTGCTAACTTGCAAACAAGGCGAATTCATACAAGGTGAACTCACTTATGCAACTGTGTGTAAAATTTATTGAACTGTCAAATGAAATGCTTTGGAAAAAACAATGGCCGCACACAAAAACGAAAAACCAGAAGAACACTTTGACAGTTCAATAATTTTGCCTTGGTAACAGCTGATCACCAATTTCTGAACTAAGGCCACCTGGTATGAATTCGCCTTGCTTGCAAACAGTCGCTTAAGTTTTTACTCATTTGATGTAAAAATAGGTTTTCCCTGTTCTAAAATCTCTTAATTATTACAACACCATCTTTAGAAATCTGTATTTTCCAAATGTGGCATGAAATCAGGAATGGAAATCTTAATATTGGGTAATTTTTTAACACATCCTGCGCCATGTGTTGGGTCGCTTATTCTCTCGTTTTGATGATTTGCAGTGGCCTGTCAGATCATCCGATTTAACCGTTCCGGACTTCTTTTTATGGGCTGAAGCTCAGCACGCTTCAGACTCTTGAAGCCTTTAAGGAGATTATACAACGCGAGAGAATGCGAGAACCTGTTGCCCGAAGTTGTGGTAAAAGTGATCGAAACTATAAAACAGGCCTGTATGATCATTTATCTGGTGGCAGTCACTTGGCCGATATAATTTTCTGGACTCGATGGAATCAATTCTTATGGATTAAATAAACTAATTTGCCAAGCAGAAGCAAAGTTTTTCATAACAAAAAAAAATATAAACTATTGTAGAAAATATTGGTTAGTTACTTTTGCCCCACACTGTAGTACCACAATTTTATTTTACGCCCCGGGGGCAACGATTGTGAATTGAGCAAATTTTAAATCATGATAAGTTCTCTTTAGCTCTTTTAGTTCTTTTCTCTTACCTGGACTCTAGCTTCGCTTAGAGAAGTGCGACTGGACAAACGCTCCCTTGTGCTTACGCATGGATAATGACTCTTGTCGAATTCTTTCTCCAACTCCTCTAACTGTTCGGGGGTAAAAGTTGTTCGGTTGCGTCTAAATTTCGGCTCATCATCATCATCCATATAATCTGAATCGATGTGACGCGTATCATCTGGCGACTCTAGGGTATCGTGACTACCAGAACTGGGGGAAATTGCGCGGCTAGTGTTTGAGTTGTTTGTATTAATGACTGGTGATGAGTGACTGGGCATGGTCGTTAAACTGGGTCCACCCATTGTTGGCGACCAAAAATGGGGCGGGCCCGTTGTTGACGAAGCAGCGGCTGCTACCGCCGCGGCTGGGTGCCATGAAAAGCCAGCATATGGATGAGGAGGATACAAGCCGTATGCTGCTGTGCGGGCAAACTCAGTTGCAACTCTTTCAGCAGCACGATTTCTGAGGATGCGATTTATCGAGGAAACTGATGGAGCCGTGGCATTTGTGCAAACACCTGCAATGTGATGCATGGAATAGAAAAAGAAATCGATTAGAGCGAAATACACCAGAAAATCATTTTCATATGTTTTATTATTTTTTTTTTATCTTTTAAAACGTATGAACGATCTTGCAGATAGTCCCATCAATGGAATCAAGCCGCAAAATAATTGTACACAAGCATATAAAAGCGAATCATTCATGTACGCGGTTGATGCAAACTAATCAACCGCCATCAATCACAATACCAAATGAACAACTAGCAGATAAGTCAGTCTCCGGTAACCAAGAGCTCTGTGTGTGTGTGTGTGTGTGTGTGTGTGTGTGTATTTGTCAACATTTGTTTGGAGTGTGGGAACTACTCAACGCTTTTTGTTCGTTCAATACCGCTTTTGGCTCGTACACTCATACATATGCATGTTCATACTCGTATATATAATTTGAGGAAACTTACCTTCTGATATCAATCTCTCACGTATTTCCCATGCAAATATCGTTGGATTTTCGCGTTTGTATTGTTCAATTTTAGAAACAACTGTTGGGGTTGCTACTTTTGGCTTGGAGCCACCAATTAAGCCAGGTGGTCGCAGAGATCCTTAAAAATAAAAATAAATTGTAGCATAAGATCAGATTGGATGAACGGCCATAAAACAAGTGAAGAACAATAGCGAAACATTTAATAAAATATGAAAAAAGTAATTCGGCATAAATCATTCGAATATGGAGGGCTGTGATTATTATCGCCACTCATCTTTTAATAACTCTATTGATCTTTTCTTTGCAATAAAATTGGTGGAGCTAAAATATAAGTGAACACGCGCCACATGGCAGCGCAAAGAGTGAGTGCTGTGCGCATGCACACAAGGAATATGTACGAGTATGTGGAATCGTTTCAGGCGGAAATTTTAATGTTTTCAAATATAATTTTTTTTCTTGTGGGTTAAATTAGTTTGCATATACTGGGTGGTTTCTTAAGAGCATTCGGATTTGATTTAAAAAAAAAACATTTAGAGAAATGTATGAAATCTTTATTTGAGTCCATACAAGGATGTATATAATTCAATGTCTTTGACTATTTTGCCACTCTCTCTCTCTCTCTCTCTCTCTCCAACATCTCTTTAATATTGACTTCCAGACATGAACCTTAGCTAAGCCTCAAAAAACAGTTTAAAGGCTTAAATCACACGACTTAGGCGGCCAATTGATCGGCCTCAAAACTGAAACCGAACAAATCGCCGAACTCGTCTCTCAATTGGGTCAATGTTGAAATCAAGTCTAGTTCTTCCATTTTGGGCAAAAAGAAGTTTTAATCATATCAAAGTAGAGCTCAGCCTACGAGTGGTTAAGGTTCCTGCCTTCGCCGTCTATAAAAAATTATGTCACAGACTCATAATCCACACCAAACCGTGCATCTTTTGGAAAGCATTGGCAGTTCTTGCACTGGCTTTGGCTGCCTTTCACACCAAATGCCGAACTTTTTCTTGTGCACATGTCCATTCAACCAGAAATGAGAATTTTCTTGGCCGAGCATGAATTTTGATCATACAATTCAGTGCTCTGGAAACGTTATTCGTTTGCAAGTCGATTCATGCTTAACTTATAGACCAACCTGATCATGCTTAACAGTAACATGTAAATCACAAAAACAGCTGAGCTGCCAGAAACAGTGTTGCCAAAAGGAAAGTTGCTAAGAAATCATCCCTTATAATTATAGAATGTGTTCATGCATTGGGCACTGCCTTAACCATTATGTTTACCATATCGATACAGTATGACTCTTGGAGAGATTCTAATAGCACCATGCCATGTTCTAAATTCTGTTTCATCAATTCTTATTTTAAGCTCATGAATGGAAGATGTGGAGTTTCAGTTCTTTACGCATTTTATAGATTATCTACACAAGCCGATAAAGTTTGCCAATGTTCTACGCAACGCTGATGTTGTAAACATTTTCTGTACACGGATCAGACTGTTCTTGAATGTTATTTGTACAGCTTCTCGGCATGGAGTCACACTAATTTAATGTGGTAAGTTTATGTATTTCTTCGTTTCAACTGGTGTTATTAGCACTTTCTTCTTGAACGATTGGCAGTTTGCAATTGGAGGGTATATTCGCTTTGTCATTCCGTTTGTAACGCAGCGAAATATCCATCTGAGACCCCATAAAGTATATATATTCTTGATCAGTGATTAAATCTAAAACGATCTAAGCATGTCCGTACGTCTGACCGCCCGTCCGTCCGTTTGTGGAAATCACGATTAAGTCCAAGCAAAAAGAGCGGGACTCTTGAAAATTGGTATAAATATATCTTGAAGGATAGCACAGCTCCAGTTTGAAAATAGGCTGAATCGGGCTATAGGGAAAAAAGTTCCCCTAATAAGAACTAAACCAACCTCAAAAAATAACATTATTTTTAAAAAAAATTTTGTAATTCTGTTAAGCAAATGATATATTTTTATGTCAAAGAAGGTCCATCGCGTTAAACTTGGAGCTATAAAAGAAAAAAAATACTTTTTGGACCCCGCCCTTTAGTGGGCGTTGTTATATGCCAAAATAGTGTAAAAATTTAACAAATTATTTTACTTAAGCCTACATTCCTTAAAAACAGAATTTTTTTATATTTAATGACGGAGCTGAGACGCAACCTGGTACTCCTCTGACCTACCCTCTCCTCCCCCTTTGCTCCCTAAATGCCCCTATAAAAAAAATTAAATTACATTAAAAATTGATTTTACATACAATTATCCCAAACATTTATTTTTAAAATTTTATGGCAAATGTGAAATGTCTTCCCCGCGGCCCTTGCCGCGTTTTAATACCCTCAAAAAGAATTGGGCCTCAAAAAGTATATGTACATATATATTCCTGATCAGTGATGAAATCTAAGACGGTCTAGCAATGCCCATACGGTCATCTGTGGAAAACATGATATAATATATTTTGGACCCCGCCCCCTTGAGTGGGCGTTGACGTACGATATTATATGCAAAAATAATATAAATATTGAACAATTTGTATTCCTTAAGCGTATAAGAAGCTAAAATGTTCTCTGATTTTGCAGAAGAGAAACGACTCCCCCACGGCCCTTCCCAGAATTACTCTCTAAAAATAGGGATTTAAGACTGGGTACAGCGATGTCTTAAAGGAACTCTGTCCCATCACGTTAAACATTTTAAATTTACTTGGAGGGTATTTAAGATTCGACCCGGTCGAATATATCATTTTACTTGTTTTTTTTTAATTTAGCTGAAAGCACACAGAATTTGTATAATATTCCAAAATGTTAATATATATTTTTCAATGTCCAATAAATACTTCTAAGTGTAAAAAACAAAACATATCTAGGAATTCATGAACTTCTATGTAATACACACATACATACGAATATGTACACGCATGCGCAGAAGTATGCATGCACGGGCGTCTTAGCCAGTATTGTTTTCTTTACACATTTATTTATTGTTCGAACACTTATAAAAAACAAGCATTTCACAAAAAAAAAAAAATTAATAAAATTTTTACGTGCAAGCCTTTGAACGCCAGTCTGTTCTATTTAGTTGTAAACACACAATAAATAAATTATAAATTTTGACAATTAAAATACTATATAACAATTTTGTATAACTTTTGCCACTTCCGTACGAAAGACAACATAATTTCTTATTTCCTTCTGCTTTTGAATTTCATTTTATTCCATTTAAATTTGTTACTTCTGTGTCTTATTGGTTTCTCTTCGGCAATCAATAATCTGAAATTTGATTTATTGACGGTGTAGCAATATGGAAACTAAATAAACACAATTACCCGAATAACAATTGCAGCCAATACCCAACAAGCAAATCAGATTAGCATTGTTTTTGCCACATGTTCGTTGGATATAAAAAGCCAAACGATCCGATCGCTTCAAATTTGGCAACTGTCTTATTTACGCGAAATTGAAATAGGTTGATTTTTTTTAAATACAGATTGGAAAGGGAAGTTCCCATAAAAAGTAATCATTAATGTTTCCATGTCTGTACAATCGTAATATTTCATATCGTTTGCTTCTTCAATAAGTTTTGAACAAAATTTCGGAAGTGCAGGATGTCTGCTGAGAAGGAATACTATTAATCGGACTAGAATAAAATTACTGCGAGACCTCTTTCTACAACAAGTTATTTCAAGAAATGGTGATGTTAATTGGCCTCCACGGTAGAGCTGCAAAACTATCGATAGTCGCGCCATTCGATAGTTTCGATATGTTTTTGCGATGCTATCGATAATTTCGAATTCTCGGAAAATTTTCTTTAGCAAAAAATGTATGTAATTAAAAATTAAAATTATTTTATTAAGTGATCTGTTAGCAGAAAGCGGAGACCGTTGAATAGTCGTCCACTTCTAGCCGCCGCAAAATTCATGTATGTACCAAAGCCGTTATTAAAAAAAAATTTTTTTTTTAATTTTAATTATTTTTATCATTACAAAAACTTAAAGGCGGCGAAATTTCAAAGATGCATCTTTTATTTCAAAGCCGCTGTCGGAGCTTTTTTATTAACTTCGCTTTTACTTTTTGAATACCCTGATTTTTCTCGATATTATCGCTATCGGATAAAAAACATCGATAGTCCACTTAAAACTAAACTATCGATACTATCGATAGTACCATCGATAGTTTTGCAGCTCTACTCCACGGTCGCCTGATGTGACTGCAGCGGAATTCTTTTTGTGGGGATAACTGAAAAGCAAGGATATCTGAATCATGCAAACAAACCAGAAACGATTGAGCGACTCAAACAAAATATTCGTGATGAAATTAATGGTATTTCATTAATTCGTGAAATGTGTGAGAATGTAATGGAAAATATGCTCAAAAGGGCTCACAAATGCGTGACGCTAACAGAGGCGGACATTTATCTGATATTGTGTTCCATAAATAATTACCGACATTAAATAAAACATTTATCAATATAAGATACATTCCCTTTTAATTAATCATTATAAACACCAAAGTAGTATACCTTCCCGGCGGACACCCTGTAGTAAGAGTTTTGGATTAGAAAAAAGTATGAAGTCTGTATTTGAGTCAGTAGAACTATCAATTGGTGACTGGCGTGAACAACCCGTCATAATTTTTGCTATTTCAAAATTCGGTCAGCTGATTAGAAAAAAAAAAAACACATTTGAAATTATTTGCTATCAAAGAAAAAGGCAACTAAACCTTTTCAAAAGTCCTCTAAAAATCTCACTTTAATTTAAAGCTATAAAATTTTTTCTTTCGCCGCACTAGATTCACGAAATAAAATTGTATATGGGCATTTCCATTTTGGCATTACGTTACTTTTGTACGACGATATGTTGAAAAAAAAAACGTTAAAAACCAGAATTTAAAAAAGTTTTTTTCTCACATTAGAGAAGTGATTGGATAGCTCTATATTCAGCCAAAAAATGGAAATAGTTGAGCCTAAGAATTTCAAGATATACTCCAAAAAGTGACCTGGCGTTACGTTACAAAAAACGGAAGTGCGATTTGACTTTGATAACAAAATTGTTGAACTCTGCGAATTGGGCAAGTATTTTTAATCAAATTTTTTTTGATAGGTTTTGGACCAATATACATTTATTTTCCAAGTTATAAATTGAACAAATCTTTTTTCCTTTTTTTTCTTTTATGAAAATTGGTCTGGCGTTACGTTACTGGCGTTACATTACTAAAATTTCCACTTTATTTTATTATGTTAAAAAAATGCGAAAAAGACATAAATATTAGAAAATTATATAAAAACTACAAAATACTAAATTTATTTTTTGCATTTGTTTTATGATTAAATATGTTTGTAGCAACAGTTTTGCATTAAGAGTATTATTATGAAATTGCTTTTAGGAATGTTAATTATAAAGAGAAAATGCCCTTGAAGTTAAGAAACACTTACAAAAACGGGAACTTCAAACTTGTAGCTCAGTATTTCACCATCCCAACAAAAGAAAGCTTTGAGCTCCTAAATTTAATTTATTTTAGAAGTTTCTCTTTTATAATACATTAGGAAAAAATCTGTTTGTTAACTTTTAATTTTTCGATCAAGGTGGAATTTTTTCTGGAAATGCCCATATGTAGAAGCAAAACAGTTGCCAGTGGTGATATGAGCTGAATAAAATTTTTAGCGGCGCCAAGTGGAAAAATGTTCAATGTCTGGCCGCCAGTCGATGTCGAAATCTAATCAGGTCTCGCTACTCAAAAGTCGCTTCGAACCCTGCCGTTATATAATTATTAAATGGGTTCACGCGTTCGTGAGGTATGCGCAGGGTGCATTTCAAAGATGACCACTAGATGAATGTACCATTTAGAAATAGGACTTTTGGTATAATTGTAGGTTTTAAAAGTTATTGTTGCTTTTGCGAGAGATAAGCGCTCGTTGGCAACACTGCTTACATCAACCAATAGAGCGGATAATTACAGTCAAGTTTACAAAACAAACATTTTGATTAATGAATGCCGGCAGTCGCACTGTTGCGGTAATCCATACTAAATTGCACACAAAGCGCCTCCCGTTTTCATTGTTCGCAATATGTTCGAAATGTAGTTAGTGGCTGTCGAGTTTTTATTTGTTACCTCCATTGTTTGCACAAAGTTGAAATATTTCTTAGCGAAGAACGATTATTATGAGGATGATAACAAAATAACAGCTATCGCATATGTTGGGCATATGAGTGTGAGTGTGCGAAAATGCATACTTACGGCTTGCAGTAGGATCTGCCTGACTACGTGTTTTAGTGTGGGTAAGTGTCTGTAAACAACATTTTTCGTTTGTTTAACAAGCGCGTGTTTGACCGAAAAAAAATTACTTAAAACTAGCCGCCTTAACCGAACTAATCAATACTTTGCTTGTGGACTGACTACTGCTTGTTTGTGTGTACATATTTATTTTGTGAGAGCATAGCGCTCGCTGATATATTGGTGCGGTATAAGTGTGATACATTCTTCAGTAGTGAAAAGCAGTTACATATACAAACGCAGTCAGAAGTTGAACAAGTCCTGCGCTTTGCAGTACAGTGATAAAATCCAATTATAATGATGATATAATACCTATTACATAATTACACTCACACACACACACACAAAAACGTATTCAATATGCTACTCACAAAACAAATTGTCATAATTTAATTGAAATTCAAATATGTAGTTGATGTAAAGCTGTAATTAATATGACAACTTACGTTGTTCATATAACAAACAAACAAATATTTTCCAACAAACTTTGTCAAACGATAATTTTACATATTTATTTGTATTTTTCATATATGTAAGTACTCGAATATACAAAAACCAAAATATATCTATATCAAGTAGTCGCAACCGTGCAACAACATAAAATTACAAAAACCACCGTACATTTTGTTTTTGTAAAATTCTAATCTTATGTCAGAAATTTTCTTTTATAATATAAGTATTTTGTTCACAATTATTTCCAAAAATTTAAATACTTTTCGCATAGAACTTTTTTAAAACAATTTCTTATTGTTACTTCTCTTAAACCATACACTTTTGCACAAAAATCTTTTCCACAACAATTCCTTTTTGCTACTTTTGTTGAATTAATAATGTTTTTCACAATTTTACAAAATTATTTTTTCAACGGAATAAACAAATATGGCTCGCTACACAAGTAAACAAATTTTGACATACGTTCAGGTAAAAGCTAAAAAAAATGTTAGTCAGCTGGGCTCTTGCATATAGTTGATATAGATATACTTTGACAAAAACTATTTTTACTTCCCTCTAAGAAAATTGAAAATCAAACAAGTTGAAACGTTATATTCGACTGGGTCGCATCTTAAATACCCTCCATATATTTAGTAAGTAAATTTAAAATGTTTCACTGGGAGGGACAGAGTTCCTTTAAGACATCTCTGTGCCCAATTTTAAATCTCTATTTTGACAGAGTCCGTGGGGGAGAAATTTCACCTCTGCAGGATCAGAGAACATCTTAGCTTCTTATAGGCTTAAGGAATACAAATTATTCAATATTTACACTATTTTTGCAAATAATATCGTACGTCAACGCGGGGTCCAAAAATTGACTATAACATGTTTTCCACAGACGAATGTATGGGCATTGCCAGATCGTCTTAGACTTCATCACTGATCAAGAATATATATACTTTATGGGGTCCAATTCTTTTTGGAGGGTATTAAAACTGTAAAACTGTGGGGATCTCCCTGAGAAGGGCCATGGGGAAGACATTTCACCTTTGCTATAAAACCTAAAAAATAAACGTTTGGGATAATTAAATGAAAAATTTATTTTTAATTTTATTTTAATGTTGTCGATAGGGTCATTTAGGGGGAAAACGAGCAGGAGTGGGTAGAGCAGAGGAGTACCAGGTTACGTCTCAGCTTCGTCATTGAAGCTTAAAAATGTTATTTTTAAGGAATGTAGGCTTAAGTAAAACAATTTGTTAAATTTTTACACTATTTTGGCATATAATGACGCCCATTAAAAAGAGCGGGGTTCAAAAAAATTTTTTTTTTTAATTTTATGGCTCCAAGTTTAACGCGTTAGGCCTTCTTTGACATAAAAATATAACAACTGCTTAACAGAATTATAAGAAATTGTTTAAAAATTATGTTGTTTTTTAGAGGTTGGTTTAGTTCTTCATAGGGGACGTTTTTTCCCTCTGGCCCGATTCAGCCCATTTACGAACTTGACCGGTGTTATCCTTCAAGATGTATTTATACCAAATTTCAACAGTCTGGCTCCTTTCGTTTGGACTGAATCGTGATTTCCACAGACGGACGGGCGGACATGCTCAGATCGTCTTAGATTTCATCACTGATCAAGAATATATATACTTTATGGGGTCTTAGAGGGATATTTCGCTGCATTACACTCGGAATGACAAACTGAATATACCCTCCAATTCGTTTTTGGAAGGTATAAAAAGATGACGTGCAGTTGCCGGGCAAGTAAAACCTCGTCGGTAGTACTCGTACTTCCGGTAATGAAGGAATGTTTCTAGATACGTAGGGCCGCCAAAATGCCAAGCCAACTGCACGCCACTGGTATCTCATGAATGTATCACAGCATAAGCAATAAATAGCATATAGACAGACACATACGCGCACATACACATATGCATGCACAGGCACACTTACATACATACATATAATAATGTGCAGGCTTGTAAGCAGGACAGCATATTAATTCATTCTGTATGACTGAATGTATGGAAATCATATTTGTGGTGACCATTTTGAAAAATTATTTATAATGAAGGCAATTTGTGTTAAAACTTACCCAACAGCTTAGACACCGCACCCTGTTGTGTCAGCATATGTTGCGCTATATCGTACCCACGCAAACTGCTGAAGCGTGAAAGATCCAGTATGCGTTGCTGCGACACCAGCGCACTTAATGTGGTTGGTGATGGTTGTGTATTGGCTCCGCCCGCAAATAATGCAGGTCCTGGTGGCATTTGTCCAGAAGCAACTAATCCCACTGCAAATACACAAAACAATAAACTAATTCATTAACATGTACAAAAACAAAAACTATTTTCAATTGTTTAGTGGCTGCCACCGTATAACGGCGCACTTTTTATACGTACGATAAAATACTACTTTTAAAGTTTTAATAACAGCCCTAAGGGAAATTTATTAATGCAGTTACGTTTTAAACATTTTGTACAGGCCTACCAATTTCCCTTTATAAAATGAAAACTTTTATAAAGGGAAATTTTCTTAGCCATGGTGAAATAAATATAAGGTGGCAGCGCTACGGTAGATGGCAGTTTTTTGCTCAAGCCATGGTGAGTCCAGATTGATGTCAAGTTCTTGTGTACAACAAGCGCTCCTTGTGTTTGTATCTGTGAGCGTCGCTAGTAATTGTGCACTTTAATGTGTTTTATTGCTATAAATTTTGACTTGGGTCATGACTTTACACGAATAAAAATCGAATTGGTTGTTGTATTTGTTGCCGTAGTACTGCCACCTTGTATTTCTTTCATAATTTTTTTATGTGCTATCTTTTTGGCAACACTGCTTTTGGTAGCTCAGCTGTTTTTGTATAAAACGTTCCTGTCAAACATGTTGAGCTTGGTCTGTAATTTGATCGTGAATCGACTTACGAACGAACAACTTTTTCAGATTATTTCAGATCACACCGATCGAATGCTTAGTTTGATATGGATTATGGATAATTTTTCAAAGACGACGACGCACAGTGGGATTTTTTCATACAATGTTTGCCAAAAAATATTATTACCTCAATTAAGAATAAAATAAAGTTTGATCAAAATTGTCCACGCCCACCGAAATTTA
The DNA here is from genome assembly GCA_951800035.1 of Linnaemya tessellans. Taxonomy (NCBI): domain Eukaryota; kingdom Metazoa; phylum Arthropoda; class Insecta; order Diptera; family Tachinidae; genus Linnaemya; species Linnaemya tessellans. Next base: position 117,475,334 of record OX637535.1, read on the forward strand.
TTTTTGGCCTAAAGTTTTTGAAATTTGGCATTATTACCTCAATTTGGTCTTTATTACCTCAATTAACGCCCACCACTCACCGCCCATATAACCCATATTATATTTTTTCCCACAACTTTTTGTTTCTTTACCAAAACTAATTATTTTATAAATAATTATTTTATAAAAATTTCATGAATTTGGAGACAAATTTTATGATTTTATAAAAGATTATTAATTATTTAACCTTTTTTTTTTAATTGCTAATATGGAGTCTTATACTTCATTTTATTATAGCGGGAGCACCTAGCACGACCGAGCAACCCTTTTTTTTCTTCCAAGGAAGTTTGCAATTGCGGCACATAATGGAACAAATTTTATTCTATCATATCTTTTAAACCATACGAGCGAACTCTTCAAAAAAATTTTTAAATACGCAGAAAAGGCTATATTTGAAAAAAATCACTATTTAAATCAGAGCAATAAAATTATTTTACGTACAAACACTATAGAAGTGCGTAAACAGTTTTCAACATTTTGGACATGTGACTTTACCCCATTATTTCAAAGCCAAATAAACGTTTTTTTGGGATACAATTTATGGATTCTTCATACTGAATCAATTTTCTACAAAACTGCATCATTACATTTTTAAATTTTATGTGTCGAAAAAATGACATATTGCACAAAAAATCCCACTGTGCGACGGCAGGAATGGCGAGCTCTACCGTGCGATTATTACAAATTTTTATTTTTATTTAGTTATTTTTTTTTTTTTCCTTAACGGAAAGAGCCGGACTTGGCTGACATGTGGCTTGCACCACCCGAAACAATGGCCCAATTTCGAGGCGAGTTCGGTAAACAGTTTATTTCACGCTTGGGTCCGTCCAATTGGCCGCCTAAAACGGCCGATTTAACGTCTTAAGGCTATTTTTTGTGGGTCTATGTTAAGGCTTATGTCTATAGGAACAGTTCCGCAACGGTTGCAGCGGGTGCCGCTGTGGCTGATTGGTAGCGATGCTTGCCTATTAGTACAGAGGTCGTGGGTTCGATTCCCGCAAAAAAAAATAGCTGGCGAAGTAAAAAGGTCGAAGAAGTTATAAAAATTCTTCTCATCTTTCATATGTCCCCTCAATACTATCCCCTCCTTTCAAGTTCAGGCGCAATGCACCGCATGTATATGGGTCATCCCCTGAGTGCTGGCCCGAAATAAAAAAATAAAAAATTGCTGGATTTGTTAATCACAAAATTGGCAGTCTGTTAAAAAAAAAATACGGTTGTCGCACTGGAAGTCAATATTGAAGAATTTATTCATGGTATACCGGCCGATGTATTGTAGAGAGTAGGTCAAAATTGGACCCGCCCTAAATGCGTTCCACATTTACACGAAATCATCTTTAAACATTGAATTATAAGATCGTTCTGTGGATTCAAATAAAGATTTCGCACATTTTTCTAAATTTGATACTTTTTTTTTTGTCAAGTCAGATAGGATTTCGAAGACTTTAAAAGTTATTAGCGGGGACACCAATAAGGATTCCGTCGACTGTTTTGCTAAAAATATAATTTGAGCCACTGAAAATTATCACACTGCAGTTTTAAAAAGATTGCGCAAAATTATTAAAAAGCAGAAAATGGAAATTAAATCACAATAACGTCAATTCCATATTTGAAATAACCACAACTTCGGGAAAAGAAATTCTAGCGATGCGAATATGAAAATTTCCAATGAGTTACACAAAACCATAGAATATTCTTTATTTTAATTTAATTATTGTATAGTACATTATAAACGTGAATAAAACTGCTAAATATAAGCAATTTTTTTTTGTTAATTTATTTCAGTTTATTTTCCGCTTTGTAAACGTGTATGTTTTTTATTTACATATTTTCGAAATTGATTAATTATTTCTGTTATTTTCTTTACGCTACTTAAACCTAAAGTGAAAACTGGAACTAACTGATTAATTTTCGATACGAATTGATTACGTTCAACGAGTCCCGCAATTAGCCGCCCCACTTCAAATGACAGCGAATGTGTAAAAAGCGGGGTTACTGTTTTATCCAGAGCTGGAAATGTTCACCTTAACAGAGCAGCAGCGACTTTTTCGAACCCACCCTAATGTTTCATTGTACTAGTAGCTTAATAAACTTAAACAAAATTATTTTATAGTCAAATAAGAACTGTTTAATTATTTAAAAAAAATAAATAATACAATTCAAATGCAAGCTGTCATTTAAAAGATAATTACTGTCGAATACGATCAAAGTCTTTTTAATGAGTTATATGTGTTTACGTTTAATTATATCTTTCTAATAATTTTAATGTGAGTAACAATAGAATTGACTGTTTAAGTTTTAAATATTTGTTCAAATGTTATTTAGGAAAAACACGTATTGAAATGTGTGTGTGTGTGTGAGTGGATGCGCATATGCATGTATGTGTGTATAAACGTTCGTCTGTGTCATTCATACTTTTCTATCTCGCAGCAACTTTTATCTCATTCAATTTGTTTTAGTAGAATCACTTTAAATTCAAGTATTTTACTACAAAAATGTTTCTAGCACATTTTAATGAAAAGCAGAATCACGCAATGACGACTTAAAGTTTAAATGCTCTACAACAATGTTGTATCTTAAATAAATTCCGCCGGGAAGGTATAATGATTATATGAAAAAGAATGGATGTGATATTGATAAATATTTTATTTAATGTCGGCAGGTTTTATAAAACGTATGGAATACAGTATCAGATAAATGTCCGCCTCTGTTAGTCTCACAAATGCCAGCCTTTTGAGCACATTTTCCATTACATTCTCACACATTTCACGCGGTATTTCATTAATTTCATCACGAATATTTTATTTGAGTTACTCAAGCGTTTCTGGTTTGTTTGCATAAACCATGCTTTTCAGTTATCCCCACAAAAAGAAGTCCGGAACAGTCAAATCAGGCGACCGTGGAGGCCAATCAACATCACCATTTCTTGAAATAACTTGTTGTGGAAAGAGGTCTCGCAAGTAATTCCATTGTAATTCGATCAGAGCTCAGATTTACTCGATTTTACTCGCGAGTGAAAAATACTCGCGAAGAAGAGTACTCGAAGATTACGAGTGTTACAAAAAGTTTACTCTCCACTCGTTTGCTTTAGGTGGGAGTACTCGCGAGTACTCCTTTTTAAAAAGTAAGAGTGGGAGTAAAAATCTTCGAAATAGAGTGAGAGTTTACTCTTAAGAGTAAAATCGAGTGGAAAAATAGAAACTGTTTGTCTTTGCTGACTTGTGTGTGCGTGTGGTTTTTGTGTACTCTTTCAGTCTTTCCATACAGTGCGCGTGTGCGGAGCAATTAGTTGGTTTTATAAAAAAAATTTATTATATTTTTAAAAGTTTACTTATATTTTCTATATTATAATGAACAATAAAGACATAAATAGTGAAACGCGAAAATATTTTCGTTATGACTTTGAAGGAAACAACACAATTTGTGAAATTAACAATTGTGGAAAAAAATTAAGTGCAAAATTTTTTTTGTATGAGAAAGACTGAGTACTCGGCAAGAGTATAATCTGCTCTATTTCGAGCGTATTTTACTCGCACTAGAAATCGAGCAAAGCATATGCGCTCTTATTCGAGTGGCATAGAAAAATAGAGTACACTCGATATTTTTTTTTTCACTCGCAGGAGTACTCGCGCTCGAATTCGAGCGAATTTCACTCTCTACTCGAATTCGACCGAAGATTTCGGAGCTCTGAATTCGATTAAAACACGTTGATTTATTGACTATTTTTCCATAATAAATTTGCCACGTGTCTACTTCACGACTGCCAAATATGAACTGTCAAGACTAATGTTTACCAAAATGGCGACAAAACCAAGTAGTCACCCTGTAAATACATATTATGTAAAACATAACCAATAACTGAAATGCAAGCGTTGCGACAGCCGGCTACCAACTACACGACTACGAAAATAGAATACAGAATTTGTGCGGTTTAATTCATTCCATTAAAAAGGTGTGGTGGCCAGCGTAAACATGCCAACCCACTTTTGGCAAATTTTAGAGGGCCAAAATTAATAACTCCCATTCCGTAGAAGATTTAGATTTGACCAGACCCAAATATCTATATATATTTCAACGATCTGAATCCGAATCTGATGCTCTCTTGGCTCTTTAACACACAAGGTTTCGAGTAAATTGCGAAAAACCGTTAGAAATCGAGAAGAATTGTTGAATTAAGATGTATAGGCTAATTGTTGGAAATTTTTTGTTTTAAATTCATACAACTTACACAGCAGAGCAGAACAGCTGTTTTCGAAAGCCGCAACGCTTTCATCATCAGTGCTCATGTGTATTGTGTTTGTCACAGAAGAACTGTTGTTTTTTTCTTTTTCAATTTACTCCAAATTTTGTGTGTGAATGTGCCAAGAAAACATCAGATTCGAACTCAGCGCGTTAAGGTACATAAAGGGTCCGCAATTTAACGTTTTTTTTTCAACTAGTGCTTATATCGTGTATGGTACACTTAGCTCATGCCTGATTTGACAGATAATTAGTTTTATACTTCCCCTGAACGAATATGGTTGTGTATACGCTTGAACAACGCTTCGCTAAGTGGACCTGCGATCGACGTACAGAAGATGCCGATTTTGCCAAAAAAATCATCTTTTCAGATGAATCTCATTTTGATCTTGGCGAGTATGTAAACAAGCAGAATTGTCGCATTTAGGGCACAGAAAACCCGCACGCATACATTGAAAAGCCGACGCACCCAAAACGAGTAACTGTTTGGTGCGGATTTTGGTCCAGAGGTCCATAACTGGACCATTTTTCTTCGAAAATGAGCAAAGAGTGGTCGTTACAGTCAATGGCGATCGTTATAGGGCCATGCAGCCATTTGAATGAAATTATTTTCCATTATTAACCGGAAGGATTGTACTTTCAAATAAAAAAAGAAATTTGAGAAAATATTCAGTAGTTTTTTTTATAGGATTTTCAAAAAAAAAAAGTTATTTGGCGGACCCAATAAGTGGAAGTGGAACAAAATGAATATAAAAAATTCTCATATAGAGAACAGTGGAAAAAGTTCAATAAAAACTGCTAATGAGATGGCGTAGCGGCCTCGAAATCAGTACTGATCCGTTCTGCTAGTTTTTGTTTATAAAATATTCTAATAGCTTGAATTTAACAAAAAATTCATTAAAAAAAATAATAATTTGCAGATTTGAACTCGAGTCCAAATAAAAACTCTTATCTGGATAATAAAATTAATAAGTTCGACAAATAAAATCTACATTCGTATAAAACAGAACTTTAGAATCGCTTAAACGATCAGTAATAAAATTAATCGATTAAAGCTAAAACTCGTTTAAATGAGTACCCTAGTATATAGCGTTTAACTGATCCGTAGTTAAATCAATATTTTCATATGCAATTTAAAAAATTCGTACTTGCCGTACTTTTGACGCCGTTTGGGACTGATCGGGATTAATTTTTATTCCCAATTACAGCAACTTATGCCTCAGCGGCATGTTTTGCGGTTGTTTTTTAACTCGGACCAGCGCACAGTGGGGTGAATGGTAGAGAAAGTGGCGATTAATTCATAGAACTCGTAGTTTTAAAATGTTGTTATTTTTTATTGATGAGTATTAATAAATACATAAAAAAACCAGCATTTAAAAAAAATTTTTGAAAAAAAAAATTGTTTACCTTTTATGGGCTTTTTTGTATTTTGGAGAAAGTGGTCTTATTTGACTATTTTTGCTGTAACTTTGGAATGAAAAACGATAAATTAGTAAATTAAATTGTAAATTGAAGCATAGTTTATGTGCCTTTAGAAAAAATAATAAAAAAGGAAAATAAAAACCACTTGTTTTTTTGTTTGGTTTTTTTCACATTGATTTTTAGCAACCGGAATTCTCTCACAAAAACCTTCATAACTCAAAAATCGCACAAATGCGCAAATAGGTATTCTGGGACTTATTAGCTAAAATTGTATATTTTAAGAGCATAAAAGCATTTTTTCCTGTACTCATCCGCATAGTTGCTGAAACTCAATGTACATGTATATCAAAAATACTACATTTTTGGAGACATATAATTTTTTTTTAATATTTCTAAAACATTTATCTAAACAAAAAATAATTTTTTAAATGCTCATATACCTGAAGTTGACGGTTCCATTATAAAACTTTTACTTATAGAAGTTTTAACAAAAACTATAATCACTTGAAATATCAAAATTTTCTCTTTTAATCGATGCGCGCAAAAATAACAAAAATTATTGAACTGTGAACACTCACTGCAAATAAAGTAAACTACCAAGAACTTTTTTATCTTGGACCAGCACTCAGGGGTGACCCCTATATATGCAATGCATTACGCTGGAACTGAAAACGAGGGGATAGTATTGGGGGGACAGGTTAGGAAAGATGAGAAGATAGACAGTTTTTTTTTGTAGCTATTTCAACCTCTTTTACTTCGTCGGCTAATTTTTGCTACAGGGCCAAAGAAGGTGGGTGCTGTTACTTTGCTTTTTAGTGCACGATAGTGTCAGTCGCTGCCAATTTTATGTTCAGTGACCAGTGACTATGCCTTCATCATTGAAACAGGCTGGCAACAACTAACACAACCACGCACTAATGCTGATCAGAAGAAATTCAACACAATATTTCATGACTCAGCGCGGGCTCGAACTCACGACCCTCCGCTTCATAGTCTCGTGTTCTACTACTTCAGCCAACAGCACCCAGTGATGTTTGCAGTTAGTGATGTAGAATTTTATCTATTTTTTGATGATTATTGAAAAATATTCTTAATATTAAAATCTTAATATAAATTAATAAAAATAGAATTTGAACAAATTCATTTATTAATAAAATAATAAAAAATGGTTTGCAGTCTTGCAGATTCGAACTTAAGCCCGTTGATAAAATAACAATTTACATAAGAAAGTTCGACTAATAAAAATTCATACATAATTTTATCTAATCTTTTTAATTAACCGCCACTTGTGAGGGCTTTCACCCCACAGTGCAGCGGTCAGGAGATGACACCTACATATGCAGTGCATTGCGCCGGAACTAGAAAAGAGGGAATAGTGTTGAGAGCACAGATGAAGAAATATGAGAAGATAGAGAATTTTTTGTAGCCATTTTAACATTTTACTTCGACGGCTAATTTTGCGCGACGGGGCCGACGAAGGGAAACTGCCCAATATGGAAAGCAAAAATCTATAGAACTGGATTCAAGTCAACAACCAGCACTAAATGGAATATCACAAGTTAAAATTTAAGCACAAAATTGTTGAAACGAAAATTATTCAACTTTAAGCATTTCAAGAAAAACCACACGAAATCAACGTCTTGTCAAATATTTACTCAAAGAGGCGTAACTACTAAATTCTAACGAAAAACCTCTTAATTCTAACAATGGTCTATCGAGTGGAAACTGTACAATGGTGCTGGCTTCCATGGCACTGTTTATTAGTTTTAGTACGAAACCGTTTTACTTAAAAATCAAGTATCTGAATCAATAAATATATTTTCATTAGTGGGGTTACGCTTTATTCGGCAAATATTTGATTAGTGTGAACGTAGCCCCCCTACTTAATTTTAAAACGTCCAACATTGAGTTAAGAAATAAGAACATGAAATTATCAGCTAATGTAAAGGGTGTCCCAACAAGAACGCAAGATTTAAATTTGGCGCCATTCGAAGTGTCATTGTTTGACATTTGAACAATTGTTATTGTTTGCTAGTAGAAGGTACGAGGTTAGTAAAAATGGAGCGCTACACAAATGAACAGCGCATTCTCATTGTGAAATTGTTTTAACAAAATGGTGAAAGTTTTGCGCCTACAGTTCGCAAGTTGCGATCAATTTGGGGTCACAATAATGCTCCAAAAGAGTCAACTGTAAAGAGATTAATGGATAAATTTGCCAAAACTGGGTCTGTTAGTGATGTAAAGACAACAACGCGCCTTCGACCAGGTCGATCGACCGAAAATGTTGCAGCTGTACGTGATGATGTCGCTCAAACTCCATCCACCTCAATTCGACACCGAGCTCAGCAAATTGGTGTCTCCAAATCCACTATGCAGCCAATTTTGACGAAAGATTTACATCGTCATGCATACAAATTTCAATTGACTCAGCAACTGAAGCCAGCTGACCATGTCCAGCGAAGGGAGTTCGTTAATTGGGTATTGGAGAGACAACATGAGAGTGCTGATTTTGCCGATAAAATCATCTTCAGTGACGGGGCCCATTTCCATCTTGATGGCTTCGTCAATAGGCATTTGGGGGTGAGGAAAATCCTCGAATGATTCACGAGAAGCAAATGCAACCTCAACGTGTCACTGTGTGGTGTGGATTTTGGGCAGGAGGAATCATTGGACCTTTTTTTATGAAAATGAGGCAGCTCAAGTGCAAACAGTCAATGGTGTTCGGTATCGTGAAATGATAAGCAGTTTTTTCGTGCCTAGAATTGAAGAAATGAATGTGGAGGGCATGTGGTTTCAACGAGATGGCGCCACATGTCATACAGCCAGAGAAACAATTCAATTGCTGCATCAGTCATTTCCCGGTCGTGTTATTTCGCGTTTTGGACACCAGAATTGACCAATTTAACACCATTAGACTTTTTGCTTTGGGGTTTTTTGAAGTCGATGGTTTACGCGAATAAGCCGACGATGATTCAAGCCTTTAAAGAGGAAATTGGACGCTGCATTAATGAAAGACCGCAACATTTATGCAAAACGGTCATTGAAAATTTCATTAAAAGATCGCTTGTGTGCCACCAAAGCCGCGGCGGCCATCTGCCCGATATGTTGTTCCATACATAACCTCATTCTGTCTACTTTACGATATAATAAAGTTTCATGATTTTTTTTTAAATATCTATGTTTTATTTAAAATTTAAATCTTGCGTTCTTGTTGGGACACCCTTTATTTTTACAAAGTCAACTTTGATTCAAAACTAAATTAACATATTTCCGAATTAAAAATGAAACTTTAACTTAAAAACACAGTCGCATATATTGAAAACGTGCGCCTTATGCGAATTTATTATTAAAATGATCAGAAATCGGTAACTTTATTTTGAGGACGTGCTTTCATACAATCATTTTTAATACGAAACCATATAAAATTAACGCCGCTGCATTCTTCAAATAAGAACGCACCGTTGAATTCAGGTTGGACGTTTTTCAAAAATTTTAAAATCGACATTGTAATTTGTTAATATACAAATTAGTTAACGAAACATTCATTAGCCAGTGGCAGCCAGTGAAAATAGAGAAAAAAAAAATAAAGTGTTTAATTTTATTGTTTAATTGCGTATATAAACAAAATGGAAGGTTCACAGTTAATAGATGATCTTTTTTTTGGAATGAAATTCTTACTGATACTTTGTGTGGCTTATAGTCTGTTAAGGAAATTGGCTTTGCAGCAAATGTGTAAAATTCTGTCTCACGATTTAGAAAAGTTGGAACTTAATTTAATGCAATTATTGCCAGTATTACAAAGTAAGGACATAAATTCCAAATTAAAATTTTTGACGCCACTCATGGTACACTAGATTGAAAATTTCAACCTCTAATTTGGGGTTCACACAAGCATTTTTAATTTATTTTTAATATTCACTTCATTGTCATAATTATCTTCCCGTTCACGTATACAAAATTTAATCAATTCAATTAACATATAACAAACAACCAAAAGCAAAAATTGTTCATATTTACGAGGCCTTCAAATTCAAATCCAGGATCTTGTTTTTTTTGCTTTCATTTTCTAATTAATAATAAATTTAATGTTAATAATTTAAATTCAGCAAGGCTCGACATATTTTTGTTGTTGTTGCTTTTTCCACATTTTAGGTGCTAAGTCCAGACTAATTTTGTTCAGTGAGTTGCGTTTTGCTCACTAAACACACAAGCCCAATTCACAATCCTGTGCAAATGGTCTTGCATTATAGCATTTGCAAATTGAGAGAGTATTTGAGAGCATTTTCAATGTATTTTGTTGGTGTAGAGCAGTGTTGTCAGATTAGGGGTTTTCCCCCTAGATTTAGGGTTTTTTTCTATTTAGGGGCAGATTTAGGGGTTAATATTCTTTAGCGGGAAATTTGGGGATAAGAAAATTTTATTTAGGGGATTTTCGAATTTATAGTTTGGTACATAATAGTACATAATTTAACCACTGAGCATGTCGAAGATGTTCTATCGAAATGACGATTTAGAAAGTAATCACGCAAGTACAAACATTAAAACATTTTTCTCGTTAAATCAATTTTGTTGGTTTTCCTTGAACTGCAAAATATAAATTTTAAAAAGTTTTCATCCTTCTTTGGCATATTACCAATATGCCAAAAAAGGATAACATATATAAACAAAAATATAAAAAGAAGTGGGAAGCAGATCAGCAGTTTAAAGGTATTGTATTTTTAAATAATATTTTAAACACAATAAATGCAAAATTAAATTTCAGATTGGTTAGCCCCTGTGCAGGCAGACAATTCAATTCAAATTTAATAGAGATAAGAATGATGAAACCAAATTACTACTTAAACTTTTCTGCTTTAGGGGGTTTTTTAAGAAAAAGTGTAGAATCTAGGGGGTTTCTAAATTTTTTTGGGGGGAAGAAAAAAAATTATCTGACAACACTGGTGTAAAGTACAATTATTTTGCTCATGCTACGATGCTAGACTACTTGCTCGAGATTGTGAACTGGTCTACAGTGTTTAAGCAGTGCTGCATTTGTAATTTTACTCGATTTTATAGCAATTAAGTGTTAATTGAGCAATCACTTAATTAAAACTTTATATGATTAATTGAGCTCAATAATTGCAGAAAAGAAATCTTGATTTAAATCTTAATTCTTTTGAAAATTATGTGCATAAGTAAGCATTAAAATTTTTTATATTATATTTTATTATTATTTTTTTCAGTATGGAATTAACGATAAAACAATTTCAAATCCGACAAAAGTTGAGGAATGAGCCAACACCATCTTTGTCGTATATTTCTTATTTTCTGTGATCAAATTTTAACAAAAATTCCAAATGTGTGAAAAAAAATAATTTATATATTAAACGATTGCTTTCAAATCATTCTGTCATGTACAGCAACAAGTTTAAGACACAAAATTTCTGCTTATGTAAAGGGTTTCTCAACAGGAACTTTGTTTTCTAAAACAAAATATTTAGATGAAGATGATTCAAATTTTTATTGTATTACGAGAAAAGTTCGGCAGCTATGAATAACAAATGATATCTGGCAAATGTCCACCATGTCAGTGATATCCACGTCATCAATAATCAATTACCCCTCCAGACCACATAGCGCACCACATCACAGTCTCGTTTTCATAACTACTTCCGTCCGTCTGTGGAAATCACCATACAGTCCAAACTAAAACAAATAGACCCTTGAAATTTTGTTATAATAAATTTTGAAGGATGGCACAGGTCAAGTTCGTAAATGGGTTGAATGGAAAAAATGTCCCCTAAGAAGAACTAAACCATTCTCTTGAAAAGAACATAAGTTTTTTTTTGTTGTAATTTTGTTAAGCAAATGATATATTTTTATGTCAAAGACGGTCCAAATCGTTTAAATGCAAGCCAGAAAAGCAGAAACATTTATTTTTGGGCCCCGCCCCGTTTAGTGGGCCTTGATGTAAGAAATTATATGCAAAAATAGTGTATTTAACAAATTGTATTCTTTAAGCCTACATTTCTTAAAAATTAACCCCCAAATTCATAAAAAAGTAAAACGTATTTGAAATCTGTTTTAAGAAAATTTTTTATGAAAAAATTTGATGAAAATACATTTCAAACTCATTTTAAATTTTATGATTACCGAAGTAAATTTAAGTTTTAAGTTTAAGTTTTTATGACGCAGCTGAGATGTTCTCTAATCTTCCTCTGCCCTACCTTTGGCTCCTAGATGAACCTATCAAAAAATTTTTTTCTACATTTAATTACACCAAAAAGTTACTTTTTGCGTTTCTACGACAAAGGCGATATATCTCACCCACGACGGTTCTTCTCGGAGTGACCCTGTCAAAATATAGTTTTAAAATTGGGCACAGAAATATCTTAAAGAAACTCTGAGGCAGCAGGTTAAACATTTTTAATTTGTTTACTAAGATTCGACCGGCTCGAATATAACTCGTTTACTCGTTTTTCTCTCGTAGGGTTCTGAAAGGTATATAAAATTGAATCAAATTCAACAGACATTCGCAATCGATAAAACCTTTAATTAAATTATAAATTTTGTAATGTAACCAGAATGTGTAATTTTCATAATTTTAAGATCACATCCTGTAATTGAAAAGATTGATTTCTGGTTTTATGTGATATGCAAATTCATAAAATAAATAAATAAACAGGTTCAAAAGCCTAAAAGCCAGCAACGATCGTAATATGGTGTTGACGGAAAAATAATATGAGTGTTGACAAGATCAAATGTTATAAATTACTTCGAAATTCTTCAATTCTACTCGTATAGACGCTATAAATGGGTTTCCATACTCTAACGAACGAAAGCATAATCTATACTGTATTATCAGAGTTATAGAATCTAAAAAGTCTTTACAGATTTTTCATATAAAAGAACAAGCAGAATAAGCTTTAGGCTTAAATCCCACTATCGACACAATATACCCATTCGTCGGCTCACTGCAATGAAGTCATAAGTAATAAATCAAAATTACATTATATCTCACTTAATTCTGGAACAAGTCTATATGACTTTATTGCCAATGCAGTCTGGTGCAATTATGTCCTTATATTTCAATTACTTGACAAATAAGGCAAATTTAGTTTATTACTTATAACTTTATTTCAGTGAGCCGACGAAAATCGGTACATTGTGAAGATAGTGTGATCTAGTCTGTAGGCATTAAATAGTCTGGATGGGTTTTAAAAATGTAATGTACTGTCCAGCACAACGTCACGTTCCAACGTTAAGTCGACAAGTTTTAAATTCTTGTCATGAATTTTGTGTTACGAACTCTTATGAGAAGACATTTGGCAGCATTTCTTTATATTTAAAGGTAAATTATTGACATGACATCAGAAGGATTACTATCGATACAACGTTATACAGGGTGTCCTCCGGGAAGATATACTTCTTTGCTTTGCCGCCATTTCGGTAGACATTAGTCTTGACTGTTCATATTGAGGATGCTGTTGGCTGAAGTAGTAGAACACGAGACTATGAAGCGGAGGGTCCTGAGTTCAACCCCCCGCGACCCCCCTGAGTTCAACCCCGCATTGGCAGCGACTGACACCATCATGAACTAAAAAGCAGAGTAACAGCAGCACCCTCCTTCGTTGACCCTGTAGCAAAAAATTTGCCGGCGAAGTAGAAGGTTGGATTAACTACAAAAAAATTATCTATCTTCATTTGTTCTCTCAATGTTATACCCTCCTTTGCAGTTCGGACGCAAGGCACGGCAAATATAGGGGTCATCCCCTCAATGCTTGTCTGAGTTTAAAAAAAAACTACTAAAGGGTGACTTTTTAAGAGCTTTCGGATTGGGCTGAAAAAACATAAAATTTAAAGAAATGTGTGAAATTTGAATCGATAGAACGATCTAGATAATTCAAACTTTAAAGACGATTTCATGTAAATGTTGACCGTGGCTACGCCTCAAATGGCTCAGACGATGGGTCTGATATTGGCAGCTCATGAAAAATTCTTCAATATTATTTTCCATTGTGGCAACCGTTGCGTGCTTGTCCCTATAGACAAGAACCTTTACACAGCCAAACAGCTGTTGGCTGAAGTAGTAGAACACAAGACTATGAAGTGGAGGGTCGTGAGTTCGAGCCCGCGTTGAGTCATGAAATATTGTGTTGAATTCTTCTGATCAGCATTAGTGCGTGGTTGTGTTAGTTGTTGCCAGCCTGTTTCAATGATGAAGGCATAGTCACTGATCACTGAACATAATTGGCAGCGACTGACACTATCATGTACTAAAAAGCAGAGTAACAGCACCCACCTTCGTCGGCCCTGTAGCAAAAAAAGGTTGAAATAGCTACAGAAAAACAACTGTCTATCTTCTCATCTTCCCTAATCTGTCCCCTCAATACTATACCCTCGTTTTCAGTTCCGGCGCAATGCATTGCATGTATAGGGGTCATCCCCTGAGTGCTGGTCCAAGATAAAAAAAAAAAGTAGCATGAAGACGTTAAATCGCACCATCTAATCTGCCAATTTAACGGCACCTAACTCGCCTCCCAATTGCGAAAATGTAACACGTGCTATGCGACACCGTCCTATTGAAACCACACAACGGCCAAGTCCAATTTTGGGCAAAAAAATGTATAATTATCGCACAGTCGCGTTCGCCATTCACAGTAACGTTCCTGCCTTCATCGTCTTTGAAAAATTATGCCACTGGCCCATAATCCACACCAAACAGTGCATATCTCGAGACACATTGTCAGTTCTTGCAATGCCTCTGCCTGCTCTTCTTACCAAATACGGCAATTTGGCTTGCTCAAGTATCCATTCAACCAGAAATGGGCACGATGCAATTTCTTAACCGATCATAAATTTTGATTAATAAAATTCAGTGATCTGCAAGCGTTGTTCTTTTGTAAATCGAATCTTGGCTAAATTATAGACCAAACTGAACATGTCTAACAGTTACATGAGAACAGCTGAGCTGCCAAAAAGAAAGTTGCTGAGAGATCACTCTTTCCATGGTTAACTTTGTGCAAGGTGGGCCATAAAAAGTCACCCGATGTTGTTTGGCTCTCATTTTTGTGCCATTGCTCCGTCCTGTTGGAATCACATGTCCTCCAGTCCTAATTCGTTCAATTGCGGCAGAAAAAACTCGGTTAACAAGGCCCTATAGCGCACACCGTCCGCTGTTGTCGTTTGACCAGCGGCGTCCTCGAAAAAAAATGACCGGATGACTCCTCCAGCGTGAACAGCGCACCATGCAGTCACTTCGATCGGCTGTATTGGCTCCTCGTGCATCACTCGTGGATTTTCGGTGCCCTAGAAGCGATAGTTTTGTTTGTTCACGTACCCGCTGAGGTGGAAATGAGCCTCACCGCTCACTATGATTTCGATCGTCCACTTCGGCCTCGAGATTGAGGAGGGGAACTGTATCGCTCCATGGCATGTTCACTTGTATTCTACATCTGTCTAGTTCACAAATGTCAAAACAGATTTGACATTGGCCGCCATTTGCAAAAATAAGAGCATCTTCCAATAGGATGATTTCTTTTGGCCCACTTTTGATAATGTAACTATTTTATAAATTTTTTATATTCGCGAATACGAATATTTTATGTAAAATTTAAAGACATTTAATTGAGGTTCTAATAACGCTGCATTTTTTTTTTAAATAGAACTATATTTATTTTTTTTTTGTTGTAGTGCACTCAGGGGACGATGCCTACATATGCAGTGCATTGCTCGGCACTAGAAAGGAGGAGTAGAATTGAGGTGACAGATGAAGAAAGATGACAAGATAGAACATTTTTTTGGAGTTATTTTAACGTTTTACTTCGTCGGATAATTTTTGCTACAAGGCCGACGAAGGAGGCTGCTGTTAGTCAGCTTTTCATTATATAATAGTGTTAGTGTTAATCAGTGTTACTTATGGCTTCGTGATTTCAATAGGCCGACAGCAACTAACACGACCATGCACTTATGCTGATCAGAAAAAGCGAACATATGCATGAATGAGCGGGGATTCAAATTGGGAACTTTAACAACTTCAGCCAACAGCACCTTCAAAATGGCGGAATAGTTGGCAATTCCAATACGAATATTCACACATCACTAATACATCAATACGACATAAAGTGCTTAACAGAACATGAATCGTTGTGCTTTTGCTTGTTTCACTGATTTGCAATAAATATAAAAAAGTATTTAAAAACTACATTTCCATCTTTTTTAAATTTGTTGCGACGAAAAAAACGTTTTTCATATTTCTTATGCAGTCATATATTTTGCAACGATGTTTTATTTTAGTTGCCGTCGGTAACTGATTTTTGCTAACTTACCGTTGGGATGTAAAGGCGGCATGGGACCGACACTGCCTACAGTTGGATTATTAAGCACTGGAAGTCTTGGAGGATCCATTTTCCAGTGTAATGGTATATTAAAATTGACAGGTGCAATAGATCCAAATTCGCGATTGATTCCCGGTTCAATCAACATGACAATTAATTAATCGCTTTTAAGCACAATTATATTTTTGCTTGTTTATTTTGTATATTTTTCTTGTTACTTGTAATTATACTTTGCTTATAAATGCCACTTCTTTTAACTTGATACGCACACATAGATAACAACATGCATTTGTACAAGCACACATACTTAAATGTGTATGTATTTACTAATTTTATCCTGATTTTTTTTTAACATTTAATTAGCAGGATGACTCTATTCAGCAACTTTTTCGCTTTTTTTCACATTTAATTTTATTTAAACAATAACTTGCGAATTGTTAGCCATTTGCGATAATATGAAGCGCATGAAACACTGTTTGAAACACATATGTGTACATATGTACATACAATATGTAGCAACATGCATATGCATGAGTGTATGTCTTCACCTGATTCACTGTATTTCTCACTGCACCGTTATCAACTTTTTTAAATCCACAATTTTGTAACTTTTTTATGGTCTTGGCTTTTAATGCATCTTATTGTTGTTTCTGTTCTTATTTCTCTTTAATCTCACCGAAGCGCAATCACGATCCAAACACGAAACCAACAGTTGTCATACTGAGCCATCCACTCTGTTTGAGTTTAACAGAAGTCTCTTGTGTTTACTGCCTTTTCGAGCTGCTTCTTCAGTGTGTGCTACCTTGTTCCTGAATTGAAAACCACTTAAAACACATGCATAGACACGAAATACATGTATAAATATGTATGCATGCATGTGATTCCTGTGTTGTTACCTCCGTTGCCACATTTGAGTGAATCAAAATGTTCACACAGTTATTCCAAATTTAACGAAATCACACACACACCCATGCATACACAGCCAGCTACCGCACAATCATGAGCACTAAAGTGCACAAAAAGAACAGCCAAATTAAATCATGCTTATTTAAGCTGACACACACATGCACACACACACGTGCATGTGCACAGCCATAGCTGTTCGTCACGAATTTGCTCTCAGATATCAGCCCATTTTCTCTTTATTCACTCACTGGTTTGGCAATTGTAATGGCGACTATAGCAACCGTGTTGTACTCCCTCTAATCAAGTTATGGCAGACCGTAATTCAATATGCTTTCATTATAAACTGCAAGAAATTAAGACAGAGAAAAAACACTTTAACCCACTATGTCTGGCCCGCTTTGTCTCAAAGAGCAGCCGTTTGCTGAAAAACAAAACAACTATTGGAATGAAGACACATCCCACAACAACAAACAGCTATTGTCGCTAAATTGCATTGCCTAGTAGGCGTGCTAGCCGCAAATGCTTGTGTTTGTGAACACCAACAGTTCCGAAATCCAGGGATAATTGCAAAATCAACTGAGTGCAAAATCAACAATAATATTACTAATATTTAAATTATAAAAATTTAAATAGATCTGTTTGTACATATGTACAAGGCATACAAATTTACGTACGGTCTCTTGGGTAGGTATGTGTTGCCAGAGTTAGATGAAGGCAAATGGTATCATATAGCGTGGTATAATAAGTACAAGGTGCTTCCAAAGTATATCTATATCAAGTAGTCGCAAGAGTACAACAACATAAAATTACAAAAACCACCGTACATTTTGTTTGTGTAAAATTCGAATCTTATGTCAAAAATTTTCTTATATAATATAGGTATTTTGTTCACAATTATTTCCAAAAATTTAAATACATTTCGCATAGAACTTTTTTGAAACAATTTCTTATTGTTACTTCTCTCAAACAATACACTTTTGCACAAAAATCTTTTCCACAACAATTCCTTTTTGCTACTTTTGTTGAATTAATAATGTTTTTCACAATTTTACAAAATTATTTTTTCAACGGAATAAACAAATAGGTATAAGTAAAAGTAAACAAAATTTGACATACGTTCATTTAAAAGCTAAAAAAAATTTTAGTCAGCTGGGCTCTTGCATATACATACTTGATATAGATATACTTTGCATACATATATCAGCAAAATTCAATTACGGATTTGTGTAAAAAAAAATTTATTTTTAGAATAACATTTTTTATTTTATTCTAAAAATAAAATTCAAAAATCCTTATTAAATTAAACAATGTAAAATTAAACCAGTAAAAGCGTTATATTCGACCGGGTCGAATCTTAAATACCCTCCAAATATTTAGTAAGTGAATTTAAAATGTTTAACTTGGAGGGACAGAGTTCTTTTGAGACATCTCTGTACCCAATTTTAAATCTCTATTTTGACAGTCATTGCGGGAAGGGCCGTGGAGGAGACGTTTCGCCTCTGCAAGATCATATAACATCTCAGCTTCTTATAGGCTTAAGGAGTACAAATTGCTTAATATTTATACTATTTTTGCATATAATATCATACGTCAACGCCCAATAAAGGGGCGTGGTCCAAAAATAGACTATCATGTTTTCCACAGACGAACGTATGGTCATTACTATATCGTCTTAGACTTCATCACTGATCAAGAATTTATACATATATTTCATGGGGTCCAATTCTTTTTGGAGGGTATGAAAACCGTATTTTGTCGCAGTCCTTCTGGCAAGGGCCGTGGGGGAGACATTTCACCTTTGCCATAAAGCTCTAAAATTAAATGTTTGGGATAATGAAATATAAAATTTATTTTTAATTTTTTTATAGGTTCATTAGGTAACAAGGGGGGGGGGATGAGTACTGGGTTACGCCTGAGCCTCGTCATTAAAGTTTAAAAATGTTATTTTTAAGGAATGCAGGCTTAAGTAAAACGGTTTAAGTTTTTACACTATTTTTGCATATAATATAATCATCCCAAGCATTTATTTTTAGAGTTTTATGACTACCGATTTCTGCCCTATCTCCTTCCCTCCCACCACCTCTTCCTTTGCCCCCTAAATGACCCTACCAAAAAAAAATTTTTTTTTTTTAAATTTTGTATATAATCATCCCAAGCATTTATCTTTAGAGTTTTATGACTGCCGATTTCTGCCCTCCCCCCTCCCCCCAACCTCTTCCTTTGCCACCAAAATGACCCTACCAAAAAAAAATGTTTTTTTAAATTTTGTATATAATCATCCCAAGCATTTATCTTTAGAGTTTTATGACTGCCGATTTCTGCCCTACTGGGTTACGCCTGAGCTTCGTCATTAAAGTTTAAAAATGTTATTTTTAAGGAATGCAGGCTTAAGTAAAACGGTTTGTTAAGTTTTTACACTATTTTTGCATATAATAACGCCCACTAAAGGAGGCGAGGTCCAAAAATAATATTTTTTTAATTTTATGGCTCCAAGTTTAACGCGTTGGACCTCCTTTGACATAAAAATATATCAGTTGCTTAACAGAATTAGAAAAAAAAAATTGAAAAATTATGTTGTTTTTTAGAGGTTGGTTTAGTTCTTCTTAGAGGGAATTTTTCCCTCTGCCCAAATTCAGCCCATTTACAAACTTGACCTGTGCTATCCTTCAAGGTATATTTCTACCAAATTTCAAGAGTCTGGCTCTTTTTGTTTGGACTGAATCGTGATTTTCACAGACCGACAGACATGCTCAGAGCGTCTTAGATTTCATCACTGATCAAGAATATATATACCTTCGCTGCCTTACAAACGGAATGACAAATTGAATATATCCTCCAATTCTTTTTCGGAGGCTATAATAATTTTCGATGTAAACTTTTCTTTCCTTAAAGACTTAAGTTGGATTATGACGAGCTTTTACAAAAAAAAAATTAGCGAAATCGGTGCAGAAGTTCTCAAGTGATGCGATTACCAACGAACGACATTTTATTTCCATTTATATGGATTAAGGAGCTGCTAATTGAGCCCAAACTACGTGTTTGAAATTCGGACTAGGGAACTTGAATCTAATTTACTGTTCAAGAGTTCATGCGAGATGTTTTCATATTTCCATGTAAAAGTAGTCTATGTGTGTATGCATGTATTATGACTAAATCATTGTTACAGAAGAATTCATTACTATCTCACGAACTCTGAAACTGCTGTTGGCTGAAGTAGTTAACACAAGACTATGAAGCGAAGAATCCTGAGTTCGAGCCCGCGCTGAGTCATGAAATATTGTGTTGAATTCTTCTGATCAGCATTAGTGCGTGGTTGTGTTAGTTGTTGCCAGCCTGTTTCTGTGATGAAGGCATATCCAATAATGGCCACTGAATATAATTGGCAGCGACTGACACAATCATGTGCTAAACAGCAGAGGAACAGCACTCTCCTTCGTCGGGCTTCTAGCAAAAAAATTGCCGGCGAAGTAAAAAATTCTCTGTTCATCTGTCACTTTAATGCTATCTCCTCCTTTCTAGTTCCGGCGCAGTGCGCTGCATGTATAGGCGTCATCCCCTGAGTGCTGCTCCGATATAAAAAAACACACTTCTCTTCTTATTAGATGCAAGTAAAACAAAAATAAATACATATACTTTTGCTTTAGTGTATTTGTTTTTGCAGCAATAAAACAAAAAAAGTGAAAACTGTGTGAATCAAATATAAAGAATTTTTTCTCTTTCCTTAAGTACCTAAAAACAGATTAACCTGCAACCGAAGACTATAGATTTATAAAGCTATAGATTTATAAATATATAGTCTTTGCTGCAACTATAGGAATACCTGCAAATTTCAAGTGTTCGAATTTTGACCACCACGCGATCATAGTTTTTTTGTAATGGCTACAAATTAAAAAAAAATAAATAAAACATATATGTGATCTACTATAAAAAATTTTGTTATGAAAAATCCTTACTAATAGTATAGCTAATATGACAGTAACTCTGTCTGTCTGCTTGTTACCTTTTCACTCTTAAGTCACTAAACCGATTTAAATGAAATTTGGCAGAGATATTTTTTTATTTCTTTTGGAAATTATCCTATTAGGTGGTCACGCGTGCTCGAAAATTTTTATGGAGATATGAAATTATTAAACTGATAACTATGAGCATATAAAATTTTTAAACAGCTGACTTAAGGTGTGTTCAATTACTTTACTAGTAAAAATTAGCAACGAGAGAGTAACAAGAAATTTTCCACAATTACTCTCAAAAATTTGAAAAAGTAAATGAACACTTTACTAGCTAAAATTTGCAAGTTAAAGTAGTGTTGTAATGTATAGGTATACATGAGTACTCAATAACTACCCCTATATATTTTGGACAAATTATACATATATACATATTATAAAAATAATGTGATTATGAACATTTATATTCAGCATTGTCGTGACTGGCGTTTTTTTATCTTGGACCAGCACTCAGGGGATGACCCCTATATGTGCAATGCATTGCGCTGGAACTGAAAACGAGGGGATAGTATTGAGGGGACAGATTAGGAAAGATGAGAAGATAGACAGTTATTTTGTAGCTATTTCAACCTTTTTTACTTCGTCGGCTAGTTTTTGCTCCAGGACCGACGAATTTTATATAATCTGGTACTAGGCGTAGTCGAAATACGCTAAACACGATAAGGGTAATTAGCTACTTTTGAATAAAATTAATCAATAAAATATATTTTTTTAATTAGTTTATACGTTATAACAGTCTGCGCAAGCAAATGTGAGTTAAAAAGGAGAATTTTTTTCAGTTGTTGTCTAACATCAATGCCCTGCCTTTGCAATCGTTTCCAAACATTTGAACACAAAAACGTATAGGCTATAATAATAAACAGCCGGCGAGAAACGGGTTAAATATATTTTTTAAAGGAAACAAATTAAGGCAATATAAATTTTCATTGTTATAAAAAGCTTTATCCAAAATAAAATATCATGTTGCTGCCACGATTAAAACCCCAAAAGCAGTAAAAAAGTAATTTAATAAATTATGTGTTAATTTAAATTTATTTGCAAATATATATCTGAACTAATTGAATTATTTGCCCGCTTAGTGTAAATTACCGAGTAGCTAGGTACTCATAATATTTACAACACTAAAAATGCCACTGATGTAACAGATACTGTGTTGCTTAGTTCAATTCCATTAGACATCTTATTTTGCTTCTGTAGTTCCTAAGTTACACAAAAATAAATTTGTTATCTTTTTAATACTTTTTATTGTTTTAAAAGTTTACATTTACTTACAATTTCATAAAATTTCCAAAATATTTTTATTTTCAACTTAATTTAGAAATATTGTTTTATAAACACAAACACAAAACAGCTGTTCGAATAATTATTGCAAGTAAAAATTTTACTTGTAAAAACTTGCAATAATTTTTCTGTATCTCAATTTGTTACGCTCTTTCGCCGCTCTCTCGTTGCAAATTTTTTGGGTTAATGAACACTTTCTAGTAACAATTGTTACAAATTTGTAAAATTTTTTAGTAAATGAACACAGCTATAAATATCTGTTTTTGGCAATGAATTTATGAGGGGTCAAGGGTTGTCTAAAATTTCTAGGGATATATGAAATGGTGCTACTGATAGCCAAGAACATTTTAAGCTTTGATACTGAAAAAACAATACATCATTGACTTAGCAAGGTTTTTGTTTTTGGCAGCTACCATATTCAGGGATCAAGGGTGATCTAAAATTTGTATTGAGAAGTTGTGAAACTGATAAGCATGGAAACCTTAAGCTCTGATACAGTTAGTCGGCGGTAAAGGCTAGTGTTGAATAAAATTCATTTTGAACGTATTTTTACTTTGTGAATATGTAGCAAAAGTTCAATTTGGAAAGGGGGTGTAGAAAATGAGCTAAACTTTATCTTCCTGCGACTTTAAAGGTCAACTAAAACTAAGGCCCAATTTACACCATGAAGTTTAATTCATGAATATTTTTTATCTTTCTTTCAAATTATATTCTAAAATCCTTTAGCATGTACACGATGATTTATAATTCATGTATATTTATATATCAGGGTTGATTTTTTAACTTACAAACGTTTAAATTTCTTTGTTTGATCATTCGTATTTTAGCATTTGTGATTTATATACAAGAAAATATAATAATAAAAACATAAAACAAGAAGTACGAAAATTAGTGACAAAGGAAATACAAAAAACTTCATGAAAAACAGAAACTGTGCTGTTTTTCTACTCCTTCTTCGTCTCTACACCGCTCACCTACAAACAAAAACTGCATGAATAATATTCATGAATAAACTTCATGGTGTAAACTGGGCCTAATAACTCTTCCTGCCTAGGACGATTCTCACTTCATGTTATATACATGTATATACATATGAAAAGTTACCAAATATGTGCAATGCTTGTATTACGAATGTATGTATGCGGCGTAGGTAAAATCGTTATTTTTGATACTATTGCACTAAATTTTTCTGACGAGGTGTATTTGTGTGAAATTTATTAGAATCGCGGTAAAAGTAAAATTTGTAAAAATTCGAGTTAGGACCTTTCTACTTGTGACCAACGATATATACATACATATGTATGTGCTTATGTTTATTTCTCTACTACAAATATTAATTTTGATTTCGGCTTCATCTGTACAATTGAGAGAGTGCAGTTGTAAATGAACTGTATACCCAATATACGGGCATGGACATGCAAGTGCACATTTGCAAGTTCATAAGTACAAAAGAATTTCGTCTTCGCAAGCAAATGACTGAATAACTTAGCTTTACTGAGTAAAGTTTACTACCAAGGCAGCTTAAGTAGGTACCCCCACCACTACAACAATTTACAACACCAAAAAACACACGTATTCTGTTGCTGGAAAATAGTCAGCTTTTTGTCAAAATCGCATAAGCAGGCTTGCCATTTTAGCACTTTTAGTGATACATTTAATACTTTTTTTTTCTAATTTAGCTACTAAGAAATATATAAAATTAGTGAAATGAAAAGTTCTGGGACACTGAAGTAAATACAACTGAACTATTTATTTTAGCTCGGGCCAACACTCAGGGGATGGCCTCTAGATATACACTGAATTGCCCCGGAATTCAGGAAAGGAGAATTTTTTGTAGCTATTTCAACCCTTTTTTACTTCGCCGGCTAATTTTTGATACAGGACCGACGAATGAGGGTGCTGTTACTCTGCTTTTAGTACATGATAGTGCCACTTAGGTTCAGGGACCAGTGCTACGCATTCATCATTGAAACACGCAGGCAACAACTAATACAACCATGCACTAATGAATAATTTTTCCCTCTTCCATAAAATTGCAACCATGAAAAAATCATTCACGGTAATTTTTCATAATTGCAATTTTTGGGAAAGGGAAAATTTCGAGGGAAAAATTATTCTTGATTGCAGTGAATATGTAGTACATACGAACATAACTTTATGTGTGAATAATCTAAACAAAGAATTCAGAGTTCTTTATTTATATACTGATATTTAATACAGACTTTTTTATTTAAAAATACCCCTTTTTGAAATAAAAATATTTTTTTTGGGAATATACACTTTTTAAATGAATAAGCTTCATAGTTATAGAAAGGGATTTAATACTGTAATTCAATTCGAAAAGAAAACTGTTAAAAATTATATGTTAACAGTGAAAACCAAAAGTATTTTTTTCCGAATCGAATTACACAGTAGTCCCTGAGGTATTTCAGATTCGGTAACGACATGTACCGGTAATCCCACTACCGCAATACAACATATACCAATACCGTTATTCGTTTCGGTTTCCAACATTGGAACTAGCACTTACTATTTCACAATGTCGAAAGAGTCGTTTCGTATAAATACATTTGAAGCAAAAATAATTTATAAAATTTAGCCGTTAATTTTTTAATATTAATTCTTTTAATACATACATATTATGCACATATAATTTAATTAATAGGTATATTACGTGAAATTTATAGTTCATTAATCAGCAATATAAAATTTTTTTTTTCAAAAAATACATAATTTTTGGCAAAAATATTATAAATTTGACATATACTACAGACTTGATTACATTTGCGAGGGGTTTACTACGTTATCGAACGAAAAATCATGATCTAATATTTGTTCTATCATTTTTGGGTGGATCTGTACACCTTTGGAATCAAAGATGTTGTATGGAAAGTAACAGTACATGAATAGGCAATTTAATAAGAAATGAGACAATGCTAGAGGAAGTTCCAACTTTATAAAATTTTCGAAGTTTACACGACATTCTACATATAAAGAAATTGATCTTACGTTATACATACATATATACATATGAATATAAAATCTAATGGTAATAATCCAGATACCTCTTAGGGTATTGGATTTATTTAAGTCAATATTTCCTTTACGCCGAATGCTTTTCCAGCATGTGCATTTCCATCTTGTGTACAGTTTTGAAGCGTTTGTTACATTTGTCGTACTGACAAGCATGAATGGTGCTTTTACATTTTTCACTAAAGACGTGCGACTCGTATTTTTGCTTTGAACGAAATTCAGACGAACAATGCGGACACGACTTAAGTCGTTCACCCATGTGGGCTGTTTCGATATGACTTCGTAAAGCACTGTTTGCATGAAATATTTTGCCACAAAGAATACAATTTTTAACTTTTTGACATTTTTCATCATTTCCATTCTGTTCAATCGCTAAATTCATCGGCGATTCATTTTCACATTCCTTCGAAATTTTTGTATTCTTTATTGGAGTTGGACCGTCACTATTATGCTCATGAGCTTCACTTGTTGCAAGCGCCTTGCGCTTGGATGCTTTTGCCGGTGTTTTTTCAATAGGTACCATATCATCAAAAAACTTTGTAAATTTTACATTATTAATTGATTCATTGCAATCAATTTTATTGGTGGGTGGCACATCACGAAATTCTGATTTACGTCTTGGTTTTTTGGGGATTTTTAAAGTTATGTCAGTTAGCGTTCCTGTATCACCTGCGAAAGATTGAGAGCCATCTTCTTTGAATTTATCAGTTTCTTGATCACCATTTTCGCCAACAGTTTTATTCAAAACGGCTTTCTTTTTTGCTACTGGTGTCGACGTATTCTTTGTCGGAGTTTTAGGTTTTGATTCCCTCACATTTTTCTTCAAGCGCTGTACAGCTTTCCGTAATTTGTCAATAAACATATCCGCGTGCACTAATTGAATAGCGCACATCTGACACACCAGCACTTCATTCGCTTTACGAAAGTCCACCTGCAAACAAGTACAGTTTTGAAGCAAATATTCACATTAATTTTCTTTACTTACCTCTATGCCACATATCCTTGAAATTACGCTAGGTATTGCTTTTCCATAATATTCTCCTGTTATTGAAATATTATCAGCTTGAATTAATGCACATATTTTACATCTTTTAGAAACTACCATGTTGTTAAACTAAAAAGTTAGAAAAAAGAAGTTTGTAGCAGAGCCTAACAACGAAGTATTTCACGGCAGCAAACCTAAATAATAACCAACGGCGGCTAATCAACACAATAGTCATCGGCGTTTAGGGGCCCGTTGTCAGACGTCTAATATTTTCTTGGCGGCGGTTAAACAATATGCTACTGCTGTCGACCGACTCACAAATGTTGTATAAATACGTGTTGATTTTTTTAATTACTTGTAAATTCTTAAATGATTTTTTAATGCATGTGCATAAGGTAAGAGGTTTATATCATTTCAAAACTATGATTGAATTCCTCTGACGATTTGGTAAATCAGCAAAGATATGCATATGATGCTCATTAACCACCATATATAACATCGTGCTACATATATAAGTTGGCAGTACTACGGCAACAAATACAACATTAAAGTGATGCACACATGTACAATTACTAACGACGCTCCCATATATGCACATACATATAAAAGGATCGTTTGTTGAACACAAGATTTTGACATCAAGCCAAACTCACCACGGTTTGAGCAAAAAAGTGTCATCTGCCGTAGCGCTGCCACCGTACATATGTTTCATTATGATATATAATTTCCATTTAAAATAAACTTATGATTATATCTCAAATATCTTATATATACATATGTATGTACATATATATCTATACATTGTATATTGTACCAATGCATATATGGTACGCACTTAACGGCAGGCTCGTGCGCCGGTTACATTCGCATAGATGAGCGGTTAAGCAGGCTGTGCACTTAACGGCTTCGTGTTCTGGATTGCATTATAACTAGAGCAAGGCGAATTCACTACTAAAATTATGAATTCGCCGTGGGTCTACTATTACAAAGGCGAAAGAGATTAGCAAGCAGACAAACCAGGCGAATTGAAACTTGTATTCAATTCGTCTTGGTGACTATTGTTTGTTTGGAAGGAATGAAAATGTAGACTGTGTAGAACACGATATTCTGTACCGAACAGTTTTTACTTCTTTTTCCTAGTTTTGGCAATACATACGAACATCAAATAAACAAACTCGTTTACTGTTTATTAATTGAATTTATAAACGCTTTAGGCAAGACCAAAATAAAATTGAAAAAATGTTTACCTTACGCAAAAGGCGACTAAGTAAAACAATATCTACTATTTCTCGTTGTAACAATATTTTATGCATGATTTTAAAACTGTGGTTTTTCTATTTTTCTTCAAAAGCTGAAGGTTTAATGGCATTCTTTTATTATAATTATACACCTTTCATTTGTTCAATGTTTCTATTACGTCCGGTAATTTGCTAGTATAAAATTTGGAGATAATAGTAAATTTATAGTGGGTCGCAGTAATGTTCGATCTCAAAATTCTATGTGGTGTATGCCCTGTAGCAAAAATTGGCCGGCGAAGTAAACAAGGTTGAAATAGCTACAAAAAAAAAACTGTCTATCTTCTAATCTTTCCTAATCTGTTCCCTCTATACTATCCCCTCGTTTTCAGTTCCGGCGCAATGCATTGCATATATAAAAAAAGATAAAACAGATAAAAAAAGGTCGGTATTATTTTATATGGCGATATTTATTGTGCATAGCTTATTTGTTAGAACTCATAGTTTAAAAAGAATGTTTAGATATATAAGTTTGATTGCTTAGGGTGCCAACATTTTCGACAGTTCTTCGTCTTGAAGACATCCTTTTAGAAATTCATCCTGCGTTAATTGACCATCATTATTCTCATCCATTTTGGAAAATATATTTTTCGCACGCTCTTCAGCAGAATCTGCGGGACGATTTGATGAGCATGCTCCCAGCATGTCATAAATTGCCTAAAAATATAAAAAGAGAATTTTTTTTAAATACGACGTACTAATGCTCATTTATATATATATATATATATATATATATATATATATATATATATATATATATATGTATATATATATATATATATATATATATATATATATATATATATATATATATATATATATACATATATAGTAAGGTGTCTCATAACAATTTTGTAATTATTTTATAAGAAAGATATATTGTAATAATTAGTTGCAAAATGGGGTACCAACAATAGTCGACTATGATACTTCCTCTGTTAAAAATGTTTCCTAATTTGTTAGCAATCCTAAGCTAACATACATATGAGCATAGGGTAGGATCATAATCATACAAAATCTCTGTACAAACTTTTTGATTGTACGTATTTTTTATATTAGGTGACATACTTCGAGTATGTACGTACATACAGACATAAGGCTTAATTCATAAAAAAATTTTCATGCTTATAACCTTCTTACTTGTGTACAAATGTGTCAAATAAAGGAGTTATAAGCATGAAATGTTTTTTTATGAATTAGGTACTAAAGACCGAATTCATATTAAATTGTCTAAATTATATTAATTGGTTACCTGTACAATTTTCGTCATTTCTTGTATATCAATCACCCCATTTCCATCAACATCGTACATTCTAAAGGCCCACTTTAGTTTTTCTTCTGGTGTACCACTAGACGTGACATCAATAGCAAGGAGAAATTCCTAAAATACAGTAAATTATTTCTTCAGTAAATATTGTGTGTTTAAGTTGTTTTCTTTTAAGTAATACTTTTTTTTTGTTCCATATATAAGTAATGACGACTAATATATAATATTGCCATTTCGACTAAAGAATTTCTGCCTATAGACTCTTGATCCATTTTATGACAAAACAATAAACATAAGTACCTCAAAAAGTCTTATTATATTATGCAGGATGCACATAAACAATTGTTTTTGTTCTGAAAGAAAATTTATTCCATATTTTAGAGAAATTAGAAAAGAATTCATTCCGAAAAATTGATTTGAGGAATAATAATGTGGAATGAATTCCGTTTCCGAACGGAATCGAAATCTGTGACATTGCTGAATATATCGTATGAATTAAATAAATATAACTTTTGTAACTGTCACAATAGTTGTAAAAATTAATCATAAAAATGTTACGTTGCAATAGATTCATATCGAATATAATTTATTTTTTGGGTTCGTTTTGTATGAGTTTCAAAGCCTACTATGCTTATTCTGCTGTGATTTTTGAAAATAATTTATAATTCTCAGATGGTTTTTAAAAGTATCTTCATAAGACAAGAGGTTTTGTAGCTTTTCATTTTGAAGCCTACTGATGATTTAGTAAAGCACCAATGAAATAAACAAATAAATTTCATTTAAAATAGAATTCTGACAATATCTCAAATAAAAATTTAATAATATTTTAAAGGATAAATAAATATTTACGTGCATTTACCTTAAAGTCAATGTAACCATTTTTATCCATGTCGAATGTCCGAAAAACGTGGTCGCAAAATTCTTCTGCATTTCCCGAAGGAAAAAACATTTTATACATATCAACAAATTTTGCTGGAGTTAATCTTCCATTGGGACAATCTTGCTGTGTAAATATTATTTCATTACTAAATACATATGCACACATACAATCTATAGCTATAGTACAATCAAATATATTTACCTTAAACCCTTTGTACCACTCCTTTATTGTTGCTTCATCGTATCGTGTATGCGATTTAAGAAACTCCATATCTTCTTTTGTTAAACGGTCTTTGCTGCTGAAGCATCCCATCTTGAAATTATACTATCGTAATTTATTTCTACTCAATCGTGTCAATATGTGTATGTATTCTTTAATGAGTTTTGAACTACTATATCGAGTCTACTATTTGATAATTATTCATTTGAAATTAATATGATAAATGCTGTATAGAATATATTTATTCCATATTAAACTAATATAAGTAGTAAATGATATTTGTATATCAATATATGTATGGATGTACGTGGATAAATTTTTGAGTCATGCGCAATTCTGTTACATCCTGTTTAATAAGGATAGGTTATTTATTTCACCTCATTCAATAAGTGCTGCCATGAATAAGCAACATGTACAGGTAAAATAACAGGACCTTATTAACTCTTTCAGGTGTGGTGGTTAGTTATCTAAAGTGGAACTAAAATCAGGAAAATCAACATTACGGTTCCAGAGCTGGGAAGCTTAAACCTATTTTGGACCAAAAATTTATTTTATGTGAAAATATTTTTTAACGTGTAAAAAGGTCAAAACAATGGATAACAGAATCAAATTCGTTCTACCTAAAACAATAATAGAGATTTTAAGCATTTTACAGGCTTAAAATGGAAAAAGTGTTATGGAATTACCGTAGTTTCACTACCGAAAACTCGAATAAAAGTCATTTTTTGAATTAGAGTAGAAAAAATGTTCTTATATTTATTTTATATGATCAGCTTCCACATAAAACATTTAATCTTACATTTAGTCTTACGCACAAATTGTTCTAAATAATACTGGGCTTAATTTTGAATATTTAGAGAACTTTGGCATACTTCTGGTTGATGTAAGCTTTTGTGTGATAATTATGAGGCCGAATTGATGCAGCTAATGTTTGGATAAGATGCTTATCTCTCTTTAAAGATGATTCGTACGTGTCAAAACCCCGTCCGCTGAAAGAAATGAATGAAATAATTAATTGCAAAAGAGACATCAGCGATATTTTGCAAAGTTGCTTTGCAAAGTATTTTTTTATACAAATGCTACTGTTGAACATGTTCAGTTTGGTCCATGATTTAATCATGAATAAATTTGAAAAGGGACGACGCTTGCAAATTATTGAATTTTATTGCCAAAATTTATGCTCGGTGAATGGACGAAACTAATTTATTTTAATGGATACGTGATCAGCAAAATTGCCGTATTTGGTGTGAAGAGCAGCCAGAACTATTACAAGAACCTGTAAAAATGAAAGGCCTGCACTTGGCTGAGTTTTTTTTCCGTGTTTGGCCGCCTAGATTGTACGATTTGAGAAACTCGCAAGGGTTGACACACTGGAAGCCAATATTGAAGAACCGATATATTGGAGAGAGTATTCCAAAATTGAACCCACCGTATGAACGATTTGAGGAGAGGTAGCCGCAGTCAACATTTACCGACTCAAATTAAGATTTCATACATTTCTCTAAATGTTGTGTTTTTTTAACTCAAACCTGAAAGTTCTTAAAAAATCACCCACTCTATTTATAATCTTTGCTCTGTAGTAACCAAACAGCTTTTCTTTACAATATACTTATAAATAAATTCATTCAAACACTAACCTGGAATAATTTGTTCGTAAAACACGCTCCGCCCAAGTTTGCGCTCTTGGGATATCTCTTGGGACACCAACTTGTTTTTTGTCTAAGTAGTCAATTACATCGTCATAGTAATTTGTTCTGTAGTTGTACATGTACTTGTACTGAAGGAATTTCGGCCTAAATACTTTTTTGTTATTTAACAGCATTATAATTTACTTGATTATGTTTACCTGACCCAATGTCTATACAACTGCACTGGTTTTCTGTAACCATCATCTTCTGGAGGCGGAGGCGGAGGCGCCAACTCGGCATTTTCTTGATCATTTGTTTGTTCAGTTGTTACGCCTTCTGTTTGAGTATTTGAAGAGTCTTGCTGTTGTGTTTCCTTTTCCGGTTCATTTGTTTCAGTAGTTTCATCAACTGCCCATGGATCCTCTTCATCAGCCATATCTTAAAGAAATAAAATATCAAAATCATTTTGCTAGCACTCTTATTGTGGTCTCAATTGCTATTAATAATTGCGAGGTATGTATATATTTCGATAAAACAGCTTTTAATTTAGTTGACATCTTATTGGTATAAAAACCACTCCACAAGTCAAAAATTTGGAGTCGTTCGTGTAAAAACATGAGTAAGTAAGATATTGGCCATGGTACAAGCTACCTTTGGTTACTTGTGCACCATTTGGAGGCACTTGGGGAAAGTAAAAACCGCCCTCTTAGCTCGTGGTATACATACATACGAGTATATGTAAATATGCATTGTCCAATATATCAATGAATATTTAAATATAGAGTTAATTTTTATAAAAATTTAATCTATGTTTAAACACGCTTTCAGTTTCTCAGTTTAAAATAAATCACCCCTATCATGAATAACAAGCGGAATATTTGTCCAGGCGACATTTTTATCCGACTAGAAAGGAAAAATCGTATCGTGAATCTCCCGTGGAAAATTATTCCCGCTATCAGTTCTCAATGAAGATAAAAAAGGGAAGAAGCTGAAAACAACATAAACAAGTAAAAACGTTATACTTAACCGTTAAATACCCTCCAAATTATATGTTATATGTACTTTTAATTTTATTTATTTATATATTTTTTTGATAGGGTCTTTTAGGTGGCAAAGGGGGAGGAGGGGGTAGGACAGAGGAGTACCAGGTTACGTCTCAGCTTCTTCATTAAAGCTTAAAAATGATATTTTTTAACTATTTTTGCATATAATAACACCCACTAAAGGGGCGCGGTCCAAAAATTTATTTTTTTATTTTATGGCTCTAAGTTTAACGCGTTAGACCTTCTTCCATTTACGAACTTGACTTGTCCTTCAAGATATATTTATACCAAACTTCAAGAGTCTGGCTCTTTGTGTTTGGACTGAATCGTGATTTCCACAGACGGACGGACGGACAAGCTCAGGTCGTCTTAGATTTCATTACTGATCAAGAATATATATTTACCTTATGGGGTCTCAGATGGATATTTCCCTGCGTTACTAACGGAATGACAAAGTGAATATACCCTCCAATTCTTTTTGGAGGTTATAAATATATAGCACAGAAGCAAACAAAGAGTTACGTAAATAATAAAAAAATTAGCTTTTTATGTCAATAAAGTTGCAGAAAACTAAAATGTAAAACTTTCAAACAGTTTTTGACAGTTCAGATTTGAATACAGTTACAGTTTAGGATTACGTAGGCTAATAAGATACTACATAAAAACGGAAATTAAATTTCAGAAAATATTAAAGTTTTTGTTTGCTCACATACTAATACATATACTTTTACGTATTTTGAAATTGTCCATTTTGACAAAAATATTTTGTTTATATTTTGACAAAAATATTTCGATTCACTGAAATTTTAAATTTTTGTTAGAAAGTCAGTGATCGTAAAAACCTTACATGATTTTTTCTACTCATCACCCCCCAAAAAAATATGGTTACATCACTCCTTATGATGTGGAGGGGTACATATAGCATATAAAAATATCAAATCTCTTCTACTGAATTTTAAAAATATAGAGTTTTTATTAAAATTTATAGAATTAGAATTCATACCTATAAATATATAAAATTTTTATTAAGAAAACGACTTCGAGGTTAATGAATATAAAAAATTAAAAGTTTTCCACTTTGGGTGGACTCTCTTTAAAGAAATATTTGTAATATATTTTCACACTTTCCGTACTACATTCAGATAGATTTCTGTACCCGGACTCCTTTTTGACAAACATATGACGCAAGTGAATGCAAAGCGAAGCCTTAAGGACGTGTAGCTGAACAGTGACAATCCGGAACCATTACTATAAAGGAGTGCTACGAAAGTATGGATTATGAAAGGCACGATTGGAAAGTTCGTTTTAAAAGTGGTTCAACAAAGTGCTTGGAATAGCAGCAACTATGCAAAGAACTAATATTCAAGTGCGGAAAGAAATATGAAAAACAATCGATGGATATAGCTGATTTCCTTGTGGCACGAATTAGGTTTTTATTTCACTTGTTGGTTCTAGAATCTAGATCATATGATGATGTAACATCATTGTATGTACAAAGGCATCGTACATTAAGGATAGCAATTAAATATTAGCTTTACCTTTTTTTATAAATGTTATGAAATAGGCAAATCAATGTGGTAAGGAAAACCTTTTAGCATCTATATGATGATAGACATGGAATGAAATCAACTTACCTCTTTTTATGTTTTACTCCAGCGAACGACTTATTTGAAGAGAAGTATAAAAAAGACTAACGCACATGCATACAGAATTCATATAACACGATAATGATCACTGTCTTGGTTAGTATTTAATTCATTAACACCTATGCGGAAGGTCTTAAAATAATTACAGTACAAACATTGAACAAATTCATATACACAGGAATTGAATTGATCCTTTGGCAAATTTGGAAACATTTTTCATTCAAAGAATTTTTTAGCCAAAAAATTTCTGGTCCTAAACTTATGTGTTAAAATTTTATTTGAAAATAATTTACAAAGTAAATTTGCGAAGTTTTGATGCAGATGCCAAGGAGGTGACACAGACCCATATGTAGACGATGTTGTTAGAATTTTATCCGTTTCTGTGAGTGACTGTACACGACCTACATACATATGTCTTCACAGGATCTAAAATATCGCAAAAAATAGCAAAACAAACATAATGAGGTTTAATAAATAGAATAGAAATACATATAGGAATATTTATGAATAAACCTCAACAGATGCTTTAAGCAGTTTTGTAGTCCGTTTCAAGTATGCATTGCGAAATTTTTAAATCATTTAAGTCATCAATCTCAATTGCGTCTTGGGCATCGATTTCCACAATTGCACATCTAAAATTGTATGTTTAAATGGAAGTTTATATATATATACATATATATATATATATATATATACATATATATATATATATATATATATATATATATATATATATATATATATACATATATATATGTGTATATAAATATATAAACTTCATGTTCACATGAAATGCATAAATCGCAAATAAATTTCCGCATTATCTTACTTATGGTTTTGCAAACAATTTCTATAAACTAGCTCCCTTTTTGAAAAGTAGAACATTCCAGTTTCAATATATTCTCCTTCCCAATCCTGACGCCTTGGCCTTTTAGTGTAATTGAAATTTAGCGGCAAAATATAATTATTACCAATTCTCTTCCATCTCAAATTATGGGACCTAAAAATAAACCAAAGATCAGCAACTAGTGTTTTCGCTATTTAAAATCATTGATAAATTTTTAAATCCGAATGAGTAGGAATCATGAAAATAAATGTAGTCCGAAGTACTCATACTCTCAATACCGGGTAATTTTATTGGCAACACTGTTTTTGGCAGCTCAGCTGCTTTGGTATAACGTATTACTGTTAAGCATGTTCAGTTTGGTCTAAAATTTGGCCATGAATCAACTTGCAGATTATGAAATTTTATTATATAATCTTAGGATCGACTAAGAAGGCGCCATACCCCATCCAACACTGTCATGTAGTATTTAGCAATATGTTCCAACATTGTTAAGCACTTGATATAGAATTTTGTATATATCTGATATATGATAATTTGGTCACCGTAACTATATAGCTATGGCTGAAATTTGAAAATATTTCATATAAGTAGTACAGTGAAAACTTACTTTGTAGCTGCGAAGACACATGGATTGTATTTGAACTTTTTATACGCATCAACAATATAACTTTCCCTCAAAAAAACTGATGTGCATTGAAATAAAGCGAATCTCTGAACAAAACTGTGCTTATATAAAAATTCTCTAACTGCATCTAATGACGAGGAACTATCTTCAGCAAACACACTTAGCCGTTGGTACACCAGTGCACCATCTGCAATATAATTATAGATACAATAAGATTAATTAAGTTGCACCGTAAGTATCAGGCACACATAGAATACATTTAGGCAATTTCTAAATAACGTGGTCACTTTGGCTGGCTTAATCCGAATCGAAGATTTTATGGTATTCCAAAGATTTGTTAATTGTCCGGTTTTAAAGGGAAAATGTATATAAATTAACAATCATGTGTTAAACAAAAGAGTAACAGCAGCCGCCTTCGCCGGCCCTGTAGCAAAAATAAGCCGGCGAAGTAAAAAAATTTCAAATAGCTTTAAAAAAAATATTGACCATGAAATGGACGAAATGATCTTTGAACACCGGGAACGGATTTATTTTATTTTCATACTGAAAAGAAAAGCTAACACAGTTTGATATTCCCGGCTTACAAACCATAGTTAGCGATAGTTCTTAGCCAGTATAAATAGCAGTCGTTATGTAAGATAATTCAGTTTGTGGCAGAAGTTTTCGATACAAAGCCTACTCATTGCGAACGCCTAAATTCGATCCTGTAGTTGAATTGTTTTGTTTACTTACTCTTTAACGCCTCTTTTTCTATAAGGTCGCCATCAGTAGAAACCCAAATGTTTGGAAACAAGCCAGTTCTCCTAATAGTTTCTATGGTTCTTCCAATTAATGTACTACCATTGAACCGCAGTAAGTTCTTATTTGGAATTCCTTTGGATCCACTACGAGCAAGTATAATAGCATGAGTATCCTTTAACGAGCTGGAAAAGAAAAATGTTCAATTAATGTCCAACTTTGGAAGCTGAAGTCATTGATGCAAGTCTATAAAGCCCTCTGCTTTAAATTGTGTAAGATTTGTGTAAGCGGAAAATCCCGAATTTGACTCCGCGGTCAGGCATGAATATGGAGTCGAATTCTTCTGGTCAGACGTAGCTCATAGTTGCGTTAGAAGTTTTCGGCCTATTAAAGTGCACAACTGGCAGCGGCAGACACTCTCATGTACTAAAGAGCACCGTAATTTCACTATCTTCTCATATTTCTTCATCCGTTGTCTCAATACTATCCCCTCCCTTCTAG
The DNA here is from genome assembly GCA_951800035.1 of Linnaemya tessellans. Taxonomy (NCBI): domain Eukaryota; kingdom Metazoa; phylum Arthropoda; class Insecta; order Diptera; family Tachinidae; genus Linnaemya; species Linnaemya tessellans. The sequence goes on from OX637535.1 coordinate 117,512,251, forward strand.
TTTCGGCGCAATGCAATGCATATGTAGGGGTCATCAAAAACCGATTAATTATCATTAAGTTAACTGCTCGGTTAATTTAAATTTGAGTACGTTCGATTAACCATTAAACCGGTTAACCGACTTAACAAATTTTTTGGGGTATTATAACATATTTTCCCTCCGTCTCCCCGATGAAGCTAATGTGTGTCAGGCTAAGATCTTTACTGTGAGGAAGGCGAAGAAAGTGCTGACCCACAAAAGGCTACAGGGTAAAGTCGGTATTTCTGTCGACAGTCAAGCGGCACCTATGTATGTATGTCCCTAGGATCACATGTAACTTCCGCCATCTTTATTGCGGAGCGCAAGGAAGTGGCATCTACTCCTAGACTGGGCGGTCAAGCTGACTTTTCACTCATCTGTGTTCCAGCAGACAGCAACGTTCAAGGTAGTGAACGCGTGGAGGACCTATCCAGGGCTAGCCCGGCTATGAGTATATCTAATGTCGAGTCGGTAGAAACACCATTAGCTACTACCAAGAAGAAAGATGGTGTAATGTAAGGTGCCTAGAAAAATGTGGCCTTGCTAGAATGGTAAAAGGTTAATAAAAGTAATAACCAGAAACCGTAGGGACCTATCGATGCTCGTTGTGACATTTCGCTAGACAACCGAGTCGTAGGATACACCTTTACTATAATAAGTAGTTGTCTTGCAGCAAATAGGGAAACTGAGGTTTTACATTTCTCCAACCCGTTACAGTTATCGGAGATTGATCTAGAAGATCAACCAAAAAATATTTGTTTAACTCCCGCTAAGAAAAATGATAATTTTCAAACAAGTGGAAAGTTACTGGTTTTACCCCGTTTCGAGTTTTCACCAGATCTCGACGTTTTGAGTTCCTAGGAAGCTTGTCTGCCTGACTACTCCTAAGAAGCCTACACTATCGCTGTGCGTGTAAGTATGTGACCCACTTATAACTTTTGCACCGGTTCGGACCGGCACATTTTCGGAAATATAAAAAAACAATCTTTTTTTTAAATTTGTTTTGTTAGAATAACTTTTAAAGGCCGTTGCCAATCGACTAACCAACTTTTGACAATCGGACGCTACCTATCAAATTCGGTTCACGCGTTCATGGGCTATCGTGAACTAAAATTTTGAGATATATATGTAGATGCATGCATTCAGAAAAGTCTGCAAAATGTGTTGGATTCGCTGCTTTTTGAGGGCAAAAGCAGCGAATTTAAGATAAGTGAGTTTTTCAAAACACTCCGAAATTATATGTATAAGTGATCAATTAGTGTTCACAATTCTTTTATAGGAAGAACTACATCAATTACCGCTTGCCACGTGGGAATCGGCTGATCCATTCGAAAGTTATAGCAGTTTTAAAATTAAAATAATGCTAAATTGAAATTAAATATGATTAAGTAATTTTAAAAAATTTTTGCTATTTTAAGTTGAAGCGTAAGCCACGCAGAACTGCTTTACTGAACAACACAAGCTTGACAAATTTCCAAGGCTATCATCAAGTAAAAATGGAGGTGTGCGAATATGCTATTATTTATAAGCAAAAAGGATATATTTTAATTAAAATTGAAAGAGTAATTGTTCGAAAATTTCTTTTAAAAACACATGATGTTCTACTGCACCGCAGATGTTGCCGAAAACCGCAACATTTCTCTTCGTCAGTACCTACTCATGTGTATAAGAGAACTGTATGAAACCGATGGTAGCACACCTTTATTTAATATCCGTGTTGAAGTTTGATTATTTTTTCCCCATTTCCGGAATTTGCGCATTTTTATTTCTATATTAAATTAAATGCAATTAAAATTGATAAGCCAATTGTTTAAAACAAATTTTCGAACAATTAGCCTATCAATTTAATATATAGCAAGGATATATAAATTATAAAAAATTTTAATTGTCTTCAAATATAAGCATATATTTTGGAGGAATACACAAACGTGTTCCTTATATGTATATGTAAATATGTTACGACAGTGTAAAAGTTTAATAAATTGTCAAAGATAAAAAACTTATCTGTGAAATATGTCATATTCTGTAAAACGTATGGGTTTCAAAAAATTATTTTGTAATTGCACTTCCTTTTCCTTAGAAAGTTGTTTTCTGTTTCACTCAATAAACTAGTTCTTATAATTTGATATTTAAAATTTTTTTATTTAAATCTTTAACAAATATATTGAAACAATTTTATTTATTTAATAATATACCAGCACAAAATATTTGACGAAATCAAAATTAATTCGATAAGAATAGTTAAACGGTGCACTATCATCGTGTAAATGAACTCAAGAGCATTAAAATATTGTACAGATTGTACACGAGCACATATACATACGTACTTTTATATTAGGGTGACACTTACATATATCAGCCGTTGTACTGTCACCTTATATTTGTTCCACCATTGTAGTGTATGTAAATATGGACCCTAAAAAAATACATGTATGTATCAATTAAAAAGTATTCATACAAGAATTTAATGCATAAATTATACGCTCATACACACATTGCTCCCAAAGTGTCCCAGATGGCCAACAGTTGAGCAATATTATATCCTAGAGGACAATCCAAGACAGCTTCATAAAAATTTTCGATTTAAATTTCATAAAAATTGCGCCAAAGTCACACAAGACATTGAATACTTTTCCAGACAAAATGAGGGACATTGTGGCTTAGATTAACCTCAAAAAGACTTTCTTAGAGACAAAACGGAGAGATTTTCATTCCAAAAAATTATATTGAAAATAAAACGTACGACATTATCGCCGTATAGTCACGAACGACTATTACCTTTACATTATCGATTAGAAATCTGAATCGACAGACGACATACCATGCATTCATCGTTGAAGGCAATGTTTTCTGCGGCAATTTTGCTAGCTGGGATTATTTAATGTTCTTGAGTTCATTTACAAGATGATACTAGCACAGCGTTTAACTATTATTATCGAATTAATTTTCACATCGGCAAACCTTATGTGCTGGTATACATATTATTACATAAATAAAATTACTGTTGAATATTTGTTAAGAAATTAAATGAAATAATTGAAACTATATAAGCAAAATTATTAAATTTTTAATTTTATACGTGCTGATTCTTTTCCCAAATTTACAAAAAAGTTCAAAATTGATTATTGAGGGGGTTTAGCTAGTTCCTATGCGTATTTCACTGGGGATGTTGCAGAAAACACCTCAATAATCAATTTTGAACTTTTTTTGTAAATTTGTGAAAAGAAGCAGCACGAATAAAATTAAAAAATTTTTGTGTAAATTTTACACTGTAAAACAACAAATACCCAAATATATAAAATTAAATATACCTATTAGCATTTTCCGAAAATGAACAAAAAACAGATCACATTTCTAATTGTTTTTATACCCTTCCCAAAAAAGCCACAGGATACATATAGGTTTATCATTCCATGTGTAATTTCCTCAATATTAACATGGGACCTCCTAATATATATATATATATATATATATATATATACACATATATATATATATATATATATATATATATATATATATGTATATATATATATATATATATATATATATATATATATATATATATATATATATATATTCTGGATTCTTATAAATAACAATGACGAATAAGCGATGTCCGTTTGTCTAGTTCTTGGGGGGTTTTTCCAAGCCCCAGAAGAGATATAGACTTCATTATTATGCTGATGGATTGGAAATGAATTTAAATAGAGTGGTATTGAAATAAAAATTCAAAATACGGCTCCATAGCTGGGAAGCTTACACCTATTTGTGGACGCAAAATTAACTAGCGAAAACCATTAATTTTTTGTTTCTTTTTGTCTGGCCTACGATGCCACTCGATATCGTTCTGTTATGGCTCGATATATCAATAGTAATATCTGTTTTACAAATATTTTCGAATTTCTTTGATATGTACATATGTATATAATATGTAATTAACAGTTTTGTGTTGGTAATTATTAATAATAACAGAATTAATGAAAATTTTTCATATCTATACATTTCAAAAATGATAAACTTTAAAAAATATTTCAGATGTTTGATGAGATTTTTTTTTAATAATATTTCGTTATTTAACGATATTCCTTAAAAATTTTTTCGATCATTTTAATACACAAAGACCCAGGGCACACAGGTAGGAGCGGTTTTACAAAAATAAAAACCTACATGTATTTTGTTTTTGTGAATTCTAATTCAAACGTCACAATTAATTGTGTAGAGCAAAGCAAAACGAAAAAGTACAAAAACAAAATAGACATGTTTGTTTTGTATGTATGTAAATATGTAAAGAAATTTTGACGTTTGTATTAGAATTTCTCCCAAAAACAAAATAACCGTATGGGCTATCGCTCCTACCTGTATCAGTGTGCCCTGACAAAGACCAATAAACAAAATTCTTTCGCATTATCAACATATTTATATATGTACATTTTTCATATACATACATATATTTTTCTTTTTTAACAAACAGAACCCTCGAAGCGATTTGCTTGTCTGCGGAAAACACCCAGAGTCTCCGGCGGGAATCGAACCCGCGACCATTGGACTGACAGGCTAGCATTGCTACCCATCAGCCACAGAGGCACCCAATATATATTATAATAGCTGATAGAGTATTGCTGTAATACTAATATTGGAGTCCACACGTAATATAAATCTCTCTGATATGAAATTTGACGTTTGCTGATAAAAATATATTTGATATTATATCAGGTATATACACTAAGTTAAAGCAGCAGAAAAATATCGAATCAGCAGTCGAGGCTACCTTTTGGTCGCCAAGAATCAAGGTACAATGAATAAGGTACATGCATTAGCAAAAATGCTCATCAGCTGAAGTGTACAATTGTGTGTGTGAAAATATTTCCACAAAATGTAGCTTTTAGCAATACAGGATTTCGGATGTACTAGACATAAAACTTGGGCCACAATCAATGCAGCTACCTTGGAATGAAAGTAATTTCACGAAATGGTCTACCACACGGTGAAATTAATATAAGGTGACAGTACTACAACAACAAATACAACATTACACAAGCAAGGGAACTTTTGTTAGTATAAGGTCTGTGTCCATGTCAAAAACTATACATAGCAACAAAACACAATGTAGTGCTTCACACATACAAAATTACTAACGACGCTCCCAAATAGAAACACAAAACTTGAGGTCAATGTTGATAATATATAATTGTGCAAAAAACTGTCATGTGGCGTAACGCTACCACCTTAAATTTCTTTCACCATTGTCACCCATATATGTGATATCCTCACAGCTGGGTTATTTTTAAACAATAAGCTTTTAGATCGAATTGCTAAAATTTCTAATGATTTTTTTTATACTTACACATTTCGCAAATCCACATAATTTGCTTCGAGAATTGCCATTAATAATATCGGACCTCCAACATGTAGAAAAATGCAGAACAATAATAATATAAAAATTATTGTGTGTACAATAGTACTTGGGATAATTAGTCCCATGTAAAGATCATCACTGATGTCAAATAGAATATTTGCAGTAATAAAGATTTGTTGGTATATCGTCTGAGAGTTTGTTCCGGTTGCTTTAATAAAAATATAAAATATGATCCTCAAATTGTTATAATTTAAACAGTGAAAAGTGTAATCATATATATATGAAAGTTTTGCATTGATAACTTCGGGGAATATCCGTGTTATAAATATATAAAATATTCCAAATGTGTATATAAAATTGTATGTATATATACTTCTGTATGTATGGAGATACATATTTAAAAAAAAAGAAACACCGCTTATTATGTACATTCATATATAAGTATGTATGCACATATGTATACGAAAATATGCATATTTTTCAAATATATGTGAAAATCTAATCAATTCCAATAAAATAATTATTAGAAATATATCGGCAACAGTAATATAACTAACTAAATCGATACATTTAAGTAAGAAACAATTCTTTTTTTGTATAAATTCAAAAAGGAGTGGTACGTCTACGAAAATGTCTGCGATTTGTTTGGGTGGTGCTGATATACCACTTCCCGCCGAGATAAGGGAGAAGTTGGCAGAACTTGATTTGGAATTGTCTGAAGGTAAAGCACGAATATGTAAAATTACATACATATATACGTATATGCATGCAAGTTTATCTAGAAAGTCAAATTTTAAAAACAAACTGCATACATATATGTATATACATACATATAAGTACATAAATGTATTTATGTATACCAATTACTCACCCCATTCAGGCTGAGCATGAAACAGCCAAATGCTTTTTATTAACTCTATTGATTTGAAATATGTATGTATGCACATACCTATTTCATAGTTATTTTACAAATTACCTTTTTCCTTGAGGTTACAATAGGAATAAAAGTCCTCATTTCAATTTCTTTTCATGATTTTGTAGTCATGTGATGCAAATTATTTGGAGTGCCTTTAATTTGGGTGTTATAGAGCTTTGAAGTTTGAACACAGTACACTCACATACATACATGCATGCAGCATCGTAATTATACAATCAACACTCATATGGACATGCTTGGAAAGGACTTCAAAATACCTTCCAAACGATGTTTAACAACCTAATATTATTGCTCTGCAATTTATTTGAGTTGATTTTTTGTAAGAACCAGTCAAATGCTAGCATATATTCCCAGACTTTCACGTATTTTATATTTAACAAGTTGAACTCCATGGATTTTTTTCTATACGCTTCGCTGCTACTTATTGTGCATTTCTATTAGTTTTTGCTTTAATCAGTTAATAAAACTCCACAAATAAAGCCCACTACCTATGTGCTGTCTTATGTAATTGTCTGTTAGTGTTTGCAAATCGTGCATAAGCAGTTTACTAATTTTGGAATTAGATAGAAGTCCGCTAATATTATTTAATATAAAATCCTATGAAATGCAGGCAAATTGATGTACTTACAAACAGCAACCAAAGATTTTACATAAGGACTTCCCTAACATAGTGTTAATGGTGAATTCATTCCTTTCTTCACAATTGAATCGAAACTCAATCATTCTTCTAAAAATATGTACTCAATTTTACTTTTCATATGCAGTCAGTTAATAATTAAATTCGGGCAGCACAGCATTTTTGGCTCAACTTTATGTAGCTGAGAATTAAAAGATATTTTGGATTATTTCACATATATGTACATAAATAAATAATTCAAATCGATAAAAAATATAAATGAATGTTATTATTTTCAGGAGACATTACCCAAAAAGGATATGAAAAGAAGAAGGCAAAGCTGCTCCAACCATATACCACGAAGATAACAAAAGGTATGTTGTATTCATATCCAAATCTATAATTAAAGAAATACTAATACACTTTCCAAGATATTTTCTTTTTTTTAAATGTATCTTTTTTGTGAGGGATAGATTGTTGCAATACACAAAAGTTATTCCATCACTTTTTGAAAAATATTCGAATAAAAACAAAGCAACTCCTTGGGAAAATTAAACATTTTTGTTTGAATAACAATTTACCTTAAAGTTTTAACAGATATTTTCAAATAGTTACTTCAATTGCATATTGGCTCATACAAAACATTGAAATCGGAGTTATATTTCCGATTCCTTAAATATTTACAAAGTGCAAAGCAAAGTTTAACTATAGGATTTTCTTTCTCTGTTCTAAGAAATGTAAATGTTTTCATTAATATATTGCAAATAAAAAATAAAATATTTCTTTTAATGTGTTTACAGCTGATGAAACCCCAAATAAGGCTACATCACCACCATATTATAATCTTACGGAAAGTAACTTGGAAGCAAATAAAGCTGTTCAAGATACTGCTCTTATATCAAATGAGGGCTACAGTTATGTTTCAGAAGTACCATCTTTATCATCTCATCAAAATCATTCCAATATATCGAAAAAAGCTGATTACTCTCAACCAGATGACAATGAAGTTGAACATGGATATGAAAATAGCCGTGTTCGAAGAACCCATCGAAAAGTAATGCACAATGAAAAGAGATACCATTCAGGTAAATTTAATCACAAGCGAATAAAAATATTGCAATAACTAGAAACATTTCTTATATATCATAAAATTTAATTATATCCAACATTTAATTATATCGTAGATATTATGAACTATTTTCAACCTCCATTTCTATAAAACACTTCCTGCAGACATAAATTGCCATTGAGGCTTTCCTTACTCTTTCTTGGAGACTAGCTGCCCAGGATAACTTGCTATCAGTTACAATACCAAAATACTTGGCATTATCCGAGATCTCTAGGGTAATGCCGTGGATTTTTGGATGACTGAATAAGGGAATCTTGTACCTCCTGGAGAATAGTACTAGTTCCGTTTTAGTTGGGTTACAACTGAGTCCGTTTCTCAAGCACCACTCGTTAACCTCCTTTAATGCTGCTTTCAGCCTGTGTGCTATAGTGTCTAGATGGATGCCTGATATTGCCATCGCGAGGTCGTCTGCGCATGCAACAGTTTTAATATTCATAGCCTTCAGATTTTTAAGCAGTAAAGGTGACAGCACTCCACTCTGCGGCGTTCTGCTGTATGCTCTCTGTTCTTCTGTTTTCAAAAGGAAAGATGTCAGGCTTATGGGTGTGAGGTTCTTCGCTTTAGTTTGCTATACCTTCCCTTCTTTCGGAATGAATTTATAAATCATTTATCCGAATTTGCTGGAAGTGGAGTCTTTATAGAGCGACCAGTTTCCTGTTCTCTTCGTCTCGTTGAAAAGTTTGCTACTGTTTTTCCTTGTAACTGATATCCTTAAGTCCACCACGGTGGTCTTTGCTTGTTTCGCTGCACAGGTGACCTACAGAATAAACTTGTGACTACCTTAACCGCATTCTTTAGTGCGTCTATTTGATACTACAAAAGTTGGTTGTGAACTCGGATTTGTCACTACTAGTTTGTTTTCTAGAAAGAAATAAAAGATACACTCAGCCCTTTCATTGGTATTCGTGCTAACACAGATGTGGTGGGGCGCATTCGCGTCAGCTCCCATTACAACGAGAGTGCCTTTAGAATTTGCATCAGCAGGAAGCAAATCATACAGTGCCTTGTCTTGTCCCCATACTGCAGTCACCGTATCTTCCTTACTATAATTGGATAGAATGAAGATATTCAGATTGGCTTTCGCTGGAACGCAGGATGCAATTCTTCTTACAACGTTACCTGAGCTTTTTCTATACAACAGCTTCTAGCCTTTCGCATCGAGTCCTGGATCATTGGGTCAACGCAGCTGATGCTACTTTGGAGTATCGGGGTCATAGTTGACAATGACTTCCACGTCTTATGGAGTTGGGTTCAGAAAAGCGCTTTCATCTTCCGCGAATTCCAGTCTCTCTAGAAGATCCTAATCAGACATGAGTCTGTTTGGAAACACCCCGCAATTACCGATTCCGCGGTGTCAACTATGCCCTAACCCTCTGTGTTGAGCCTTGCATTCCCTCCATTTGGGCGGCATTGTCGAGCTTGTCATCATCCACGTGTATACGAATTTTGAGGCCCATTAACCCATAGTACACCAGACCTTGTCTATTCCGGAGTAGAGATAACGTCGCCTTGTTCAGGATCACGGCCGGATACCTACGGACACCTACAGACTCAAGAACCTTAACTACCCTCCAGTCACTGCTTGGTAGGTCCGGGCTTCCCTTCCGGAAGATGTCGAAAATCTTCGCCGGGCTATGTGGTTTTGCCGAAATGATCGCAATTGCTCTAGGTCGGCGGTAAATATCGCTGATCGAGACAAATACCAATCTCGTGCCGGACTACACTTGGTCCAGTATTGCCTTGGTCCATGTCAGCGCGGATTTCTCCGCTCTTCAGCGAAAACTTTCCGCGCTTTCCGTGCCCTGGCGTCTGAGGGGAGCTGTTAGCGACTACCACTAACTAGCCATTCAGGTTCGCGGCACTGCTAACAACCACCTTAACCTTACAACTAGTGTAGTTTTGGTCCGAAGGCTCCATCCCAGCCCAGCTCGTGGGTCCAGAACGACCCACGAGCACCAGTGTTGTGTTCCTTTTGTGGAGCCTAATCGGACCTAGGCCTCAGTGGTGTATGAAGACTCTCAGGTTCGAGTCAGACCCAAGACCTAACAGTGACACAACCGATCACTTGTACAGCCTACCAGGAGAGTCCCTGCCTCGGTCTCCCCCTATCCGCTACCTGGGGACGTGTCCGATGGGAGACTACAAGACACCAACACGGAAAGTGGTCTAATTACATTTGAACACTTTTTCAGTTAAGGCTTAGGGCCATTTCAAAGTCTGTACTTTCCATCACGGCTAGAGATATGCAAATAATATATACAGATATACAAATAATATACATACAAATGTATACCTCATAAGAATTTCTCCCCCTAAACTGGCAACTATGGTTGTGTTCAATTTAATTTTATGTCTCTTTCACATTGTTAAAAAAGTTCACTGTGCTACACATCCGTCTACTACTCTTAAAGTTTTGTCGGGATTCAGTTTCACAGCCTGTTTTAATACTCCATTTGGAATAACTCCATTTTAGATATTTTGTACCATTTTTTTTAATTGAAATTGAAAGTACATGTTCAAATGTGGGATTCCTTTTTGTTTTTTAATTTTCTAATTAGTAAAGCTCTAAATACTTAGACGACATCGTAAACAGCTGATTTGAGTGGTGACACTTTATATAAATATAATATAAAAATAAAATCGTTTATTCTTAAATAAATATAATTTAAAAAAAAATATTGTATTTAATAACACCGCTACAAATTAAATAACGCCAGATACAACTTTTTAGAAGTTCGCCAGGAAGCAGTTCAACAGGCGCTTGCTGCCTTAAAGCCTAGGTCTAAGCCAAATTTGCCAATGCCGTCTAAACGAAGCTCAGTTCTAAACAGAAGCCCCGAAAGAGCTAACGAAGATACAGGTAGATCTTTCAGTTGCTAATGTTTCTTTAGGTAAAACCTTCTTGTTTCTACTCCAGAATCCTCAACAGAAGACGAATCTATTCCAGAAGAGATATTATCTCCAGATAAGGAATATAATTATCCTCGCGATCACGTAGGAAATATAGTTGAACAAAGTATAAGACCACCAATACGGGAATCATCTAAAGGAATAACTCCTGCCAAAAATATTCAACATGAGGGCAGACAAAAACAGGAGCTACCGTCACTGGTAAGTTTTTCATTTAGTTCAATATTTTTCGAAATAAATGTACATAATTCTTGATTTTTTCCAAAAAAAAAAATCGTAATTTTTCGGGCTATATTATGATGATAATCAGTAGCAAGAATAATGGAAATTTGAAAGAACCCTGTATGTAATTTCGGATTTCTTTTAAATTACTTATTTCAAATTTTTTTTCGATTACGAAACCTCACGATTAGTGGCAATCGATGTGGTTTTTGAATGTCAAGAGTTGATTAAATGTACAGATCTGAACCAAGTCCAAATCACAGAAAATCTAAGTTTGAAAGAATCCTTTGAAACCCGACTAGTTTGATTCGATTCGATTCAGCTGTTCAAAAGTTATAAGCCGGTCAAATACTTACACACACACATACATACAAAGAGACGGGTTTTCAGGAGTAGTCAGGAAATTCCTCAGAAATCAAAACGTCCAGATCTGGGGAAAACTAGATTTTTTCAAAACGGAGTAAAACCAGTAACTGATGAGGAAAATTATTATTGTCAATCTTTAGGATACGTGGTATATTGTATGAAAGTTTCTTCACTGCAACGAAAAGAATTTAACCATTCCTTCAATATCAAGATTACATTACATGGTAGATCAGAATTGCTTACATATCAAGGGACACACAATATTATTTTTGCTACTGCTCGAGATTTCACGCAAAACTGATTAATGACTTCTCAATAAAACAGAAAGCTGTAAACTTAATTTTATTGAAAGTATTTCCCTTAATGAGAGAAGAAAAAAAAAACAATCCTTAAATTGAATGTTCATATCATTTTACTGCTACACATTTCAATTACTTGAATAACACGAGGAATATGTTTTTCTATTTTACAGCCTACTCTAGATTTAACTTGTATGGAATCGTCAATGTCAGCATATCGCAAAGACAATAGCGATTATTTGGACAATATGGATCCAACAAAACCCTGTAAGTAAATAATTAATTTAATATCAACAATTGTGTACCCTACTATTATAATCAGACAGTGTTTGAAGAATAATTCAATTAACGTACGACAACAACTAGAAGTAAAACTTTTTCATACTCGTGAACGAAATTTGTTCAGTAAATTGTGTTTTGCACATGAGACACACTTTTTAGCAGTGCTGCATTTATACTTTTACTCCATATTATACCAATTAAGTGTTAATTGAGCAATCACTTAATTAAAATTTTTAGTCGAGTTCAATAATGAATTAATTACGATAAGCTCAATTAAGCTGTATGTATTGAGAGGACAGATGAGAAGAGATAGCCACTTGTGTTTTTACTGCGCAGCCGAATTTTTATCCTAGTAGCACCAACGCTCTTTTAAAGCACTTGGAAATATATATAGAGAATTTTGCTCTATTCGGATTTGTAGTGCTCATGTTTGGGTGATAAATAAATTTGTACTTCAATTAAATTTTTAGTAATTTTGAAGATTCATTAAATAATTTATGCTCAGACTCAGCTGCAATGCGCATCAAAAAATATTAATTCGCACTGCTTAGTTGATTCCAAAGCAAAAATATTGCTAAAGTTTAACTCGTCTTGATGGTTATCAGTCATCATACACAAAAATACATAAACAAAAATAATTTTCCTATTGAAAATAGTTATTCACTGCACGCTTTGGGCCTTAGTTTTCGTTGCTATCCTTCAATTTTTAACACATTTTTAAATTATATGAAATGTTAATTTATTAGAATTCGTTATTTATATTTTGAATTAACAAATTTCAGATGCTGCACCCGACGTTACACAATTTAATAATACTCGTCGTGCTGCGGACCGTGTAACGCGATATGTGAATATATCTCAAACGGATTTTAATGAAGACAGTAGTGGAAAATGGAAAGTTTCAGCTAAAATTCAACAATTGCTCAATACCCTTAAACGCCCCAAACGACGACCTCTTCCAGAGTTTTATGAGGATAATGACATCGAGCTTGAAATAGCCGCTAACCCTAAAGATCCCAATGCGCCCAAACCTGAAGGTAACATTATGACGTCTGTCCAAGGCGAGCAATTGTCAGTATCAGGAAGCTTACCGCGCTCTCTAGAGGCTGCTGTACAACGGTTTGGTGTAAATTCATTTAAATCTCCTATGGCAACAGTTGTTGACCCTAACGGAAAAATTACGACTACATTAACATATGGCAAACTTTTATCCCGAGCACAAAAAATTGCATATGCATTATCAACAAAAATATTTAGTAAAGGCCCTGAACAAGTAACTTTAAAACCTGGAGACAGAGTTGCATTAGTTTATCCCAATAATGATCCGTTAAGGTAAAGTTAAGGTTTTTATGCATCAGAAATGTGGATATTTTTACACACACACACATATACACACATACATATATATATATATATATATATATGCAATGGGTGATTTTTAAGGGTGTTTGGATTTAAAAAAGAACACAAAATTTAGAGACATGTATGCGGCAAAAAGTGTATATATTTAAAATTTTATAACTTGGTTTAATAATGTTATTAATTATTACAGCTTCATAACAGCCTGGTACGGTTGCATGTTTCGGGGACTCGTTCCACTTCCCATAGAACTTCCTCTGTCAAGCTCAGATACTCCTCCGCAACAAGTAGGCTTTCTTCTAAGTTCTTGCGGAATCAATGTTGCACTTACGTCAGAAGCTTGCTTGAAAGGTTTGCCTAAATCAAATACTGGCGAAATAGCAAAGCTTAAGGGATGGCCGCGCTTGCAATGGTTTGTAACAGAACATTTGCCGAAGCCACCAAAAGATTTTACTGTTGGAAATATTCGAACAGAAGATACTGGAACTGCATACATAGAGTATACAACAGATAAAGAAGGCAGTGTTATGGGTAAATATAAAATGTGCATGCATTAATAATTTCTATCTATTAAAATTTTTTCGATTACGCGATAAGTAACTATTATTGTATCTATGTATGTAAATCTATTTATCTTTATTACATCTGCTATACATTTAGTCAACGTTTGATGGAGATCAAAAATATGGTTTCAGATTTGGAATGAATGTTTGTATATACTCCAGCCACACTTTAGTGATTCGGCACTGCGGAATATAGAACTTTTACTTGGTTTTTTTTATATGTATATAAAACACAAATTTTAGGGCAAATACCAAAATTTACCAAATTTAAAAAAAAGATGAATTAATGCAATAAAGAAATGAGCAAAACATAATGCAGCTGATTAAAATATCGATTTTACTTGCATTCGGAAATAACAAAACCGAATTTATTTGCTCTCCTGAAAAATTATTGCTTGTACTTCAATTGTCGGCAATTGGTCCATTTTTGCTGAAAAAGAAGAATTATTCTCTGTAGTGACTTCAAGTTCTTTCAATTATCACATTTATTTTTAGGTAATATTTCAGTGAGTTGTTTTAAATTTTCGTTTTCCTGTAAGCAAAATAATTGGAAATTTTGTTTTATTAAAAAACCACGATTTTTCATTATTAATATTCCTGTCGTTTGGTGCGTTGATACAATTACAACATACATTATTTGATACTGTATTATTGTACTCTTACACATACTCGTGTACACTAATGTTTTTTTACATATATGGAGGTTTCACTACAATACATATAAAAATGATAGCATATATTTCCACTTCATATGTCAAATTCCATATGAAAAATGTTTTTTTTTTCAAATTCGCCTCATCTACCTAATTGTTAGAAGTTATATTTTTACTAGATCTTGTTTTGTATGGGAAATCGAATACAATTCTAATATATTCGGATCGAAATCTTGTAAGCAGGGACCGCAAATAACGACTACTTTCCAAATTTAACCCAAAAAATCAAGCTAAAAGAGAAGTCCTTTAATGCTTTAAATATAAATAAAAAATATCATTTACTCCCTGAGGAATAAATTAATCCCAGAAAATAACTTTTATTTTCTAAGCGAAAAATAAAACTTTCGCATTGTTATTAATGTTTATTATACGCTATAATATGAAGGAGTGTAATTGTCATTTACGTGTAATTGCAGGTATAACCGTTACGAGATTAGCAATGATGAACCACTGTCGAGCGCTTACTATGGCATGTCATTATACAGAAGGTGAAACAATGGTATGTGTTTTAGATTTTAAGCGGGAGGTTGGCCTTTGGCATGCTGTTTTCACATCTGTGTTAAACGGAATGCATGTGTTATTTATACCGTACGCTTTAATGAAACTTAGGCCATCTTCGTGGATGCAGTTAATTACAAAGCACAGAGCTTCATGCTGTCTAGTCAAAAGCAGAGACTTACACTGGGGTCTTTTGGCTACCAAAGACCATAAAGATATATCTCTGTCATCATTAAGGATGCTTCTTGTAGCTGATGGTGCAAATCCATGGTCTTTATCATCGTGTGATCAGTTTTTAAGTGTTTTTCAAGCCAAAGGTTTAAGACCTGACGCTATTTGCCCGTGTGCTAGTAGTTCAGAAGTATTTACTGTATCACTTCGTCGTCCTGGTAGATCATCAAGTGGATTTAATCAATCCGCAACGGGTAGAGGTGTACTATCCATGGCAGCTTTATCCCATGGAGTTGTCCGTGTTGATAGCGAAGATTCCCTCACATCTCTAACGCTTCAGGATTGTGGACAAGTAATGCCCACAGCAACTATGGTTGTTGTGAAATCCGATGGAAATCCAGTTCTATGCAAAACAGATCAGGTTGGAGAAATATGTGTCACGGGTGAATCATCAGGCTCTAGTTATTTTGGCTTAGAGGGACTAACAAATGCGACATTTAAAGTTCAGCCAATGACAGAAGAACCGGAACCCGAAAAAGATGGCGTAGTTGCAAAAGGAAAACCAGTTAGTAATGATATATACGTCCGTTCAGGCCTCTTAGGCTTTTTGGGCCCTGGCGGACTTGTATTTGTTTGTGGATCACGTGACGGATTAATGACAGTTACTGGTCGTAAACATAATGCTGACGATATCATTGCAACTGTACTGGCTGTCGAACCAATACGTTTTATTTATAGAGGAAGAATAGCTGTGTTTAGTATCAAGGTGTTAAGGGATGAAAGAGTTTGCGTAATAGCTGAACAGCGACCCGACTGCTCAGAGGAAGAAAGTTTTCAATGGATGTCTAGGGTTTTGCAAGCAGTAGATTCGATACATCAAGTTGGGATATACTGTTTAGCACTGGTTCCACCTAACCACTTACCGAAAACTCCTTTAGGGGGAATAAACCTATGCGAGGCTAGGCGAAGGTTTTTGGACGGCACATTGCACCCCGCAAATGTTCTTATGTGTCCACATACATGTGTGACAAATTTGCCGAAGCCCAGAGAAATTCACCAAGGTAAATCTAGTTGTACGCTTAGTAACTCATTATATATGTGTAAATATGTTACTACATACATCTGTTATACCACACGCCAACACTTCCTAATGCAGGTGTACATGAAACAACATTATTGCAGTTCTAAGTTCTTCTACACTTCTGCGGATATTATGAATAGTTTCCTCAAACTTGTTTTGATTTTCAAACTAAATGTTTGTACAAAATAGTATAGCCAACATATATGTAAATATGTGAACTTTTTATACTTACGAATTAAGTAGCATAATTTTTCATTTTATAACTAAATATTGATCTAGCACTTGACAGTAGCGAACTGAATGATGCCAATGCGTTAAATCGCTCGATCTAGGTAGACAATACAGTGATTCCAAACTCGATGTGAACTATTCACCAAACTCTCTCTCTCTCTCTATTGGTTCATTGTTTCGAGCTCTGCGTGGCACCGTCTTGTTGAAACCACATCCAGCTCTTACGTTTTGGGCGAAAAAACATTTTGTATACTTTTAGTAAAAAGTTTCTTTTTAAGAACTTGTAGGAGTGCTAATTGCAGAACTTATTAACCACCTTTTGATCATGTAAGGTTGTCTTAAAACTCCCTGTTTGGCAATTTTCGCTAAAATAGTCTCCGACATTCTGACTCACTGAGGCTACGTTTGTCGTTATATTTATTTATTTATTTTTATTGTGTGCATGTGTGTTTGCAATATAAACTTTTAATAACAACTTTATGTTAAAATAATTATTGGAAAAGGATTTTATTACATGAAATCATTTTTAAAATTTAATTATGTAAACCGTTCGGCCGACTCGAAGATTTCACACGTTTCTCCAAATTGTATGTTTGACTTTTTATACCTCTCTAAATTGTTATCTAATTACAATTTCCATTGTCGCCCGGATTCTAAAATTTGTGGTTTTGTGTCACGTAAGCATTGTCTTGAAGTCAATATTTAAATAAGCGGGTTATACATTCATCTGAAGGAGAGAAAGCTCATGTTTCGGGACAATACCACAAATTATTCCCATAATTTCTTAGCGTACCACTGGCGAGAAGGTTTTAATATAATTTGCGCAGTACTTCTTTGACTTCAACTTCTTTTTCTTAACTGCAAAACCCATCAAATGGAAACGGCTTTTTGACCAGCAGGAAGTTCGCCAATTCCCGGGTGACATTTTCAATCAATGTATTATAACCAACCTTTATTGCATGCCACCATTCGTTACTGTAGTCGCCATTTAGTGCATCTTCAACATTTTCTGGAATTTGAACATTCACATATAAACGCATCAAGTTTAACATATACTATTTTTTAGGTCTACCTGGAGCACCAGACCGTATAATGCGTGGTCTACCTGAAGCCCTGCAAGCTTTTTGTCAACATGCTCTTCCTCAACGGACACAAATCCTTCGAAATCACTACTGCTGTCAGAGATAATTGACTCTAGAACGTCATCAGAATCTTTCACTTCTGGTATAAAGAGGAGGTCCATAACGGCTAATTGATTTTAATCTGTTTTATCATTTTTTGCTATGTTCGGTAGAAAATCCATACAGTCGAATGGTTTCTCCGCGTTTTCGTGGAAATGAACCACAATATTTAAAAATTTTAACTTCTAAAAATTGTGGCTTCCTACTAGTTACAGGAAAAAAATATTTCTAAGGGTTATTAATTTTTCGGTAAATAAACTCACGTAAAGCTACCGTTTTTTTAACTTTCGTTTGGTTATAGTGTTTGTAGCTTGCCGTTGTGTATTAAATACATAAGTCGAGCTGAGGATGATTTTGTTCGAAAAGTCAGTATTGAAAGTCTGTTGCTTTATTACACAGTCAGAACATCTATCGTGTTGTGAATGGTCAGCCAGCTTTAATTGTTGCTAATAATCTGGGCTTAATATGGATCGAGATGTAAAGCGAGAAATTTTTGTCAAAAATGAACTCAATATAATTTGATAATACCTAGAGCTTGGTTTCAAGCAAAACAAAGTACTATGAAAGTAATCTATGCATAATTAATATATCTGCATAATTAACATATACGCATTTAAATATTTTTTTCTATTACTATACGACCAATATTAGGGAGCCAGTGACTGTAAAATGTTTCACCATGCTATACAATAAAAACATTTGAAGACATTCACATATAAAATTTTAACACTTTCATTTATCATACATATTCTACTACCATAATAACACCCACTCTGTTTCATAATGTGCTTAATTGGTTGGATTTATTCATTCTAATACTAACATCATAAAAAGGTGTGCAATCTACCGCAAAACTAAGTTCATCTGGATGTGGTATTACAGACAATTCCGTGGGGCCAGCTTCAGTTATGGTTGGAAATTTAGTACAAGGAAACCGACTGGCTATAGCTAATGGGCGTGATCTTGGACTATCTGACGACAACGAAAGAAAGGTATTTATATATAAATATAATAATATGTATGCATGTCTGTGTGCTAACGTCTGAGTTGCTCAATCAGATGTCACATGAAAATCTTGTAATAATATGTATATATATATACATATATATATATATATATATATATATATATATATATATATATATATATATATATACATATATATATATATATATATATATATATATATATATATATATATATATATATATATATATATATATATTTATATATATATATATATATATGTATATATATATATATATATATATATATATATATATATGTATATATATATATATATATATATATATATATATATATA
Source organism: Linnaemya tessellans (assembly GCA_951800035.1). Classification (NCBI taxonomy): domain Eukaryota; kingdom Metazoa; phylum Arthropoda; class Insecta; order Diptera; family Tachinidae; genus Linnaemya; species Linnaemya tessellans. The sequence continues at coordinate 117,531,510 of OX637535.1, forward strand.
TATATATATATATGTATATATACATATGTAAAATTTTAAATTATTTTTATTAAAGAAAAAAAACTTTAAAAAAAATCTAAAATATTTTTTTGTTTTGATTTTGCTTCATTTCCCTTCCCATTTTTTCTCCATAATAGCATCCATATCCTTCAAGGTCTCAAATTCTGTATGATCTTCTTCTTCAATAAGTGTCTAACTTCTAAGGCTTCTTTAAGCGAAAATATTTTGTTATGGTCTTGTTCTAAAATGATTGTATCATTATTTTCTGACTAGCTTATTTCCACTCTATCAACCAAAACTTTTATAGTGTCAGATTCAGTTAGAAGATTTCCATGAATGGTATTAAACTCACTATATTCTACATTTTCTGTAGCTAATATCGAGAGAATAGATAAAGGGATATCATCCTCTGCGTCTAATTCCTTATTATCGAAATCTTTCACAGGCACTGCTTTGCTAAAATAGTTCTTAATGGTTTAGATGTTTCCCTCCACTGTTTAATAAAATACAAAGACTATGTCCATACGGTGAAACATTTGATGCAAAACATTTGTGTTTGTTGATGAGAGGGAAAGACGAATGGAAACGGGCACAGTGTATCATGGCGTCAGAAGTTCCCCTCTTTCAGTTATCGCAGCAATATAGTTCCTGCGAGAGAGTTTCACAATATGCAAGAGTCCTTCTACTTTCTTCCGCAAATTCCTAGTGTATTTTTCCTTGTAGAATCGTATTACTTTCGATATACCGTCCTCGCTGCCTGCAAGGGAAGCCTTTTTATCGTTGACCTATTAATTTTTGTACTTTATCATTCACGCTTAGAATATAGCACAGCTGCGACGAAGGATCCAGTAAACCCCCCACGGGCTAATAGTAATGATCACAAGAATATCAATAATAAAAAATAAAAATAATAATTTGTATATCAATAATATATATTTTATTTTTGCAGCACCAACTTATAACTAGCGTTCTGCGATGGAGAGCCAATACATCCCCCGATCACGTTTTGTTTACACTATTAAATTCCAAAGGTAAGCACCATATATCCATTTCAAAAAGATTGTTGGGAATCATGTAATTGTCGAAAAAACAAAATTTTAAGAAATTTGACAGTTTATTTCCAACATAATTCCTAGAAAATAAGTTTGAACAACTATTTTGCAATATATGTGCCTGCGCTCCACGCGTGAACCTATCATGTTGGCAATAGAATTTTACAGTTAAAACATAAATATTTCTAATCTTATTTCAAGTGGAGACTCCTGTGGGAAAACTAGAAAGCAAATATTGAACGTGTGGTCGCATTCACATTTTAAATTTTCGACAATTCTGTTTTAAATTAAAAAAAAAACCTTTTTTGTCTGACCGATCGAAAAATTTTCGACTGACACTATTGTTGTGAGACATTATTACACAATTTGTTATTTCTTTCAAGGTACAATTGCCAGAACGTTAACTTGCTCAGAATTACATAAACGGGCAGAAAAAATAGCAGCTCTCTTGCAAGAGAAGGGGAAGATTGAGCCAAATGATCATGTTGGTTCGTGTATACATACAAATATTCTATAATAACAAAATTCTGTTTTAACACATATGTTTTTTAAATACAGCGCTGATCTTCCCTCCCGGATTGGACTTGCTGTGTGCTTTTTATGGGTGTCTTTATCTTGGAGCGGTACCAGTCACCATTAGGCCACCACATCCACAAAATTTAATTACCACTTTACCCACTGTTAGAATGATTGTTGATGTTTCAAAAAGTGTCCTTGTACTATCTATCCAGTCAATTATAAAACTTTTGAAATCCAGAGAAGCCGCTGTTTCCGTCGATCCAAAAACATGGCCTTTAATGTTTGACATTGATGACAATCCGAAGCGTAAATTATCTTTAATTGCTAATTCTCCGTTAGATTCTACCGCTTACCTAGATTTTAGTGTTTCTACCTGCGGGCGACTGAGCGGAGTTAATATCAGTCATCGGTACTTATTTCTATTTCACCTCCACATATAATTTCATTATTTTGTAATATCGCTTGTTTAAAGATCTCTTTCTAGCCTTTGCGCAAGCTTAAAACTATCTTGTGAACTATACCCATCGCGACATGTTGCGCTGTGTTTGGATCCATACTGTGGTCTAGGATTTGCGATGTGGACATTAATCGGTGTTTACAGTGGCCATCATTCCATATTAATCGCTCCATATGAAGTCGAATCGAATCCAAGTCTTTGGCTCTCAACTCTCTCTCAACATAGAGTACGCGATACATTCTGTTCTTATGGTGTGATTGAACTTTGTACAAAAGCTTTAAGTAATTCTATTCCACTTCTGAAGCAGAGAAATATTGACTTGAGATGTGTTCGAACATGTGTCGTCGTAGCTGAGGAGAGGCCTCGTGTGCAATTAACCCAACAATTTTGCAAGCTATTTCAGGCTCTAGGTTTAAATACTAGATGTGTATCGACTTCATTCGGTTGTCGAGTTAATCCAGCCATATGTGTACAAGGAGCCAGTTCAGCAGAAAGCGCACAAGTTTATGTTGACTTAAGAGCCTTAAGAAACAACAGAGTTGCACTCGTGGAACGTGGGGCTCCAAACTCGCTTTGTCTAATAGAATCGGGAAAATTGTTGCCCGGAATAAAAGTTATTATTGCCAACCCGGACACAAGAGGACATTGTGGTGACTCCCATTTAGGGGAAATTTGGGTAAGCTAATATGAAACTTAGAAAAGTAAGGCCTTAAATTTTGTAAATCACTTTGCGTTAGTAAGACTTATATGTATTTGAAATATTTTTATTGTCTTTTACTTTCTTTTTCACAAAAATTATGAAATGCAAAGCAACTTATGAATTTTTAAGTTTTTCCGAAATTTAATGATATTGTTTCAACCCTTAAATTGATTTAGAAATTTAATTTGACATTATACTAAATATTTACAATTGCAAGTCATCTGAAAGTACATGTTGGGATACCTCAATTTTCAGAATAAAGTGGCAATATATACATGATTTGAAATTGCTATTAAATTCCATTATTTTGTTTTTGCTGATAATTTTTTTACACACAATCGACAGGTTCTGTTCTATACTCCTTGCACAATGCAATTTTCGAAATTATGAAGAGTTCGTTGTTTGAAATTGGTGTTTAAAACAACAATGATGTGAGAGCTCCGAAAGTATTTATTCCGCATAGAATAAAAACAGATCTGAATTGGTGCATACATATAAAAACATATGTAAATAAAGTTAATTGAAATCTTGTAAAATATGGCCCATTTTTCATAAAACTTCAATGTAGATATGACGTTTTGTTTCTTAAAATAATAAACCAAAAGTTCGTAACGGATGTAAATTTATAAATATTAAAGATAACAAATTTTTTGGTATTTGCGAGTATATCTTTTATTTAAATGAGTTTTTGCTAAACCTATAAAATTTTAAAATGTTCTGCGACGATATAGAGATGCCGAGCCGAATATATAATTTTGAAGAAAGAAAATATGTGTCGTTATTATCATTATTTGTATACTTTAAGGTGCAATCGTCCCATAATGCTAACGGGTACTATACAATATATGGTGATGAGACTGACTACAACGATCATTTTAATGCAAAACTTGTTACTGGAGCAACTACTGAAGTTTATGCAAGAACTGGGTACTTGGGATTTTTAAGACGAACAGAATGCTCACAATCGGTTTCCGTTTTAGATGAAACTACTGCAAGTATAGCTAGTCGAGATAGTGATAATGATTCGATTAATTCATTAAGTCTGCTACATGCTAATGCAACTTGTAATACGATTCCATTGGACTTGCAATCAAATGTGCAGGAACAGCATGATGCCGTATATGTGGTTGGAGCTCTTGATGAAGTCATTGCTTTGCGTGGAATGAATTTTCACCCAATTGACGTTGAGAATTCAGTTTTAAGATGTCACAAAAAAATATCAGAAAGGTATCAAAATATTTAAATATATGTAAACATTCTACTTCATATAATATTGTACTTAAAGCGCTGTCTTTACATGGACAAACTTATTGGTCGTTGTGGTGGAGCTTGATGGAAACGAATCGGAAGCCCTTGATCTGGTTCCTCTTGTCACAAATACTATATTAGAAGAACACCAGTTAATAGTTGGAGTCGTAGTTGTTGTTGATCCAGGTAATTACAATCACCCCTATTGTGTTTGGCGTTTTACGCCTGAAAATTCGACAAACTGTAATAGCTTAAAGACAAAAAGCTAAAATTTTCTTTAATCTATTACAAAACACAATAAGGGTGAATGTTTCGAAAAGATAATGAGCACAAAAACTAGTCTCACAAATTGACTTTCTTACTTCCTTTATAAAATAGAAATGTATTTCAGTATAGTCTTACATTAAATAGAAATTGTTAATATATTTTGAAAAATAACTCGCGGGAATAAAAATTGGCGATCCCATGGTTATTAAGTTTATGAATTCGCTCCCAAAATTTTGTTATGGGATATATTCACGATAGTAAATCAGAAACTTTGGGAGTTTTTCAGGGAAATTGAGTATGTAACTTGGAATCATGCAAATGAAACAAAAGTTGCAGTTATTATTATTTTTTATTTGAACCGGCACTAAAGAGATGTCGTCAATTCATACAATGCATTATGCAGGAATTGTGGGAATAGAGAATAATATTAAAAAAAGTGCCGGGCTATATGTATGTAGGATATTCGTATACAAAATCTATAAATATATATGTACGGATAACGGGGAGTAACGACACCGCGGTTCCTGAGTTATTATAACGGGTTGGAGGACTTGAACAAAGATGACCCAAGAAGACCTGTTATTCAATGTGGCCCTTTATTTGCCACACTGCACGATGGGGCTTTGAAACCGCTGGCATTAAGACCAAGTCCAGTACGGTCTTAGTTATGGCATTCCTGGGAAAGCGATTTTGAAGTGGCAGAACCCTGGGCTGGTGGATGTGGTATTCCGGGATTTAAGTATATATGAGTGAATTTGTACAGAAATGGCTCTCAGGGTAATGCCACAACTACCTCCGTTCTATTAAAACTTGGCAAGTCTCAAGTACTTTCGAAGTTCGTAATCATTAAGTCGGTGGTGTAGGTCCGGATGTCGATTCCCGATTAGCATGGATCTGGCTCTGGCGGATTGATCCACATAGGTGTTATCGTCAACCCCCGCATGAACCTCAGGCAGTGACCCATGGAATCTATATATACATATATATACATATATATATATATATATATATATATATATATATATATACATATATATATATATATATATATATATACATATATATATATATATATATATATATATATATACATATATATATATATATATATATATATATATATATATATATACATATATATATATATATATATATACATATATATATATGTATATATATATATATATACATATATATATATGTATATATATATATATATATATATATATATATATATATATATACATATATATATATATATATATATATATATATATATATATATATATATATATATATGTGTGTGTGTGTGTGTGTATGCATATATCAATCACCAAAGCAATATATTTTTTTAATTTTAGGCGTTGTTCCAATCAACAGCAGAGGAGAGAAGCAGCGAATGCATCTACGAGATGGATTTTTAGCAGACCAATTAGATCCTATTTATGTTGCTTATAATATGTGAATAAAATAAAATATCATAAAATATTTAATTGCCTCTATTCTATACGAAGTAACGAAATAGAAAACATGTAGTAAGTACATATTAAGTTACTAAGACGACCCAAATAAAAATAAAATAAAAAATTTTTTAATATGGGATCGACACACCCATTTGTTTATTTCCCGTGTTTTTTAAATGTATAGAGGGAATGGTGGGACCCAGCATGGAAAGGTTCGTAGCGGAGAGGCACTTCTTAACGAAAAGGTCGTATGCATTCCGAAAGGGTACGGTTACAACACTATGCTTAAATGACCTGATAAATGCAACTCAGATACAGGGAACTGGAGGTAATGGAGTTGTAAATATAGCTCTTGATTTCAGAACATTTCTGTATTCAACTTTCGACGATTTTTGGTCAGATTGGGCGTGTTCGTAAATGCATCACTGACGTGCATCATACGTGCAAACTTTTATTTAAAATGCTGATAATCTGTTTTAGTAGTAATCATGTTTGTGCACCATATTCGACACATATTTGTGCGTTATGTACTTCAGTGAACCAGTTTAGAACATTCAAATTTCCATTTGCTGCGCAGTGATGCTTTTACGAACGCACACATTTACCTAACAACTCTCCATGTACTTTATTAAATTGTGCCTCGATTTGTGAATTTTCTGTTTGCCCATTTTGGTTCAACAATTTTTGTTTTTTTTTTTTTACTCCAAATAAACAATTTTGCATTTTTATTTATACTTAATTTATAAAAAAAAACTATAAATCGGTTAATCGATTATAAATTAAACCGAATAAATCTAAGACCTGATTAAATTAATACCCTAATGATGGGGCAACTCAATTCATCCTTCAAGATCAAGTTTGTCTGGAAAAAAATATAAAACGAAACCAATTCCGAGTTCTCAAAAAAAATAATTTGTCGAGATAACTGAGGGAAACGACAAACTTCATATGAAAAAACGTTCGGAAACCAAATTTCCTTTAGAACGCATGGGTGAATCCGCCTAAGAGCCAATGGAACGAATGCATATATACATACTTCAGTCGCAACAAATAAAACAAATTGTATGAATTAAATACTTTAATTTATTTTTATTAGTTATTCGCAATTTCAATGTATTGTTTTATATTATAATATAGTTACTCCGTACATAGCTCGGAATGTTTGTCCCAAGCCGATATCTAAATAAAAGAAAATCAGTTAGATGCAATCGGTAATTTTGCATGTTGAAAGATTTTACCTGGCATTTTTTGCTACAGTACCATTGGTTTTCACAACCTGCACATACAAAACGAGACTCTTTAATTTTACATTCTTGACACAGAGAATATTGTACGTTTCTAGGACATTTTCCATTAAAATCTCCTTTCACTTGATCTTTAAAAAAATTATCTTCCAAACGAACGTTATGTTGATTATTCTAAAATTAGAAATTACGATTATATATTTCATATACAACATTTATATTGTAAATTTCGCAGTTATACCACAGCATTGAAAATGTCAATATCGTGACTAGCTGATATTTTTTTCGAGTAACCAACCGGAGCAATCGAATTTGGCAACGAATAGGATTCAGGTTGATGGTCTTTGGTGAGCAATTTCTCCTGAAAACATACAAAGTATAACATATAGAAATACTTTCAATATAAATATTAACTGTTAGCACATACAAATAGGGGAATACTGTACTCTTGCCATTGTGTGTTTGAATCTGTTGACTTAAATCGTTTACCAACTCCAGATAACACTTCCGAATTTTTTTGTCTGGAGTCTGGGATTAAAGTTTTTAAATCCTGCAGATCTTGTCGGTCTTTGTTATTAACTAATGTACCTCCTTCTAAGTGATTATAGATTTCACAATTTTTTCGTGGAATTCCAAAATAATTTTTTTCGCCATTACTAATAGCACAAGTATTTCTTATTGATTCAGCACCATTTAACATATTCTGAGAGACTAAAAGACTAAAATACATTGTAAATTTTATTACCACTAAATTAAAAATGAAAATTAAAATTGTTTACCTATGTAGACGACTTGTATTATTCTTTTCGCGCTTGAGATCGTCAGCATTCATATTGGCCCTCTTCTCTATAAGATTTCGAATTGTTGTCGAAGAATTGTTGGTTTCAGGTGTTGTTTTTAATTCGGTTAAATAAAATTCCAATTCTTTTAGTTCTAATAAGATATTTTTGTCTTGTTTGTTTGCAAAACTTTCTTTTAAGTGGATAATATGTCTCTTTTTATTTAAACGTGAGTGAATTTCTTCTTTTACCATTTTTAAATGCGACAAACGGTTCCATTCCATCTCTTTTACCTGAAGTATTTTATTTAATATTTCTATTTCATTTGACAAGTTTTTCATTTTGTCCTCTACTGATGTTAACAAAGAGTTTGTAATACTATTAACATGACTTGTTGCAATTTTATCAAATTTCGGAAACATGTGATTTATACTTTTGTAAAATTGAGGAGATACAGCTTTAAATTTACTTTCACTTTGCTTCATATCTGTTTCCGTGCATTCATTTGGGGTTGGAGGGGTTGGTGATCTTTTTCTTTTTCCTGAAACTTCTTCTGCCTAAAAAACATATGATTAAACAAAAATATAATGAAAACAAAAGACAATCAATTTTGAGTTTTATGGTAGTGTTCGACCGAATGTTCGGAGTTCGACAGTTTGGGGTTCGAAATTTTTACCGAGCACCGAACTTTATTGTATTAAATTAGATATTTACGTTATTGTCCGAATATGAAAATAGTAGTAACGCAACAGTGGTTACCGAAGATGACAAACTAAAAGTATTAAATGTGTAATTTCAGAAAATTTTATTTCGGCAAAAATTCTCTTATTTATTTATGAAAAGTCGCATTTCTCAATTGACAAAAAGTTCGTAATCTATTTTTAAATTTGCCTAATATTTTTTTCTTTTCTATTTAGGTAGCAATAAAATTTTAAGTTTCATCATTGTAGCTGAATAGGATTATGGATCGGGTCATAATGGTTTAATAAAAAACTTTCATTTTCTTCTATAGGTCTTTTTGTAGCAAAAATCTCATATATGGAGATTTCATAATATTCTTACCTTTTCAATAGCTGTTCTCATTTTGTCAGTATCCTGAACATTTTTTTCTTCGTTACTTGTGTTTTTTTCGCAAACAATTTCTCCATCCATTACAGGTTTCGAGCCTTGTCCATTATAACCTGATACCATTTGTGCGGCTGGCATTCTTTCAATATTGTTTTTATCTGTTATCATTTGTTCCCTGTTGATTTCATCAAAATGCAATGTAATACATTTTTGATTAATATATTTATCTGTTTTATCTTGATGATGTTCTAGTTCTATGGATTCTAAAGTGTTTGGCTGCAGTTGTCCAACATGACTTTTGCCTGATTTGGCAGAAATACGTTGTTTATATCGTTCTCTTTTCCATTTATTATTAAGCCTGAAATAGAAAGAAAAATTAAAGTGGAAATCACAGTCAAACAAAACTTTAACAAGTAATACATTTGCAATTTATAAATAAATAAATATATATAAATAAATAAATATATATATATATATATATATATATATATATATATATATATATATATATGTATATATATATATATATATATATATATATATATATATAAATATATATAACTTTTCCGAATACAAATACAGTTAAATTTTGAGCGGGTACATGTCGTATTTGGACGCAATATTTACCATTTTATAGATTTGTTTTTGTAGATAACAGAAATTTTGTTCCTTCGTATCAGTGAGCTCAACTCCTTTTGCTTCTGATCAATTTCCCATTTAGGTTGGTTATTTTGATAGTTATAGTCGGTATTTCTTACGTGATCTTTTGCTGTAAGTGCATCATAGTCGTCCTCATCATCACTATATTCATCACTGCTTATAACGTGCTCATTTTCATCTTGTAGATCCATTATCTATAAAAAAATTTTTTTAGAAGCATATAATTTACATCCATATCTAACATGTAATATATATATAGATATATATATATATATAGATATATATATATATATATTTATATATATATATATATATGTATATATATATATATATATATATATATATATATATATATATATATATATATATATATATATATATATATATATATATATAGCCACCTAATATGTGGTGACAAACAATACACATGAGCACTGATTATGCAAGCGTTGCGGCTTACGAAAACGGCTGTTCTGTTGTGCTGTGTAAGTCGACTGAAAACTGATGTTGACTTTCTTTTGTGCCTTGAAATATTTATCATATCTTTCGGAATTTAAAACAAAAAATCTCGAACAATTACCCCGGTATTCATAAAATTTAAAATGAGTTCGAAATGTATTTCAATCAAACTTTTTCATGTTGTTACTTCCTAAAATTAGACTTGCAATCATCATAAGTTAATTTTTTATCGACATTTAACAAATTTTTATGGACATTTGTCATATAAGATTATAAGCATAAAATGGTTTAATGAATTAGGCATTTTCAATTTACTTATAGCCCTTCTACAATTACAAAGTTTAGAACCGTTTTATACTCCTAAAGTTCACTTTACAAAGTCAGGATTTGTAGGACAGCAAAGTCTTTACTTACCCCTCTTTCCCTTCCCTCCTTCAAACTCAAGACGGCAAAGTAAACTTTGTTAGTGTAAACGGGCTTTTAAAATTGACTGCCTGTTCGACGAAATCGCAGCCCACCGTTCGATCGAATGAATAACATATAAAATTAATAAATTTAAAAATCCGTTTTTGTTTTAAATGTAATTTTTTCGATCGAACTATAGTTTGTGACATCGGCGAACTGGCAGTTTGTTAACAAAAAAACATGGATTTGAAAGCGTAAGAATGATCACTAAATTTTTGACACAACTGTACATAGCTGTTTACATATTGTAACATGTTTTACATATGTATGGAAATACGAATTTAGCAACGAAATCATATGTAGAATACTTTAACTGCATATTGTTTTAATCATACATACTTAAGTGTCTATGTAAGACTTGTCTTATGTGTAAGACGTTTTACCTGCATATACCCATTAAAAAAATAAATTCATCTGTATAGATAAAAGCTATGGTAGGAAGCTACATACCTCTACAAAATTTCGATCACTTATTTAAGGGCCTTTATTGCAATTTCATTTTAGTTCAAATTAGGATTTTGTCTGACGTTTAAAAGGTGTTCCATTGTAATTTTAATTAAACTTAATGTGAACAAGTTGAAAGCTGATTTATCCTATCTGCTAGTTTAAAGCATTCTTCTAATAACGATAAACTTTTCATTTATACGATAATATACTGCCTTTATCTAATATTAAATTGTAACAACGTCCCTAACAATATTTTGTTAATATTTTACTTTTCATTAAACTACATATATGCATACAATGTTTCTAAATGCATACGTATGTGTGAATAATCACTTTCGTATTGCCATACAAATTCCCGAAAGATGTATCTTCCGCCGCACGAAATCGGTTATATACAGCCACAATATTTTTCATTCCAACTTAATTAAATGAGGTGGTCATTAACACCTTTCGGTAGAAGACACATTTCACATCCCTACATCCATCACGCCCTATTTAATACATTGTTTTTCATGCAGACCATCAGCGATTGCAATTTATATTTCATAACTAAACTTGCCTTTTTCAACTTGAAGTATACATACTTTGGCTCAATTCTTTTTATGAATTACGCTCGTATTCAGTGGTAAAATTACAAAAAAAAAAATTAAACAAATACCTGCGTCGATAATATTTCGGCTGAACTAAAAAAGGCGTCGAAAATCAGTGGCAGCCAAGACCGGTCAATTCCAAATCATCCGCAATGGAAAACACATATGTGTAGTTCAGGGATGGAAAATTGCTATTTTTTTGTATTAAATAAATAAGCCAAGGCGAATTCACTACTAGGTGAATTCGTTGTGAGTTAATATGCAACCCTGCAGAAAATACATGTATTTTGCTTGTGTAAAATATGTCCCTCTGTCAAATGTATTTGACCAGAAAAAAAGTAAGAAATATGGCGGTACAAAAGCCAAAACAACACAAAAACTCAATAAGAAAGAGGTAACGTTTATTTTTGTGCCTAATAAATTTCGATTCCGCGATTGTTTGAGGCTTCATGATCTTTGTTATATAAAAGCTATTGTTGTTAATAACTTTTAGTCTAGAAATTACTGTTTTTAGCAAAGTTCACACAAAGTTTAATATTTTCTTTTTGATGCAAACAATAATTTGAAAAAGCAGATTTTGACAAGTCAGAAAGTTTGCCACCTAGTAGTGAATTCGCCTTGAAATAAGCAATAAGTAGTTATCACACCATGACGTTACCATTTTCTAAATTATGATGAAAGAAATTTAACAAAATGTTGTGAATAAATTCACAAGTATCTAATAAAAATATATTATACCTATAAGAGTACTTACTAGAAACTTGTTAAATAAATTGCATAAAATATGTATATGTGACACGCAAAATAGAAAGGGACTTAAGGGTAAAATGCAGAGTCATTTTAAAAATTTAAATACGTGTATCTTTGGTGTACCATAACTTCATAAAACGCGCATATCTCTGGGAGGGAACACTTTTGGGGCATGGGATCGGTCTCATTCGATGCTCAGATATTGTCCACATCAAACAAAAAAAAGTGGAAATTGATTTATTTTTACCCTTAGGTCCCTTTCTCTATGCGCTGTCACATATGGATATTAGATAATACATTAGGATTGTGTTTTAGACTTTTTCGAATCTTAACATCAATTCTATTCATCCTGAAGTATAAAGCACTTTTAAATCACAAAAAATACAAAAATTCGTAATTTCTTTGGTTACTCTTATATATCAAAAATATGTTCAATGGTCCCTGGAGACCATTTTGTATTTTACTGCCATTTTAATATCAATTTTTGTCCCGCTGAAGCATACAATAGTTTTAAGGCTGTACAAAAACAAACATTTTTTTATTTTCTTCTATTTACCAAAAACATTTCGATTGTCCCACAGTGGAATGGCAATATGGGTTTTTAATACCAATTTAATTTCAAATGAAGTTAAAATAAGTTTAATTTACTAAGAACACCAAAATTTGGAACATATATGGCTACATACATATATGTAGGTATTAAAATTATATAGATTTTCCAACCCTGAAATTGCATTTTTGATTTTTTTAATTTTTTATACGAATGTAATTCTTCTTGAAGTATAAAATAGGTTTAACTCAAAAAAAATAAATAAAAATAAAAAATTGGAACTTATATAGGTACTTTTATGTACCAAAAAAATTTCAATTTTCCAACCCTGGAATCGAATTTAAAAATTTTTTTGGTTTTTAATACCAATTTATTGCTGAAGTATAAAATGGTTTTACTTAGCATAAAATTAAAACTTGTAACCTGTAAGTATTAAAAGCTTTCAATGACCGAAATTATTTAAATTTCGCAACCCTAAAATGAAAATTCAGATTTTTTTTAATTTTAATACCAAATATATTTTTCCTAATTTTACAAATATATAGTTTAATTAGCAAAAAACATACTTTTATGTTCCAAATTCCATTCCTAGAAAAAATTTCCATTTTTTTCAGTTTTTAATACAATTTTTGTAAAGGGTATAATGATATACATACATATGTATGTATGTTTAGAAACATATTTTACAACACATTTTAACAATGCCCAAAGAAAATAGAAAAATAGAGTTCTCACACTTATAAACAATTTTGAATAATTTACATTTATAAATAGTAGTTGGTTATTACTTAATGACTGGTGTTGCTTTATAAAATTCGTTAAATCTGAGCACACACCAATTTAATTCAACCAATTAAAAACAATATATTATAATTTTTTTCTTAAGCTTATACTACACTTATTTGTGAAAATAGTAGCTATCCTTTATTTAAATTAAGTTCTATTTTTTCAATTGAATGTGATCCTCTGTCACTCCACCATCTAAAAATAATTGCACGTCTCCTTCGCACTACTAGGAAGATAAGCAAGACAAATACTCCTTGTAAACCATTTATCATGTCCATCAATATTAGATAAATTTGAGGTCCTGGTGAATAAAACGTTACTATTTCCAAAAGCCATGTGGACGAAAGTATAATTCCTAGTAAGGTGACACATTTTGCGCTGAAATTAAAATAATATATGTACATATTTACATATGAATTATGGGTTGAAGCAAAAGATCCCCTTAATTTTTTCATAGAAGAAGCCATAACCAAATGTATCTACTGATATAAATTAGATACATATATGGAAAATTTAAAATGTTTATTTTATAGATTTTATCAATTATATTTTCTAGAAAAGTTTTATCTGTTGAGTCTACATTTGATTGGTTTTTCTCATCGAATGCTTGCATTAGAACTCTCGAGGAATAAATGATAATCATAATACGAGTAAAAGGGTGATTTTTTACCAACCTTCTTTTTGGTAGCACTGTTTTCGGCAGCTCAGCTGATTTCGAGTACATGTTATTGTTAAACATGTTCAGTTTGGTCTATAATTTCACCAGGAAAAGACTTACAAACGAACAACGCTTGCATATTATTGCATTTTATTATCAAAATTCATGCTCGGTTAATAAAGTGCATTGTGTATGTGCACTTCTTGCATTTTATGGACGAAACTCATTTCTGGTTAAATGGCTACATGAACACCCAAAATTGCCGCATTTTTACTATTTAGTGCGAATTATGAGCCGGTGGTATCATTTTTCAAATATATATGACGATCGCCACCGTGCGATGATTACAAAGAATTTTTTTTTATTTTTTTTCCAAAATATAAGAGCTGGACTTGGCTGACATGTGGTTTCAGCTAGATGGTGCCACATGTCACACAGGACGTGAAACAATGTCCCAATTGACAGCCAAATACGGAGAACAGTTTATCTTAGGTTTGGCAGCCTAGGTCGTACGATTTAACGCCTTTAGACTATATTTTTGGTGGGGCTATGTCGAGGCACAATCCCGCAACGGTTGATGTACTGGAAGGCAATATTGCAATATTTATTCGTGAGATACCGGCCGATATATTGGATCTGACATTACATGCAAAACATTGAATTATATAGATCGTTCTGTCGACTTAAAAATTTCATACAATTCTCTAAATCTTATGTGTTTTTTGTTAATCAAATCTGAAAGCTTTTAAAAAATGTAAATGTATACTAGGAATTTGCTAAAATAGCTTGTATTTTAATGTTCCTTAAAATTCTTCAATAAATTGTGTAAGAACTTTTAGAATAAAATTTACAAGATCTGATCCACTGAGAAAATAATGTCGCCTCCATCAAGTTAGCTATCTATTTCTATTGATTTTTTTTATTTTATGCGATATTATATACAATACAATAACACATTTGATATATCAATCTCTCTTTTTGCAGATCTGCAAAACTAAATTCATTTTTTCGTTAAGTTCTATAAAACCAAATTATAAAACAAGCGTGTAGTTCCATAGATTGCTTCCAAATATACTTAAATATGTGTGTATATGAGTATGTAGATTGAAAAAGTCTCTTATTTATCCGAATCATTACAAAATTGATAAATTGTTTACTAACTCTTTTTTGACTTCTGCAAAAATATTTTCGTCATATTCATGGTTGGTGGTTGCTTCGTCAGTTGAATTTACATTAATATCATGGGTTCTTATCCTTTGGAAACCAAAGAAAGCCGTTATCATGACGATGAAACTTAACAAAATTAAAGTGGATACAGGTGGTATAAAATACCGCTGCGATTCACGAATAGCTGAAATGAAAACGAAACAACGATTTTATGTTATATTTAATGTCAAAGGAATGTCAACATCAACTAAATTATCCAAACTATACAGCAGACTAGAACAGCAAATTTCGAACGCCGAAATACTTTTGTTATATTATGGGACCCGTTAGGATATTGCATTGTATCAAAATAAAACATATGGATTGAATAATATATGAAGGGAAAAGGAAGATTTGTTTACAATATTTACATTCTGTATATCCCTGAATAAAATATGACGGCATTCCAGGAAGTCCTTTTTGCAACGTCATAACAACCAGTACAAAAGCTCCAACAAATGACAAAAGGCAATACGCACTAAAATACAAACTCGACATCAACTGGGATTTCTTCTTGTTTAATGGAATATGAATCCTGCAAATAAAGTATAAATTATTCTGTTTGTTTTAAAAGTTTTCTTGTTTTTAACACTAAACTAAATGAATAATTATGTATGAATTTTTATTAGTCGAACTTTTTCTTATGTAAATTGTTAATTTTTTATCGGGCTTAAGTTCGAATCTTGCATGACTGCAAATTATTTTTTGTTATTTTTTATTATTAATAAATGAATTTGTTTAAATTCTATTTATTATTTTATATTAAGATTGGAATATTAAGAATATTTTTAATAATCATCAAACCAGCAGAACGGATCAGTACTGATTTCGAGGCCGCTACGCCATCTCATCAGCGTTCTTTGTTCAATTTTTCCCACTTTTGCAAGTGGTGCTAGTTAGTAGGAATATCAACTATTTAACCAATGTTTTAACGAAAATTGAATATGAGAAGTTATCACATTCATATTATTAAGTTATTACATTTTGGTTAGTACGAAATTCCCCAACCCTGACGATTAATATTCCAAATATTCCAATATCTCTTTTGCTTTTTCCAGAGCCATCGGCTGCTGATAGGTAAAGCTTCTTTGTTATTTATGTTCAAGTAATTGAATTTAGTTGTCAATTTACTTTGAACAAGTGCGCGTGCCCCCGCAATGTTTTAAATTATGTATGAATTTTTATTAGTCGAACTTTTTCTTATGTAAATTGTTAATTTTTTATCGGGCTTAAGTTCGAATCTTGCATGACTGCAAATTATTTTTTGTTATTTTTTATTATTAATAAATGAATTTGTTTAAATTCTATTTATTATTTTATATTAAGATTGGAATATTAAGAATATTTTTAATAATCATCAAACCAGCAGAACGGATCAGTACTGATTTCGAGGCCGCTACGCCATCTCATCAGCGTTCTTTGTTCAATTTTTCCCACTTTTGCAAGTGGTGCTAGTTAGTAGGAATATCAACTATTTAACCAATATTTTAACGAAAATTGAATATGAGAAGTTATCACATTCATATTATTAAGTTATTACATTTTGGTTAGTACGAAATTCCCCAACCCTGACGATTAATATTCCAAATATTCCAATATCTCTTTTGCTTTTTCCAGAGCCATCGGCTGCTGATAGGTAAAGCTTCTTTGTTATTTATGTTCAAGTAATTGAATTTAGTTGTCAATTTACTTTGAACAAGTGCGCGTGCCCCCGCAATGTTTTAAATTATGTATGAATTTTTATTAGTCGAACTTTTTCTTATGTAAATTGTTAATTTTTTATCGGGCTTAAGTTCGAATCTTGCATGACTGCAAATTATTTTTTGTTATTTTTTATTATTAATAAATGAATTTGTTTAAATTCTATTTATTATTTTATATTAAGATTGGAATATTAAGAATATTTTTAATAATCATCAAACCAGCAGAACGGATCAGTACTGATTTCGAGGCCGCTACGCCATCTCATCAGCGTTCTTTGTTCAATTTTTCCCACTTTTGCAAGTGGTGCTAGTTAGTAGGAATATCAATTATTTAACCAATATTTTAACGAAAATTGAATATGAGAAGTTATCACATTCATATTATTAAGTTATTACATTTTGGTTAGTACGAAATTCCCCAACCCTGACGATTAATATTCCAAATATTCCAATATCTCTTTTGCTTTTTCCAGAGCCATCGGCTGCTGATAGGTAAAGCTTCTTTGTTATTTATGTTCAAGTAATTGAATTTAGTTGTCAATTTACTTTGAACAAGTGCGCGTGCCCCCGCAATGTTTTAAATTATGTATGAATTTTTATTAGTCGAACTTTTTCTTATGTAAATTGTTAATTTTTTATCGGGCTTAAGTTCGAATCTTGCATGACTGCAAATTATTTTTTGTTATTTTTTATTATTAATAAATGAATTTGTTTAAATTCTATTTATTATTTTATATTAAGATTGGAATATTAAGAATATTTTTAATAATCATCAAACCAGCAGAACGGATCAGTACTGATTTCGAGGCCGCTACGCCATCTCATCAGCGTTCTTTGTTCAATTTTTCCCACTTTTGCAAGTGGTGCTAGTTAGTAGGAATATCAACTATTTAACCAATATTTTAACGAAAATTGAATATGAGAAGTTATCACATTCATATTATTAAGTTATTACATTTTGGTTAGTACGAAATTCCCCAACCCTGACGATTAATATTCCAAATATTCCAATATCTCTTTTGCTTTTTCCAGAGCCATCGGCTGCTGATAGGTAAAGCTTCTTTGTTATTTATGTTCAAGTAATTGAATTTAGTTGTCAATTTACTTTGAACAAGTGCGCGTGCCCCCGCAATGTTTTAAATTATGTATGAATTTTTATTAGTCGAACTTTTTCTTATGTAAATTGTTAATTTTTTATCGGGCTTAAGTTCGAATCTTGCATGACTGCAAATTATTTTTTGTTATTTTTTATTATTAATAAATGAATTTGTTTAAATTCTATTTATTATTTTATATTAAGATTGGAATATTAAGAATATTTTTAATAATCATCAAACCAGCAGAACGGATCAGTACTGATTTCGAGGCCGCTACGCCATCTCATCAGCGTTCTTTGTTCAATTTTTCCCACTTTTGCAAGTGGTGCTAGTTAGTAGGAATATCAACTATTTAACCAATATTTTAACGAAAATTGAATATGAGAAGTTATCACATTCATATTATTAAGTTATTACATTTTGGTTAGTACGAAATTCCCCAACCCTGACGATTAATACCTATTCCAAATATTCCAATATCTCTTTTGCTTTTTCCAGAGCCATCGGCTGCTGATAGGTAAAGCTTCTTTGTTATTTATGTTCAAGTAATTGAATTTAGTTGTCAATTTACTTTGAACAAGTGCGCGTGCCCCCGCAATGTTTTAAATTATGTATGAATTTTTATTAGTCGAACTTTTTCTTATGTAAATTGTTAATTTTTTATCGGGCTTAAGTTCGAACCTTGCATGACTGCAAATTATTTTTTGTTATTTTTTATTATTAATAAATGAATTTGTTTAAATTCTATTTATTATTTTATATTAAGATTGGAATATTAAGAATATTTTTAATAATCATCAAACCAGCAGAACGGATCAGTACTGATTTCGAGGCCGCTACGCCATCTCATCAGCGTACTAACCAAAATGTAATAACTTAATAATATGAATGTGATAACTTCTCATATTCAATTTTCGTTAAAATATTGGTTAAATAGTTGATATTCCTACTAACTAGCACCACTTGCAAAAGTGGGAAAAATTGAACAAAGAACGCTGATGAGATGGCGTAGCGGCCTCGAAATCAGTACTGATCCGTTCTGCTGGTTTGATGATTATTAAAAATATTCTTAATATTCCAATCTTAATATAAAATAATAAATAGAATTTAAACAAATTCATTTATTAATAATAAAAAATAACAAAAAATAATTTGCAGTCATGCAAGATTCGAACTTAAGCCCGATAAAAAATTAACAATTTACATAAGAAAAAGTTCGACTAATAAAAATTCATACATAATTTAAAACATTGCGGGGGCACGCGCACTTGTTCAAAGTAAATTGACAACTAAATTCAATTACTTGAACATAAATAACAAAGAAGCTTTACCTATCAGCAGCCGATGGCTCTGGAAAAAGCAAAAGAGATATTGGAATATTTGGAATATTAATCGTCAGGGTTGGGGAATTTCGTACTAACCAAAATGTAATAACTTAATAATATGAATGTGATAACTTCTCATATTCAATTTTCGTTAAAATATTGGTTAAATAGTTGATATTCCTACTAACTAGCACCACTTGCAAAAGTGGGAAAAATTGAACAAAGAACGCTGATGAGATGGCGTAGCGGCCTCGAAATCAGTACTGATCCGTTCTGCTGGTTTGATGATTATTAAAAATATTCTTAATATTCCAATCTTAATATAAAATAATAAATAGAATTTAAACAAATTCATTTATTAATAATAAAAAATAACAAAAAATAATTTGCAGTCATGCAAGATTCGAACTTAAGCCCGATAAAAAATTAACAATTTACATAAGAAAAAGTTCGACTAATAAAAATTCATACATAATTTAAAACATTGCGGGGGCACGCGCACTTGTTCAAAGTAAATTGACAACTAAATTCAATTACTTGAACATAAATAACAAAGAAGCTTTACCTATCAGCAGCCGATGGCTCTGGAAAAAGCAAAAGAGATATTGGAATATTTGGAATATCAATCGTCAGGGTTGGGGAATTTCGTACTAACCAAAATGTAATAACTTAATAATATGAATGTGATAACTTCTCATATTCAATTTTCGTTAAAATATTGGTTAAATAGTTGATATTCCTACTAACTAGCACCACTTGCAAAAGTGGGAAAAATTGAACAAAGAACGCTGATGAGATGGCGTAGCGGCCTCGAAATCAGTACTGATCCGTTCTGCTGGTTTGATGATTATTAAAAATATTCTTAATATTCCAATCTTAATATAAAATAATAAATAGAATTTAAACAAATTCATTTATTAATAATAAAAAATAACAAAAAATAATTTGCAGTCATGCAAGATTCGAACTTAAGCCCGATAAAAAATTAACAATTTACATAAGAAAAAGTTCGACTAATAAAAATTCATACATAATTTAAAACATTGCGGGGGCACGCGCACTTGTTCAAAGTAAATTGACAACTAAATTCAATTACTTGAACATAAATAACAAAGAAGCTTTACCTATCAGCAGCCGATGGCTCTGGAAAAAGCAAAAGAGATATTGGAATATTTGGAATATTAATCGTCAGGGTTGGGGAATTTCGTACTAACCAAAATGTAATAACTTAATAATATGAATGTGATAACTTCTCATATTCAATTTTCGTTAAAATATTGGTTAAATAGTTGATATTCCTACTAACTAGCACCACTTGCAAAAGTGGGAAAAATTGAACAAAGAACGCTGATGAGATGGCGTAGCGGCCTCGAAATCAGTACTGATCCGTTCTGCTGGTTTGATGATTATTAAAAATATTCTTAATATTCCAATCTTAATATAAAATAATAAATAGAATTTAAACAAATTCATTTATTAATAATAAAAAATAACAAAAAATAATTTGCAGTCATGCAAGATTCGAACTTAAGCCCGATAAAAAAAAAAAAAAAAATTAACAATTTACAAAAGAAAAAGTTCGACTAATAAAAATTCATACATAATTTAAAACATTGCGGGGGCACGCGCACTTGTTCAAAGTAAATTGACAACTAAATTCAATTACTTGAACATAAATAACAAAGAAGCTTTACCTATCAGCAGCCGATGGCTCTGGAAAAAGCAAAAGAGATATTGGAATATTTGGAATATTAATCGTCAGGGTTGGGGAATTTCGTACTAACCAAAATGTAATAACTTAATAATATGAATGTGATAACTTCTCATATTCAATTTTCGTTAAAATATTGGTTAAATAGTTGATATTCCTACTAACTAGCACCACTTGCAAAAGTGGGAAAAATTGAACAAAGAACGCTGATGAGATGGCGTAGCGGCCTCGAAATCAGTACTGATCCGTTCTGCTGGTTTGATGATTATTAAAAATATTCTTAATATTCCAATCTTAATATAAAATAATAAATAGAATTTAAACAAATTCATTTATTAATAATAAAAAATAACAAAAAATAATTTGCAGTCATGCAAGATTCGAACTTAAGCCCGATAAAAAATTAACAATTTACATAAGAAAAAGTTCGACTAATAAAAATTCATACATAATTTAAAACATTGCGGGGGCACGCGCACTTGTTCAAAGTAAATTGACAACTAAATTCAATTACTTGAACATAAATAACAAAGAAGCTTTACCTATCAGCAGCCGATGGCTCTGGAAAAAGCAAAAGAGATATTGGAATATTTGGAATATTAATCGTCAGGGTTGGGGAATTTCGTACTAACCAAAATGTAATAACTTAATAATATGAATGTGATAACTTCTCATATTCAATTTTCGTTAAAATATTGGTTAAATAGTTGATATTCCTACTAACTAGCACCACTTGCAAAAGTGGGAAAAATTGAACAAAGAACGCTGATGAGATGGCGTAGCGGCCTCGAAATCAGTACTGATCCGTTCTGCTGGTTTGATGATTATTAAAAATATTCTTAATATTCCAATCTTAATATAAAATAATAAATAGAATTTAAACAAATTCATTTATTAATAATAAAAAATAACAAAAAATAATTTGCAGTCATGCAAGATTCGAACTTAAGCCCGAAAAAAAATAAATGAATAAATATTGTTTTGAGTAAAAAAATCACTCTTGAAATAACGGCGTATGTACATTTTAGTTTTAAAAATGATTCGATGGAAAAACAAAAATTTTATTTGTAAAATATAAAAAGCTTTCTTATATTAACATTTCATGTTTAAAAATGCAACATTTTAAAAACAAAAACGGAAAGTTAATATATACGGTTGCAAAAATTAATTAAATAGTAAAGTACTTACCAAATGTTAATGGTAACATTACAGCATAAAGAGAAAAACCAAAAATAATACGATAACATAAAAAATTGCACAGCATATCCCGCGTTTCGTTCATTCAACTTTAGTATATGAACAAGGGAATACAGAAAATATCCCAAGGCTAAACATGATGACATACAACTCAGTATTGTTCCATGCAAAGATCTGAGATATTTTACACGGAAGTGTAAATAAGCAACCAACAACAAACAAGGAATAGATATTAACATCAGAATGGCAATCACGACTATTTCGCTGCGACTTATGTGTTCTTCTACAGAAGTTATACAAACAACTGCGTAAGTTATACCGGACATATTATGTATGTCCACGCAATAATTCTTATATAATGCGTATGTATCATTTGCATATAAATCCATTACAAGCAGCGATCCATCTTGAATAATAACAAATAAATCATCTCTATCGTTATATAAGATCGATCTGCAAATTATCGAAAAATTATAATAAATATCAAACGGTTTCAATAACAAATGTAATCGTACGTATTGCAAGGATTTCCGATTTCTAATGGTAAAGTAAATTCAGTCTCCATATCTTCAATGCAGTTATCGTACAACGATACATTAACAAGTTTTGGTGTTAATTGCATGTTTGATGAGTCACACAATGTCCCACTTTCATTTTCTTCATTCATGCTCAAGCTCTCACCAATGGGGCAACATTTCTTTAAGCGAGAAGTGTTCTGTATATAAAGCGTTTTATGTTTTTGTCTCTGAGCACAGTCTGATGGAAAGTCGTCCAACTCAAACATAACTGTTGACGTTTCACTAGACCTTAAATTAAAGAGTATTTTAAGCGAATTAGCTATAAATTATTTTCAACTTGAAATGATATGAAGATTAATAGAGAATTCTACTACTATTATATTATATTTCTCGATGACCTTCTACTACATATGTATACATATATCAGATTTCAATGCCTGCACCTAAAAAATAATAGGCAACGAGACTTGAAGTTTTTGTAACTGAATGAAATTTAAAAAGAATTGTGGAGTTAGTTTTGCAATTGTTTTCAATAAACTTTGGCTTTTTTTTAATATAGAGCGTTTAGAAAGAGGTAATTTTTGTTTCAGATATTGATCATCGTTGTGATTTAGCACGTTTTGATTAACATTAAAGTCTTGCGGAAGTCTGACATATTTAAAAAAACTGCTTCAAAATAGCGTTATAGGTGAAACACTGTTATAAAACAATGGCTGACAATAAATACTAGTCTCAAGGCAGCTTTAATCTTTAATTTTTTAGTCTGATCATATGGAAACTATAATTCTATGAAAATGTTCATAAAATTTTTCAAATCGCACCATTTGTCAACAAAGTCTGTCACCCCGTTACATTTTTACTCTACACTACCATACTTTATTAGCACATATGTCATATTTGGCAGATCACACGATTGTGTAGGATAGTCAGTCACGGCCTAAATTCACATTTCATTAGTAAATTCACAAAAAAAAACTAATTCATAATTAATCAGTAAAGGTTTAATGTATGACGGCGACATTACAGTTTGTTGATGTCACAATTTGCATATTTTATCGGAAAGCTAAATAACAAAAATTCCGAAATTTTGTGATTTATAGAACAGCAAAAAGCTTCACGAGCATGCAATTTTCAGAACATAACTAATCATAATTTCACGTGACATGAAAAAATCATGACATGTGCACATCTCTGCTTATTTCTAATATACACTTACATACGTACTCTTTCTTGTGATTTATATTCCAATTATCTCTTTCCAAGCTTGAAATATTAGTGCTCGTTGCATTATCAACCACAATATCACACCGACAAAGAGATAAACACAAAACAGTGTAAGTTGCAGCACACAAGAAATTTTTCATTTTACAGGTATATGCACAAAGGTGCATATTCAAACCGAACGAACAGTATATTACTTAAGAAATGACTGTTACACAAAAACGCGTACTTGCATAAGTATGTATGTATGCATATATGCAGGTGTGTATGTATCTTTTTACGGTTTTAGTATTGGTACGCCGAAGCACACATTCGAAGAAGTATTTATCTATTATTTAAATAATACTAAGGTATTTTTATAAAACCGCAGCGCATTCCGTATAAGAACGAACACGCTTAATCGAACCGATCCAATAAACTCATTATGTATATGTTTATAAAATAATATAGTAGAATATCTAGCTGGAATTTGCTTATCTTTCGATTGAATTCTAATTTGTGGTGTGAATAGTACATATACATACATTCTGATGAAGTAAGATAAGATAAGTTTCGAACAGTGTTGCCGATATACAGTTTATAGGATTGTGATTAAGCTCAGGCACACACCACAACCAACTAATCTTAAAATATAATTATTTTAGTAATAAAATAAGTCCAGTTTGTTGGTTTTAAATGGAAGATTAAACCTCATAAAATTGCCATACTGCGCAACAAAAGTGGCAACATTATGTATTAATATCGCACCTTTTCAACAAAAGGGTGTAACTCAAAATTTTCTATTTTTCAGTAGAGGCAAAAAACTGTTTATGATAATGTTAAAGGTATATTATCCAAAAAAAAAACTATGCCATCGTAAAGATATCTTGTTAACTACAATACAACACTCGATTTCTTTTTATTTCGTTAAGTATTTGTAGAAATATAACCAATTTTCGAGTTACTACCATTTTGTTGAAAATTCTTTGTTTAAGTAGAGATATTATTTCGACTTGTGCCAAAGAAAAGTGTAATTCGACAGTGTAAAAGAACAAGGAGTGGAATTTTAATTTGTTGGTGTAAAACAACTAAATATAGTTGTTTGGTCTGATCTAATTATAAAAGATAACTATTTCATCTTTACTTTACCTTGGTTCACTTTAATAAAAAGTGAAAATTTAAAAATTTTGAGTTAATACCCTTTTGTTGAACAGGTGCGATATATCAAATTTTAGTCAATGCTGCTCCGCATTTCACACAAAACGTGAAGAAGAAGACCAGGATTGTCTCTTTGCATGCGATTTAAGGTTCTTCATAAGTTTCTTTATTTTTGACAATATCTAATAATACGTTTTTGACAAAATTGTATTAAAAATATATTAATTTTTGCAAAAGGGTACGGACACCTTTCCGAAAAAAAGAACATCTATTAATGCACACGAGTTATATGCATATTTATTACAAAAATTTTCAAACAATTGAATTAAGACATTAAAATATATATTTCAAAGTTCTTTTTCTACAGCTATATAAATTTTCATCTTCTAAAATTTATTAAATATTGTACATAACATTTTAATTTTAAAAAAATTTGTGTTTTTAGTTTGTTATGTGGTCAAGTATGTCTACTTGTCTAGGTGGAAAAACATAATAGATTTATATCGAATAAAATTAGTTTGTTGTGTTTTCTTGAATTTCAAATCCTATGGTTTTGCTTGTGTATTTCTCATTTCATTTTTATTTTCATTTCATTTTTGGGAGTTTATGTATAAGCTAAAAGGTTTTGTTATTTTGGAATTTGGTTAAAGTCTACTGATGATTTGGTGTAAGAACCAATGAAATGCAGGCATATAAAGATACTTGACCACATAACAAACAAAAAACACTAATTTAATTGAGACAATATGTCGAATAAACGATTTAAAATAATTAATTAAACCCTTACTATATTAAACATTATTGCATTTCTTGACAGTTTGGTTAAGTTGTGGCGGCGAAGTAAATAAGTTGATCTTTTATTAATTCGCCTTGAATTGTTCCATATGATTCCTTGTGCCATCTACTGGTCAATATCTTTCGTGTTTTGTATCGTTAATATATTGACAGCACTGACTGTTGAAAACAACGATTCGACTGTGCGAAATTCCTATACGCCCGTGTTAATATTATGAGATACTATGATATATACAAAATTGAATCGATTTTACAATTGGATTTTTGTTGTTTTTTGAACTAAAATCTTGCAAGTGATAAAGACATTATTTTAAAGTTGCTATGTGTTTAAATTATTTCCATTTATGTCCGTATATATGTAAATGACGTAAACATATTTCTTTAAATAACTTTCAAACATCATTTATAGTCAAAATCCAACATTCAAGATGATAATAATAGCTTTGACGGAGTTATAAGCAATAAATTTGATGTCGCAATATGCCGAAAACTGCCAAAGCTAGAAATAAAAATGTCGCAGCGAAATCTTGTGACGGACCCAAACACACAGCAAGAAAACCAAAAAGTAAGGAAGGCTGTATTAAAGGCTTGGTGGCAGATGCACCAAAAGGAGCAGTTGTTGAAGAGGTATTTCATCGAAAATCAGAACGACGGAGAGTTGCTCGTGACATATTTCTTGTGTTCGAAGAAGAATCAAATTGTAGAAGGAAAACAAGATCAAATAAAAAACAAACTAAACCAAAGTTTGGCCATCTTAAGGTAGAAGACCGAATTACACCAAAAGGACTCTTAAGAGACATAAAAAATGAACCAAAATGCTACGCGAGTAGTAGTAGAGTTGGTGTCACCGCTTCAATGCCAACAGAAGGTGTAAAAAGTCGATCCAATAATTTGAATAGCCTAAAAACAGAAGAGAAAAACGTTAAATCGAGAGAAAAGAAAGTATCTATCTCAAAAGCAAAGTCCGACTGTTCAAACAAGTCGAAGAATATCAAATCCTTAAAAATAGCACTGGATGCAGAGCCTTGCACTTTTGATACTGAACAGGATTTTGTTGCTAGAGTTAATCCAATATTTTTGTGGGTAAAACAAGATAACACGCGTATTGTAGAAGTTCGTTGCGAGGACTATGATAAGAGAAATCGCATCCGTATCACAAAAACGTCAAATGGGTGGAGATCCATACCACGATCAGACCCCACAACATCCAGGGTATTAAAGTTTTATCCGACACCCTTGATGAAAGTAAAAAGAGAGGGTATTCATGAAGCTGAAAGCGTTGTCGGTAATAATACAGAAAAAAAGGAGATTATGGTTGGGAATTGCTTCTCAATACCTAGCATATTTCCTGTATGTGTTACGGATGAAATCGGTAGTAAATTAAATAGAAATGATACTGTATGCAATCCTGTCGCTATTAAAAATATAAAGAAATCTAGAAGAAAGCTTAAAAAATTAAAAAAGAAACCAAATTTCGAAGAAACATTAAAAACCAATTCCACTGCCGATATTCAATCAACTGTAAATAACGAAACCCTACCCAAACTATTGAATCCACCGTTTAAAATAAATGCCTCAGAAGTCCTAGATTTTCCGGAACAAATAACAACTACCTTAGAAACTATAATTGATAAAGAAATTTCGGTTGAAAATCACATGCTTACAAAGGATTTTGACGATAATATTCCAGTACATAATTTCGAAAGTAATTCTGATATGAAAAATAAATCGAATTCATCTAATTCGCCTGTAACATATACTCTTCCACCAGAGACGAAATCTCCATATCTAAATGAAAGTGAAAATGATTTTTTTCACCTGTGTCCGAAAACTGGTTTGTTTTTGCGAAATCATATGTCTGTAGCAGAATATGAGAATGAATCTAATGAAAAAATAGATGAGCGAAATACTTTAAGAGCTGGTAAAAATACTTTTCTGTTATCTACCAAAAATGAATATAATAGTAGTACAGAGAAGAATAATATAGACTCCAAATTACAAATAGCTGAAGAAAATACGGAAAGTTTGGAGGCCAAAACAAAAAATCTTAAAGATTTGCTTGACGATGCCGATCTTCTCCAAAACTGCGATGACAATACAAACAGCGATGCTGACTTAATTGACACAATTGTAAAAACCACATGTGAAAATAATTTGATTCAAGCAAATGAGATAATAAGTAAAGCAAGTATAGACCAACTAAATCAGAAATCATTACATAGAACGAACGACATGGTTGTTCATCTTATAGCAGATGTTAGTGATCCCCCAAAATGTTTGTCATTTAATGAAGCCGGAGAAATCGAAGGTCTGAATGGCGAACTTTTCCAATCAAATACCTATATAGAAGCTTTTGATAAGCAAGCTTCTGTAATACTAACAGAACCTCAAATTATGTTACATTCGACTACGTCTGCTTTAGAAACAACGGTAACTTCTCAAAAATCGTCTTCACCTGATCATATTGAAAGTATTGTACGTAATATGGAAATGAATACCAGTGACTTACAGCCTTTAAACGAAACTGAGGATTCACCTAAAGACCTTAGTTATAAAAAACGTGAAGAGGTATGTCCACCATCAGAATCGCGTAGTCAATGTGCTGTTACATCCAGTTCCGATGTAGTAAAATCGCCAACGAGGGAGGGTACGCCACCATTAGCGTCATCTTCTGAAACATTAAAAAATCTCATATTAGAACAATTCTTAAAACTAAATGTTCTAACAAAGCAACACCAAAGAGAACCGATAGATCTTGAAAAACAAAAACATTCTGAGCCATCAAATGTGGAATCTTTATTATATACTTCTAAACCCGCACAATTTAATAATTTTATTGAGACGGTTGTTATTGAGGATGATGAAAATGGATGCGACATTGAGCATGAAGAACCATTAAAGAAACGTTCACGTTTAAATAAGCATAAAATAGTAACACAAAATGTGGGAAAACTGTCAATGATAGATGAAGATCCTGATCCATTAACGCAACTTCGGTTACTTATACGAAACACCCAATGGAAAGTACCAGATCCGATACTAGTTCCCAAAGATAGGTTGAGCGCCGTTTTGGCATCGCCAGCTAGAGAAATTCCACTCCTGATTACTACAAGACCTGAACTTAGATTGCCAGAGGCATTTGCGTATCCGGAAATAATACAGAATCCAAATATACTTGTTATATCTATGGCCCAGCTGGAAGCAATATTGAAGAATGAACTTGAGGTAGAGAAAAGGGAAACAAAAGCTATGAAACCGGAAGTGAATCAGCAGCTGTCAAGTAACCAAATCGACGCTCAATATGGCATAAAAGATTTAGCATTATCATCACCTACGAAACAACTCCAACATGGATCAAAAGATCCGAAAAATATCTTATCTTGTGCTAGTAATATCCGTGAAGCAAATAACAAATCTCAAGATCACACAGATATTGCAACTGACTCGTTATCTGAAAAGAGGCATGAATGTACAAAAAATTCCCAAACAACATCATCTCTTTCAGACATTAATTCTGCCACTATGGCTGTTCTGAACCAGATGCTTTGGCTACCATATTTCGGTAAGCTTTCCAAAACGCTCCAAGAGAAGTGTTCGAACCTTGATCCATTTGTCAATTCTAAACTAAATGGTATTACAAACTTGGAGGAAATTATAAAAAATATTCCCAATAAAAAAATAGATGAAAAATCTGTTTCAAATACCCGCTACCAAACCTTTCAGCAGCAATTTACACCAAATGAAGAGTTATCACTTTTCCAACAAATAGTTCAACATCAGATGCAAAGTGTACTTGAATTAAATCAACTTAAAGCAGATTCATCACAAGTTACGGCTGCAGTAGCAGAAGATACTACTGTATTTTCTATAGATAAATCAATTGCATCACTGCCAAATTTAGTTGAACAACGGAAACAAAAAGTATATCCAAATAAACAAACAAATACATCTATGTGTAAAAACCATACAAATAATTCCAACAACAATATCTTAGTACAAGAAAAGTCTTACAATTTAAGGAGTTCTGTCGCAGGTCGGCACTCCATTGAACCAAAACAATATTCTAATTACAACCAAAGACAAGTTACAGATAACAAGCCCCGACTAACATGTAAATCATTGTCAAATCTTTTGGATCCTGAACATAATATATTACCGACGCCAAGCTCTTCCACTCCATTAGTACAGAATTTATCGACAGATTATCTTAAAAATATTAATGAAGTTAAACGGAGTTCATCAGATTGTAAAGTTAACCCTATCAATACAGAAGGAAAAAGACAATATTCGTGTAATGCAACAATCGTGCCTGAACTACATACGTCATCTTACAGTAATATGAATGTTAGTTTCGAGTCGATCAGTGAGATTAACAAACTAAAACCTAAAGCACATGAAAATTATCATTCGAACACCGATGCTCCTGCTCTAACAACTGAAACAAATGTGCCCTTATGGCATCCCCTTTTCGGAAGGTAAGTCAATACTACCTAATAACTATTCATTCACCTGATTACCAAGGGAAATGTATTTACTTTTTATAAAATATAATTTTATAAATATACTCGTATGTTACGAAGGAACAGCAAAAGGGAATAGAATAAAATAAAAGCTCCTGTTAAAATTTTTTCAAAAACTAATATTTTTATTGTGCTAAAACCAATTGGTATGTTTTTGTTCATATCATAGAAATATAAATAAGGTTTTACACAAATGTTATACATAAATTGCACAAATAACAAATTTATATTTATTTTTTGTGGACTTATTCTAATGAAACAATAAGCAAAATTCACTAATCAGAAAATAGCTTGTTTTTATATCTGCATCAAAATATCAGAAGAATACGTATCAAAACAAACCGCAGTATTGGCCAAAACTAAAGCACCTTTTCAGTGTCATAACTTGATAATGAATTTTGATTAATTTCCTTTCTTTATTTAATTTTTATTCGCAATTGATAAATTTGAACTGCAGTGTCCAAAAATAAATGATTTCCAGCAAAAACAGTATTTGAGACCAACACATAGAACGTACAAAACTAAAGAATACCTATCTTGGAATTTGCATGCGTTATGTGCACATTAATGAGCTTCCACAATTGTCTTTTTTTTCAAAAGTGATTTATTAGTTGAAGCTTGGGGAAAGTACAATATATGCGACGTATATGGAAATTTCAACAGGTAGCAAGATATAGCGAGTAATTCTGGTAGATCTCCTTGAAAACTACCTAACATTTTATATTGCAATATAACTAAAAACCACTTATTCTTGCATTAGTAATTGCTAGATATTAATATTTGTAGTTGTATTCTTAATTTTAGCAATACGAAGACAGCATACAGTAGTCCATGGCAGTGGACAACTGTTACAGCTACAGGCGAATGACACACACGGGCTCTGAAGGAGCCCGATATTAATCTAAAGGATTCTACAGACTTTCGAAGTAACAATTTTAATACTTCCGCAAAACTTGATAATGCAACTTTTTATTCCAACAACACAACAAATGCTTTGAATAGCAATAGCTGTGCAACCACAGCCTCCAAATTCAATAGTGGACGACAAGATCATCGAACGTTTCCGCAAAGTTCACTTCCTTATAGTCTCCCTGAAAATGATGTTCAAAATAAAATATCAACATCAGTCAGACGAGATTCACAATCATCCTATCCTCAAAAAGAATACGTTGATGCAAGGTCTAATATAGGTTACCCAAGTGTTTGGTATCAAAAACATCAACAGGAACAGCAACAGTCGCAACAGCAACAACAATTCAATCAACAGCTGCCGTGGACATCAATTGGTAACAACCGCAGCTATCCTGAAAACATCTCTCATGGTACATGTTCGAACAGAGCACAAACGTATCCGAATTCTCGTCCATTTTACATGCAATTTAACCCATATATTACCCAAAGAGCTCTAATTGCGTCTCACAATCAACAACATTCTGTAGAAATAAACGAGAGCCAAGCAAACGTACGTTTTGCAGATTATGATTATACATTGCGTTAAACATGTGCAATAGATTGACGGTATTCATAACATTCGTCATATGCCGAAGGTAGAACGTTTGAGAATGCTTTGAAAATAATTAAAAAAAAGAGAAAAGTTTCTCAACATATTTTGAAAAGTTTTTCTCAAAAAATATTAGGAATGTGGGCTTTACCCTTATTATAAGCCGTCTTTACACCATCCGATTTATCATACCATTTACATTTTTAATCTTTCGAACCCTGTGGCCCGATTCATTACCTTTTTACGTTTAATTACTTCATTCTCACATGCTATCA
Organism: Linnaemya tessellans; assembly: GCA_951800035.1. Taxonomy (NCBI): domain Eukaryota; kingdom Metazoa; phylum Arthropoda; class Insecta; order Diptera; family Tachinidae; genus Linnaemya; species Linnaemya tessellans. The sequence goes on from OX637535.1 coordinate 117,563,878, forward strand.
TCCCTTTTAAAATAAGTAAAAGAAACAGAAGGAAGTAGCAACGATTTTTGCTTTCCAAGTATGTATATAAACATTTTTCATTTATTTCTTTAGTTTTGAACAATAAAAGTAAAATAAAATTTTTAAATCTACAATATTGCCGCCCATTTTTCTAAATAATTTGATTATTGTTAAAATAATTTAGAGAATCGCACTAGAGTTGAAAATAAACACTTGGAATTAGTTTTGATTCAAACATAAGCTATGGCGTACTTTCTATAAATGATGTCTAATAATTAAAGTGTAGTCACTTGTGTACTGAATATAGTGAAATTGGGTCTTAGAGTTAGAAATTGATGTCAGATAGTGTAAAGACAGCTTTAAGACAGCGCCACTTGCGCTCTGGTATGTGTATATATTATGTATGTATGTACATAAACCCCCTTTTACTTATTCACATTGATTTCTATGAAAAGTAAAAAAGTTAGTATTACAATTTTTTAATTTCTTTAGAAATAACAATTGTTTTTTAAAGCAAGAAAATTCCAGCTTAGAGGAAATTATTAAAAAATAATATACATATCTTTATATTAGCTTAAATTTTATTGAAAAATTAAAAATATTATTATTAAACGACAGAAATAGACTATATTGTTATTAAAGCATGAAAAAAGGCAAAGTTAACCTACTGGAATAGGATGTAACTCTAATGTGTAGCACAGCTGAGAAAAGTAATGTAGCTTCAAATGAATGCAGCAAAATGTAAATACAATGTCCACATTTCTATGTAACATTTGCTGTGATTGTAAGCAACTACACTTATCACACATTTTAAGTAAAGAGTTAGCATATGTATTACAATAATGAGTTAAGCCTTATATACATAAATTAGTAATGCCATTATTGTTATATCTAGGAAATATATGTTATATACACAACATCTTCCCTCTTAAGCATAAGTTGATAGTATGCAGATCCGTAATTTCATATAATTTAATTCCAAATACAAACAATCTTTATTAACAAATAATTTATAATCTAATTTATTAGGTTGTTTGAAATTTCTATATTTTTGTTGCATAACGTTTAGAATTGTTATCGTCTACGGTTATTATATTATTACTAATTTTGTTATTGGATTCTACTCCGATTTACTTTCAAGTTTTGGAATTTAGCTTTATAATATGCGCTTTATTTTTAAACATTTTAAGCTATTTTCAACTTTGGTTTTAAATTAAACGTTAAAGATTTGAGATAGTAAAGAATTTACACTTGAAGTTCTGATGTACTAGGTAAATTTCTTTTTGGAGTTCTTACGATTTTAGTAACACTTTTTTAATTATCTGAACATAATGTTCTGGTAAGCCATTGTTCTACGGCAAATATGGACTAGAATGTATTAAATTCCTTAGAATAAAAGGGAAAATTGTTATCTGTTATAAAAGCATTGGGAATTCCATGCCTATAGAAATTTGGTTTTAAATTTAATATCAATTAAGTAGTTCTATATCAATAACATGCAAATACGTCTTTAAATGAGAGAAGATCGCAGCCTAGTTTAAAGTATGAATGTAGCTACAAAATTACAATGTTAGATGTATTCCACTAGGTTTAGTCCAAGTTCAGCCTAATAAGAGTAAAAAGAAAATTACTTTCTGAGTGAATGAAAGTTATGCAAAATTGCTTGGAATACTAATGCCGATTACTTTTTAAATTAACATTCGTACCAACTGTAAAAATAAATGAAAATAAACAAAAAAACCTAAAAGAAACGTAAATTATTTAAAGATACTTGTAAAAGTTTGTTCTTATGATAAAAAAGTTTGTTCTTATGCAAAGCCCAGTTTCATTGTATGCAAAAAAAGTTCGTTCACGTCTTCACGAAATAAAGAAAGTTACTCTCGTTCGTTTTCAAAATTGCGCAAAAATTATATGGTTCACTTTGTTGTATAACTTCCGACTGTTCGGTTATCCATCTGGAACAGACCTATTAAGAAATCTCTTCATTAATTTTGGTCAATATTGTGCTCTTGACGAGTGTCTGCTATGAATAAGTCCTTTCCAGTATTATAAAGAGTTGTGATTAATCGCAACTTACAACTTTAAAGTCTTGGGGTGGAGTTTTATACAATGTGAAAACTGACCAATGATTGGTCAGTTCAAACCAGTTCCACTCGTATTTGCTAAACACCAATGAAATACATATAGACACTGATTTGGTAAAGCATTAGTGAAATGTATATAGGACATTGCGTAACCATCAGCAAATATATTTCATTTAAAATAAAATAATGACAATGTGTCAAATAGTAAATTTAAGAATAAATCTGTTATGTAATTCAAGACACCTACCAAATAATTACATGAGTTCACTTTGATATTTTACGTTGAAATTTCGCGGCGAAAATTATTCCCTAATTGATGACAAACTCTACACTTTTATTTAATGCAGTACTAAATGGCGAAGCTTAAGTAGAAAACTGTGAAACATAAATAAGGGTATGTAATTACGTGTTTGGCATATAATCATACATATTATTTTGTGATCATATTTTATATGCTTTTTTTTAATATTTCAAGGCAACCTAGTGAATTAGGGTATTTTATAGACTCCGCTGTGACACCTACCTATTACCATTCCATCTGCATAGACATCGATGGCTCGTAAAGTACTTGAACAGTTTTATAACTAAGAAATACTGCATTCAATTATTTACTAAAATATAGTTATTGCAAATAATTTCTTTAATTTATTTTAAAATTTAAATGCTTATATATACATGCTAGTTCGTACGCACGTTTCGCACATACTGGCATAACACCAAAAATAGTTTTATTTTTTTAGCTCCTAGGTTGTGTTGTGTTTGGCGTTTTTTTTTTGCAAATTCCGCATTTTGTAAAAGATTAACGACAAAAATCTACATTTTTCTTTAATGTGTTACAAAATGTCGAATTTGAAGGCGAAGAACGCCAAAACAAATTTTTTGAGTTATGCCACTTTTGAAGAGCGTGTGCGATATACATTTTTAAATACATATGTATGTGTAAGACAAAATGTGCGTAACAGATCATTCGAATTGCGCATATGCATCTTGTAGTCTAGAAACCATAGAGGAATAAAACTTGATTTGTTCCTCAATAAGCGACTTGAGGGTTTGTTTCAAATGATTTTCTCGTTCCATTCTAAAATGTGACATTTCAGCAATAACGGCATAAGAAATAATGTCAGTGCGTCTGTTGACATCTGCCATTTGAGAATTACTCATCTTTTGTTCACCAGCCAGCCTCTCACATTCTTTTTTCTTTTGCATAGCTCCTTTATGAGTTGATAAAATATCCGGAAAGCTGTTTAAAACTCCCCTTAAAAGAAAAATGAAAAATTTAAACGAATAAATCTTTGTTCATAATAATTTGACATTAAGTATAATATTTACTGTAAGTTGTTTTAGATATTGTCTTCGTTAATTTATTAAACATAAGATTTACTTGTTGTTTGACTACGTCAATATTTCTGCAAGTTTTTTACCGAGCGTCTGGGCTTCATTTGAATGATAAGATTTAATTGGTGATAAAATTCTAAGAAAGCACAGGGAACAATACCTTTAGCCATTAAGTTGAAAAAAGGGTCTAAACTCAAAACTTGAAAATTTTACTGAAAAACCCTTAACTTTGTTTAAGTTTGTGTACTTATCGCGAAAAATCAATTTTAAAGATTTTTAAACGCATATTCGTGGTTGTGTAGCTTTTGCTTACCTTTACATATTCTAAGAAAAGTTGCACCATATATTTCTTTAATATTGTGCAATTCATTGAAGAGAATAGTAATAATAGCATTAAATTCTCAATAATATTGCATATGGATAAATTGGATTAAATAAACTTCCAGTGTGACCTCAAAATGAGCTGATTATGGTTTTAATTTTAAAGGCATATTTTAACTACGACTATAGTGGAAAAACACTAGCTACATTTTTTGTAAAATTGACGACCAAATAAGTGAAAATTGTTGCATATACATATGTTTGATTTTTAAAAACCAATATTATTTTTAGGCTCATACAAAAATTTTATCATAAAAATTTTTAAGTAATTTTTATTATTAATCACAATAGTAGATTTTCAAGATTAACTTAATTAATGCTTTTAAAGTTTCGCAATTTTTTCAAAAATTGTTATTCGCATTAGATTCGATAGACAAGGTAATCAGTAAGATTTTAGAAAGACGATTTTTAAAATATAAAAAGAGCAATGTTTAAAAATAGTCCACATTCATATTATTGAAATGAAATATGTCGATTCCTTTAGTTATAGTAATACCCAAAAAAACTGAATATTTAACATACATAGCATGAGTTGATTTTCATAAAAATGTAAACAGTTTTAAACCAGCTCAAATTGCTCGACACCAAACTACGGAATGTTAACAACTATCTAGTAAAATAATTTTTTTTATTCCTTAAATGTGATAAATTGGCAAAATTAGCCATCATGATGAGTTCGAATCAGCCAATTTGTGGGGGCAGCATGTTAACACATACAATAGCCCTTTTTAGAATTAATAATTTAATAAATTGTCTTTGGTTTTGGTTTAGTAATGACAACACCTTTTCATGGCCAGACAAAATTTCATTCAACTCAGAATAATTGCTTAATAAATAATTGTAGAATTATCTTTGGTTTTTGCTGAGTTGTAAAAATGGCACATTTTATTTACTCCAAGTTATTTTGCATACACGCATTTTTTCTTTAAAAAATATTACTCAACTTTAAGTTGCAATTTCATTGAACTCAGAATGACTGCTGACACAGTTTTGCTAATTTAATTTATTTTGTTGTTTTATTACCATTTCTATTTTATATATATAAGCAATGAAATATTAATTGATAAGTCAGAATAAAGTTTAACAATAATATTGACGGCTCAAGTGCCGGCGATTCACAAAATTTATTGCTTTATTACTCAACAGGAATCTCGGTTCAAGTGCCGACGATTCACACAAATACATTGGGAACTTTAATTCTCAAAACGAGTCACGGTTTAAGTGCCGTCGACTCACTCTCTGTTATATACAATCAAGTATTAACACTGTATTTAAATACAATTTCAGTTTAAAATTGTATTTAGATGTGACAAAAATATGTATGGTATCATAATTAAATGATAAGAAATTACCGACATTTTCTTCAATGAACAGCTGCTTTACAAAATTTCCAAGTAAAAAAAATTAATTCATGTTTTTATTTCTTTCATATCAATAATAACTCAATGGCCAAATGATTTTCCACATCAAATATATCTTTATCAAATAATGAAACAAAATTAATGTCCACTTTTTTCACAAATGGGTATTGGTAGAATGAAAAATTTAAATTGAATTTAAATAGACGGTGGAAGACTTAAATTGTATTTAAATATAATCTGTAAAAATTAATTTTAAACGCATTTTACAAATAAATAACTTATGTATCCACTGATTTATTGGGTATAAATATGTTAAACGCGAATGAAATTAATGCATACCTGTAAATGTGTAACCTATCACAAAATGGTATCCAATCTAATTTGGGTTGTTCGCCACATTGAAGACCAAGCGATCCAAATATATCTCCTACTTTTGATAAGCTTTCTGACAATGATTTGCTATTAGTATTAGGAGCACGTTTTTCATCAATAGCAATAGCTCGGGATAAATCCAATAGTCCCTCACCAATACGTTGAAATTCTTTCTTTGACTGAGTTTGATATCGTTTTGCCATGTCATTAGAAATAGTCAACAAATTTCGTACAGATAAGTCCATAGCATGAATGAACAATGAACAACTTTCCATTTGGGAATCTACATAGGATTGCAGCAACTGTTTTTCTGGAGGATTTATAGCCCAACAGTATGTTATGCCTACGTAAGAGTCTCTTTCAGCTTTTCTTTTGCCCATTTTCCAAACCTTTTCATCTGTGCATGTTAAGAAATGGTGCCACACTTTGCATCTTGATAAAACAGGATGCCGGCAAACCCAATCAACAAATTCCTGTAATTGGACACGACGATGTTCGACAAATTGTTCTTCATATCTTCCAGATATTTGTTTATCAGGTAATGGAGGAATTGGAATTAAGCAAAATTTGTCTACCAGTCTTTCATGTAACCAATCAAAATGTTTATACCGTCTAGACACCTAAATCAAACAGAACTTATGTTAGAAAATAGAGAAAACTATTAAATGATTTTATGTTTAAGAAATCTTTATAATGTGAAATAAAAATAAGAAACACAAGCTGTTCAGTTTCTCTATTTTTATCCGTATATTTTCAGCCAGCATTTGGGATGAATACTAGTAGTCCAAATGTTACTCATATTTCATAACTTCATATTAAAATTATCAAACATTTCAATGTGTGTATGTACATACATACGTACATATATAAGTATTTTCAAATGTTATACTATTTTGAATACTTGTTTTTCATTCAAGCAGTTGTTTTCAATTTTAATATATATGTTATATATAATTGTTTACTAATGCAAAAAGGCGACCATGGTATTTTGAAAACATCATCTACGCATCACCGCTAGAAGACTAGGAAACCGTCAAAATGATGTGCTCGAAACCGATTTCATTAGACAGGCAAATCTTGTCTTTTCTGACTTTCTTATTATAATTTCATTAAAAGAAAAGTTTAATTTTAATTATTAATGATGAAACAGAACACCCCCGCAACTTTAGACAAAACCGCTGTGAAATAAACCAAACCCGTAACCAAACTCCTATAAAACTCTTCTATGTATATTTATTTTACTTTCATTTGATATTTTGCTTATGTTTAGAAAATTTATGAAATTATGTAAAAGCGTGGTAAAATTTTTGTGGGAATGAGAAGCAAAAAATAAGAGCATAAGTAAAAACGCTGCCAAAATAAAATAAATTTTATCACACGACCACATTTTATGTCAAAATGTATGGAAAACATTGTTCAGCTCCAGTACTGTTTCATTATTTATTTAGATTTTTTTTTTATTTTGAAGAATTTAACTTTCCTCAAACCAAACAAATTATGAAAAAAGTTATGAATCATCTTTTTGCGATATTCTCTATAGTAAATAATTATAAATGTAGGCAAAGTATTTTTAAAAAATTCTTTTTAATTAAGAAATGATTAATAAATAGGATAAATGGTTTTCTTCAACAATTGCTATAAAATTTTACTTTCCAATTAGTATTCCGTGGACCAACTAATTTCAATTTTGATAGGCGAATATCTTCTAAAGTATTAGCAGATAGTCATACACTTAGTCCGGGAAAATTTTTTTATCAGATCAAATTATCCGCTGACTTTGGGGGTAAACATTCGATTATATAAAATTATTTGTTTTATTTATTTATTTATTTCGGCCTACGGACAAAAATCCTTATAGACTAAGATAACAAAAACACTTAAAACTATACAGTAGTATTCATGTACATAATTATATTACAAAGAAATAAGAAGAAAACAAAAGAATTTACATAAATTAACCAGCAGCTCAAAAATTGCAGTTATTTTGTGATAGTTATTTTATAATACCAAAAAGAAGAAGTTAAAACTTCGACTTCTCAATGCCGAATTCAATAAAAGATCTTAAGCTGGGAAATTTTTGTTTAAAAATGTACTTTTGTCCCATAATTATTAAAACAATTGTTTGAACAACGTTGTTGTAACAATCTGCGTCATTATCATACAGAAAAGTGGAGATGCAAAGAAAAAAAATTTAATTTTGCTATCTCTGTCGAACTTTTCCAAAAATTTATGAATTATCATACGCTCCTCCGATGTTTTGTTCATCGTTAAAAAAAAATTATACAAATTTTATCCGGCATAATCATATTTTTATCTGCAATATCAATAGTATGACACTCAATCAAAATTAATTTCTTAAAACAAGAATTTTGTACAAAATTATGCATTTTTTGGGCATAATTATTAAAACAATAATATTTTTGATATTATTAAGACGGTAAATGTTCGAAAAAGCTTTGCTTTTGGTGGTGCTTAATTATTCCGAATTCTTAACTTTTCCGCGATATAAAAAATACATGCATTTATACTTGTATTACCACGTTATATATATCGCTCATTTACTCAAAGAACATCGTAACTAAAAAAAAAGCAGTTTGAACTTTTCAATTTACACACAACTTAATGGGAAAAGAACATTTTATTTTCCTCTCTAAGAGTTAAGTAAACAAGATATTTGTATGAAATTTTTACGCAATATGTATGTTAGAGCTTGTGTGTGTTTTGTGATAAATTTGTCAATCGTCCAATACTAGAGGTGGCGTTTTGCAAATAGCATCTGGTATTTTAATTCTCCACTCATTATTTAAGAACTTAATATATTATTTTTCATAAAATATAAAATAAATATATTTTATAAATTCTCTTTTCTAAATTTAAAAAAAAATTATGTAAATATTGAAGAAATAAATTTAAAAAATTAAATCTATAATTTGTATAAATATTCGATACTTAATTTAATTATAATTAATTGACTATATTTAATTAATTTAATTATAATAAAATTCCTTACATATCTTCAATTGTCCTTTCCTCAAAGTCTTGTACTATGTAGTAGACAACTGTTAAATATTACATTGTATAAAAACTTTTTGAAACATTTGGGACTCGAATATGCCCGCACCTATACGTAATCCCATTCCATGTGTACAAAGCCCCTGGTTCACATATAAACTTTAGATTTTTTGGAAAAAGATAGATCACAAATTGTAAAATACTCTACTCCTTTCTTTTGCAATACTTTGGGGAGCTGCAATACGGAGCTGCTTGTACATAGGCAGCAACAGTTGAAGTGTGTGAACCATGTCTTATATGTACATATCTTTAAGCACTTAAGAGGCCTGATGAAAATTTCTTCTATTATTTCATTAGATTGTTCAATCAATGCGTATTATATAGCAAGTCTGCTGCACATTTCAGCGTTTTTTTAACTGCTTATTTCTAAAAGTCCTAGCAAAAAGTTTTTGGTATCCATTTTTACTCTTGTAATATTAAAAACATAAAAATCGGTGGATTGGAAAGTGTGCATATCTCTGCTAAATGTCAACCAAGACAATTTTCATAATCATTAATTTACTTTATGAGGAGGCTCAGAGTTATTTATATGTATGTAAGAAATGTTTGTCTGCGCTTAATTTCCGACAGGGCCCAAATTAGACCCGTTACTTCAGTTGTAGATTCTTATAGAGATGTATTGGAAATTTTAGGTTCAAGACTTCGAAAACTAGACTGCTATTATTTTATTTTTGTTCCATACCTACGTGCAAAATGGGCGTATAGGTTAAATTAACTTATTCAACATATGAAGCACTCTTGTAAGTGATAATACATAATAATATGAATAAAATAATAGCATGTATATTTTTATACCGAAGCATTTTTTAATACTACGTACGCAAATAAGTCATTTTTAAACAAACCTAATTTCCAAAACAGTTCTAATTTTAAAAATTAAAATGACATTTATTAAAATAACAAAACGGGCTTAATTCTTATATTAAAATTTTTTCTACTTGATCTTATTTCTTCTTTTTGTGAAAATCACTACGTCCCATTTTCTATTAAATGATGACTGTCACTGTTTTGTTGGGATGTGAATGGCACCCTATATTACATAAATAAATGTTTTCGACTTACGGAAATGTTATTGAAACTTGGCGTTAGTTGGTATGCTATGAAAGTTTTCATGCCTTTGAATTTTGATTCCTTCTTAGGACTGTCGACAATAACCGAATACGATTGAAAATTTGGCTGCCATTGGTAAAAATTGTCAAAAGGTACAATTTCAACTTGTTCGTTTTCAGGCAATTTTTCTTTATTTCCCATGCCAAGAATAAAAGAATCGGAACTCTTGCCGAACATGCTCGATTTTTTTAGTGTAGCTGTATTAGTCCCAGTTGAAACTGATGCTAAAGAAGTATCGTCACCAGGAGTGGCCGGTAAATATTTATTGTCATAACTACTGGCCGAATGTTTTAAAGAATTTGGCTGAAGATGAGAAACATTCGATGGCCCGATTTCAGAATATGTTTCGTTTTCGTCATCCCAGTCGTCTTCCCAATCATCACCTTCATTATTATATTCATCGGCTGTGGAATCATATCGAGCTCCAGAGTTTTGGTTGTCGGCTGAACTTTGCTGTTGCTTCACTTCAGCAGCAGACATTACTTCTACATATGCAGCAGGAAATAAACCGATTTCTCCAGAAGTATTTTTGCCTTCCCACCATCCTTCACCGACATCAGTACGGGTAACTGACAAAATCTCCCCAACTTTGATAGATATTTCTGAAGATCGAGGTTCACCAGAAAACTCATATAAGGCCCGAACATATGAAGACATTGGTTTTATATAAAATCAAACAACAAAATTACTAGGTGTTGTTAAAGCACACAAAGAATTTTAAACAACGAAAAGAATGATTAATATAGACAGTGTTACCATGTGTTAGAAAATAATTCCGACGTTGCCAGTAGTAATTTTTCACACACCCTAGGCGAATTAATAACAGGTGGCATCAAGATTTTAGGCGACTACAATTCGCATCATAATTGAATTGTGAATACATAATAGAGAGAAACTTGGAGACATTTATTTTATTTAAAGAAGAAATGTTTTTTTGCTAGTTTCTTGCCAAATATAAAATTTTTGGCTGTTCTAAACTTTTCCCCAAAATGTGTTCATTTCTCGATGATACGCATTGAAAGTGGTTTCGAATACAAAAAGCTTTCGAAAAAGCTTACATCGCATGCATATAAAGATAAACAATTTTTTGCGAATTTTTGGTCAATTTCTTATGCAAAAAAAAAAATTTTTTGGTTGAAACACAATTTTACCCAATTTTATTTATAATAACTATGTATTGAAAGCAGTTTCAAATGCGAAGAAGCTTCCGAAAAAAGCTTAAGTCGCTTGCATTTTAGCAAAAATATATTGGCAATTTTTTTTGGAAAAGGTCAATATAAAACAATTTTTTGGTTGAAACTCAATTTTGCCCAAAAGGAATTTATTTCTAATAACTAAATATTGAAAGGAGTTTCAAATTCGAAGAAGCTTCCGAAAAAGCTTAAGTCGCATGCATTTCAGCAAAACAAATTTTTGGCCAATTTTTTGCAAAAAATAAATATTTTGGTTGAAACACAATTTTACCCAATTATGTCCAAAAGGCGTTTATTTGTAATAACTAAGTATTGAAAAGAGTTTCAAATGCGAAGAAGCTTCCGAACAAGCTTAAGTCGCATGCATTTAAGCAAAAAAAATTTTTGCCAATATTTTGCAGAAAGGTACCCCTTACAAAAAAATTGGCCAACATTTTTTTTTGCTTAAATGCATGCGACTTAAGCTTTTTCGGAAGCTTCTTCGCATTTGAAACTCCTTTCAATACTTAGCTACTATAAATAAACGAGTTTTGGCTAAAATTGGGCAAAATTGTGTTTCAACCAAAAAATTGATTTTTTGCAAAAGGTACGCCTTTCCAAAAATATTGGCCAACATTTTTTTTGCTTAAATGCATGCGACTTAAGCTTTTTCGGAAGCTTCTCCGCATTTGAAACTCCTTTCAATACTTAGTTATTATGAATAAACGAGTTTTGGCCAAAATTGGGCAAAATTGTGTTTCAACAAAAAAATTGATTTTTTGCAAAAGGTACCCCTTTCCAAAAAAATTGGCCAAAAATTTTTTTTGCTTAAATGCATGCGACTTAAGCTTTTTCGGAAGCTTCTTCGCATTTGAAACTCCTTTCAATACTTAGTTATTAGAAATATACGTCTTTTAGCCAAAATTGGGTAAAATTGAGTTTCAACCAAAAAATTGATTTTTTGCAAAAAGGTACCCCTTTCCAAAAAAATTGGCCAAAAATTTTTTTTTGCTTAAATGCATGCGACTTAAGCTTTTTCGGAAGCTTCTTCGCTTTTGAAACTCCTTTCAATACTTAGTTATTATGAATAAACGTCTTTTAGCCAAAATTGGGTAAAATTTTGTTTCAACCAAAAAATTGATTTTTTGCAAAGAGGTACCCATTTCCAAAAAAATTGGCCAAAAATTTTTTTTGCTTAAATGCATGCGACTTAAGCTTTTTCGGAAGCTTCTTCGCATTTGAAACTCCTTTCAATACTTAGTTATTATAAATAAACGAGTTTTGGCCAAAATTGGGTAAAATTGAGTTTCAACCAAAAAATTGATTTTTTGCAAAGAGGTACCCATTTCCAAAAAAATTGGCCAAAAATTTTTTTTGCTTAAATGCATGCGACTTAAGCTTTTTCGGAAGCTTCTTCGCATTTGAAACTCCTTTCAATACTTAGTTATTATAAATAAACGAGTTTTGGCCAAAATTGGGTAAAATTGTGTTTCAACCAAAAAATTGATTTTTTGCAAAAAAATTGTCCAAAAATGTTTTTTGCTTAAATGCATGCGAATTAAGCTTTTTCGGAAGCTTCTTCGCATTTGAAACTCCTTTCAATACTTAGTTATTAGAAATAAATGTCTTTTAGCCAAAATTGGGTAAAATTGAGTTTCAACCAAAAAATTGATTTTTTGCAAAGAGGTACCCCTTTCCAAAAAAATTGGCCAAAAATTTTTTTTGCTTAAATGCATGCGACTTAAGCTTTTTCGGAAGCTTCTTCGCATTTGAAACTCCTTTCAATACTTAGTTATTAGAAATAAACGTCTTTTAGCCAAAATTGGGTAAAATTTTGTTTCAACCAAAAAATTGATTTTTTGCAAAGATGTACCCTTTCCAAAAAAATTGGCCAAAATTTTTTTTTGCTTAAATGCATGCGACTTAAGCTTTTTCGGAAGCTTCTTCGCATTTGAAACTCCTTTCAATACTTAGTTATTATAAATAAACGAGTTTTGACCAAAATTGGGTAAAATTGAGTTTCAACCAAAAAATTAATTTTTTGCAAAAAGGTACCCCTTTCCAAAAAAATTGGCCAAAAATTTTTTTTGCTTAAATGCATGCGACTTAAGCTTTTTCGGAAGCTTCTTCGCATTTGAAACTCCTTTCAATACTTAGTTATTAGAAATAAACGTCTTTTAGCCAAAATTGGGTAAAATTTTGTTTCAACCAAAAAATTGATTTTTTGCAAAGATGTACCCCTTTCCGAAAAAATTGGAAAAATTTTTTTTTTGCTTAAATGCATGCGACTTAAGCTTTTTCGGAAGCTTCTTCGCATTTGAAACTCCTTTCAATACTTAGTTATTATAAATAAACGAGTTTTGGCCAAAATTGGGTAAAATTGTGTTTCAACCAAAAAATTGATTTTTTGCAAAAAAATTGGCCAAAAATGTTTTTTGCTTAAATGCATGCGAATTAAGCTTTTTCGGAAGCTTCTTCGCATTTGAAACTCCTTTCAATACTTAGTTATTAGAAATAAACGTCTTTTAGCCAAAATTGGGTAAAATTGAGTTTCAACCAAAAAATTAATTTTTTGCAAAAAGGTACCCCTTTCCAAAAAAATTGGCCAAAAATTTTTTTTGCTTAAATGCATGCGACTTAAGCTTTTTCGGAAGCTTCTTCGCATTTGAAACTCCTTTCAATACTTAGTTATTAGAAATAAACGTCTTTTAGCCAAAATTGGGTAAAATTTTGTTTCAACCAAAAAATTGATTTTTTGCAAAGATGTACCCCTTTCCAAAAAATTGGCCAAAATTTTTTTTGCTTAAATGCATGCGACTTAAGCTTTTTCGGAAGCTTCTTCGCATTTGAAACTCCTTTCAATACTTAGTTATTATAAATAAACGAGTTTTGGCCAAAATTGGGTAAAATTGTGTTTCAACCAAAAAATTGATTTTTTGCAAAAAAATTGGCCAAAAATGTTTTTTGCTTAAATGCATGCGAATTAAGCTTTTTCGGAAGCTTCTTCGCATTTGAAACTCCTTTCAATACTTAGTTATTAGAAATAAACGTCTTTTAGCCAAAATTGGGTAAAATTGAGTTTCAACCAAAAAATTAATTTTTTGCAAAAAGGTACCCCTTTCCAAAAAAATTGGCCAAAAATTTTTTTTGCTTAAATGCATGCGACTTAAGCTTTTTCGGAAGCTTCTTCGCATTTGAAACTCCTTTCAATACTTAGTTATTAGAAATATACGTCTTTTAGCCAAAAGTGGGTAAAATTGAGTTTCAACCAAAAAATTGATTTTTTGCAAAGAGGTAGATACCCCTTTCCAAAAAAATTGGCTAAAAATTTTTTTTGCTTAAATGCATGCGACTTAAGCTTTTTCGGAAGCTTCTTCACATTTGAAACTCCTTTCAATACTTAGTTATTAGAAATATACGTCTTTTAGCCAAAATTGGGTAAAATTTTGTTTCAACCAAAAAATTGATTTTTTGAAAAGAGGTACCCCTTTCCAAAAAATTGGCCAAAATTTTTTTTGCTTAAATGCATGCGACTTAAGCTTTTTCGGAAGCTTCTTCGCATTTGAAACTCCTTTCAATACTTAGTTATTATAAATAAACGAGTTTTGGCCAAAATTGGGTAAAATTGTGTTTCAACCAAAAAATTGATTTTTTGCAAAAAAATTGGCCAAAAATGTTTTTTGCTTAAATGCATGCGACTTAAGCTTTTTCGGAAGCTTCTTCGCATTTGAAACTCCTTTCAATACTTAGTTATTAGAAACAAATGTCTTTTAGCCAAAATTGGGTAAAATTGAGTTTCAACCAAAAAATTGATTTTTTGCAAAGAGGTACCCCTTTCCAAAAAAATTGGCCAAAAACTTTTTTGCTTAAATGCATGCGACTTAAGCTTCTTCGGAAGCTTCTTCACATTTGAAACTCCTTTCAATACTTAGTTATTAGAAATATACGTCTTTTAGCCAAAATTGGGTAAAATTGAGTTTCAACCAAAAAATTGATTTTTTGCAAAGAGGTACCCCTTTCCAAAAAAATTGGCTAAAAATTTTTTTTGCTTAAATGCATGCGACTTAAGCTTTTTCGGAAGCTTCTTCGCATTTGAAACTCCTTTCAATACTTAGTTATTAGAAATATACGTCTTTTAGCCAAAATTGGGTAAAATTGAGTTTCAACCAAAAAATTAATTTTTTGCAAAGAGGTACCCCTTTCCAAAAAAATTGGCTAAAAATTTTTTTTGCTTAAATGCATGCGACTTAAGCTTTTTCGGAAGCTTCTTCGGATTTGAAACTCCTTTCAATACTTAGTTATTAGAAATATACGTCTTTTAGCCAAAATTGGGTAAAATTGAGTTTCAACCAAAAAATTGATTTTTTGCAAAAAAATTGGCCAAAAATTTTTTTTGCTTAAATGCATGCGACTTAAGCTTTTTCGGAAGCTTCTTCGCATTTGAAACTCCTTTCAATACTTAGTTATTAGAAATATACGTCTTTTAGCCAAAATTGGGTAAAATTGAGTTTCAACCAAAAAATTGATTTTTTGCAAAGATGTACCCCTTTCCAAAAAAATTGGCCAAAATTTTTTTTGCTTAAATGCATGCGACTTAAGCTTTTTCGGAAGCTTCTTCGCATTTGAAACTTCTTTCAATACTTAGTTATTATAAATAAACGAGTTTTGGCCAAAATTGGGTAAAATTGAGTTTCAACCAAAAAATTGATTTTTTGCAAAGAGGTACCCATTTCCAAAAAAATTGGCCAAACATTTTTTTTGCTTAAATGCATGCGACTTAAGCTTTTTCGGAAGCTTCTTCGCATTTGAAACTCCTTTCAATACTTAGTTATTATAAATAAACGAGTTTTGGCCAAAATTGGGTAAAATTGTGTTTCAACCAAAAAATTTATTTTTTGCAAAAAAATTGGCCAAAAATGTTTTTTGCTTAAATGCATGCGAATTAAGCTTTTTCGGAAGCTTCTTCGCATTTGAAACTCCTTTCAATACTTAGTTATTAGAAATAAACGTCTTTTAGCCAAAATTGGGTAAAATTGAGTTTCAACCAAAAAATTGATTTTTTGCAAAGAGGTACCCCTTTCTAAAAAAATTGGCCAAAAATTTTTTTTGCTTAAATGCATGCGACTTAAGCTTTTTCGGAAGCTTCTTCGAATTTGAAACTCCTTTCAATACTTAGTTATTAGAAATAAACGTCTTTTAGCCAAAATTGGGTAAAATTTTGTTTCAACCAAAAAATTGATTTTTTGCAAAGATGTACCCCTTTCCGAAAAAATTGGCCAAAAACTTTTTTGCCTTAATGCATGCGACTTAAGCTTTTTCGGAAGCTTCTTCGCATTTGAAACTCCTTTCAATACTTAGTTATTAGAAATAAACGTCTTTTAGCCAAAATTGGGTAAAATTGAGTTTTAACCCAAAAATTAATTTTTTGCAAAGAGGTACCCCTTTCCAAAAAAATTGGCCAAAAATTTTTTTTGCTTAAATGCATGCGACTTAAGCTTCTTCGGAAGCTTCTTCACATTTGAAACTCCTTTCAATACTTAGTTATTAGAAATATACGTCTTTTAGCCAAAATTGGGTAAAATTGAGTTTCAACCAAAAAATTGATTTTTTGCAAAGAGGTACCCCTTTCCAAAAAAATTGGCTAAAAATTTTTTTTGCTTAAATGCATGCGACTTAAGCTTTTTCGGAAGCTTCTTCGCATTTGAAACTCCTTTCAATACTTAGTTATTAGAAATATACGTCTTTTAGCCAAAATTGGGTAAAATTGAGTTTCAACCAAAAAATTAATTTTTTGCAAAGAGGTACCCCTTTCCAAAAAAATTGGCTAAAAATTTTTTTTGCTTAAATGCATGCGACTTAAGCTTTTTCGGAAGCTTCTTCGGATTTGAAACTCCTTTCAATACTTAGTTATTAGAAATATACGTCTTTTAGCCAAAATTGGGTAAAATTGAGTTTTAACCCAAAAATTAATTTTTTGCAAAGAGGTACCCCTTTCCAAAAAAATTGGCCAAAAATTTTTTTTGCTTAAATGCATGGGACTTAAGCTTCTTCGGAAGCTTCTTCACATTTGAAACTCCTTTCAATACTTAGTTATTAGAAATATACGTCTTTTAGCCAAAATTGGGTAAAATTGAGTTTCAACCAAAAAATTGATTTTTTGCAAAGAGGTACCCCTTTCCAAAAAAATTGGCTAACAATTTTTTTTGCTTAAATGCATGCGACTTAAGCTTTTTCGGAAGCTTCTTCGCATTTGAAACTCCTTTCAATACTTAGTTATTAGAAATATACGTCTTTTAGCCAAAATTGGGTAAAATTGAGTTTCAACCAAAAAATTAATTTTTTGCAAAGAGGTACCCCTTTCCAAAAATATTGGCTAAAAATTTTTTTTGCTTAAATGCATGCGACTTAAGCTTTTTCGGAAGCTTCTTCGGATTTGAAACTCCTTTCAATACTTAGTTATTAGAAATATACGTCTTTTAGCCAAAATTGGGTAAAATTGAGTTTCAACCAAAAAATTGATTTTTTGCAAAAAAATTGGCCAAAAATTTTTTTTGCTTAAATGCATGCGACTTAAGCTTTTTCGGAAGCTTCTTCGCATTTGAAACTCCTTTCAATACTTAGTTATTAGAAATATACGTCTTTTAGCCAAAATTGGGTAAAATTGAGTTTCAACCAAAAAATTGATTTTTTGCAAAGATGTACCCCTTTCCAAAAAAATTGGCCAAAATTTTTTTTGCTTAAATGCATGCGACTTAAGCTTTTTCGGAAGCTTCTTCGCATTTGAAACTTCTTTCAATACTTAGTTATTATAAATAAACGAGTTTTGGCCAAAATTGGGTAAAATTGAGTTTCAACCAAAAAATTGATTTTTTGCAAAGAGGTACCCATTTCCAAAAAATTTGGCCAAACATTTTTTTTGCTTAAATGCATGCGACTTAAGCTTTTTCGGAAGCTTCTTCGCATTTGAAACTCCTTTCAATACTTAGTTATTATAAATAAACGAGTTTTGGCCAAAATTGGGTAAAATTGTGTTTCAACCAAAAAATTGATTTTTTGCAAAAAAATTGGCCAAAAATGTTTTTTGCTTAAATGCATGCGAATTAAGCTTTTTCGGAAGCTTCTTCGCATTTGAAACTCCTTTCAATACTTAGTTATTAGAAATAAACGTCTTTTAGCCAAAATTGGGTAAAATTGAGTTTCAACCAAAAAATTGATTTTTTGCAAAGAGGTACCCCTTTCCAAAAAAATTGGCCAAAAATTTTTTTTGCAAAGAGGTACCCCTTTCCAAAAAAATTGGCCAAAAATTTTTTTTGCTTAAATGCATGCGACTTAAGCTTTTTCGGAAGCTTCTTCACATTTGAAACTCCTTTCAATACTTAGTTATTAGAAATATACGTCTTTTAGCCAAAATTGGGTAAAATTGAGTTTCAACCAAAAAATTGATTTTTTGCAAAGAGGTACCCCTTTCCAAAAAAATTGGCTAAAAATTTTTTTTGCTTAAATGCATGCGACTTAAGCTTTTTCGGAAGCTTCTTCGCATTTGAAACTCCTTTCAATACTTAGTTATTAGAAATAAACGAGTTTTGGCCAAAATTGGGTAAAATTGTGTTTCAACCAAAAAATTGATTTTTTGCAAAAAAATTGGCCAAAAATGTTTTTTGCTTAAATGCATGCGACTTAAGCTTTTTCGGAAGCTTCTTCGCATTTGAAACTCCTTTCAATACTTAGTTATTAGAAATATACGTCTTTTAGCCAAAATTGGGTAAAATTGAGTTTCAACCAAAAAATTGATTTTTTGCAAAAAAATTGGCCAAAAATTTTTTTTGCTTAAATGCATGCGACTTAAGCTTTTTCGGAAGCTTCTTCGCATTTGAAACTCCTTTCAATACTTAGTTATTAGAAATATACGTCTTTTAGCCAAAATTGGGTAAAATTGAGTTTCAACCAAAAAATTGATTTTTTGCAAAGAGGTACCCCTTTCCAAAAAAATTGGCCAAAAATTTTTTTTGCTTAAATGCATGCGACTTAAGCTTTTTCGGAAGCTTCTTCGCATTTGAAACTCCTTTCAATACTTAGTTATTAGAAATAAACGTCTTTTAGCCAAAATTGGGTAAAATTGAGTTTCAACCAAAAAATTGATTTTTTGCAAAGAGGTACCCCTTTTCAAAAAAATTGGCCAAAAATTTTTTATGCTTAAATGCATGCGACTTAAGCTTTTTCGGAAGCTTCTTCGCATTTGAAACTCCTTTCAATACTTAGTTATTAGAAATATACGTCTTTTAGCCAAAATTGGGTAAAATTGAGTTTCAACCAAAAAATTGATTTTTTGCAAAAAAATTGGCCAAAAATTTTTTTTGCTTAAATGCATGCGACTTAAGCTTTTTCGGAAGCTTCTTCGCATTTGAAACTCCTTTCAATACTTAGTTATTAGAAATATACGTCTTTTAGCCAAAATTGGGTAAAATTGAGTTTCAACCAAAAAATTGATTTTTTGCAAAGAGGTACCCCTTTCCAAAAAAATTGGCCAAAAATTTTTTTTGCTTAAATGCATGCGACTTAAGCTTTTTCGGAAGCTTCTTCGCATTTGAAACTCCTTTCAATACTTAGTTATTAGAAATAAACGTCTTTTAGCCAAAATTGGGTAAAATTGAGTTTCAACCAAAAAATTGATTTTTTGCAAAGAGGTACCCCTTTTCAAAAAAATTGGCCAAAAATTTTTTATGCTTAAATGCATGCGACTTAAGCTTTTTCGGAAGCTTCTTCGCATTTGAAACTCCTTTCAATACTTAGTTATTAGAAATATACGTCTTTTAGCCAAAATTGGGTAAAATTGAGTTTCAACCAAAAAATTGATTTTTTGCAAAAAAATTGGCCAAAAATTTTTTTTGCTTAAATGCATGCGACTTAAGCTTTTTCGGAAGCTTCTTCGCATTTGAAACTCCTTTCAATACTTAGTTATTAGAAATATACGTCTTTTAGCCAAAATTGGGTAAAATTGAGTTTCAACCAAAAAATTGATTTTTTGCAAAGAGGTACCCCTTTCCAAAAAAATTGGCCAAAAATTTTTTTTGCTTAAATGCATGCGACTTAAGCTTTTTCGGAAGCTTCTTCGCATTTGAAACTCCTTTCAATACTTAGTTATTAGAAATAAACGTCTTTTAGCCAAAATTGGGTAAAATTGAGTTTCAACCAAAAAATTGATTTTTTGCAAAGAGGTACCCCTTTCCAAAAAAATTGGCCAAAAATTTTTTTTGCTTAAATGCATGCGACTGAAGCTTTTTCGGAATCTTCCTCTCATTTGAAACTCCTTTCAATACTTAGTTATTAGAAATAAACGTCTTTTAGCCAAAATTGAGTTTCAACCAAAAAATTGATTTTTTGCAAAGAGGTACCCCTTTCCAAAAAAATTGGCCAAAAATTTTTTTTGCTTAAATGCATGCGACTTAAGCTTTTTCGGAAGCTTCTTCGCATTTGAAACTCCTTTCAATACTTAGTTATTAGAAATACACGTCTTTTAGCCAAAATTGGGTAAAATTGAGTTTCAACCAAAAAATTAATTTTTTGCAAAGAGGTACCCCTTTCCAAAAAAATTGGCCAACAATTTTTTTTGCTTAAATGCATGCGACTTAAGCTTTTTCGGAAGCTTCTTCGCATTTGAAACTCCTTTCAATACTTAGTTATTAGAAATAAACGTCTTTTAGCCAAAATTGAGTTTCAACCAAAAAATTGATTTTTTGCAAAGAGGTACCCCTTTCCAAAAAAATTGGCCAAAAATTTATTTTGCTTAAATGCATGCGACTTAAGCTTTTTCGGAAGCTTCTTCGCATTTGAAACTCCTTTCAATACTTAGTTATTAGAAATACACGTCTTTTAGCCAAAATTGGGTAAAATTGAGTTTCAACCAAAAAATTGATTTTTTGCAAAGAGGTACCCCTTTCCAAAAAAATTGGCCAAAAATTTTTTTTGCTTAAATGCATGCGACTTAAGCTTTTTCGGAAGCTTCTTCGCATTTGAAACTCCTTTCAATACTTAGTTATTAGAAATACACGTCTTTTAGCCAAAATTGGGTAAAATTGAGTTTCAACCAAAAAATTGATTTTTTGCAAAGAGGTACCCCTTTCCAAAAAAATTGGCCAAAAATTTTTTTTGCTTAAATGCATGCGACTGAAGGTTTTTCGGAAGCTTCCTCTCATTTGAAACTCCTTTCAATACTTAGTTATTAGAAATAAACGTCTTTTAGCCAAAATTGAGTTTCAACCAAAAAATTGATTTTTTGCAAAGAGGTACCCCTTTCCAAAAAAATTGGCCAAAAATTTATTTTGCTTAAATGCATGCGACTTAAGCTTTTTCGGAAGCTTCTTCGCATTTGGAACTCCTTTCAATACTTAGTTATTATAAATAAACGAGTTTTGGCCAAAATTGGGTAAAATTGTGTTTCAACCAAAAAATTTATTTTTTGCAAAGAGGTACCCCTTTCCAAAAAAAACTGGCCAAAAATTTTTTTTGCTTAAATGCATGCGACTTAAGCTTCTTCGCATTTGAAACTCCTTTCAATACTTAGTTATTAGAAATACACGTCTTTTAGCCAAAATTGGGTAAAATTGAGTTTCAACCAAAAAATTGATTTTTTGCAAAGAGGTACCCCTTTCCAAAAAAATTGGCCAAAAAATTTTTTTTGCTTAAATGCATGCGACTTAAGCTTTTTCGGAAGCTTCTTCGCATTTGAAACTCCTTTCAATACTTAGTTATTAGAAATACACGTCTTTTAGCCAAAATTGGGTAAAATTGAGTTTCAACCAAAAAATTGATTTTTTGCAAAGAGGTACCCCTTTCCAAAAAAATTGGCCAACAATTTTTTTTGCTTAAATGCATGCGACTTAAGCTTTTTCGGAAGCTTCTTGGCATTTGAAACTCCTTTCAATACTTAGTTATTAGAAATACACGTCTTTTAGCCAAAATTGGGTAAAATTGAGTTTCAACCAAAAAATTAATTTTTTGCAAAGAGGTACCCCTTTCCAAAAAAATTGGCCAAAAAATTTTTTTTGCTTAAATGCATGCGACTTAAGCTTTTTCGGAAGCTTCTTCGCATTTGAAACTCCTTTCAATACTTAGTTATTAGAAATACACGTCTTTTAGTCAAAATTGGGTAAAATTGAGTTTCAACCAAAAAATTGATTTTTTGCAAAGAGGTACCCCTTTCCAAAAAAATTGGCCAAAAATTTTTTTTGCTTAAATGCATGCGACTGAAGGTTTTTCGGAAGCTTCCTCTCATTTGAAACTCCTTTCAATACTTAGTTATTAGAAATAAACGTCTTTTAGCCAAAATTGAGTTTCAACCAAAAAATTGATTTTTGCAAAGAGGTACCCCTTTCCAAAAAAATTGGCCAAAAATTTATTTTGCTTAAATGCATGCGACTTAAGCTTTTTCGGAAGCTTCTTCGCATTTGGAACTCCTTTCAATACTTAGTTATTATAAATAAACGAGTTTTGGCCAAAATTGGGTAAAATTGTGTTTCAACCAAAAAATTTATTTTTTGCAAAGAGGTACCCCTTTCCAAAAAAAAGTGGCCAAAAATTTTTTTTGCTTAAATGCATGCGACTTAAGCTTTTTCGGAAGCTTCTTCGCATTTGAAACTCCTTTCAATACTTAGTCATTAGAAATAAACGTCTTTTATCCAAAATTGGGTAAAATTGAGTTTCAACCAAAAAATTAATATTTTGCAAAGAGGTACCCCTTTCCAAAAAAATTGGCCAAACATTTTTTTTGCTTAAATGCTTAAGCTTTTTCGGAAGCTTCTTGGCATTTGAAACTCCTTTCAATACTTAGTTATTATAAATAAACGAGTTTTGGCCAAAATTGGGTAAAATTGTGTTTCAACCAAAAAATTGATTTTTTACAAAGAGGTACCCTTTTCCAAAAAAAAATTGGCCAAAAATTTTTTTTGCTTAAATGCATGCGACTTAAGCTTTTTCGGAAGCTTCTTCGCATTTGAAACTCCTTTCAATACTTAGTTATTAGAAATACACGTCTTTTAGCCAAAATTGGGTAAAATTGAGTTTCAACCAAAAAATTGATTTTTTGCAAAAAGGTACCCCTTTCCAAAAAAATTGGCCAAAAATTTTTTTTGCTTAAATGCATGCGACTTAAGCTTTTTCGGAAGCTTCTTCGCATTTGAAACTCCTTTCAATACTTAGTTATTAGAAATACACGTCTTTTAGCCAAAATTGGGTAAAATTGAGTTTCAACCAAAAAATTGATTTTTTGCAAAGAGGTACCCCTTTCCAAAAAAATTGGCCAACAATTTTTTTTGCTTAAATGCATGCGACTTAAGCTTTTTCGGAAGCTTCTTCGCATTTGAAACTCCTTTCAATACTTAGTTATTAGAAATACACGTCTTTTAGCCAAAATTGGGTAAAATTGAGTTTCAACCAAAAAATTGATTTTTTGCAAAGAGGTACCCCTTTCCAAAAAAATTGGCCAAAAAATTTTTTTTGCTTAAATGCATGCGACTTAAGCTTTTTCGGAAGCTTCTTCGCATTTGAAACTCCTTTCAATACTTCGTTATTAGAAATACACGTCTTTTAGCCAAAATTGGGTAAAATTGAGTTTCAACCAAAAAATTGATTTTTTGCAAAGAGGTACCCCTTTCCAAAAAAATTGGCCAAAATTTTTTTTTGCTTAAATGCATGCGACTGAAGCTTTTTCGGAAGCTTCCTCTCATTTGAAACTCCTTTCAATACTTAGTTATTAGAAATAAACGTCTTTTAGCCAAAATTGAGTTTCAACCAAAAAATTGATTTTTTGCAAAGAGGTACCCCTTTCCAAAAAAAATTGGCCAAAAATTTTTTTTGCTTAAATGCATGCGACTTAAGCTTTTTCGGAAGCTTCTTCGCATTTGAAACTCCTTTCAATACTTAGTTATTAGAAATAAACGTCTTTTAGCCAAAATTGAGTTTCAACCAAAAAATTGATTTTTTGCAAAGAGGTACCCCTTTCCAAAAAAATTGGCCAAAAATTTTTTTTGCTTAAATGCATGCGACTTAAGCTTTTTCGGAAGCTTCTTCGCATTTGAAACTCCTTTCAATACTTAGTTATTAGAAATATACGTCTTTTAGCCAAAATTAGGTAAAATTGAGTTTCAACCAAAAAATTGATTTTTTGCAAAGAGGTACCCCTTTCCAAAAAAATTGGCCAAAAATTTTTTTTGCTCAAATGCATGCGACTTAAGCTTTTTCGGAAGCTTCTTCGCATTTGAAACTCCTTTCAATACTTAGTTATTAGAAATAAACGTCTTTTAGCCAAAATTGGGTAAAATTGAGTTTCAACCAAAAAATTGATTTTTTACAAAGAGGTACCCCTTTCCAAAAAAATTGGTCAAAAATTTTTTTTGCTTAAATGCATGCGACTTAAGCTTTTTCGGAAGCTTCTTCGCATTTGAAACTCCTTTCAATACTTAGTTATTAGAAATAAACGTCTTTTAGCCAAAATTGGGTAAAATTGAGTTTCAACCAAAAAATTGATTTTTTGCAAAGAGGTACCCCTTTCCAAAAAAATTGGCCAAAAATTTTTTTTGCTTAAATGCATGCGACTTAAGCTTTTTCGGAAGCTTCTTCGCATTTGAAACTCCTTTCAATACTTAGTTATTATAAATAAACGAGTTTTGGCCAAAATTGGGTAAAATTTTGTTTCAACCAAAAAATTGATTTTTTGCAAAGAGGTACCCCTTTCCAAAAAAAATGGCCAAAATTTTTTTTTGCTTAAATGCATGCGACTTAAGCTTTTTCGGAAGCTTCTTCGCATTTGAAACTCCTTTCAATACTTAGTTATTAGAAATAAACGTCTTTTAGCCAAAATTGGGTAAAATTGAGTTTCAACCAAAAAATTGATTTTTTGCAAAGAGGTACCCCGTTCCAAAAAAATTGGCCAAAATTTTTTTTGCTTAAATGCATGCGACTTAAGCTTTTTCGGAAGCTTCTTCGCATTTGAAACTCCTTTCAATACTTAGTTATTATAAATAAACGAGTTTTGGCCAAAATTGGGTAAAATTTTGTTTCAACCAAAAAATTGATTTTTTGCAAAGAGGTACCCCTTTCCAAAAAAATTGGCCAAAATTTTTTTTTGCTTAAATGCATGCGACTTAAGCTTTTTCGGAAGCTTCTTCGCATTTGAAACTCCTTTCAATACTTAGTTATTAGAAATAAACGTCTTTTAGCCAAAATTGGGTAAAATTGAGTTTCAACCAAAAAATTGATTTTTTGCAAAAAAATTGGCCAAAAATTTTTTTTGCTTAAATGCATGCGACTTAAGCTTTTTCGGAAGCTTCTTCGCATTTGAAACTCCTTTCAATACTTAGTTATTATAAATAAACGAGTTTTGGCCAAAATTGGGTAAAATTTTGTTTCAACCAAAAAATTGATTTTTTGCAAAGAGGTACCCCTTTCCAAAAAAAATTGGCCAAAATTTTTTTTTGCTTAAATGCATGCGACTTAAGCTTTTTCGGAAGCTTCTTCGCATTTGAAACTCCTTTCAATACTTAGTTATTATAAATAAACGAGTTTTGGCCAAAATTGGGTAAAATTTTGTTTCAACCAAAAAATTGATTTTTTGCAAAGAGGTACCCCTTTCCAAAAAAATTGGCCAAACAATTTTTTTGCTTAAATGCATGCGACTTAAGCTTTTTCGGAAGCTTCTTCGCATTTGAAACTCCTTTCAATACTTAGTTATTATAAATAAACGAGTTTTGGCCAAAATTGGGTAAAATTTTGTTTCAACCAAAAAATTGATTTTTTGCAAAGAGGTACCCCTTTCCAAAAAAATTGGCCAAAAATTTTTTTTGCTTAAATGCATTCGACTTAAGCTTTTTCGGAAGCTTCTTCGCATTTGAAACTCCTTTCAATACTTAGTTATTATAAATAAACGAGTTTTGGCCAAAATTGGGTAAAATTTTGTTTCAACCAAAAAATTGATTTTTTGCAAAGAGGTACCCCTTTCCAAAAAAATTGGCCAAAAATTTTTTTTGCTTAAATGCATGCGACTTAAGCTTTTTCGGAAGCTTCTTCGCATTTGAAACTCCTTTCAATACTTAGTTATTATAAATAAACGAGTTTTGGCCAAAATTGGGTAAAATTTTGTTTCAACCAAAAAATTGATTTTTTGCAAAGAGGTACCCCTTTCCAAAAAAATTGGCCAAAAATTTTTTTTGCTTAAATGCATGCGACTTAAGCTTTTTCGGAAGCTTCTTCGCATTTGAAACTCCTTTCAATACTTAGTTATTATAAATAAACGAGTTTTGGCCAAAATTGGGTAAAATTTTGTTTCAACCAAAAAATTGATTTTTTGCAAAGAGGTACCCCTTTCCAAAAAAATTGGCCAAACAATTTTTTTGCTTAAATGCATGCGACTTAAGCTTTTTCGGAAGCTTCTTCGCATTTGAAACTCCTTTCAATACTTAGTTATTATAAATAAACGAGTTTTGGCCAAAATTGGGTAAAATTTTGTTTCAACCAAAAAATTGATTTTTTGCAAAGAGGTACCCCTTTCCAAAAAAATTGGCCAAAAATTTTTTTTGCTTAAATGCATTCGACTTAAGCTTTTTCGGAAGCTTCTTCGCATTTGAAACTCCTTTCAATACTTAGTTATTATAAATAAACGAGTTTTGGCCAAAATTGGGTAAAATTTTGTTTCAACCAAAAAATTGATTTTTTGCAAAGAGGTACCCCTTTCCAAAAAAATTGGCCAAAAATTTTTTTTGCTTAAATGCATGCGACTTAAGCTTTTTCGGAAGCTTCTTCGCATTTGAAACTCCTTTCAATACTTAGTTATTATAAATAAACGAGTTTTGGCCAAAATTGGGTAAAATTTTGTTTCAACCAAAAAATTGATTTTTTGCAAAGAGGTACCCCTTTCCAAAAAAATTGGCCAAAAATTTTTTTTGCTTAAATGCATGCGACTTAAGCTTTTTCGGAAGCTTCTTCGCATTTGAAACTCCTTTCAATACTTAGTTATTATAAATAAACGAGTTTTGGCCAAAATTGGGTAAAATTTTGTTTCAACCAAAAAATTGATTTTTTGCAAAGAGGTACCCCTTTCCAAAAAAATTGGTCAAAAATTTTTTTTGCTTAAATGCATGCGACTTAAGCTTTTTCGGAAGCTTCTTCGCATTTGAAACTCCTTTCAATACTTAGTTATTATAAATAAAGGAGTTTTGGCCAAAATTGGGTAAAATTTTGTTTCAACCAAAAAATTGATTTTTTGCAAAGAGGTAACCCAAAAAATTTTTTTTGCTTAAATGCATGCGACTTAAGCTTTTTCGGAAGCTTCTTCGCATTTGAAACTCCTTTCAATACTTAGTTATTATAAATAAACGAGTTTTGGCCAAAATTGGGTAAAATTTTGTTTCAACCAAAAAATTGATTTTTTGCAAAGAGGTAACCCTTTCCAAAAAAATTGGCTGAAAATTTTTTTTGCTTAAATGCATGCAACTTAAGCTTTTTCGGAAGCTTCTTCGCATTTGAAACTCCTTTCAATACTTAGTTATTATAAATAAACGAGTTTTGGCCAAAATTGGGTAAAATTTTGTTTCAACCAAAAAATTGATTTTTTGCAAAGAGGTACCCCTTTCCAAAAAAATTGGCCAAAATTTTTTTTTGCTTAAATGCATGCGACTTAAGCTTTTTCGGAAGCTTCTTCGCATTTGAAACTCCTTTCAATACTTAGTTATTATAAATAAACGAGTTTTGGCCAAAATTGGGTAAAATTTTGTTTCAACCAAAAAATTGATTTTTTGCAAAGAGGTACCCCTTTCCAAAAAAATTGGCCAAAAATTTTTTTTGCTTAAATGCATGCGACTTAAGCTTTTTCGGAAGCTTCTTCGCATTTGAAACTCCTTTCAATACTTAGTTATTATAAATAAACGAGTTTTGGCCAAAATTGGGTAAAATTTTGTTTCAACCAAAAAATTGATTTTTTGCAAAGAGGTACCCCTTTCCAAAAAAATTGGCCAAAAATTTTTTTTGCTTAAATGCATGCGACTTAAGCTTTTTCGGAAGCTTCTTCGCATTTGAAACTCCTTTCAATCCTTAGTTATTATAAATAAACGAGTTTTGGCCAAAATTGGGTAAAATTTTGTTTCAACCAAAAAATTGATTTTTTGCAAAGAGGTACCCCATTCCAAAAAAAATTGGCCAAAAATTTTTTTTGCTTAAATGCATGCGACTTAAGCTTTTTCGGAAGCTTCTTCGCATTTGAAACTCCTTTCAATACTTAGTTATTATAAATAAACGAGTTTTGCCCAAAATTGGGTAAAATTTTGTTTCAACCAAAAAATTGATTTTTTGCAAAGAGGTACCCCTTTCCAAAAAAATTGGCCAAAAATTTTTTTTGCTTAAATGCATGCGACTTAAGCTTTTTCGGAAGCTTCTTCGCATTTGAAACTCCTTTCAATACTTAGTTATTAGAAATAAACGTCTTTTAGCCAAAATTGGGTAAAATTGAGTTTCAACCAAAAAATTGATTTTTTGCAAAGAGGTACCCCTTTCCAAAAAAATTGGTCAAAAATTTTTTTTTCTTAAATGCATGCGACTTAAGCTTTTTTGGAAGCTTCTTCGCATTTGAAACTCCTTTCAATACTTAGTTATTATAAATAAACGAGTTTTGGCCAAAATTGGGTAAAATTTTGTTTCAACCAAAAAATTGATTTTTTGCAAAGAGGTACCCCTTTCCAAAAAAATTGGCCGAAAATTTTTTTTGCTTAAATGCATGCGACTTAAGCTTTTTCGGAAGCTTCTTCGCATTTGAAACTCCTTTCAATACTTAGTTATTATAAATAAACGAGTTTTGGCCAAAATTGGGTAAAATTTTGTTTCAACCAAAAAATTGATTTTTTGCAAAGAGGTACCCCTTTCCAAAAAAAATTGGCCAAAAATTTTTTTTGCTTAAATGCATGCGACTTAAGCTTTTTCGGAAGCTTCTTCGCATTTGAAACTCCTTTCAATACTTAGTTATTATAAATAAACGAGTTTTGGCCAAAAATTGGGTAAAATTTTGTTTCAACCAAAAAATTGATTTTTTGCAAAGAGGTACCCCTTTCCAAAAAAAATTGGTCAAAAATTTTTTTTGCTTAAATGCATGCGACTTAAACTTTTTCGGAAGCTTCTTCGCATTTGAAACTCCTTTCAATACTTAGTTATTATAAATAAACGAGTTTTGGCCAAAATTGGGTAAAATTTTGTTTCAACCAAAAAATTGATTTTTTGCAAAGAGGTACCCCATTCCAAAAAAAATTGGCCAAAAATTTTTTTTGCTTAAATGCATGCGACTTAAGCTTTTTCGGAAGCTTCTTCGCATTTGAAACTCCTTTCAATACTTAGTTATTATAAATAAACGAGTTTTGCCCAAAATTGGGTAAAATTTTGTTTCAACCAAAAAATTGATTTTTTGCAAAGAGGTACCCCTTTCCAAAAAAATTGGCCAAAAATTTTTTTTGCTTAAATGCATGCGACTTAAGCTTTTTCGGAAGCTTCTTCGCATTTGAAACTCCTTTCAATACTTAGTTATTAGAAATAAACGTCTTTTAGCCAAAATTGGGTAAAATTGAGTTTCAACCAAAAAATTGATTTTTTGCAAAGAGGTACCCCTTTCCAAAAAAATTGGTCAAAAATTTTTTTTTCTTAAATGCATGCGACTTAAGCTTTTTTGGAAGCTTCTTCGCATTTGAAACTCCTTTCAATACTTAGTTATTATAAATAAACGAGTTTTGGCCAAAATTGGGTAAAATTTTGTTTCAACCAAAAAATTGATTTTTTGCAAAGAGGTACCCCTTTCCAAAAAAATTGGCCGAAAATTTTTTTTGCTTAAATGCATGCGACTTAAGCTTTTTCGGAAGCTTCTTCGCATTTGAAACTCCTTTCAATACTTAGTTATTATAAATAAACGAGTTTTGGCCAAAATTGGGTAAAATTTTGTTTCAACCAAAAAATTGATTTTTTGCAAAGAGGTACCCCTTTCCAAAAAAAATTGGCCAAAAATTTTTTTTGCTTAAATGCATGCGACTTAAGCTTTTTCGGAAGCTTCTTCGCATTTGAAACTCCTTTCAATACTTAGTTATTATAAATAAACGAGTTTTGGCCAAAAATTGGGTAAAATTTTGTTTCAACCAAAAAATTGATTTTTTGCAAAGAGGTACCCCTTTCCAAAAAAAATTGGTCAAAAATTTTTTTTGCTTAAATGCATGCGACTTAAACTTTTTCGGAAGCTTCTTCGCATTTGAAACTCCTTTCAATACTTAGTTATTATAAATAAACGAGTTTTGCCCAAAATTGGGTAAAATTTTGTTTCAACCAAAAAATTGATTTTTTGCAAAGAGGTACCCCTTTCCAAAAAAATTGGCCAAACATTTTTTTTGCTTAAATGCATGCGACTTAAGCTTTTTCGGAAGCTTCTTCGCATTTGAAACTCCTTTCAATACTTAGTTATTATAAATAAACGAGTTTTGCCCAAAATTGGGTAAAATTTTGTTTCAACCAAAAAATTGATTTTTTGCAAAGAGGTACCCCTTTCCAAAAAAATTGGCCAAAAATTTTTTTTGCTTAAATGCATGCGACTTAAGCTTTTTCGGAAGCTTCTTCGCATTTGAAACTCCTTTCAATACTTAGTTATTATAAATAAACGAGTTTTGGCCAAAATTGGGTAAAATTTTGTTTCAACCAAAAAATTGATTTTTTGCAAAGAGGTACCCCTTTCCAAAAAAATTGGCCAAAAATTTTTTTTGCTTAAATGCATGCGACTTAAACTTTTTCGGAAGCTTCTTCGCATTTGAAACTCCTTTCAATACTTAGTTATTATAAATAAACGAGTTTTGCCCAAAATTGGGTAAAATTTTGTTTCAACCAAAAAATTGATTTTTTGCAAAGAGGTACCCCTTTCCAAAAAAATTGGCCAAACATTTTTTTTGCTTAAATGCATGCGACTTAAGCTTTTTCGGAAGCTTCTTCGCATTTGGAACTCCTTTCAATACTTAGTTATTATAAATAAACGAGTTTTGGCCAAAATTGGGTAAAATTTTGTTTCAACCAAAAAATTGATTTTTTGCAAAGAGGTACCCCTTTCCAAAAAAATTGGCCAAAAATTTTTTTTGCTTAAATGCATGCGACTTAAGCTTTTTCGGAAGCTTCTTCGCATTTGAAACTCCTTTCAATACTTAGTTATTATAAATAAACGAGTTTTGGAAAAAAATTGGGTAAAATTTTGTTTCAACCAAAAAATTGATTTTTTGCAAAGAGGTACCCCTTTCCAAAAAAATTGGCCAAAAATTTTTTTTGCTTAAATGCATGCGACTTAAGCTTTTTCGGAAGCTTCTTCGCATTTGAAACTCCTTTCAATACTTAGTTATTATAAATAAACGAGTTTTGGCCAAAATTGGGTAAAATTTTGTTTCAACCAAAAAATTGATTTTTTGCAAAGAGGTACCCCTTTCCAAAAAAATTGGCCAAAAATTGTTTTTGCTTAAATGCATGCGACTTAAGCTTTTTCGGAAGCTTCTTCGCATTTGAAACTCCTTTCAATACTTAGTTATTATAAATAAACGAGTTTTGGCCAAAATTGGGTAAAATTTTGTTTCAACCAAAAAATTGATTTTTTGCAAAGAGGTACCCCTTTCCAAAAAAATTGGCCAAAAATTTTTTTTGCTTAAATGCATGCGACTTAAGCTTTTTCGGAAGCTTCTTCGCATTTGAAACTCCTTTCAATACTTAGTTATTATAAAAAAACGAGTTTTGGCCAAAATTGGGTAAAATTTTGTTTCAACCAAAAAATTGATTTTTTGCAAAAAGGTACCCCTTTCCAAAAATATTGGCCAACAATTTTTTTTGCTTAAATGCATGCGACTTAAGCTTTTTCGGAAGCTTCTTCGCATTTGAAACTCCTTTCAATACTTAGTTATTATAAATAAACGAGTTTTGGCCAAAATTGGGTAAAATTTTGTTTCAACCAAAAAATTGATTTTTTGCAAAGAGGTAGCCCTTTCCAAAAAAATTGGCCAAACATTTTTTTTGCTTAAATGCATGCGACTTAAGCTTTTTCGGAAGCTTCTTCGCATTTGAAACTCCTTTCAATACTTAGTTATTATAAATAAACGAGTTTTGGCCAAAATTGGGTAAAATTTTGTTTCAACCAAAAAATTGATTTTTTGCAAAGAGGTACCCCTTTCCAAAAAAAATTGGCCAAAATTTTTTTTGCTTAAATGCATGCGACTTAAGCTTTTTCGGAAGCTTCTTCGCATTTGAAACTCCTTTCAATACTTAGTTATTATAAATAAACGAGTTTTGGCCAAAATTGGGTAAAATTTTGTTTCAACCAAAAAATTGATTTTTTGCAAAGAGGTACCCCTTTCCAAAAAAATTGGCCAAAAATTTTTTTTGCTTAAATGCATGCGACTTAAGCTTTTTCGGAAGCTTCTTCGCATTTGAAACTCCTTTCAATACTTAGTTATTATAAATAAACGAGTTTTGGCCAAAATTGGGTAAAATTTTGTTTCAACCAAAAAATTGATTTTTTGCAAAGAGGTACCCCTTTCCAAAAAAATTGGCCAAACATTTTTTTTGCTTAAATGCATGCGACTTAAGCTTTTTCGGAAGCTTCTTCGCATTTGAAACTCCTTTCAATACTTAGTTATTATAAATAAACGAGTTTTGCCCAAAATTGGGTAAAATTTTGTTTCAACCAAAAAATTGATTTTTTGCAAAGAGGTACCCCTTTCCAAAAAAATTGGCCAAAAATTTTTTTTGCTTAAATGCATGCGACTTAAGCTTTTTCGGAAGCTTCTTCGCATTTGAAACTCCTTTCAATACTTAGTTATTAGAAATAAACGTCTTTTAGCCAAAATTGGGTAAAATTGAGTTTCAACCAAAAAATTGATTTTTTGCAAAGAGGTACCCCTTTCCAAAAAAATTGGCCAAAATTTTTTTTTGCTTAAATGCATGCGACTTAAGCTTTTTCGGAAGCTTCTTCGCATTTGAAACTCCTTTCAATACTTAGTTATTATAAATAAACGGGTTTTGGCCAAAATTGGGTAAAATTTTGTTTCAACCAAAAAATTGATTTTTTGCAAAGAGGTACCTCTTTCCAAAAAAATTGGTCAAAAATGTTTTTTGCTTAAATGCATGCGACTTAAGCTTTTTCGGAAGCTTCTTCGCATTTGAAACTCCTTTCAATACTTAGTTATTATAAATAAACGTCTTTTAGCCAAAATTGGGTAAAATTGAGTTTCAACCAAAAAATTGATTTTTTGCAAAGAGGTACCCCTTTCCAAAAAAATTGATCAAAAATGTTTTTTGCTTAAATGCATGCGACTTAAGCTTTTTCGGAAGCTTCTTCGCATTTGAAACTCCTTTCAATACTTAGTTATTATAAATAAACGAGTTTTGGCCAAAATTGGGTAAAATTTTGTTTCAACCAAAAAATTGATTTTTTGCAAAGAGGTACCCCTTTCCAAAAAAATTGGCCAAAAATTTTTTTTGCTTAAATGCATGCGACTTAAGCTTTTTCGGAAGCTTCTTCGCATTTGAAACTCCTTTCAATACTTAGTTATTATAAATAAACGAGTTTTGGCCAAAATTGGGTAAAATTTTGTTTCAACCAAAAAATTGATTTTTTGCAAAGAGGTACCCCTTTCCAAAAAAATTGGCCAAAAATTTTTTTTGCTTAAATGCATGCGACTTAAGCTTTTTCGGAAGCTTCTTCGCATTTGAAACTCCTTTCAATACTTAGTTATTATAAATAAACGAGTTTTGGCCAAAATTGGGTAAAATTTTGTTTCAACCAAAAAATTAATTTTTTTGCAAAGAGGTAAGTAAGCTTTTTCGGAAGCTTCTTCGCATTTGAAACTCCTTTCAATACTTAGTTATTATAAATAAACGAGTTTTGGCCAAAATTGGGTAAAATTTTGTTTCAACCAAAAAATTGATTTTTTGCAAAGAGGTACCCCTTTCCAAAAAAATTGGACAAAAATTTTTTTTCCTTAAATGCATGCGACTTAAGCTTTTTCGGAAGCTTCTTCGCATTTGAAACTCCTTTCAATACTTAGTTATTATAAATAAACGAGTTTTGGCCAAAATTGGGTAAAATTTTGTTTCAACCAAAAAATTGATTTTTTGCAAAGAGGTACCCCTTTCCAAAAAAATTGGCCAAACATTTTTTTTGCTTAAATGCATGCGACTTAAGCTTTTTCGGAAGCTTCTTCGCATTTGAAACTCCTTTCAATACTTAGTTATTATAAATAAACGAGTTTTGGCCAAAATTGGGTAAAATTTTGTTTCAACCAAAAAATTGATTTTTTGCAAAGAGGTACCCCTTTCCAAAAAAATTGGCCAAACATTTTTTTTGCTTATATGCATGCGACTTAAGCTTTTTCGGAAGCTTCTTCGCATTTGAAACTCCTTTCAATACTTAGTTATTATAAATAAACGAGTTTTGCCCAAAATTGGGTAAAATTTTGTTTCAACCAAAAAATTGATTTTTTGCAAAGAGGTACCCCTTTCCAAAAAAATTGGCCAAACATTTTTTTTGCTTATATGCATGCGACTTAAGCTTTTTCGGAAACTATTCGCATTTGAAACTCCTTTCAATACTTAGTTATTATAAATAAACGAGTTTTGGCCAAAATTGGGTAAAATTTTGTTTCAACCAAAAAATTTATTTTTTGCAAAGAGGTACCCTTTTCCAAAAAAATTGGCCAAAAATTTTTTTTGCTTAAATGCATGCGACTTAAGCTTTTTCGGAAGCTTCTTCGCATTTGAAACTCCTTTCAATACTTAGTTATTATAAATAAACGAGTTTTGGCCAAAATTGGGTAAAATTTTGTTTCAACCAAAAAATTGATTTTTTGCAAAGAGGTACCCCTTTCCAAAAAAATTGGCCAAACATTTTTTTTGCTTAAATGCATGCGACTTAAGCTTTTTCGGAAACTTCTTCGCATTTGAAACTCCTTTCAATACTTAGTTATTATAAATAAACGAGTTTTGGCCAAAATTGGGTAAAATTTTGTTTCAACCAAAAAATTGATTTTTTGCAAAGAGGTACCCCTTTCCAAAAAAATTGGCCAAAAATTTTTTTTGCTTAAATGCATGCGACTTAAGCTTTTTCGGAAACTTCTTCGCATTTGAAACTCCTTTCAATACTTAGTTATTATAAATAAACGAGTTTTGGCCAAAATTGGGTAAAATTTTGTTTCAACCAAAAAATTGATTTTTTGCAAAGAGGTACCCTTTTCCAAAAAAATTGGCCAAAAATTTTTTTTGCTTAAATGCATGCGACTTAAGCTTTTTCGGAAACTTCTTCGCATTTGAAACTCCTTTCAATACTTAGTTATTATAAATAAACGAGTTTTGGCCAAAATTGGGTAAAATTTTGTTTCAACCAAAAAATTGATTTTTTGCAAAGAGGTACCCCTTTCCAAAAAAATTGGCCAAAAATTTTTTTTGCTTAAATGCATGCGACTTAAGCTTTTTCGGAAACTTCTTCGCATTTGAAACTCCTTTCAATACTTAGTTATTATAAATAAACGAGTTTTGGCCAAAATTGGGTAAAATTTTGTTTCAACCAAAAAATTGATTTTTTGCAAAGAGGTACCCCTTTCCAAAAAAATTGGCCAAACATTTTTTTTGCTTAAATGCATGCGACTTAAGCTTTTTCGGAAGCTTCTTCGCATTTGAAACTCCTTTCAATACTTAGTTATTATAAATAAACGAGTTTTGGCCAAAATTGGGTAAAATTTTGTTTCAACCAAAAAATTGATTTTTTGCAAAGAGGTACCCCTTTCCAAAAAAATTGGCCAAACATTTTTTTTGCTTATATGCATGCGACTTAAGCTTTTTCGGAAGCTTCTTCGCATTTGAAACTCCTTTCAATACTTAGTTATTATAAATAAACGAGTTTTGCCCAAAATTGGGTAAAATTTTGTTTCAACCAAAAAATTGATTTTTTGCAAAGAGGTACCCCTTTCCAAAAAAATTGGCCAAAAATTTTTTTTGCTTAAATGCATGCGACTTAAGCTTTTTCGGAAACTATTCGCATTTGAAACTCCTTTCAATACTTAGTTATTATAAATAAACGAGTTTTGGCCAAAATTGGGTAAAATTTTGTTTCAACCAAAAAATTTATTTTTTGCAAAGAGGTACCCTTTTCCAAAAAAATTGGCCAAAAATTTTTTTTGCTTAAATGCATGCGACTTAAGCTTTTTCGGAAGCTTCTTCGCATTTGAAACTCCTTTCAATACTTAGTTATTATAAATAAACGAGTTTTGGCCAAAATTGGGTAAAATTTTGTTTCAACCAAAAAATTGATTTTTTGCAAAGAGGTACCCCTTTCCAAAAAAATTGGCCAAAAATTTTTTTTGCTTAAATGCATGCGACTTAAGCTTTTTCGGAAACTTCTTCGCATTTGAAACTCCTTTCAATACTTAGTTATTATAAATAAACGAGTTTTGGCCAAAATTGGGTAAAATTTTGTTTCAACCAAAAAATTGATTTTTTGCAAAGAGGTACCCCTTTCCAAAAAAATTGGCCAAAAATTTTTTTTGCTTAAATGCATGCGACTTAAGCTTTTTCGGAAACTTCTTCGCATTTGAAACTCCTTTCAATACTTAGTTATTATAAATAAACGAGTTTTGGCCAAAATTGGGTAAAATTTTGTTTCAACCAAAAAATTGATTTTTTGCAAAGAGGTACCCTTTTCCAAAAAAATTGGCCAAAAATTTTTTTTGCTTAAATGCATGCGACTTAAGCTTTTTCGGAAACTTCTTCGCATTTGAAACTCCTTTCAATACTTAGTTATTATAAATAAACGAGTTTTGGCCAAAATTGGGTAAAATTTTGTTTCAACCAAAAAATTGATTTTTTGCAAAGAGGTACCCCTTTCCAAAAAAATTGGCCAAAAATTTTTTTTGCTTAAATGCATGCGACTTAAGCTTTTTCGGAAACTTCTTCGCATTTGAAACTCCTTTCAATACTTAGTTATTATAAATAAACGAGTTTTGGCCAAAATTGGGTAAAATTTTGTTTCAACCAAAAAATTGATTTTTTGCAAAGAGGTACCCTTTTCCAAAAAAATTGGCCAAAAATTTTTTTTGCTTAAATGCATGCGACTTAAGCTTTTTCGGAAGCTTCTTCGCATTTGAAACTCCTTTCAATACTTAGTTATTATAAATAAACGAGTTTTGGCCAAAATTGGGTAAAATTTTGTTTCAACCAAAAAATTGATTTTTTGCAAAGAGGTACCCCTTTCCAAAAAAATTGGCCAAAAATTTTTTTTGCTTAAATGCATGCGACTTAAGCTTTTTCGGAAACTTCTTCGCATTTGAAACTCCTTTCAATACTTAGTTATTATAAATAAACGAGTTTTGGCCAAAATTGGGTAAAATTTTGTTTCAACCAAAAAATTGATTTTTTGCAAAGAGGTACCCCTTTCCAAAAAAATTGGCCAAAAATTTTTTTTGCTTAAATGCATGCGACTTAAGCTTTTTCGGAAACTTCTTCGCATTTGAAACTCCTTTCAATACTTAGTTATTATAAATAAACGAGTTTTGGCCAAAATTGGGTAAAATTTTGTTTCAACCAAAAAATTGATTTTTTGCAAAGAGGTACCCTTTTCCAAAAAAATTGGCCAAAAATTTTTTTTGCTTAAATGCATGCGACTTAAGCTTTTTCGGAAACTTCTTCGCATTTGAAACTCCTTTCAATACTTAGTTATTATAAATAAACGAGTTTTGGCCAAAATTGGGTAAAATTTTGTTTCAACCAAAAAATTGATTTTTTGCAAAGAGGTACCCCTTTCCAAAAAAATTGGCCAAAAATTTTTTTTGCTTAAATGCATGCGACTTAAGCTTTTTCGGAAACTTCTTCGCATTTGAAACTCCTTTCAATACTTAGTTATTATAAATAAACGAGTTTTGGCCAAAATTGGGTAAAATTTTGTTTCAACCAAAAAATTGATTTTTTGCAAAGAGGTACCCTTTTCCAAAAAAATTGGCCAAAAATTTTTTTTGCTTAAATGCATGCGACTTAAGCTTTTTCGGAAGCTTCTTCGCATTTGAAACTCCTTTCAATACTTAGTTATTATAAATAAACGAGTTTTGGCCAAAATTGGGTAAAATTTTGTTTCAACCAAAAAATTGATTTTTTGCAAAGAGGTACCCCTTTCCAAAAAAATTGGCCAAAAATTTTTTTTGCTTAAATGCATGCGACTTAAGCTTTTTCGGAAACTTCTTCGCATTTGAAACTCCTTTCAATACTTAGTTATTATAAATAAACGAGTTTTGGCCAAAATTGGGTAAAATTTTGTTTCAACCAAAAAATTGATTTTTTGCAAAGAGGTACCCCTTTCCAAAAAAATTGGCCAAAAATTTTTTTTGCTTAAATGCATGCGACTTAAGCTTTTTCGGAAACTTCTTCGCATTTGAAACTCCTTTCAATACTTAGTTATTATAAATAAACGAGTTTTGGCCAAAATTGGGTAAAATTTTGTTTCAACCAAAAAATTGATTTTTTGCAAAGAGGTACCCTTTTCCAAAAAAATTGGCCAAAAATTTTTTTTGCTTAAATGCATGCGACTTAAGCTTTTTCGGAAACTTCTTCGCATTTGAAACTCCTTTCAATACTTAGTTATTATAAATAAACGAGTTTTGGCCAAAATTGGGTAAAATTTTGTTTCAACCAAAAAATTGATTTTTTGCAAAGAGGTACCCCTTTCCAAAAAAATTGGCCAAAAATTTTTTTTGCTTAAATGCATGCGACTTAAGCTTTTTCGGAAACTTCTTCGCATTTGAAACTCCTTTCAATACTTAGTTATTATAAATAAACGAGTTTTGGCCAAAATTGGGTAAAATTTTGTTTCAACCAAAAAATTGATTTTTTGCAAAGAGGTACCCTTTTCCAAAAAAATTGGCCAAAAATTTTTTTTGCTTAAATGCATGCGACTTAAGCTTTTTCGGAAGCTTCTTCGCATTTGAAACTCCTTTCAATACTTAGTTATTATAAATAAACGAGTTTTGGCCAAAATTGGGTAAAATTTTGTTTCAACCAAAAAATTGATTTTTTGCAAAGAGGTACCCCTTTCCAAAAAAATTGGCCAAAAATTTTTTTTGCTTAAATGCATGCGACTTAAGCTTTTTCGGAAGCTTCTTCGCATTTGAAACTCCTTTCAATACTTAGTTATTATAAATAAACGAGTTTTGGCCAAAATTGGGTAAAATTTTGTTTCAACCAAAAAATTGATTTTTTGCAAAGAGGTACCCTTTTCCAAAAAAATTGGCCAAAAATTTTTTTTGCTTAAATGCATGCGACTTAAGCTTTTTCGGAAGCTTCTTCGCATTTGAAACTCCTTTCAATACTTAGTTATTATAAATAAACGAGTTTTGGCCAAAATTGGGTAAAATTTTGTTTCAACCAAAAAATTGATTTTTTGCAAAGAGGTACCCCTTTCCAAAAAAATTGGCCAAAAATTTTTTTTGCTTAAATGCATGCGACTTAAGCTTTTTCGGAAGCTTCTTCGCATTTGAAACTCCTTTCAATACTTAGTTATTATAAATAAACGAGTTTTGGCCAAAATTGGGTAAAATTTTGTTTCAACCAAAAAATTGATTTTTTGCAAAGAGGTACCCCTTTCCAAAAAAATTGGCCAAAAATTTTTTTTGCTTAAATGCATGCGACTTAAGCTTTTTCGGAAGCTTCTTCGCATTTGAAACTCCTTTCAATACTTAGTTATTATAAATAAACGAGTTTTGGCCAAAATTGGGTAAAATTTTGTTTCAACCGAAAAATTGATTTTTTGCAAAGAGGTACCCCTTTCCAAAAAAATTGGCCAAACATTTTTTTTGCTTAAATGCATGCGACTTAAGCTTTTTCGGAAGCTTCTTCGCATTTGAAACTCCTTTCAATACTTAGTTATTATAAATAAACGAGTTTTGGCCAAAATTGGGTAAAATTTTGTTTCAACCAAAAAATTGATTTTTTGCAAAGAGGTACCCCTTTCCAAAAAAATTGGCCAAAAATTTTTTTTGCTTAAATGCATTCGACTTAAGCTTTTTCGGAAGCTTCTTCGCATTTGAAACTCCTTTCAATACTTAGTTATTATAAATAAACGAGTTTTGGCCAAAATTGGGTAAAATTTTGTTTCAACCAAAAAATTGATTTTTTGCAAAGAGGTACCCCTTTCCAAAAAAATTGGCCAAAAATTTTTTTTCCTTAAATGCATGCGACTTAAGCTTTTTCGGAAGCTTCTTCGCATTTGAAACTCCTTTCAATACTTAGTTATTATAAATAAACGAGTTTTGGCCAAAATTGGGTAAAATTTTGTTTCAACCAAAAAATTGATTTTTTGCAAAGAGGTACCCCTTTCCAAAAAAATTGGCCAAAAATTTTTTTTGCTTAAATGCATGCGACTTAAGCTTTTTCGGAAGCTTCTTCGCATTTGAAACTCCTTTCAATACTTAGTTATTATAAATAAACGAGTTTTGGCCAAAATTGGGTAAAATTTTGTTTCAACCAAAAAATTGATTTTTTGCAAAGAGGTACCCCTTTCCAAAAAAATTGGCCAAAAATTTTTTTTGCTTAAATGCATGCGACTTAAGCTTTTTCGGAAGCTTCTTCGCATTTGAAACTCCTTTCAATACTTAGTTATTATAAATAAACGAGTTTTGGCCAAAATTGGGTAAAATTTTGTTTCAACCAAAAAATTGATTTTTTGCAAAGAGGTACCCCTTTCCAAAAAAATTGGCCAAAAATTTTTTTTGCTTAAATGCATGCGACTTAAGCTTTTTCGGAAGCTTCTTCGCATTTGAAACTCCTTTCAATACTTAGTTATTAGAAATAAACGTCTTTTAGCCAAAATTGTGTAAAATTGAGTTTCAACCAAAAAATTGATTTTTTGCAAAAATGTACCCCTTTCCAAAAAAATTGGCCAAATATTTTTTTTGCTTAAATGCATGCGACTTAAGCTTTTTCGGAAGCTTCTTCGCATTTGGAACTCCTTTCAATACTTAGTTATTATAAATAAACGAGTTTTGGCCAAAATTGGGTAAAATTGTGTTTCAACCAAAAAATTTATTTTTTGCAAAGAGGTACCCCTTTCAAAAAAAACTGGCCAAAAATTTTTTTTGCTTAAATGCATGCGACTTAAGCTTTTTCGGAAGCTTCTTCGCATTTGAAACTCCTTTCAATACTTAGTCATTAGAAATAAACGTCTTTTATCCAACATTGGGTAAAATTGAGTTTCAACCAAAAAATTAATTTTTTGCAAAGAGGTACCCCTTTCCAAAAAAATTGGCCAAACATTTTTTTTGCTTAAATGCATGCGACTTAAGCTTTTTCGGAAGCTTCTTGGCATTTGAAACTCCTTTCAATACTTAGTTATTATAAATAAACGAGTTTTGGCCAAAATTGGGTAAAATTGTGTTTCAACCAAAAAATTGATTTTTTACAAAGAGGTACCCTTTTCCAAAAAAAAATTGGCCAAAAATTTTTTTTGCTTAAATGCATGCGACTTAAGCTTTTTCGGAAGCTTCTTGGCATTTGAAACTCCTTTCAATACTTAGTTATTATAAATAAACGAGTTTTGGCCAAAATTGGGTAAAATTGTGTTTCAACCAAAAAATTTATTTTTTGCAAAGAGGTACCCCTTTCCAAAAAAAACTGGCCAAAAATTTTTTTTGCTTAAATGCATGCGACTTAAGCTTTTTCGGAAGCTTCTTCGCATTTGAAACTCCTTTCAATACTTAGTTATTAGAAATAAACGTCTTTTAGCCCAAATTGGGTAAAATTGAGTTTCAACCAAAAAATTGATTTTTTGCAAAAATGTACCCCTTTCCAAAAAAATTGGCCAAAAATTTTTTTTGCTTAAATGCATGCGACTTAAGCTTTTGCGGAAGCTTCTTCGCATTTGAAACTCCTTTCAATACTTAGTTATTAGAAATAAACGTCTTTTAGCCAAAATTGGGTAAAATTGAGTTTCAACCAAAAAATTGATTTTTTACAAAGAGGTACCCCTTTCCAAAAAAATTGGCCAAACATTTTTTTTGCTTAAATGCATGCGACTTAAGCTTTTTCGGAAGCTTCTTCGCATTTGGAACTCCTTTCAATACTTAGTTATTATAAATAAACGAGTTTTGGCCAAAATGAGGTAAAATTGTGTTCCAACCAAAAAATTGATTTTTTGCAAAGAGGTACCCCTTTCCGAAAAAATTGCCCAAACATTTTTTTTGCTTAAATGCATGCGACTTAAGCTTTTTCGGAAGCTTCTTCGCATTTGGAACTCCTTTCAATACTTAGTTATTATAAATAAACGAGTTTTGGCCAAAATTGGGTAAAATTGTGTTTCAACCAAAAAATTGATTTTTTACAAAGAGGTACCCCTTTCCAAAAAAATTGTTCAAAAATTTTTTTTGCTTAAATGCATGCGACTTAAGCTTTTTCGGAAGCTTCTTCGCATTTGAAACTCCTTTCAATACTTAGTTATTATAAATAAACGAGTTTTGGCCAAAATTGGGTAAAATTTTGTTTCAACCAAAAAATTGATTTTTTGCAAAGAGGTACCCCTTTCCAAAAAAATTGGCCAAAAATTTTTTTTGCTTAAATGCATGCGACTTAAGCTTTTTCGGAAGCTTCTTCGCATTTGAAACTCCTTTCAATACTTAGTTATTATAAATAAACGAGTTTTGGCCAAAATGAGGTAAAATTGTGTTCCAACCAAAAAATTGATTTTTTGCAAAGAGGTACCCCTTTCCAAAAAAATTGGCCAAAAATTTTTTTTGCTTAAAGGCATGCGACTTAAGCTTTTTCGGAAGCTTCTTCGCATTTGGAACTCCTTTCAATACTTAGTTATTATAAATAAACGAGTTTTGGCCAAAATTGGGTAAAATTGTGTTTCAACCAAAAAATTTATTTTTTGCAAAGAGGTACCCCTTTCCAAAAAAACTGGCCAAAAATTTTTTTTGCTTAAATGCATGCGACTTAAGCTTTTTCGGAAGCTTCTTCGCATTTGGAACTCCTTTCAATACTTAGTTATTATAAATAAACGAGTTTTGGCCAAAATTGGGTAAAATTGTGTTTCAACCAAAAAATTGATTTTTTACAAAGAGGTACCCCTTTCCAAAAAAACTGGCCAAAAATTTTTTTTGCTTAAATGCATGCGACTTAAGCTTTTTCGGAAGCTTCTTCGCATTTGAAACTCCTTTCAATACTTAGTTATTAGAAATAAACGTCTTTTAGCCCAAATTGGGTAAAATTGAGTTTCAACCAAAAAATTGATTTTTTGCAAAAATGTACCCCTTTCCAAAAAAATTGGCCAAAAATTTTTTTTGCTTAAATGCATGCGACTTAAGCTTTTTCGGAAGCTTCTTCGCATTTGAAACTCCTTTCAATACTTAGTTATTAGAAATAAACGTCTGTTTCAACCAAAAAATTGATTTTTTGCAAAAAAATTGGCCAAAATTTTTTTTTGCTTAAATGCATGCGACTTAAGCTTTTTCGGAAGCTTCTTCGCAAAAAAGTGAAATTCAGTCAGAAGTCAATCTTTTATTTGGGACACTATAAAAATTTGTGTGTCTCTATTTGTTTTTAACTAGAAATCAATCAATGTATCATGCACATTGCATGACAAATAATGAATAATATTAATTTGGTATTGAAATGGTTTTGGTCACGATAGGTACGAGTGGCTCAATCAATGATTACACTATTTTATAAATCTACTTGTATAGTTTTAGTTACAAAGCATCTCAGTAAGAAATCAGTTATATTTTTCAATACAAAAAACTGTCCAGGCATGCCTAACAATTTATTTTTTTTAAGTATGGCAGATATATTTTCGGTATATCCGCAAATATTTAGTGAATTAGTTGAAAATAAAAAACATTACGAGCAAATATATTTGCCAAGTGACATTGATTGGCAAGATAAAATGTATTATATGTTGCTAGATGTGCAAAAACATGTAAATGAAGCTCTTGAAACTGGCACGTAAGTAGTCATAATATCTAAGAATAATATTGGAACGCGACTGTTGACATGAATAAAAGTTACTATGATTTAAGAATGTTTAATATTTTAAATGATGTTAATACATACTGGTATAACTTAATTAATAGAGATCCTACTGCTAACTGACAAAAATATAGTAACGATTTAGTTGAAGACCTTTTCAAAGCAAATATTATTTCTAAC
Organism: Linnaemya tessellans; assembly: GCA_951800035.1. Lineage (NCBI taxonomy): Eukaryota > Metazoa > Arthropoda > Insecta > Diptera > Tachinidae > Linnaemya > Linnaemya tessellans. The sequence goes on from OX637535.1 coordinate 117,607,975, forward strand.
ATGGAAAAATAAAACATAAAATCATATATGTACATATTTCTACTTCTCCTAAATTAATTAGATTATCTAGGATTCATAAATATGAGTGCATGTGTGTGCACTTAAATATAGCTAGATATGGAAAAATATAACGCAACAAAGCCGCAGAGATCTATAAACACAATTAAATATGCTGCACTATCATTAGCACTGCTATGTGTTTTTAACAATGTTTTATTATCCTTGTGTACATACATATATATTTCAGGGCTTACGAAGATGTTATTTGTCAAAAGGAGAAACCAATTTTTGATACAACTCATATTCACAGATTTTCACCGGCATCTAGCCCTCTGAACTGCGTACCCACTGAGTTCAAAAAATGTGCCAAAGATTCCATGCAAAAGCGTAGCAAACAGAAAACGAAAATTTTTTGGACTTTAGAAGATATATGCAAGGCAGCACAACTTCTGAAAAATCCAATTCAAGGAGTAAATTTTACAAACGAGTACGATATGAGAAAAGTCTATTCGTTACTTTATGATGTCTTCAGATGTAAGTATTTTACATATGTATTTTACATATATAATTGCATATGTATGTATGTACAAGCATTAATGCATAGGAACAAAAATCAAATATTTATATTTGTAATATGATAAGAAAGGAAAGCTATTTCTTTCATACCGTACAAGAGAGTAGCTGCGCCTTATTCAATACTGGAATCCCGCAGAGTTTCCATTAGCCCGAAAACTGATAATAGATTTGAATTTTGTATATGCAAATATATACATATTTAAATTTATTAGCATATCTCATAATATTTACCATACTAAAACCGATTAGCCGATCTCTGAAAAGCAAAGTAAAATAAATCAAATAGATAGATATAGAAAAATATTTACTACTCGTAATTTACACACGGAAGCATCTAAATTCTTCTATCGTATATTTGAGTTTTATGTTCTAAAAATCTTGCGTTTTCTTCGATTTCACAAAATATTGTAATTTTTAGAAAACTATATTTGTAAATATAAATACAAAACAGCAAAAATTACTATCAAGAATTTTTAAAAATTTGTAGTTTCAATTTTTCGATTTTTTGTTGCTCACTCGTTGCATACTTTCAGATTTAATGAACACTTTTCTATCAACAATTGCTAACTATTTTCAGTAAATACAGAGCTATAGTTAATTTATATGTTCATCAAACTTATATTTTTTCAGATAAATGTGTGCTGACAAACGCCTTGAGTGACATAAGTTTTTTCGAACAATTTCCCGAGGTATGACATCAAAATTTAGAACAATAAAATTTTAGTATGTTTCTTTGTTCTTAGGACGGGAATTATTTTGATTTAAAAATATAAATAACAAATCCTTATATTCTGAAAAAAAATCTAATAACATTATTCACATTGTTTAAGTACTTATTTTATTTATTTAATTTATTAAATATTTACACTATTTTTTCATGTAATATATTACTGCAATGCTCACTCAAGAGGGCGGGGTCCACAAATAGATTTTTCTGATTTTGCTCAACGCTTTGGACCTTCTTTGACCAGTGCTATGCCTTCATCACTGAAACAAGCTGGCAACAACTATATAACCATGCAGTAATGCTGTACCTCCCTGATTTTCTATTTCTGAGGGAAATTTTTTCCCTAAGGAACCCATTTACGAACTTGACCTGTGCTATCCTTTTTATGCACGACCAAGTCCATCGGCAGAGTTCTCGATCTCGTGCTTCTGCTTTAATTTTTGTTTTATAATTCCATTGAACTTATTCCAATTTGTTCCTTTCTGGTGTTTAAAACAATTTTTTCTTTGTTTTGTAATTTGACCTCAAAAAGTATCCAATTATGATCCGAGAAGGTTCTCTTCTTGGAAACTCTCTGTTCGTCGATTAGAGGGCCACAAGCTGTTGCTCATAAGGGTAATGCCGAGATGCTCTTCCCCCTCACTATATCTATCCGAGCTCGGAAAGATTAAAGCCGACGAGTTTTTATTTTATTGTGTTGGAGTACATTGTAATAGTGGTATTATTTATGTCATCTTGTGTAATCATTTTCTTTCAGTATGCAAATATGGAGAATATCGCTTGGCTCATGCTGTACGAGCTGCATGAAAGAGCATTCCAGTTAAGAAGTTCCGAGGACAGAGCTCAGCAACAGATTTTGTATGATAAGTCTCACATAAAAGGTAAGTACTTATTTCGATGAGTTAACTTCCCGATATATTTACATTTTACTAGAGCTGCAAAACTATCCTTAGTTGACCCTCTCGATAGTATGAATAAACACTATCGCTACTATCGGATTATAATCAATAGAATAAAATATTCAAGGCAAAAGGATTTATAAAAATAACATGAGGATGGTTACCGAAGAATTTCGTAACTTTTAAACACAGCTTTATTTAAAAGCAGAGCTATTAATTTTTTTCTCGCAAAAAATAAGTATATACTTCGAAATAATACAGCGTCGTCTCATTGTCATTAGCACCAGCTCCACTCTTTCGCGAATTCTCATTCTACTTAATTCCCGCCTTAAACTCGGTCATTAATTTTCTTTTTTACGACGCTACAAATTCTCTATCTTCTCATCTCTCTTCATATATCCTTTCCTGAGTGCTGGTCATACTAAAAAAGTGCGGGTTTGCGTCTTTTCCAAACAAATAAAAAAATCTACACTCATATACATATTTGTAAAAATTATATAATCCGTGGTGTGGAAAAGGCTAATGTCAACTTCACCTAAATGTTTGACATTCCATCAACGCATCCTTATCTTGCGCGTCAATACGGTGTTCTTTCCGTCCAATGACAAATTTTGTTTGTTTTGTTGCTCAAAGAGGTGAGAAAAAGAGTACTCAAAAATAGCATACCTTGGCGCTGCCCTTTTACGTATTTCCAATGTAATCACATATTACTTTATATGATCCCCTGGCACTTCTAAGGACTCTTTGATCCTTGAATATCTTGTATGTGTGTAATGTTTGTGTGATCGTATTTATGTACGCTGCACTTAACATTGATTTTTTTATTCATTTAAGGCATAGCTGATTTGCTGTGGAAATTCCGAACTAAGCTGGCTGCGTCAATTTCCAGAATGCGAATAAAATATGGTGCCCTTGAACTTTCACATCTGCTTCCCGAACATTTACAACATGAAAAGGTTGCTACAGCTGCTGTCAATCCAGTTGTTACTGGATGGATTAATCCGTTTCTAGTAAGGTAATTAATTCTATGTACATCATGTACCATAATATAATAGCAGGGTCCTCCTGCACAGTGCTTGATGTAGAGAAAAACTCGGCAAGAATAGAGCAAAATAAAAGATGGATTCGGTCCGGCCATTCAAAAGTTATTGGAGGGACACATACTAACTCTCACACACACGCAGACATGCAAACACATATGTACATACGAGTAGTGACAATCGCCCCTATTATGAATGGCGACGTCGACGTCACATCAATTCGACAGCAAAAAATTATCACTTGTCTGCAAGTTGTCGATAACAATTAATTACTCTTAACGATTTCTTATCATTCTCTAGGGCATATAATATCGATAGAACATGTCAATAGTAGTCAGTTGCTGTCGCAAAAGAGTGGACAAGCGACAATCTTTTGCTGTCGTCTTGATAACGCGTCGATGTCGTCATTCATAATAGGGGCGAATATATGTTGAATAAACTCAAGCGTTTTTTCAATTAGAAATATGTTGATGATTCACGATTTCTCATGCTATTTCAATATTAATTTAACTTTGATTTAGAAAAACATTAGATTAATGTAAAATTAATGTTGTTTTTTTTCAAATTTTAGAGACAAAGGTGGTGCCGAGATCCTGTTGGCTAAATATGGATTTGCACTGAATGACGACGACAGTGAGTTACTACCGTCACAATTCAAATGGGATAATGTGTGTCCACTATTTATATACTGTTTTCCTGCTGACAGAAATGAGTTGGCGAATTCAGAATTGGTTGTAAAAAATTTTTTTATAATGCAGGTAAATATTTACAAGTAATATTTTGATTAATAGTATTAATTAAAGAAATCTATATATATAATATCTATTAAATTATTGTTTCACTTTAATTAACTACGGTTGTTAAATGATTCGATTCCATGGAACCTGTTACAGGACAAAAGATCATTAATTTTCTGTTTTTTTCACGAATATGTTTATATTTTTTTATATGACGATTTTATCGAGTAAAAATTAACTATTATATTATCTTCAATTTTAGGATCGTGCTTTTTCAATAGGCCCGGCGGTAATGGCTAGACTACTTAACTTTTTTGATCTGAACGGTGATATTTTACAAACACATATTAATTCACCCCGATCGACAGCGTACTTAGCTGCTCTGTTTTATTCAGTGAATAAAATTAATAATTTTTACGTATACGGCTCAGGACCAAATCTCAAGACATTTAGGACTTATATGGAAGAACTATGTATTTATAATATACGATTATATGCGGAATCTTTTACATCATTTCCATTAGAATCCAATAGATTTAGGACTGTTGTCGGAATCTTTGCGAATCCGCCAAACTCATTTAGTGCAATATCCGATCCAATTGATCTAATATGTTCCCGAGGAGGCGATTTAGCGATGTTAGAGATGCTAACTGAGTCTTCTATAACCAACGAAGGTAGGCAACGCGTTTCATTCATTTTAGCAGAGCAACTTCTGACCTTACGTATGGGCATGTCACGTCCTCAAGTACAGTTCTTACTCTATCAAACACATTCTGTCGTAAATATTGAAAATCAGAAAATGGTAGAGCACTCGGTTCAACTTATAAACAGTACCGCCTTAAAGAAACACTGTGATGCCTTTTTAGAAAAGAAGAGACTTGATGCACTAAATGAGGCAGAAGCTGCTTCAAATGCTATGAATTTCAATTCTCAAAGGAAACAAAAACCTACAGTGGAAAATAGGAAACACCAAAACGCAAAATCAGATTGTATTGATCAAGAGAATGATGTTATTATTAACGCTGAGAAAGTTAAATTACCAGAAATAGATGAATTTATATGGATAGATTTACCTGATCTTTGCAAAAATCAAGATAACTGCCTTCAAACTCAAAGTAATGGGTGTTTTCTTTCCCTTTTAAAACGAAAGAATATAACTCGACTAAATGCGAAATATCTTATACAAACTGCCGAAAAAAGAGGATTATTTGGAAATTCTGAAGAAGGAAATATATCTAAATCCAAGCCAATCAAAACTCAAGAGTCAAGTGCAGGTGCTCAAAATATAGAAGGACTTATTGATGATGTTAAAAAGCGTATTCCTAAACTCGAAAACCTGGTAACAAGTCATTTTATTTATTTACATAAAATAGGTGATTTTTTAAGAGCTTTCGGATTTGATTTAAAAAAAACAAATTTAGAGAAATGCATGAAATATTTATAGAACGGTCTATATAATTGAACTCTCAAAGATGATTTCAAATGGTTCATACACTGGGTCCAATTTTGACATACTCTCTCCAATATATCTACCGATATCTAACAAATATAGACACGAGCCTTAATATAGCCCAAGAAATTTAGCCTATTGACCGTCCCCAACCATGTAATAAACTGTTCATCAAACTCGCCTCTCAATTAGGCAATTGTTTCGAATGTGCGTGGCATGCAGCACCGTCTGGTTACAAGCAAATGTCAACCAAGTTAAAAAAAATTGTAACCACCGTACGGTAACGCTCGCCATTCACAGCAAAGTTCCTGCCTTCGTCTTTGCAAAATGCACCAGGCCCATAATCCACACCAGTGCATTTTTTCAGGATGAATTAGCAGTTTTGGTTGCTCTTCACACCAAATGTGGCACCTTTGCTTGTTCACGAATCCATTCAGCAAGAACGGAGGACGATGCACTCTCTTAACCGAATATAAATTTTGAGAACAAAATTCAATAATCTGCAAGCATTATTCGTTTGTAAGTCGATTCTTGGTTAAATGATGACCAAACTGAACAATTTTTAACAGTAACATGTTACACTAGCAGCTGAGCTGCCAAAGAGAAAGTTCTTAAAAAATTAACCGTTAAATATCTTGAATTGGTTACTGTTAAATCTTAAGTACATACATACACATTGTACGTAGATATATATATATATATATATATATATATATATATATATATATATATATATATGTATATATACATATACATACATATATATAGTCATATGGGTAATGTACTCACTTTTATCATTTAATATTCTCTTATTACAGGTTAAAAGACATTTGACTCCAACCAATGCTAGTATAAACCGGTCATACTTGGACAAAGCTTCTTGCAGAAAACAAGCTGTTCGTTTTAATTATAAAAAAAGAAGCTGCCCGCGGGACAGATCGTATTGCCATCGATTATATGAAGAGCAGCAGTAAATTACATCCCGATAAGAAAAGGTTGACCGAAATTAATACACAATGTGAGCGAACTAAGTTCATTTGAGGAAATCATGCCTAAGCGTTTCCATTATATTGTAGGTAATAATACCTACATATATTGAATACAGCAACACTGGTTTTTACAATAATTTTATCTTCAATACATCCAAAACAATATACATATATATATATATATATATATATATATATATATATATATATATATATATATATATATGTACTAGAATTAATTGTTGTCTAAATTTGTAAATGAAATATACGTTGAAAAATATAAAAACCGATTAGTTAAATAAAAATTATTGGAAAAACAATATTAGTCGTCGTTTAAAGTAGCATTAACAGTCATGCATTTTTATATTATTATTCAAAAGGAAAAACAGAAAGTAAGTAAACATGTCTTTATATATTTAATTACTTGTAGTTTCTATACCAACATCGTGTACCGTTGAAAAAAAGACAAATGATCTTAGAAGCACCGAAAGCGATATATTTTGTCCGTCCCTAATTGTTTTCCTCTTCTGAAATGTTAACATCACGACGCAGAGTTGCCAGAAGAAATAGGGGAAAATTCGTAACGGTCACCGCTTAATTTACTGATGGACGTAGCGCTATGCCCACTTTTTTCAAACAGAGTATTTCATTTTCTCAGAGAACTGATTAATAAGCCTCTATTATTTATATTTAATGCATGGGTACATATGTATGTGTATATATCGTTGGTCACAAGAAGAAGGCCCAAACTCAAATAATTGTAACTTAACAAGAGAAGGTAATAGAACGTAATAGAAACAGTATTCATCACAGTTAATAAAATGGAGTTTTTATGCCAGTGCAATAAATTTTTATGACGGGGTGTAATTGTGCAAAATGGGTGGAAATTTCTTTTGCATTTTATATATTTTTAATATAATTTTTATGGAATTATACATGTTTTCTTTGGGTTTTAGTTTAGTTTATTTTTTATAAAACTATGTGCATATACATGTGTGTATGTTTTGTTTGCTTTTTTGTTGTTTATTGTTATTTGATATAAAACTTTTTAAGTACCTAAAAACTCAACTTTTTTTACTCTATGGAAAATACAATACCTAAAGTACATTCAATCACATACATATTTTGCTATAGACAATTTTCTGAGAATCCGAGACTATCGATAGCATCGGAAAAAACTATCGAACACAGCGACTATCGATACTTTTGCGCCTCTAATGTTTGCGAACATTTAAGTCATCTTAATTGTTCCCGTGTGGTCAAGCCCTTTTTGATAAGATTAACAGCTGTTTGTACCTAATCACAAAAGTTGGCAATCTCGCATTTGCTCTTCTCACTTTATCTTTAATTTAATCTTTTGTTTTGAAAATGGAATATCTGCGTCCTTTATGGAATTGTTTTAAAACATTTTGTAGCTGTTTACATTGTTCGGAAGAGTTGAACAATCAGGTAGTAAAATTGTCCAGTCGTGATAAAAGTTAAATATATATATACATATATATATATATATATATATATATATATATATATATATATATATATATATATATATATATATTGTCATGAAAGTCTACTGCATTCTATTGCACCAACGAAAGTCATATAGACTTTGCTTAACCATCAACCAATAAATTCCATTTAAAATAAAAATATACATAAATATTATTTTCAGGGATATGAACCCAGCGAACGAACACATCTCTTAGCTGATCCAGTCAACAGTAGCCCAGCATTACGGAGAACAAACTCTGATAATATAAGTACTGAGTACGCCCATTCGCTTCCGAAAAAAGATGATCAGAATGCTCTGTGCCGTTTAGTACAAAATACTGCCATGTAAGCATTTTAATTAAGGTGGAGAAACCTTTTTAACTTTAAAAAATTTTAGCAATATGATTGATGTTGGTGCAATGGACTCTCATAACTTGGAGCACCAGGAGTGTGATGATAGAATAAAATTATATTCTCAACGGTTACAGCAACAATGGAGCAATGTGGAGCATCCATCAACTTTTCATACCGGTAAGAGGCAAACCAAAATCGTTTTCAAGTGTATTAACAAAACTCTAATTTACAAAGTATTCTGATTCAGTCAGTGGCGTCCAACTGCAAAGCTTTTTCATGGGTATGCCCCTGAATGAGATAATTTCCCATACGATTTCTATGACTTTCGTTGCTTCTTGAAGTACTTTCTAATTGAGTTTTACAGAGCCAATGTTTTATTTTAACATCATCCTTCCAGAATAGGATTTAGATGAAATTTGGATATTTTGAAATCCGAGGAATAACTCAAAATGTGTTTTAAACTTTGATACAGTAAAAATACAACACATCATTTTCATAACATACTGGTTAGGTAAATTTTCATATATTCTTCGCGGACAGTGATATACAAATGCAAGAAAAAATAAGAAAAAAAGTTCATAATCCTAGCACGTAGTCGGTGAGGCCTCTCTTGTCTATATATGTAAATCGTGCGATTGTGTGGGTGTAAGATAGTGAATTACGACCATAGGTTTTTCTGTTAATAATATCATTGTTCCATTGCGCCATTTAATATAATTAATTAAAAATTATTTAGAAAACAATAATGTATTCACTATATTAGATATAGTAATATATATTGTTCATATTAATAATTTTTATATAAATTAATTGTTTAGGTATTTTGAAGGATATCTCTAATCCCGAGAAGTTGTTAGCTTTACCAGTTCTTATGGAGGATATTATCCAGGTAACTTAAATGTTTCTTAAGTACAAACACTTTATTTGATTGAAAATAATAATACACTTTTGTATTTCTCCTTGCAGATCAATAATGCAATTGAGCAATTACATCTTGCATTGCACGACGTCAAAATAGAGCACAAAGAATCCATAGTTGTTTCATTTAGAATACCCTGATTTAGATATAAAATAGAATATATTTTGTATGTACAAAATTTCGGATAAAAATGTAAAGTATGTAATACAATAATAAATATATTATTTAACCTTCATTCATAGAAAAGTACAATGAATTTTATTTTCTAAATTGTTTATAGGGCCCAATACAGTATATATGTATGTACGTAGTATGCATATATTTTAAATTATATACATATATAGTTTTTTAAATTTGATGCTGAGAGGTAACAGTTGCACACGAACTTACGGTTGGTTTCAAATGTATTTTACTTAACAATTTATTTTACCTCTAACGAATTTTTACATGTTTCCATAAAACTTCCGCATTTAGAATTCTGACTGCTTTTATGTCTATAGGATGCATACGTGAACATGTATGAATAGACATATGTGGGAACATACATACATACAAATATATACATACACATTAGGTCGTCAAAAAAATTGTTTAGGCTAGAGCATTTTTTTGTTTTCTTGATAACTTAACGAAATGTCTCGATTTTCTCCACTTTTGAGGAAACAATTTAAAGAAAAAAATATGTGAGCAAAATCAGTAAGTTTTGGCAATATTTTCGCTCATTTAGGAGGTCTACATTACAATTTTTGTCCATAAATTTTGTAAATAAAGATTTATAACTTTAACACCTTATACAAAACTTAAAAAACTAGTGATGTATTTTCAAAGATAAATTACTGCCTGTTTTTGTAAAAAAGTATAAAAATTTTCGTTTGGGTATTTATATTGAAACAAAACAAATTTTGACTTTTTTATTGTTGGTTCAATATAAATACCCAAACGAAAATTTTTATTCTTTTTACAAAAACAGGCAATTAGTTTGCAAAATGAATATGAAATTAAAATCAGATCATAGGTATATGCTTTATTTCTTTTGCAAAATATTTTCAAAAGTACAGAGTTCGTTTTATTGGAAATCTCGCAAATTTTCTTTAACCCAGTTCGACTATATTTGGTTATTGTATAAACTAAATATCGCAAACTTTTACACAAGGCAGCTTAAGCTGCCTTCGTTTTACATACATATGTGTCAATTTATTAAGAACTTTCAGGGCTTATGCTGTTAGATGTTTCTACCAGCTTCGTCATCAACTTCTGCTCTTTAGCTTTTCGTTTAGCTTCCTTTTGCTTCTTTTTGTCCTCCCTTTCCTTCTGCTCCAGCATTTCTTTGAAGCGCTCATCCTTGGGATCTATCTTGTACCCGAAATGTCTCCTTACTTCTTCTATTAAGCGATCCTTTTTTTCTTTGGCAGCAAGAGCATCAGCTTGCTTTTTACTTACTCTTGCATGAAGTTCTTCCTTCCACTGACTTAATTTTTCAAGTTTTTTTTGGATTTGTTCTTCGCGCTGTAGTATTTTTTCCTTTTTTAAAGCTTCTTCTAATTTAAATTTCTCAATCATTGACTGTAATGTTACGCTATTAGCCACATCTTCATAAGAAGTTTTCAGCTTCACAGATTTTGCATCGAAGCATATCCTAGGATTGACTTTGGCTTCAGAACCATAACGACCAAACATTTTTCGTTGATATTTTTCGGTTAAATGAATCCAAGAATTTGGTTCTTTGTAAGGAACTATGCAGTGCAGCATATTTCGATCATGGTCCAACAGGCCTGATTTATTACAGATTGCATGGTCTGCAGTTCCACTTTCAAGAATTTCATCGTTTCCATCACTTGTACTAAGTTTTGAAATTTGTCGACGAAAAGGATATGTGTAAACACAAGCTTTATTTTGTCGTAAGAATGAATTAAACATATTAAGCAAAAATACCAAAAATTGTAAAATTAGGTTATGCACATAATATGTGTGAAAGTGGTGCCATATTTTTATTCCGATTTCTGTCCCACCAATTTTTAAATATCTATAAGGTGGTAGCGCAGAGAACATCAGTAAATAAACAGAAGCTCTTGCAACTTTTCTTTAGTTTTATCTTCTGATGGATGACAGTGGGACTTGGTGGGACTCATGGAAAACATTGTTGCTGCTATCTTGATTATTGTCGTACCATATGTTTAACAAACGTTAATTCTGTGGGTTTTCGTGGATTGCGTTAAAGAAATTGAAATCATAAAAGTTTTATTTTGTTAAAATAACCACAGACATAAAAAACAACGAGATGAGTGTTTTACAAAAAGTTGGGTTCTTATTGTTTTTATGCATTTTGTTATTCAGTTATGCAAAGGTGAGTAACAAATAATAGCTTTTTGCTGTCGCTGATCGGGAGAGTTAAATTACATGTTCTGGAAAAGCAAATTTTTATGCAATTATAGAAATTATTTGGTATGGAAAAAGCTTTTCCTGTTGAAAGAAATATAGGCTGAAATTTACTTCACAAATACTCCAATTTATTGGTGCTATTGACTGAAGGAGTTAGCGAGACTATGAAGCAGAGGGCCCAAAATTCGACTTCGCGATCAGTCATGAATAACATTGTGTCGAATTCTTCTGATCGGCGAAGTAAAAGGCCGTTTCATAGTTTCTATTATGTATATTACTGTAGGAATCAAAAGTATAGCAACGGATTCTGAATTCTTTTTTCGTAAACATTTAAGTATTTTATAACATGTATTTTTAATATTTATAGGCCTATTTAGAGTATGATGGATGGATCAATATTGAATTGCAACATGCCATTAATGTCAATGACCTCGATGATTTTGTATATCGTGCAAATATTTCTATTCCAAGTTTGAATTCTGGACTTTCCAATGTGGCTCAAACTGTGTTAAGTGCCAATGATTTGGACAATTTAAAAGTATAATTTAATTTTACCACTAAAATATACCATAATAATTTGTTTGACAGAAACTTTCAGATTCTGATGAGTTTTACCGTCTAAAAGCTGAAATAGAATATCCAAATGGATCAAAACAAACGTTTTTTACGGCAAACAAAGCGTGCAGTTTACTAAGTAGACAATTGAATGATGAAATATGGATTTCGATAGATGCCAGTGGTTACGTTAATGCGCTTTCTCTGTCGACAACTGTCGGAGACTATACGGATTGTTCAATAATCGACTTTTCCAAATTATCAACAACAGAATTTAAAACTGAAATACTAATCAAACATACAGAACTCGCTCCTGTGCCAGATACAGCTAGTTTTATTCAGAAAATAGAAAGGGAACGAGAAGCAAGAGAACGTGGAGAAAGCAAAGACAGCCGTGGTTTCTTTGCAAAATATGTAAGTATTTGTTTATGTCATTGATCTTGATCTTAAGAACTAATGATAGTCAATGTATATATATGTATATACACACAAGTGATGAATATCTGTAAAACGAATTGCCGGTTATTCGTCCTTTGCTAGATGTAATGCAAATAAGAAGTATTACTAACGATACTGAGAATATTGGAACTTGAATCTGCTATGAAGAACATACTTCTCCATTTTGCGCTTTGCCTAATGAAGAAATTGTCCGTATCACAGATGCCTCAGATGGCTCTGCGCGTGAAAATACATGGACATTTCCGTACGGGTGATTTGGTGTAAAAACCAGTGAAATGCAAACATGTAGTCAACAAGCCAAGCAATTTTTATTGAATTATTTGAGATATCGCAAATAAATAGCATTAAATATTAATTATTATTAATGGGAAATTACTTTGAAAAGTATCGGTGTACAAATGCCGACGAGGTGACTGAGACAGAAATATTATTCAGACTTGTTCTTTACAATTATTGGCATTACATGATTTCTAAAATTTCTTATTTTCATTTTCAGTGGATGTATATTATTCCAGTAGTTCTTTTGGTATTCATATCTGGAGCAACTAATCCTGAACAACAAAAATAAATTATGTTTATTATTCAGCTGCAACTTTGCTTATTGTCTTAAATGAAATTAGAAGTATGTACACTAATAAATTAAATCAATATTGTAGATTGTGTGTTTCTCTTAATTTGAGTTAAGGGTCCTAGAACATCTCCAACGTAATTTCTGTTACCACTATGAATAGAAATGCAGTCTGGAACTTCATGCCAAAAACTTCATAATTTGCCAATTGTTTATGCTCAATTTTAATTAATGCTACTTTATTTTAATTAATACTAAATTATTATGATTTATTGCTACTTACATAGATTTTAACTAATAAATTGCTACCAGTATTAAGATAAACATTTTATATCTCATCGCCAATCTGATATGTTGGAATTCCAAACTAAACATAAATCACTGTACAGCTGACAAAATGGCCGCCAGTTAAAAAAGGGTTCCCAGCTTGAAATTTTATACCTCCCTAAAAATGCCCTTTATAACATATGTATATGGACGTTTGAAGGTACTAACAAAAACTAAAAGAGAAATGAGATGGCCACCGCCAAACAAAGCAAACAAAAAACGGAATAAATTTGGTTACTCACTCAGAAACCGGTTGTGACATATGTATACCGGGAGACTTCCTGACTGTAGAAGACATTGATACAAATGCGAATATGATTACGGAATCTCTGCCGAAATAATTCGAAAATAGCTGCCCTCTTCGGGAAAGGAAATTAGCTTATGTAAAGCTTTGAAGGATAGGGGAAATTAGGTCCATAGTCAAGGAGGTCCGTATGATATTAAACAGCGCTAGACGTAAAAAACTGGGTATACTATACACTGGGAGAATAAATTAAATTAATCAGGACAGAAATACAGGGCATCTTATTATTGCTGATAACCTTGTCTGAAACTCTGTACCATTAAGAATATGTATACATGTTCATCTATTTTAGCATGAAAGCCATATATTTCGAATTATGCTCAGATCTCACAACATCCGCCCCTATTATGAATAACGACATCGACGCCGTATTAAGACGACAGCAAACAATTGTCGCTTGTACACTCCTTTTCGACAGCAACTGACTACTATTGACATGTTCCATCGATATTACATGCCCTAGAGAATGCTAAGAAATTGTCAAGAGTAATTAATTCTCATCGACAACTTGTAGACAAGTGATAACTTTTTACTGTCGACTTGATGTGACGTCGATGTCGCCATTCATAATAGGGGCGATCGTTTTTTCAAAAGGCCAAGGCATATACGACGCCCTGTTCTACCCAGAAAGGTCATGTCTAACAACGGAACTGACCTCGTTTTTCGTGATCCTTATCCTTTGGTACAGTCCATCCAAGACAAGAAGTCCTGTCCCGTACACCCTTTCTACAGGGTGTACCAAATTAACACAAGATTTGAATCATAAAGTATATAGGATAAGGCTTTGCATACACATTAGCAAAGGAAGACTTTACAAAGTAATGAACAAAACTTAAGAGCTAGTTCTTATTACTTTACTTGTATTCGCTGGTGCTGCAAAGATATCAGTACACCTAAAGTGAAAAAATTAAGAATATTATTCCAATAACATTTACCTACGAAAACGTTATCTAAGTTTACCTTAATTTTTTTTTTTTGAGGTGTTCTCTTAGTATCATACAAATTCTAAACCTTACGACTGCACTTTGTTTAGCTGGGCGCTCAGCTTTTCACCGATTCTTTCATTGCCCCGTAATATTTTGGAAATTACTAATAGCTATAAAAATTACTTAATATTATTATTATACGTAACAATAAAAAATGTACTTTCATATCTTATTTATCTACTTAGGTTTAAAATATTGCCAAAATTATACAAATATCAGTCATTTGTTCAAATCCGTGTGTATTAGTTTCAGTCATTCATATCTTGAAGGGGTGGCTGCGATCACATTTTGTTTAAATATCCTAAGTGGCTGACAAGTTTTCATTATTTTTATATATCTTACTAACCCTAAGCTGGTGAATAGATATTGAGTTGCCAACACTCTACTGCACAAATGGCAACATATTCAAATATTGCACTAATTTTAGAGCACCCTTTATTTAGTTTACAGAAGCTTTTCGTACCCCACCCTTTATAAGCCCGCAATCATTCTGCATATCTAAATTATTTACCATCTAATGTGTTTTAATTTTGTGTATGACGAATTGTGCAAAATTAAAAATTTTTTTAACGTCTGCCTGATCTTACTTTCAGCGTCGTATTCTTCAGAAGGTAACTGTATTCTTAAAGCCAGTTATTGATCAGAAACATAAATATATCATAGGTATAATGGCTAAATAAGGACTAAAAAGAAAATAAACCAAATGCTTGATGTAAGGCACATTGTATAATAAAAGTGAAATATATCTGTATATATATTTAATTTACAATAATACTATTTATCTTAAAAATACAATTATTTAAATATACACAATATTTTTATAATTTTGAGTAAAAAAGACAAGCCATAACAGAATATTGCATAAAGTTATTCTTGTATTTATTCCGTTTGTTATACCCATTTTGTATTCCATATCTAGATCAAGAAGCAAGTCGTGATTCCTGGTATAAAATTGATGAATGTCGCTGATCTAAAAAAATAGAAAGGAGTACACATGATATTATATGAATGCATATAACTTTATATTGATTATATTCTAATGAAATTGTTCCACAATAAGTATTTTGTATGAAAAGTTTTCTTGCTATAATAAATTCAATTAATAGTGCATTTCTATTAAGAGCAAAACAACTCTTTTTGCGGAAAACATGTAGAAGTCTATCCATTATCATATAAGTGTTTCAGCTTTCGAAATCATTTTGACATTCATTTAATGAACAAACAATATACTGCACTATGTACACAAATTATAGCACACATCAACTTTGAAATAGTTTGACAAAATAGATCAATCATTTTTAACATTTTTTCAAATATTTTAAATAATTATTTTGGTAAGTCAACCGGACATTTTACTTTTTTCAAAATTTTCAATCACCGTTCGCTGATGACCTGGAGTTGTATTCATAATTATATGGGCAATTCAAGTTTTTCCCCGTTTACTATTTTATACATACATATGTATGTACATATACCTTTTGCTAACGTTTGGATTGCTTTTGACAGTTGATTAGTGAAAATTAGTAGCTCCAAGGCTATAAAAAATCTGCAACAACTAGACCAACTGAGAATTGTTGTATTTGAGTTTGAACTACAAGCTGGCAGGCAGTTTTCTTTACACAGTTTTGCTCGTTTTCTACAATAACAAAAATAGCGTACTCAAATAACATCTGTAAAACATAAACCAATTATATAATGGCGCCCGAAAATAAATATGAAATTTAAATATTTTAACAATCAACACACAACCTTATAAAACATATTCTGAAAAGTTTCATTAAACTGTTTATTCCACATACCTCGTTCCAGCCATATTTATTTCTTGCTTGTACAATGGCCTCATATACAGCATTGTGCTCGAGATTTTTTATAACATAAGACATTATGTAATGTGTATTATCGGTTCGTATAGCAGTAGGCTTAATATGATATTCATGCCACTTTCCAGGATGTTGATACGTTTCGTTCATCTAAAAATATAATTATATTCAATTTAGAATCTTTAGTTGTATAGATACATATATGTAGATACATTCATATATAAATATGTATTTTGCAAAACAAATCCGGTAAAAAGATGAAAGGCTACATTTATGTATGCACTTACATATATGTATTAGGTCGTTCATTATCTTTCCTAACAACTATAGAATAAGAGAAATTTACACAATTACTCTTCCCGATATGAAAAAGTAAATAAATGGTCCAGTTGAGAGGCAGTTACTGTTTATTTCTATTTTATATTGAGGGTCGGTCAATTGGGCGCCCATATCATGCGATTCTAGACTATTTTTTGTTGGGCAATGTTAAGACTCATATCTATAGGGACAATCTAGGTTGTTGGATTGTCAAAATCATCCCTTGATTTTTCCCAATTCACTTATAAATACATCATAATTATAAGCCTTTCAATAATTTTTTAAATCCGGATATTTAAATATGATTTTTTTTTGTATTAGCTTACTAATAGTCTTCTGTACAAAAGTTTGATTTCTTCAAGCGGGGGAATCGACTCAATAGTCCACGTAAGGTTATAGTGATCTAATGAACCGCTTAAAGCTGGTGATATAAAATCCGCAGGGCCAGGCCGGCCGGAAACTTCAATGTATTTTTTAGTGCGTCCAAGAGCATTGTCAGCAACACAGCTGTAGTTTCCGAAGTCTGAAGATTGGAAATTTCTGATGATCAGGCTATACTTGTCATCACTTGGATACATTGAACGTCTGTCTGTCTGATCAAGTAAAAATGAGTTCTGATACCATAACATCTGAAATTGTAAAAAAATATATAAAAATAATTACTTGCATTAGCCTCTATAATAACAGAACATACCTCTGAATTAACATCTCCATGCACGATGCACATTAATTCAATGTCATAACCCTCTGCTGCATGAATCCATGATTTTTCTACAGTTATTTCTGGTGGAGCTATTGAATAAATTTTTTTATTTTATTTGAATTTAAAGTAACTTTTAAAATATTTTATAAATTAATTTATAAATAATATGCTTTACATATTCCGGATTTCAGAAATCTCACGTTTTAGAAAAAATCGTAAAAAAGATCTCATTATAAAAATTTAATTAATTTTAAACATTCAATTTTTAAATGTTGATTTATTTTTATTGACCTTATCAGTTTATTGTAATATCAATCAAGATTTTTGTATTTTACTATAAATTGTTAACTGTTTTTTAATAAGAGTCCAGAATACACCACTGAGGTCTAAGTGTAATATGTAAAGGAGTGGGAGAACTTGTTTCCCCTGTTTTCAACCAAACCTAATCAATTGATTGTATTTATTGATTTCTTTAAACCATTGTACATATATAAAGGCAAATATATATATTTTTTAAAATGGAATTGTTTCGATTTTCTATTATTCTTATCACAAAAAAGATTCTTTTTTTTAAATAATTATAAACGTAGATTTTTAATTTATTATATTATCTACGATGCTTAACTTACATAATATTGTTAGCTGGATATCCATTGAAACTCTTTCCTTTACTCCATTATCTGCTGAGCATTGATATATACCTGCATGATGTCTATCAACGTTTTCCAAAATTAAGGTAGAGCTGTCTGACAAATGTGTAGGTCCAGAAAACATATCCTTTTTAAACCAATATATAGTTGGTACCGGATTACCAGAAGCTTTGCATTCGAGTGTAACAGTACTGCCTTTTCTAGCAGTAACCTGGCCATTGTGTGGAAGAGCTCGAAGAGTAGGTGGAACTGAAATACAATATAATTAAAAATATATTTCTTCAAATTTAATTGAGGTATTCTCAGTGTGCTATTTAGTCATAATGTCTTCTTAGTTTAGAACTTATTTTCTTAGTTTAAAAAATGCATTCAGAACCATCCTTTCGCACAGGCAACTGACGAAGTATTTTCAATTTGCTTTTAAACTTGGTTTGTTTTGCAAGTTGATATGTCAAAATCGTTTGGAAGTATATATACAATGCAAATTCATTGATATACCTTGTACATATATAGAAAAAAAATTTTTTGCAGTCAAACTTGCTGAAAGTTGAAGCAGCCCAAAGTAGCAAAAAAAAAACGGAAAACAGCTGTCGAGTGCACTTTATATGAATTCGCCTTGGGATAAAAAGCTTAATATATACCAAAAATCAGAACAAAGGCAAAATGTCATATATCATTGGAAAAATCGTCAAAATGAGGAAAAGTCGGTATTTGTGGCAGCACTAGTTTGAGCTCAATTTGTTCAATTTTTCGTTCTCCTAATTAGCGCCAAGATTTGTTTGAATTTTTCTACGGAAAGAAGAAATAATATCTGCAAATTAAATAAAAACACTATCTAAAAATGGATCCCAAACGTGAACATCGTTCATTTCTAAATCCCCGTGATCCAAGCATTGATAATAAGTTCCGTCCATTTCCTCAAAAACGTAGACTTTTTACGGAGATTAAGGAGGATAATGACTATGAAGAAACTGATAGTGACAGCATAGAAGAATCGGAATATGAAGATGAAAGAAGTAGTGAAACCAATTTGATCGTGGAAGAAGGGGCATTGGTGTATTTAAGAATGAAGCCAGTCGAGATCAATTATCCTACATACTGTATTTCAGATGATGGCAAAACTTTGATTACCGTCCCGCCCATAGAATACACCAGTAACAGCAGCAATAAAAATTGCATGGAAAAGCATCATAGTTTTACGGACATTTTTGATTCGGAGGTAAGTCAACGAGAAGTTTTTGAAAAATGCATACGTCAAAGGATATCGGCAGAAGAAAGTTTTACAGTTTTAACCTATGGTACTTCGGGGTCTGGAAAAACTTTTACTTTGTTGGGAAACGATTCCAGCCCTGGTATTATTCCTCGATCCCTAGAACATATATTTACCATGTATCAAGCTAATATTCATCCAAATCCCCTCTCTAAGTTAGTTAATGCGAGGACTACATTTCTAGATGACAATTTAGTACAGAAAGAAATCTTGTTGAGACGAAAAGTACTAGATAATTGTAAAAACTTGGAGAAAAACTACTTACAACTTCAGAATTCTATACGACGTGAACATGCTTTTGTTACAGTTCCTCTTGATGATGTCAGCGTTTTTATATGGGTAACATTCGCTGAAATCTACAATGAATTGGTATATGATTTGTTGGCTCCTACAAAGTCTAATTCAAATTTGAAAATAGTATGTAATGATGGCAACGTTTTTATCAAAGGCATTACATCGATATATGTAAAAAGCAGTTTGGAGGCCTTAAAACTTTTGCGCTCAGGTCTGCAAAGGCTTACTTACGCTTCTACTTCTATTAATACGAATTCCAGTCGTTCACATTGTATATTTTTCGTAGATGTTTTAAAATATTATAGAAATGGTGTCTGTACAGCGACGTCATATAAATTTTGCGACTTAGCAGGATCAGAACGTGTGAATAAGACTGGTAATGTGGGCTCCCGCCTTAAAGAAGCGCAACGCATCAATACTTCCCTCATGGTATTAGGTCGTTGTTTGGATGCCGTAAATAATGCAGTTCCTTCGGGATCAACGTCAACATTAAGTAAAACAGAACACATTCCTTTTAGAGAATCTAAGCTAACAATGCTACTGCAGGCAGCTCTGCAGGGGAAGGAAAAAATGGCAATGATTGTAAATGTCACACCCACAGATAAATTTTATGAAGAGAACTTAAACGTGCTAAATTTTGCATCAATTGCAAGCAATATAATTTTTAAATGTCCGCCTGTTAAGCGGAACCAATCGCGGTACTCAGTGTTTAGTACGACAGGAGACAATGATTACATACAGCAACTATTGGATGAGATCGCTAATTTGAAAGCGGATCGGGCACAGCAGGATGAGCAAATCAAGGATTTATTTGATTCAAACTACCGTCTAGAAGAAGAACTGGAACGCTCGAAGAATCAACATAATCAAGAATTACTAAGACAGGAACAAGAACTTCGGAATCAATTGGTAGACTCATTCAAAGCCACCTTTGATGAGCACAAAAATCAATTTGAGTTGCATATGCAAAGAGAACTGGAAAGTCAGAAACGTATCTACGAATCTAGAATAGAATTCATTAACCGAAAACATCAGGAAGAACTAGACGATTTAAGAGAAGAATATGAAGGTGAGGCGGATACAGCATTAAAACAGGAAATAGATGGAAATCACAATAACGATGGAACATTATAAAAATATGGAAATTGTAAAATGATTGTGAAAAAATTACTTGGTCTGAAAAAATCTACTTCTAATTTGATTATAATTTTATGTTTTTATGAACTATGTGCATGCATACATGAGTTTTTACAACTTTGATGTTTCTTTTTTTCATTCATGTGTATTTAATTGGAACAATGATTAAATATTCCTGTAAGAAAGCGTAATTTTAAATAAAAACTAACTAATAATTTTCATTAAAAAACTATGAACTTCTGATTTGTTGACTTTATAAATAATACCTTTGTAAAACAATAATGTTTATTTCTTTGTCCTTAATATTGTGTAGTGGCTAGAATTGTGTGATTTCAATACCTAAATTTCTTCGGTGGATTTGTTATTGAGAAGTAAATACATAAAGTGTTAAATAATTTTATGGTGCGCTCTTGCTATGACATCACCGCTATCTATTTAAAATTTTCAGAAACCTCTTTCGTTTCAAAATTTAGTTTAATAAGACCAGTAAAATATTAACCGCTACTTTTTCCACAAAAAAAAACACTTCAAAAAATTAGTAATCCACTTTTTAGTATGTGAATGCTTTTTAGAAAGTATGTATTAAAGAAGTTAATTTTTCAATAAAGTACCTTCTCTGAAAACTATTTGGATTGTTTTTTTCAAAAGCTTTGTTTAGCAGTATTTTTTATGTAATTTTTCAATTAGCACATTTTTAAGGAAATACCAGCCGATCTCTTAAAACCGTATATGAATTGTAGTATACACAAATAAAATGTTGATATACATACATACATATGTACAAAAAAAATGTGGACAACGGTTGACCTTGAAGGCCGTCCCTGAAACTTGCTGCTAATTTTAACAGCTGAAATTTTTAAAACTGCTAAAGTTTTCAAATGGTTCAGTCTCTTCCTATAAAAGTTCAAAATTTTAATTTTTATGGTAATAACGCGAAAGTAATTCATTCCTTTTCATATTTGCATTATTTTTGTAAATAATATTTTATGTCACCGCTCACACAAGGGCGCAGGGAAGAAATGTCATTTAACGATCTCCTAGTTCCATGTTTAGGTTTCCGAACTTTCGCCGACGTTAATAAAACATGATATAGTCTATTTTTGGACTTCGCTCCCTTCATTCAACGTTGCGCTAAACTGGCCCCGCCAAGAGGCTTGCACATAAACCCGGAAAAAGATATAAGCACATTCACTAGAAAAACAAACGTCACAGTATGATGTATGGGAATGCTATCTCTTTCTCCGATAGAATTAATAAATACTTCGATGTTATGCCCCATAGGAAACTGTTGTAGACACCACATAAAGGAAAGAGCCGAAAAAATCAAATTATCTGCTTCTATCCCTGCGAGAGGGCCATTGGTTCAAGATAGTCCATACGCGATACTTTAGCTCTATAAGAGTGTAATTAGACAGATTCTAATATATTAGACAGATTCAAAAGAGAAAAAGTGCAACACTAACATTGGAGAGAACTCAACGCACATGCTGTATTTTTAAAAGCGGTGCTATGAGACAAACCTCCACTAAGGCTATATGTCCAGTATGTGCTATGTGTCCAGTCTATAGACATTCGTATTGAATACGAAACAGTTCCGGCCGTTAAACGTCTAGAGCGGATGGGTGAATGGATCGGAGAAGACAACAGTCTTTGACTGCGAGATACTAATACCAGAAAGACACCCATGGACCAATCGACGCAAATACCCGTGCGAATTAGCACTAAATTTTCTTCCGTCTATCAGACTATATGCGGTCTTCCGGGTCGATGTTCGTGCGATCACGGTAATCTAAAAGTGAAGCAGAGTTGCGTCACTGTCAGGTGTTGGGTCTGATTCGGACCTGAGTGCATTTACACACCACTGAGAGTTCGCAGGGGCGGGTCGGATCAGGCTCCCTACAAGGTCAGCCTCATTCATAGGATCTCATCGGCTTGGGCGTACTGGACCCAAATCAACTATTACCCCGACGTTTAGGATGGCGAAGGTTATTCAAATTAACCTTCACAATTCCAAGGCAGCATCAGGTGCGTTGATCCACTGGTTCTCTGAGAGCGGAGAGGATATTGCGGTGATCCAGGAGCCATGGACCGCCAACGGCAAAATTCTTGGACTCGGCGCAAAAGGCTAAAAACTTTTGTATGTGAAAAACTCACGTAATGTTGAAAAAAGCATTAGTTCCTGCATTCTAGTAAAAGCCAACCTGAATATCTTCATTCTATTTAATTATAGTGATGAAGACACGGTGACCGCCACAAACTTTTCAACGAAGCAAAGAGAACAGGAAACTGGACACTCTATAAAGCCTCCTTAAATAGATTCAAGAATGAAGTCAGGAATGCAACACGCAAGACCTGGAGGAGCTTCTGCACTAGTGTAGATTCTACCTCCGAGACATGCAGATTGCTTAAAATCCTAGCCAAACAGCCGTCGATACCCGGCCATATCCATAAAAATTATGGCAATTGGACCACTAATGGTATCGAATCTTTAGAGGTTCTCATGGACACCCACTTCCCGGGTTGCCAATCAGATGGGGACATACTGCAGGTATATCCCTCACACAGCCTGCCTTCAACCTCCATTGACATCAAAGTGGAAACGATAGTCTGGGGCGTCAGCAGATCTGCAACGCAACGCAACTCTTGTAATTTCATGGCTAGTAGCTATGTGTACACAACGTCTGTATCCTTTGATCATACATTCCAACAAATTCGTCGTAATTTTAATTCCGAAGGGAGGGAAGACTTCGTCGGCCCTGTAGCAAACATTAGCCGGCGAAGTAAAAAGGGTTGAAATAGCTACAAAAAAACTATCTATCGTCTCATCTTTCCTAATCTGTCCCCTCATTACTATCCCCTCGTTTTAAGTTCCGGCGCAATGCATTGCATATGTAGGGGTCATCCCCTGAGTGCTGGTCCTACTCCTAAACAAACAAAAAAAAAAGAGAAGAATTTCAGGCCCATAAGCCTGTCGTCCTTCCTTTTGAAAACGTTGGAGAGGGTTACAGATGTCCACATAAGAATATCCATAGATCACTCTTCTCTCCGCGTCTCGACATACCAGCACCAAAGGCGAATCGACTGAGACTCGTGGGACACATAGAGAGCTCTCGAGCATACAAAGTCACTGCACTTTTGGTGTCTATGCCAGGCGCATGGGTCTCCCCTATAATGACTACTGCTCCAGTTGCAATGACGAGGAGAAGGTGGAAAGCATTGCACACTTCCTCGTTTTAGAGACATTTCAGAGATATCAGATATAGAACTGACAAACCTGAGTCTCTTTATTGTGGCTAGTTCGGCGGCTGAGGCGTGCGTACACGACCAAAATTCTTGTCTATATACTTATCCCATATTCTTACTATCTTTCCTACCTAAACTCTGACTATCTTCCTTCTTCTTCCCCTCTCTCACCTACACACCTTCCTTTCCTATACAGGTAGCACAAAGGGAAATTAATTGGACCCAAGTGGGTTGGACTCTACTTTTCCTTTTACCTATATATCTATATAATTAATTTAATTTCTGCATAATTTCCAGCAAAAATAGTCATTTGTTTCGAAATTATAAATAGATTTAACATTTTATTACTTACCGAGTATTTCTACCGTGTGAACTTGATCTCTATTTTCTTGATCGCCAAGTTGACAAATATAGTCTCCAGCGTCTTGTGTTTTAACACCATTAATTTGAAGATTGTAATCACCAACTATTTTAAACCGAACATCTCTTGTTATTTTTAAATGTCCAGCGGTTAAAACTGAAGATCCTTTTCTCCACAGTAATACGAATGATCCTAAGTTTTGAACTTTGCATGGAAGTTCAATTGTTTCTCCAACAATTACTTTATATAAATGCCCTCGTGATAAAAATTTTGGAGCGACGGAAGGTGTTTCGCTATCTGTTTCAATATACGATCCATCAGCGTGGGACTCTGAAAAAAGCAGATATTCCTTATGTTATAATTAATGGAAATTCTTAAAAAAAAAACTAAAAAGACCGCTAGCGTATTGAGGGAGATGGGTTAAAATTTGTGACAAAGCGACCGTTTTTTAAAAGTGGCACGCGGACTAACAAAACTTACATTAAATGCATGTTAGAACGGACATTTGATTAAAAAAGTGGTTATGTGAAAAGTTTTCCGTGAGTTTTGAAATTGATTGATTTGATCAGCACTATCAATCAAATGGGTTTAAAATAAAAAGATCATTCTGAACTTTGTGATTTGTATGGATGTACATACAGATGCACATTAATAAATGTTATAAAATAATTCATTTTTAAATAAACTTAAAAAAACAGCATTAAAATATGTAGCTCACAGAAATAATAACGCCTATTTTGAAAAGCGGCCTAAGACCTACGTACATTTCTAAATTTTTGGCACAAAAATGTATCAAAATGCCTGACACCAAGCCTTTTTGGACACCATTTTCTTCTAAATATCAAACTTTGAGTTTCGCCAAACCTGTTTACATACATTTTATTTTTATAATGCACACTTTATGCTCACTTTTTTATCTTTTGCAACCTATTTCATAGTCTTTTTTGTGCATTGCACTGCAAAATGCCGCAGCCAGAGAGGAATTCTTTTGCAACCCTTCCACTAATTTTTCAACCTAAGTTGCAATTGTTCCTTCACTATTTTTATAGATTTTTAATATTTTGCTTCAGACTACCTAAAGCCCCTATCAAAAATGGCAATTATAAATTAAAAGTCGTTCTCAACACAGTATCGTCGGCGAAATTTCTTCTAAAATGCAAACAGTCATCTATAGCGACAACTAGAATGACAATTTGAAGTATGCAATGAAAAATAATCATCACGCTGATAACTGAAATAAAGGTAAATTCTTTCATACGAATAAATATACTTACATACGTAAATACGTTACCTGATTTTGGTACGTGCAACACCGTTGATATAAATATGAGAAATGCGCATGTTGAAAGCTGATTTAAATACCTGATGTTCCACATCTATAATCATAAAAGGACATTAATCCATTACTAACAAAACATTTACTGAAGTGCAGAAAAAAGATAAATATTGTTACAAAATTTAAAAACCAAACAAGTTGAAGCGATCTAATTTTATGTTCAGCTAACGCTGCATTAGCTCCTATGTTACATGAGATTTTAACTATCAATTCTGTAAATATTTGTACAAAAAAATCAAGAAGAAGAAGTGTCTACGCAACGATATTAGATTTAAAAAAAAAATCAAAGCAAAAATTCTTCCAATAAAAATAAAATTAAAGTTACTTATCACTCGTTTAACGGAAAGAGTTGATTTTAACAATTCAATGGAATTACACGGGATTAATAAAAGTATGTCTGACGAGGAATTGGAAGATCACTGGTCTTCAGTTGCTCAAAAGTTTAATGAAGCTATAAGATATTGTAAAAGGACACTGAACTTGTTAAAGATTTGGACGTGTTTGTATCTGGAGGAAAAATTTACGAAATACGTATAACTATTAAAAAACTATTTTGCGAACCAGTGTGGGCTATGAAAAATTTTTTTCAACGGCAGCGAATATTAGAAACAAAATTCGATCTAAATTATCTGACGAAGAGACGATTTGATTTTTATAAAATGCTCCTTGGAAAAACAAAAATTTTGATGGATGGAGCAAACAATCAAAAGCCATCTCAAGTAAAGTAGTCTCCATGTAATTAAAACATTTCACTTTAAAACGGAATTGTTGTTGATAACCAAACTTTAAAAACAAGTTCAGAAGAAGCCGATTTTATGTGTCTATCACTTAAAAATTATATTTACATAAGCGAATATTAGAAACAAAATTCGATCTAAATTATCTGACGAAGAGACGATTTGATTTTTATAAAATGCTCCTTGGAAAAACAAAAATTTTTATGGATGGAGCAAACAATCAAAAGCCATCTCAAGTAAAGTAGTCTCCATGTAATTAAAACATTTCACTTTAAAACGGAATTGTTGTTGATAACCAAACTTTAAAAACAAGTTCAGAAGAAGCCGATTTTATGTGTCTATCACTTAAAAATTATATTTACATATACATACGTAGTCATAATGAGGAAAGATTTAATACGCGTACGATAGCACAAAATATATTTTGTTATAACTTCGGCTCTACTTGAGATATAATGATTATTTTTATATATTTAGAGCACTTTTGTTTAAATAACTAAACATTTGAATATTTTGATATATAATTATGTCGCATTAAAGAAGCGATATATTATATAATTAAAATTAATTCGAATATAAATAAATCTAATAAATATATTTCTTGAGAGTATTGAATAGTTCATTAAAAGAATGAAACGTGTAGAAACTAAAATCAAGTAAGCTTTTTGGATACCTAAAATATCGGGACTTCCAATCCAGATTGAATTCCCTAGTGCCTAGTGATTGGCTTTCCCTTTTCAAAATGTGCAAAGGACGCTGAAATTTTCAAAAATTGAAAAAATGGCGCAAAAACGCGAAACGTCGTTTTCACTATAAAAGAAGACTTAAAAAATTATTGCGATATATAACATTTTTGGGATCGCGTTGCCCTTCACTTTCAGAACCATTTTCACAATTTTTTAAGAAAAAAATTAACAAATGTTTTATTTGTTTAGTTTCGAAAATGTTTTTATCATAAAAAGTTTTAAATAAAATTTATTTTATTAATTTATTCACAGAAGAAAACCATGTAAAATATTTATTAATTTAATCACAAAAACACATATGTATATGTATGTACATACATTTTGTAAACTTATTAAAATTATACTTTACTTTTCTGACTTCAACAGTGTGCCAAAATGCACTATACGATGCAAAATATATCTGTCGAGCTTCATATTTACATATGTATATGTTTATATACATATATTGGTAAAAAAAATCCCCATATGCCTTATATTCGTTCAAATTTGGTGCATGTCATTTAACGACAAAATGGAAAAATAATGGGACAATATTTCTTTTATAAATAGTTATATTTAAAAAATAATAGTATCCTTAAACAAGGAGGATTTACTATTTATGGTGTACATCAACGAAAGTTAATGATGCATTTTTCTGGAGTGTAAAAGATGCTTTTTTTAAATTGTTTTATTACTGAAATTGTATATATGTACATATATTCACATTTATATTATATTATATGTTAGTGTACTAAACAAAATAGCAAAAACAACTTTTAGGATTGAATAATATTTAGTATTTGACAGACATTTTATTTTACATACGTATGTGTATACATATATGTGCATGTGCATACATACATTTGTATGTGAACTGAAAACCGAACACGAAATTAGTCTATATATTCACTTCATTAATTATGCACATACCCCTTTTATATATTGATATGCTCGTCGATATGAAATAAATGTTTGTGTGTGTGTAATTACGTTATTATTATGTATTATTTTTTTATATTTTAATTATTTCAGTATTTATTTGATAACTTTTTATTCCAACATTAATAAATACAAGTTACCACAGTTTTTTAGTATAGCAATACGCAAACTCAAACACAAACAACCCTTTATAATGTTACAGTATTAGATTTACAATTTTCATTGTAAAGAGAACTTTATTTTTGGTTTTAAAACGATTACTAGGGGAATGAACCACTGTAAGCGACTGTTATAACGGTAATTTTTCAGCTGCTTGGGAATTATGGATAACTGTGAAAATGTCAAACTGTCTTGAAATTTCTATTCAGTTAATTTTGGCAAGTTCTCTTGACAATACGCTTCCAAATTGTGTAAATAAATCTTTTTACGAAATGCACAAAGTATATTTTAGGGTCAACGTAATAATATTGTATGTACGAGGATCTGGTTTTAAGTGCCCTGTAAAACCCAGTCCGCATAAGAATTGAAGCGAATAGACAGACCATCGTTGACGTCGCGTTTTTTGCTGAATAGGATCATTTGAAACTCACCGAAGATACAATTTTTATCAATGGAGTTCATTGTTAATGGCTATGGCAGCAGTCAAAACCACTGTAAGTGGAGCGACGACAATCCGCAAGACGTTAACGAATCATTTGAGTTTACAGTTAGGTGTTGTTTACACGCTGGGGTCATCGTTCCTTGGATCTTTTGAAATGAGCTGGGAGCTACCGTCAACAACAGCCAGAAAGTTTTTTTTAACAAATCCAGCACACTTGGGTCCTAGTATATCCCTTTGTGTTACCCGAAAACTTCACAAACACCCAAGGTCCTTGGTGGGAATCGAACCCACGACCTCTATACTAATAGGCTACCAATCAGCCACAGCGGCACCCTAAGCCAGAACGTTACAGACGGTAAATCTTATTAACGCAAAGCTTTTCAGCGCAACGAAGATTGGATTATAAGACTGGGAAAAAGTGGCGCACAGGACACGATGGAGCAGTTAAGCTGTGGGTTAAATAACCAAGGATCCGAAAAAGAAAAATCAAAATTACTGCTTAAACTCAGTAAGCCCGAACTAGTAAAATTAGTCGTCGTTTTGACGGCACACTGGCACTGAGAGAACATTTGCAAAGGATTGGGACCGTGGAGGACAATAAATGTATGAAAGACACAGAGACATTTCAGCACTTCCTTTTTCACTACCCCACCTTCGTCCGACTGAAATCCCGGTTTTTTGTAGGTGACGTTCTACCAGATATTACCCGATATATTGACTTAGGGGTTTTTGCTTTCTGCTACTTGAGAGCTCACAAGAATCCTTTACTGGCGTAGATGTGTATGTCCAAAACATGAACGTAATGACTCGTCTCTTCTACTTAACTAAACCTAATATTTTTCAAATCATTATTGAAAATTTTAAATAAATAAAGAAGGCTCCCCTGTAATTATTTGTTAACGAGATTTTGTGGCCTCTTTACCAAATTAAAATATTAAAATATATATATATTCTTCGTTTTTTAAACAAGATTATCGCTTCTTGAAACGGCTAATGTTTCCATCAACCTTGATTCTTCACAGCCAAGGTACATTTATTCAAGGTACACGCATCCATGCAGCATTTAGTGGAAATTGTCAGTGCAAAGTGAACTTTTGTGGTTTAAAATGGATGTGAAATAAATGTGTCTTGGTGTTTTCCTTTCACTCCTTTTTTGCGAAAAACCAAATTTTGTGAAGCTGGTTATTAGTAAAATTTTTAAAAAAGATGTGTGGTGTCGTGGGACACCGGCTAGGAATGAAGGTCCTTATTATAAAAATATTAATTTTAAGTTCTATTCGAGGTATAAAGAAAATAATTATTCGGGTATACATTTTTTATAATTTTTTTTCGCCGACCAACGAAAATACAGAATCAGTTTTGTTCCCAAACGAAATTGAATTATCACGGAACGGCTGCGTTTGATTAATATTTGTTTGTATGGAATCGTATTACTCATACGTCTTAAACAATGGTAGGAAACAAAAAATCTTACGTTACGGACGTTTTTTCCCGGTTAGGGTACCCCCTACATGCATACCCACAACCATAGACAAATAACCCCACAACTATGCATAGCATACATTCAGTCAGAAATGAGACTTTCATTGTGTGAACGTCGAAGATAGTTCAAAGAAGAATAGATAATAATCTTAAAAATAAGACTAATGGTGTGAACACAGACTAACTAAGGAACTTCGTTCCAAATTGCTGTAAATATTTTCACACATACTCA
This sequence comes from Linnaemya tessellans, assembly GCA_951800035.1. Lineage (NCBI taxonomy): Eukaryota > Metazoa > Arthropoda > Insecta > Diptera > Tachinidae > Linnaemya > Linnaemya tessellans. The sequence continues at coordinate 117,638,583 of OX637535.1, forward strand.
AAATCAGCTGATGAGCATTCAAGGCAGATTTACCAGGTACTCTCACTAGGGCAGCTGTCTATTAAATTTGCCTCGGTACATGTCGAACTACTGTCAAAAGTTTATTTACAAGCTACATAAAATGTTTTTTCCCTTAAACCTGCCTTGTTAATGATGCTTCTATCGCTCTCATCTAATTGAAATTTTGTCAGATGAATTTCTGCTTGACTTTTACAGAGGCATGTATGTATTTTTTTTTACTTCAATTTTGTTACTGCAGTCATGGACTGAAGAATTATTTGGTCAGTCTTGAGACTATTTCGCCATCACCAATTCGCACGATATGTCGTGCCACAAAAACTAATTCTATTAATGCACAAATGCCAACGGGTTTGTCGGTGATGTTATTGCTGTGTCTGACTGTACACGGCCTATGTCTTCACATAGGAAGTAGCAACGTAGTTAACCACCGAAAATTCCTCAAAAGAACCGTAAATTTATACAGCTATCTGAGTCGTTGAAATTAACTAGTGCGAGTGAGACGCAAAACTCTCGAAATAGAGTAAACGATCAGTGGCACAGAATATATATAGCCTATGTCAGTGGTCTGGTTGCACTTAAAATTTAATTGCCATCGAGGCTTGATGTTGACTGACTCAGAGCTGCTTGGCGAAAGAGGCATGTATGTATTTTGCGGTGAAAAATATGACATATCAGGTTTAAAAAACATGTCATTTATGGTGGGCATAAGCAATGACTTCTTTGCTTTATCAAAGGCCTTTGAAAGGTCAGTACACACTAGTACACCCGTTTTACCAATATTGACATTACTTCTGATAGAATCGATCAAGTCGGTTAAAGGAAAGTTATTATCACCACCATGTCTATTATATAAATGCTTAAAAACATCAATTAAAAGTATTAATGTAGTTTAACTTTTTAGCAAAAATTTTATCTAGTATGACTTATAATAGCTGTTATGCAGAAAAACCTTTATATAACATAATTACAATTCTTGCAACTATTTCAAACGACTGTTCGACATCACAAATATTTATTTTTCATTACGAATTCATTTGCGGCTACAAAATGTAAATAATAATAATTTCACGTGTAGACGCTGCAGTTGGTACTGACAAAATAACCAACTACTTTCACAACCCTATATACTACACCGGGTTGGATTATAAATGAAGTTTGTAAATACGTGTCAATTGATGTGCTAGGAAGTGTAGAGGTTTTTATTAAAATGCATACAGTTTTAACAAGAGGCAATGCTACAATTGCCTATACATTATCAGTTTTAGCCTGTCTAACATTTTGCTGCTTTATATCGACAGTCTTCTTGGACTACAGAGTAAAATCAAATATTAATACGGCTAAAATAATAGTGTGAGTACATATATGAAATTAAAAAATTACATATACCTATAATAATCTGCAATATTCGATATTATTAGCAAAAATGTTCCAGACTATGGAGCTATGCGGGAGAAACATGATCTGGGATTTATATCGTTTGATTTGGAGACAAACTTAACAAGTTTATTCAACTGGAACGTCAAGCAATTGTTTTTGTACCTCACAGCCGAATACAGTACCCAGGACAACGTATTAAATCAGGTAGTATTGTGGGACAAAATTATACGTAGAGGAGAGAATGCTGTGCTGGACTTTAAAAACATGAATACCAAGTATTACTTTTGGGATGATGGAAACGGATTGAGGTAAATATTATAACAGAATACAATGCTCTAAGCACGTTTATATATTTATTTTTCCAAGAGCGATGTTTTCTTTTTACATTTCACAATGTAAGAATTTTGAAACAGTACATAAAAATATGAATTTAATTTTATAAAATACCTTAAATAGAAATACTCATAATCAATAACGCATTCTTGTATTTGTAGAAGCAACAAAAATATCACTCTCTATTTGTCATGGAATATAATCCCTAATGCTGGGCTTTTGCCGACAGTGATGTCTCTCAACTCCCACCAATTCAAATTTCCATCTGAGTATGCATCTGCTTTAATATAATCTACATATTTGTATTATTAAATTTAATTCATAGAAATTGAAATAAACAATATATAAATATATTGATATTTTTTTATATTAATGTGATATGTCATTACATATGGAAGCGCATTACTGTGTAAATGTAGACCACAAAAGTAAGTTGAGAGACCAAAAGTAATATGAAATTTTCTTTGTTTTTAACTATTTAAAAGAACGCGCTTTACTGAGTATCTTAGTAGTGGAGTTTTAAAGTCCAATAATACTCATTTGTAAGAGAAGGCATCGACAACAATATAAAAGTATTTTGTGCAGTCGCTTACCGATGGGATCGGGATCATATTAAAAGAATATGTACATACACTGCTTTCCATTAGAATAAGGGCAGGCGCTTTTAGTGTGGAGTTATTGGTTTTCTGCTGATAAATTTTACCATATTAAGTCTCCTGCAATATTTTTAAATATATACCGTCTTGAAATTTAATGCAGATATAAAAAAGTAACTATTTTACTGATTAGTACCTTTGATGCGTGGTGACATAAATCGATAATTAGAATCTATATAGTAATTATAGATATAATACAGTATATCATTGTACATAGGAACTTTAAATCAATGAAGGTGAAATGAATTTAAATCTGTAAAGCTTAGATTTAACAATGTCACGTTCCAAACAATATTTCACAACCTATTTTCAATATGTTCTGCAGGAAGTGTATGTTTTTGTGAGGTTCTCGGAAATAAGCAATGTGAAATCTAGTTTTGTGGGTGAAAACATAAAATTTCGGTACACAAATAGATATTACCTGCGCTAACCTCTACCTAGTACAGATTCTCCATGGGACAGTGTGAAAAAACAAGAGAAAGCGAAATTGTGATAACCATCTGCGTTTTCCATCACCACTTTCTAAAAACGTCTTGACAGCAACCTTGTATTTATTAACCACTAAATTAAGTTGTTTGTTATTTTCACTGATAGTCGACAAGGTGAATTTACTACTGAATTCGCCTTGCACCTGATAGTCGATTAATTTAAAGGCGAATTCACTAGATTAATTTTATTGGGCTAAAGTTTGTTTTGATTTCGTTTTTCCTAAATCAATTTTCTGTATTTTAAATAGTATGTATCCCTTAGTATTAGTAAAATCATTTGGAAACGAGAAAGGGGTCGATATTATTCATGGTAAGAATTTTAGCACATTAGAATATTTATAAAGCACATAAATTGTAAGTAACTTCACCAAATTACATAGGTGTTAAAAACTAAAGTGCACAACATTATCTGACGGACGTCCATACATGCGTGTAATGATTATTCCACAAGACTAAGAGTAATCCAAATATATGGAAAACATATATTTAATGTTACTACTTCGGAGTTTAAAATCAGACCATATGCGGGCATGTTTTCAAAACATTATTTTTTCCCGTTTCTGGGATTGACTGTACAAGACATTTGCCATCACATAGGCAGTAGTAAAGTAGTTAATTACGGAATAGTTTCCCAGACGAATTGTAAATCTATACACTTATATGAGTCGTAGAAACTAATTAGTGCGAGTGAAACGTAAAACTCGGAACGACTACAACAAATGTAACTAATTTTTTGGCGTATAAGTAGAAAAATAATTAAAACATCATATTTTTTATATCAGGCTATTACTAATTTATAAGTGAATGGTGACAAAAAGACGTTCCATCTGTCCTGGTCAAGCATTTAGTTGCTTTGTAATATATTTTAAAAATAATTGATCAAGTTGTTAATTTGGTAGAACAATGAAGTTGCAATCAAATGATCAGAATACATTCCTTAAAAAGCCAGTTTGACTACAATTTAATGATGGGGTTGTAGTTGGGATTAAAATTGTGCCCAGCAAAGACGAATTCACACCAAGATAGCAATGAAACCAATACCTCTACTTTAAGTTATAAAAAATTAAACAGCGGAAACAATTGCAATAATAATGGTATTTTATTTCTTTTAAGAAATATTACGTGCCAATGGTGAAAGCTTTTTGGATGCTAAGAGTATATCTTCCGATTCATACCATTTCTCAGCACACAAACTGTCAATTTCCACGAGATATTATGAAACTGCTGTACTGCTCTTTGAATGCATTGATTTAGATATAATTCCAAATGCAATTAAAAATAAAATAGAAGGATGTATATTTTACTTTGATTCAAATGATGTAAGTATTATTAATATATTATACAGTTTTTGTCAATGATAATATGAAATTAGAAGTAAATAGTCAAATATTTGACGAAATAAACGTACATTATACATATAAATATAGACATACATACGTACATAATAGGTGATTTTTTAAGTGCTTTCGGATTTGATATAAATTACAAAGAATGCAAAGAAATCTTTATTTGATTCGATAGAATAATCTATATGCTGGTATCACACCAATAAGTTTCCCAACATTGACTTCTAGCGCGTCAAGCCTTGAGGGCTAGCACCTATAAGCATCCACATTAACATAGCCTCACAAAATATAGTCCAAAGGAGTAAAATCGCAGGATCTAGGCAGCCAATTAACCGAGCCCAAACATGAAATAAACTTCACCGAACTCGCCTCTCAATTAAGCCTTGGTGTCGCGTGCTGTATGGCAGTTGGCCAAGACCTGCTCTGCCATGCGGGGCAAAAAGAAAAATTGCAAGCATCGCACGGTAGCATTTGCCATTCACAGTAACGTTTCCGTCTTCGTCGTATGGTCCAATAATGCCACCGGCCCATGATGCATATCAAATAGTGCATTTTCGGGTTGAATTGGCGGTTCTTGTGATGCATCTGTCTGCTCTTCACACCAAATACGGCAATATTGCTTGTTCGCTTATCTATCCATAAAATGGATGAAGTGCACAATGCATTTTCTTAACCGAGCCAGAATTAAAAAAAAAACAATATTGCAAAAAAAAAAGTTATAAAATATTTATCTCTATATATATTTGCGTTTGTATTTATCTATGTTTGTACTATTTGTATATCTCATTTAAATTTTTCATCATATGCATTTCAGTTACAGTTTTTACCTGAAGTGAAGAAATTGGTTAAGTTTGTTAATGATAATCAAGTAGGAGTTTCATCTTTAGTTACCAGAAATTTAAATGAAAGCAGTTTGCATGGATTATCATACGATAAAATAAAACAGATATGCAAACATGATTTAAATATTGTTGATTTAAATACTAAAAGTGATAATGAAAAGGATGTCGTTGGGTTCGCTGAGGTGCTTGAACTTCTTAAAAATCATGTATGGTCTAGTGTTCATATCTCAACTAATGACGGTCCTAAACGTAAGTAAAATTTAAATTTTTATATTTCGGATTTTTAGTTTTGTAAATAAAACAAAAATTTTCGTTTGCGTATTTATATTGAAACAACAATAAAACAACTCAAAATTTGTTTTTGTTTCAATTTAAAATTACAAATAAATATTTTTATTTTATTTGAAAAAAAAGCTCTTAGTGCAATAATTGTACTTTTGTTAATACATAGTAAGGTTTTAAAAAGAAAAAAAGAGTATGTACGTAATTCTACTAGCTGGGTACAACTGGCGTAGTTGAAAGTATCTAACGTAGTCTGTTGCGTTTAGCGGGCACCTCCACATTGCTGCAGAATTCCATTTAATTTTAATACTTCATTTCATTATTTTGCAGAGATCTTCAATTTAGAGGAAAATGGTGTAAATGTTGAGGAAGAGCTAAATGAATTTGAAGACTTACTTAACAAATTTCATCAGTTTAAAGATGTTTCCCAAAACATGTGCCGAGAAGAAGTTCTTCAAAATGCTGAAAATATTGCAAAACTTTTTGAAAATATGTTGAATGAAGATTAATTGAATATAATAAAAAATGTAATAGACTTACATTAGCATGTATTTATGAATGTATAAAAACTGTTGTTCTGTGGTTATTTATGTGTATATATGTATATGGATGTATGTATATATATATATATATATATATATATATATATATATATATATATATATATATCCATCACTCCACATTTAACTAAAACACTGAATATGTACACAAAAATACACATAACCACTGGTTATGAAAGTGTACTGACTTTCGAGAAAAGCTTCTCTGCTCTGTATTTTGAATAATTAAATTGATGTTAAATTTTTTTTTTGTTTCAAGGTTTGTTTAAATTTTTAAAAACTTACTTCAACAAATAAACCTCTTTTTTTGCAGAGCTTAAAACACCGAATTATCATTTAAATAAGCTCAAAAAATATTTTTAGTTTTCAAAGCACATTTTATTAAATGACATGACGGAATGACATCATATACATACATACAAATCATAACAATAAAATAAAAGCTAAACCATATCCTTATATTTAGTCCCAAAAAGTAGTTATTTTTGATATTTCTGAAAAGAAAAGAGAAAATAATAGAAAGTAGAAAAATCTTAATTTTATACATATGTATGTCTAAAAAACCTCTGAATTTATTATTCTTGTTGATAATTTGTACTCGTTAATTTCCAATACCTTGCATAACTTTGAAAATTTTTTTTACTATTGTTATTGGGTGAATTCCAAAACATCAAAATACTTTGCAGTGATGCCAAGTTATATTTGGTTACAAAAGTAAAACACATGAGACTTTGCATCACTGCAATGTATATTGATGTTTTGGAACTCACCCATTTTTTCAAAATTACTTCTAATCTCTAATATTTTTTTTAAGCGTAAGGTCTCTGTTTTTATGTTAAAATATTATTTGTTTTTCAATATTTCGTCACTATTTTGAGTGACTTTTTCAGGAAATCAATTATTTTATATGAGATCGAAAAAACAGAAGAATTTAAAAATTCAGGCTTCCAAGATATTCACGGATAATAATTTTATTGCAATCTGGTATTATCGATAATAAATGAGAAACACATTTTTGTGTGTAACAGCGTGCGACATAAAACAGATAATGTATGAGTAATTATGGAGAATTCTGAAGTTTTCCAGATTAGCTGAGAGAATAATCTAAATAATGCCGTCTTAAAGCTGTTGATTGTCGTTTGTTTTTTAAATCACTGTTCATCTCAATTTTTCACAATCAACATTGTTGAAAATCATATTGTAATTTTGACATCTACATAGATCATTTATTATAAACTCCACTTTATACTCGTACATACATAGTTCAATAATGTACTTACCTCATCAGCGTGCTCATCGTCTTTTAAATGTCTGGAACGTCTCTTTTCGCTGCCAGATAAAAGTTGATTGACTTTGGACTGTTTTGCCAGATCTAATGCTTCTTTTTTACTTCGAAGAGCACAATCTTCTAGAGTCTCAGCAGCTTCAAACATTCCTTGTCGTCTATAAAGAGCCCCCAAATTTTTTAATGTTGTAGTAACAGTTGGTGAATCTACTTTTGCGGCTTTGTGCCAACCACCATATTCTCCGTATGGTGTATTTTCTCTGTTATCATATTTGTGTTCCTCACGTTCTTCTGCAACCTTAAGAATATAGTAGAAATATATTAATACATAATACATTAGCAGCCAAACCGCCAATATATTAGCGGAAAATATTTTTAGCACAAAAGAAAATAAATGTGTATTGCTACATTAATTTAGTCATGTTATCTACCAAAAGTTTCCTTAAATCTAATTTTAAAACAGTCGATTAATAGAAGTGTTACTGGTCAGAAAATCGATAAGCCAAAATAAATACCCAAATTTTTTACTCTACATTACAAATAAAATTAGCAAAATAAAACATCTGCAGCTTGCTTTCCCATTTCGAAAAACTTTTCGCACATAATTATTATTTACCTTCTGCACCAGATAGTTGCTAGTTCTACATATGTATGTGTGTGTATATAGTATATATTAGCCTCATATTTATATAAGGTTAATATTATTTAAATAAGTAAATAATTATTTTCCTATCATTCGGAGTACCCCAAACACTGTTATTTTTGGCTGAATTTTTTGTCCTATCTCAAAATTAACTTATAGTAAATTTGAAACCTCTTATTACTGTAGTTTTCTAGACGTTAAATTATTATCAATTAGTTTGTATTGGGAGTACATCAACGCCCAGTCCTATAACGAAATTTTTTTTGCCTAAATTCGAAATCGGTGCTATTGACAAAAAAAACTAATATTATAAGCAGGGAAAGTTGCCACGAATTAATTTTCACTTTTGCCATCGAAAACCCCACCGTGCGGCATTCTGCCCACTAAAGCTGTACAAACAAAAGCTAATATCACTCGTCTAACATTATTTATATATTAAGCGCTGATACTTGTTTTGCAAGTTTGCAGTGAGTCAACTGCATGAAAATATATTTTCAAAAGGTTTCATTAGTTGCGTCCGAATACGCAAAAGTTTTTAAACATTTTTACTGAACATGAAAGTAATTTTTTTTTAACTTATTGATTATTCTTAAGAAAGAATTGTTTATTCAGACTCAAGTTCAAATCTGCAATCTGCAAATTATTTTCTAAGAATTTTTATTAAATTCAAATTATTTTATTAGGAGTGGAATATTTCTATAATCACCAAACTAACAGAAAGGATCAGTAATGATTTCGAGCCCTAAACGCAATCTCATCAGCCTTCTTTGTTCAACTTTTCCCACTTTTGCGGTGCTATTAGCCATTAGGAATATGTACTTCTTATATTACTTATTAACTTAACTCACTTTTTGTAAACACGAAATTTCCGAACCCTGATGACTGTTATTTCAAATATTCTATTTTCCCTTTGCTTTTTCCAAAGCCATCGACTACTGATATTTTATTTTGTTTAGGCCCCTTTCGCACTGACAAAGTTTATTTTGACAAAGTCTTTTCAATTTGCTTTTAAACTTTGTTTCATAATCGCACACACAAAGTTTACTTTGACAAATTTTGTTTCCTTTTGGTGTGTCGTTATGAAGTTTTTGACATTTGGCATTTTGGTTTTGATTTTCCACTTTTTTTAATATACCAGAAATTTACTGAGCGCAACGAAATAAAAAATTAAAGAAAACGTTAAATTAAAATGCAACATAACGAACGAAAAACAAAGCAACTTTGTGAGAACATCAAAGTGTGTACTCACCCCTTTGTCTCTTATCCTTCTCTCCATCAAACTCAAGACTTTGTAAAGTAAACTTTGTCAGTGCGAAAGGGGTCTTACATTAATTTAGTTAAGAGTTGTAAAACTGTAAATTATCTGGTTACTTATGAAGAGCACTTGTTTTTAAGGTAACCAATAATATTAGCAAATAATCATGTAATTTTCAATAAATATAAATACAAGAATAAATACGAAAATAAATTAAGAGCACATAATACATAAAACCAGTTATACATTTATTCTCAAAATGTTCTTCCAATAAGACAAGTTGAATAGTAGATATTTTTCAGCACTGTGGATATTTGCAGTCAGCTGTTTGCTGAACCTTACGAATTTTAAAAATTTTTGTGTTCCGAGTCCTTTTTTATCAACAGCTCTTGTGAGAGTAAATTTTTAAATGTTTGCTGTACTCATTTATTTCTTTTTAAAAAGTAAACAAACACATCTATCGTTATCTTTATTGAAATGAATACTACTAGAAACGTAACTTTTTTAAGATAGGAAACTTTTGGATATTTAAGTTGAAATAAAAGCCACTGCAATGCAGCTACATACATACATACATATGTGTATGCCTGAAATAATACTTATCCAGCAACAAAAAAAAAAAAGCAAGTTTTAAATTAATACTATATCAGCATGCAAAATGTCAAACTTTTCCAAATGAATATGATTTTATTAAAATAAAAATATAAAATAAATATGTCCAATCTACAAAAGTGATTTAGAAAGAAGCTTAGGCAGATAATCGTCTCATGCAAGACGTCTTTTTGTAAAAAAAAACACAAAAATTAATTATAAAAATGATCAAACTGTATAAGAGATATTTGATAGATACATATTACAATTTTGCAATTTATAAATATTTTTAACGGAAATATCACAAATATTGGTAGTTTTATTCATAATTTAACAATCCAACAATATTTAAAATATCATATATGGAAATTATAACGCCGTTTTCTGCATATTTTCATTGACAAATTTGCTGTGTATAAGGGTATAAAAACACAAATCAAATGGCGTAGCTATAGATTCTTAAATATTAAAATAATTTTTTTATTAGAAATAATTTTATTGGCAATTCTTCGCAGCTATATGTAACCAACTACTGTGGCTGTAATTCAGAAATATTTAAAGTTTAAAGTATTAAATCCTAAATATTTTATTAAGAACTCAGGATCTTTACTACTATGTAATACATATGTATTTGTACTACTATGCACTATAATACATATGCTTTGTACTACTTTAATGAAACAAATAAATATAACTTCGAAACTTACCTGCCAAATGGGTTTATTTTTGCTATCAATAGCTCCAAACTCCCTTTCGTGGGCACGTGTTAAAACCTGTTTGTATAAAATTTCAGCCTCTGCATATTTTGCCTGTTTTAAGAAACAACTAGCCAAATTGTTTTTAGTTTTAGCTACATTAGGATCATCGGGACCAAGTTTCGATTCGTAAATTTCTAATGCTCGTTGATAATACTTTTCAACTTCATCATATTTTCCTTGATTTTGACAAAGTAATGCTAAATTATTTAATTGCTTTGCAACATCGGGATGATCTTTTCCCAAAACTTTCTCTCGTATTTCCAAAGCTCGTTTGCAAAGAGGTTCAGCGTCTTTATATTTTCCCCGTTTTCCATATAATACAGCAAGGTTATTTAAAGTTGCTGCAACTGCTGGATGATTTTCACCCAGAGTTTTGCCCCGAATAGACAAAGCGTCATTTAGCAAGTTAGCAGCTTCCTTGTACTTATTCTGAAATTGCAACAGATGTAAGATTATTCAAACTAATCTGCCTTACAAGTTTTTAATATGAATGGAACAAATTATAATTTCTTATTCGCCCTAGTATTCGTTAAACTATTTATACGATTTTTGTTGCAATGAGTCGACTAATTAACCTAATACATGATTTCGTGGCTCTTGTAACACAAAATAATTGAATAAAGTTAACTACTACCAAAAACATAGCCTTCATGTAACACACATCTACCGAAAATAGTCCAAAATCAACCTCCATGCTGGTATTGTACTATAATCGACTTTGGTCGGTCGCCTTGTTTGCTTAGCAAGATGCATGGCACCTTCAAAACAGTACATTTTCGATCTTAGCGGTTAGTTGGCAAATTTTTTAAGCCACATATTACTTTAGGATTGCAATTTCCATTTATGAACTTTGGTCCGCTAAGTTTTTTGTTCTGTCCAAAAGTGCAGTTTTTTGAGGGGAAAAATATATTAATATTATAATAAATCACAGTTCATTGTAACATAAATAAGTTTACTTTAAGTAGATATTAAAGTCAGCATAAACAAAAAAAATAGAAAATATATGTTCAGTAAGTAGAATACAAAATAATTTTTTATATTAGCTGTTGAATATTTCTTCATATTCTGGCGGTTAGGTTCCTCAAATTGAAATGGATTTGTTAAAGATTATTATTATGGGAAAGTAGAATTAGTTTTAAAACACACGCATGTAAAATACAAAAACATATAAAATTAGAGCTTACAAATAAAAATTTTGTAACCATATGTTTCCATATGTTTTTCAACTTCTGATGCAGACAAAACATCATTATCAATAGTATAAATACTCCTAAAAGACAATTTTTTTTAATTCTTAGTTGCGAGTATTTCAACAATTTGGCAATTTTTATTTACCTTTCTTAACCCAAGTCTAATGTAGAGAAGTAAATTCACGGTATTTAAAGTAAATTTGTTGCTAATTTGAATTTTTATTATATTTATCGCTGAAAGTGGTTTTATTAATTGCGTTTTTGAACTCAAAAACATAATCCAATAATCTGTAGTATATAAATAAAATTTTAAATTTTAATTTTTTAAAATTTGTTTTTGCTTTCCTGTTGAAACCAAGTATAATGTGTGCGTTTTTTTTTTGCTATTATTTTTTAAGTATACCGTGTCTTTGCAATACTAAAAACTTCTTTATTTATAATAGCCCAGTTCACAATCTCGAGCAAGTAGTCTAGCATCGTAGCATGAGCAAAATAATTGTACTCTACACCAACAAAATACATTGAAAATGCTCTCAAATACTCTCTCAATTTGCAAATGCTATAATGCAAGACCATTTGCACAGGATTGTGAATTGGGCTAATGTATTTGTTACTCTAGCACTGTCACATTATACAGTGCATGGGGCACTGTATAATGTGACAGTATACCAAAAAATTAAAAAAAGTGCTCTTGCGTGTTATTGTTATAGATATACTTTGCTGTCAATCGTGATCACGCATTATCCATTTAAACCATTGTAGCGTGACCAATAGCCACGTAGTAATTAAATATAGTATATAAAAACAATATCTTTAATATATTGTGTTATTTACCTGGTCTCGATAAACCAATGCTAATATATTGAGCATTGTGGCCACATCAGGATGATCATGTCCACTTGTTTTTTCCAGATCCTCTAGAGCTTGCTTACAAAGTGGCACAGCTACTTCGTACCTAGAGATAAAATAATAAAATTAACATTACTAGTAAATGCTCATTATACTTATGGTATAGCGTATGACGGAATTTGCACATATTCATTAAGACTATTTTCCGAAATCTGTAACGTAACTCCCAATCGTATATTAACGGTACGTTTTTTTTTCGTTCAAAATAAATTAACAAAATCCACTCAATTTTAAAAATTAAATAATGCAGTATTGTACAGAAACATTTAAAGGTGCATCTAGGGGTTTTTAAAAATTGTGTTTTATTAAAAAGACTCATTGAAAACAACGCAATTCAATGGCAAATATATGTATATATAATTCATAAATTATGTTTATTAATGCGATAGGTCAATTATTTTTCATAAAAATTTTATATATCCCTGAAGAAGCCAGACAAAGAAGTAGGGCTCGCTCCTGCTACTCTAATTGAGGTTGTGAAAATTATTAGGTTTTTGCCAACGATTTAAAAACTAAGGATTAGATTTAATTTTTTGTACCTTCAAAATCGAAATGATGCGGAGAAAAGGGGTGATTATGTATAATCAAAATAGGGGTGATTATATATAATAAATTATCCGCGGGAACGTATATTTTCGGAATCGTGACCCATTAACACAGGGCTTAAACAGTTTTCCTGCATGTATGTCAGACAGTGGATTTGCTAGTACCTGCAGGGTTCTATAACTGCCGGCTTCCGGCCGGTTTTAAGGATTTGTTCCTCAGTGCCGAATAATGGTTTCGTTCAGTAAAGATTTTCGAACGTTTAAACATTGTTTCTTCTATGTATATCGAATAGTGGCTCCGCTGAGTAAAGAAATTCTGTACTGCAGTGCCCAAACTAGCTTTTTCTACTTTGCTATTTTCAAAATAAAGCAACCTACTAAAGATATCCTGCAGATTAATAACAACACTTTTAATAATATCTTATAAGATACCTTGTTACATTGAATAAAAAAATATTAAAATAGAAAAGAAAGACCTGACTTTATGGGTCCGTAACTCCGAAAACATGCGTTTCCGAGGTCTTTTTGTGTTAATTTTTTTTTCTTTGAATAAATTGTTTCTAATGTAGGATAATTGTTTTTCAGTCGGAGGAGTGTCGTTAAATTAAATTTAAGCCTAGTTTTCAAGCACACATAGTATAAAAGGTGGGTAAATTTCCATAAGAATCGGATTAATAGAACAAATTAATATATACTTATGTGTGTAAAACTTTATTAGAGCTCCGCATACACCAATACTGCAACAAATGGAGGTTGGGAAATTTAACAACACATTACCCCATCTTGTATTTCTTAAGTTACTTCAGATGGAAAAGGAAATCATCGGACAGGGTTACATACAATAATTGTGGAACATTTAAATTCAAACGCACAACTTACCTTCCTTGCGACGCATACTGAATAACCAAATTATGTAGTGTTCTTAATCGAGCTGGAATTTCGTACCCAGACGACTGATTTGAAAACTGACTGGGAGGTGTCGGAGATATATTATTTCTATCATCATTTTCCTCATCTGGAAACAATTCGACAACAGGATCTGGTCGAGGCTTTTCACTAATATCATCCTGCTCCTGATTTTCATCATATTTTTTTACTGACGTCATAAACTCCAAATGCTTTTTTTCTTCTTCCAACTGAGCAACTAACTGTTCGGAAGCTTGAAACTTTTGTTGAGTATTGGCTAATTCATCTCTTAACCAGGCATTTTCTTGATGTAGTCTACGAACTTGTGTCTTAAGCTTTTGTTTTTCGGCTTCTATATTTTGAAGATGAGATGCTAGTGCCATCATTACTTGTGCCTCACTTAAGCCAAGATCAATATACTCAATATTTTTTTTAATAATACATGACTTTTCATCCTCTTTACTCATTTCACTTATACCAGACATAAGCGATGCATGTTCCACACGAAGTGCCTCCAAACCTTGCAAGACAGTTTTTGTATTGCTTATTATTTCATCCTGTGTCATTTGAGTCATTTTCCCAATATTTTCGATTTTTCGACTACAATTAAAATAAACAATAAGCGATTAATATTTGTAACCAAACCATTTTTTGTTATATATTTTTTTACATTCTGTAATTTTTAATCGCCTTTGAAATAAGCATGTTAAAATTATAAGTTTATTAAACAAACTGTTTTCAATGATGGTATTCATATATGCATGTATATATGTTTTTACTTATACATATTTATATGTACGTTTATAAATGTATCCATATGTATACATATGTATGCATTTATGAGTAAGTGAATGTAAATCAATACTTTTTATGTGACATGCGCAGTGCATCTTTAACAAATAGCGTTACATTAGGTGTGATGTCGTAATTTTTGGGTAAAGTATGGCAAAATGAGAATAATCTAAAATTACAGTTACTACTACTTCATTTAAGTTAAAAGTAGGATTTTATTGGATGAATAAAAACTTATCGTCATTATAGATAAGGTTACCCTAACCTAGCAGATAGTTCACTTTTGGTTAAGTGAAATTGTAACAATAAAGCAGTTTTTAAACGTCAGACAAAATCCTACTTTTAACTAACATGAAGTTGTAATAATGTCCCTAAAGCTTAAATTAGACGTGACATATCCATAACGCCATAACCATAACTGATAATGCAGTTCGAACCTAATTTATGGGTAACACTGTATTCGATTATACTTCACATAATCATAACCATGAAACCAAATGGATTTTGGTTGTAGGTTATTGCGTTATGGTTATGGTGCTATGGATATGTCACGACTAATTTAACTTTTGGAGTTAAAAATGTCCGAAAGTACAGAAATTCGAAAAACCAAATATATTACTACAAACTTTCTATTGACATTGGATATATACAAACATACCTATAAACTAGGGCGAATACAATAACTGTTAACCGATTAATTACTACCAGAGTAGCTGATCTGTTAATTCAAAATTGGCTATTTTCGATCAACGATTAAACCAGTTCATTTCAGGCGATTAACCGACGAATTTTTTTATTATAACATATTTCTTGCCTTTTTAATTATTTGCTTCGTGTTATAAACAAGCGATAAAAAATATTTCTTCATACAAACGAAGAAGGTGTTATTTTTTTATATTTTACATAAGAACATCCTTATATCACTCTCTCCTCTCCCCGTCTCAACATGCCTATTCCAAAGGTAAATCAACTGAGACTGCCCTTCACTCGTTCGTGGGACACATAGAGAGGTCTCTTGAGCACAAAAAGTATACTATGACCGCCTTCATGGACATTGAAGGAGCCTTTAACCACATTGATCCGACTATTCGCGCTCTAATATATCTGCTGCTTAAAATTCTGGAGCCTATGAATATTAGAACTGTTACATACGCAGACGATGTCGCAATGGCAATATCGGGTTTCCATTTGGACACTGTCACAAAGGCTGGAGACAGGATTAAAAGAGGTTAACAAATGGTGTTCGTCAACCCAACTAAAATGGAACTGATACTCTTCTCGAGAAGGTACAAGAGTCTCTCATTCTTCCAGCCAAAACTCAATGGCATTACCCTAGATCTCTTGGATAATTGATAGCAAGCTATCATGGACATATAATGTCCAGGAAAGAATCGATGGCAATTTATGTCTGTAGGAAAGCCATTGGCCCTACCTGGGGCATAATCCCAAAGGGGGTTAATTGGATACTAGAGACTATGATAAGACCTATACTATTCTATGATATTGTAGTCTGGTGGAAAGCACTGGACCTAGTGAGGTTCTCCGCAGAATGGCACTTATGATAACGGGTGCTATTAGAACGACGCCAACAAAGGAGCTTTTTGCCATGCTCTAACACGTTGATGTAAAGATATTTATTTCATTTAAAAGTGCTGCGCAGCATCTACTTCTGCAAAACGATATTAATGCTCTGTCATCTTGGTGTGATTTTAACTTAATGGAATTGAATGCTAATAAATGCAAACAAATGACATTATCTAGATCATCTTATACAGAGGGGCTTTGTTACGTAAATGCTAATTGTCTTGATATGGTTGATTCTATCAATGATATGGGAGTTCTTTTAGATAGTAAATTGGACTTCAGAAAACATATATCTTTAACAACTGCCAAAGCAACTGGTGTTCTTGGATTCATCAAAAGATGGGCTAAAGAATTTTCTTATCCATACATAACGCAGCAGCTCTTTACTACTTTGGTTCGGCCTATACTAGAATATGGATCAGTCATTTGGGATCCCCAATACCAAGTCCATTCTAATAAAATTGAATCTGTTCAAGTTCAGTTTTTGTTATTCTGTCTTCGTGGTCTAGGATGGGACCCTAATATGAGATTGCCATCTTATATAAACCGCCTTGCTCTTATTAAATTGCCTGCTTTGAAAAGCCGTAGACGTATGTTAAAAGTGGCCTTCCTTATAAACCTGTTAAACGGGAATCTGGATTCGGAGTTTCTTCTGAATAAGATATATTTGAATGTACCGGCACGAGTAACTAGGAACTATAATTTGCTTCATATTAAATATTATTCCTCAAATTATGCTAACTCCGATCCCCTCTCCGTAAAATTTGAAATCAGTTCAATTCGTTGTACACCTTTATTGATTTTAACAAAAGCTTAGACCTTATAAAGAGAAACATTATTATACAATTAAACACTGTATAATTCACTTAAATATGTTGTTATAGCCTTAATTTTTGTTCTGTTAATTACAGTCTGTAAGGTTTATTCCATAGACTAAAATAAATAAATGCTGTGATGGCTTTCTGTGGACTTAACTGATAGGAAGCTGGTTCTAGGCACCGCAGTCAGACTGAACATAATAGGCGCATGGACCCATAGACCATGGGTTCAAGAGCCCCGCCTAGACTCTAAGAGGACAAAGGATCTTTTGAAATTCGCAAAAGGTCATCTACGCAGTATAGTGGCCACACTTACCGGTCACTACACCTTTGGGGCCCATGCCAGGCGTATGAGTCCCTCCTATAATGACTACTGCTCCAGTTGCAATGACGAGAAGGAGGAGGAAACGATTGCACACTTCCTCTGCCTCTGTCCTGCTCTGGAGGAGCAGCGCCTACAGTCTCTGGGCAAAACACGTTTTAGAGACATTTCGGAGATATCAGGTACAGAACTGAAAAACCTGAGTCTTTTTATTAGGAGCAGTGGCTGGTTCGGCAATTGATTCCCCTGAGGTGTCGTGCACGAGGAACTTTTATGTACTTCCTAGGAATCTTAGCCTGGCCACAATATTTGATGTGCCTCTCTATCGCGCTAATTACACTTGCAATGGTACTTTAACTCGGGCTTTCTTTCATCTTAATAATATTGATTATAAATTGCTGAAGGCGGAGTTAAAAGCCATATTAGCTAAGAAATATGGATCACCTTAGAATTGAGAGAATATATACAACAATGCAACGATCGCTGTTCTGCAAAGGATTATAATTCCATAAATCCATGCCGAATAATATAAAATTTAAAAAAAATCATTAAAATCATAAAAAATGCACTTTATAATATTTTATGTATAGTGTAACTGGAAAGGAATAAATAAAGCAACACAAAATATATAAATTGAATATTGCTTTTGAATATTGTTTATAACACTAATAAAGAGATTTAACTTACTAAAGAAATGCCGGTATAGAACAAACTTCTTTCAAAACTACCAAACACTTATTGAAAGTTTATTATATATGTACATATAACATTAAATTCACTTCCAGACGTAACAGTTGCTGTTAACATTTTAAGCTAAAACCCTACTAACAGTGAACACAATAGTGAAACATCTAATAGTGAACATGATCTTATTGGATATTCTGATGGTAATTGGGGAGAGGGTAGAAGGAATAGAAAATTAAACAGTGGGCGTGTCGCAAAGAAAATTATGTATCACTGTCTGATAATGAAACTGAATTCATTGCGCTTGTTGAAACAACAAAAGGACGAGACATGGATTAAGGCACTACTGATAGAATTTAGAAAGAAAATAAACCAATCGATTACCATAAAAGCCAAAAAAAATCATTTCATAAAGGAATATGAGTTAAAAGGAATCGTCAAGTGTCAGAATTGTCCTACCACCGAAAAGCAAGAGACGTGTTTGCAAAGCCAGTTCCGCCACAAACAATTAAAGACAGTATTAAAAATATATTAGCAAGCCACTTAGACCTGACTTCAAATTGTCAACTACCTCCACAAAACCGAATTCGCTAACACAAGAGAAGGCAACGAAACCGTAGTGTTATAGGCAACTACCATCGTTGTCTGCACCAGTAGCAAAATATTCATTAACATTGTCAACAACGCCTTCAAATAACATTTCATTAGAATGAAATCAAATTCTAAATTTTGTATGCCTTAACTTAAAAACATTTGAGTAAAATACAGCAGTTTTAGCTTTTTTAAGGTGTTTACGAAAGGAATTGCTTTCTTTCAGTTTCCTATTCGCGTCGCGATGTATGCTATTTATATCAGAATGCAAAAGCAATTGCTTGTGCATCGCATTACAGAGTAACACCCTGGTCTTCATTTATAAATCACAATCATCTTCAATTCTGATACGGTTTTTAGGTACAAACGAGTAGAGGATCTGAATCAAAGTGGAAAATATACAGAATTAGTTATCACCGTCTGTTTCATTAAATATTACATATGTGTACACATATAAATATATATATATATATATATATATATAAATATCCATATATGCTCCAACATTTGTATCGATCATTATGTATCTCATACATAAATATATTTAGATACACATATTTGAAAACATCCATACGTACTAATAAACAATTTAATAATGTACATACAAACGTAATTTTGTGCAAAATTAGTATTATAAGTACTGCAAAAATCATAACAATGTATTACACATGAATAGGCGAGGCTTAGTGAGTCATTGCCTACTTTTTTCAAGTAAACTTTCTACGAAAGTCTTATTATATGTTACTTACAATTAATATTGACAAAGATTTCACAATACTTTTTCTAAGAGTTGTTTAATATTATCACACAAATTAGTACGAATGTCTGTTCACTTGAATTGATGATTATTCCCAAACATCCGTAATCGCTTTTCTTTAACTTTCCGATAACGATAACAATTTGTAAATAGTTCAAAAAGAAATTGACGGCGTTTTTTAAATACATTTACGGTTTTTACAAAGGCGGTACCAGCGCTACCGTTGAAAATTCACAATAACGCTGCAGTTACACGAAGCAAAATAATATTACTTGTTTCATGTTTCTTATACAGAATAATCACAAACATTTTTATATACTCAATTTCATTGAATAAGATAAAATTTTTTTACTCTGATAAGATTTTTGCTACCGCTATTTATTACTTAATTGACACGCCAACATATTTCTGTGATCAGGTGTTTAAATTGAACAAAATGTAGCCTGGCATTGCTTAACTATCAACAAATAAAATTCATTCCAAATAAAATTGTGACAATATGTCAAAAAAAAAAAACTCCATAATATTGTTATATTTTTAATCAAAAACACTATGAAAAATGTATTCAACAAAAAAAATATGGCAGCAGAATATGTGAACACACAAAAACAAAACATTTCCTCATTAAAAACGCAATCATCTGTTTTCTTGCCTAAAAATTTGACACAGAATTGAAAGGCAAATTTGAAAGCAAACTCGTATCAAATTTGGAAGGTGAGAATGGATTGGTGAAAATGTATCACTTTATTAAAACTGTAGAGTCAAAACTACATCGTGTAACCCTCAAGTAAAGTCACATTATTCAATACGAGATCGGTCTAATATTACCTTGAAATAGCTACAAGGACTACACTGTTTTTCTGGAACTCCTCTGCTTAGCCGAAGTCGCCGCTAAAAGTTGGCCTTGTCGCAGCCAGAAATTAGGTGACGGCCTGGAGCTTTGCGCTGAAGTGTGTTTTAATATTTACATCCCACGTCCAAAATGAAGCTTGTAAGGTAAGTTACAGAAATATATTAATTTGCAATATAAGCTTTAAATATATTTTGATAAAAGACAATGTCAATGTTTCATGTATATTGGGCAACAAACTTGTAAACTCGATGTACAATATTCTGCCGCTAAATTCGTCAAATCATTTACACACATGTATGCATCTGTGGTACATACCGGCTAATTTATAAACAACTCTGCCGCCATTTATTAAACAATTCCTCTGTTGGATGTGCCTATAGAGACATGGGCAATTGGCTATGGTTTAGTTGCATAATGAATGGATATCCAAAATTTTGAAAAATATTGACAAGTTTAGTTTAAACTACAATCACTTAAATAGAACCAATTGAAAAGGCATTTGCGCGTATTGTTCATACGCTTTTAATGTATGTATCTATTACAAAAAAGTTTTAAATTTACATTACGTGTAGTTTTATTGGCGTTTATTCTACTTTCCTTTCTAAGAATAACGGTAAAATAATTTTGGAGCGGACGCTCTTGGTTTGGGAGTTATGAAGCTTTTTATACCCTCTAAAAAAGAATTGGGGGGTATATTCACTTTGTCATTCCGTTTGTAATGCAGCGAAATATATGTACATCTGAGACCCCATAATGTATATATATTCTTGATCCATGATGAAATCTAAGAGGACCTGAGCATGTCCGTCCGTGTCTCCATCTGTGGAAATCACAGCCCAAACGGACAGCCAGACTTGAAATATGAAATAAATAAATCTTGAAAGATAGCACAGGTCAAGCTCGTAAATGGACTCAATCGGGCCAGAGGGGAAAAAGTTCCCCTAAGAAGAACTAAACCATAATTTTTAAAAAACATAATTTTTAAAGATTTTTTGTAATTTTGTTAAGCAAATGATATATTTTTATGGCAAAGAAGGTCCAACGCGTTAAACTTGGAACCATAAAATTAAAAAAAATTAGTTTTTGGACTCCGCCTCCTTTAGTGGGCGTTACAAGATGCAGAAATAGTTGGAAAAATTAACAAATTGTTTTACTTAAGCCTATATGCCTTAAAAATAACATTTTTAAGCTTTAGTGACGAAACTGAGACTTAACCTGATACTCCCCTGCCCTACTCTTTGCCCCCTAAATGACCCTATCAAAAAAATTAAAAATAAATTTTACATTTAATTATCCCAAACATTTATTTTTGGAGTTTTATGACAGAGGTGAAATATCTCCCCCACGGCCCTTGCCAGAGCGACCCCGACAAAATACAGTTTTAATACCCTCCAAAAAGAATTGAACGCAATATAGTATATATACATATTCTTGATCACTGAAGTAGTCGTAAGACGATCTGGCAATGCCCATACGTTCGTCTGTGGAAAAGATGACAGTCCATTTTTGGACCCTGCCCCCTTTAGTTGGCGTTAGCGTACGATGTTATATGCAAAAATAGTGTAAATATTGAACAATTTGTATTCCTTAAGCCCATAAAGAGCTGAGGTGTTCTCTGATCTTGCAGAGGTGAAACGTCTCCCCCACGGCCCTTCTCGGAATGACTGTCAAAATAGAGATTTAAAATTGGGTACAGGGATGTCTTAAAGGAACTCTGGCCCACCAAGTTAAAAATTTTAAATTTTACTAAATATTTGGAGGGTATTTATTATTCGATCCGCTGGAATATAACGTTTTTACTGGTTATTTTTCTCTGCTTTGTATAAAAATTGTAATCCAGAAATAATAAAAATTTGAAACTTTGTGATGTTTTTTCCGTCGGAAAAAGCGAATCCAAAATAATGGTGCAAAAAAACCAAGAATGATTTAAAAAATGGTAATATTTGGACCCTGGAAGGGTAGTAATTATTTCAATAAAAAAAATTAACAATTACGAAATAAAAATACATATAAGGTTGTACCTTAAGCACTATATATTATTTATCTATGCGAAAGTTGTATTGAAAGTAACATATTCATATTAATCAAAAAGTACGCAAACGGACCTAATATGCATTATATATCTCTTTCTTACAGATTTTTAATGAAATTAAGTCATGAGACAGTAACAATTGAACTAAAAAATGGTACTCAGGTTCATGGCACAATTACTGGTGTTGATGTCGCTATGAATACCCACTTAAAGTCTGTAAAAATGACGATAAAAAATAGAGACCCTGTTCAACTCGAAACATTAAGCATAAGAGGAAATAATATAAGATACTATATTTTGCCTGACAGCCTTCCACTGGAAACTTTGCTTATTGATGATACTCCAAAATCTAAATCAAAGAAAAAGGAAAGTAATCGCAGCGGTAATAGAGGCAGAGGAAGAGGAACTCGTGGAAGAGGAGGCACTCGAGGGAGAGGAAGAGGAAGAGCCAGCAGCAGACGTTAAATTTAAATTATAACATATAATTTTATAATATAAAAAGTAATAAATATACATACAAATTTCCATACAAGTACGTATGTATCGATGGTCACAAGTAGAAAGGCACGAACTCGGAAAATTTTAATTTTACAGGAGAAAGAAAAAACTGTATTGATCATAATTGAAGCTGTAATTATCATTCGCTGGTACAAATTTTTATGATGAGATGTATTTGTGTGAAATGAGTTGGAATCGCTGCAAAAGTCAATTTCGTAAAAATAGGAATTAGGGCTGAATTAGTGGCTATGGATATGTATTTTTAATGGCAAAAGAAATCTTTGATTGTACTGTACAAAAAACAATATTCTGTCTGCAATTCAATAAAGTTATTTAAAGGAAGAATATATTTCCAAACAAGACAATTCCTTACAAACTATACAATTTCAATATCGACATCTATTTCACAAATGTATCAAAGGCTTAGACTAGAACTACTAAAATGGACTAGTGAATCTCTAGTACCAACGCCAGTAGTGCATTTCCAATGACGCGGACATGTTAAATGGGTGCAATAAATGTCATAGGTCATAAGACTGGTGACTGTGTCTGTAGTATGTCAGTACGGTTGCACTATTGACATTTCCTGCAGGGCAGTAAGAATATGCATATGTGTAAGGATGTACTGAACATAAAATAAAGCAAAATACAAAACCAAACAACTTCATATAAGCTAAAATCAATTTACTGAACTCTTTTACCTTTTATTCATGTACCTGTTCCATTGCTATTGACTAAATAGGACACGCACACATTCATTGTCTGTTTATATTTTTAATTAAAGCCAGGTAACGTCACACCACTCATGGCTTTTGTGTGGGTTATTATTCAACTAGAAATCTCGCAGCTCACTGAACAGAAGTTTCACTTAATTCTTTGATATCTATTCATGCGTGCATCAGAAATATGTTCTCACTCCCACTTTAAATTTTAATTTAGAATTGAAGAATTTCATGCTAGTTTATATCATGACCTGCGATGCTACTAGAATTGGGTCCAATTCGTTCATTCGTCCGTTTTTTTTTGCCAAGGACCTATGATTAAACCCACGTAAAGTTATATTTCGAAGGTGCAAGAAGACTGGAAATCTTTTATGCATTAAAAAGATTCATACGTCCACTAGCACGTATGAATTTCGGGTCATATATAACATATAACAACTTTTTGTATTATATATTAAAATTAATATTATGTTTTAAAATATCTTTTGCTTTAACTTTCTTAGTAAAATCTTCACATGACCATGGGAAGCGCAACGTACCTTATATTACGATAACATACTGCTATGGTTTTGGCAGTTCTCTGCATATTTCACATATATTTATATTAAAGTCTAATATATTTTTGTACAGTCGACTCCAGTTTACTGGAAATAACCAAAACCCAATTTTTTTCAGTTATCCGATTTTTTCTCTAAAACGTAGTTCGGATTATTGAAATTTGTTACAGTTAAGCGTACTGCTTAAAATCACGGTGTGGCACAAAAAAAGATATCCTAACTAATACAATCACTAACAAACAATTAGAAATCTTTACTGAGCCTAAGTGCAAGTATGAGAAGTGCATAGTAGGCATTTTGACGGAAGAATTCACAGTGTGGCACAAAAAATGATATCGTAACTAGTACAATCACTAACAAACTTGCTTAAGTGCAAGTATGAGAAGTGCATAGTAGGCATTTTGATGGAAGAATCCACAGTGAGGCAATTTTAAAGAAGTTTATTAGTTAAATGCTTTATATATCAATGCTACGGACTTGTAATATATCTGCAAAGGTAATTACGTCTACGGCTTAAAAACTTGTTCAATTGAATTGTATATTCCGCTTTCCTGGAAATAACCAAAACTCAATTTTTTCAGTTATCCGATTTTTTCTCAAAACGTAGTTCGGATTACTGAAATTCGTTACAGTTAAGCGTACTGCTTGAAATCATTAAAACAATACTTTTTATATCAAATTTCTAGCCACTTGCATTGACAATATACATACATACATAATGGAAAAATACAATAAAGTACGTAAGAGCGAAAAGGACAAATACATTTTGCTTTATAATTTTTTAACGGACAAAACATGCAACATTTTTTCAGCCTTAAGTTATGCAAACGATTCGTTGTCATTGTTTATTTTTTCACTAAAGCGAAGTAAGTTTCATACAAAATGTAGTTGTGGGGTTCCTTTTGGTTTTCAGTAATACAGTCGAATCTTGATAATTTGAAACTCATTAATTTAAATCTCGCGGTAATTTGAACTGTTTTCCAAGTCCTTTGAAAAACACTCAATAAATTGAAAAATATCTATGTAATTTGGTCCCCTCAATAATTTGAAATTATTTGAATGGCATTTTGATCGCTGACTCGCTATAATTTGAATTTTTTTGCTCTACGCTCTATAATTTGAATTATTTTAATTGCTGTGTTTTATGCAAAATATACAATAAATAAAACAATCATTTATTTTAGTTTTTTGCGATGTGCCACAGAAATGACATCTTGCTCGCCAACGTTCTATAATTTGAAGTTCGGTTATTCTACACTCTCTAATTTGAACTTCTAATGTGATTTTGTTTCTGTTTTTGAAAGAAATTTGAATCGTTTGCATTAGTTTCTGTGCCACGATTTTAGTATACACCACTACATCGACAGTTACTAACATAAAAAATTAAATTTCTTTGCTTTGCTTTTGCGGAATTTAATGCGTGCAAATGGTTTTGCTTTTTTTATGAAAACTCTTGTTAATTTGAATTTTTTCTGTCTCTCTTTCGATATTTTGAAGTCTCGTTAAAATGAAAACTCGATTATTTGAACTTTTTCTGTGGTCCCTTCAGTTTCAAATTATCAAGAGTCGACTGTACTATATTTTCAGTAAAGCGAAGTGAATAAGACTAGCTGCGTTTAAAATCAGTGCGGGGATTTATATCGCTTTCAGTAATCCGATTTTTTCAGTAAAGCGTGTTGCGCTAAAGCGGACTCGACTGTAGTAGTAAGATCCATACTCCACATAAGAATTGATACTCACCCTTATTGTTTGACGTTTCTCGCCATAAACTTCAACACTTGGCAATAGATTAAATGGCATCAAAATACATATTTCTTTAATGCAGTACAAAATAAGGAAGCCATTTCGATGTGGAAACAAGTTTGAAGAAATAAAACAAGATTCGTAATTCTGTTGTATAATCGTGCTTGAAAATATCTCTATTTTATAAATGTTTGAGTTGTTTTAAATTATTTAAAATAAAACTATAATGTACTTAAATTATTTAAAATAATTAAATATTAGTTCGTAGTAACAATGCTGACCTTAGAATTAAAATTTTTATACGTAATTTTCCATCGGGTAATACATAAAAATGTTTATGTGTGTATGTCTGTATATACACAGTATATATATATAAAATATGGTGTATATCGAATCAGTTAGCACTTTGGGTGTCACCAAAGGAGAGAATTATAAGGAACACTATGATTAATAATAGTACTTAGATTTTGTGGAAAGACAATTGAGAAAACTTATTTTGTAATTTTCCTGTAGTTAACATATTAATTATTATATGTGCGAATAGTATACGTGTAAAGAACTTATGTCAACTTTTATTGGCCTTTATTAGAATTATTAAGCTCGAGGTATTTTTATAAAATTAATACAAATTTTATTTATTAATATTAACTAAATCGAATTTGCAAAAATTAAAAAAAAGACCTGGAGCTTAGTAAATGTAATAAAATCTATAGTCTTTACTTAATACATTATATCTTTTCGATTCGCGGGCACAATGGTACGATTTTTCTAATGAACCAGCTATTGGTCCAATTCAAATGCCAATCGTAAGATTTCTAAACTTATTTGCTCATATGGACCCATAAGAGTGTTTGTTGCTACTTGGTCCAATTAAATTCAACTCCGGCTCGGCAATCATTTGAAAGGCAAGAATGCATGTAACTGTTAAAAATACATACATGAATATTCTACCTTATTAGCGTTCTCGAATCGACTCGTGTGTTTGTAATAGATTAAAGAAAAATCTTGTATTTTTTTTTTTAATTTATTACATTCTTTCGAGTCAAATCGAGAACCGTAATAAGGCCCATTAATTGTGTTCTCATGCGACATATTTATTTATTTTTAAATGTTTTTGTTTTTGTTATCATATAGCAGCATGTTTTTCTTTTGTTTTGTTTAAAACATTTTCTATAGAAATTTCTTGCAAAAATATATTTTATATTTTGGTCGATGATAATTTTTTATGATTTTTCTGAAGGAGTGGCGAAATACTGAAAAAAACTTGAATGGAGTTTCCTTTTCTACAATTATATAACACATTTTTTAAATATTTTTTGAAATTTCCAGTTAAACTCAGTTTTAAACCGAAAATTTATTTTCTTAAAGGATGATAGACAAATTTCTAATAAATTCACTCTTTTCAAAAGGCATCATATAGTAGTTCTTCTTTGAAAACTACAAAAAAATATTGCACTTTTTTAGAAAAGAAAATAAGTTAAGGTAGCGATCGTTTTTTGTAGAAGTTTTATTTTTGAAATTAAAAAAAAATAACTTTATAATGAAGCTAGAAATTTTAAAAATTAAAATAAAAGCGCTAACAGATTGAATGAATGAAGTCGGTGTTTTTGGTTTTGATGTCGATGTATCGCCAATGTATCGTCTATTGAAACATCAATGTTGGCACGATGTTTATGAATAATTTAATAAACATCATGCCAATTTTTAAAGTTGTTCAAAAATAATATGACTAAATAGCACACTGTATGAATACCCCTATTGTTTCAACATTATGTACATACGTTGAAAAGAGCGGTTAAACGCAATGAAAGAACGAGTGTGAAATTGAACGGAAAATGGGACATGAAGAAAATAATCAAACGACTGGAATTAAAAGTGTGTTACCATCGCTTTGGTAACAAGTCTCGTATGCAATTTTCCAAATAAAATTTGTATAAATAAAAACTGTTATCATAATCAACTAAGCCGCCTAATAAATGATGACAAACAAAATAATACACATAAGTACTGATGATGAAAGTGTAGCGGTTTTTGAAAACGGGTGTTCTGTTCTACAGCGTTAGTTGGATAATTAAAACAGATGTTGACTTTCTTTCGTGCCTTGAAATATTTAAAACAACTTTTCGAACAATTAGCATATCAATCCGAATTGATATGCTAATCAAAATTCAACTTATTTGTTGAACAGACCTCATACATCGAAATTAAATAAATCTTCAAATTTGCCAACATTTTGATGTAAAACTGTGTGAGAGACGATACATTTGCGATAGTGTCCATCGAATGTTTGCCGTGAAAAATGAAAATATGATCGGAGTTTTTATGAAATCTTTGGTCAAGTTTGTATACAAGTTTTAAGAATGGATATGATTATGTTTGTTTGTGTGTTTTGGTATAATATTATCTTATATGTTACATATGTATTTATGTATATGTATGTATTGTATGTCTGCGAGTTGTTGAGACCTCTTCTGTATGCATCTCTTAGAGTATCTTTGGTTTTGTTGTTTTCTTGAGGCGGGTGTTTATAATACTTTCCATCAATATATAATTTTTTGCTTGTTATATTAATTTGTTTTCCAATGGCTACCGAATAAAAAATAAGTAGCTTTTACGAATGTATGTATGCATGGTGATTTTATATGTATATTTAAAAATATTTTACAAACTTTCCTGTCAGATTGTTTGTTGTACATAAATATGCATCTATGCAGGAAGTTAGGTAACAGTTCTTCTAATTATAATGGCATGTACATATTTAATAGTTTTTTGTATATTTGTATGTGAATATTTATATATATCTATAATGTTTTCTAACGACATTTCTACTTTACTACAACGCTGGGTAACGACAATTTATATACATATGTATATACTTATATAGGTATATTGCTAAATGATTCTTAGTTTCAATTTTGATTCGTGTTATTTTTTGTTTTTTTTTATATTTTGACTACACAAATAAGTCTGCACTTAATTCTTTTAATCTGTTTTTTGTTGTTGTTTTGATTTAATTTAATTATTAATTTGGTTTTTAAATACTTTTAATTATTTTTTTAATTTTCTAGTTGCTACGGATATTGCTTATTTAGATAGGTATGTAATTAATATTGAATGTGGATATTGGAGTTGTCAATTATTCGCCATCCAACTTTCTTCGAATAATTCAAATAATACAAAAAAAAAAATATAAAAAATAAAAAAATTCGATCAATCACTGTGAGTAACGAATAAAAATATGATTTAAATAAATTGTATTAACAAAACGTAGGCAATTCATATAAAAACTTGTAAATAAAATGATCAATATTGTTATTACACAAAAAATGCTTATAAAAATAAACAAAATATTGCAAATGAAATAGCAAATATTTTTATTCACAAAAAACTATATAAGAAACTTACAAATTGAATAACTTAGAGCACTTTTAACTGATATTTTAATGTTTGTAGAGAAATAATTTAAATACACAATTGTTCAATTCACAATAGTGCTGGCAAATTCTATTATATTTCATTACTCGATTTAACTTAATACTTTACATTTGGATACTCAATACTACTCGATATTTTTAGCGGATTTTTTAAAGTAAATCTTAAAAAAAATAAATAAACACAAACATTAAAAAATATGTATATTCAATGTTAACAACAAAATAGTCATATTAAAATTTGGATTTGATTGAAGAATTGGAAATATAATCTTCCACCTTATAAACAATTGTAGTTTTCTTGCTATGTTCTATATGTATTCACAGTTGTATTTTAGCCATAAAACCTTCAACTCAACTTGCTTTAAAAATGCAACCCTGAAAGTATCGAGTAGCTACTTTTGAGTGTTGGGTATATTCGGTACCCATTATTCAGTACTTTGCCAGCACTAATTCACAAGCTTTTTTGTAACGTTTATGGTTGTATTGGAAAAAAGAATTTCGAATAAAATATTTCAATATGAAAATATTTTACACATAATTTGTTTTTGTTATGAGAAATAATTTTAAAATTATTCGAATAACAGTTTGGTTTTATTTAATCGATTAATCGAATTATTCGTAATCGGTTGACAACTCTAGTGGATATACACGAACTGCCAGACCCACTATGTCGAAAAAAGTTTCGTTTGTACAATTTACTTTTAAAACAAAAAAAAAAAGATGTGTGGTGTCGTAGGACACCGGATAGAAGCGAAGTTCCTTATTATAAAAATATTAATTTTAAGTTCTATTCGAGGTATGAAGAAAATAATTACTCGGGTATACATTTTTTATTATGATTCCCCGGCCAACGAAAATACAGAATCAATTTTGTTCCCAAACGAAATTGAATTCTTTCACGGCACGGCTGCGTATGATTAATATTTGTTTGTATAGAATTGTATTACTCATACGTCTTAAACATAGACTTAGAAAAAAAATCTTACGTTCCGGTTAGGGTAGCCCTCCGCTTCGTCCCATAAGGAACTTCATTCTAAAAATTTGCTCTTGTTGTTTATATACAAATTCTACAAATTCTCCTGGTTTCTTGACCTCTTTTTAATTATTATTGTATTCTGATATTTTTAAGCTTAAGGTCTCTTTATTTTAGTTTAATTTTTAATTTCAATATTTCGTCACTGCTTTGTGTGACTTCTTCAGGAAATAAAATAATTAATTTCCTGAAAAAGTCACACAAAGGAGTGACGAAATATTGAAATTAAAAATTAAACTAAAATAAAGAGACCTTAAGCTTAAAAATATCAGAATACAATACAAATTGTACGATAGAAACTTTCTTTCTACATAATGGATCAGGCATGTAATATGAATATATAAATTTAAAAATACTCTTATATATCCAGCTAAACTTCGACTCGAAAAATGTTCCTTCTGGCGATTGATACTCGAAGCAAAAACTATCGACAATATGCTGGATATAAAGATTGATTTTAAGCAACTTTCTTTTTGGTCAGACTGTTTTGGCAGCTCAGCTGTTTTCGTGCGATATGTTACCGTTATAAATGTTCAGTTTGGTCTATAATTTAACCTTGCATCATATCGACGAAGCTCATTTTTGGTTGTATGGATACGTGGACGAGCAGAAGCGAAAAGTTAGAAACGTTACTGTGAATGGCGAGCGTGCAACTATCAAATTTTGTTTACGCCCAAAATGGAAGAGCTTCTTCGATCTCTATCCCTACTATACCAAACTCATTAGCCTACAAGAAATTCGCTCTCTTTTATTGTTTTGCTATCTTTCCTCTCAACACCACCTCCTTTTTTTCCAACTTCAAAAGTTTAGCCGACTTCTTTTCGGCTGCGAAAGTCATTCTCAAGTGTTAGCTTAGAAATGCTTGCGAAACATTATTTCCGAACACTACGAGTACGTTTAGCTGGAATATTTACTTTATTTTATATGTACGAATGCATATGCAAGTGTATGGGTTTACGTATAGCTAACTACAATGTATTTATATATTCGTATGGTGGTACATAATTATTAATTACTTTTATAGAATTATGAGATGTACTTGTACGTACATACAAATATGCTATGTAAAGTGTATAATTTATATATATGGATATACATATTTCAGTTATTGCTTGTATTTTCACAAATTTCAGTAGATAATGTTATTTCAAACATATTCGCATTTTTAATACTTACATACATGTTGTAATACTTTTATATTGATAGGGCACATTAGAAACGTTAGTTATGAAACAGAACATGTCTGCAGTTTCAGGCAAAATCGCCGTCGGGCAAACAAAGGCTATAGTTGAATCGGTGACAGCAACATCGGGCGTGCTTACCATATAGTTTCATTTATTTGTTATTTTTGACAAGTTTTCCAATGAAAAATGTAAACGATTCCTTGGAAGCACGTTAGCTTTGGTTGGTGAATGTCTAGAAATGAGATAATAAAAAAATGGTTGTTAAACAAAGTCAAGTATTAAATGAACAAAAAAATCATGATATAAATTAAGAATTTCGTTTCTATATTGAATGAAATCGTTTATGTTTTTTACCTTTTTGGACAGAGTAGAAACATCATATGCTCTCGGCCACACTTGCGGTGAATGTGCAACATTTTAAATCTTTCATTATAGAAGGAAACACCAACAGCAAGTCAGTGCTGGCTGCATCAAAAGGATTGTTGTTGTAGATGATAAAGTAGCAGCAACCATTCGTGTATAGACATGGGCTATATTTAATCCATCTGCGGCAGAACTTGTACTGCTTCGGGCAGCACCCTCAATAATATTGTTGCTGTCGACTTCATGGACAACAGGAGAGTTGATGCTAAGCCCTGTTTCTTCCGTCGCAAACAGTCTCTTGTGTTTACAGTGTTTCTGTTTTCTATAGGATTTTATGATGTTGACGTTGTAGCCTTCCAGGTATTCCGTATTCTTCGTTTCATAAAAATAGGACATTTTTTAGAGAAAAAAAGATGTTAAATTTTACATATACAATATTAGTTACACAATTATGTCTGAAGCTGTAAATACATTAAATGGATTTACCCATTGCTTTGGAACAAAATTAATTAATTTTCTTCGGAAGAATTTCAGTTTGAATTGGTTTACTGCCTGTTTGCCGATGTCGAAAGCTATCGTTCGATCAAATGGATAACATTCAAAACAAAAACAGATTTAAAAAGATGTGTGGTGTCGTGGGACACCGGACAGGAACGAAGCTCCTTATTATAAAAATATAATAAGGAACTTTGGGACACCGACCAACGAAAATACAGAATCAATTTTGTTCCCAAACGAAATTGAACTGTCACGGCACGGCTGCGTATGATTAATATTTGTTTGTATAGAATCGTATTGCTCATACGTCTTAAACATTGATTTAGAAACAAAGAATTTTAGGTTTTACCCCTCCGCATCGTCCAATAAGGAACTTCGTTCCAAAATTTGTTTTTAATGTTATTCATTCGATCGAACGTTAACTTACGACATCGCCGAACAGCCAGGTAATTTTAATTTTTGTTCCGAAACATGATTAAATAAATATAAGGTGGTAGCACTACGGCAGATGACAGTCTCTTTTTCAACCATTGCTTGGCTACATTGTCATTGACAACTCAATTGTGTGAGAACTGTTAAAAATACGCTGCATAAGGTAAAAAATATGTATGTGTTCGTGTTTGGTTATATGTGTTCATATCTTACCGGTATTGCATGATTTTTTGCACCCAGACAAAGTGGTTTGAATGATCCATTCCTGGTAGCTTCTTGGAATTCGTTGAAATGATTTTTCCAGTCATAAGATAAAAGCCTTGCTTCCAACGTCATTCCTGATAGTTCTGGCGGTGATGATATAAGTACTGGATTTGAGTCCCTAAAATTTCATAGTTTTTACATAAGGAGATAAAATTGCTTGGATATATTCCAACAATTTATTTTTTATTTTGGAGTTTCGTTTATTTAACAGCTGTTTCCAAAACTTTAATATTTTGGAAAGTGCTGCTAATTACCTTACAAAAAAAGAAATTAATTAATATATGTATTTAAATTTTTAAATGTCATTTTAATTAATATTGAGCTTTAGGCTTATTTTTATAAAATAATAACTATAAAACTATTTATTTTATATTTATATCAATATTTCGATATCCTCTGGATAGCTTCTTCAGGATAAAAATTTAAAATTATTTGTAATATTTCAAATAATTATTTATAAATAATTTTAAATTGTTATCCTAAAGAAGCTATCCAGAGGATATCGAAATATTGATATAAATATAAAATAAATAGTTTTATAGTTATTATTTTATAAAAATAAGCCTCAAGCTCAATATTAATTAAAATAAAATTTAAAAATCAAAGGCTGAAAAATTAGAACAATATATT
Organism: Linnaemya tessellans; assembly: GCA_951800035.1. Classification (NCBI taxonomy): domain Eukaryota; kingdom Metazoa; phylum Arthropoda; class Insecta; order Diptera; family Tachinidae; genus Linnaemya; species Linnaemya tessellans. The sequence continues at coordinate 117,672,361 of OX637535.1, forward strand.
TAAATTTTGAAAATATCCTCCAATCAATCCTCCAATCCTCCATTAATTTTAAAAAGGACCTTGTTTTTGTTCATGGAAATGTCTAAAATAATTCCATTGAAGAGTCTCTTGTATTCATTCAAGTGTTGTTTCGTCGAATAAAGCTCAGTAAATTTGATTTCACAAAGATTTTGTAGCGCTTAATAATATACTTACGTTGCCAGCTGCTCAATGCCTAGCGAATGAAGGACTGTTGAGAGGCTCGGTAGTGAATGGCAGGTAGTTAGTTTATTTTGCCGCGGGTAGTACAAAGTCAATACAATGCAACTTTCTTCCTTCATAGTTAAACCACCTGCAAAAGGTAGAAAACAAAGTAGTCGACAACATCAATCGTTACACACTAGCTTCGATATGTTCTATATTTCCAATACTCTTGGCATAAAACGAAAATTAAAAATTCATTTATTGCTATAAGGCGCGTTCATGAAACAAAATGGTTATCGAACTGCATAGAGGGACTAGTTTAAATAGCGATGCCACCGTTGTTCAACAACATATAAATGCATGGTGAAATACATATAAGGTGGCAATATTATCACTTCGATATTTTTTACATACTTACCTAATGTAATTGCCTTTCGTAAGGAACTATCGTATATGCATTCAGCCAAAAGTCTATCGCCAGGCAATACATTCACGGGTGCCGACAGTCGACGGTAGTCTTGATAGGCCACATCTATATTGCTGTCTTGGGCAATTGGTGGTAACTCTTCCGATTTGCGAATCTATAATGGGTTTACTGATTAAATTTGTTTCGGTGTTTCTTTCTGTAAAAATTAATTTCCCTTATTCTCTAACTACTTGTCAGTGTCACGTCAAGACAATATCAAAAATAGGCCAGTTATATTCTGCTTTTGGGCAAGCACTGATCACTGCTGACAGCCTATGGCTATTTTCGAAAGTCTAGAAAATACCAAGAGGCTGTCATAAATAATTAAATGACGAGGAAAAAGAGTATTAAGATGTCTTAGTTTTGATATTTTCTTGACGTGTCGTCCACAAACAGTTACAGAGTAAGGGGGAATGTGTTTTTTATGTATGTGAGTGTGTATGTACTGTAGCCGAATCCATACAGTAGTTTTCATTTAATGGACTTTTGACTTAACTGCATAAGTTTTATTCTCTAAAATTCTTGATTTCCAAGAAGCTTTGGACTTTCTGTAAAATATTCATTTACAAAATGTAAAATAATTTCTCTTTTAGAACGCATTGTAAAGCTATTACGTTTTTCCATTAAACGAAAACTTCTGTTGTACAGGTTGTCAATTAAGAGTAAATATAGAGAACAAGTACAGCAACAAATTCATACATTTCTATGAGCGATTTAATTTATTTTGAACAAATTGATTATACAGACTGTAGATAAAACCACAATGTGCAGTGTGAGCGCAAAACCAGCTGTTTATGGTTTTAACTTAAGTGTGAAAACACTATTAGCTTGCAACTGTGTATGTATTATGTGTGTTCATGTCAGTAGGTTGTGTGTCTGAGGCATTTCTAACTTGTAGCCAAGGCGAATTTATGATAGGTAGCTTTGACAGCTGATTTCCATATTTATACGAGTAGGTTGTGGTCGGAATTTTCAAAAATTATCCAACTTAAAAAAAGCAAAAAAAAAAACACACAAACTTATACTGCAATTACACATACACATAGTGCATGTGTCAGAGTGTACTAACCTGCCGAAGTTTAACTTCCTTTCCTATTAGATGAGTGCTCATCATCACAGCAAATATATTAATTCCTTCCGGTGGAAAAGCAAATGCTGTGCAGTCTTCTATACATTGTCCCTCTGAAAGGACCTGACTTTGTCCAGGAGGTATAATATGCCGCCAATTTGGATCCATACCTTAGCAGATGCAAAAAAAATACCGTTAAAATGAAATACCAGTAACATTACCGATAGCGAAACCCGTTTCGGTTACCGTTTATGTTATGTAATTGCATAATAAAGTTATTGATATGTATTTATATTATAAGTTGTGCCCTTGTAAGTCGTTTCAAGGTTAAATTATAGACCAAACTGAACATGTTTGACATGTGCAACAAAATTACTTACCGATAGATAGCACGCCAGCGTCATACTGTCGCAACACATGCGTAAAATAAATTTTTAATCCAGAATTGTCGGCCATTTGCCGAGTTGGCGTCTGTGCAGTGTCAGGTTGTAAGTTTATGTAGTGAGTTTCCATGAGATAATATTTTGCAAGACGGGTTTCCATTGGATATCCAGCCTCATCGGGAAAAGTAAAGCTCTAATGTAATTTGAATAACAGATATTTCATTAAATTATTTAATTAATAATTAATATTCAGTAGTTAATAATTATGATGGATCTTCCTCATACCTAATAATAGTGAAAGATGTTTAAAGCAAATTTTATATCAGAAATTACTGTATTCTGGACGCACGGTAGAACAAACACAGGTCTATTCACATAAAGGGTATAATACACGAAACTGTGGTCCTGTTTTTAGCTCACTAATCACTTTGGTTCACATCGTTATAAAATTCTGACAATTAAAACATAGTTCTGGCCGTTGTTTGAAATTTAATATTTTTCAGTATTCACTGACATCAATCCATGCACAAAAGCAAAGCTAAAGGTTGCCAAAAAAGTGTATGGTATTAAAAAAAAGAAGATGTGTGATGTCGTGGGACACCGGATAGGATAAAAGTTCCTTATTATAAAAATATTAATTTTAAGTTCTATTCGAGGTATAAAGGAAATACTAATTCGGGTAAACATTTTTTATTATGATTCGCCGACCAACGAAAATACAGAATCAATTTTGTTCTCAAACGAAATTGGATTCTGTCACGGCACGGCTGCGTATGATTAATATTTGTTTGTATGGAATCGCATTACTCATACGTCTTAAACATTGATTGAGAAACAAAAAATCTTATGTTACGGACGTTTTTCCCTGTTAAGGTACCCCTCCGCATCGTCCAATAAGGAACTTCGTTCCAAAAAATACGGAAAACGGTTGACCATAAAAATTTCCCGCTAATCTTAACCGCTAACAATAACTTTCGAATTTATCAGCCAATTCCCACGTAGTAAGCGGTGATTGAAGTAGTTCTTCGATATCTATGAAAGGATCGAGAACACTAATTCATCACATACTACCTATACAATTTCGGAGTGTTTTGAAATATTAACTATTTTCGAATTTTTGGTGCTCGATATTTAACGAACGCGTCAACCTATTTTAACCCGGTTAGTAGCGCTAGACGTGGTGTTGAATTGTGAAGAGATAGATAGCTTTTGGTATCGATCGAAAAAGTCATTTTAAAAAATCCGTTTGGAAAAAAAATGTTGAGTTCATTTTAGATATTTCTCGAAATCTATTGGCCCGAATCGGTTCCATTTCACAGGAAATCGAGATTTGAAAGAAACCTTTACAACGCGATCAGTTTGGTTCGAACACTAATGGTTAAGATACATAATTCCCTTTTTTTCGAAAATAATTTTTTTTAAATTTTTTCGTTCACGAAATCTCATGAAATTTTAAATTAAAGTTTTTTTGACGCGGTTGCTTTTGACTATCAGTAGTTAGTGCTGCCAAGTACACACAGCTGGAGTTTGAAACAAATTTTACATTTTGAAATGATATTCATACACACACACACACACAAGTACTTACTTATACAAGTTTTGGTCATCCTTTAAGATGACTGAAAATATATGTTGGAACTTACATTCGTGCCGCGTGTCCACGAGGCAATTATGGCATTACATGCTAATGGAATATCTCGAGCACCCATGCACTCTCTTCCCCGCTGTCGTGCCATTTCTTCGACTTCTTGATGCATGCCATGACACTCTCTCAGAGTTAAACGTTGCAAATAATGGATACTGGATGAAGAATCATATATGGGTTCGTACTAACACAATATAGACAAAATAGAAGTAAGAAAATATTCTTGTTAATTAGAAATAATCCTTGTTAGGGAATGTTAATTAAAGGGACATGTATGGTATTTTTTAAAATTTATTTATATGATCACATACTCTGATTAGATGATGTTTATGCTTCATGTCCTCCAATTTAAACATTTTACACCAAATGAGAGAATCATCATGCCTCGGCAGTTCAACATCTTCATTTCGAAGCTCCAGTATGCGAACATGCTCCAAATGCCTGTAGTGAATTTGTGGTCGCTGTGTTAGTACCATCGGTCGGTACGGATGTATTGATATTTTTGGATTTGGTAGAGGACTAGTTCCTACAGAACCATATGGTGGATCCTTTTTATTATACATGTATAAGACACGCATTGTATCATTCTAAAAATTAAATAAAAAACAATGCATTTAATAAATGTTAAGTATTCGGATAAGAATTAATCATGCAATAAATAGTGTTGGGATGTAGCAGTACGTGCATGCGGCCTATGTGAGGAGCGTGTAGGCCGCAAAAACAAACGGTTTTCGGGCACAAGCTCTCTTATTTCACCACAAGACATTCCGTTGTAAACACAGTTGCGTCGATGCTCTAGTGAGTCAATAGAATTGGATACCCTACTGCCACCGATGAGCTTCTTGGCTCTCTCTCTTGTACACTGTCGAGCAACTTCAAAATAGATGTTGAAGCACCGGCCCATACATGAGAGTTGTATTCCATTTTTGGTCGGATGTGGGTGGTATATATAGCGGGGAGATCAGTTGGGGTGAAGTATGTCTTACACCGTCTTAAAAAGCCGAGGCACTTGAATTCTTCTTTTGAGATATGAAAAATGTGGTTAGTCCATCGAACATCGCACTACCAAGAACATCAAGAGTTTCTGATTCCCCAATACCTACACTAGTCATAAGCACGGAGGACGCAGAACCTTCTACCAGCCGCCTATGCGTATCACGCAGCACTGAGTCCTATAAGGGTTAAAATTAACCCTTTTCGCTGGGCCCAATTCGGAGATTGACATGAGATCACTTGTGAGCGACTCATTCATTCTTTGTCTTCTGGGGTCAATCTCCAGGCTTGGCCGGCCGGCTGTTGAACGCGAAAGAATGGTTGATGCTGCTATCATCCTCGAAAGTGTAGATAGGGTTTGAAGTTTTACGTAGAAGGTCATTTATAAACATAAGGAAGAGAGTATGAGATAGAGCAGAACCTTGAGGTATCGATGAATTCACCTGGAACTTGTTTGATGAGACCCCATCTATAACAACTCGTATAGTGCGGTCTCTGAGGAAACTCGCTATAGACCGAGAGACATCATCAGCGACATCAAATTAGTAGCATTTCAAAAGGTTCATTTAATCGGAACCGCTTCGGACCGGTACACTTTCGGAAGTATCAAAAAACGGAAATTTTTTTCCAAAGTGGTTATTTTAGAATAACTTTTATACGGCTTTCTCGAACGATTACAAAAACTAATCAGCTCTTGACGATCAGAAACTATGTCGGGCGCTACCAACCGTGTCAAAACTTGTTCAAGCGTTCGTGAGATATCGTGAACGAAAAATTCGAAAAAGTGAATATTTTAAAACACAGAAATCATATATGTGATTAATTAATGTTCCCGATTCTTCTATAGGTATCAAAGAACTACGTTAATCAACGCTTACCACGTGCAAATAACCTGATCCATTCGAAAGGTAAAGCAGTTTTAACATTAAAATATTACCAGCTTTAGCGGTTAAAATCAGCGGGAATGGCCTTTACGGTCAACCGTTTTCCATACTTCTTTTCAGTTAAACAGTGGCTTCCGTATTTCTTTTTCCCATAAAATTAACCCTAGAAGACCTTCAGTAGCGTTTATCACATTACAAACCCAAATTGCAATAATAAATTTTGAAACTTATTTATGTTGATTTCTTTTCTAAAAAAGAATGCTGCATATTTTGCACTTTTCAATAAAAAATGACAATATTATGACATTTGGAAATAGTGAATTTATTAGAAATTAATCTACCATCTCTTACGAAAAATTACTTGTATTTTAAAAATGTGCCCAATTGTAGTTTTTTAGGAAAACACTGATAATTGTTTTTGCATAACTTTTCTAAAATTAAGTATGTTTGTATGTGTTATCGCAGCCCTCGTATTGGAATACATGTTTGTTTTCTGCAGATTTCACTTGCTATAATCGGTACGCATTTAAACTTTTGTAAAGAAATCGTCGTTGTAATTAGAAATTATTTCAGTGCCTAAAAAACAGAGTTGATTTGAATGTTCTACGGCTTTTGTTTTTGTTTTGCCGTTTGCGTATGTAATTAATTTGTGCATAATAAAACCTCAAACCAAGTTGCTGCCGCAACAGAACTATTTAAATATTCCTGTTCAACACTAAATAATTGCATCTGGTAAATATTAACCACAGAACTAAAATACACAAACATTTTTTGATGGCGATTTATGCATAATTTTCCGTGCGTTTGTGTATATTTTCAATATTTAAACACAATAAGGTTAAAAAAAATTTATCTAATTTTCTGTGACAACAATTATTATGAAAAATAGTTTCAATTCCATTATATCTGTTTTGCAATTTTATAATTGATAAATGTTATATGCATGTATGTGTGCATGATAACACTAATTATTTTCGAAAAATACGCTTGTTAAATACTGATTTGTTTACTATAGATGTTGCTAGATTTTTCAAGAGATGAAATCCATTAGATACACTTTTATAAATACGCACTTTTGTATATAGATGTGCTGAGTTTGAGTTTCATGCATTTTGGCTTACGTGATACTTTTGGTACAAAATTTTGATTGATTTTTTATTAACTTTATTTTAGGCAACACTATTTTTGGCCGCTCATCTGTTTTCGTGTAACAAGTTATTCAATGCATGGTGAAATAGATATACGGTGGCAACGCTACGGCACATGACAGTTTTTTGCTCAACCCATGGAAAGTCTCGATTGATGTCAAGTTCTTGTGTACAACTAGTGCTCCTAGTGTTTGTACATATATGTGAGCGTCGTTAGTAATTGTGCATATATGCAGCATTACAATTGGGGTATTCGCTATTTAGTCATATTTTCATAATATTTTAGACCAGATTAAAAAGGTTCTTGTTGTGCTGCATAAAAAAAGTCATAAAATAATAGCACTCTTTCAGGTATGTTTTTGTTTTGTCATAAAAAAGCTCTAGAGATCTGAGTCGAACGGCTCAAAATCTTTAGTCGATGACGGCGATAGTATATGTTTGCCGCCGTTACTTATAAATGATTCACGACTAAAAAACGGCCAAAAAATTATTCATACCTAAATGTCTGTACATTAAATCACATTTTTATAACATAAAAATAATTAAAAGAGAACTAAATCGCAAAAACTAAATATATACATGTGAACATTTTTTCTCGTTTAACTTACGTAGCTGGCAGCCACTGAACGTTTTTCGTATTCCGCCGCAAAAAAATTTATTCAGCTCATATCAATGCAGCAGCTGTTTTAGTTTATACATACAAATTCATTTGGATATTCTTGTGCACCAGAAGACAAATTTAATAATTTTAAATAGAAATAGATTTTTTTATACTTTTTGGCATTTTCAAACAACTTTATTACAATTATCTTAATTATCTTTTGCTTTGATAACATCTAATTACAGATGTGTTGTTTTCTTATCAGCTGACCGATGTTTGAAATAGCATGACGGGCTGTTCACACTAGTCATATTTTTAGTGCTATTATTTTATGACTTATAACTTTATGACTACAGTCTGAATCGCCCAAATGTGTTTTGTTGCTATAATTTGACGTAGGCCATGACTTTACACAAACAAACATCCAATTGGTTTTTGTATTGTTGTATTTGTTGCCTCAGCAGTGCCACCTTAAATTTGTTTCATCATGATTCAAGGTGCTTTTATATGAGGTATACGCTTTAGCTAAAATGCTCATCAACTGATTTGGAGTTGTCGGGTTTGTGTGAAAATATTTTCAGGAAATTTCACAAATATATAAGTATATAAGGCAATTTTAACAATTTCGACTAATAAGCAACCGCTCAAAATGCAGTTTTTCGCAAAAAAAAAAGGATTTAGAGAAAGAATCAAGGCACATTTATTTTACATCCATTTTAAAGCACTTTGCAGTGAATCAAATGTGAGGATTTTAGGTTAGTTGACACAAAACTTTGGCCACAATCAGTGTAGCTCCCTTGTAATGAAAGTAATTTCACTAATTATACATCAAACATTATTAGCCCTATTCACAATCTTGGTCTGGCGTCATTGCATCTGCAAAATAATTGTACGCTACACAACAACAAAAGAGCTTGAAAAATGCTCTCACATACTCTCTAAATTTGCAAGTGCTAGGCCATTTGCACAAGATTGTGAATATTGCTATTGTATTAAGACTTTCTTCTTAAATAAATTGTTATTTACTTAAGTATAACAGTGACTTACGGTTATCGCTATGTCATGCACATTATCACAGGTATCAAGTTTTCTTCGAAACCTTAGGACGGTATGAGTTTTATTTTCATACCCTAGTATAAGCATATAGTCCTGGGAGGGATCAACAATTGGTTCCGGATCACCATTGCGCTTTATATGACGGTCCTTAAATCATAAATAGAAATAACGAATTTTTTACAGCCAATTAATAAAAATACACATACATACACACACACATACATACATAACTTATAAATGCCTATTTTAAGGTACGGTCACACTTATCAACTATTTGCCATAAAAAGCGTAACCACTAAAAAAAAAAATGCTCATGAAAATGCTTTTAATTCAAATAAGTGTTTATTGAGACAAACAGTTTTCAATTATATTGGATTCTATGTTTATCATTAGAACTTAATGGTAACGGTTTTTAGTGTAAGTGTGACCTTATTTTATATCTATATATATATATATATATATATATATATATATATATATATATATATATATATATATATATATATATATTTATTTCTTTCTCGTTCCTACTTTGCGCGATACGTTTATAAACAACAAGTAAACAAATCCGCCAGTCTGTATTAATTTCTCGATTGTAAAAACTTCGGCCAGAAACAAAAAGGAATTAAAGAATGTCGTCTGCCTTTCAATTTTTCGACTGTAAAAGGCGATTAAATACATACATACATTTGTATGTATGTGTATAAAAGATCGTTCTGGTTTATTAAAAATATTAAAATATATATCAAGACTTACCTGAAAGTATGTTTGGCCTCTGTCAACCCAACCAATGGCCATATCGGAGCCTGCAATGTTCCCATCGGGTGAAAATCCGAAACCTATATATCCCAAGGTACGTGCTTGTATTTCAAATGTTATATCTTGTTTGATTATTTTCCATAAAACACGAAAGTCCTCATTTAAATCGACTATATGATCCCAATTCATATCTTCCTCGGTCACCACGAACGGCGTAGCATATGCCGCCGGCGCAATTAAGTTTTCCAAGAGGCAGTTAATGAGCACGAAACAAAGCATCACATGTGTTACGAACGATGACAGCGGCAAACATGTAAATTTCGATTCCGTCGTTGTGGTCATTATGTTGTACAAGTCGTCTAGCGGTATGACTTGATCGTTTTGTGTTTGTATATGCTTGCCAAGCGAGCCATTTATATCCTTAGGTACATGTTTCTATGTTGGATCACCTTTCAAATGTAGCTTAGATGTCAGCTGGAGGTGTCTTCCAATTATTTTGGTATGGCCTTGTGCGCCGAATTCTGTGTTAAATACGTAAATGCACATATACAGTGCTGTTCAAAAAAATAGATCCACCTTCTCTCCAAAAAGTTTACCATTTCTAAAGTGACACTTGCAAATTTTTAAAATGTAACGTCATTATATTTGTAAGAGATCAGTAAACAAAGTGCAGTTACTTTTTTACATATACTTCTTACTATAAGAGATTTAGAAATGGTAAACTTTTTGGAGAGAAGGTGAATCTATTGTTTTGAACAGCACTGTGTGTATGTGTATTTTAGTTTTAAATTTTATTTAGATGAATAGGTATTTCCTTTTCAATATTTCAGTATTTTCTCGTGTGCGCACACATCTAATCAAAATGGTGTGCAAAACTTGCTTGTGTGAACTTGTTTTTCCGACAGATTTAGTTGGCTATAATTAATTGTTTAGGATGACCAGCTTCTTTAGGCAAAAGACATAAAGCAGTTCTACTGACATTGACAAACGTTTGTACACAAATACATACAATATACGTTTGTACACGTTGTACACACATACATACAATATACACAATGGATATATTAATGTGTTAGTGTAGAAATGTGGTAGCGAACTTCCCAGTTGGCCACGTCTTTTGTTTCAATACTAAACTGATTTTAATGCGCATTAAATCCCTGCGTTGCCGCGTTTCAAACCATTCCTTTAAACTTAGTGAATTGGAACTGGTTCGGACTGTGAATTTGAGTTTCGTGATTTTGAACTTAATTTTACTCACGCACACATCTCTACTATATATAAAAAGAAAAATATGGAAACCGTTTGACCCTACAGGCCATTCCTGCAGCTTCCCTCTACTTTTAACCACAGCATAACGTGGAATTACTATGCCGAGTTGTTTAAAAAGATAACGTTCTTCGAGTTTTTTTGTTCACGATACCGATGGTGCATCAGTCCAAGAAAGACGTCTCTAGCTCTTCTGGGGACTTGAGAAAACCGTACAGCCAGACGGACATCGCTCAATCGTCATCGCTATTTAAAAGGATCCAGAATATATATATATATATATATATATATATATATATATATGTATATAAATATATATATATATATATATATATATATATATATATATATATATATATATATATATGTATATATATTTATACTTTATGGGGTCCCCATATTAATATTAAGAAAATTACACACGGAATGACAAACCTTTACTTTTATTGTGAAATTTTCGACCACACACACGCTCCAGTACATGCAACCACATATATGTATGTATGTATGTACGTATGTATGTGTGTACATGAGCATTTCCATTCATGTCCAAAAACTTTTCCGTTTGTTTTCTCAATTGCTATCGGTGTTTATTATTGTTGTTTTTTGAAACTCAGTGATATCACAGCATGCGACTCACAACCCTTATGCTTGTTTATGTGTATGTGTGCATTGCACATACACATACGGAATTTGTACTTGTTCAAATATAACAACTGAATTTTATTTCCATAAACCCAGTTAGCATTGGAAGTTTGTTGGCAAAAATCGCCAAACAGAGTCTCTTAAGACTACCGTGGATGATCAAAAATATTCTTATGCTCTTGCTACCGTTTACAGTGGAACACTTTTTTTTAAATTTTGACGCAAGTCAGTTTTATAACTTTATGATTATTTATGCCAGTGAACTCTTGCAGTAACAAATAAAATAATGGGTATCCTTTTAGCAACATTCTGTTGGCAGCACTGTTTTTGAGAGCCCAACTGTTTTCATATAACATGTTCAGTTTGGTCTATAATTTAACCATGAATCGTCTAATAAAAGAACAACACTTGCAGATTTTTAAATTTTAATATGAAAAATCGGCTAAAAAGTGCATTGTGCTAATTTCTGGTTAAATGGGTACGTGAAGAAGCAAAAATTGCGTATTTGGTGTAAAGAGCAGCCAGAAGCAATGCATCCCGAAAAATGGCCTGCTTGATGTGGAGTACTGCAGATGGCGCCACTGTGCAATGATTTTGGATTTTGTTTTGCCCAAAATAGAAGAGCTGGATTTGGCTGCATGTGGTTTCAATACTGGGGATTAATTGAGAGGTGAGTTTGGTGAACAGTTTATTTCAAGTTTGGGGCCGGTCATTTAGCCGCCAAGATGTAACGCTTTTAGACAATTCTTTTTTGAGGCTATATTAGGATTAATGTCTATAGGGAAAAGCCCGTAACGGTTGAGTCATTGGAAGCCAATATTGAAGAATTTATTCGTGAGATACCAGCCGACATGTTAAAGGGATTATGTCGATATGTTGGAGGTGTAGCCGCGGCCAACAACCAGTCACAGTTATTTTATACTCAAAAACTAGCAAATTCATGATTATTTTAATCGCGAAGAGGAGTCGAAAAAGGCTCGAATATGATCAATAGCTTCATGGAATGGTGACTGGGACCTTTTCACTAGTGGATAGCAAGCATGCTTGAAGACATATTTACAGACATGTGTAATTTCACAAACACCCATACATATTCTGCATTCAATAGTAGCGAGTGGTACGATGTCTTCTCTTTATTGTTTTTCCTCGTTTATTTGAAATGAAATTTTTGTTTATTTGGCTTTTGTGTTCTACAGTTTACAAGTGCTATATTACATGAAATTACACAAGTTCAGGAACATAAGCCAGAAGCAATACAATGAGAAGAAATGCTTGTGGGCCGTTCTTTTACATGGATTTATTTAGATAAATTGATAAAAGTATACTTACTATGTACTTTGTAAGTATATCAATATAACTTTGTACTTCTCTACGTAAGTGGGTATACATGCTTAACCCGCAGCGCTAAATATTCCCATGATATATACGTATGCACTATGTGTCCTATTTCAATTTCAGCGTCAAAAAGATCAAACTTTCAGCTTTCCATTTATGAAAAAAATTATCACCATTGAATTGCTAACACCTCGACGACATATAGGCCAAAAATGTGTGCCAGTTGGCAACTCTCTTTTGTATATAAACAGCTGTTAATGCTTACATTTTTATCTCCGAGTCAGTCAAGTCTCTTTCGAGAGTTTTGCTTCTCAGTCGCACTGTTTAATTACAACACCTCTCATAACCGTATAGACTTACGATTATTCTAAGGAATTATTCTGTGGTTAACTTTTCTTACGTGAAGTCGTGTACACTCAGCCACAGTAACGGATAAAATATGGGTTAACAACATCGCCGATATGTTGTCAAAGTCACCTGTCGGCATCTGTGCACCGATACTTTGCAAATTTCCTTTTTTTCATACACGTGCGAATACTAAGAATTAAATTTCCACTGGGAATTTTTTATATTTTTTTTGGAGTAGGACCAGCACTCAGGGGATGACCCTTCCATATGGAATGCATTGCGCCGGAACTGAAAACCAGGGGATAGTATTGAGGGGACAGATGAAGAAAGATGAAAAGATAGAGAATTTGTTGTAGCTATTTCAATATTGTTACCTCGCCGGCTAATTTTTGCTACACTACCGATGAAGGAGGGTGCTGTTACTCTGCTTTTAGTACATGATAGTGTCAGCCGCTGCCAATTATGTTCAGTGACCAGTGACTATGCCTTCATCATTGAAACAGGCTGGCAACAAGTAACACAACCATGCACTAATGCTGATCAGAAGAATTCAACACAATATTTCATGACTCAGTGCGGGGTTGAACTCAGAACCCTCCGTTTAATAGTCGCGTGTTCTACTACTTCAGCCAACAGCTAGTTTTACCCCATTTTGAAATGAATTTTCATCATATCTCGATATTTTAAGTTCTTAGGAAGCTTTCCTGACTACTCCTGAGAGGCCGTCTGTATGTATGTGTGTGTGCGTAAGTATGTGACCCCCCTCATAACTTTTGAATGTAGCGATTCAAAGGGTTCCTTCAAACTTAGATTTCATGTGAATTGGAACTGTTTCGAACCTTTAGATTTCGAGAAATATCAAAAAGCTAGGAAAATTTTTTGTTGAAATGTGCGTTCGTGAGACATCGTTAAAGAAAAAATTCGAAAAATTTAATTTAAAAAAAACTCTGAAATTATATACATACATATGTTATCAATTAGTGCTCTCGATTCTTTTACGGCACTCGAGAAACTATGAAATCATTGAAAAAACAAAAAAATATTTCAGGTAAAATAAATTTGATATTCAAATAGCAACACAGGGATTTAAAGTGGTTACCATCAATTTAATTCAATTCTCGTATGCAATTTTCCTAATAAAATTAGTATAAATAAGAAGTGTTATCACATTCAAGTGAGCCGCGTAATAAGTGGTGAATCTGAGTACTGATGATGGCAGTGTAGGGGCTTTCAAAACAGCTGTTCTGCTCTACTGCTAAATTGATTAATTAAATTCATGTCGACTTTCCTTTGTATTATGAAATATTTACCATGGCTTTATGATTTAAAATCAGGTTACGAACAATAGCATAGAATTTAGTACTTCAGTAAACAGTTCGATGCAAAATATTTACATGATTGTATTATTAAATTTTATATTTTATGATTGCAATTTGCAATCGCGAAGAATGACAAATGAGAAAAGATATTTTCTTATGTCTCATAAGAGAAGATCTTTTTGATAATTAATAATAAGAAACTAATGCGCTGGATCTACTATTGTTTATCATGTTGTTAATATAGGAAATATTAGCAGCCTTAGAAATGATCTGTAACAATTTAACTTCTATTTGTTAATAATTCCTGCTGCTCCCACACTGTTTCCTTTTATGAGTCACACATCCGTTTGTGGTGATTTTATATCTGGCTAGCGGTTCAAAGTTTATATTTAGAAAGAAATTGATTTGTTGTATACGACAATTAGAATATGTAGTGCAAGTAAAGGTCTAAGAAAATTTCTTTAATTTCTAGGGATTAAGGATTGTTTCTGTAATGTGATGTTCACCTCAAAATTTTTACATTTAATTTTTAGCAAAAAAAAAAAAAGTCCTTTACAAATAAACTCATGTAGAATTTTTTATCTTAAGCTTCATAACTGCCACGAATTACATTCACATTTATGTAATACCTACATCTTTCGTGAAACTATATTTCTTCTTAATCCTTATCCATATTTCAGAACAATTATAAATTGTCTTGTAAAACTTTTTTTGGTGCTTACGATGATACGACGTTAAAGGGTCCTGCTACGCTAACAATATACGAGTATTTGTGTATATGTTTATGAAGGCGTGCAGTGTGTACAGTTTGTGTGTGTGTGTGGTTTTTAAGGATATAAATATTGTTTGCTTGATACTCTATCTGTGCAGTGGTCGTCGTCATCCATACGTACTCTCTCTGTTTAACTGGAACGTTTTCTTTTTCAGTTTCCATAAATCATATTGCATGTTCATTTTTGTGTATTTTAATTATCAGCCAATATTCATATATTACATTTCTTTGCGGTCCATGTTATTTTTTGGAACTTCACTATTGATTGCATCTTTATGGCTGAAAAAATAAAACAAGAGAAAAACAAACACTCGTAAATAAATTGAATATTGAATGGACTTTATATATTTGCATGGGATTATTTACATTAAGGTTTCCCCTTTCCCTGGTTGAGTTCAACAAAAAAGAAACAAGTAAAAATCATAAATTGATTGTTAATATATAGTAAAAGTTATATTAAATATTATCTAAGAATATGCAAGTGTTTCAAAAATTATAATTATAAAATTATAATAGTTTGTTTTCCAAGTCCGCGACTTCTTGGGAGGTCCGGGTTTAGGGCGGCATGATTTGGAGAGCAGAAAACTTTTTAAACTTTAAGAATTCAAAATATTTACTGACGCGTAATAAAACAGCACACTGAAGATATTTTGTATTGCAACAATTTTTACAACGAATAATCGCGATTATTATATCATTCACAATAAGAGGGCTACCATATGCACAACATTTGGAATCACCTGAAAATACCCACAATGCAAATTTCTTGGTAACATTCGAACTTCCAGTTCAATTTGATGTGGAAACAGAGTCCCATTAAAAATTTTGTTAAAAAAAAACCGTTGAATTTTTGCAATATTTTGGCCAAACACATCACCGAAATCACGCCATCGTATTGACCGGATTTTGTCCCTGTGCCTTTTTCCTCTTCCCAAGATTGTAGACCCCCATGAATGAGAAACCAAAAAGTGTAAAACGGAACTGCAGGTTTCTTAAATGATAATATTGAAGCAAAATTAATAGAATTTTGTAAATCAAAAAAGGTGGCGGATCAGACAGGGTCTAGGGCTGCGGCAAGCCTAAGTTCGACAAGGGCGATACCAAGTCCATGATCGTCCAATGCATTGCAAAAATGTCACTGTATTGTTTATATTTTGAACTGGCGGAGTCATACTTAAACGACGTACGTTACAGGTCGATTATTATAAATTTCTTGTGTGGTGGCTTGGATGATCTGGACACCATCGGCCACACAGCTTATGTCTTATTGGATTTTCTGAGAGCTACTTGCAAGTGATGTGAATTGGCCACCAAGATCGTGCCAATTGACCCCTTTAGACATTTTCTTGAATAATAAGCAAGAAACCGCAACGGTCCACAAAGCCAAAGTAACGTATGCTATCGGTCGAATTCCCAGAGAAGCCGTGGCTTGCATTTGAACGATGTTATATTGCACACACCCAATATTCCTTTTACAAGAGTAACATTTCGATGATATCTTACACATTTTGTTTTATTTATATATAATGATATGAAGCGCTCAATGAAACACTCTTTATTTCTAACATCATATTAACGTAGAACAGTGCAATGCTGTTTTCGAAAATCGCTGTTTTCGAAGATGGCTTGATAGCAAATGGCAACATTTCTTATTTATACAAATTTTTTATAGATTTCTGTACGAGAAGTAGGTCATTAATAAAGATTAGATAATGTAATTAACTCGCTGTACAATCGCTTGTTTTCTGGCTCTAGATACAGAGGTAACACATATTACAGATATGATTTGCTGAGGGCTGCCGTACACGACTTGTTTCTTACATATAACATGACAACTTTTCAAGTCAACCTTTCCCAAATCCCCTCAGTAAGAATTGCAATCATCTTGGCCATTCAGGTTCCATTTCTGCCAGACAGGGACTTCCGAACTTTGATAGTTAATTACGGCCATCTTGTTAAAGGTAGATCTGCCAAATTACTTCAAAAATAGTTCATCGTCATGGACGGATAGCATTCAACATATGAAAATAATAAAATAGTTTTACGAAGTAGGCAAATTTTGCATTGCGACTTGGGCCTGCACCGATAAAAATAGCAACAATATGTAAAAATAAACAAAAACCATATAACTGTGATTACCACTTTGATAATGCAGGGTTGTAATATTGATCATAATTTAAACTCCTGGCCACACCATTTTGTATAAACTTTTTTTTAAACAAGTTTTATGTTTCTCCTGTAAAACTTTAAAAATGTTAGATAGCACTATTTGCATTTTCTGTGATGATATACGATGGGTCGTTATGAATAAGGAAGTCGAATAAACCATGGCCGTCTGTCTGTGCGAGAAATCGGCTTTCCGGAGCCCACCGAAAAGCCAGAGACTTTCTTAACCTAGCATGAATTTTGGTAATAAATTTGAATAATCTGCAAGCGTTGGTCGTTTGCAAGTCGATTCGTGGTTAAATGATACACCAAACTGAACATGTTTAATACAATCGAACTCGCTTTAGCGCAACACGCTTTACTGAAAAAAATCGGATTACTGAAAGCGATACAAATCCACGCACTGATTTTAAACGCAGATAGTCTTATTCGCTTCGCTTTAGCGAAACATCGCTTTACTGAAAATATCGTATTACTGAAAATCAAAAACAAACCCACAACTACGTTTTGAATGAAACTTACTTCGCTTTAGTGAAAAAATAAACAATGACAAATTTATTTATTAGAAATCGATTGCATAACTTAAGGCTAAGAAAATTGTGCATGTTTTATCCGTTAAAAAATTAAATCGCAAAATGTATTTTTGTCCTTTTCGCTCTTACGTACTTTAGACATTTTCGAGAAATTCGTGAAACATTTCAACAACAAAATGTGCACATATGTACATATGCATGTTTATGTTTTACTGATTTTAAGCAGTACGCTTAACTGTAACAAATTTCATTAATCCGAACTACGTTTTAGAGAAAAAAGCGGATAACTGGAAAATATTGGGTCTTGGTTATTTCCAGTAAAGCGTAGTCGACTGCAGTAACATGTTGCACGACAGCAGCTGAGCTGCCAAAAACAGTGTACCCAAAAAGAAAGCTGGTAAAAAATCACCCACCGTATCCTAATGGTACCCTAAGTTATAAACACAATCGAAACGATTCAGTACAACCCGTTTCTGAAGATGGGTTCTCCCAAGATCCGTTGTATTTGCATGTATGTCCCGGTGAATAAATTATGGTTTAAATCAGCCAACTTTGAAGATACAATAATATTGGTATCCATAAGATGAGCATCGTTTGGCATGCTTGCGATTTATTATTTTATTTATGTGTATGTAGCGAACTCACCTCCATATCTAAAATTAATATGTAAATGTGATTGTATTCCCGAAAGTGGTTGAATTATAATCCAGATTTATTTATTGTATACAGAGATTCTGTTAGCGTGATGAGTGTTAGGTCGAGGCATTTAAGAGTATTACCACCACAGTCCCTCTTTCTCATTGTCATTTCTGCATATATTACAAATATTATTGTCTGGCCTATAAGCTATAGGCCACAGCCATCTGAGTGTATAACTCAAGCACACGAACTCAAACTCATTCAATAACATGCCGAGTTAGTAAATTGTGCACTTAAATAACTTTGGCACACATACGTACATACACACTTGGTAAAGAAAAACAAACACAGCCATTAAAACACTTTGTTTGCGCAGTGTTCACAATTATTTTATTTTTCAAAGTAATTACAAGGATAATATAACGACAAAAGGATTAGTGATGATGTTACTAGATCTTCATACGTACGCTTTTAGCTAAGAAAAAACTGGAATAATTAAACTATCAACGAGCCATCGCGCGACGATACTATAAAATTAAAATAATAAAAAATGCAGTATCTATTAGTTACTTTGATTGAAGTAGTATAGGTGATTTATGTGGTACACTAGCAGCCGCAGTCACAGTCACAGTCATGCATGCACTAAACTCCAAAACCACACAACCACAATTTATTCATAAGCTCGTGAATACACAATCAGATTTTTAATTTATTGCATACAGCAACATTTTAAACCATATGCACACATTTACATTCATTATGTAACAACAAACATATAGAACATAATCTTTATGGGTATGCAAATGCACACACACACACTGTCACACTAACTACCGTTCGTTTGTATTAATTTTCATTATGGCTTTTTAGTTTAGCGACGCTTCAGAAAATCAAAAAATAAAATTACTGTCTCCCACCCGGCGATATTGATTATTTACAAATTGCACATGATTCACTCAGTCAGTTGCAGGCTGTCAATATTCAATTCTCCCACATCTGCTCTATTCACAATCGGACTCACTTTTTTACTCTTTGACTTGGTATACCTTTTGGTGCGCTTTTTACATACCGGCAGACGCAAGAAATGACACCGATTTTGTGCATGGCAGAGAACGGAAGTAACCCAAAACATATTTATAATTTACGGAAATGGAAACAAACTGAATGAAGCCTCTGACTTGAAATAGTATGTGCAAGAGAACAACAAACGGTTCGGCATTTTTATTTGCCTAAACAATAAATGCATATTTACTCGTCTGTGTGTGTCTGGATGACTTTCGACAAAAGTAGTTGATTCCTTTTTTTAGATTTTAGCCGCGAACATTCGAGCAAACTCGTTTAATCATGCACGCAAAAAGAAAACAAAGCAACTTGCAACCTGTTCGTTGAAAATCAATAACATCAATGGCTTCCGACAGATACTACACCACTCAAAACTAAGACAGTAACTGAATTCACTTTCTGCAGTACCTGGATTAGGTCACCTCCAATGGTATTGCTTGCATGTGTGCATGCAAAATTTGCTGCTGTTTCCTCTTTCATCTATTCCTTGCAAACATCAACAATATCCAACTTTGAGTTTAACAGCAGACACAGAAGCACAACATTGCAATATGCGCTCATTCATTTGTAGTTAGTGACATGTAAAATAATATTAATCGATTAATTAGTCATACATATATAATAGGAGGGTTGACACTGTACTCATTAAGTCATAAAATAACATTACGAAAATATATGACTAGTGTGAAGAACAAGCCATGATTCAAAATTCGGTCAGCTGTTAAAAATATAACACATTTGTAATTTGTTTCTACCATAGAAATAATAAATCAAAACATTTGCACAATCTTTTAAAAATTCCATTTCCATTTTTCAAAACTATAACAGAATATAAAAAATAGATTTTGTAAGTAACGAGAACAGCTGCTGCCGATTTTATGAGGTGAGTACATTTTTTTCCGACAACAAAAGGGAAAACTTTCAGTGGCTGCCAGCTACACGTAAATTTGTTCACTTGTATCGTTTGATACTTTGCGGTTAATGTACAGATATGGAAGCGTGAATAATCCTTAAACAGTATTTTACTCTTGTATCATACATGAGCAACGGCGGCTAATACATACCATCGCCCTCCTCGACCAGAGAGTTTGAGACGTTCGACTCACATTTTCAGAGCTATTTTATAAACGTGCCATAATTTCATAACGTTTTTTTATGCGGCACAACAACAACCTTTTAAAACTGTTCTAAAATAATATGACAATATGACCCAATAGGACATTGTGTAAATACTCCAAATGTATATTTTCATTTCGCAAGCTCAAGTTAAACAAGTTTCCGTTATCTTCTTAACTTCCCTTTAAGAAAATTCCCAATAAAAAAAAATCGGGAAGTTATTGATTTTATTTACTTCGTTAAAAAAAAGAAGAGTTTTCATCAGATTTCGCCTTTTTGAGATCCAAGGAACCTGATGCCTGACTAGTCCTGAAGGTGTGTTATTATATCTGTGTGTATGTGTGTAAGTGTGTGACCTGTTTACAAGTTTGAACGGCTGGACCGAATCGAACAAAACTAGTCCAGTTTCAAAGATATCAGTCAAACTTTTTTCTTGGAATAACTTTTAAGCCGCGTTACCGATCCATTCGTCAGACTAATCAGCTTTTGCCATTCAATACACGCATGTATTTATAAATTTTTTTTAATCAATTTTTTGTAACACAATTTTTTCTAAAACGTATTTAAAAAGTAAAGAAAACGTATTTAAAAGTAAAGAAGATCCGATATTATGTATCTGATCAATTGGCGTTCTCTACTCTTTTATTAGACTCAAAAACTACATCCAACAGGGCTGGAAATAGGTCGATTCATTTTCAAGTTATAACAGTTTGAAAATGTCATCTCTGTACCATCCATTTCCATGGTAAAGAAGTGGTAACAATAATTGCATTAATCGTGCCCTCGCAACTAACAATCAGTGAATAGATCACAACACTATAACGATACACAAGCATTCACAAATTTACGTGACTACTGCGTTGGCTATACAAACGGACAGTTTATCTTGAGAGATTGTTTCATTATGCTCTTGTTCCCACATAAATATTTTTGCAATTCTCACAACTGCTATAATGCAATTTGTGATGTTTCTAAAAGAGTTAAACATTTAATTTTTTCTCGTCCTAAAATCGATTTTGTCAATCCATTTTATATTGATGCATACATACATGCATACATATATGTATGTGTATAAACATATGTTCAATTGCTACGAGCACTTGAGTTTCAGATTTTTAAAACGGTTGCCACAAATTTTATTAAAAATCTAAGTGCATCCGTATATCAACTTATTATTCCTTGGGAATTATTCAATTTAATAAATCTTTAAACCATACCTTGTAAAACTTCTTATACATATATACATAGTATGTACATATATGCATGTGTATTTATGTCGGTACGAATTCAGTTTTTCATAGAGAAAAATTATGTATTTATACTAGAGATGTGAATTATACGCCTTTAAGACTTTCTTCGAATTATTAAAATAATTAGTTTGATCAAACTATTAAATATTAAAAATTATTAATAAATTATTATTCTATTAAAAAATTTTATTAACAAAAAAAAAGGCAAGTCATATACTTAAACATATTAATTAAAATTTTGTTCCAGGGTTCAGAAGTTGAAATATTTTTGGCACATAAAAGCAGCCATATAAGTTCCTAATTTTGGATTTTTTCAGTGAATTAATCCTATTTTATGCTTCAGGAAAAATTATATTCGTGTAATAAATAAATAAAATTAAAAATTCTATAGCAGGGTTCGAAAATCGAAATATATTTGTTATATAAAAATAGCCATATAAGTTCCTAATTTTTTTTTAGTGCATTATACTTATTTTAAACTTGAAGAAGAATGAAATTAATATTAACAACTAAAAAAAATTAAAAATTCGATTCCAGGGTTTGAAAAATCGAAAATTTTGGGCACATAAATATAACCAAATAAGTTTCTAATTTTTTTTTTGGTTTTTTTTGTATACTTGATGTAGAATTACATTCTTTTAAACAACCAAAAAATTAAAAATTCGATTCCAGGGTTTGAAAAATAGAATTTTTTTGGTACATAAAAGTAACCAAATAAGTTCTTAGTTACGAGTACTTGAAGAAGAATTACATTATTGTAAACAACCAAAAAATTAAAAATTCGATTCCAGGGTTTGAGAAGTAGAAAATTTTTGTTACAAAATAAGTTCGTAATTTTGTTTTTCTTTGTGAATTATAAGTTTTCTATACTTCAGAAAGAAATATATTTGTGAAAAAAATATAAAATGTAAAAAATTCTATTCCAGATCTGGAAAATCGATATAGTTTTGTAAGTTCCTAATTTTTTTTTAGTGAACTAATCCTATTTTATACTTTAGAAAGAATTAAATTGGTATTAACAACCAAAAAAGTTAGATATTCGATTCCAGGATTGGAGAACGGAAATTTTGGTGTGCTATTTCAAAATTCAGTCCGCTAAGAAAATAACACCAAACATATTAAAACATTTGTACAATCTTAGATTACATGAACTGAGTAAATTTTTTGTGCACAGCGCTATGACAATTTCTTAAAGCTGTTATACAAAGAAAAGACTTTGTGACAATATGACTAAATAGCACACTGTGTGAATACCCCAAAAAGTAGCTCTAACTAGCAATCAAGTGTAAAATATCGCACCTTAACTCTGACGATGTGGTCGCCTGATATGTGATTTATCGTATAATCTGTTGTTTCAAGATATCACACAAGGTGTCCTTATAAGTTGTTTTATATTTTGCCTTTATTTAGTTCTACATAACACAGACAAATATTTCAATTTGTTTTACTCTTCGGTACTTTTGGATGTAAAACTCTTTGAGTAGGAAAATGAAAAATTTAGCAGACTCCCCGGATATTTTTTACCAAAATGTACCCGCATTTATTTAAAAACCAGCTACAAACTCTTTCCATTTTAGTTATTTTTGTTTGTGCGCTGGTCTTTTGTTTATGAAAGTTATGAAAGTTTAATTTCGCATACAAAAGTGTTCTTTTCACAATTCAGTTATTTGAAATATTTTTGCAACATCCCCAATTGCAGATGCTTATCGGTAAATAACAAAGCTTCTAACAAAATAATATTTTAAGATGTAAATTTAGATAAATAAACTCTTAAAAATGAACGAGAGGAGGGTGAAACACAAACATTTAAACATTGCAAACTGCGTGTGTTCTTTAATACAAATACACAATTGCCTGCGAAGCGGAAAAGTTTCAAAACGGTCACGCGACCGGAAAATTTTCGATCAATCAAATCTGTAATATTGTTAGATGAATAAAAAATTAGCGAACGTTTCCAATATTTGTAAGGATATCTATTGCCATGAGGCAAACTCTTATCCTTCTTTTTATTGATACACACGTACATGCACACACATATACATATAAACACGAATTTGATTGTAAAATAGCTTAAAATAACTTTAATGTCGATTGTTTAAGCAGGGTGGCTATGCCTCCAAGCTTTGATATGTCTGTCTAGTGGTCATTAGTGTGCCTCGTCAATATATGAGACAAATTTTATATATATCGCACTCGAAAAACTATGTATATCAATTACGTAGAAATCGGTTGATTTATGGAAAAGTTATAGCCAGGGATGCCAGTTTTTTTCGAGCTTCATCGCCAAATGGCTTGTAGAATGTCGCCAAAATAGCTAAAATATCGCCAAAATATTAAAGAATGTAATTCAATTAATAAAATATATTTTTTTACTTTTTTATTACAAAAAGTTTAGCAGTTTTTTTAGTTTAACATTCGAATGCCTTACCAAATATCGCCAAAATCGGGAAATATCGCTAAAATATAAAATAATGTAATTTTTTGTTTTAATTTTATTAGACACACATGGAAATACTTTGAATTCGCCTTTGTATACATGCCATACTAACTAAACTCAATCACTTAACTAAAAGTTGCCAGACAGCTTTTTTTAGACTCTAAGGATATAAAGCGAAAAAAGTCAGAAATTTATGGAAAAATAAAAAAAGCCAAAAATGTCGCCATGGACTTCAAATATCGCCAATCGCAATATCAAAATTTTAATAGCCACAAACAATTTTTCATCGCCACGTTTGGCGAGAAATCGCCATATCCGACAGCGCTGGTTATAGCAGTTTGAAAATTCAAATAATAGTGTTCTTTATCAGATAAAATTTACTGGAAGTTGCAGGGATGGGCTTTATAATCCATAGTTTTGCATATTTTTATGTAAGTACTTTGGATCAAATTTTTATACTCTCCAAAAAAGAATTGGAGGGTATATTCACCTTGTCATTCCGTTTGTAACGCAGCGAAATATCCATCTGAGACCCCATAGAGTACATATCGCACACCTAGTTCAAAAGTGACTCAACTCAAAATTTTATTTTTTTGAGAAATCGAAAAAGAACTGTTTTTGACCTAAATAAAAATAGTTAAAAACAAAAACTTTGGACCATTTAGTAGAAAATCCATACAGTTAACAACAACAAAATACACTAATATTTTTTTTTATAGATAAACAAGTGTATTGTGCATAGTTTAAGCATATAACCCAGAAATTAAAATTTTGAGTTGAATCACTTTTGAACTAGGTGTGCGATATATTCTTGAATGAAATCTAATACGATCTGACCATGTCCGTCCGTCCGTCCCTCTGTGGAAATCACGATTCAGTCCGAATGAAAAGAGCCAGACTCCAGAAATTTGGTATAAATATATCTTGAAGGATAACACACGTCATGTTCGTAAGTGGGCTTAATCGGTCCAGGGGAAAAAATTTCCCCTAAGAAGAACTAAACCAACCTCTAAAAAACATCATAATTTTTAAAGTTTTTTTTTTTTGTAATTTTGTTCAGCAAATGATATATTTTTATGTCAAAGAAGGTCCACCGCGTTAAACTTGGAGCCATAAAATTAAAAAAGTTAATTTTTGGACCACGCCCCCTTTAGTGGGCGGCATTATATGCAAAAATAGTTTAAAAATTTAACAAATTGTGTTACTTAAGTCTACATTCCTTAAAAATGAAGTATTTAAGCTGAGACGTAACCTTGTACTCCTCTGCCCTACCCCCTCCTCCCCCTTTGTCAACTAAATGACCCTATAAAAAAAAAAATTAACATAAATTTTACATTTAATTATCCCAAACATTTATTTTTAGAGTTTTATGGCAAAGGTAAAAGGCCTCCCCCACGGCCCTTGCCAGAGAGACCCCGACAATGACAGTTTTAATGCCCTCCAAAAAGAATTGGACCCCATAAGGTATATACATACATATATATTCTTGATCACTGACGAAGTCTAAAACGTTGTAGCAACGTTCGTCTGTGGAAAACATGATATAGTAAATTTTTAAACCCCGCCTACTTTAGTGGGCGTTGACGTACGATATTATATGCAAAAACAATGTAAATATTGAACAGTTTGTATTCCTTAAGCCTATAAGAAGCTGAGATGTTCTCTGATCCTGTAGAGGTGCACGTCTCCCCCACAGCCCTTTCCGGAATGGCTCTGTCAAAATAGAGATTTAAAATTGGGTACAGAGATGTCTTAAAGGAACTCTGTCCCACCAAGTTAATCATTTTAAATTTACTCACTAAATATTTTGAGGGTATTTAAGATTCGACCCGGTCGAATATAACGTTTTTACTTGTTTTTTTTCCTCATAAACTCCAAGTAATAATTAATTTATACATTTTTAGCTATTGAAATAAATTAATTCATAAAGGACCTTTATTAATCGGTTAACTGATCAGTAAAAAATTTAAACGATTATTAAACTACGGTTAATTAATCTAGTGATTAATCGTTTAAAGCATAAGTCCGATTAATTGAATACTCTAGTCAATAGTTATGGCATTTATTCTAAAATCTTTTGACGAACATTCTATGAAATTATTCAGTGAGCCATTGAAATGATGGAGTTTATTTCGGAATATCTAGAAAATGAAGCGAGGGCGGAAAGCCTTCTCTACAACGACAATGGAAACTCAATGTGAGTATAGAATGGAGTGGAAAGGGCTTGTAAGTCCAATGGAAGCAAAACAAAGACCTCATAGAAGGCATCCCTGCTCCTTTTTTCCCCCACTGGTGGAATGTGTATATACTCGTATATACTTTCATATGTATGTATATACTTGCAGTTATTTCTTTTTACATATTTAATTAAAGTTTTTTATTAGCAAATACATTTCAGTGCACACGTACACATTCATTCCATATGCTGAAAAACTTACTTCTGTTCGACTTGCATGCACCAAGGAAATGCATTAGGACTTTCTCGCGTTGAAGAACAACATCTGTATCTAGACATTTCGGCAAGTTGTTCAATTTATAAAGGAAAACCAAATAAAACAAAGAAAAATCCAAAAGCGCAAAAAATCAGTTAATAATGACACGTTTAGAGGGAAAGTAATGGAAATGAAACGAATAAGAACAACACAATCCTTGCCCGAAAATATTTGCACGTAATGCAACTTCTGTATATCGTATCTGTGCATGTACGAGTAAAAGGTACAAAATATATTTACTTATGGCTGTATGTAGTAGTCGATGATTCTGCGCAGAACTCATAGAGTAATTTCTAGTTGAAAGAATTATACTTACGAAGAGAACGGTGGAATTGAGACGTGCTGGGCACCTGCAAGAAATGGGGCACTCTGAATCTAAGAAGGAAAATGTGCTGTTATGTAGCAGGTGCGAAATAAACATCCTTTAACATAAACAGATTCAAAAGCATAAGCATTTATTCATAGCTACTAAATATATGCGGATGTATGCACACATACAGACATATTTCAGTACATACATGTGTATGTGTGCAGGCATAAATTAATATCAGCTTCAGTTAATTCACTAACTTCCGAGACGGAAACAGAAGAAGTGAAGTGGTCTTTTGCACATGAACTCGCAATCTCGTTACCTAATCCATTACCGTCTACACGTGATATCTTTGTTAACCAATTCATTTTACTCGCCTCTATCTGACAGACTTTATCATATCAATCTTCTTAATTTAAAGATCTATTTAATCTAACAATATATTTATTTAACATATAAAAAATTAATTTCCTGAAAAAGTCACACACATTGAAATTAAGAATTAAATTAATATAAAGAGACCTTAAGCTTAAAAATATCAGAATATTATATTTAACATATATATTATTTTCTACTAAAATTCTAAAATCGCATATAGACAATGAACATATCTGTACTAATAACATTTGAGACATTCACAGTTTGTGCTATTTAGCCATGTAGTCGTAATGTTTTATTATTTTAGAACAATTTTAAGAAATTGTTGTTCACAAAAGTCATAAAATTATAAAACTTTTTGAAATTGTTTTCCCATAAAACAGCTCTAGAAATCTGAGCCGAACTTCTGAAACTCCTTAGTCGAGACGGCGGTAGATTATATTAGTCGCCGTTATTTATATAAGACACAATAATATAAAACTGTTTAAAAATTGTTCATGCTTTTATATCCGTACATTAACTAACATTTTTATAACATAGAAATAATTAAAAAAGAATTAAACCGCAAAGTATCAAAATATAGAAGTGAAAAATTTTTCGTGCTAAATTTATGTAACTGGCAGCCGTTGAATGTTTTTCCTCTTGCCGCCGTTGACAAATTTATTCAGCTCATATCGCCTTCAGCAGGTGTTTTGTTTTTATATATAAAAATTTATTTCGAGGATATTGTGCGGAAAAATGCAATCTTTATAGTTTTAAATAAAAATGACATTTTTAAAAGATCGTACAAATGTTTTAAGATATTTTTTCTTTGATAACAAATATTTACAAACGCACGTATTTATTATTTTTCTTATCAACTGACCAAATTTTTAAATAACACTAAATTACGGCGGGTTGTTCACACAAGTCATATATTTTTTTGTTATTATTTTATGGCATATGACTTTATGACTACGGTCTGAATACCCTAAATATTAAAATTACTTAAAGCACTTAAAGTTCCTTCCAGAGGCGAAATTAGTAGAATGCGCTGAAATATAAAAAAACTAAATATGTTTAAGGGTGCTGAAAGGCAAAAAACATTTAATGAAATTCACAAGCGATAAAACCATTAATTAAATTATAAATTATCATAACAGAATGAATAGTTCTTCTCAAATAAAGAGGATTTAAGCCTAAAAGCAAGCAACTAGCAAAGAGGAGGTAAATGATACGAATTCTTCTGAATTCTTTCAATTCTATTCGTAAGTACGCCATAAATGGTGTTCCATATAAATGAGCTTAAAGCGAGTTAGTATGTTGCTCAGAGTTATAAGATCTGAAAAAAGTCTTTACAGTTTCCACTTGTCAGTGAACATAACTGGTAGTGACTGACTCTATCATGTACTAAAGAGCAGAATAACAGCTCGCTCCTTCGTCGACCCTGTGGCAAAAAATAGCCGGCCAAAGGTTAAATAGTTGCAAAATCATCTGTCTTCTCAATACTATTTCCTCCTTCTAACTCAAACGCAAGGCACTGAATATAGGGGCCACCCACCGGGTGATGGTCCTACTAAAACGAAGCAAGATAAGCTTCAGCTATTATATAGTCCTGATAGCTACTAAAATTTAATTCAAAATCCAGTACTACGCCAAGATAATTTTTAAATTCTTATCACGAATTTTGTATTGGAAACTCTTACAGTTATGAATACGAGAATTATAAAAAGTGATTCGGAAACATTTATTTAAAATACGATATTTAAAAGTAAATCACACCATAAACATATGCCATCGATACTAGACTTGTATGAAGGAGGCATGGGAGTCCAAAAGGGGCCGTCATATAAATAGTGCCGCATAGCGAAGATCCCGAACACTTCAGCGATGGCAAAACAGATGAAGCACAGAAACCACTGGTAGATGGACTCGGAGGCTCTATTCCAGCATTGAGGCGTGGGCTCAAAGAAAATTCGGGGAATTAAACTACTTCCTGACACAGTTTCTGTCAGGGCATGGCTACTTCCTCCAATATCTTTACCGCATGGGCAAGACAGGGAAACCCTTCTGCGTGTACTGCATCACGAGAAACGACGGCGCAGGACACGCGTTCTTTGAGTGCATCAAGTGGCAGAACGCGCGAATCGTGCTAACGGTTTACTCCTGACAACATTGTAAGCAAAATGCTTGAATGTAATGACGTTTACGGAGGAAGAAAAAGGACCACGACCAACATTTGCAGAACGAGTCTACACCTATTGATCCTCAGCATAACCAAGTAGAAGGTCCACAATGGCTGCGTATGGCAGGTCCAGACGTGGCCATATAAAGAAGATTCCATTCCAGGACGCAGTTTCTGGGCCTTTTACGAAGTAATGCAGAAAGCGCACCCGTGAAGGCAAACACACGAGAAAAAGAGGGGGGATTGTTTTAGTGGAAACACCACTCGACGAAGTTGGCGATGGTCACTGCAAGTGCGAAGGCATTTTTAAACCTCCTCACTTACCAAAAAAAAATAAATTAAAATACTAGCCTTGTGTCGATCTCCTTCATCTGCTCGTTTTTGACAAGAGCCGATGATCACACCCGTGTAATTTAAATGGGTTTGATCATAATACTTGACTTCATAAGCAGAAATTTTAAAAAGGTCCTAAATCATATAATTGTAACTTTACACGAGCAGGTAAAAACATGAACGAAACTGAATTGATCATAACAGAAATTTATTTGTCAATTAATTGCTTGTAAAATCCTTATTCATATTTTTGTTATGACGTGTATTTACATGAAATTCATTAGCTCAATTTAAGAACCATTCCAAAGAATTAAAACAGGCAGAAAAGGCAGCTGCCATGTAAAACCAACTTTGGTCAGCAAGTGGTTACAGATGAATAATTAAAACTGAATATTAAAGGTTTAATTCATAAAAAATATTTTATGCTTTTAACCTGTTTATTTGACAAATTTCTACAGAAAAACTGTGATATGAGCAGTTTATCAAACCTTTAACGAATGCTTAAGACTGATATTAAATATTTTTTTTCTTTTAACTTTTTGCCCCAAACTGTAGCTTTTTGCTTCATCTGGATGAGGGCCCCACCACAATTCAATTTATGGGATGAAGGTGTGCGCATTTCTATTGTACGGTAGAATGGTCATCACCTGTTCCTATTGTGTACTTCAATTGATTCCAGCATAATATTCGAGATGTTTATTTCTGTGAACCAACACAAAATACTATGAGAAGAATTTATAAGACACAGCAAAACAAATAAAACTACGAGTATTTACTCGTAGATACTATTTATAATGTACGAGTATAAGAAGTAGGAATGAAGATGGAAAAATCTTCACATACAAACGAGGTAACTGCACACTTCGAGGTTGCTGTGTTTTAGAATGCATTCCTATCTCGAACATAAATCTTATATATAAATACGTACATATAAATTTGAAGAGCTACAAACGAATGTGTGTGCTCTTTTGTGTTTATGGATAAATTTTAAAAGGAACAAAATAAAAAGGTAAATTTATTTCAGATTCTTATCGCTTTGAAGTCAATGAAAACACACCAAAATAGGGAAAGGCAACCGACGGACAGACAGGCAGACAGACAGCTACAATTCAGAGTTTTATTTTTATTCTATTGCTCTACTAAAACTTTATGGATGTCCACATCCATTCATCGTATAGTCGTATGTGAAGGTAAATCTCACTTATTGTAAACAAATATTTTAAGCAATTACCAAGAGTTGTTGTTGTTGTTTTTGTTTTACATACACACAATAGTTTAACCAGATCTCATTGTCGTTTATAAACACTGCATTCGATATGTCTGGGACTTAAAGTTATTCAAATGTTTTAAGATGAACGCAGATTATTTCAGTGTTTGAAAGTAATTAGAGAACAACAATTAATATTGAATTTAGAAAGTCAACATCAACTTGAAATCAAATTTTAGTCCGACTCTTCATGTGCCATCAATTTTCACAGATTTAATACATTAAAATTAGAACGAAATCTAATATCAGACAGTGGAAGGCATTCATATTGATGATGAAACTAGAAATAATACAAAACAAGTAAAAATGTTCGAATCTTAAATACCCTTCAAATATTTAGTAAGTAAATTTAAAATGATTAACTTGATGGGACAGAGTTTCTTTAAGACATCTCTGTGTCCAATTTTAAATCTCTATTTTGACAGAGCCATTCCGGGAAGGGCCGTGGAGGGGGAGATCAGAGAACATCTCAGTTTCTTATAGGCTTAAGGAGTACAAATTGTTCAATATTTACACAATTTTTGCAATATTTACACTATTTTTGCATATTTTGCATACGTCAACGCCCACTAAAGGGGCGGGGTCCAAAAATAGTCAAATCATGTTTTCCACAGACGAACGTCTTAGACTTCATCACTGATAAAGAAAATATCTATATATTTTATGGGGTCCAATTATTTTTGGAGGATAATAAAACTGTATTTTGTCAGGGTTTTTTCTGGAAAGGGCCGTGGGGGAGACATTTTCCCTTTAACATAAAACTCTAAAAATAAATGTTTGGAATAATTAAATGTAAAATTTATTTGAATATTTTTTTTGGTAGGATCACTTAGGTGGCAAGGGGGGAGTAGGGGGTAGGGCAGACGAGTACCAGGTTACGTCTCAGCTTCGTCATTAAAGCATAAAAATGTTATTTTTAAGGAATGTAGACTTGAGTAAAACATTTTGTTAAACTTTTACACTATTTTGGCATATAATAACGCCCACCAGAGGGGGCGGGGTTCAAAAATTAATTTTTCTGATTTTATAGCTCCAAGTTCAACACGTTGGACCTTCTTTGACATAAAAATATATCCTTTGCTTAACAAAATTACAAAAAAAAAGACTTTAAAAATTAAGTTGTTTTTTAGAGGTTAGTTGAGTTCTTCTTAGGGGAACTTTTTTCCCTCTGGCCGGATTCAACCCATTTTTGAACTTGACCTGTGCTATCCTTCAAGACATATTTATACCAAATTTCAAAAGTCTGGCTCTTTACGTTTGGACTGAATCGTGAGTTCCACAGACGGACGGACGGATCGTTTTAGATTTCCTTTATGGGGTCTCAGATGGATGTTTCGCTGCGTTACAAACGGAATGACAAAGTGAATATACCCTCCAATTCTTTTTTGGAGGGTATAAAAATAATAAAAAGATCGAATTCATAAAAAATATTTTACGTTTACAAATCGCATATTTAACAAACTTTTAAACAAGAAGGTTGTATTATTTTTTATGATTTATGCCTTAAATATTCAAATAAACGAAACAAGCGTGATCAAATTGATTCGGAGTTTTTAGGTCGACGTTTATGAACGATACATTGATGTTCGACGTATGATTTGCATCCCTAAAATATGTATAAGATAAATAAGGCCTTATAAAAGGCGCATAAATTAATTTTTGTGACTGAGAAAATTTTCGTAGTTTGTGTGAGACAAATACTTAAACAAATATTAATTGAAACTGTCCAAAAAGGATTCAGATTTGCCTAAACAGAATTGAATTAGAGACAGAAGACTATGAGTGACATCTGATTTAACTTTTTTTTACTTTATTTTACTTCAACGATTGTACGTCGATTCTTTTTATGCTGCTTTTTTAAAGGAATGCATCATACATTTTGTATGTCAGTCAGCCCTTTACCAGTTTTGTGCTTTTTAGATAAGAGCAAATTTATACGAACACACATACAAACGCATGTACATATTTACATAATGTATTAGGGGGTTGTGAAAAAGTTTCTCTATTTTCACAAATCGTTTTTAATAATGAAATTAAGTCAACTTGAAATGTTTAATTATTTTGCCAACAATTACACGTTTTGTATATTTCTTAATACAAACACTTCCAATGGGTGATTTTTTAAGAGCTTTCAGGTTTTATAAAAAATCCATAAAAAATTCGAAATCTTTATTTGAGTCGATCAGTCATTCACAATAACGTTCCTACGTTATTCTTCTTTGAAAAATGATGCCACCAGGCCATAATCCACACTGAACTTGGCAGTTCTGGCAATACTTCTGGCCACTCTTCACATCAAATGCGGCAATTTTGCCTTTTCAAGTTCTATCAACTAAAATAAATCCAAACCAAAAGCTCTTAAAATATCATCCATTTTGTGTATAACTTTTTTGCGTGTGATTCATGCTCTAATGAGCATCGTTTCGTTGTCACACAAAATGAAAAAATTAGGGCAAGAGACAAATGTGATATACATATATTTTACTTATACAAAAGTCAAGCGTAAAGAAAAAAGTGATAGACAGAACATCTAACAAGATGGTAGAAGGAAAGTTAAGATAGAAACTAAAAGGACTTCACAAAGTCCTTCAATGCCACAAAAATAAACACTCCAACGCCCACACAGCTGGAGACTCTTAAAACTCTGCTAACGATAAGATTAAAATAATCTGGATTAATGAGCAAACTTGTTTGTTATCCTTGTTTAAACTTGATTTGCTGCTTTTGTTTCCTTTGCTTCTATTGCTGCTTGAAATAACATTGTCTTTATTTGTATGTTTGCTTTAAAGCACATATTCACTCAACCATTCATGAAAACAGTAACTACCCTGAATGGTATTTCCTAATAAAATTTTTATAAATAAAAACTGTGATCATATTCAACCAAGGCACTTAATAAGTCTGGATAAGCAAAAATACATGAAAATGTAGCGGCTTTCGAAAACGGATATTCTGCTGAGTAAGTTGAATAATTAAACAGTTGAAATTGACTTTTGCTTGTGCCTTGCAATATTCATCGTGTGCATCTGAATTTACAACAGGTTTTCGAAAAAATTAACTCATCAGTCTTAAGTGAATTTAATACAGCAATAAAAAGTTCGCTACAAAATATTTACATGAAATGCTATTTACAAGGGAAAGTGAAAAACTCTGAGAAAGAAATCATTCACAATAAGTGGAATTGAATTTTAACATGAAATGAATCAAGTGGGATATTTTCACGATTGCAAATTTAGGGAACAGAGCAGCACTTCGTGGGAAAAAGTATTTATTACAGGGGTGATTGTATTCGTGTAGACCGTATGCAAATGAAAAATGTATGTTGCCCAACCCGCTTGGGTAGTAAATTTGGAACTTTAAGTATATTTTTATACCCTCCAAAAAAGAATTGGAGGGTATATTCACTTTGTCATTCTGTTTGTAACGCAGCGAAGTCTGAGACCTCATAAAGTATATATTCTTGATCAGTGATGAAGTCTAAGACGATCTGAGTCCGTTCGTCTGTGGAAATCACGATTCAGTGAAAACGAAAAGAGATAGACTCTTGAAATTTGGTATAAATATATCTTGAAGGATAGTACAGGTCAAGTTCGTAAATGGGATGAATAGGTCCAGAGGGAAAAAACTTTCCCTAAGAAGAACTGAAACCACCTCTAAAAAGCAACATAATTTTTAAAATTTTTTTGGATAAATTTTTATCTCAGAGAATGTCCAACGCGTTAAACCTGGAGCCATAAAATCAAATAAATTAATTTTTGGACCCCACCCCTTTTAGTGGGCGTTATTATATACAAAAATAGTGTAAACTTTTTACAAATTGTATTACTTAAGCCTACATTCTTAAAATATAAAATTTTTAAGCTTTAATGACGAAGCTGAGACGTAACCTGGTACTCCTGTGCCCTACCCCTCCTCCCCCTTTGCCCCCTAAATGACCTCATCCAAAAAACAAAAATAATAAAATTAATTTTACATTTAATTATCTCAAAAATTAATTTTTAGAGTTTTATGGCAAAGGTGAAATGTTTCCCCCACGGCCCTTGCAGAGTTTTAATACCCTGCAAAGAGAATAGGACTCCATAAAGTGTATACTATATTCTTGATCAGTGATGAAGTCCAAGCAATGCCCATACGTCTGTCTGTGGAAAACATGATATAGTATATTTGTGAACCCCGCCCCCTTTAGTGGGCGTTGACATACAATATTATATCTAAAAATAGTGTAAATATTGCACAATTTAGATTCCTTAAGCATATAAGAAGCTGAGATATTCTCTGATCTTGCAGAGATAAAACGTCTCCCAAACGGCACTTCCCGGAATGACTCTGTCAAAATAGAGATTTAAAATTGGGCACAGAGATGTCTTAAAGGAACTCTGTCCCATCAAGTTAAACATTTTAAATTTATTTACGAAATATTTGGAGGGTATTTAAGTTTCGACCCGGTCGAAAATAACGTTTTTACTTGTTTGATTTGGAGCAAGCAAATGAAATTAGAAAGATAAAAGTATTACAGACTGCTGTATGTTGGATTTCTTGTATAGAACCTTAAGCAGTCATTTATCTGAACGTGTTATAATGAAAACATAATCATTTCATACACCATTTTGTTGTTATTGTGTGCTAATTTAGTGTCCTTTAAGTACATTTTTGTTGTAACAGGATACGTTAAACACATTTGGTTAATATCTCATTATATATGACACAAATAAATACACAAAGCGGCAAAGTAAACATATACACATCTATACATGTAGTAAGTCATCATTTTGTAGGTACATCACAAACTTTTTATATTATGTTTGCTGGGTAGCCTATAGAAAGTGTATGTGTTTTTAACTTAAGGATACCAAACATACCGGTAGAAAACTGTTTCTATAAACTTTTTTTGTAACGAATTTAGGGTAAGAGAATGATAAAATTAACATATTTTTTACGCTCGTTAAATGTAAACGTTTGACAAAGAGGAAATATGAAAAATAAATGTTTGTTTGAAATCATTCACTTATTCATTAATTCGTTTATTCTAAGGTTCGCTTATTCAACCATTCAACTAACCATGCGGGGAGTTTCAACCCTTTTTATCTCTGACGACTAATCAGAGTCACGTGGATTTAAATGCTTTTGAATGATGCTCAAGAGACCAAAGCCCAATGGAAGAATGGGAGACAGAGGAAGAAAATGAAAATTAAAAACAACAAAGTTACAGAAAGGAGCAAACTTTTCTTTTTTCTAATTTAGCTGAATGAGTCGCATATTAAATAAACATTCTACATGCATACAAATACCGACATTATGCACATGAATTACGTGTGTATGCGATTGTAGTTACAACTCATGCTGTAATCATTAAAAACATAAACAACCATTTAAAAAGGATCACACAAGCCTTGTGTGTATTCAGCTAAGTGTGTCAGAATACCAGTTGGACTTCTGCGGTAGAAATCAGGAAGAAAGGGGCCCTCTGGAATGCCTTATTTACCACGCATCACTAGTTCAAGTGCCATTCTAAATGCAGTGCCTTGCTTCCACGTTGTCATTACGGAGTGAGTACCATTTTTTGTTCCTTTTGCATAGATTCTTGAAAAGGCAATTCAAAGAATAATGTCATACAATCTTTTGGAAGCTAAATCAGTATATTGGAGGGAAGCCTTGTGAAGGAGCTTTAAGTGGCTGCATCATATAAATACTTGTTTTGTTGAAATGTTTTGCTTTTTACAAAGTTTAATATTCTAATTTTTGAAAATTCCGCCGACAAATACGCTCTTTTTATACCCTCCAAAAAAGAATTTGGAGGGTATATTCACTTTGTCATTCCGTTTGTAACGCATCGAAATATCCATCTCAGATCCCATAAAGTATATATATTCTTGATCAGTGATGAAATCTAAGAAGAACTGAGCATGTCCGTCCGTCCGTGCGTCCGCCCGTGCGTCTGTGGAAATCACGATTCAGTCCAAACGAAAAGAGCTAGACTCTTGAAATTTTACATAAATATATTATAGCAGGTTAAGTTCGAAGATGGGCTAAATCGGGCAAGAGGGAAAAAAGTTCCCCTAAGAAGAACTAAACCAACCCAGAAAAAACAACATCATTTTTAAAGTTTTTTGGTTATTTTGTTAAACAAATGATATATTTTTATGTCAAATACGGTCCAACGCCTTAAACTTGGAGCCATAAAATAAAATAAAAATATTTTTTGACCCCGCCCACTTTAGTGGGCGTTATTATAGGCAAAAATAACATAAAAATTTAATAAATTGTTTTACTTAAGCCTACATTTCTTAAAAATAACATTTTTAAGCTTTAATGTCGAAGCTGAGACGAAACCCAGTACTTCTCTGCCCTAACCCCTCCTTCCTCTTCGCCACCTTAATGACCCTACCAAAAAAAAAAATTTTTTTTTTAAATTTTGTATATAATCATCCCAAGCATTTATCTTTAAAGTTTTATGATTGCCGATTTCTGCCTTACCCCCCCACCCCCCACCCCCCACCCCTCTTACTTTGCCCCCTAAATGACCCTACCAAAAAAAAAAAAAATTTTAAATTTTGTATATAATCATCCTAAGCATTTATCTTTAGAGTTTTATGACTGACTGTTGCTGCCCTACCCCCTCCTCCCCCTTTGCCCGCTAAATGACCCTATTAAAAATAAATAAACATTTTTTTTAATTTTGTGTATAATCATTCCAAGCATTTATTTTTAGAGTTTTATGACAAAGGTGAAATGTTTACCCCACAGCCCATGTTTGCCAGAGCGACCCCTCCAAAATACAGCTTTTATACCCTCCAAAGAGAATTGAACCCCATAAAGTAAATATATTCTTGATCAGTGATGAAGTCTAAGACGGTCTAGCAATGCCCATACGTTCGTCTGTGGAAAACATTATATTGTATATTTTTGAACCCCGCCCCCTTTAGTGGGCGTTGACGTACGATATTATATAAAGGAACTCTGTCCCAACAAGTTAAACATTTTAAATTCACTTACTAAATATTTGGAGGGTATTTAAGATTCGACCCGGTCGAATATAACGTTTTTACTTGTTTAAATTATAAATGTAATAAATACAAGTTTTAAATATTAAAATAAATGCCACTTTTATGTCCTATATTTTCTTTTTGTTAAGAAATTTTAAAGCAACTACAAATATATGGTTGCCAATAAATACAACTGTTATTACCAGTTGTCAGTTGCCATACGCAAAGATACGGGCACT
The DNA here is from genome assembly GCA_951800035.1 of Linnaemya tessellans. Lineage (NCBI taxonomy): Eukaryota > Metazoa > Arthropoda > Insecta > Diptera > Tachinidae > Linnaemya > Linnaemya tessellans. The sequence continues at coordinate 117,710,602 of OX637535.1, forward strand.
CTTATCAAATATGTATGTGTCCAAAAGAGAGTAACCACTTCCTACCAATGAAAGATATTTTGGTTCAGATAAGTGTTTATTAAGTAGGTAAAGCAGTTTCATACAAAACTAATAGACGATGACATGGAACTCAATACTATTGGAAACTGTTTAACTCTATAAACACTCGTCTGAATTAAAAGATTTTCATTAGCATTTACTGTTTGTTTTTTTGGGCAAGTATTTGATTAATGTGATCTCACCTCAAGAGATGTGACATGAGTCTGGGAGTCCATATAAACCCCGCTGCGAAAATGCAAGGCAGGGCCGTAACTTTGGGTGCCTCTGTGGCTGATGGGTAGCAATGCTAGCCTGTCAGTCCAATGGTCGTGGGTTCGATTCCCGCCGGACACTCTGGGTGTTTTCCGCAGAGAAGCAAATCTCTTCGCGGGTTGTGTTTGTTATTTAAAAAAAGAAAAATTAGACGCATTTGTGAAAATTATAAATATTTTATTCACGTCTTTATATTTTTTTTACCTTGGGCCAGGACTCAGGGGATGACCCTTATATATGCAATGCATTGCGCCGGAACTGAAAACGAGGGGAAATTAGGAAAGATGAGAAGATAGACAGTTTTTTTTGTATAGGGTCCGCCAAATAACTTTTTTTTTTGAAAATGCTATAAAAAAAACTACTGAATATTTTCTCAAATTTCTTTTTTTATTTGAAAGTGCAATCCTTCCGGTTAATAATGGAAAATAATTTCATTCAAATGGCTGCATGGCCCGATAGCGATTGCCATTGACTGTAACGGCCGCTTCTTGCTCATTTTCGAAGAAAAATGGTCCAATTACGCTTCTGGACCAAAATCCGTACCAAACCGTGACTCGTTTTGGGTGCGTCGGCTTTTCAATGTATGCGTGCGGGGTTTCTGTGCCCCAAATGCGACAATTTTGCTTGTTTACATACCCGGCAAGATCAAAAGGAGTTTCATCTTCATCATCGACATCTTCTGTAAGTCGATCGCAGGCCCACTTAGCGAAGCAAAAACGCATTAAATGGTCAATCATATTCGTTCAGCGGAAGGATAAAACTAATTATCTGTCAAATCAGACATGAGCTAAGTGTTACCATTCACGAAATAAGCAGTAGTTGAAAAAAAACGTTAGATTGCGGACCCTATAGCTATTTCAACCTTTTACTTCGCCGGCTAATATTCGCTACAGGGCCGACGAAGGTGGGTGCTGTTACTCTGCTTTTAGTACATGATCGTGGCAGTCGCTGCCAATTATGTTCAGTGGTCAGTGCTATGCCTTCATCATTGAAACAGGCTGGCAACAACTAACACAACCACGCACTAACGCTGATCAGAAGAATTCAACACAATATTTCATGACTCACTACGGGCTCGAACCCAGGACCCTCCGCTTCAAAGTCTCGTGTTCTAATAGCACCCACTAAAAAAAATTAAAGAAAAGGGATATACATAAACATTTTATATTTAATTTAATGATGACACGCCGCAAAGAACTTCGGACCAGCACTCAGGGGATGATCCCCACATACGCAGTGCATTGGGCTGCAACTAGAAAGGATAGTTCTTTTTAGGGCAACATTTTTCCCTCTGGCAAAATTCAGCCCATTTACGAAATTAATCTGTGCTATCCTTCAAAATTTGTTTATACCAAATTTCAAGCTTATGGCTCTTTCCCATATACGGACGGGGAGGACATGGGTAGATTGTCTTAGATTTTGTCACGAATCAAGAATATATATACTTTATGGGGTCTTAGAGGGATATTTCGCTGCGTTACACCCGGAATGACAAAGTGAAGGAGGGTATAAAATATATATCATAACCGCTTAAATATTGTTTTCGATATGACCATATAAACTGTGTAATTCTGTTGCATCGCTTTAAACAATTTGTTATTTTATTTAAAAGCTTTAATATATGTTTTTTACTACTGCTGCATAAGTTATTTGAATTCAGTACGACGGTATAAATTTATAGACTGACTTCAAAAATGTATCAATATTATGTTTGTATTTAACTCTGCAACGGAATTTAAATCACGTGTATTCACTTTGAAAACGGTGGTTTCCCTGATTGCATTTACACGGCATTTCAAATACTTGCATTCTAAAACGATATGCGTTGTCAATCCTGTATTATAAAACATTATACGTTCTTTGAATATAAATCAATTTTTTTTAAAGTCAATCGGAATTATATATTTAAAAATCATCAAACTTGCAACAAAACTCATCCCGTCTTAAAAATGCTATTTTAAGCAACTGTGAAGTACGTATCGATTGAAGCTATTGTATTTTGTTTAGAACTACAAAATTCACATCTACTTTAATTACTACTACTTTATGTTCGTATTGTAGTTACTTATGCATAAGTAATATGAGCAAAATGAAATGCCACTCTAAATTAAACAAGAAATTAAACATACACACACAAATGTACATATGTTTCATACAAGAATGTGTGAGTGTGCGTGTGTGTATGTGACAGTTGCATTTATGACATACTAGCTTTCTACTCGCTTTATTTTCTATATGTCACGTTTGCATTGGCTTTAATTTTTCAATATGTATGCTTTCATATTATTATTATTATTATTGTTATTTTTTGTGCCAAAACATTTCCTCGGGCCATCGTTGTTCTCATCATTCTTCCGAACATCATTGAAGTTGTCGTCATTAGTTATTGCAAGTTCTCTTAATATGGAGGAATCCATTAGGATGATTGCAACACTCCATTATAGTGTAAACGTACAATTACTTTAAATATGTATAAACATATGTATGTATGTACATGTGCAAGTGCCATTTAGGGCTGCCAGTTTTATTTATCGGAAAAGCGGAAGTGTGTAGCAATGCTCAAGTCACACACACTCACACATGTAACTTTACAGGAGAAGCTGAAAACATTGTCGAAACCATGGCCCAACTACCCAAATTTTTTTAATAGCATCTGTTGATCTCGCAACAGGGCATAGAAAGCGCTGCCAGCGGCAGAGTCACTCTACACTCAGCAAGGAAGCATGGTATTCGCCACATGATACCACATGCGTGTTCGGGCACCATCGCAAACATGATCGTTAGTGAGAATGTACCCGCCACATACACATGGACCTGCGGCATCAAGCTTTCTGGCGAACATAATCAGCCTGATTGTGTAAGGCGTTGGCGTTTACGTCAAAGACGTTTTCTGTAAAAGATTAAAGAAACACACAAGCAGTTTTCTTTAATCTACTACGAAAAACGCCTGAGGCGTAATCGCCAACGCCTTACACAATCAGGGGGAATCACTTTGCAGTCAATAAGAAATTTCTTCTGCTGTGGAGGAGTTTAAGTTTCGGGCCGAACTTCGAAGGCAAACTATTATACAGAAGTTTTAATTTTCTATTGGCTTTGGTTTTGTGGCCTACGCTTTCCTTACTGGTGCTACATTCACTATAGTTGCTCTGTTATTTCAGAGATTGAATGCGCATGTATAAGTTTTATGAAATACCAGCGGAAGTTATGTCTGGGAAAACTGTGTAGCCCTCTCCCTCTGCATTGTGGGAATATCACCAAGTTGTCCATCATAACTCCGGACCTCAAGTCTCTCCTTTTTTTTATAATGACTATGAAGCGGAGGGTCCTGAGTTCAATCCCGCGCTGAGTCATGAAATTTAAAATCTTTGAGATTCTGGAGTCATATGAATAGAGAAAGAATCCCGCAGGAAGCGACCTTCCTGGCAACCCTACAAGTTAAGTGTTAGCTTAAATATGTGTACTTGCATGTACACACTGGGAACAATGGGGAAATGTTCTTCAAATCTTTTATGAATAGTAATACATTTATAGAATCTTGTACATACCCAGCAGAAACTAGTAATTTGGATGATGGTAACCTGGCTGGTGTGTTACAGAAAAAAAGATTGATTTCATTATCATGTTTAGTGTAAAAATTATTGTTTGTAACGCATAAAAGAAGTAGTTATGTGACCATTATTAATTTACATACATATGAATTAATTATGAATTATTTATACACAAAAATTTACCTCATTACACGTAAAACCTAATTTTCTTTCAATGTTTGATCTTTATATACGATTAGGTTTTTTATACCCTCCAGAAAAGAATTGGAGGCTATACTCACTTTGTCATTCCGTTTGTAACGCAACGAAATATCGATCTGAGACCCCATAAAGTATGTATATATTCTTCATCAGTTATAAAATCTAAGACGGTCTGAGCATGTCCGTCCGTCTATGAAAATCACGATTCCGTCCAAACGAAAAGAGACAGGCTCTTGAAATTTGGTATACATATATCTTGAAGGAGAGTACAGGCCAGGGCCCGCTTTAGTTAACGTTGACGTAAGATATCATATGCAAAAATAGATGTAAATATTAAACAATTTGTATTCCTTAAGCCTATAAGAAGCCGAGAGTAATGAGTAATCCACAAAGTCACACTGCGTCAGCTTCAACAAAACCTTTGCATATCAGCAACTAAAGATTTTGCTGGGTACAATTGCGTACCCAAGTGTATATAAACATACATACATATGTATGTATGTGTTTCTTATATACATACACATTAACGCATATGCAGTTTTATTCTTGGCATTATCGAATGTAATAAAAGATTTTAGTTTATTTTTTATATTCATTCTTTATTTTCATATAATTGCATCAAATAAATTAGTCACGCTTGAGGTTGCACATTTCATGTTACTTACGAATTAAAATGACTTTCACTTTGATAATATTCTATACATTATTGTACAGCAATACACCACCAAAGGACTTGCATGTTGTATTCGAGCAGTTACCCTTTTACACTCCAACGGTCTAAAGGGTACGAGAGTACGCCTTTGTGTGTATGAATCGCACTGAAACAACCCAGCAAACACGTACGAACATTAGCAATACACATTTTTAGTAATTAGCAGTGCAATTCAGTAACTTTTATTACGATAATCATATTGATAAACTGAATATGACGAAAATGTATCGACTTTTCTATCTCTAACAAGTACTTTAAAGTAGAGAAGACCTAAGAAGTTATAAAATAAGATATGAAATCAATATAATTATTCTTATGTGCTGCACGAGTAAAAACATGTTTTATAAATTTTGTTCACTAACCCCAATTATTTTATGCATCGTATGTATCTGCATATCTTTAATGCATATGCAGAGTTGAATAATGACATAAATAATCAATACCAAATGAGAATTTTAAAAATATTAATACAACCGCCTCATATGGTGTTATATAAAACTGATATTTGACATTGTGGCTTTTATATTTTTACGTGCCTAAATTAAGGTCATAAATTATTAACAGTCGGTCATAGGTACGGTGACCATTTTTAATTTAATTATCCTTTATTGTATTATTTTGATTATATTTTTTTTAAACTCCAATATTTTAAGTCTTATTTTCTCAACACTCTAATACTTAACATCATTACAGTGGAAGTTGTAATAAAAAACACAATGGAAATTATAATCATGAAATTTTCAGAATCGAAATTGTTTTTTTTTCAAATTTGGTAATATTTCTGGGCATATTTAAATTTTTGTTTTAAACATAAATATGAATATGTCAGTCTCTTATGAATATAATATATTCAAGAAAATTAATAGTAATTAAAAATTCTAAATGTCCTCTTTTTAGTAGAAAAATTGGGTCATCGTATTGATAGTTTACCCGTTTAATTTATTACCGATCAACTGAAGCCAAATATGGCTACTTTTCATTAACGACTAAATGGATTAACTGATATATTGTATGTAATTTAAAACTGTTTTAGTTCACTTCAAATTTTTTATACCTCAATACCTGCATCCCGTGAGACGTTGAACAGTGCGCAATGAAGAAGCTGTAGCCGCTGTACAGGCAAGCATTGAAGATGACACTAATCAATCAATTCGTCGCCGTTCTCAGCAACTGGGGTTGGTCCTTCCACCTTATGACAGATTTTTTTTACTTTTTGAAAATTAGTGTTCCAGATAGCGCCTTCTATGAGCCAGCCGTGGAGGCCACATATGTATGTAGCAGAGATCATATTTAAAAATTAATTTCATAAAATTTTCCTTCCAATAAAACCTGTTTCATTGATATTAAAAATATACCTATTTCCATATTTTATTATGATTTAAACTTGTGACAGCCAATAAAAAAACACCCTATATGAAAGTGCCACAGATCCATAGCACTAAGTTTTTCTTTTTGTTGTTGAATTTTCTATTACACTATAGTACCTATATTCTAATTTTTTTTAATCGGAAGTAAGTTGTAAAGTTTAAAGCCTAGCGCGGATATTTCTATGCAAATACACAATTCCTTAATTTTTGTATATCCAACAATGATTTTTAAAAAATTTCTTAGTAACTATTTATTTATTTACTTACCTTTTAAAAACAGATTATAATAATCAATTTATTAAATTGATTTTATATGTAGATATTTTCTTTTAGTAAATGCCGAACCGATTACCGAACTATTAATTATATTTTATGTAATGGCAACTCTTAATTTAACCAACACTTTTTATTCACTTTTGCTCTGCTTTTACTTTTATTTTCCTACTCACAAACATTTATTTATGAGATTCCAAAATTTAGCATCTCCTAAATCCAAAAACAACACTGCACTTGTTCTTAAAAAGAGGTACATGACACACACATGCTTTCAAAAACACACGCATATCGTTATGACTAAACCAGTAGACCAAACTTTGTCGGTAGCAATGTATGCAAATTTTGCTAACGATTTGTATGAAACTGTCTGCAGTATGTCTTCTACGACATGCTATTACCTTGTACTTATCGTTAAATATGTTTTACAATGCATTGCCAAGTGGGATGTCTCATGCAACCTTCACAATAAACTACCGCTGTTCACAACAACAACAGTAGGGACTTTTGAAATTAAATTTTAAAATAGCAGTAGGCAAGTAGCCAGAATGATCAGTGAATTTGTACATACATAAATATGTATGTACATATGTACATACATAGAGACACACAATAAAGTAGATACCAAGTACGTATGTGTGAATGTAAATTTTATAATTTTGTGCCCATCTATAATGTCAATTATATTCTTTAGAAAAACTTTACAATAACACCTTATATTGAAACTTCACAGATTGATTTTATTCAATTACATTAATTAATCTTCACTTTCACTTTTAATACACACTTTGACTTGATTTAATATACAATTTAACGGGAACGACAGCGGAGACCGACTGATTTTAGCGAAGATTCCAGGCGTACTAAATTACTTAGATATGAGAGAGAGTTGCCAGCTGCCATAGAGCTTGCGTTTTTAGTTATTTACAAAGCGAATTAATGGGAGGGTGGGATTGATAACTAATTTGCCTACCAATTGCTGCTTTAACTTTTAGCATGCTTACATAATTATGAAAACATTTTTTTTTTCAAAGGTACATTAAAAAGATAGTGATATTCCAACTTGCTGTTCAACAGTTATTTCTGCTTGGTTACTTTAAGCAAAGATAGGCTAATGTGCCCCCAATGCACAAACGAATGTGGAACGTGAGGAAGCCAGAGAATGCACAAAATATTATTATAATACAGTAATTTTTAATTTTTGGATAATTTTCAAAAAAGTGAGATATTTCTGGTTTTACCCCGTTTTAAAAAATTGAGTTTTCACCAGATCTCAACGATTTGAGTTCCTAGGAGACTTTCCTGACTTCTCCTAAGAAGCCGTTATCATGTGACATACTTATAACTTTTGAACGACTGAACCGAATCTGGTAGCTTTTCAAAGAACTCCTCCAAAAAAACTTAACTTGAATTTCTTGTGAACTAGAACAGGCTTGGACTGGTAGATATTCGGATATATCCGAATATCTTGAGACCTAAGCTTATTATAATAAAAAACTTTACAAAAGACAAATGCTCGAAAATTTTGAAACAATAGATATATATGTATGTATATACATATATACATATATATATATATATACATATATATATATATATATATATATATATATATATATATATATATATATATATGTATATATATATATATATATATATATATATATATATATATATATATATATATTTATATATTTATATATGTATATACATATATGTATATAGATACATATGTATATGTAGTTTCGAAATTATAATGAAAATTAATAAGAGAACTCGATTTCTTCCTCCAGAGGGAAGACAATAACTAAATTTAATCCACAAAATAACTAAGGCGACGAAGCCTATGAGAAATGGCAACTCTGTTCTAATTGCCAAAAAATACAATTAGTTCGCAAAGGGCTCAGTACTAAAATTACTTAATCTAGACAACTAGAAGACAGTTGTTCGAGAGGCGCTCAATTATATAACATGCATTGCATAACAATACGAAAGAGACAGACTTATGCCCTTCAATAAGTTCGTTGCTACTTTGCAATTAGTACTCCCTGATCTAAAGCAGTCGTTGCTTATAATCGTTCGCATTAACTTCAAGTGTTCTCAAAGTGTCCGTGCAAATTATTATTTGTGAATGCACACCTACATACATACTTATGTATTTATATACATATGTATGTAGGTATGTACTTCTGTAGGCATGTACTATGTACATATATTATTAAATATATTTTAATTATATATTAACTAATGTCCTATACATAATGAATAATAAGTGTTAATATGTTTTAAGCTTTTGTAAAAAGACGAAAAATCTGTGTGCAATTTGTTAAAGTGCGGTTAATATCAGTTCTTAATTTTATGGCAAAAATATCTGTGTGCGTGTGTAGGTATCTAATATTGCAAGTTATTTCATCATAAAATGTTGTGTTTGCTGTTGCTGCTGTCGGCATTCATTGTACACCTAATCCTGTCTTTACACTGTTTAAACATGTGATCGAGTAGTACATGTAAATTTATTAAGGGATAAATATCAACCCTCATACGAGTATTCATAAAATTTAAAATTGGTTTGAAATGTATTTTATTCAAAATTTCGCATATTCTTGTTATTCAGGTTTTATTTTGAACATATAAAAAAATATTTTGCGAAAAGTAAATTTTCAAAATATACTCTAATAATAATATAAATAATGCACTCCTTTACGGGAAAATATTTTTTTAGATCAGGAATAACATTTTTGACGCAACTCTGTGGGGATATATATATATATATATATATATATATATATATATATATATATATATATATATCTATATATATATATATATATATATATATATATATATATATATCTATATATATACATATATATATATATATATATGTATATATATATATGTATATATACACACATATATATATATATATATATATTTATACACACACACACACACACATATATATATATATATATATATTTATATATATACATATATATATATATATATATATATATATATAAATATATATATATATATATATATATATATATATATATGTATATATATATATATATATATATATATATATATATATACATATGTGTGTGTATAAATATATGTATATATATATATATACATACATACATATTATAATATACATATATATGTATATATATATATATATATATATATATATATACATATATATAAACGCGTATATACATATATAGATATGTAATTAAGTTTTTGACCTTTACTTTGGAAATATATTTTGCTGTTTATTAAGCTCGAGGTCGTTTCCTATGTAAAATTATTTCAATTTTATTCAATATTTCGTTAACATCATCAGTAATAAGTAATAGGAATTATTGAATAATAGAATAATATAGAAGTAATTTTATATAAAAAAGTACCTCTAAATAATAAAATGAATTATATTTAAATATATGTAGATATACATATATGTATATGTATACACATATGCATATGTGTATATATATTTCTATTTGGTGTCGGATTGTGATAGTAAGCGCATTTTATTGCTTTGTGTTTCTTCAGTTTGTTCAGCTTCGTTCGAAGTTATGCTTAGAACGTCCGTCTGAAAATTTCGTTAATTCATGTATAACGGTGTAAAAACAGGATGGGATGTATATAGTAATAAGAAAATGTAAGAAAAAAGTAGAGCATGAAGAGTATGACATTGCTTTTGTTTTGTAACAAAAACAATGCATCATCTCATTTATGTTTAAGAGTTACCAGTAGCTTAAATTTTATTAATAATACGGTTAGGGATACGGGAAATAAAAAAATAACATAAAAATTGTCAAACTAAACATCAGTTGAATTTAAGAGGTGAGTAAGTAAATGAAAAATTTATTCAAAAATATTAAAATTAATTCAATTCCAATATGTTTGTGCCTGATGATAACATATAAATATAAATTCAAAATTGTTCAGCTTAATTGATATGATTTACAAACATTTCTATTTACCACAAAATTTCTAATTTTATACGTTTTTCAATTTTACTGAATGTACTATTTTTTCTGGTTCAGGCAGATTATGTGTAATTGTAGGGTTGTTGTTGTCAACATAAGAGAATTGTTGTTACATACTAGTAAGACGAATGAAATTGGCCTATAGGCTGGCTATATGTTTTACATGAGAATGAAATAAAAATAAAAATAAATAAAGAGTGAAAGAAAAGAATATCTCACATTTTATAGCTGAACCTGCACACAAAAGTACGCCATTAATTAAATGTGGTTTTGCATGTTCAATAAGATGAGAAAAATAGAAACCTGAATGTTTGCTGGGTGCAAGTGAACATGTCTGTATGCCAGAACAGTTTATCAATATTTATTATAAATAACTAAAGTTTTATATATATTTATATGTGCCGATGTGTATGTGCTTATTCTCATTTCTCTTCCCCTTATTTATTTATAAGAACTTGCAGACCCATTGAAAATGGCATGAACGAACGGCACAAATATACGGAATTGACAGTAGAGTAAACAAAAAGTTAATTCAACATATTTTCCAGTTGAATGATATAATCCCAGCTTAAGAGAATTTGTTTTATAGCTGCTTATATTTCAGAAATAGTGGAAGGGCATGTAGTAATAGAAACGAATCGTTTTTCAACTTTCAATATTTTTTTATAAATGTTTGTGTATGCAGCATAAATTATGCCTACGGTGACCATCTGTTCTTGTATTATAAAGTGCAATGTTTTATTTGAAACCTCGAGTAGAAAACTTGTTAGTTAAACTTAATAGTTAGGGATTTTATTCAGTCTTGCTCTTTTTTATGTATGTTTTTAAACCAGCGTATAATTAATATCAGCGGCTGTCCAGGGTTGCAATAGCTTGTTGATCGTTAATGGATCAATAGTTATTAATTAATAAAACATTAACATTTTTACACAACCTTTTGTTGTTATATTTCAGCCACAAATAACAGGCGGATAGAAATAAGTGAAGTGAAATAATCACCCTTATTTTGGAACTATTTGTTTACATCAGGTCAGGGCTATAACGAAAATAGGACACTAATACGTAGTCGTTGGTGATAGCAATTGACTACTTTTAATGTTCCAAATCGATGGAATACCATAATTTTTGCTACTGTTTTAAAGTCTTCGACCAATTATTATATTATAATGCACCCGCATTATTAAGCATTCAGTTTTTTATTTTATAGAACACATATGTGCTTTAGTTACCATGTTATCAGTGATACACTGCCTTCATTGCCTTCTTTCATTCGATTTGAGGCGGAAATCATATTCAAATAAAGCCCACGTTACAGCCATTAATTATCTGCATTTTACTTCAATTCAAAGATCTAGAAAAAAGATATTAAAAATCAGAGCAATCAGTTCTGCTTTCCTCTTCTGGATGTTTGCTCCTCGTTCTGTCGCATTGTTTAGGAGTAGTTTTTAAAAATTCCTTCAACAATTTTAGAGCATCTGATTTGGTCTGAGACCCATTTGGATGGTAATGATGGACCTATAAACTTTTCTGTTCACATACTAAAGTAATGGTTGGAAATATGGACACTAGATTTTTCAACCATAAAGAAACATGGCCATCCTATCTAGTTTATTTATAACTTTAACAAACTTTTCAAGTGTCATTATTTTGAATTAAACATGATGGTCACCGTAATAAGCAGACGTTTCACAGATGTAGTTTTTAGTCCTGGGACACAGACCCATACAGACACATGCATAGAGAACACATTGTACATTCCCATGCCACAACGGCTTATAAATCCAATATAAAATTATTATGTACACACATGCATACACATGCAGACACATATGTAGGCAATCTTGTGCACTGTATTTTATCCTATTGATCAAATAAAAATGCTTCTTAAATAAATTGGCACAAACAATTTATGTGGCGATATAAATATAAAAAACGAAGTGGAAAAAAGCCCAAAAAAAAGGAAAAGGAATAAATGGTGAAGTGAAACAATAGATAGATGAAGTTTGTCCATCAGATGAGATTGCTCACTTCGTTGCTTGTAAAACAAGGGGTGGATGGATAATAATGTTGAACATGATTTGCAGTGAAGCTACACTTGGTTATTAAGTGTTTCATTTTTCACTTCACTTTCCCTTATCTTGGCGCAGCGCAGAAATATGCTTTTGGGTCTAAATATGCACTCATCCGTATTAGCTAATTCAACACTTGATGCTATTGTTAAGACCGTAATTTTATTAATACTACATGCAGTGTATGACACGATGTAATTTAATAAAATAAAATTATTGCAAATATTGAGTGTTTTATGTGCAATAAAAATATGTTAAATGTCCTTTCCTTAGTGGAAAGGCAATATGATGCATTAAGACTTGAAGTTCTTCTTGCGTTCTTGGGTTTAGTTTGTATGTACTATTTAAAAAGGGGCCCATTGGACACATTCTGTTCACACATACTGCCGCTGAACACTTCGTGTAAGTGTGAATCTTACCACACACCCATCAACCACAACTTCAATTTCTTAATATATTTCAACTTTTTACATTTATTTACTGAAACTCCTTTGCAAAGTAAATTTGTAAAATATCGGCGCACAGATGCTTACGCCTTGAGCCGTATTTTTTTCTGTTCCTGTGACTGATTGTACACGACTTATGCCTTCACATACGAAGTAGCAACGAGGGAAATTGCTTAGAAGGTCCGTAGATCTTTTTTTTTACCTTGGACCAGCACTCAGGGGATGACCCCTTTATATGCAATGCATTGCGCCGGAGCTGAAAACGAGATGATAGCATTGGGGGACAGATTAGGAAAGATGAGAAGATAGACAGTTTTTTTGTAGCTATTTCAACCTTTTTCACTTCGCCGGCTAATTTTTGCTAGAGGGCCGACGAAGGTGGGTGCTGTTACTCTGGTTTTTAGTACATTATAGTGTCAGCCGCTGCCAATTTCATGTTCAGTGACCAGTAACTATGCCTTCATCATTGAAACAGGCTGGAAACAACTAACACAACCACGCACTAATGCTGATCAGAAGAATTCAACACAATATTTCCTGACTCAGTGCGGGCTCCGCTTCATAGTCTCGTGTTCTACTACTTCAGACAACAGCTTTGGCATTGTTTGAAAAATATATTTATTTCCTTTTTATTGTATCCTCCGAAAACAATTTGTCATTCCGTTTGCAACGAAGCGAAATATCCATCTGAGACCCCATATAGTATATATATTCTTGATCAGTGAGGAAATCTAAGACGATCTGAGCATGTTCGTCGGTCCGCCCGTCCGTCTGTGGAAGTCACGATTCAGTCCAAACGAAAAGAACCAGACTCTTGAAATTTGGTATAAATATATCTTGAAGGATAGCACAGGCCAAGTTCGTAAATGAGCTGAATCGGGTCAGAGGAAAAAAAGTTCCCTTAAGAAGAACTAGAATAACCTCTAAAAAACAACATAATTTTTAAAGGTATTTTTTTTAAATTTTATTAAGCAAATGAGATATTTTTATGTCAAAGAAGGTCCAACGTGTTGAACTTGGAGCCATAAAATAAAAAAAATATTATTTTTGAACCCCGCCTCATTTAGTGGGCGTTATTATATGCAAAAATAGTGTACAAATTTAACAAATTGTTTTACTTAAGCCTGCATTCCTTAAAAATATCATATTTACCCACTCCTCCCCCTTTTCCGCTTAAATGACCCTATAAAAAATATTAAATAAAATTAAAAATAAATTTTAAATTGTTAATTTTTCAACGGGCTTAAGTTCGAATCTGCATGACTGCAAATTATTTTTTGTTATTTTATTAATAAATGAATTTGTTTAAATTCTATTTTTATTAATTTATATTAAGATTGGAATATTAAGAATATTTTTCAATAATCATCAAACCAGCAGAACGGATCAGCACTGATAAATTTTAAATTTAATTATCCCAAAGATTTATTTTTATAGTTTTATGGCAAAGGTGAAATGTCTCCCCCACGGCCCTTTCCAGAGAGACCCCGACAAAAACAGTTTTAATACTTTCCAAAAAGAATTGGGCCCTATAAAGTATATGTATTCTTGATCAGTGCTGAAGTCTAATACGATATGGGAATGCCCACACGTTCGTCTGTGAAAAACGTGATATAGTCTACTTTTGGACCCCGCCTCCTTTAATGGGCGTTGACGTACGATTGTATATGCAAAAATAGTGTAAATATTGAACGATTTGTATTCCTTATGCCTATAAGAAGCTGAGATGTGCTCTCATCTTGCAGAGGTGAAACATCTCCCCCATGGCCCCTCCCGGCATAACTCTGTCAAAATAGAGATTTGAAATTTGGTACAGAAATGTCTTAAAGGAACTCTGTCCCATCAAGTTAAAGATTTTAAATTTACTTACTAAATATTTGGAGGGTGTTTAAGATTCAAGCCGGGCGAATAGAACTTTTTTATTTGTTTGTAACACAATTTTTTTCAAAATGTGTTTGTTTTCAATAAATACTTAAGCTTAAGTCGCATGCATATACAAAAAAAATTTTATTTTTTTGCAAAGAAATAAGACTTTGCTAAAACTTATTTCTTCGTTTAAAACTTTACAGGAAACATTTTCCCTTTGCAACTTTTTTATCAAAAGGAATATTTTGTAGTAAGGACGCGAGAATCTTAAATTTGAAGGTGCTTGCGTTGAGTCTTAGCCATTACGAATTGATCTAAACATTTGACAGGATCATTTGATTATCACTATTCAGCAAATTAGGGGGTTAGAGTGAAAAAAAAAATCGACCAAGAATTCCGGTCACCCGGTTACGTATTAAAGGTGAAGAACGCCTTCCGCTTGTACACAAAGTAAGCGAGAGTGTGATGTGTTCATCCAACGAACATAAAGGCTCAGTAATATCTAATATACAGTGCCAGCAGGCATCTCTAACATAATGTCGTTTACTTTGTAAACACGTAGAGGACATCTTCAACTCTACTTGGCACACAGTGTAAGCTGGCATTCATTCAAGGCAAAATGTTAAGACTTTGTCAAAGTAAACTTTGGGAGTGTAAACGGGTTTTAAGCAGCGTTCGCCGCTGGAAACAAACTTTTGTTCTTTTGTCTTAAACACGAAGAGAGTTTTATACTATTTTCATTATACAAAGTATTAATATTTTGTATTACCATATAAAGCCACCTTTGGTATAAAAACCACATCTTTTAAATCATAATCTTAGTGTTAGAAAATCAATAGATGTCAGAACTAAGAACCAATTTAAAAAAAGATACATTTCTATTGTTTCCATTTTAGTCAGACACATACACACATGCATATGCATGTATTATGTATGTGTACCTAAATATGCACGTATGTATGGATGTGTGATAATTTTCAATATAAACTTTTATGGAGTTTGAAAAAAAATGTATTGCTATTAAACAAAAGTGGGAAAAAGAATAAAAAAAACTTAACGTAAAATAAATGCGATAATTCGACACTTCTGTTTGGCGGGTACATGACGTGACTCGGCGCTGAATAAATTCTATGAAATAGCATTTGATGCTGCTACAGCGTAAATATTTATTTGAATCAAATTTTTCGAGGGCAACAGCTGCTGAGTTGTCAAAATAATTTTTTTTAATCCAACGTGGGTTGTCGTCTTTGAGACTTAAAAATGATATAAAATAAAAACAATAATAAGTAAAGAAGAATAATGGAAGCAAGGAATTAAGTTTGGGCAACCAAAAACATTTGGTTGGCTGTGCAGATACAAAAGCAAACAAAATTGATTACTTTCTTGTTTCAATTTACACATACATACATACGCACATACCCTGCAGGAAATGCCAATAGTGGAACTGTACTGAGTGACTGTTGACGCAGTCATAAGTACTAGTGGCGAACCTATTATAAAGAAGTAATATATATTTTTAAAAGAATAAGTAGAATAGAATTGTATAAGATATTTTCATTATAAAAAATAATGTGATGACTAAAAATATTTTTTAAAAGCAAACACTTGAAAATCCACTGATGACATTGGTACTAGTGATTCACTAGTACATTTTTGTAGTTCTAGCCTAAACCTTTAATACTTTTCTGAAATAAATGTGGATAATAATAATCCAAATTTTTTTAACTTTTAGGTCGGATTTTTGACAGGTGGTTTAAGTTTAAACCTAGTTTAACGAAGTCTGATTTTTTTTATTATTTCATTGAGGACACACATTTTAAGCAAGGCTAAGGTGTTCCGTCAAAATTTTGTATAAAAACTTGATAATAGCGACAAAAATATGTTTTCAGATTAACTAAACCTAGTTTAACTGAGATCCCAAAAATCCGGCCTTAGAGTTTAATAAAAAAATACTAAAATGCGTAAAACCGTTTTGTTAAATATTAAAACGAAAAATCACTTCAGTCATCTGTCGTCGCCACATTTCGTTTTTCTCATCGTAGGCCAATGTAAAAATGTAGACGCTCTATTGACAAGGTCGCCAAACAGTCACCAAAATGGTAGGTTTCCTTCAGGGTATGTACATGTTGTACTATATGAATATATTAAATTTATTCTGATTATACTTTCATGTAGATGTTTTCTATTTTTTAGTTTTATTGTTACTGCAGCCAGGCATAATAGCATTAGAGATGCCGTACGACGTAAGATTATGAACGATCTTAGAACCAAACAAATTCACATCTACATATTTCACTGAATATAATAGTTTATTTATTGTCTGCGCTAATATTTTGTTGATCAGAATATTCGAAATGACAGAATAACAATAGTATTAAAATATTAATTCACAATGTGCCTACAGCATTTTCCATCCAGCTACTCAGATTGTATTATTAAAGGGTCGAACGAGTCATCCCCATTTATGTCGCTGCATTAGAGACGAGAACACGTCCTGTGATTTTCTAGACTCATGAATGATCGTATGAATGTAAAAGTTAATGTTTTGTTATATCCTTCACAAAAAATTGAAAGGGTACACTGGCATTCCGTGAGTAATTTTCAATATCTATATTTACGGTGACCATATTTATCAACCCAAAAAAGAGGACATTTAGATATGTAATAAAAATTGTTTTTACAATTTATAGTCAATTGCATATATTTTAGGCATGGCCGACTTACTTACATATATTAATGTTTTTTAAACAAAATATGTCCAGAACTTAAAATATGTCCAGAAATATCACAGTCATTTGAGAAAAAGATTTTAATATCTGCACAATGATTATAATTTCTATTGTATTGGTGACTTTGACTTTTATTGTATTGAGAAAATAAAATTTTTAATTTTGGAGTTTAAGCAAAAAAGTATTAATAATCAAAAAAAAAGGACAATAAAGGACATTTCAATTAAATAAAGGACACTTTAATTTATGTTTATCTAAGAGGACATCATATAAAAAAAGAGGACTGTATGTATATTCGATCCCAAAAAGCAGATACTTTCCGGGTTCTTATAAATAGGGAAGTCGAATAAGCGATGCACGGCTGCGAAGCTTGGGGTTAAGAGCATTCTAGGTTTAAGAGCTTTCGGATTTAATTAAAAAAGAAAAGAGACATAAAAATTTAAGAAATGTATGACATCTTTATTTGACTCGATATAACTCAATGTTTAAGATGATTGACACGGGATACGGAAAAATTGGTTGGTACGCTGCGTCCAATTTTGGCATATTCTCTCCCTACCTGCTATTATCACAATAATAAATTCTTCAGTATTGGTTTCCATGCCCATAGACGTGAGCCTTAGCATAGTTCCACAGAAAATAGTCCAAAGCTGTTGATACGCAAGATATAGACGACCAAGTGACTGAACCCAAATTTGAAATAAACTGTTCACCACAATCGATTTTAAATTGATCCATTGTTTCCCGTGCTGTGTGGCATTTGGCACCTTCCTGTTGAAACCGCATGTCGGCCACTCACAGTACGTTCTTGCTTTCGTCTCTTTTGAAAAAGTGCGGCCCAATGATGCCACCCGCTCAATGCATGCTTATATCGGGATGTATTGGCAGTTCCTGCAAAGCTTCTTCACAAGAAACACGGCAAATTCTGCTTGTTCACGTCTCCATTCAACCCGACATGAGCTGCGTGAATAAAATGGAAGAAGTGCACGATGCACTTTCTTAACCGAGCATGAATTTTGATAATAAAATTCAATAATCTGCAAGCGTTGTTCGTTTGTAACTCGATTCAAGGTTAAATTGAAGACCAAACTGAACATGTTCAACAGTACACGAAAGTAGCTTAGCTGCCAAAATTAGTGTTGCCAAGAAGAAAGTTTATAAAAAAATCACCCGCTATAAAGTGGTCACCCACATAATTCAAATAAAGTTGTCCTTAACTGAAACCTTATTTTGCTGACGAGGTGTTAATGCAAAGCATATTTAAATGAGTTTTCAAATTCTGAGAAGAAGTGAAACAATTTATGATGCAGAATAGCCAGTGTCATTGGCACACGTGCCACACGCATGACGCGTGTGTTTGTTCACATACGCTACCATTTGTTGCGCAGTATTTGTTTAATGATGTAGGCGTGTGCAGTTAAATTGGTTTGTGTTTCTGATGATTAGAATATAAGAATTAGAAATCGTGTGTACGAATTGTGCGTTCATGTATTCTGTTTAAGGGATGTTTTAAATAGGCGTGAAAACTAAATTAAACTAATTTGTGTCGATTGCCACAGATGAGTCTCATTCAGTTGAAAACATACAAATTAAAAACAAGACTTTGCTAACCCACGTCTTTAATGTTGGCTGCAGCCTGCAGGTCCGCAATGAAGGCATCATTAGACTTTGATCGATGCTGCTGTTCTGCTACTAAATATCAATAGTAATTTTTACTGTAGTATAATATTAACAAAAAAAAACGAAGAATGTAATTTTTTTTAATCATTTTATCAATTAATTAATTAAATTCACTTCCTGGAGCAGCTAGACAAACTGTAATGAAAAATTGTATATAAAATATTTTTTTTATAAAAAACTGACCCCATTGCTTCATAATGAACGAAATACATAAATATAAATGAAAAGGTCGAAATAAAATTGTTCTAATACTCAAACAATTGCTTAAAAGAATTCAATCCCCATAAGTTTGGCTTAGGTAAAATGGACAAGAAAAATCAGAAAATGAGACAGGAAGAAAATAATCAAACTGCAAAGCGGGTATTAAATAAAAGTGTGTTACCCTCAGGTTGATACAGCTCTCGTATGCAATTTCCTTATAAAATTTGTTTAAATAAGAACTGTCATATTCAACTACGCCACCTAATAAGTAATGACAAACAAAATACACATGAGCACTAATGATGAAAGCGTTGCGACTTTCGAAAACTGCTGTTCTGCTCTGTTATGTAAGGTGAATAAATAACAAGTAAAAACGTTATATTCGACCGGGTCGAATCCTAAATGCCCTCCAAATATTTAGTAAGTAAATTTAAAATGTTTAACTTGATGGGACATAATTCCTTTAAGACAGTTTTGTACCCAATTTTAAATCTCTGTTTTGACAGAGTCATTTCGGATAGGGCCAATGGGGGAGATTTTTCACCTCTGCAAGATCAGAGCACATCTCAGCTTCTTATAGGCATAAGGAATACAAATTGTTCAATAATTACACTATTTTTGCGTATAATATCGAACGTCAACGCCCACTAAAGAGGGCGGGGTTAAAAAATAGACTATATCCCGTTTTACACAGACGAACGTATGGGCTTTGCTAGATCGTCTTAGATTTCATCACTCATCAAGAATATATATACTTTATGGGGTCCAATTCATTTTGGAGGGCATTAAAACTGAATTTTGATGGGGTCTCTCTGGCAAGGGCCGTGGGGGTGATATTTCGCCTTTGCCATAAAACTCTAAAAATAATCGTTTGGGATAATTAAGTGTAAAATTAATTTTAATTGTTTTTGTTTTTTTTATAGGGTCATTTAGGGGCAAAGGGGGAGCAGTAGGTAGAGCAGAGGCGTACCAATTTACATCTCAGCCTCGTTGTTAAACCTTAAAAATTTTATTTTTAGGGAATGTAGGCTTAAGGAAAACAATTTGTTAAATTTTTACACCATTTTTGCTTAAATAACGCCCACTAAGGAGGGCGGTGTCCAAAAATTAATTTTTTTGATTTTATGAAGCTTAACGCGTCGGATCTTCTTTGACATAAAAATTACAACAAAACTTTAAGAATAATGTTGTTTTTTAGAGGTTGCCTTAGATCTTCTTAAGAGAACGTTTTCCCCTGCGGCCCGATTCAGTTCATTTACGAACTTGAACTGTGCTATCCTTCACGATATATTTATACCAAATTTCAAGAGTCTGGCTCTTTTCGTTTGGACTGAATCATGACCTCCACAGACGGACGGACATGCTCAGATAGATATCATCACTGATCAAGAATATATATATAGTATATTTCGCTGCGTTACAAACGGAATGACAAAGTTAATATACCCTCTAATTCTTTTTTGAAGGGTATAAAAATTCATATAGTGCCAGCAGTGGCGGATTTAGGCTTGCTGTCGCTTTATTCCCTGTCTGATGCCCCGTTCTTTTTAAGTAAAAAATTCCATTCATTTTGATTCAATTTTATCATTTAGGCTCTGTGTTCAAAAAAGGCGAATTTTAATTTTTCTCCCAAAATTGTTATTCATCATTTTTAATTTTGTCTTCTTTAAAGAA
This sequence comes from Linnaemya tessellans, assembly GCA_951800035.1. NCBI lineage: Eukaryota > Metazoa > Arthropoda > Insecta > Diptera > Tachinidae > Linnaemya > Linnaemya tessellans. The sequence goes on from OX637535.1 coordinate 117,731,681, forward strand.
GTCCCCATCATTAATGGTATAGTTGAACCAGAGTTGTTTCCCAATCTTCGAAGCATTTTTTGGTATGTTCTTGAGCTGTCTTTTATCTTCTCAGTCATCGCGAAAGGCCTACTTTTCATAAAGATCTTCAATCTTTGGGAAGAGAAAAAATTCAAAGAAAATTTGCCAGTAAATAAGGTGATTTTTTATAAAATATTACGGTCTTTGTAACAAAATTTTCGAATCAATTTCGCTGTCATATAAAATTCAGCAAGGAGTTCGAACGTTCACAAGAAATTTCCATTTAGGGGTATCTTCAATTCATTTTAAATATCCAGTAAATTATGTGAGTGGATTCATCGCACTGTTCTTAGACTCCAAAATTTTCGAGTTTTAAGCCCAGGCGTAAATCCGTCACTCGGTGTTAATGTTGCAAACTTTAAACCAAATAAAGTCCTGTTGTACATATATTTTATAATATAATTAATTATCGTTACTTACTTTATGCATGTCCATGTGCCATAAAAATAAATATGTGTGTATGTGTCCGTATATTCGTTTTAGTATTTTCTTTTATTTCACATTTAATTTATACCGTATATAGATAGATTTACAAACTACATAATACAGAAGACTACAATGTATAGTATTGTATGAAATTAGTTTTCATTTCAATTGTTATTTTTTTTTAATTTATTTTTATTATTATAATGTTATTTCACTTTTGTGCACTTAACGCACTTAAGAAAAGTGTTGCTTAAAAATATCACAGCTCAAACTGGCGTCAATATCTTATACTTTAACAGCTTCAGTGCTTTGGTAGACCAACTTGCTTTTTTGTTCAAATAAAACAAATAATTTATTTAATAGTTCCTTCCTACATTTCGTTTCTTCTAACTCCAACTATTTATGATTTTGTTTTGTCTGCTTGTTCTTTTTTATAGTTTTTTTTTCTTTTTTGTTTTGTCATCGTCTTGCTAAATTTAACTACTACTTTTTATATAATTATAATCTCTAAAATACAACATTTATTGCTTAAAACACGTATGTATGACATGCACAACATCAATATAGAGTCTACAACATAAATATTTTTTTTCGTATAATTTACTTTATCACTAAAACACTCAAGTGTATTAGCCATCTCTACAATATGGCTAGTACTCATATTATCATTATGATTATCGTTATAGTTTTCTCTCTTGTTTGCATCTCCTAGTCGTCTCTCTTTCTCCTTAATCATTTCTAGCACAAGCAGTATTTCTTTTTTCTTCAACACCATTTATAAAAATAATCGTTTTATATATACAAACTCAACAAAATAATATTAAAAATATAACTATACGTCACACAATTCTATTGCTTATCGATTTAAAGATTATCTAAGGTCCTGACAAAGGAAAAAAATTCCAGAGAGACTTAGGGATGGATGAATAGGTCTCGAGAGTTACATTATATGCATAAAATTAAATAGTATATTTACGATGCGGTGATTGCTTCTAACAGTCATTGTCAAAATATTGCTTATTAAGTTTACGTTTGAAACATCGTTTGAATCAAACTGGCGATAAAAAATCGGTTATTTAATATATAATCAATCTAGACTCTCAAGTAAATAGCTGAGCTTTTAGTGGTGGTTATCTCATCTTGCAAATAATGAAATTAGCACTGAGAATAGGGATATCAAATGTATGCTGCTCCAGATAACATGTCGCTTACAGGACGACGACTCAGAACCGCTTAACGCTAAAGTTTCAATGAAAGAACTACGGCTGCTGCGCACTGATGCCTCGCTTATGTGATTACTTTCGATATCGCGCAGCACCGGTAATTCGATTTGAGGAATACTTTCAGAGAAAAATAGCCGCTTCGTCTTACAACGCCTCGGCTCCTTGTATGTTTTGCTTATGTTCTTATTGTAGCCAATTAAATGATCGGATATCTTAAAGTAAACAAAAGAGAAAAGAAATCGAAAATTAATAATAAAAAAAAGTGTCATGGGAAAGTAATTTTTCATTCTCCCATTAATGGAGAACTTGAAAATTCCTTCCACCAACGCAGGGGGTTATTCTGTAAGGCGATGCGAAAGGCATGACTTTCGCATTTCAATGTAAATAGGTTTTTCATTCACATCGCATTACAGAATGCCCCCACCCCAGTTCTTTCACTTAACGTCATTTTAATGTATCACACTTCTCTCGACCATGGCACATCTATCAGGTCATCGCACTAGTACAACAGTAGCAAAAAAAATGCATAAATGTTTTTTACAATAACAAAAATCGGCATTGTAAATAAACATCGGTAAGACGTAAATAAAAATGGCAGCCGAAGATGTAAACAACTTTTGACACTATAGAAAACTTTTGACGGTCAAAAAAACTAAAAACATCTGTAGACATGAGATGACCTCGGCCATGGTCTCGACATGAAACATAATTAACCCTATCGTGAATATTTTTTCCTCGAAAAATTTCCCGTTTCCAGAAATTTGGAATCGTGATTATTGCCAAGTGAATAAACTGCCATATTGAAAAAAATATATATATGGCATCACCAGTTTTTATTCCCGTGAGTTTTTGCCAAAAAAGTATGTAAATTTTTACATTAACATTTTGTTTTGAGCGTGATTAGTTCCCTTGTTATTTTTTTAAATAGTTCTTGTTAATTCTTTAATTTAATTTAATTTTTAAAAGGAGTGGAAATGTCAACAACCACAACTGGCTAATAATTTCTGGGACCGACATTGCCAAAAAGTTATTAATACAGAGATAAATGAAATTGTGACTGACTTCTGGAAAAATGTAGAAACCCAGTTTAAAAGTTAAACACCGCCTGCAAAATCAATAGCCGAATGGACAAAAGTATTAATTTTTCACAAAAGTCATAAAATAATCACTCCTATCGTGAACAATTTTTCCCTTTTCCCTAAAATTTCAATCATGAAAAAATTCCCCGTGAATGATTTCATGCTAAAATTAAATTCTCCTAATCGTAAATGATTTTTTTCCCGCGGGTTTTTTCACTTTTCCCCTTAATTTATTCACTTAGTTTTTGGTGAAAATATTTTCTATTATAATTCGAATATTATAGTTTGCAAATTTTATTTTAGTGGCAAGACCCGTTAATAAGACACAAACTTATATTTTTTGCAACAAATCAATTTCCTGAGTCTTTGTAAAACTTGTTGCTTCAATTTTAAACATTAAGAATATTTTTAATTTGTTTTTTTTTCGGTTTCCATTATGTATCCATATTATTTTACTACTAAATATTTAGCCATACTTTTTTTAAATTATTGCATAAACTTAAAATTTTCAACACAAATTCTTCGATTTTTCATGTTGTTTTCGGCTTCTTCTCTTTTTTTGCATTCACTGAGAACTGATAGCGGGAATAGCTTCTCACGGGAGATTCACGATACCATTTTTCCCTTCAAGTGGAATAACAATTTCATGTGAACCACAATTCCCCTTGTTATTCACGATAGGCATGAATTAGACTTTTTGAGGTGTGTTTATTGTTTTGCATAAAATAGCTCTAGAAATCTGAGTCGAACGTTTGAAATTATTTAGTCGAGAAGAGGTTAGTTTAAAATAGCCGGCGTTACTTATGCCTAAAAAATTCTCGGACTCATATATCTGCACATTAACCAACATTTTTATAATCTAAAAATAATTAAAAGTGTAAAAATATAAAAGTGAAAAATTTTGCTTGTTAAGCTTATGTAACTGGGACCCATTGAACGGCTTTTCCACTTGCCACAGACAAAAAATGTACTCAAACCACCATCACCGGCAGCAGCTGTTTTTGTTTATAACGGGTGTCAGCCGGGGAGCTATACTACTATGTTTTGCCGCCATTTTGATAAACATTAGTCTTGACAGTTCATATTTGGCAGTCGTGAAGTAGACACGTGGCAAATTTATTATGGAAATATTGTGCGTGAAAGAAAAATTGTATAGTTTAAAATAAAAGTTGCGGTTTTTAAAAGATTTCACAGATTTTTAAACTTGTTTTTCAAATAACTGAAAATGTGTTATATTCTTATTAGCTGGCCGAGTTTGTAAACAGCACAGTTTGAATTCCCCAACTCCTATATATTAAAAAAAAATTTTAAAAATCTGATCAAAATAAAATTACATCAATTCACAATAAAATGTTCGACTTTTCGGAGACGTTGTATTTTATGCCCTAAGAACTGGCGATGCCAAATAAATGCGGGAATAAAAAAGAATAATATTTCCTAGAATTTATCCCCTTAAGATTCTCGATAGAGGTGATTTAAATACTTACGGGTAAAATTTGATTATGGGCTCCACTGCATATGGGTTTGAATGTACCGTGCAAAGTTGCTTTTTGAAATTTGTCAAATTGGTTTTCCCAGTCGTATGACAGTAGACGCGTTTCTAGTGTCATGCCGGCCAAGTCAGCTGGCGAAACAATAACAACTGGATTTGAGTTCCTGTCAATATAAAAATAAGAAAGAATTTCAAATCATTAATGGCAATCTAAATTGGACAGTGAACACAAGACTAGTTAATTTATGTTTTAATACAACGTTCAAGCAATAGCTAAAAAATATTAAATCTTTTATATAAACAAAAGGAAAAGCACACATACATAGCCAACTGTTCAACGCCCAATGACAGCAATACAGTGGGTAAACTCGGCAGTGAATGGCATGTTGTCAGGCTCTTTTGGCGGGGATAGTACAGCGTTAAAACTGTGCAAGATTCTTCTTTCATTGTGAGTCCACCTGGGTTTTAGTATTGCAAAAAGAACGAAAGAAAGAAAAAATATAGTATAATAATAGTCATGATTGTAAGAAGAAATGATATCAGGATAATGAGTGTAATTACCTAAATTGAGCAAACACATTTAACAACACCTTTTGGCGTATTATGTTAGACTGTGAATGGAATGTGTTCATGCAGTTAAGCTGGCCAATTTTGCACCGGCAATAAAATACACACACACACTTAACCGCAAATAATTCCATAAATACATATGTAGCTGTATGTGTGTATGTACACATGCATACACATGTAAATACAATTTAGATTTTATAGGTGCCTGTGCACGGTTAAGCGAGTATTCCAGTGTAGAGTGCAAACTTTAACATTCATTCACATTCATAATTAGATGTTGTTGTTCTTTTGTTCATTTTTTTTTGTATATTTTTTTCTGTTAGAGCTTTTACTAAACAAAAACACTTACCCAGCGTAATTGCCTTTCGTGACGAACTATCATAAATGCACTCCGCAACCAATCTATCGCCTGGCAATGAGCGCACAGGATGAGAAAGCAGTCTAAAGTCTTGATAGCTGGAGTCGACGTTGCTGTCGTGTGCTATGGGAAAGAGCTCTTCATTTTGTCGAATCTGAAAGGCCATTAAAGAACATTTTGTGTGTTCATATTAGACTTAAGCCAATTAATAATTTAAACAAAAATCGATTTAAGAACATTAAATAAACGAAATTCTCAATGTTTGCCGTCAACAAATTAACTGAACAAAAACAACGACATAGAAATTTCCCAATTAAATACCACTTGCAGGCTATACACTATACATGTGTATGAATGTATGTGTGTATATAATGGGTGAATTTTTAAGAGCATTCGGATTTGATAAAAGAAAACACATCAAGTTTAAAGAAACATATGCCATATTTATTTGAGTCGATAGAAGAATCTTTATAATTCAATGTTTAAAGAAGATTTCACGTAAATTTTCATTAAGGTCGCCACACAAATGGTTCATATGCTGAGTCCCATTTTGGCAGGCTCTCTATAATATATGTACCTCACGGCCGGTACCTCACGCATAAATTCTTCAATATCGGCTTCCGGTGCGAACTATATACATGAGCCTTCACACAGCCCCACAATATATGGTCTAAAGGTCCATTATCTAGGCGGACTAGATCGGCTCCAAACGTGAAATAATCTGTTCACCGAATTCGCCTCACAATTGGGCCATTGTTTCCCGTGATGTGTGGCACCGTCATGTTGAAACCACCTGTCAGCGAGATCCAGCTCTTCCATTTCAGACCCACAATTTTTTTTTTTTATTTCGGACCTGCACTCAGGGGATGACTCCTCCATATGCAGTGCATTGCGTCGGAACTAGAAAGATGAGGAGATAGAGAATTTTTTGTAGCTGTTTTTGAACTTTTTACTTCGCCCGCCAATTTTTCGCTACAGAATCGACGAAGAAGGATGCTGCAGGTACTCTGTTTTTTTGTACATGATCGTGTCAGTCGCTGCCAATTATGTTCAGTGGCCAGTGCTATGCCTTCATCATTGAAACAGGCTGGCAACAACTAACACAACCATGCAATAATGCTGATCAAAAGAATCCAACACAATATTCATGACTTAGCGCGGGGTTGAACTCAGGACCCTCCGCTTCATAGTCTCGTATTCTACTACTTCAGACAACAGCACCCTCAGCGGTAGTGATCTCCACAGAGTAGAGGTTGTTTGCTCACAATCCTTAATCATGAATCCTTTAAAAAAAAATTCGATAACAGCCGATGTCTGAATGTGAATTAAAATAGAAAATGGTAATCATCGCACGACAGCCCTCGCCCAGTTTCTGTAACGTTTCTGTCTTCGTCGCCTTTCAAAAAGTACGGCGAAGTGATGCCACCCGCCCATAATCCACACCCAACATTGCTCTTGCAATGCTTCAGGCTGCTGTTCACAACAAATACGGCAATAGTGCTTGTTCACGTATCCATTCAACCGGAAATGAGCACGATAAATTTCGATAATAAAATTCAATAATCTGCAAAAGTTGTTTGTTTGTAAGTCGATTCAAGGTCAAATTATAGACCAAACTGAACATGTTTAACATTAACATTTTGCACGAAAACAGGTGAACTGCCAACAAGAAGTTGCTAAAAAATCACCCTTCAGTTGATTGAGGTGATTATTGTATGTGGAAACTACGGCCGGAACTAGGTGAGTATGACGAGAGCAGGTCACCTGTGATATTACAAATACTTGCGAGAGGCCATATTATAGCAGAGGCTTTAAATCGCGCAAACAATTTATACGAGCAGCACAACATGACCACTATAAAAACAAACAGTTTGTAACTGTGGCTGACTTTGGGCGTACAAACACACACACACATTTGTACCTTCAGGTACACACACATCGATGAGAAAACACATATATGAATGTATACAAGTGATTTTACATGACATGTTTTTTACATTTGCGCTTCGTATGGAACTTCGCATGTTTGTAAAAATTCAGAATTTTCCGATGATTTATAATTTCGAGCATAACCTGACCTCCGAGTGTTAACTATCGTTTGTTTTCTGGCCAATTCATATTTATATTTCTGTTATGCACAAAAACACATGCATATTTAACTTTTCTTTTCCTATTTATTTTTAATTGAAATAACGGGTGATATTTTTAGCAGTTCTTTTCGTGTAACATGCTAATAATGTTCAGTTTATTATAGAAAATTTAACCATTTAAATCGATTTACAAACGAAAAGGTCTTGCAGAGCCATCCCGACGAATCCCGACTGTTTAGTGTGAATTATGGGCCGATGGCATCATCGTGATGTCCTTTTTTTTTGCCCAAAATGGAAGAGCTGACATGTGGTTTCAACCGCAAGGCTCTGTTCCATCCCCTGAGTGCTGGTTCAAGAAAAAAAGACAGTGCCACATGCCACACAGTACGAAAAACAATTGTTGAATTGAAACATGAGTTTGTGGGTCGGTCCATTGGCCAACTAAATCGGGCTATTTAAAGCTGCAAAGCTATTTTTTATGGGTCTAAGTTAAGCCTCATGTCCATAAAGACAAGCCCACAACAGTTGACGCATTGAAAGCTGGCCAATTAAAGTATTTGTTCGTTAGATATCAACCGATACATTAGATATATTATGCCGAAATTGGACGATTATGGGCCGATGGCATAATTTTCCAAAGATGACGGTCGCAGAAATTTTACTGAAATGGTGAGTGCTGACATGTGGTTTCAAGAAGACGGTGCCACATGCCAAACAGCACGCAAAATAATGGTGCAATTGAGCGACGAGTTCGGCGAATAGTTTATTAAACGTTTGGGGCCGGTCAATTGACCGCCGGGACTATTTTTTGTGGGGTTTTGTTAAGGGCCATGTCTATAGGCACAAATCCGCAATGGTTGACTCACTAAAAGGCAATATTGAAGAATTTATCTGTGAGATACAGGCCGATATCTTGGAGAGGGTAAGCCAAAATTGAACCCACCCCCCAATATAACATTTGAAGCGTATCCGCGGTCATCATTTACATGTAATGACTTTAATACATTGAATTATATAGATCCTTCTATCAACGAAAATAAAAATCTCATATATTTCACAAATTTTTATGTACTTTCTCCTTCGTCGGTCCTGTAGCAAAAAATTAGCCGGCGAAGTAAAAAAGGTTGAAATTGCTACAAAAAAAATTCTCTATCTTCTCATCTTACCTCATCTGCCCCCTCAATACTATCCTCTCGTTTTCAGTGCCAGCGCAATGCATTGCATATGTAGGGGTCTTCCCCTGAGTGATGGTCCAAGATAAAAAAATAATCAAATCCAAAAGCCCTTAAAAATTTTCCGATTTTTTAATACACAAACGAGTGTGCACATAATACACCGGTGGCATATTTTATTTATTAATAATGGTATTAATTTTAATCCACTTTTATTATTATTATTATATTTGCTCCATTCGAAAGCTCACATGAAAGTCATATGCGTTATTTAATCGCGTAATTATAACGTATTATTGTGAATTATTGTGTTGTATTGCTGTAGTGTTGGATATGTGTTCGTGTCGAAAAAATAATTTTATAATTATGCTTGTCGTGCTATTTGTGTAGGGCAATCCATAGAGAAATATATTTATATATAAGACCAAGGTCTGTCAATACTTATTGATAGACCAATCTATGGCCCACAAGGCAAATCTATCAAAAGTACAAACAATAAATTCTCTTTTATAATTCTTTCACAATATAATAATTGTTTTTCGATGCTAGTCATATTAGATACAGAATCCACAGCCAGACCTGGGAATAATTTATTTCTTAGATTGATATTCAAACATCTTTCAAGTACAAATTCTTCTTAAAGCCATCCGATGTTGTTTGGCTCTCATTTTTTTTTTCTAAATGAAAAACTTCGACTCAGTTTTTTGATTAAGTTTATTTGAACCTTTAGAATTTTATTGGTCAATTTGAGAAGATGGTATCGGCGAAATGGGCGCCGTCACAATTGATGTCTATACGGGCTCGTTTTATAGCATTTTTCATCACCTCGGCGAGAACTTCGGGCAACACATTCTCGCTCTCGTGTCGTGGGCTTCCAGGGTCTCGCGCTTGTTCACGTACAGACGGGACTTTAAACCTCACAAAAAAAGTCTAAAACGGTTAAATCGGGTGATTTTGCGGGCGAGTGTAAATCGTTAAAACAAGAGATGAGATGATCCAGGAATGCCGCCTTCAGAATATCGGTTGTGGCTCGCGCATTGTGTGCCGTTGTTCCGTCCTGTTGGAACTACATGTCCTCCAGTCCTAATTCGTTCAATTGCAGCGGAAAAAACTTGGTTAACATGGCCCTATAGCGCGCACCGTCCACCGTTGCCGTTTGACCAGAGGCGTCCTCGAAAAATATGTCCCGATGACTCCTCCTGCGTGACCAACCCACCATGCAGTCACTCTGAACGGGTGCAATGGCTCCCCGTGCATCACTCGTGGATTTTCGGTGCCCCTGAAGCGATGTTTTGCTTTTTCACGTACCCGTCGAGGTGGAAATGAACCTCATTGCTCATTATGATTTTGGTCGAAAAATCTTACATTTTGCCCTCGAGATTGAGGATGGCTTGGCCTGCCTGTCGTTTAGCGGTCGACAGGCAGCTGCTGATGCACGGACTGGACTTTGTACGGGAACATGCGCAGGTCTTTGACCAAAATTCGCCTTAGGGACTTCCGGCTGATGGGTAATTGCGAGGCACGGCGTCTGGTCGATGTTTCTGGCGACAGCTCGACATCCTCGGCAATAGCGGCGGTATTCTCGGCAGAACGGGCACTCCGGGACTGGCTTCTCTTAGCAGCGTCTCCTTTGGTCCCATATTCTTTAAGGTTGGTGGCCAAACGGCGCTGTGTTGGCGCAGTCGGTGCCGGACGACCGAGTAGTCTTCGCCGGAATTTGCGCTGCGCCAACACCACAAACGAATTGTTACGCAACAAAATAGCCACGATTATTCCGCGTTCTTGGGGAGTGTATCGCTCCATGGCTTCTTCGCTTGTATTCTACATCTGTCTAGTTCACAAATGTCAAAACAGATTTGACATTGACCGCCATTTGCAAAAATAAAAGTATCTTCCAATCGAGGGATTTCTTTTGGCCCACCTTGTATATTCATATACGAGTACATGCTTAATAATTAACTTCTTTCAACCTATTTTAATCAAAATGGATCGCACATCAACGTAAAATCCCTACTGACAACGTAAAATCCAACTGACATTTCCCATTTCTGACATTTAAAACACGTGTATGTATGTACATCCGTATTTGTAAGTATGTATGTACATACATTGAACACATTATTAATTCCTCTATTTCGTCGTTGTTTTTCTTTTCATGCCAACTACACAAATTTCACCTAATGATTTGCAGAAGCAAATACTTCAAAAAATCCGACTGTTGCAGTGGGAAATTTTACAGGTCTGGTGTATAGCATGTGAAAGCACCTTAACGAAACATTTGTATGTATTTGTATGTGTATGTATGTGCATATGTCAAGCACATACTGTATGTACACACATACATACAATGCAAATATGTCAAGTGGTTATTAGTAATTGTATGAACTAAAACGTAAATTAAATACGTCTACGTTGTATTGGTACGAGCATTTGCTATTAAGGCCAATTTTGAATTCTAAGCAACGTTCAATTCTAGGCATCAAATTCACATTGCATAACCACACATATTTTATACGAGTTAATGCTAGGAACTCAACTCAACTCAACTGGGACGAACGACAAATTTCATCCAACACGATGAATACATTTATTGACAGTTTGTGCAAAAGATAAAAAGTAATATAATTAAGAAAACAAATTGTAAATTTGGTAAAGATTTTTGTAATCGTTTGATGCCAGATTTTACAGACATTAATTTTGTTTAGCATAATAATTACAATAATTATTTCAGAGGACATTACAATAAATTTCTGTTTTTGAAATAGTTTGTGAAAAAATGTTTTACTATAAATAAAATATTCTGATGGGGTGACCATGTGATAAAGTAGCAAATAAAAAGAAATACTCTTTTAAAGAAAGTGTTAAAAATTAATTAAAAAAAACTCGTCCGAATGTTTTCAAGTTGGTGCATGCAACAATACACTAAGCAATTGTGTTTTTCCACAAAAGAAGAGCTTGAGTAACTAATGTAAGATCTTCTAGTATCGAAAAAATTATTAACATTCTCTGAAACACAGGATAAGTCAGAATATACGTATTTTATTATTCGTACTTTTATTCGATATGTAGAACACTCAACATATTATTATGTGTATCGCCCTACAATAAATGAGAAGTACAGTTGAATCCGTTTTAGCGCAACACGATTCACTGAAAAAGATCGAATTACTGAAAGCGATACAAATCTCCGCACTGATTTTGAACGCAGTCAGACTTATTCCCTTCGCTTTAGCGAAACATCGCTTTGCTGAACATAGCGTATTATTAAAAACCAAAAGCAAGCCCACAACTACGTTTTGTATGAAACTTACATCGCTTTAGTGAAAAAATAAACAATGACAAATTTATTTATTAGAAATCGATTGCATAACTTAAGGCTGAAAAAATAGTGCATGTTTTGTCCCTTAAAAAATGATGTTTCTATGAATAATTTTTTTTTAAATAAAATTTTTACGTTAAATTGACGTAAAGAAATATGCAGATTTGATATAAAAAATATTGGTTTACTGATTTTAAGCAGTATGCTTAACTGTAACAAATTTCAGTAATCCGAACTACGTTTTAGAGAAAAAATCGGATAACTGAAAAAAAATTTGGGGTTTGGTTTTTTTTAGGAGTAGGACCTGCACTCAGGGGATGACCCTTCCATATACAATGCATTGCGCCGGAACAGGCTGGCAACAACTAACACAACCATGCAATAATGCTGATCAGAAGAATTCAACACAATATTTCCTGACTCAGTGCGGGCTCGAACTCAGGACCCTCCGCTTCATAGTCTCGTGTTCTACTATTTCAGTCAACAGCACCCACAAAGTAAAGCGGAGTCGACTGTATAGTTAATAATATTTTTTCGACGTGAAAGTTTCACAAAAGTTAAGGAGACCAGGTACGGGTCGCCTAATACTGAAGAAATAAAACTAAGTCCTATTTCACACACATCAGGTTCACTTCATCAGTTTTTCTTTCATTTTCTTTTAAATCTACATTTACGTTCATACACGAACTTTTTATTTCATCTAGTTCCATTTTCTTTGCATTCAACTTTATATATTTTTTTGGAAATTTTATTTTAAACTAGAAGATATGTTCCATTTCCTTCCCCCATTCTCCCAAAAACTCAAGACTTGTCGAGTCAAACCCGATGTGTGTAAAGTGTGGGGAGCAACTCTATTGTATAGACGAATTTCTTCCAACGCCTATAGTTGTGTATATTTTCACAAACACAAACGTGTTTTATTTTTGACAAACAAAAATATTTTCTGCGAAAAGATCGTCGTTCGTGTGTTAATCAAATTTTTGTAGAAGTAAAATTACTAAAATTTATCCCCACATTTTGACACTTACCTGACGCAATTTTATTTCTTTTCCAATTTGATGGGTACGCATCATAACTGCAAAAATATTAATGCCTTCCGGCGGAAATGCCGATCCAGTGCAATCTTCCATACATTGGCCCTGCGAAATTACACGTGCCTGCCCAGGTGGTATAATGTGGCGCCAATTGGGCTCCATACCTTAATTAGCGAAACACAAATGGAAAATAGTAAAATAGAAATATAAAATTATAATAAATCAATAAAGTAGCGATAAATCATAAAATTTATTTCACATGTAAATACAAGTTCATTAGAACATGGAGATGTGCTGCTTACCAACTGATAGAACACCTGCATCATTTTCTCGCAATTCCGTTGTGAAAACAATTTTTAAACCGGAACTATCGGTCATGCGGCGAGCTTGATATGGTTCGAATTCGGCATTGAGGTTGTTGTAATGCGTTTCGAGCATAAAGTATTTATTATGATTCGGCTCCAAAGGAAAGCCAGCCTCTGGTGGAAACATAAACCCCTACACAAATAGAGTAACGAAATAACGAATAAGAAATACTAAAACATTTTTCACTTCCATTGGGAAAAACTTACTTCTGAGCCCCTGGTCCATGATGCAACTATAGCTCCGCAAGCTATGGGTAAACTTCTAACGCCCATGCACACTTGCCCCTTGCCACGAGAAAAGTGTTCCAATTCGGCACTATTGCCCTGGCATTCGTACAACGTCATTTGTTGTAAATAGTGGAAACTCCAAGAAGAATCAAAAATTGGTTCATACTAGAAATCAAATGAATTACAGATTTAGAATTTTTAAAGAAAATGTGTACCCAATACAGGGTTTACACACAAGGCAAATGTTTCTGTAGCAATTCAGAATTGCAACATAAAATTCAATAACCCAGACGTATTTAATTTAAGCATCTCCGACTCTTACAACTCCATATGAAATATGAAGAAAATATATAGAAAAACTTAAATAGAGGAACATAAAATCAGCTGCTGCCGGCTCTACTGTCCATTTAAATACGCCCGGGCAGTGTCTAACTGCTGGTCTCCACTAAACATCTAATGTGTACGGATAACAAGTCGGACGAAGGAACGGCCAATATGGACCGCAAATGTCCATGGCTCGTCCATGTCCGTTCATAAGTCCGGTCTTCCATGTCCGCCTTCATTGGGGGCCTCTGTGGCTGATCGTTAGCAATGCTGGCCTGTCAGTCCCATGGTCGAGGGTTCGATTCACGCCGGAGACTGTAGGTGTTTTCCGCAGACAAGCAAATTGCTTGTGGGGTTGTGTTTGTTATTTATTAAAAAAAATATATATATTTCGAAGGAGAGTAAAGTAGTTAATTTTTTCTCTATTGTGCAAAATTAAAAATAATCGAGAGGTCGCAACGCGTAGTCGCCACATACAAGAACATGGCCATATTAAGACCGTTGCTCTGACGACGTCATCTTCATGTCTTGTCGTTCAAGTTGATGTCTAGTGGAGACGCAGGCTAAGCGTTTTATTGCAAATTACTTTTATAATATGATGTTTTCGTTCCAATCTATCTATGCTGAACATTTTGCACCAAAACTGGGAGTCATCGCCGTATGGCAGCTCAACATCTTGATTTCGTAGTTCCAAAATTCTGGCGGGTTTCTCAGAAGGTGGCAAGTCTAAAGATGACTTTTGCAGCAGCAGCAAAGATTTATAAGGCCGCCAAGCCTCTTTGGGATTTGGTAAGGCAGCCGATGTAAGTGAACCCCTCCGAGGGTCCTCATCATAGTACATGAACATTATACGCATCGTATTGTTCTAAAAATTTTCAAAGATTCAAGTTATAGGCAATTAAATATATTCTACGCGTACTTACGTTAATGGCAATATCGTGTTCGTTATCACAAGTTTCGAGTTTTCTGCGAAACCGAAGAACAGTGTGAGTGCCATTTTCATAACCCTTTATAAGTATATAATCCTGGGAAGGATCAACCTGGGGTTCTAGTGAACCACTTTGGTCAACATATCGATCCTAGATATTAACAATTTATTATACGAGTTTTCAATGGTGGAGCATTAAAACAAACCTGAAAGAATGTATGGCCGCCATCAACCCAACCGACAGCTACATCGGCACCCATAAAGTTGCCATCATTGGAAAAGCCAAAGCCTACATAACCTAAGGTTCGCACTTGTATTTCAAATGTTATGTCCTGATTAACGATTGTCCAGAGTAAACGAAAGTCTTCATTTAAATCAGCTGTATGATCCCAATGGATGTTGCCATACTCTTTAGTGTTAAAAGCTAATGGCGATGGCACAGCGGCAGTTGCAAGACCAGCTGCCGCAAGTTGTATGATAAAAGTTCCGATACATATAAGGCTTGGTTTCCAAAACCGTGTGTTTGACACTGGCAGCAATGAGCTCCGCTGTACTTTGGACGGTGCCATTTTCATTTTCATGCAATAACAGTCAGCCGGTAACTTCTTTCTATTTATATATATTTTGATATCTTGGGTACTTTCTCGTGCCTTTTTGGCTTCTCTCCTTAAATATAGTTTTCGAGATTTTCTTCGTTCCTCAACTAATAAATCGTTCATAAGATTTGCATGTTACTGAGAGCAATTTTCATGCGAATTTGTCCTTAACTTAAACGACAGCAAAACTACTTTGATTGTATTCGTTCGAATTTTTATTTATGAGTACAAATTTATGTATCGCTACGTTTCTTTTAATAGAAGAGGCACTAATTACATCATAATAATAACCAATTGTTGCTTGTGTTCCTGTCGAAACAACAATCTTAGAAAAATTTCATTTTAATCCTCTTCTTATACTCTTCTCTTCGTATATATTAAAGCTCTTTAACTTTCTCGGTGTGGCACCCTGACGTCTGAACGCTTTCTGTGTTTTAGTTTGCGTGCTTCCGTTTTTTTTTCTTTTTTTGGTTTCTTTCTTAGTCGTTTTTAGCGATTCCTGGTTATTTCAGATTCTATTTTTAAATGCCTTGTCCGTAAATGATTATGATTAATGTGTGCACTTCTGTTTCAGTGCTGGTGAGGTAAAAGATGCAAAGATTTTGTGTTTGGTTTCTTTTCCAGTAGCGTATTTGTTCTAGTGGATTTGAATGTTAAATGAGTGACTGCAGCATTATCAACTTGGCTAGAGCAAATGCTATTTATTTTCCTTTCTCTAGGTAAATTGGAAACGTTTCTTCAAATCGATGTGTACAAAACGGAAGTAATTTTTTTTTTTTTTTCGCTGTACTAAGAAAATAAATTTTTGAAACATTAAACAAATAATACCAGCAATAAATAGAAAATTTTATAAAAAACAATGGACGCATAATTCTTTAAAAATCTATGTATATAAAATATAAAAAATTCTTCTATATATAGACTCCGAAACCGTCTAACCGGAGTGCAACAAACCAGTTTCATTAGAAATGCAGTGGGAGAATAGTTTTAGACAATTTAAGTTATGCATGAGGCACATTCGCTCTAGTCGCTAAGTCGATTTTCAAATTTCCCCCCACAAACATTCTTTAAAACTTAAAGTGCAACAAAAGTATATAAAAATGCGTGCAAAACAATTTAAATTTTTTATACCCTCCAAAAAAGAATTGGAGGGTATATTCACTTTGTCATTCCGTTTGCAACGCAGCGAAATATCCATCTGAGACCCCATAAACTACATATATATTCTTGATCAGTGATGAAATCTAAGGCGATCTGAGCATGTCCGTCCGTCCGTCTGTGGAAATCATGATTCAGTCTAAAGGAAAAACTCTTGAAACTTGGTATAAATATATTTTGAAGGATAGGTCAAGTTCGTAAATGGGCTGAATCGGGCCAGAGGGAAAAAAGTTTCCCTAAGAAGAACTAAACCAACCTCTAAAAAAGAAAATAATTTATAAATTTTTTTTTTTTAATTTTGTTAAGTAAATGATATATTTTTATGTCAAAGAAGGTCCAACACGTTAAACTTGTAGTTATAAAATCAAAAAAATTAATGTTTTCACCCCGCCCCCTTTAGTGGGCGTTATTATATGCAAAAATTGAAAAATTAAATTTTTAAGCTTTAACCCATATCGTCCCAGAGATATTTTTTTCGAATAAGTTTATAAAACTTCATAGTTAAATGGTAATTTGGGACCAGAAAATACGAATCAGATGTCCGAATTTTTTTAAAAAGTATTATTAAATATTTTTTTTTTAAATTTTCAATAAATTTTTTTTATTAAATTTTTATTAAATTTTTTTTTTTAAATTTTTATTAAAATTTTTTTTTTAAATTTTCATAAAATTTTTTTTTTAAATTTTCATTAACATTTTTTTTTAAATTTTAATTAATTTTTTTTTTAAATTTTCATTAAAATGTTTTTTAAAAATTTTCATTAAAAAAGATATTTTCTTAGTCTTTCCTAAACAGACCAAAAAAGATTTAAAATGCTTAAAATTTACTGTTCGAAAAATCGAACAATGGGACGAAATGGGTTAAAATGAAATTTTTAAGCTTTAATGACGAAGCTGAGAAGTAACCTGGTACTCCTCTGCCCTACCCCCTTCACCCTCTTTGTCGAATATATGACCCTCTCAAAAAAAAAAAAAAAAACAAAATTAAAAATAAATTTTACACTTAATTATCCCAAACATTTATTTTTAGAGTTTTATGGCGAAGATGAAATGTCTCCCCCACGGCCCTTTCCGGAGAGACCCTGGCAAAATACAGTTTTAATGCCCTCCAAAAAGAATTGGACTCTATAAAGTTTATATATTCTTGATCAGTGAAGAAGTCTGAGACAATCATAAACATAATATAGTCAATTTTTCGACCCCGCCCCTTTAGTGGGCGTTGATGTACGATATTATATGCAAAAATAGTGTAAATATTAAAAATTTTTTATTTCTTAAGCCTATAAGAAGCTGAGCTGTTCTCTGATCTTGCAGAGGTGAAACGTCTCCCCCACGGCCCTGCCCCGAATGACTCTATCAAAATAGAGATTTAAAATTGAGTACAGAGATGTCTTAAAGGAACTCTGTACCACGAAATTAAATATTTCAAATTTACTTACTAAATATTTGGAGAGTATTTAAGATTCGACCCGGTCGAATATAACGTTTTTACTTGTTTTAAATGTTATTCATGCGGTATAAGGACGGCTTGCAACATCGCCGAACAAGTAGTAAAGTAGTAATTATATACACTCATATCGCACCCTAAATACAAAAGGGCCACAACTCAAAATTTTCCAAAACTGAATTTTTCCCCTTAATTAATTCAGAGTACACATCTCTAACTACTGCAAAAATTTCTTTCACATCACTATCTTCTTTAACTGCTAAAATACAGTTCCCTTTTTCTATGTTAAGTGTGTTGCAACTGCATGATGAACAGTTTTCTGTCTCTCTTGAAAATTTTAGTATTTTGAGTTGTGACCCTTTTTTATTTAGGGTGCGATATGTGTATATGTCTGTAGTATTATGTGCACGTGTTTCATAATACAAAATATGCTTCATCACTACGAGATTTACGTCAGAAGAACCATCGCGTTATTTATACACATTTTTATTTCTGGATCGAATACGCGAGAATCCTAATTTAAAACTTGTGTCATTGCCTCCTTATAAATGAATTTATATTCACATATCCATAAATATGTATGTATGCGCATACACATGCACGTGTGTATGTGTGTTCTATTTTAATTTAAATTACATCCCTATAAATGTGCAGTATTTCATAAAGTTTAAGGTTGAAGCATATTTTAATATGGAATGAGGCCTGCCAAACAAAACATTTTTAAAGTCATTTCAGGTCCAAAGACAATTTTTTAATGAATGTGTTTATTTGAATATATTTATTTTTTGCTTTAATTTGTTCAATGACAATTGACGCTCGTTTGTTTATTAGGTGTTTTAATTTAATGTTAGAGAATGATATAAATTTTATAAAAATAAAATATATAAAATTGTTACTCCTTTAGCCTCAAGGAGTACTCGTATGCGGGTTACTCAACTTTTCTGCCTTTCAGAATGTTGCAAAACGGCACATCTCAAGCCAAAAAATTTAAGATTTAGTAGACGATGCAAAATTTTATTATCTATCGAGTTGCATAAATTAACTTTAATTTAATATTTGGCCTCATATCCAGGACAGGATTTAGTCACCGGTTTTGTTTATTTTACACCATTTTTGCTTGAAGTCGCAGACTAATTCATTCTGTTTAAGTAAATATTTTTCTGTTACGATAGCCTAGCGATTTTCTTTAAAATCTAAACGATTTTATTTATTATGTTTGACGATTTTTATGGTAAATGCATATACAAAATCTAAATATATAAAGAAATTAATGAACATGTATGTATTTCCATCCCCTATGCCAAATTAACATATCCAGGGCTGCATCCAGCATTTTCCAACTCAATTGGCATGAGAAAATTATTTTTTTTCAACATTATACAAAATGATTTAATACAAGATCAATTTGAAAATGTTTAATTTCAGGGTTGAAGAAATGAAAGAAAAGCCATAAATTCATTAGACGCATAGAAATTAGGAAATTTGTTCCGCAGATCCCCATTGTCGAAATCTAAAGTAGAATGTGCGTTTATCCGTGGCAAATTGATCAAAAAAAAAATAATACAAACCAACTGAACCAATTCCATTGACGAACAGATAATTCTGTTTGAATTTTTTTTATCTTTATCTTTTAGTTACGAAAACAGCGTCACATACACACATGCATACACATACTTATTTATGTATCAAAAGTGCTTGCAACATTTTTGTTATTTACTTGACTGGTCGAATATTAAATAAATTTATATATTTTGGAAAAATGAAATTTATTTGTTGGTGGTTAAGCAATGTCTATATGCATTTCATTGGTGCTTTACCAAATCGTCAGTAGACTTTAACCACAGTTTTGAAAAGTTAAAAACCTCTTATCTTATGCATATACTTCCGAAAACCATCTGAGAATTCACAACTTGTAAATTACAAACTATTTTCAAAAATAACAACAGAAAAAGAACATAGGCTTCTAACTCATACAAAACTAAACCAACAAATAAAGTATGTTCGATATGAATCTATTTTATTTTTCTACACCTTTATACAATCAGAAATCCATTGGATAACAAGAAAAGTATTTATAATGCATATAGACATTGCTTAACCACCAACAAATAAATTTCATTTATATATAGTATTGTGACAACAATGTGTCAAATGAAAAGATTTCATAATATTTTGGAAAAAATAATACACTTTAGATATTTGGCAATGTTTGCAACCGATACCGTTTAAAATGTAATAACGAATAAATCGACGAATACGTGGGCATTGACGCACTAAAGGAGGCGGTGTCCAACAATAGACTATATCATGTTTTCCACAGACGAACGTATGGGCATTGCAAGATCGTCTTGGACTTCATCACTGATCCAGAATATGTATACTTTATGGGGTCCAATTCTTTTTGAAGGGTATTAATACTGTATATTGTCGGGGTCGCTCTGGCAAGGGCCAGGGGGGGGGGAGACATTTCACCTTTGCCATAAACCACTAAAAATAAATGTTTGGGATAATTAAATGTGAAATTTATTTCTAATTTTTTTTAAAGGCTCATTAAGAGGCAAAGGGGGAGGAGGGGTTAGGGCAGAGGAGTACCCGGTTACGTCTCAGCTTCGTCATTAAAGCTTAAACATTTTATTTTTAAGGAATGTAGGCTTTAGTAAAATAATTTGTTTAACTACTTTTGCATATAATAACGTCCACTAAAGGGGCGGAATTCAAAAAATAATTTTTTCGATTTTATGGGTCCAAGTTTAAAGCGTTGGACCTTCTCTGATATAAAAATATATCATTTGCTTAGAAAAATTACAAAAAAAAAACTTTAAAATTATGTTGTTTTTTAGAGGTTGGGTTAGCTCTTCTTAGGGGAACTTTTTTCCCTCTGGTCCGATTCAGCCCATTTACGAACTTGACCTGTGCTATCCTTTAAGATATATTTATACCAAATTTCCAGAGTCTGGCTCTTTTCGTTTGGACTGAATCGTGATTTTCACAGACGGACGGGCGGACATGCTCAAATCGTCTTAGATTTCTTCACTGATCAAGAATGTATATACTTTATGGGGTCTCAGAAGGATATTTCGCTGCGTTACAAATGGAATGACCCTTTCTGGAGGGTATTCGAATACGATTATTCGGAAATCCCTAATACATAGTGCATGCATACTGTATATGTACACATAAAATGAGAGAAATAAATTTAGTTTTTAATGCAAGTGCATTTATACCTAAGAAAAATTTATCACATTAAATAAAGGGACGTTGACAGGGCAGTTGTAAATTTTTGGTAAATACGAGTTGACGCCGTTGCAAGGGTTGGTTGAAACAAACAACAATTTATGTGGAGTTTTATTTCTCTTTTTCTAATATTTTTCATTTTTTAAACACTTTCATACACATATTGACATTTTATTTCCTTTCCTTTTGTAAGAATAATGCAATAAATTTTATTTTTTAAGATACTAAAATGTCAATACCAAAATGTTAGCTGATTGACGTTTTTATCAAGATAAATAGTCTGAGCTAAGACAAAATTGTCACGGCAACGCAATAACACTAAATAGTATATGGACAAACACTCCTGATCAATTGATTATATACCTAGATATGTTTTTTATGAATATGTTTAGAATAAAAATTTTAATAGCAGCACATGGCGTACGTAAATGAGCTTTTGAGCTCACTTAAGTAGACGATATTTTTAGCATAATTTTTTCGAAAAATTAAGAAAATAGTTTTATATATTTGTGCATTTGATCACATACTTTAGGTAAATAATGTAGGCTTAAGGAATACAATTTGTTGAATATTTACACTATTTTTGCATATACATATCTTACGTCAACGCCCGCTAAAGGGAGCGGGGTCCAAAAATGGATTTTTCTGATTTTCTGGTCCCAATGGATTTTCTGATTTCTGGTACCTTTGGCCATTCTTTGGCATAAAAATATATCGTTTGCTTAACAAAATTAGAAAAAAATCGTTAAAAATTATGCTTTTCTTAGAGGTTGGTTTAATTCTTCTTAGGGTAACTTTTTTCTTACGGCCCGATTCAGTCCATGTACAAACTTGACCTGTGCTATCTCTCAAGACATATTTATACCAAATTTCAGTAGTCTGGCTCTTTTCGTTTGCACTGAATCGTGATTTCCACAGACGGACGGACGGACATGCTCAGATCGTCTTAGATTTTATCACTAATCAAGAATATATATACTTCATTTAAATACGTGAGAATTTAATGAACCATCACGTATGAGTGAAGCGTGAATTACACATGACTGATTGAAAAAATAAATAGCGTGTGTGATTTTTAAACATTAATTCACGCGTGAGTGGTTCTAAGGTTTGTTAACAAAAGTTATTTTTGGTTAATTCGTATTCAAAGTCTTTCAGTGGAAGCTTACGTGAATAATCTGCAACTCTTTGCCAACGTCACCTCAAGACATAACAAAAAATTAGACCACAAATAACGTTTCTGACAGCCTGTGACCACTCTCTAAGGCCTAGAATATAGCAGGAGCCTGCTAGAAATTGTCAATTGCTGCGGAAAATAAGTGCCCTGTTTTTGATATTATCTTGATGTGACGTTGACAAATAGCTATAGAATAAGGGCGATTACTTTGTGAGAACTAGTCCACAGTCCTAAGACTTACCCACATACAATTTAGTAAACGTCAGCAGCTCTGCAAATATAAGAAAATTAATAAGTGATTAAAAATATTGATCGCAACATTTTCTTAAATTTAGTGATATTAACATTTTAAGTTCTAATTCATCGAAAATATTTTAGGTTTATAAAATTTCCAAATAAACAGTTTATAAATATAAAGTCTTTTTTTATAAGTTAGAACTTTATAATTTAGATTAAAACTTCCTAAGTTCATTATCATTTTAATTTTTTATTAAATGAGGTAACAGTTGCTGCAATACTATAGAATGATTTTTTAGCAACTTTCTTTTTGGCAACACAGTTTCTGGCAGCTCAGCTGTTTTCTTGTAACATCTACTGTTAAACATGTTCAGTTTGGTCTGTAATATAACCCTGAATTGACATGCGAACAACACTTGAAAATTATTGAATTTTATTATCAAAATACATGCTCGGTTAAGATCGTGCTTATTTCTGGTGGAAGGGATACGTGAAAAAGATAAATTTCCGTATTCAAAGACGATGAAGGCAGCAACGTTACTGTGAATGACAACCGCTATTGTGCGATGATTACAATTTTTTCAATGTTGATTTAGGTGATACTGGGCACGACTTAAGCAGGAAGCATTTTAATCAATATATATTTTGAAAACATTTTGAAAATAGCTCCGGCTACATATTTTTTTATTTGTAATTAAATACAATAAATTATTTATTAAATTTTAGTTTGCAAAATGAATCTGTAATCAAAATCAGCTCTTGGCTACGGTATTTTTAATAGCACATTTTGGTTGTATAGAACAAATTCAAATGAACAGAAACAGGTTTCACTTATCCTAAATTCGTTTTATTGAAAATCTTCCACAAGCGGAACAAAATACCCATAAGTTTTCATTTACGCTTAATCGAATTCTACTGTATAAGAATACATGAAACAAAAGCGTGGGGAAATGATAGTCCAAAAAGTCACTATACCCACCGTAGTCTTTGCCTATAACCAGCTACGAAGGTTATCACGACTTTATAAAGTGTGTAAAATCCATCATATTCTCTAACACTCATAATAGAGATCATTTTACTCTTGGTAAACTAAAGAAAAACAACACATAATATAATTGTAAAATAATATAATCAATTATTAATTCATTAATGAGAACTAAGCATGATTAATCTTTGTATTTCAAATTATTTATGTAAGTAATTAAATTAATTATTTGTATGCCTACACTTGTCTGTGTACACATCCCCACATGCACAAGTTTCTATATGCCTGTGCATTATAATCATTTTCAATTGGAAGTATTTTTATTCACACACACATGCCCAAATGTACGCAGATCCATATTTTCCCATGCGTTTAATTAATGGTTCCTTCCAATTTATTGTAATGTTTATAAAGATCACACTAATGCTATCGAACTATGTGTGCATGTATGTATGTGCTCGTATGTATTATGTCATGCGGAACAATATGAAATAGAAACACTTCAGCAATATGTTGGCCAGCGTTGCCATAATTGGTCTTTTCCGATCAAATGTGGTCGCGTGTTATTCGTTTGGTCATATGGTGAGTTATATACAGTCGACTCCGCTTTACTGGAAATAACCAAAACCCAATTTTTTCAATTATCCGATTTTTTCTCTAAAACGTAGTTCGGATTACTGAAATTTGTTACAGTTAAGCGTACTGCTTAAAATCACGATGTGGCACAATCACTAACAAACAATTAGAAATCTTTACTGATCCTAAGTGTAAGTATGAGAAGTGCATAGTAGGCATTTTGACGGAAGAATCCACTGTGTGGCACAAAAACAGAAATCGTAACTAATACAATCACTAACAAACAACTAGAAATCTTTACTGAGCCTAAGTGCAAGTATGAGAAGTGCATAGTAGGCATTTTGATGGAAGAATCCACAGTGAGGCAATTTTAAAGAATTTTATTAGTTAAATGCTTTATGTATTAATGCTACGGACTTGTAATATACATATCACTGCAAAGGTAATTACGTCTACGGTTTAAAAACTTAGTCAATTGAATTGTATATTTCGACTCCGCTTTACTGGAAATAACCATATAACAATTTTTTTCAATTATCCTATTTTTTCTCAAAACGTAGTTCGGATTACTGAAATTTCTTACGGTTAAGCGTACTGCTTGAAATCAGTAAAACAATACTTTTTATATCAAATGTCTAGCCACTTGCATTGACAATAAAGTACGTAAGAGCGAAAAGGACAAATACATTTTGCCATTTAATTTTTTAACGGACAAAACATACACAATTTTTTTCAGCCTTAAGTTATGCAAACGATTCGATGTCATTGTTTATTTTTTCACTAAAGCGAAGTAAGTTTCATGCAAAGCGTAGTTGTGGGCTTGCTTTTGGTTTTCAGTAATACGATATTTTCAGTAAAGCGATGTTTCGCTAAAGCGAAGTGAATAAGACTAGCTGCGTTTAAAATCAGTGCGGGGATTTGTATCGCTTTCAGTAGTCCGATTTTTTTCAGTAAAACGTGTTGCGCTAAAGCTGATTCCACTGTATATCTTACTTTGGTCGGTACTGGCCCTAATCACAATCTGGTGCAAATGGTCTTGCTTTATTGCATTTGCAAAATAGTTGCACTGTACACCAACAAAATATTTTCAAATACACTCTCAATTTCCAAATGGAATATCATGTGCACAAAATTGTCCATGGGGCTACTATATTTATTTTAACAAATTCGGAACACTGGGTGTTTTAAAATTGTCCTGTTCTCGGCAATTTTATTTGACAACAAGTTACGGAATAGGGGGGATTGCCATTTCGAGAAATATTCGCGTACATGGCGACAGTGAATATCTTAAAATGGCCGAATATCTTAAAATGGCCAATACGAATATTCACATGTCACTAATTGTATTAGTTACACATATACACATGTAAGTACTAAGGTGTTAAAATCTCCGTCAGTTTGTTAAAAAAAACACTTCATATTTGTACAACTTAACTATTTATGCAAGTGTGTATGTATGAGTGTATAGATTTTGACGAGTAAATGTCATTTGTGCATTTCGCTTGAACCTACTGCCGGCATACACAAACATCACACTTTTGAATGTGGAGGGAGAAGATTTTGCTGTGGTAAACAATCACTACAAAAACAATCACTACAAAAACAAAAAGAAAACAAAAGATAAAGTATAACATGTTTAGGTAAGAGTATGAATGAGCGAGTGCTGTTTATTTATGTACAACAATTTTTAATTTTTATTTGTTTGCATTGCGGTCTAAACAAAGCACATTGTACAAGCACACGCACACACATACATACATAAATAGTTAGCCACATGCATACAAATGTTCATTATATCTTTTATCTTTTACAATGAACACAAAAATCATGAAAGATAACAGCAATAACAATTGATAGGTCTCGTATGTAGAGAGTGTACAATTCATAGAGGCGATCCCTTCGTGTAAAATCAAAATGCCACTCAATGAGCCATCATCAAATGAATATTCTGGCGGTTATTTATGCATGTTTCACGTTCCCACTTTAGGATATTTGTTCCCAAATTAAGGATTTAGTTTCGTGATTAGAAATGAACATTTATTTATTATAAAGCTAGAAATTTCACAATAAATTCTTAGATAGTTCTCCATTATCAAAGTTGGTATATAATAAATATTAACCCCGGTATTCATAAAATTTTAAATGAGTTTGAAATGTATTTTAATCAACATACAAAATTTTCTTAAAACAGATTTCAAATACGTTTTATTTTTTTATGAATACCGGGATAAAAATTTATACAACGAAATAAAAAAATAACCAAATAAAAATTTGTAAAAAAGAAACAGTAATAACAAAATAAATATATAGGGTGAATGCACCGGTAGTCGGCAGTTAAACTTCTGTATACCCTCCAAAAATGAATTGGAGGGTATATTCACTTTGCCATTCCGTTCGTAGCGCAGCGAAATATCCATCTGAGATCCCATAAAATATATATATTATTGATCAGTGATGAAATCTAAGACGATCTGAGCATGTACGTCCGTCCGTCTGTGGAAATCACGATTCAGTCCAAACGAAAAGAGCCAGACTCCTTAAATTTGGTATAAATATATCTTGAAGGATAGCACAGGTCAAGTCCGTAAATGGTCTGAATCAGACCAGAGGGGAAGAAGTTCCCCTAAGAATAACTAAACCAACCTCTAAAAAAACGACATATGTAATTGTTAAAGTTTTTTTGTAATTTTTTTAAGCAAATGATATATTTTTATGTCAAAGAAGGTCCAACGCGTTAAACTTGGAGTTAAAAAAAAAATAATTTTTGGACCCCGCCCCCTTAAGTGGGCGTTATTATATGCAAAAATAGTATAAAAACCCATCAAATTGTTTTACTTAAGCTTTAATGACGAAGCTGAGACGTGACCTGGTACTTCTCTCCCTACGCTCTACTCCCCCTTTGCCCTCTATATGACCCTATCAAAAAAAAAAAAAAATTTTTAAATCAATTTTACATTTAATAATCCCAAACATTTATTGTAGTCTTATGGCAAAGGCGAAATGTTTCCCCCACGGCCCCTGCCAGAGAGACCCCGACAAAATACAGTTTTAATACCCTCCAAAGAGAATTGGACCCCATAAAGTATATATATTCTTAATCACTGATGAAGGCTAAGACGGTCTAGCAATGCCCATACGTTCGTCTGTGCAAAACATGATATAGTCTATTTTTGGACACCGCCCCTCTCAGTGGGCGTTGACGTACGACATTATATAAAAGAACTCTGTCCCACCAAGTTAAACGTTTTAAGTTTATTTACTAAATATTTGGAGGGTATTTAAGATTCGACCCGGTAATAAAGTAATTACAAATGATCGGTTGCTAAAAAATAAGTACCATTTAGCAACTGAAATCAACCAGCTTTCGGTTGCAACTGTAAATGACACTGAAGTTCAGTTGCCATTGATGATCCAGACCATTTTTTGTTAAAAATAAGACATTGAGATTTATTTGTGAAATAAAGTGGGTACGGGTTCTATCGAAGGTGTTATTCATTATTGATTTACTTATTAATGCGTATTTAATACATACTCATGGATATCTTGACATACTTGCACACTTATGTCTTTAAGCCTGCGTTCAATGATTCAGTGATGTGCATATAATTATATTCTGTATGGTTAAATTAATTATGTTAAATAATAGTTAATATTTTCTACGTGGGTGTATAGATGATGATTTAGTACGTAATTCTCTATTTTATTGATTGCAACATTAATGTTTTACGTGTTATACTGATGTATGTGGGTATGTATGTATGTATGTATATATATCATGTAGGTGTTTAAAAATGTGATTATGTATCCACGTAGTGTTACACATATATTTTGTGTCATTCCGCACTACAAAAGCAACAAACATTTCGTCAGCTTAAATTTAAAACGACGTACCTAACATTTCTGCCATTTTACAGTAGGAACAAAATATATCATCTATGGCAAAATAAATCTAATTTTGGCAAATCAAATCTTTACTAAATATACCACGATTTTTTTAATTTTTGTTGCGTTCTTTTGAACATCTAGTTTCAGCATCCAATATATGTAACTATTTTGAAAATTGTAGACTTAAGTCGAATAGACTTAAAACGAACTCGTTCATCTGCTCGTTTTGGACAAGAACCTGTAATCAAACCAATGTATTTTAAATGTGTTTGATCACAGGTTCTTATCAAAAACGAACGGATGGACGAGATCGACGAAAGTCTAGAAAATTGTTTGATTTGAAAAGAGTTGGTGGAATAAAAGACGTATTTTTGGTTGGTGTAAAATGAAATAAAAATTGATTATTAAGAAATAATTATAAGCAAGATCATTGCAACAAAAGGAAGAAAAACTATTCCAACTGTTTTGTACGTTAATTTCAGTTTTATATATAAATTACTTGAGAACTTTTAATTTTGTAGAAAATGTTTTTAAACAATATTTAGTGGAATACACTCTGCCGCTGTTTTGGGTGGAACGAACTGTGTGTGTGCGGATCGCAAGAACGAAGAAGATGAAAATAATTCCTAAGCAAGTCTTGATGAAGACCTCAGTGAGGCCAAATCACCACATCCGATATGAATCGATTGCATACCATTTACACATAAAAATTTCAATCGATATCGAATGCCGTAACTTGTCCCAGAAGTGAAAAGCCTATTTTAGTTTCTCCGCCGGGCATGTGTGTACATGTATGTGACTATATGATGTTTTTACAGCGCTCTTAGATTTATTGAAATGCCATCAAGTTTGAAAATAAATTATTTTCTTTTGAAGTGCCGAAATGTGACAAAGTCTTGTTTTTATGAACTATTACTATGGCATTGACATGTTGTTGTAATACAACCGATTGTAAACATTGTCATCGCTGCACCATTAGCTCACCAACGTTATTTGTGCTTGTAAACTCATTGTATTCTCGTATTCAGGCATGTTTGGCTATAAAATCCCATCAAGTACATACACTTCAATAAAACACCTACATACGTGTGTACATACATACAATGTCGGCATATTAAAGAATACATTGATAGATAGTTTTAAGATTGGGAATCTTATTCTATACAAATTAGGGTATTCATAACTGATTTATTAATTTAGAGTTGGCTATTTTCAATTAACGATTTAACTTTTTTTTATAAGACTATAACATATTTTTATTGTGTGTTTTTATACCCTCCAAAAAAATTGGTCGGTATATTCACTTTGTCATTTAGTTTGTAACGCAGCGAAATATCCATCTGAGACCCCATAAGGTATATATATTCGTGATCAGTGATGAAATCTAGGACGATCTGAGCATGTCCGTCCGTCTGTCTGTGGAAATCACGATTCAGTCCAAACGAAAATAGCCAGACTCTTGAAATTTGGTATAAATATATCTTGAAGGATAGCACAGGTCAAGTTCGTAAATGGGCTGAATCGGGCCAGAGAGAAAAAAGTACCCCTAAGAACTAAACCAGCCTCTAAAAAACAACATAATTTACAATTTTTTTTTGCAATTTTGTTAAGCAATACTTATATTTTTATCGCAAAGAAGTTGCAACGCATTAAAATTGCAGCCATTAAATCAAAAGAAAATAATTTTTGTACTCCGCACCCTTTAGGGGGCGTTATTATATGCAAATATAATGTAAAAATTTAACAAATTGTTTTACTTAATCTTACATTCCTTAAAAATAAAAATGACCCTATAAAAAATATTAAAAATTCATTTTATATTTAATTATCCCAAACATTTATTTTTAGAGTTTTATGGCAAAGGTAAAATGTCTCCCCCACGGCCCTTGCCAGAGAGACCCCGACAAAATATATTTTTAATACCCTCCAAAAAGAATTGGACCCCATAAAGTATATATATTTTTGATCAGTGATGAAGTCTAAGACGGTCTAGCACTACTCATACGTTCGTCTGTGGTAAACATGATATAGTTTATTTTTGGACCCCACCCCCTTTAGTGGGCGTTGACGTACGATGTTATATGCAAAAATAGTGTGAACATTGAACAATTTGTATTCCTTAAGCCTATCAGAACCTGAGATGTTCTCTGATCTTGCAGAGCAGAAACATCTCCCCCACTTCCCTTCCCGGAATGACTCTGTCAGATTAGAGATTTAAATTTGGGTACAGAGATGTCTTAAAGGAACTCTGTTCCACCCAGTTAAACATTTTAAATTTATACGCTAAATATTTGGAGGGTATTTAAGATTCGACCCGGTCGATTATAACGATTTATTTTATAATTCGCTCGCTTTAGTTAAATTTGTTGTTACTGTTCCTTTTTTAATAATAAATTCCAAATAATAAATAATTTATACATTTTGATTTATTGCAATCACTCAATTTATAAAAAGAATTTTTTTAATCGGTTGACCGATCAGTAACAAAATTAACCGATTAAAGCAAAAGCCCGATTAAGTGAATACCCTAATGTGTTTTGTTTAATTTTCTGTACTTGTTCACCATCATTGAAAGGCTTTACCATCTTTGGCTGTAAACTTGTACATACTCGTATTTATATCAATATACCAAGAATTTTATATAGGAATTCACACATTTACATTATGGATACATACTCGTATATAATTTTCTGATATACACTTTTCTGGCGCTCCTTAGACGTCCCAAAAACTCCTTCATACATTTTTGGCACTTCTCAGATATAAAGGAAAGTTTCTTTTCCCACCTATTATACGATTTTTGAAAAATATTTTACCGACTGCGGATACAAATTCAATAACTCGTGAAGACTTTCTAAGCCCATACGGTAAGAATGTGTTGTATATGTAAATATTTGTTGTCTAAAGGTGTGTAAACCATTTTTTAGTTTTGGTTGCTTTATTTTAATAAAGCAATCGAGAAAACAAATATTTGAACAACCCACGCGATGTTCAATGAGGAAGACAGACAACAAACAACCAAACAAATCAACAGCAATTCATGGCAACACTTGAATGAAGATGGTGTTCGTTGAAGACAATTTCTGTAAATTTCTCATCTTGTCTTTTTTTTCAATTTTACAATTTTATGTGAGAAACTTTTATTTGTGTGTACAATTTGCGCAATTGTTACAAAATACCAAAAGATGTAGTCATCATCATCATGATCATCTTCGTTGACATTTTCTAAACGATTTTATTTTTTACAATACTTCAGTGGCTGGTTTTAA
This sequence comes from Linnaemya tessellans, assembly GCA_951800035.1. NCBI lineage: Eukaryota > Metazoa > Arthropoda > Insecta > Diptera > Tachinidae > Linnaemya > Linnaemya tessellans. Next base: position 117,762,913 of record OX637535.1, read on the forward strand.
ACAAAGACAACGATGACTTTACATTTTGCAATTATTTATTAAAAATCTAAAATCATAAAAAACTGTAAAAAAATACAGAAAATTCATGGCTCACCGCTGATTGTTTGGCATTTTTGTTGCTGCATATTGTGTTTGTGTTATACCTGCAGCTCAAGCTTTAGAGTTAAATGCCAAAAGCATCATCAAACTATTCACCAGCTAGCGTTTGCCTAACATCTGCTATTCAAAAAATTAGAAAATTAAAAATAATTTAACGAACGACACTGATAATGTTTAAGTATTAGACATATACACTTAAAAGCTATAAAAAAAAACTACCAACACACTTATGCACTTGCAATACAACTAAATGGTAGAGCTGCATTCTTATGGATACTTTAATGCTATTATGCGAAATAACAAACTGCGAGTCAAGATTCGTAGTTACCTAAGACTAGAAACTAACTAAGCGACAAACACACAAACTCATAACATAATACTCGTCGTACGAGTACTTCATCATCACAGTTGCCGTATGAAAAGAACCCAACCAAGTGATCTCTTGATGATACTTTCATTTTCCCATCAGACTGAAAAGTTGAATTGTGCAAAGAACTTTGTTGTTAAAGTATTTAGTACTCGTATGTACTTGTTTGTATTTCTGTGTATATCCATGTGTACACAACAGTGCATTCGTGCCATCACCGTCGTTACCATAAACATTGTACATTCCTCCCTCTTAGTACATGATGCAATAGATGGCTTTTGTCTCAACTGCTTTTAAAGTAATACTGGGCTTGTAAAGGGTGATTTTTTAAAATATCATTCATTTTACTACAAAGATGTTCAGTCATTTTTTAATTAATCATCTGTCAAAACTCCCAAAGTATTTTTTCAATTTCAGATTCAACAAGTAAAAGCGGTACATTCCAGCTGGTCGAATCTTAAATACCCTCCAAATATTTAGTAAATAAAAACTATTTTCCACTGGTCACTCCGATAGGGGCCGTGGGGAACACATTTCACCTTCGCCGTAAAATACTAAAAATAAAGTTTTGGGATAATTAAGTGTAAAAAAACAACTTTTTTTTTTTGGATAGGGTCATTTGGGGAGCAAAAAAGGAGGACGTTTCAGCCTTGTCATTAAAGCTTAAAAATGTTATTTTAAAGGAATGTAAGCTTAAGTAATACAATTTGTTAAATTTTTACACTGTTTTTGCATATAATAAAGCCCACTAAAGGGGACGGGATCCAAAAATTAATTTTTTTGATTTTATGGCTCCAACTTTAACGCGTTGGACCTTCTTTGACATAAAAATATATCACTTGCTTAAGAAAGTTACAAAAAAACTTTAAACATTATGTTGTTTTTTGGAGGTTGGTTTAGTTCTTCTTAGGGGAACTTTTTTCCCTCTGGTCCGATTCAGCCCATTTACGAACTTGACCTGTGTGCTATCCTTCAAAATATATATATAGCAAGTTTCAAGAGTCTGGCTCTTTTCGTTTGGACTGAATCGTGATTTCCACAGACGGACGGACGGACGCGCAAACATGCTCAGATCGTCTTAGATTTTGTCACTGATCAAGAATATATATACTTTATGGGATCTCAGATGGATATTTCGCTGCGTTACAAACGGAATGACAAAGTGAATATAAAAAGAAGTGTGGTATAAAAAGAACCCCGAAATTTGGGTTCAAGTGATTATGGTACCAATGGCACAATGCGTCTACACCTTTTACTTCTACATCAATAGATAGGCTTTGGTTTTTTCTGTGACAATGTCTATAGTGAGGTTAGTAATGACTCAATCTTGACATTTCCTACCGGGTAAGCACGTACTTATTTATTGTCAAATATTGCTTGTCTGGGAATGAATGAATTTTTGATTTTGATATAGGATACATTTTTAGCACCTTTCCTTTTTGGCAACACTGTTTTTGCCAGATCATCTGTTTTCGTGGAACATGTTCAGTTTGGTCTATATTTTATCCATGAATCGACTTGCAGTTGTGGAATTTTATTATCAAAATTCCAGCTCTGTTAACAAAGTGCATCGTCCTCATTTATGGTTGCATCGATACCTGAACAGGCAAAATTGCCGTCTTTGGTGCCCGAAGCGTTGCAAGAACTGCTAATGCATTCCAGAAGTGTTCGGTGTGGATTATGGGCATGTGGCATTATTGGATCATGCTTTTTCAAAAAAAGTTTACTGTGAATGGCAAGTGCTATCGTCCGATCACTACAACTTTTTAATTTTTATTTTTTGTCCAAAATTGAAGACCTGGCCTTGATTAACACGTGGTGTTTGCAGGTTGTTTATCAGTATCAACTTACATTCCTAATTATTCTTTTATTTCCTCTATATCAATTTGGTTTCTTTTTTTATCATCGATTTTGCATATCCTCTATATTAAGTTTGATTTCTTAAGATCAATTTGTTTTTCCCAATATCATTAAAATAAATTTTGTATAAATTTTGTTTTTCTCGATATTACGATAATTATAATTTCTTCTCGATTTGTTTTTATTGACCTTATATAAATTATAATTTTTATTTCCTGAAGATGTTAACAAGCTGTTAACGAAATATTGAATAAAAATTATAAGAGCTTAAATTTTATAAAAAACGACCACTAGCTTGATTAATATTATAATATTATGATTTCTTATTATAAATCTGTAGTGTCAACGTCTGGCAGGCCTTACACGGAGGGAGCAGTTTAATAAGTTGTATACCTACAGATACTCGTACTTCATTTCTTGCAGCTTTTTCCTTTGTTTTGCAAAACAATCCATCCACACAGTAACTACATAAGCAAAGTTAAAATTACTGGTGCTTGTGTTGGCTCAGATGCGGCTGGAGTTGCTTGCTGCTCTGCTCCTCTTGTTATTATCGTCATTGTTGTTTATATGAAGTTTCTTACTGTGGCCTGTATGTACACACACACACACACTTCTGGGTAATATTTATAAACATTTCTACATGCATATTTTAGGAGATGATGTTCATAACAAAATAAGTACACACACACATACATACTTACATACATATAAGCACATAAACTTATCTACAAGTGATTGTTGGTAGGTCGTTTTGCTGATGTCTGTCTGTATGTTGCCATAATGGTTAGTTGTATTCACTTAGGATAGCTTCGCTTGTTATAAATGTACGGTTTGGTCGGAAAGTAGGTTAAATCGTTTTAATTTGGAAAGCAACTCTAACCTGAAGATGCGACTGACTATCGTCTTCTCCAGCTTAACTCATTGCGAATACGATGAGAAGTAAAATGTGCGATTATCTACATTCATAGTTAAATCCGTACATTACGTATGTATGTATGTATGTCTATGCAATAAACTGGCAAGACACAATTTAATACATGGATATTAAAGAGAAGGGATTTGAAGTGTAATGAGGTAAATGTTATATGTATGTATGTATGTATGTATGTGTGTATGTGTGTGTGTTTGTACATATGGAAGTAACTATATTTTGCTTTAGGTGGATGCTGCTAACAACAATCATCCTCATTCACCTTTATGTTTGGGAAAGAGTTAATTTTTTTGTTCGTTATTTGCAAAGAAAGAGTTAATAATGGGTGATTTTTTGGCAGCTTTCATTGTGGCAACAAAGTTTTTGCCTGTCCATCTACTTTCGTGTAACATGAAATAAAACACGACACATTCAATTAAAGATTATTCATGTTTATTCGTCGGCAGTCAAGATGATACTAATCTTTATAGGACGAACAAAGCAAAGAGTATAATTCAAGTGATATGAGAAACATTTCCATAGGATAAATGAAATTAATATAAGAAATAAAAGAAATTCACATTATGCCATGTGTGAACATGTTAAAACATGTTCAGTTTGGTGTCTAATTTAACAATGAATCGATTTATAAATGAACGACTCTTGCAAGTTATAGAATTTTACTATCAAAATTTATATTTTTTCTCGTTGAATGGAAACGTGAACGCCGTATTTGATGTGAAAAGCAGCATTAAGCCATGCAAAAACTGCTGGTGGCATCAAGGTAGCGCTCTTTATCTAACACCGCGAAGGCAGGAACGTTTATGACTAGCGTTACAGTGTTATAATTACAAATATTTTTATCGAAATGAAAGAGCTGGACTTGGCTGACATGCGGTTTCAACAGCATGTGAAAGAACGGCCAAATTGAGAAGGCGAGTTTGGTGGACAGCGTAGTTCACGTTTGCGGGCGGTTAATTGGCCTCCTAGATCGTGCTGTTTAATGCCTTTACTCTTTTTTTTTGTGGGGCAATGTTTTGGTCCATGTCTATGGAAACAAGCCCGCAACGGTTAACGCACTGGAGTAAGCAAATATGTATTGCAGAAATTGTTTGTGAGATAATAGTCGATGTGTTGAAGAGAATTTGCCAGCAGCGGTCAACATTTATATTAAAGTATCTTTATACATTGAATTATATAGATCGTTTTGTCGATTCAAACATAGACTTCATACATTTCCCTAAATTTTGAGTTTTCTTTATAAAATCCGAAAGCTCTTAAAAAATCACACGTTAGTTATTGTATGTATACTGTGAGATGTACATATATACATATTTCTGCATGTGAAAACACATTTATGTATTTATTATTTCCAATAAACTTTGCATTAAGCCATAAGTAAATAGTAGTAACTACTACACATACAGATATGGAAATGGCACTGCTGCAGGAATATATATTCGCAAATGGTATTTGATTTACCTCGACAAGTCTGCGTCTCAATTTATCAAAAGATATCATTATGTATATAAAAGCTGTAAAATTTACATACTCTTAAATAGGTGGACCTATTCTTCTCATAGGGATAAAAGGAATAAACAAATACTATACCAACAAAAATAAATAAATAGATATAAATAAAGAGCTTAAAGAGTTCTGACCTAATCTATAACTTATGAAATTTAAAAAATTTTTTTTTCTAAATTCAATAATATTTTATTCATTTTGAATCCTTCGCCTCATTTCAATCCTTTAACAAGAAGCGTTATCTTCATCATATTAGTGCAAACTTGTACAGCCCGAAGTCATTAGCATTTCCGAGGCTTCTTTCTTCTCTTTTGATGTTGTCTGTTCCGTAAAATTCTTAGGTGCATTTCTCATTTTAAATTTCTGCATGAAATTAAATCTGTTCAGTTGCAGTCTTTTTTAACCATTTTTTTTTTAATCTTGGACCTGCACTCATGGTAGGCTTACCAGATCCAGATTATTAAAAAGCTGGACATGTGAATTAAAAATGCTGGATATTAAAAAAAAAAGCTGGACATTTTGAAATAACATTTTCACGAAAAGTTACTTGTTTATTGTACAAAAAATTTTATTAATTATACATATCTACATACCTCTCATTTGCTGCAACAACGTCACAACTCAAAAAATTAGTTTCTTATTTTAATGTAGAATTAATTATCGCTCCTATATTTATCTTAAGTAAAAAATTTATGTAAAAATCTTGCATATTCAAGTTTTGAGAAAAATATAATTTTTCGTTTTCCCATTGACTTCTTTGCAAATTGAAAACTTTGATTATGACCTTTTCCAGCATATGAGCGATATGTATTTAAGAATTAAAATTAAATAACGAAACCAAAAAATCATACCAAAAAGACAAAAACAAAACAAAAAAAGCTACTAGAAATTTTTGTACTTTGAAGTAAAAAAGTTATAGCAAATTTATAAAAATTATTTTAAAGCAGCAAATAAATATTAAGAGCATTTTGTGGAAAATTGCTTTTAGCTGGACAAATTTCTTTTTAGCTTGAAACTGGACAGGCCATTAAAAAGCTGGACAATCCAGCCAAAACAAGCCCGACTGGCAACCCTAACTCAGGGGATGACCCCTACATATGCAGTGCATTGTGCCGGAACTAGAAAAGAGGGGATAGTTTTGAGAGGACAGATGAAGAAAGATGAGAAAATACAGAATTTTTTGTAGCTATTCCAATCTTGTTACCTCGCCGTCTAATTTTTGCTACAGGGCCGATGAAGGAGGGTGCTGATACTCTGCTTTTAGTACATGATAGTGTCACTCGCAGCCAATTATGTTCAGTGACCAGCGCTATGCCTTCATCATTGAAACAGGCTGGCAACAACTAAAACAACAATGCACTAATGCTGATCAGAAGAATTTAACACAATACCCCTTATTCTGTAACTAATTTTCAACGTCACATGAAGACAATAACAAACTAAGACATCTTCATACTATTTTTCCTCGGCTCTTTATTACTTGAAACAGTCTCTTTTTGTTTTCTGGGCCTTTGGGAATAGTCAGAGGATGTCAGCAGTATTCATTTATTGTCCACAATCAGAATCTATCTATCCTGTTTTTTTTATATTGTCTTGACGCGATGTTGACAAATAGTTACAGAATAAGGGGGAATATTCCATAACTCTGCATGGGATTGAACTCAGGACCCTCCGCTTTATAGTCTCGTGTTCTACTACTTCAGCCAACAGCACCCACAAAAAACAAAGTGTTCAGCATATAATTTATTGATGTTAATCGATTACATTTTACTATTGCACTCATAGTTTTATTTTGAAGTTTCTGTAGTCTTGCAAATTTGTTGTTCATTGCTGCTGTTAGCCTTCTCGATTGTTATGTTATTTATGTGGCAAGTTTTATCAGTGATCACATTAATTTTATTCATATTTAACGATTCCTTTATATCACACACCTCTTTTGTAAAATTTCCCATCTTGTATTTCTGATTCAGTAAAAATTAGCTGTCGTCTGCATAGATAAATATATCCCATTTTTCTCTTATCTTTTCAATATCATTTATATAAATAATAAAACGAAGGCTCCCCCATATTGAGCCTTGTGGCATCACGTCCGTGTTTTCTATTGCTGCCAATTCGACTTTAAATACTTTTGTTTTTTGCCTGCGATGTTTTAGATATGAGTGTCTTGTATACCAAATCTGTGATTTTGCATTAAAATATTTTTGTCTTTTGCCTGGAACGCCCGTTTAAAATCCACAAAAGAAGCCAATATTTTATTATTTTTCTTCACACATTTCAATACGTTTATTGAATGCTTGACAGTAGTTTAACACGAATGTTGTTTCTTTCTAATTGGTTTTCCAAAACTTACTGCATCACCTATTCACATAATTGTAGAATATTTATTGCTTGGCATTTTATCTTTTGCCACTAGTGTGTGTTACCATTGATTCTTTCCTGATTTTTAAAAAAATTTACTGATTTCATTGATTTATTTATAATGTTCTGTAATACATTGCCAGGTGTATCCCAAGTAACCAAAATTAGGTTTTCGTATTTTTTTTTACAGGCAGTTGTGTTATTCAGTGTTTCGTAAATTAAATATCACAGATTTTTATCTTTTATCAAATTCCACATTTCTTTTTGGCCTTTTTAGCGATTGCAATCTTATTATATATACATGTATATAATTTCAATTTGACCTATCAAACCGGCTCTAGATGACACATAATGTATGATTTTTATTTATACTAAATGCATGCTTGATCAGGATGTCCACATTACACTGTTCTAGATAAGCCGCTGTATTCATAAACAATTTTTTGAAGTCGGTATAATTTGAGGTCTTATGCGAGATATTTATATATCAAGGATCGATACTTGAACCATTGTTGTGGAACGTAATGTACGATGAAGTACATTACGATTGAGTTTACCTGAAAAAGTAAAGATAGTGAGATTCGCAACGATATAGCCTTAGCGTGTGAAGTTAGAGAATTAGTAGAGACAGAAACCATTGCAAAGGCCTGCGTACAATCAGTAAAGTCCTGGATCAACTCAATGGGATTAACTGATTAGCTGATCATTAAACTGAAGCGGTTTTCATTAGTAGCCGTAAGGCAAGAGAAACTATTACCCAGAATGTTGGCACCTATTTAATAGAATCATTTCTGAAATATCTAGGTGTGATTGTTCGACACACGCCTATATTTAATCGAGCACTTGCGATATATAGCATCCAAAGCATCGAAAACCTGCTGGGCGCTATCTCGGATTATCACAAATACAAGAGGGCCAAAGTATCTTCAGAGGAAACTGCTCGCTGGAGTAGTAAGGAGCATCATCCTATATGCACACCCAGTATGGACCGATTCACTTAGATATTCCACATATGTGGGATTGGTATCCCCTGTGTATAGGCTGGCTGCTTTGAGAGTATGTAGTGCTTTTCGATCAGTGTCGGACGAAGCCGCTTTTATCATTGCAGGTATAATCCCAATCGATTTAGAAATCATAAATAGGCATAACTCGCACTTATGTTTACAAAAGTGGCAGAAACGCTGGTCAACCACTGATAAGGGAAGATGGACTTATACATTAATACCCGACATCAGATTATGGCTGATATGGGAAACATAGTGATTCAAACTATTACCTAACACAGTTCTTGCCTCGACATGTTTGCTTTGGGTCGGTCATATCTATTTCATTTCAAGTACGACAATTCTCCGTTCTATCCCCATTGCAGTGGGAATATAGTTGCGGATGCTGAGAATGTCGTCTTTGTGTGCTCACGATTCAACAACTGGAGGCCGTATTTAGAAGAAAGGTTAAGGCTTATGATTAGCCCGGGGAATATAATTCCCGTTATGCAGGAATCCTTATTAAATTGGACCAGCGTGTGTAATGTTGTACAGCTAGTTCTAATAGAACTTCGCAGATTAGAACAAATTCGTAGGAGAATTAATACGTCTTAGAAGTCGTTATTAACTAACGATGCGCATCAGTTCCGAGCCTCCTTACCTAGGAACTAAGGAGGACGTAGGAATAATACTGATAAGACTACCCACCCTGACGAAATGTCAAAGCTGATCCAGGGTGGTGCTAGTGAAGTTGTCGTGGGACCACTATTGATAGTTGCTATCATTACGTCAAAAAAAAAATAAATAAATAAAAAAAATATATATATATACATGTGCATGCTTATGCATGCAAGTCTGTTCATAAAATACCTCTGAGTCTAAAAACCCGAAGGTAGTAATAGGTTGTCTGAAGATTGGTGTACAGGACAACAGTGTGTGTACGTGTGTAGGTATGTCATATCTTATTTGATGATTGAAGCACAAGCAGGCTCGTGTAGCGCATGATTATTACGGTTTTACTTTGGGTACATACCATCGATATGTTTGTAGGTAGCATGCATATAAATATTTGTACGTGAAGCTATCTGAAGTCGTCTTACCTTAATTTTTCTTAAGTTAGCGAAAATGTCGCAACTATGCTGAATGTAGTGATGATACTTCTTCCCCTAGGTGCAGCACTCAAAAATAATCCACAATATTAATGATATGCGTTTGCTACTTTTTCACACACAAAAAAACACTCTTATACAAAATTTAATATCTTTATGTATGTACACATGTATGTATGTATTTTATTTTTCTTTTAGGTAAACAATTTTAACAATTCCTTTTTTTATAAAAAATAGTTACTATTTTATTTTTGCAATATTAATCATCATTTGAGAAACCATTTTCATATAAATTCTTCATTAAATTTTTACTATAGATGTGCATAGGTATACGTTTGTATGTATGTATGTATTCAATTTGTTGTATAACAATTAGTAACTGTATTACAAAAAATACTTTGATTTAAATATCTATCGTTAGTGAAAATATGTTTAAACATAAATGCGTTTGATGGTGTTTGGAAAAATTAAAAACAAAAATTATAATTCTTCTTTTTCTCCCACTTCTTATGCGACACAGACACTCATCACAATATCCACGAAGTAACTAAAGAACTAAATTTTCGTTGTGCCAGGAACTAGTGCTCATCATATTGTTTCTTTCCAGTTTGTGTATTTTCGAGAGCAGCAAAATACTTCTCTCTCTCTCAGTTTATACCAATTGGAATGAAACATTATGGCGGCATTTGTCATTGTTTTCAGCGTGGATGAAAAATAGTTATTTTGATTTTGTACCAACTAAATAAGCATAATGTACTTTTCACGTTTATAACAAACAGAAATTTAAACAAATTTGCGCCTATAGAAATAATTACAATCTACATAATTCATAAAAAATATTTAATAAAGTGTATCCAATATTGGGGAATCATTTCTATTTCAAAAAGCAAAAACGTTATATTCCAATGGGTCGCATCTTAAACACCCTACAAATATTTAGTAAGTAAATTTAAAATGTTTAACTTGTTGGGACAGAGTTCCTTTAAGACATATCTGTACCCAATTCCAAATTTCTAATTTGACAGAGTCATTCCGGAAAGGGCTGCAAGATGAGAGAACATCTCAGCTTCTGATAGGATTAATACAATACAAATTGTTCAATATTTACACTATTTTTGCATATAATATCGCCTACTAAAGGGGCGGGGTCCAAAAAGAGATTATGTCATGTTTTCCACAGACGAACGTATGGGAATTTCTGGATCGTCTTAGACATCATCACTAATCAAGTATATATATAACCCCCTTATTCATACTTTATGGGGTTCAATTCTTTTTGGAGGGTATTAAAGCTGTATTTTGTAGGGGTCTCTCGGGCAACGGCCGTTAGGGAGACATTTCACCTTTGCTATAAAATACTAAAAATAATTTTTTGGGGTTATTAAGTGTAAAAAAAATTATTCCGAGCAATGGACCAAACTGAACATGTTTAAAAGTTACATGTTGCACGAAAACTGCTGGGCAGTCAAAAACAGTGTTGCCAAAAGGAAAGTTACTAAAATATCAGACTTTAAAATGTATTGTATATCAAAAGCAAAAGATCAGTCACTCATGTACTCGTTAACTACAAGGATAAACAATATTTGACAGTAAATAAATAAGTGCTTACCCAGTAGGAAATGCCAAGCTTGAATCATTACTAAACCATTATCGACATTGTCACAGAAGCAAGACAAAGCCTTTCTATTTGATAAAGGACAAGTAAATTGTGTAGACGCATTGTGAAAGTGGTCGACAAAGAATTTACTTGACTGCACTTGAATTCAGCTTTCAGGGTTCTTTTTATATCTGAAGTTGAAAAAATGCTTTGGAATTTTATAAGATGACTAATTTAAAAAAATAATATTTTATATAAAAATTTATGTACGAGAGTATTTATTTACCTTTTAGCTTTAATTTTACATATTTTCAAATCACTTTTTACTTTTTCTTTCTTTTTAGAACAACCAACGGTTTTTTCCACTAAACGATGTGTACTGGAAAAGAACACAAAAAGAAGCATGTCATTTTTACAGTAATGCGTAGACGCATTGTTGACATAGACGCCATAAATGTGGACACAGTGTTGACTTCTGGGTCTCTCCTGAGCATACAGGTATGTGTTATTAATTGCTATATATTCTGAAGAAAACGTGGGCACGAGTGTCCCCACGTCACCACTTTCATCTACTATGTGACTGTTTGGCGACATTGTCTACATTTTTATATATGCCTTTGATGACATAAAAAATTTATAGCGGCGGCAGATGTTTGAAATGAATTAGTACTTTTCTTTCAATATTAACAACATGACTTTTACGAACTATTGCATTTTAGTATTTTATTATTCTTGTTATTTTTTATAGAACTCCAAAAGGTAGCAACCTTAATGAACGAAATCTATTTTTAGAGAACTATCAAAAGTGTAGACTATAATTACTAAAATGGACTAGTGAATCACTAGTAACGATGTCAGTAGTGAATTTGCAATTACAGCATTGTTTCAGGTATTATAAGTCTCTAATACTGGTGACTGAGTCAGCACTATGTCAGTACAGCTTCACTATCCACATTTGCTGCAGGGTATTGACAATTAAAGATTAAGAAGAAACTCTTTAAGGCCATTTGATGCGTGTTTATTAGTGTTGTAACTTTTGATATTCATGAATACGAATATCTGAAACAATATTATAAAAGTCAGGCAATTAATTGGTGTCTTCTTAACGTCTGCAAATTGATGTATGAAATATTTCATATAAAAAGATTTTTAAAGGTTTTTACGCGCACATTAAAGGTAATTAAATGCTCCCAAACTATTAGACGATAAAAACTCCAATTTTAGATGGAGTCCACTTCCATAAACATTTTACATTTTTATCTTAAATTGAATTAAGATTCAAAGGCTAATTGTTTGAAATTTGTTTTTAAATCTCAGAAAGACATGATAAATATTCCAAGGCACAAAGGAAAGTCAACATCAGTTTTATTCAACCTACACAGCAGAGCAGAACAGCTGTTTTCGAAAGAAGCAACACCTTCATCATCAGTGCTCATGTGTATTGTGTTTATCACCACTTATTAGGTGGCTTAGTTGAATGTGATAACAGTTCCTATTTACACAAATTTTATTGTGAAAAAGAATCCGAGAACTGTATCAACCTGATGCTAACATGTTATTGTTTTAATACCCGTGTAACCGTTTGATTTTTTTCTTCATATCCCATTTTTCTGAATTTTAAATTTTTATTTCACAATGATTCACTACATAAAATCTATGTAATTCAAATGGTTTTGATGCCTGAGTTTTGTCTGAAACGAGTGAAATAAGTAGTTCCACACGAGTCTAGTTAGGGCATGCAATTTTCAGAAATATTGATATTTTTTAAAAATCAGTGTTGAAACGGTTGAATATTACTTTTGTTCACTCAGTTGAAATAACGTAGCTTTCCTAATTTTTACAATTATTTTTTGCCATTTATTTAAAATTTCTTTAGCGCTTTATATGATTATTTTTTGCATATAAAATATTCGAGATATACGAGGTCTGATAAAAAGTAACTGTTATTTTCATCATTCGTGAGTTACGTATGTTCGATTATCGCATTTTTTGTCCGTTGTGTTGGTACACATGTCTGTTATATGTACATATGTATGGATATGTTGGTAATATCAGCCATTTTGGATTGTCAGTTTGTTTTTGACAGATAAAAATGTTAGTCGTGTTTTGGTGTGCTCTTCGATTTTCTACTATTAGAAAAAATGGATCAAGAAAAGTTTTGTGTAAAAAATGAAATGACGATGATCATCCTGGTCGCTCGAGCACGTCAACAATCCATGAAAACATTGAAGCAGTGAAGAAAATAATTTTGGAATCACTGTCGAATCACTATCAGAGAGGTTGCTGGCTGATGATGTTGGCATATCGTTCAGCTCATGCCAAGCAATTTTTACGGATGTTTTAGGCATGAAACGTGCGGCAGCGAAGATTTTTTCAAAATTGATAACGCACCAGGTCACATATCGATGCTTGTGCTTGATTTTTTGGCCAAAAACAAAACCGTTATCATGCCTCAACCACCGTATTCACCGGACTTGGCCCCCGCTGACTTTTTCCTCTTCCAAAAACTGAAGCCACCGACGAAAGGAAAGAGTTTTGCTACGATTGAGGAGATAAAAGAAAAATCGAAACAGGAGCTGTTGGCGATACCAAAAAGCACGTTTCAGAAGTGTTTCGAGGCTTAAGTGTATTAGATCTGAGGGGGATTATTTTGAAGGGGAGAAGATAGTTATTGATGAATAAATAAATACTTTATTTTTTGATCAGACCTTTACGGTTATTTCTTGATCAGACCTGGTATTTACCTAAATGACAGATACGAATACGCATGCAAATATATAGAAATTACAGAATATGCGTCAATTCGAATACGAACGGTCGCACATCACTAGTGCGTATATGTTCTTTTTGTGTCTAAGACACTTTTGCCGATGTATTCTATATAAAGAAAATTTGAATTTTTTATTGTCTAGTTTGGATATTTAATACTTCAATGTTTATTGAATTGTGCATTTAGAAATAATATCACTTTTGGATTCATTAGAAACCGTGGGTTTGAGAAATTACTGTAATAAATTACTATCAAACGATGGATGGACGATACAAGATTCTCACAAAATGTTCTCCAGGTGTACGAGTACATGGGGCATCATTAATAAATAACTCATAGTTTATCAAATACCACGGAGCAGCTTTCATTTTTTTTCTCTTCACTTTGAAATGCATTTTTTATACGAAACATCTAGATAAGTGTGCGTATTTGCACATGTGTGTGTGCGTGCATATCACATGCATACACAAGCATACTTGCATGCATGCTTGCTTGGGTCGATAATATTTTCGTAAGTTTGTTGGGAGAATTACATATTATTGCCCACGACGAAATTGAATTACACACATTTTTTTTTAATTTTCCACAGTCGACAATCGTGTAAAGAATAAACGAAAGAGGCAGCTAAGATGGGATTTTATGTTTTCGGTGGCATTACATTGTGTGTAAGTGATATGCCAACATTGTTCTCCTTTAATAACAAGGAAAAACAAATACCTTCATTATGATAACTTAATCCAGTCAGCAACAAAAGAAAAAAAGAACATCTGCATCCTGATCTTCCCTACGAGTATATGTATTTGTATGATGATATTGTATCCTTGAATGTATTCTTTATGTCTATATTTAATGCAGTGCAATTTTCGTTTTCTTTTAGTCTTTAGAGCAGATATTTCACAAGAACATACTGACAAAGTACGTCATGGTGGTGTGCTACAGGTAGTGAAGGCAAGCGAGATGTGATAGGCTGGAGAAAAGAAATTGTATTCTATCAACAACAAAAGGCGTCAAAATAATGAAAACTAACAAAGAATATGATACGATTTGCAAAATGATATTTTCAGGATGTTTTATACTCGTAGTTGTGCCATACATGGAACAGAACTGAAGGGATAATCTGGGCATGTAAGCTGCGCAGTTTTTGTGTTTCGACTGTTAACTTTCTGAATGGATGGACATTTTTTTAAATGTGTAACACTTTGTGTGATACTTTTGACACTTCTGTAGGTTGTAAAAATTTATTGGTATTGTATACAGTGCTGCCATTTCAAAAAAAATATTCTGACCAAAATATTTGAAAAAGTTGCCAAATTTGAGAAAAAATAACCAAATTTATAATGCACTCTTTTATTTGGAAAAAAACATAAACATTTATTTGAAGTTGAAATGCAGTGCATAGTTAATAATTACAAACCAAGAAATGTAATTCACAGGAATGGTTAGCATATCTGTAATTGCAACAGACATGTATATTCATGGTGAATTCGCGTTGTGTATACAATCGAATTCGCTTTAGCGCAACACGCTTTATTGAAAAAATCGGATTATTGAAAGCGATACAAGTCCCCGCACTGATCTTAAACGCAGATAGTCTTATTCACTTCGCTTTAGCGAAACATCGCTTTACTGAAAATATCGTATTACTGAAAACCAAAAGCAAGCCCACAACTACATTTTGTATGAAACTTACTTCGCTTTAGTGAAAGAATAAACAATGACATCGAATCGATTGCATAACTTAAGCCTGAAAAAATTGTGCATGTTTTGTCCCTTAAAAAATTAAATGGCAACATGTATTTGTCCTTTTCGCTCTTACGTACTTTATTGTATTTTTCTAATTTATTGTCAATGCAAGTGGCTAGACATTTGATATAAAAAGTATTGTTTTACTGATTTCAAGCAGTACGCTTAACTGCAAGAAATTTCAGTTTCTACGTTTTGAGACAAAATCGGATAACTGAAAAAATTGGGTTTTGGTTATTTCCATTAAAGCGGAGTCGAAATATACAATTCAATTGAACAAGTTTTTAAGCCGTAGACGTAATTACCTTTGCAGTGATATATTACAAGTTCGTAGCATTGATATATAAAGCATTTAACTAATAAACTTCTTTAAAATTGCCTCACTGTGGATTCTTCCATCAAAATGCCTACTATGCACTTCTCATACTTGCACTTAAGCTAAGTAAAGATTTCTAATTGTTTGTTAGTGCTTGTGTTAGTTAGGATATCTTTTTTGTGCCACACCATGATTTTAAGCACTACGCTTAATTGTAAGAAATTTCAGTAATCCGAACTACGTTTTAGAGAAAAAATCGGATAACTGAAAAAATTGGGGTTGGGTTATTTCCAGTAAAACGGAGTCGACTGTATTTTTAATAACACAGAGCTGAGAAGCGTTGACATTGTTATGCAACAAACGTAATACAAACAAATAAATTACAATGTCAACAATTTTATAAACCGTAATTTAAAAATTTAACAGGTAAAATATGAAAATATTAATACCTATTATTATTTTCGCAAAAAAAGTAAGCAAAATGAAAAAAATATTCACTTCTTCACATTGGAAAAAAAATTACTAATTTTGGTTACAAATAACTAAAAACGGCAGCCTTGATTGTATATACAGGGTGTCCGCCGAGAAGGTATACTACTTTATTTGTTTATAACTTTTGATTAAATGAAAGAGAATGGATCTTATATTGATAAATGTTTTATTTAGATTATGTTCGGTTAGGTTGAAAAGATGGGCATAAGCAAGAGTTGTCCCAATCCGTTCACAATTACACTTAAGCCTCATATTCTTATTATAAACCATAGAAACCTTTAAATTCGTTTACGTTATGAATCTAGTTTCCTCAATGTATCTTCTTGAGTCTCTCCAATTAGAACCCCTAAGACATTCCATATCCAGTATAATTTCATGATTAAATGTTTGTCTCCTGATTTGACTAAACGCAAATTGGAGTTGTTTAACTTAAATGTTTTATTTAATGTCGGCAATTATGTACGGAATACAATATCAGATCAAATAAATTTCCGCCTCTGTTAGCCTCACAAATGCCAGCCCAAAATATTTCAGGTAACTTACGCACGGAAGTAAATTACGCATGGAATGGCGAACCTGTAATACACTTTCACTATTTTCATTGAAGAGTAGTACAATAATTAATTGCATATGTCATGTCACCAAAGTGAACACGAAGCTCTTCCTCGAATTAAAGCATGAAAGTTAAGAGGCTCTTTTGTCGCTGGAAACTTTTTTAAAATTTGTATTAACTAGAAAAATAAATTTAAATCCAGCGGCCGGAATGCAATTAGTTGTATAATACAATTTTGTAAAATTTATTTGTTTTACCATGGAATTTTAAATGTTGCATTAATTAACAAAATTTCGAATTTTCTTGAATACATAAATACATACATGCATACATACATACATACATACATATGTACATACGTGTTTAAAAGCTACCCTGACGGAAACCTGGGGACGAATGTTTCCGAGTCACCACATTTCTATACTAGTTTGGTGAACGTTTGGGGACATTGTCAGTAATGTGTGTGTGCATTTTCATATTTGCCTTTGACGAGGAGAACATTTTGTGGCTGCAGCAGATGCTGAAACGAAGTAATACTCTAGATTTGATTTAATTTACAAAGAAAAACAACTTTTACAAATTAGAGCCTTTTAGGTTTTTAAAATATTTTTTAATAGAACTGCAAAACTTAACGATCTTTGCATTTTCATTGCCTATATCTATTTTCATAAAAGTATCAAAAGCGTAGACTAGAATTACTAAAACGTACTAGTGCATTACTGGTTCCAATGTCTGCATATGGTTTTAAAAGAACTACTTAGTCAATAGTACCAAAGTCACTAGTAGGTTTTCAAAGGCAAGCACATGCTATATGTCTATAGTAGATACCATTATCTGGGGTAGTGTAAGTCACTAGTAGTGGTGACTGTCTCCGTAATAGGTCTGTACAGTTTCGAGGTACTTATTAGTTTGATAAATAGCGGGTGGCTGATGAAAGCTGCTACCAAAAAACAAAACGAAATAACTTTTTTTCTGTGTACCCAACCTGATCCATTTTTATTTTATAGATTGATCTTTAGATTTAACGAAAATGGAGAATTGGGCCAATGAAACATGAATTTGAATAGGGCGCCACTTTCATGCTTAAGAGTCCGTAGTGTCCGTCCAAGGAGAATATATTTTCACGTTTGGTGGCACCCCTCCCAGCAGATGGAGTATAATGAGCAAACTGAACACAACAGACTTGCCGATTGCCGTGGCATTTCGCGAGTAGAGCATTCAAATGGCGGCACAGGATGGAAACATCTTGAAGTGCATATTTATGCCTGACGAAGCACATTTTGATCTAAACGGCATTGCGCAAAATACGTTTTTGAAAGGGTATTCCCCATATATGAGTTTGAAATGTATCTCATTCAGTACTTTTTATACAAAATTTTCTTAAAATAGATTTCAAATACATTTTATTTTTGACTTTCCGCAAAAAAGTGGAAAGTTACTGGTATTACCCCGTTTTGAACAAATCGATTTTTACCCATATCTCATTGTTTGTAGTTACTAGGAAGCTTCCCTGACTATTCCTGAGAAGCTGTCACTATGTCTGCATGTAGTGGCGCACAACAGGCCTATGAGGGTTAAGTGTAATCTTGAACGGATTGGGATAACTCTTGCTTATGCCCCTCTGTGTGTTGGTATGTGACCAGCTGCACCGAGTCCAAGAATCTAGCCGAGTTTCAAAAGTTTCTTTCAAACCTCGACTTCTTGTAAATCGGACGGAACCGGTTCGAACTAGTAGATTTCGAGAAATATCAAAAATAAACTTGACATTTTTTTTCGAGAGTGCTTTTTTTAGAATAACTTTTAAACGGCTTTACCGATCGATTCCACGCACTAATCAGCTCTCGAAATAGGCGATCGTCATCAACTGGGTTGAAATCGGTTGATGCCTATATGAGATATCGAGCAAGAAAATATTTGATGAAAGCGATTTTCCGAAATTACAGATGTGATCAATGTGTTATAGGACTTGAAAAACTACATCATTCGCCACTAATCACGTGGGAATCACTTGATTCATCCAAAAGTTATAGTAGTTTGAAAATTAAACAGTGTTTTACCAAGAGAATGATGAAAAGTTGACATTCGGTGCATCATATGTATTTTTGGCGTTTTTAAATTGTCATATATGACTTTTGGCTTTTGCATTAAAAATGAAATAGATTTTTCATTATTAGTGTGGAGTTTTCTTTCTCGTGTCTGGTCAACAACTTCTAAAAGTTATGCTTCCATGAATACTTTTCACGTTTTCAATGATTCAAGATATTCAATTTACAAATTCCTACAGGGCAATTCTTTAGGTGCCATCGTGACTGGCAGCCAGCAATTTTGAGCTTTCAGTCCGCGGGTCATGGATATGATTCCCACCGGAGACCTTCCATGTGTGCCGCAGACATGCAAATCCCTTAACGGCTTGAATTGTTTAAAAAAAAAAATCAATCTATGATTTCAATTGATAAATTTTATATTTACTGAGAAGAAAACAGAATTAGAACAGATCATGTGAAGCAGCTGATGACAGTAAAGAGAAAAAACGAATAAAATCCATTAACTAAAAATTTTCGAAGAAAATAAATTGTCGTTTGTATTTAAAGGCATGCATACATTAATGCACTTCATGGCTAGTCTTGAACATACACACACACATACATACATGCACACTATTTGGAGGTGCATACATATATGAGATACATATCTGTCTATGGTATATTTATGTATAATAAAAATTAATTTAAACTTCTGGCTGCTTGTTTAGAGTCAATCATAAATTTATACACTTAAGTAACATCGGTGTCATATTGCGACCAAGACCATGGGTGTTTTTCAGATGTAAATAAGCCATGAAATATTACTGTGTAACTCAAAACTGTGGGGTGCACTCAACAAATCGCTGTCAACATTTATTCTTCACTCACTCATGTTGACGCCGCATCCACTTGACTATTGTTTAACGAAAATTAAAGGGATGAATGAACAACAACTGCGCATAAATATTTAAAGTAACAAAATGTGTTTACTGTTTCAATTTCTAAAAGGTTTATCTTTTACGTAAAATAAACAAAAATACATACAGATTTATTTACTCAATGCATCTCATCTAAAAGGTTGCACAGGTTGCTTGCGGATGCGTATTCGGCCCCATGTTGTTAGTTTTGTAAGGCCTGGTGCGAATGAGTGTCCTCATTCCTTTTTAGGTAAAGCAACTCGTTTTTTTTTTCTTCAAACAAAAAATCTGTTCTATTAATTTCGCATTCCGTTAGATCTGCAAATTATGGCAAACTTAAATGAAACCGTGTTTGCAGTTGACAGCTTCTTCCTAATCTTTGTTGTGACGACTTTGCCGTGAGTTGTTGCACAGAATATTTAATCGGTTAGGAAGTGCGTTGGTGATATGATGCATGTAGACAGCCTCGACAGTGTGCTGGCGTTTTCAATGGACCGTTTGATCAGTGCAACCTTAAATAATCATAAACCATGCAAATCTGTAACTTAATGGTTAAAGTATTTCTGCTGTCAACATGATTTCTGTTAACAATATAGCGATTTATAAACAGCAGGATTCTGGCACTTTGCGTTGACTTAATAGCGAACTTTAAGTATTTTTGTCAGCTTTAGTAAAGAAACTATTTTTGTGGAATTTCCAATAGCTGCTGTATATCGTGAGATATGAAATATAATCCATCTCTGTACCCAATTTTAAATCTCTATTTTGACAGAGCTATTCCGGGAAGGACTGTGGGGAAGACGTTTCACCTCGGCAAGATCAGGGGGCTAATTCTCACACTCGTGATCGAAATAGTATTCGTATCGAAATTAATTTCGATACGAGTTATTTTTCTGATGATAACTCTCGATACGTAACGAATCGAGTTATTGCTTCAGTGTTGTTAAAAGCGTGCCGAAATACGTTTGCCAACACCGAATAAATTGAAGTAAAATGCAAACAAAAAACATATGTTTGTATGCACAAGAAAAAGGAAAAAATTACAATCACATTTTAAATAAATAAGGAAATGGATCCCGTGTTGTTTTTTTATTCAGAATCTTCTGATTCTGACGAAGTGGAAAACCTAAACATTATAAGAAAAAATATAAGATGCAGCATTTAGCTTTAGCGTTTAGCTTGGCCGTCAGTTGCTCCCAAAGTTGGTTAGCCTTTGCTCTCCCTTGCGAATTATTTGGCAATATGCCCTTTGTCAAGTCTGTGTGCTGAGACATGAAATGTCCAAGAATTTCCTTTTGAATATAATTAATTTTTGTTATGCTTGACCTGAAATGCAAAAACTATAATTTTTTTTCTTAATTTATAAAATTTTACTTACATTTTATTTTTTATTTTTCTTTTCACTTAAAATACGTTACTGCTGTTTTCTTGTTTACGAATGACTTTTTGCTTGCGAGTAAAAACTCGCACGCATGCGAGTTAATGATTACTCGGTATCGAGTGTCATCATTAGAAATTTCGATACGAGTTACTCGATAGCGAGACAGAGAATCCCAAAAACTAAAAAACTCGATCCATCGAGTAGGATTTCGCACGCATGCGAGTGTGAGAATTAGCCCCCAGAGAACATCTCATCTTCTTTTAGGCTTCAATATCTACACTATTTTTGTATATAATATCGTACGTCAACGCCCACTAAAGGGGGCGGGGTCCAAAAATAGACTATATCAGCAACGTATGGGCACTGCTAGACCGTCTTAGACTTCATCACTACTCAAGAATATATGTATATACCTTATGGCGTCCAATTCTCTTCGGAGGGTATTAAAACAGTGTTTTGTCGGGGTCTCTCGGGCAAGGGCCGTGGGGGAGACATTTCACCTTTACCATAAAACTCTAAAAATAAAAGTTTGGGATAATTTAATGTAAAATTTATTAAATTTTTTTTATAGGGCCATTTAGGGGGCAAAGGGGGAGGAGGATGTAGGGCAAAGTAGTTCCAGGTTACGTCTCAGCTTCGTCATTAAGGCTTAAAAATTTTATATTTAAGGAATGTAGGCTTAACTAAAACAATTTGGTAAATTTTTAAACAATTTTTGCTTATAATAACGCCCACTTAAGGGGCGGGTTCAAAAAATTAATTTCTTTGATTTTATGGCTTCAAGTTGAACGCGTTGGTCTTCTCTGATATAAAAATATATCATTTGCTTAGAAAAATTACAAAAAAAAGCTTTAAAAATTAAGTTGTTTTTTTAGAGGTTGGTTTAGTTCTTCTTAGGGGAACTTTTTTTCCCTTTTGCCCGATTCAGCCCATTTACTAAGTTGACCTTTGCTATTCTTCAAGATATATTTGTAACAAATTTCAAGAGTTTGGCTCTTTTCGTTTGGACGGAATCGTGATTTCCACACACGGACGGACGGATATGCTCGGATCGTCTTAGATTTCATCACTGATCAAGAATTATGGGGTCTGAGATGGATATTTCGCTGTGTTACAAACGGAACGACAAAGTGAATATACCCCCCTCCAATTCTTTTTTGGAGGGTATCAAAATAGTTAAGTATGAATATTTATGTGCATTTATTTCAATAGAGATCCACAATTGAGAAAAAAAAAATACAATTTTATATCTCTATTGGAAACTATATTAAAGGACCGCTTCAGAAATTTTCTTTTGACTTATTAATTATTTAAAAAGGGAAACAGTTTTAATCTAATTCAGTTGTCATATTCCTATTCTTTTAGTTGAATATCCAGATACAGTAGATATCGGCTATAAGCGATGCAATACAGTGCCATGAACAATGGCATTGCATTTAAGTTCTGAATCATCTCGTTATAAACTAGTTCTTTTTATATGTAATAGTTTCATATCCAATATCTACTGTATCTGTGCAAGAAGCAAAACAATACATGCATTTTGTATGAGTCTTTCTTATTATCAATTTTACGATCAATTCCAACCATAAAACAATAAAAACAAGACGCAAGAGAGTTTATAAAACGAAAGCCGTCATGTTAAGATAAACGACATCATTTAAAGGAGCGACTGCAAAACTTAACAGCGATTAGTCATAAATCAAATCTTTGTGTCCTTTGTCTCTGTCGATAAAAAAGAAATTCTTTTTGTATTCTGTTCCATGTGTATGAAAGTGTTTGTCGAGCACAGCGTTGCCGTTGCGATACTAAACTGGCAATTTGCCGCTTCTAAAATTATATTTTTTTTTTAATCTGTAAACAATCAAATGGAAAAGTAAATCGATGTTATTCAGTATTAAAAGAAATGCTACGAATAATTAAAAATTTGTATATTATTTTTTATACCCTCCAAAAAAGGATATGGAGGGTATATTCACTTTGTCATTCCGTTTGTAACGTAGCGAAATATCCATCTTCAGTGATGAAGTCTAAGACGATCTAGCAATGCCCATACATTCGTGTGTGGAAAACATGTTATAGTCTATTTTTGGGCCCCGCCACCTTCTGTGGGCGTTGACGTACGATATTATATGCAACAAGTAAAAACGTTATATTCGACCGGGTCGAATCTTAAATACCCTCCAAATATTTAGTAAGTGAATTTGATATGTTTAACTTGGTGGTACAGAGTTCCTTTATATAATATCGTACGTCAACGCCCACTAAAGGGGGCGGGGTTCAAAAATATACAATATCATGTTTTCCACAGACGAACGTATGGGCATTGCTAGACCGTCTTAGACTTCATCACAATTCTCTTTTGAGGGTATAAAAACTGTATTTTGGCGGGGTCGCTCTGGCAAGGGCTGTCGGGGAAACATTTCACCTTTGTCATAAAACTCTAAAAATAAATGCTTGGGATAATTATATACAAAATTAAAATTTCTTTTTTTTTGATAGTGTCATTTAGAGGGCAAAGGGGGAGAGGGGGTAGCGCAGAAACAGGTAGACATAAAACTCTAAAGATAAATGCTTGGGATGATTGTATACAAAATTTAAAAAAAATTTTTTTTTGGTAGGGTCATTTAGGGGGCAAAGGAAGAGGGGGGAGGGGGGGGGGGGGTAGGGCAGAAATCGGCAGTCATAAAACTCTCAAGATAAATGCTTGGGATGATTGTATACAAAATTTAAAAAAAAAATTTTTTTTTGGTAGGGTCATTTAGGGGGCGAAGGGGAAGGAGGGGGTAGGGCAGAGTAGTACCAGGTTTCGTCTCAGCTTCGTCATTAAAGCTTGAAAATTTTATTTTTAAGGAATGTAAGATTAAGTAAAACAATTTGTTAAATTTTTATGCTATTTTTGCCTATAATAACGCCCACTGAAGTGGGCGGGGTCAAAAAACATTTTTATTTTATTTAATGGCTCCAAGTTTAAGGCGTTGGACCGTATTTGACATAAAAATATATCATTTGCTTAACAAAATAACCAAAAAACTTTAAAAATTATCTTGTTTTTTCTGGGTTGGTTTAGTTCTTCTTAGGGGAACTTTTTTCCCTCTTGCCCGATTTAGCCCATCTTCGAACTTAACCTGCTCTAAGCTTTAAAATATATTTATGCCAAATATCAAGAGTCTAGCTCTTTTCGTTTGGACTGAATCGTGATTTCCACAGACGGACGGACGGACGGACATGCTCAGTTCGTCTTAGATTTCATCACTGATCAATAATATATATACTTTATGGGGTCTGAGATGGATATTTCGATGCGTTACAAACGGAATGACAAAGTGAATATACCCTCCAAATTCTTTTTTGGAGGGTATAAAAATAGTGTAAATATTGAACAATTTGTATCCCTTAAGCCTATAAGAAGGTGATATGTTGTCTGATCTTACAGAGGTGAAACGTCTCTCCCTCAACCCTTCCCGGAATGACTCTAAATTGGGTACAGAGATGTCTTAAATGAACTCTGTCCCATCAAGTTAAACATTTTAAATTTACTTACTAAATATTTGTAGGATATTTAAGATTCGACCCGGTCGAATGTAACATTTTTACTTGTTTTTTTCTTGGACCAGCACTCAGGGGATGACTGTGGACGTTCGATTTGAGCCTCCCCAAGCTAAAACTGGCTGGAAGTTTGTTCCACATACGAACTCTTCGGCCAAAGAACGAATTCTCCCTGTAATGCGTGTTGCGGTTCACTGGCAACTCAACCACAAAAGGATGCGCCCTAGGTTTCTTACTCAGACTCGTAGACATCCTTTTCACAAATACTGATCAGGAGAATTCGACACAATATTCATGACTCAGAGCGGGGGTTTGAACTCAAGACCTTCCGCTCGTATTATACTACCTCAGCCATATATTAATGTTTCTTAAAAATGTAAAATATGCCCAGAACTTAAAATATGCCCAGAAAAATTACTGTTATTTGATAAAGAACGTTTTAAGTTCTGCACAGTAAAACCATCAGCCTAACCCAGGCCGAGCTTGATTAATATTATGAGAAGTCTGCACCATACCTTTCCATGGTAGTGAAGTGATTTACAGAATACGAATGTGGCCATACAAACGCGGAAGATGGCGAACGTTGTGAGAGAGAATGTGAAATGTCTCAGTGATTTCAATTTTGAATGATCACTTGGGTATGAGAAAGCTTTCCTCAAAATGGATGCCGCGTCTGCTCACAATTCAAGGGTGTACACATGCGCAGTTTCCATGACAAAAATCCATGATTTGGGCTACGAATTGTTCCCTCATCTGCGCTATTCTCCATATTTACCCAAGAGTGACTATTTCTTGTTCCCAAACTTAAACAATTGGCTTGACGGAAAGAAAGTTGACTCCTACGACGAAACAAATGCCTATTTTAATGACTTTGACAAATCATATTTTTTGGAAGGGATAAAAATTGGAGAACCGTAGGACAAAGTGCCTAGAGTTCCAAGGAGACTATTTTAAAAAATAATATAACTTTTTATACAAAAACTAGTGTTTTATGCAAAAAGCCACTGACGCACCCTCATAAATCGTTGCGTCGACTCAAATAAAGAAAGCTCTTTTAAAATCATCCTTTATGCATGTGCGTACTCGTATATAATTTTGAAAATGCCTCCTGCACCTAAAAGCCTACGACGTGTTCACCAACGTAACACAATCATAAAGCACAAATTCCACATTTCACAAAATATGTATAAAAATATTCCGATCTGTTTGAAAAAATGATGTTCAGATGGGTAATTGGCACTGAATAATTGCCTTTTTAAATAACGTGTTCTACCTGTACCTGCTCGCTCGTGTATGTTCATGTGTGTGAATGTCATTGTGTCTATAATAAACGCAAGTATGTGTATATAATATTTTGGCAAGATAATATTGAAATGATAAAATTACAATTTGCTGGAATTTTATAATGAAGGTGCAGCCATAAACATGCAAGATATTAAATTCCTTTTTAAAAATCTCCAATGAAGATGCTCGGGCAGTGAGTATAAAGTATATGTACATACAAATATGTATGTACATATATATACATATACATATAAATATATACATATTAAGTATGTAGATAATTATGCATTGATGTGTCTTTGGGTCTTGTTGGCTGTGTGACTGCTCGTACCTAAGAAGTAGTCATGCTGTGTGTGTCCGTCTTTTTGCTCATACGAAAATTTATATGGCTTAAAGATTATGGTATCATATTTAACTTTGAGCGTAGTGTTGCCAACTAAACTTTAATAATTCTGCCAACAAAAAATTATATCTCAAAAAAAATGTTTACTATAAACATTTAGGGAAGTCCATAGGAAATGGTCCATAATAAAAACAAGTAAAAATACCGGGTCGAATCTTAAATACCCCCGAAATATTTAGTAAGTAAATTTAAAATATTTAACTTGATGGGACAGAGTTCTTTTAAGACATCTCTGTACTCAATTTTAAAATTTTATTTTGACAGATTCATTCCGGGAAGGGCCATGGAAGAGACGTTTCACCTCTGCAAGATCAGAGAACATCTTACCTTCCTATAGGCTTAAGAAATACAAAAACAATTTTTGCATTTAATATTGTACGTCAACGCCCACTATAGGGGGCGGGGTCCAAAAATAGACTATATCATGCTTTCCACAGACAGATCGTCTTAGACTTCATCACTGATCAAGAATATATATACTTTATGGGGTCCAATTCTTTTCGGAGGGTATTAAACCTGTATATTGTCGGGGTCTCTCTGGCAAGGGCTGTGGGGGAAATATTTCACTTTTGCCATAAAACTCCAAAAATAAAGGTTTGGGATAATTAAACGTAAAATTTATTTAAAATTATTATTTTTTATAGGGTCATTTAAGGGACAAAGGGGGAGGAGGGGGTAGGGCAGAGGAGTACCAGGTTACGTTTCAGCTTCGTCGTTAAAGGTTAAAAATTTTATTTGTAAGGAATGTAGACTTAAGTAAAACACTTTTTAACACTTTTTTACACTATTTTTGCATATAATAACGTCCACTAAAGGGGGCGGGGTCCAAAATTTTTTTTTTTTTTTGGTTGGACCTTCTCTGACATAAAAATATATCATTTGCTTAACAAAATTACAAGAAAAAAACTTTAAAAATTATGTTGTTTTTTAGAGGTTGGTTTAGTTCTGCTTAGGGGAAGTTCTTTCCCCTGGTCCGAACCATTTACGAACTTGAACTGTGCTATCCTTTAAGATATATTTACACCAAATTTCAAGAGTTTGGCTTTTTTCGTTTGGACTGAATCGTGAATTCCACAGGCGGACGGACGGACGGACATGCTCAGATCGTCTTAGATTTCATCACTGATCAATAATATATCTACTTTATGGGGCCTCAGATGGATATTTCACTGCGTTACACACGGAATGACAAAGTGAATATACCCTCCAATTCTTTTTTGGAGAGCATAATATAAACTTGGGTCCAACTAGCTCATTCGCCCAGTTTTGACAAGAACCTTTAATTAAACCTATGTAATTTAAATGGGTTTGATCAGAGGTTCTTGCCAAAACTGAGCGAATGAGCTGGTTGGACCCAAGTCTAGCATAATAAATAGATTTGTTTTTGTTGTTGCATTTAAATCTAAATTTTATAATTTTTGGTGCTAGTTAATAATTTCTTTGTAAAAAAATACAAATAATATGCTTATAGACTTGCATTTCGTAGAGGGGATATGCCCCATAATTGAAATCTTTGATTATATTCAAAATCGAATCATTTTCTACGTGGATCTTAAATTTCAGAAAAGTCCGATAACTCATCAGCAAGAGCAGTAAAAACGAAACAATATTTATGTTTGTAAATCAAAAGCAATTAAAGAAGTACAAGTAATAAAGTCTTGCCCCAAAATTGTTTAAGCCCCTTAAATTGCCCCAACCACTGTTTGCCCAAGATGTGGAGAAAAATCCTTAAATTAAAGGTGAAAGTTCTTAAGTTGGCAACAAACGTGAGAAGGTGCGTATTTAATACGTGCATGTTATTCATATCGCCACACATTAGGGTGGGTCCGGTAAAATACTACAGTAATAAAATAATATACTGCAAACTGGAGTTGTGTCGAACTCGTTCATCCGCTCGTTTTCCACACGAACCTTTGATCAAACCCATTTAAATTATATTGGTTCGACCAAAGGTTCTTGTCAAAAACGAGCGGATGAACGAGTTCGACATAGACTTGTGTCCAACTAACTCATTCGCTCAGTTTTGACAAGAACCTCTGATCAAACCCATTTAAATTACATAGATTTGATTAAAGGTTCATGTCAAAACTTAGCGAATGAGCTAGTTGGACCCAAGTCTAGTTCGACACAAGTCTACCGCAAACTAGACTTGTGTCCAACTAGCTCATTCGCTCAGTTTTGACAAGAACCTCTGATCAAATCCATTTAAATTAAATAGGTTTGATTAAAGGTTATTGTCAAAACTTAGCGAATGAGCTAGTTGGACACAAATCTAGTGAACAGGCATATTCACGAATATTTTCATAATATTACATAAATGAATTTGAAGTCCACAGCTCTATATGTATTTGTAATGGCACTACATTCTAGACTTATCAAGTTTTGGTTGGTATGACATGGCCTTTTTTGCAGTTTTTATAAAAGGTTTCGTAGATATGCTATTTTGGGTTTCTTCATGGCCCTCCCTAATACATAAACTTACTGCATACTTATTTTTATATTTGTATACACATACAGACATACATATTTAAAAAGCCATGCACATATGCATCTACATACTCATGCATACACAACGTGTATTGTAAAAACATCATCTTTACTGCACTCAAACAAAACTTGACAATGACTCCTTCTGTCTTCCCATAAACCCGTATTGTCATTTTCAAACAGGTTCATCGGCAAGCAAGAGGTGATAAGTTAAAGCACAACTTGTTTATACACAGCGTTGCGCTCCGCGTTTTCCTTCGGGCATATTTCATACTAAGAATTATGTATCATTTGACTGCTGGACAAAATATTTTCTTTCTTCCAAGATGTTGATGTGCTTTTAATTTTTGCTGGCTAAAATTACAATTTTGTCTGTCATAAGAAAACAGGCGGCATTTTTTCGCAGTTGCTTTATGTGCACAAGCGTCATTTGTACGAGCATATTAATCTGCGGGCAGGACGACAGTTCTTGACAACTGGCATTGACTAAAAGCCAGAAGCAATAAACACATCGCCAATTGTGCATTTGAAAATGCGTAAGTTGAATTGGTTAAAAATATGTGTTTTTTGGTCCGTAAGCAAAATGAGAGTGCGATTTTAAGGACAATCAGCCAAATTACTTTTGGCGTGTTTCCCCTCTTCAAATTCTATTATTTGTAACAGATTATATACAAAAAACTTAATGGTTATAAATAGTAAATGTATTTTGAAGAGATGATAATTTTGCTTATTTTCAGATTTTCGGCACACAATAATGCACATTAATAATGCACATTTAGATGCATGTTTTTTTTAAGTTTTAGAGTTATTCTGTCTTAACTGGAGTCTTATTCGCACTTTTCTTTGATTTATTGCGCGATCCATTGCTAATTATCCGTTTTCGTCCATTTAGTTTGCCCTTGCTGTTGAGATTTGAAGCGGTTTTGGGCTTTGAAAACCTGGGCTCAACTCTTACAAAGAAATCATAGCTGAACTGTGTACATGATTTACCTGGAAAAGAAGATGAATTTGGTAACATTAAAATATAAAACAATATGTATAGGGTGAGCCACTTAAAAGATTAATGGCGATTTCTTTTCTGGAAAATATGTAACATTTTGTCACTTTTTATTCTAAAAAACCACAATTAGGAGCAATTTTACAATAAAACACATCTTCATAAGAGAGGGTGGATCAATTTCCAATAAATTCACTATTTCCAAATGCCATAATGTTACCTTTTTCCATTGAAAAGTGCAAAAATTGTAGCATTCTTTTTTAGAAAAGAAAACAACATAAATTAAAAAATGCAATAAAACAAAAACGGTTTGAAATTTTGCTAAATAGATATTTTTTTTTTTGGCAAACATATTTTTTTGAAATATGTACAATTGTTCCCGTTAGAGATGGATGATCATGGGGCTTCAGCTCTTGATCTAATTGAACTTTGTAGGGCGTAAATAACGAGACCTTTTCGCAATATTCGACTTAAACTGGTGCGTGAAATGTTCACGATGACGAGACGATGTAGATGGATTCTGACGCCAAAGCTGCGATATTTTCGGCATCAACAATGAAACAAGTTTCACGAACTTTACCAATAAACTTGCATATACCGGGCATTGTTGGTCCTTCTCTGCGACGAAAATTTTTACGATATTTCCGTGCAATTTTCGAACAATTGTCTTTGTTTTGGAAATAAATTTCCAATAAATTCCAGCGTTGCTTAAGAGCAAATTGATTCATTTCGATCAGTGGAATATTGCCAGATTCGAAATATCAATTGGTTCAAATTTAAACCGATGGATAGCAAGCAGATACAAGTACGTAAAAATTAGACTTTTATCCAATTCGTTTATGATCAAGCACAAGTCTACTGCAAACTAGACTTGTGTCCAACCAGCTCGTTCGCTCAGTTTTGACAAGAACCTCTGATCAAACCCATTTAAATTGCATAGGCTTGATTAAAGGTTCTTGTCAAAACTGAGCGAATGAGCTAGTTGGACACAATTCTACTGCAAACTAGACTTGTTCGCGGATATCAGTTGTAAACATGACATGGGAAGGCAAACAAAATCGTTACTTTTTATCACCGTGTAAGAGTCTTAATATAAAAGTTCTAGCCCCTGATTTCTATTGCAATACTCCAATAAATATTTTTTTTATAATGGACAACAATACAAAATTGCGTCATACCTGAACAAAGTTCTTCCCCGCAGTCAGCACAGGTCTGAAGACGAGTCTCAACAATTCCCGATTTATTTTTCAATTTTCTTACACCATTATTGAGTATAAATTCCCTCTTATCGCGCTGCTCGGTCTTTAACTGAAGTTTGCCCATTTCAACCATACGTGAAAAATAGTCTTCTTCGATCTTCGTTTTCGGTCTCAATGTTGTAAGCATTTTCCAGTCAATCGGTACAACGCACAGATCATACAAGATAATATATTTCATTTCTGACGGCACAGGATCGGCATACACGTACATCGGCTCCCTTGTGCCATTCGTTTTTAAAAGTTTTTTCACTTCTTTCTTGCACAACTTAAACGAATAGTCCTTTTCTTTGGTCTTAATATCATCTGCTCTAACCTTTATAGGCCTCATTTTGAACTCCGGAACCTTTTCCATCAGCCGCTTAAGTTCCTCGGCAGATTGTACAACACTTCGGCTTAAATCCAGTACTGGTACAACTGTTTTTTTCTTAGCTAATAAATCGTCTAATTTGCTCATCTTTTAAGATTTATTGAATAGCAAAAACTCTTCTACAGCAAAATATTTTTTAAATATGTAACTTAACAAACAAATGAATCAATTGTTACAAAATGAGCCATAGCAACCACGTATTTAAGCTTGGGGATGGAAAATCAAAGCAAATAATAGTGAAGTGTCGAATGTCCATTTTTGATATTCGCGGTTTATGATATTCGTCTGTACTAAATAGGGTGTTGCCAATTAATGACACATGTATGAACCGGAAATTCCACATCTGCATAAATTTTATAAGAAATAATAATGTGATTTCCAGGCACTGTTTTCACTTTGTACAAGTAATTCTATAATTTTAAAATATTCATTTACGCGTTACACACGGTCCAAAGAACGCGGTATAAAAAAATCATGCGCAATAGTTCTATTAAAATTTGTTAGTTCTGTTATAATTTGCATAGTCTCATTGTGCTTCCCCAACTGTATAGTAATTTAGGTGGCTTCGCTTAGTAAGTTTGTACACAGCAATAGCTTAGCCAACATCCAACAACAGTGCATTTTAAACATTTTAAATCTACCGTATAAAGCATAGGATATAATTACACATATAAAACTGGCTCCACCTATTGGGCATAAAGTGAATATATACTACCAGTTAACATCAACATCTCTGTTAATTAACATTAAAGTGTACTTGTGCAATAATGATCACTTTAGCGATGTAAGGAGGAGGATTGGTGTATTTTTATTTTATTTAAGAACAATAAATGAATCAACAAAAATTATTAAAAAGACTAAACGTAACAATATTTTATTTTATGGGATGCATATTTTTCAACTACAAATAGAATTGATTTAATATTAAAAACCATATACATATAACACACACGCTCACACAACTTTTCACTTTACCACAAATTTTGTTACACAATTAAATAAATAGGTATTTATATGTAGGCGTACGACTAGCAGTTTTCATAAATAGAAAACTGGGGTGTTACTCTGTAATGCGATGCGAATGAAAAACTGATCGCATCTGTATGATGTTTAGATGCAAATGCGAAAACAATTCCTTTCGCTTCGCACTACAGAGTAACCCCATGATAAATGACAGCTTTCGAATTTGTTGGATCCTTAATTACATTACTCTCACACAAGTCGGCAATTGTTATTTTAAAATGCACCATTTTCGAAATTGATTTCCAAACTTTGATTCAAGTGTGGATTTTGTACTGGGACCGTTAAGCTTTTTAAAAAATTTGGTTTTTTGCAGTGAATAAAACTTCCACAGCGATAAATCCTCATCATTATTAGTCGTGGCAACCGTTGTACCATCTGGACTCCACATTAAGAATTTGGCATCAGCATCTGGAATTCTCAATATGTCCACAATTCTATCAAGAGCAGACATTACTAAAACCTTATAACCACTACATACGCTGCCATCTGCAATAAAAAATTTATAACAATTAATTTTGCACAATAATTTTATCCTTCAGATTGTGAGACTTTACCTTGATTTGATATGCTTACCAATAATTCACCCGTTAGTTTGCTAAAAGATATATAATTGATTGCAACTTTTCGCTTGTTTTGTTGGTAATATGCAACTATTTTCCTACTGGGAACATGTAAAATGACAATAGACGCAGGCGAGGCTGTAATAAATCTTGTTTAATAGATAAAGATCTCTTTAGCTGAAATTGCAAAACCACGTAACCAACAACAAAAATTCAATAGCGGGTTTTTAACTGATTAGGTTTTTATAAATTTGTGCTCATGTGTTCTATTTCTGTAGCCGTGCAGTCGGTAGTAGCCTGCTTTCGTGAATGTGTTTAATGCATTAAAAACCTCCTGTTTACAAATTCCCCCCATTTTTTGAACTCACCTCGTATATTATATAGAAACAATAAGGCTGCTTTTATTCTACTCTACACGAGTTGAAAACCAATTCACTTCAAAACAAACAATTTTCATTGTAGTTACGTGCTTTTGTTGATGGAAATTTTACTTGAGAAGAACTAAATATTAATAAATTATTGTTAATTTTGTTTCAGAAATGAATTGAAAAAATGGGCGATATTTGATGGCCAAAATTACATATATTTTTCAATACCTAATTTATTTTGTTTCTCCTGTAAAATGGAAGAAATTTTAGTTACGTGGTTTTGCATTTCACCTGACGCTACACAACGTACAAATGGCCAAATCTGCTCCAGTCCATGGATGCCAGTCAAAAACGGCAGTATACTTGCCTCTAGATTGAATAAACATATATTCACTGCAAATGTCCCAGTTGTAAACGAAAATATTTCCCTCGCTGTCGCCACAGGCCAAATACCGCATAGTGGGCGAAAACCGAATGTGCGTTATGGGCAGGCGAAGTCCTTGTATTTTTCTAATCGTATTCATTTCGGGCGCCGAAACAACATATATGCTTCCATAGTGCGTACCACACACTATTTGCTTGCCCGATGGGACCCACTGAATGCATTGAATGGCAACATGTTTTAAGTTAAATACTTTTCCACAAATAACAAAAAAGTCTTGAGAACGGGACACATCCCATAGTTCCAAAACTTTTAGAATTAAATTTTATACAATAAAAGTTGTTTTGATTTTATTTCATATCTAGCGCAACTTGCCTGGATAGTCACAAGACTTGCAGCCAATAGCCAGGAACTTGCCATTCGGACTATATGCCAGAGATCGGGGGCATTGTGTATCGAATGCCATTGTTATATCCTCTTTGCTTTGCCAAATTATTATGTCATTGCCAAATGAAACGGCTATGTGACCTTTTGCCGACCAATCCACCAGGTTCGGTTCTGTGAAAAACAGTACATTTTTTATACACATACAAAATAGGATTTGCAGCGCAATAAATATTCCTTACCACAACAGCCATTATGCTCTGGCAGATCAAATGTGGAGTCAACTGAAGCGTAGGGCCTAGATCGAGGTCTACAAGGCCAGTCATATAAAATCCAATTTTTTACGTTATTGCACTTCCTTTCGGTTGTATCTGTTGATTTTCTGCTTGCGTCCGTAAGACGTATAATTCGGTCCTGCATCATTTCCATTATGCAATTTAGCATTGGCAAGTAGCTATTATCCCGCCAATAGTCCTTGCTAGAACACTAAAAAGTACCAGGAAAAAATATCATCAAAATGGCGCTAACAAAACAAATTGTTGATATTGAATTCCAATTCAAATACACACTTAATTAATATGACAATTTAGGTTATTCATATTACAAACAAAGAAGTGTTTTTTAAACAAACAGTTAATTATATGCAGACACACACAAGGTGAGCCAAAAGAAATCACCCTATTGGAAGATGCTCTTATTTTGTCAAATCTGTTTTGACATTTGTGTACTAGATAGATGTAGAATACAAGTGAACAAGCCATGGAGCGATACACCCCCCAAGAACGCGGAATAATCGTGTCTAGAGCGAAGTGGACGATTTTTCGACCAAAATCATAACGGGCGATTAGGTTCATTTCCACCTCAACGGATACGTGAACAAACAAAACTATCGCTTCTGGGGCACCGAAAATCTACGAGTGATGCACGAGAAGCCATTACACACCCTCAAAGTGACTGCATGGTGCGCTGCTCACGCTGGAGGAGTCATCGGGCCATTTTTCTTCGAGGACACCGCTGGTCAAACGACAACAGTTGACGGTGCGCGCTGTAGGGTCATGTTAACCAAATTTTTTCTGCCGCAATTGAACGAATTGGGACTGGAGGACATGTAGTTCCAACAGAAAAAAATGAGAGCCAAACCATACCGGATGACTTCTTTTGGTCCACCTTGTACAAATCTACATAGAACATGTTCGGATATATTTTAGCTTCCAATTATGAAAATTGAAAATTTTCAAAAAATGGGAAGTTGCTCAAATTTTCACCAGATCTCGGAGTTTTGTTTTTCTGACTATTCCTGGGAAGATGTCATTATGTCTATGGATATATATATGTGTGTGTGTAGGTATGTAACCTGCTTCTTACTTTTGAACGGCTGACCGAAAATATTTCGATTTTCCAACTCTGGAAGCTAATTTTTGATTTTTTTACGAATGCGATTCTCAGTGAGGTATAACATAATTTTGCTTGACAAAAAATTAAAATTTTTAACCTTTTTGTTCACTTTTATGTACCACAAAATATTTGATATGTCCAACCCTGGAATCGAATTTTTTTAATTTTTTTTTTTAGATTTTAATACCAATTTTGTTCTTCCTGAATTATAAAAGAGCAAAAAAACAACAACGTCAATTGCCTATTTGGTTACTTTCATGTTTAAAAATATGTAAATTTCCCAGCCCTGGAAGCGAAATTACAACTTTTTTGTTTTTTTTACCTATGCAACTTTAATGAGGTATGAAATAGCTTTATTTAAGAAAAACTTAAAATTTTTAATCATTTTGGTCACTTTCATGTACTACAGTGAAACTTCGATACAACGAACTTCGTTATAACGAAAAACTCAATATAGCGTATGTTGTATTAGGTCCCTTGAGAAAACATCTTTATTGCAAAGTTTTTCATAAAAAAATACACTATAGCTATAACGAACAAACTCTATATAGCAAAATATTCCTTCAAATGACCCAAATATAGGGAAATCAGAATAAATCCCCTTATAAAAATAGCGAAATTTAAACGTATTTACAAGCCCATCTGTAAAGCCTCTATACAGCGAAGTATTCATATGAAACCCTCTATACAACGAATTAAGAATAAAATAATAACAAAATGGTAAAGTCCTGTGTGTGCAAAACTATAGTTATAACGAATTTTTTTCGTATTTCTTCAACTTTCGTTATATCAAGGCTTTGCTGATTATATTTATAGCGAAGCAATTGCTATAACGAAGTATTTTCGGATCACCTTGGAATTCGTTATATCGAAGTTTTACTGTACAAAATATTGCAGCTGTCCAACACAGAGATCGAAATTTAAATTTTTTTTTTTAATTTTTTATACCAATTTTGTTCTTCCTGAATTATTATGTAGTTCAATTAGTAAAAAAAATTCAGTTGCCTTTTTGGTTTGTTTATTTATAAAAAAATTTCATTTTCCGAACCCTGGAAGCGAAATTTTAATTTTTGTTTTGTTTTTTTTTTACTAATGCAACTCTTCATAAGGTATAAAGTAGTTTTATTCAAGAAAAACTTGAAATTTTTAACCATTTTAGTCACTTTCATGTACTACAAAATACTGCGTGTACCAACAAAAAAGATTTTCCAATTTCCCATCCCTGGAAATTTTTTTTTATATTTAATATAAATTTCCTGCTTTCCAAAGTATGAAATAGGTTTGGGTTGAGATATAGGTATAAGTTTCCCACCTCTGGAACCCTACATCTTTAAACATTGAATTACAATATAGATTGTTTTATCGACTCAAATAAAAATTTCATACATTTCTCTAAATTTCTTTAAATCAAATCAGAAAGTTCTTCAAAATTACCCTTTATATTGTAAATTTTTATTCCAAAACAACAACATTCTTAACTTACCAATGAGAGAACATCCTTTGGTGGTATTTTCTTAGCAAATTTTAAGTTTTTTTCACAATTTTTCAAAGAAAATCGTCGAGGAATGAAACGATCGCCTTCACATATCGGTAGCCTTTTAGATGAAGTATTCACTTTCTGAAAATATAAAAATGTGGATACATGTAATTGTTTCTTTTTTTCTTTCTAATAATATCTCATGATAATGAATCATTTTAGGCATTTTTACTTATTGAAATTAACTGATTAATAAACAATTTTTACTAATCGATTAATTGGTTAAAACAAAAAATTTATTAATAGTGGATCAATGCAAAATTCTGATGGACAAATTCACTCCAGGATTTAAAATGTGATACCCTTTAAATATCTACATCAACAACAGAAAACCAAAACGAATTAACGAGGAAAAGTATAAAAATTATGAAAATAAAATTTTAAAAACTAGTTTTTGCTAATAAATATTTGGGGTATTCACACTGTGTGCTATTTAGTCATATTGTCATAAAGTCATAATATTTTAGTATATTAAATTGAATTAAGATTTATGGGCTAATTGTTCGAAATTTGTTTTAAATCTCAGAGAGACATGATAAATATTCCAAGGCACAAAGGAAAGTCAACATCAGTCAACACAGCACAGCAGAACAGCTGTTTTCGAAAGCCGCAACACTTTCATCATCTGTGCTCATGTGTATTGTGTTTATCACCACTTATTAGGTGGCTTAGTTGAATATGATAACAGTTCTTATTTAAAAAAATTTTATTAGGAAATTGCATACGAGAACTGTATCAACCTGATGTTAACATATTATTGTTTTAATACCCGTGTTACCGTTTTAATAATATTTTAGACTAGTTTAAAATTTTTGTTGTTGTGCTGCATACAAAAAAGTCACTAAATCGCAAAAACTAACCCCGATATTCATAAAATAAATCGTCGGCCCTGTAGCAAAAATTAGCCGGCGAAGTAAAAGGTTGAAAAAGCTACAAAAACAACTATCTTCTCATCTTTCATAATCTGTCCCCTCAATACTATCCCCTCGTTTTCAGTTCCAGTGCAATGCATTGCATATATAGGGGTCATCCCCTGA
The DNA here is from genome assembly GCA_951800035.1 of Linnaemya tessellans. Taxonomy (NCBI): domain Eukaryota; kingdom Metazoa; phylum Arthropoda; class Insecta; order Diptera; family Tachinidae; genus Linnaemya; species Linnaemya tessellans. The sequence goes on from OX637535.1 coordinate 117,800,948, forward strand.
GTGCTGGTCCAAGATAAAAAAAAAAAAAAAAAAAAAATGAGTTTGATATGTATGTATTTTAATAAAATTTTCTGATACAAAATTTTCTTAAAACAGTTTTCAAATACGTTTTATTTTTTTATGAATATGGGGGTAAATATATACAAGTAAAAAATTGTTCTCGTTTACCAGAACGAAAAAACGTTTTTCCGTATGCCGCCGCAAAAAAAAAATGTATTCAGCTCATATCATTTCTTGCTATTATTTTATGACTTATGACTTTATGACTACAGTGTGAGCCCCCCAATTATAATTCACTTTTAATTTATTTCAACTGTGATTGATGCTTTTTTAAGTTAAAGTTCGTAATGCATTGAGGAGGAATTAGACATGATCACTACTGTTCCAAAGAAAAAGTAAAGATCAACATCAATATAATTTTCCACAGCAGAGCAGAAGAATGATGCTCGCAAGTCGTTACGCTAACAACATCAATCTGGCCACTCAAATGAAATACCGACAACGTAACACATTCGCTTCGATCTTGTCTCTGGATATTTTTTATTAGTATTTAAGATATTTTCTGCATCATATGGGAAACCTGAGTAAAGCCGAGTACAAACAGTTAGCTAATATTTTTCGAAATATGTACATATTAAATAATAGCCTTGTAGTCATTGTGAAGGGTGTAATAAATACACACACACATGCAAACACACATATGCATGTGCTTGTTTGAAACCTTTTTAAAACGTTTTTCAGGTAACCGCAGATGCAAGGTTGAGTCATAGTTACGGCCGAATACACTGCGGATAATATTGCACTGTTCAATGGCGATGAAGCCAACAGTTTTGTAATGGATCGCATATTCTCCCATTCGATCGCTTCATATACTATAATTTAATTAAATATATTAGAAATAAATCTGTTATTTTATTAGTATTTCAATTTCAGTTTAGAACGCACTTGGCATCAGTATAGTTGTGATTTTTCCCATCACATTTTCAGTTAATTCGCACAAAGTTTCAGCTGCACTATTCTCGATATGGTTGGGATTTTTTAGATCAGCAGTTAAAATATCCTGAATAGGGATACGGCCCATTCGTAACATCTACTGGCCTACTAAGTCCCAACATATGGAGTGTACAACACGGTTGATAAATACATACATACATAAATGTTTCGTGAACACAATTAAGCAGCGTACGTGAGTGAGTGTTATCAAAGGAATAGTTGACGTGTTTCTGCGCTAAATTGGAATTTTCATGTGGCATTTGCTTTCACCACGCAAAAACTATTTTTTAAATATTTGCTAATGCCCTTTAAAATTTCAAATAAAAGCACTATAAGAAAAGAAAGGCGTTCCACCAAATTTACACTTACTTACCTCCGCAATTTCATTTTCAAACTGATTTGCTTTTTTCATTAAAGAAAACGATTTGCTTCTGTGAAAAAATTTACAATTTAATCTGTCGCACATAATAAGATGCTGGATATGTTTTCGGACAACTCAATTTAAATTTAAAAAACAAACACATTAACTTTGGGTGTAACAATTAAATATGCAGTCACCGTTATCAAGAATTAAAATCAAAGGAGGAATAAAAAAATGAGAAGAGGAATGATAAAACATTTAGGTGATACATTCATGTTTGCACTTACGTGGGCATGCATGCATGTCAATACACTTGAAGAATAATTTAAAATTCATAATAAAAAATATCGTTTTCAATTAGCTGCCAAAATATGTAAAGATATTAATACAGTTTTCTCATATAAAATCAATAAGTGTTGAAAGGTAAATATTAGGTCTGTTCATTCACCGAAAACTGTTAACAATTAATTGGAAGTAGAAAATTTTCAACAAGAGATGGACAAATAAGAGCAAAAAATTTTTAAAATTCTTGATAATCAGGTCTGTTCTGTAAACCGAATCGTTTTAAAAAACGAAAAGTTTTTAAGAACAAGTAAATGACTATTTGGTGTTCTACAAATTACTCGATTTGCTTGCATTCGAAACTAATTTCGAATACAAAATTTGAACGTCACAATCAGCTGTTAATTGAAGAAATAATGAAAGGATATTTTTTAATTAAAAAGGAAAGTTTTTAAAATGCCCGGAGCATTTATATTGGGCGTTATTACGGTTCTCGATTCGACTCGAAAGAATGTAATAAATTAAAGAAAAATACAAGATTTTTGTTCAATCTATTACAAACACTCGAGTCGATTCGAGAAAGGTAATCTGCCTTATTACCGTTCTCGAATCGACTCGAGTGTTTGTAATAGATTAAATTAAAATCGTGTGTTTTTCTTTAATTTATTACATTCTTTCGAGTCGAATCGAGAACCGTAATAAGGCCCAGTAAAGCAGATTAAGTTATAACAATATTAAGAAACGTAAAATACGTGAGTTAAACACATTCAGAAGGCAATTAAGGAATGCATCAAATCCTATGAGTGGAAAAATTAGTGCATATTGATAAAAAGTGATTTTTGTTTCACGGCTCTAAAAACTTGAGCGTTCAAAAATTTTTCTTCATACTTGGAGTAAAAATATGAAAAAAATTTAAGAGTTTTTATAAAATGAATTTTTTATGCTTAAATTTATTAAACTGAATGTGATTTCTATAAAATTAATAAAAAAAAAGACTTCCAATTTTTAAATGCTGTTTGTTTTTTCATGTTTATTCAGTTATTTATTAGAATAAAAGTGCATTCTATTTACTTTCGAGCAGGTTTGTTTATTCGTTTTTAATACGAATAAAATTGTGTGAATTCTAATTAGGGAACACGCAAAAATGTGGATTCGTTTTAAAACGAGAAATTTACTCGGATTCGTTTTACAGAACAGACCCGAATGTTAATTTTGTAAAACATAAAATTTATCTATACGACAGAATAGCTAATTTAATTCAAATGTGGATGATTAAGGGCTTTATGCAAAAAAAAATCTTACTTTAGCTAATAAATTAATAACAAGTGTAAATTAGTTACAAGTAGTTATGCCATATAATTTTTTCAAAAATCTGTTAATTTGTGTAAAAAAAATTTTTCTTTTTTTATTATCAAAAAAAAAAAAATATATATATATATATATATATATATATATATATATATATATATATATATATATATCCGGTGAATGTATTTTTTTAACGAACATTCATATTGATATATTAAATTGAATAAAGATTTTATTGGCTAATTGTTCGAAATTTTTTTTGTTTAAAATTCAGAAAGACATGATAAATATTCCAAGGCACAAAGGAAAGTCAACATAAATTTTTATTAATTCAACTTAAACAGTAGAGCAGAACAGCTGTTTTCGAAAGCCGCAACACTTTCATCATCAGTGCTCATGTGTATTGTGTTTGTCACCACTTATTATATCCGGTGAAAATTTTTACATTCATTCGCACAATCGTTACAATTTTCATTACATTCAATTGCAGTCACAGCTCTCAACGAAATAATTAAGTAAAACTACTAAAAATCAATATAGACGATGGAACACTGTGTTTAGAAATAAAAATAATTTAAATTGTATTACAGGATGTTAATTTTCTCAACAGGCTATAAGTTCAAATCTGCGAAACCGCAAATTATTTTTTATTTTTATTTAATAAATGAATGTGATTACATTCTATTTATATTCCAGAGTGGAATATTAAGAATATTTTTCATAGTCATTAACTAACACCACTTGAAACAGTGGAAAAATTGAACAAAGAACGCTGATGAGATGGCGTAGCGGCCTCGAAATCAGTACTGCTCCGTTCTGCTGGTTTAATGACTATGAAAAATATTCTTAATATTCCACTCTGAGAAATAAATAGAATGTAATCACATTCATTTATTAAATAAAAATAAAAAATAATTTGCAGTTTCGCAGATTTGAACTTATAGCAAGTTGAGAAAATTAACATCCTGTAACGCAATTTACATAAATAAAAGTTCACTATTAAAATAGAAATTCATACATAATTTAAAAAAAATTTAATTGAAGAACGAACAAGGGGTACCGCTGTTGTTAATTGGTATCGATGCTAGCCTATTAGTACAGAGGTCGTGGGTTCGATTCCCGCCAAGGACCTTTGGTGTTTGTGATGTTTTCAGGTAACACAAAGAGGTCTACTAGGACCCAAGTGAGCTGGATTTGTTAATAAAAAAACTGGCAGCCTGTTAAAAAATAAACTGGAAACTTTTGTCCACACGATGGAACATGCTCGTGTTTCGTGTGTAGTCACAGTAACAAAATAAAATAGTAGGCAATTGTTAAGCATCCTCAGTATTAATTTAATCATACATAAATACAAGTAATTTGTTAATAAATTAACTAAAAGCTTTATAGAAAAGAAATACGGACAAACTTATGGAAACGACTAATTTAAAAAAAAAACTGGAAAACTTGTCTGCATATAAGAAAACTCGCAAAAACGGATAAATCTGACGATATGGCAACACTAATTACAAGGCACTTAAGGCCAACGTCATGTGTTAAAAACTCTCATGCAAAAAAAATACTTTGATTGGTAGCACTTCTTTGATCAGTAGCACTATTATGTTCACAAACCATATTGTACTTAATGATGTACAAACACGATTACGATTATATTCGGGTGATCAAATATGTACTATTTTATACTAAATGTAAGTAAAATACGAGACTTCTTACAAATGATGTGCTTCGAACACGATGGGGAAAAATTTGTTCCAATCAACAGTTTTCTCGTATTGCTAGTTTTGTTATATTTGTTTTGGTTTAATGCGCATCACTAATTAATTTGTTTATTTCTTTATATTTTTTATGGTTTTTTGTAAATTTTATTGGGAATTATGATTCAGTTGTACGTACTACGTACTTCTATATTCATTCAGGCCTCAATTTTAATACAGTGAATGACCTTCTCATGCAATGTATTTTAACAAACTTAAAGAAATGCAATTATAAATATTATAGTTTTATAGCTTTAACAAATAAAAAAAAAACTTAAAGTTATTGTTATATTTGGAAAGAAAATACATTTTCTGACTGAACCATTCTGCCGTTATAAACTACATGTACCGACATTCTCTTATGGGTCTTCAAATTACGCAGAAGCTACAAGGAAAAAAAATTAGTTAAAAAGAATGAAAAAACACATTGCTTCTAAAATAAACCTTAGGTGTGACAAAAAAGTATTGGGCGCGTCCAGTTTTAGTTGTTTCGTCTACCAGCATCTCAAAAACTTTTCGTTCGTTGCGCGCATCCATGCCTTGGTTTATTTCATCAACGCATCGAAAGGGAACATGTGTAATATGTTGCATTGATAACGTATAAACTGCTATAGCCACTGCTCTTTCACCGCCTGATTGTACGTTCCTGCTAAGAGGTTGAAGAGCAACATTCTTACGGTACTGCACCAATATTTCAATGCCATACGAATCAAAATCGAACTAACAAAAAGAAGACATGTATAAATTGGTTTGATGTGTTCAATGTTATAATATTACGAGTACCTCCTCTTTCATCGCCAATTTTACTTCGCCTACATATCCCATGGACTGCATAAAATCGCTGAAGTGCGTATTTATAGTCATGATTACCTTTGAAATTTCTGGCAACCACTCATCATAGATTGATTTGATTTCGGTTAAGTATTCCTGATCACCAACTTCATTTAATTCAATATTTTTCTTCACTAATTCTATTTCCTTTCTTTTTTCATCATACTCGCGGACTATCTGTGTGTCACATTCCAAGCATTAAAATATTTTTAAATTTGCAAATTAGTTTTGAAATACCTCTGTATCGAGATTATCCATACAATCTAAACGGCCACTAAAATCGTGAATTGACTCACGAAGCTCATCCAGATCATTTGGTAAAGTGGAAAAAAATACACGATGGGGATACTTTTTATCATTTGGATCCCAGTTGTTTAATAAAGTTTTTGCTTCTGCCGATTTTTGTTCAGCTTCACTTCTTGTGGAGTTACACTTTTTTAGGATGATATCAATGCATTTCTACAAAAATTTAACTGTGCAAAATTAAGTTATAATTTATGTTTTAGTAAATAAATACCTCGGCAGAGTCCCTCTTTTCTTTTGCATTTTGTATAAAATTAGTCAACTCTTCGTTTTCTTGCCTAAATATTGACATCTTTAATTTGGAATGCGTTTTATTGATAATAGCTTTTTGAAAAGCTTGCAGACATTCTAATTTTTTTTCTTGGAGTTGTAGTATATCCTTACAAATTCTTGCTCCCACTATTTTCAGGTCCTTTTCCATTTCCGGTATACCTATTGCAAGAAAAATTATTAATGAAAGGCTTACCTCCTTATTCATAAAAATTATGAGAGTCTAATAACAGCGTAATAAAACAAAACTTCATATGAAATTTGCTCTATTACACTCTTATAAGACTCTCATAATTTTTATGACTAAGGGGGTAAGTTTACAAAAAAAAAAGTCTGACTTATAAAAGATTAATAAAACATATTTTCATAAAAAAAATTATTTTATGTCTCTTCTAAAATTCTGAAATTATTTCTAAATACTACTTCTACAATATACCAAAGAATTAGAAAATTTCTGCTCATTGCCGAGCAATGCACTACTACTGACAGCTCTTATTAAAAAAAAAAGAAAAAGAAACCAGAAGGTTTAATTTTTAAGTGTTGGTGGAAAATGGAGAATGAGTGCCGAACATCGGGTCTCAGTCACCCGTCGGCATCTGTGCACCGATAATTTGCAAAGTATCTTTTATACAAAATCCAAAAATAAATATATTCGACCCTATTATGAATGGCGACATCGACGTCACATCAACTCGACAGTAAAAAATTATCACTTGTCTGCAAGTTGTCGATAACAATTAATTACTCTTGACAATTTCTTAGCATTCTCTAGGGCACATAATATCGATAGAACGTGTCAATAGCAGTCAGTTGCTGTCGAAAGCGACAATTTTTTGCTGTCGTCTTAATACGTCGTCGATGTCGTCATTCATAGTAGGGGCGATTATTAGTTCGTAATATGTTTTCAGAGAACATCTCCACTTCGTCATGAAAGCTTTAACATTTAATTTTTAAGGAATTAAAAATTATAAAATAATCGCCCCTATTATGAATGGCGGCGTCGACAGCATAAAATTATCATTTGTCTACTAGTTGCCAATAACAATTAAAATTACTCTTGACAATCTCTCAATATTTTCTAAGGCATATAAGATTGATAGAGCACATCAATAGTAGTCAATTGCTGTCGACAAAGACTTGACAAGAGAAAATTTTTTGCCATCGTGCTGGTGCGACATCGATGTCGTTGTTCATAATAGGCGCGAATATAATTAAAAATTATCATTTTCAGGTTCGATGATTTTATATTTTTGTTTTAATTGGACAGATTTCTGTTCAAACTTTTCTGTGTTTCTATAGATCAATTACTGCAGTCTGCAATAAAATTATACATAAAATTAAAATAATAATTAATTAAAAATTACACACCTATAATATCATTTTTAAGTTCGTTGATTTTATGTTGTTGTCGTTTTAATTGGACAGATTTCTGTTCAATCTCTTTAAGTCTTCCATTGATTTCTTTTATAACTTGATAGTGTTGCGTTGCATCAAGTTCCTTTTTACGCAATTCCGCTTCAATTGAGGCACGTTGATTTCTCAAAGAGTCAGTTATAGGATTAAGTTCTGCAAGTCTTATATGATAGAAGAAATTGAATAGAGATTGTGATAAAACTAAAATTGTACTGAGAAAATACCTGTTCTTAATTTTATTTATTTCACGATCATCTTTACTTGAAAGAAGTCCTTTGCCACTAATTTGTGATTGCGTAAGATACCTTTCCCTGCTTCCATACTTTGAAATTGATGACGTAAAACGCACATTACCTGAAAATATTACAACAACATATTTGTTTGCGCAATTTGAATAGCTGGCACAAGTGTAAAAAATATCAAATATGTAAATTCCTCTAGATTTTGTTTTTTCTATTTCAGGGTTACTTCTTTTCTCGTACATCTATATGATTTTATTTTCGTTCATTTTGCGAAATAACACAAAACTAAGAAAAAATGTTTTTCTTAGAATAATTTTTAAACAGTCTTGTTTTTTACATATAAACTCGTTTTTAAATTTATACCAGCGTTCAAATATTTTTGTAGATTAAAATTATCTTCTTACCGCCATAATAAAGTGATATATCACTTGGTATTGTATCAGAGAATTTATGGACTTCGTTGGTGCCACACGGAATATTTTGCAAATTGTACAATGAGCACAAATAACCCAGTACAGCGGGAGGGCCATTGATAATATCTATTAGATACGCTTTAAATCCATATTTCCTAAAATGAAACGATATAACATAAAGATATGCGTAAAATTGTGCAAATATGTAACATTTGATTCATATTATTTTTCTAAAAGGGTTAATCCTTAAGATCTACTTAAGCTCTTCAAAATGTAATATGAATTACATTTTGAGGAATGATATTTTTTTGGTTGCTCCTTTTAGTTCAAGTTTTTATGTTTTTTTTTTGCTTTTTTATAATAATTGATACATTTTTATTTATTGAAATGAGTTAATTTATAAAAAAGAACTTTAATAATCGGTTAACTAATCAATAACAAAGTTAACCGATTACTAACCTATTAAACTCCAGTTAATTAATCGGGCGATTAATCGATTGGAGGAAAAGAAATTACTACCCTAGTAGTGACTTCCTAAAATAGCACTGTTCTGTTAGGTCGATTTTTGCCTTGACCTTGGAATATTGGTCATGCTCAAGTCTTTCCGAATACACCTTTACGAATACTACCCTATTAAATTTCGATTTAAAGAGAATCATTCATAAACACATTTATAACTACATACTCGTATACAGAACGACCGGAATTTGATATCGTACATTCAAGTGGTACGAAATATTATGGAGGTATTGTCTCTTCTTGTGCATTTCTACATATTTAAAATTAGAACTTACTTAATATCTTCTAGTCGTAATCTTGGAATAAAAATTGATTCGTTCGGAGTTGGCGCATGAAATATGTTCACTTTTAACTTTTTCTTCTCACAAAGTTCTCTTACCATCGACGAGAGGTCTGACGATTTTTCACATGAAAATGCTAAGAAATCTCGCAAACCAATAGTATTCTCTACATACTTTGCATAGTCAGGATTAGAAACGCTCAGCTTTACAAATAACAAATATAACATATAAGTAAAGAAATAAATAAAAGTAATAAGTAAAGAATTACCTCTATAATTAAAGGTTTATAAACACGTCCTTCAAATTGGTCAACATGTGCATCCAACCAGTGAATTGCTTCGTATACATCAGGAAATTTAGATTTTAAAAACTAATAAAAACGTGTGTTAATAATGGGAATTAATTTTATACGTAAGTTATGAAATAGTAAAACAAGTTATACGTGATGTACACAATTAATATCTTATTGCTCAAACCTGCATTTTTTGCTCCGTCTCATTTTCTAAATTCCTTAGACGATTTTTCATATGCTGTATATCAGGAATAGTATCGTTTAGTTTGTCAGTTATATTTCTCAACTGATTAGTAAGATGTTTTGTTTCAATTTTATAATCATTGATTTTTCTTTCGCTCTCCATTTTGCGATGGGCATCAGTTTCCTTAGTTTCAACTAAATTTTTTAAATCTTGTGCGTATACAGTATACATTTTTGTTTCATGAAGTAATTCATTTTGTCTCTCACTCCAATCACGTTTTCGTTTCTAAAATGACAATTTTTTTTAATATTTAGTAAAGTCATGTATACAGAAGTATTTATAAGAATAATATATATTCCAATAAACTAACCTCGAATTTCGACTTTTCTTCATTTATTTTCTTCTTGAGATGATCTATATTTTTTATAATTTCTGATTTATTCGCTTCGGCTACTCTCAAATTGCGGTCCTAGAATTAAACAAATAAATGTTTGGTTAATTATAATCGGAAAAGGCGCAACTTTTAAACAAATTAAAAAATATTTTCATATCTTCTTATCAAATTCTCAGAAATGTCGAATGCTGAGGCCATTAAACGAATAAAATTTGGGCGAAAATTTTGCTTTCATTTTTAAGGCAATTATCCTAGTTGCCTAGTTGACTTAAACACAAGGCAATAAATCATACTCTTATGTTTTATTTAACTATAGTGCAAACTTATTTTTTCAATATAACATTTTATTTTTTATTAGTTCGAACATTCGGATCCCGCTCATAATAGGGGCCCGTGCGAGAAAAAATTAGAAATAACCAGTTATTGGAAGCTTTCACAGTCTTCAAAGTTTTACTGAAATCAAATTACTATTGTACTCCGGAATGAAACAATTTTGTCATGAACAGTTCACTTAAATATATACATATTACTAACAAAAACAACTAGGAATTTATCTTTGTTCTCACCTTTTCTTCAATATCATTTTTCAGCTTCTCTGCGGTGGAATCGATCATGCTCTTCTTGTGTAAAACTGCAGTATAGTTTTTATCGAATTTTTTGAAATTCGTTTTAGCCGCCTTTAAATCCGTCTCATATGTAGATATATCTCTATTCAACATTTCGATTTCAAGCATAAGCTTTTTGGCATTACATACATTAAGTTTTTCTTCAATGTCTTTGCGCGCATTATAACGTTCCAGTTGTACTTTAAGCCTGAAAATGGAAAATAAAATACAATAAACTCTGCACTTATAATAACATTAATAATTGTACATACTCTTCGACTCGCAGTTTAGTTTCTTCTAATTTTTGAACCAACTGCTTATGATCTGAATTGGCGTTTTTCTGTTGGTTTCTCAGTTGCTTTAATTTTTTAAAATTTTCCATTTCATCATTTCGACAAACCGAGGCTATCGTATTTTGAAGTATTTCTGGTGGTTCAATTTTAGCAAAATCCTAAAAGATTGCATTTTAAATTTTATGTATTATTTAAAATCTCAAGTAATGAAATTTACTACAGAATTACAATTGACATGATTTTATAGGAACCATTTAAACTCATATTCGAATTACCGAATATTCGAACATTTTTAAATATGCGTATTCGCATTTGAGCAAAAAAAAAAATAAAATAAGAATAAAGGCATAAAGCGTAAAAGAAATTTTAGATTAATGGCTTTAAGTGGTAGTTTCTCGTGATATTTCAAAATTACTTGGTGCATTTGTCCTTCAGGGATCATTTTTGGCCAGTGTAGTTGTGTTAACTCTCAGATTTGTAAAGTGTTCATTTATGAAAGCTTTCTCCGATGTGCTAAAAATCAATATTTATTTTAATTTAGATTGCTTGCTGCAATGGACCGTCTCCTACTCTTTCCGTTTAAATATTGCTAAAACGAAATCTAACGGATTTAGAAGATCGTATCCTTTTGTTTTCTATTTTGCTATTATTTTAGATGAAATCGCTATTGAATTTGTGGAATCTTGCATTGGATTTTCTCAACAAAGTTACTTTTACCGCTTTACATCAGAAAGAGACTGTCGCAACCAGTATTGACTCCAATTGTTCTGTATGAGCTTGAAGCTGTTTTGGGTGCTAATGCAACCAGTTTTTTAAAATTTAAACGAATTGTAAGCCGGATAGTTCGTTTGGCATATGAAATATAGGTTTTTGTGGCCATATTTCTGATCATGTATATCAGTTTCTCTGCTGCTCTTTTCACAACTTTCTGTTGTTTAGGAATACATATTTTTTTGCGGTATCATTACAAAGGGCGCCCCAATCATCCTTTGCAATAAGTTTGCCTACGCCCTATGAGAGAACTTTGAGCTATTGGGGCTACACGTGATTAAAAATATGAAGAAATCTCGACTAAAATGAAACGCATTGTACAAAAAGGAATGTCTTGGCCAACACAGGTTGATCACAGAATATAATTCGGGAATGGGTAGCGTTGACCTCCTCGAACAAAACGTAAATAATAACAGACTAAGAACCAGAATCACAGTAGCCCAATTCACAATCCTGTGCAAATGGTCTTGCATTATAGCATTTGCAAATATAGAGAGTATTTGAGAGCATTTTCAATGTATTTTGTTGGTGTAGAGTACAATTATTTTGCAAATGCAATGATGCAAGACCATTTGCACAAGATTGTGAATAGGGCTAGTATGTTTTAAAGATTTTCACTCACTGAAACCTCCAGTATACCAATTACGTCATTGAACCGGTCTGAGTACGTTCCGAATACACAGTTCCTAATATATTGTTTTTTTTTTAATTTTGTAATATGTGAGCTGTTCCTCGTAGCAATTAAACCTATAGGCTACGAAAGAGCAGTCTGTGATACCAAAAAGTTAATAAGCTTTATGCTAAGATATAAGTAATTTCAAAGGTATGCTACCAGCTGGCATGTGCGGTTCTTAAGTGGAAGTAGCATTCGTTCAAACTGTCACATACCTGAACTTTATCCTGAGGCAAAAATTGGCAAAGGTTGCTTATTTGTATATTGTATTTCGAAATTTCTTCCAAAAAATTCTTCTTACTTATGGGTTGTGCATTTATGGCAAAATGGGACTTGTTATTTAAATCAAATGAACGCTGGAACGTAGTTGTTGTGATATCAACATCATCTTCGCTGTCGTAAACTTCAACTGAAACTGTTGCCGACTCACATCCATTCTTCACATAATCACTGATAGCATTGGAACGGGCCAGCAATATCGGTTCACCACCTAAACTAAGCACAATTGCCGACACTAAGGTTGACTTGCCAGTTCCATTTGGACCAATTATAACATTCAGATATTCCGATGGGTTAAAGACGCATTTGCTGTAAGTACTACATTTTCAAGTGTAAATAAATAAAAGTATTTATGTGACTTGTACAATATCATTATTAATATATAATATACATATATGATGTACTTACACAAAGTTTTGACAATACACGGTTTTAATTTTTCCAATTCTCGACATATTAAAACAAATTGAATTTGCAGCAATTGATCACTTATTCAGTAACTTCTACATAAGTTTTTTTTAAAACGAATTTTAATAAAAATCCTTATCTGTTTTAAAATATTTTGTGCGCCTTGCAAAAAACCAAATAAAGTAAGAATGCAGTGATGCCAGTACGATTTTTCGCAAATCCTGCATCCCTTCAAAAACTACATTAATTCCAATACAATATTTACATAGGGTCTACACCTAACATACTATTTAAGATAAGAGCGTCAAATTCAATTGCAGAGCGAATTATGTTACGTGTAGACTTTAAATTCGTGTTATCTCAATCTTATAAGATTTTTTATGAGAGTGTTGCTATAAGAAATCCTATAACAATAATCTTATGAGATGAACTGTCACATAACCACATGCATTTGTATTTTTGTGTATACATATTATAGACACTCACACCACGGCTGCCAATAAATTATGAATTCGTATAAGATTAATAGAAATAGTATTCTCTTCGGCAAACATTAAGATTAAAATGAAGAAATCCAGTATCTCATTCTGTAGACGTTCTCTCTAATATTACTATATGTCAGGGTTAATCGCAGTTGTAGACGCTATAATAATTTTTCAAGGCTGTGTTTATATTTTCAGCTGCTGTTATAGCCGTGAAGAAAACAAGATGTTTAACAAGATTTTTCTGCAATTTTTACAAGCAATGCTGCGATGTTTACAATTATTAACGTATATTTACAAATATTGACGTATATGTGAGCACTTTCTTTATTGAGAGTGTATCTCAATCAAGCAAAAATTGAATATAGTTCATTCGAAAGTACATAGTAAGGCTCGGGAGTTATGGGCCAAAAACTGTTATTCAATATAAACATTTTGAAATTTTTTTAAAATGATATTTATTTGTTTTTAACTTTTCAAAATTGTGGTTAAAGTCTACTGATGATTTGGTAAAGCACCAATGAAATGCATATAGACATTGCTTGACCATCAACATATAAATTTCATTTAAAATATTATTGTGACAACAATATGTCAAATAAAAATTTCATAACTGAAATTTTTTTTTAGAAACATTAAGTATGATCGAACAACTAATGATAACAATATATGGAATTTTTCCTTTTAGATGGTGTAATATAGTTCTTTTGTATCTTGTCTGGCTTAAGAGTTATTGGCCAAAAACTAAGTATATATTAACTAAGTATATATTAATTGGCCATGAATGGATTTGTATTACTATGGAAATAAATAAATAAATAATTATTGTTTCGAACAAAATTTTCAAAAAACAGTTTTAGAATAACTTTAATTTCTCAAATGTTATCACATGGCATATAATTTAATCGTCAACACGACGAAAATCCTCGAAACTCAAATCCAATCGTGGTTTTGTGCTTCATGATTTGGTAATACTTGGTATTTCGTGACTTGAGTGGACCCTGGAATTCGTTGCTTTGATAACACTTCAACTACGCCATTTTTATTAGCTAGCATTTTCTGACTGAATTGATAGACAAAATGTAGTTTTGTGAGTTAAACTTAAAATCATTAAACGCAATATAAAATTTCATAAATTTATTTTTTCAATTTTATTAATTCAATATTTTTTAAAATACACTTTCTTGACGTATCTAGCTTACGGATATTTTGAAATTTTTCCTTTTCAGCAATATTATCTCCTGCTTCTAAATATGCTTTAGGCCTTCGAAGCTTACTTTTCATTACGTGTCTTTTTGCTCCTCTTCTTTGATCCACTTTTGCCCCATTTTTAGCATGATGTAACTCCTTTGTTCTATAGACAGTCACTTTTCCTTTGAGATTTATACTAAATCGAAAAGTAGTACAATCATGAAATTTGCAATAGGCGTATAATAATGTATTTTTATTGCCTTGGTTTATGCTGTAGAAGCATAAAATGCAATCGTTGTTGTGTTTTAAATATTCTTCTCTTACTAAATTTTCAAGAACTGTTTTTTTCGCAGTCTTGTCCATATGTACAGCCTTGTTGTTATTCAAATTAATATGAAAGGAACAGTCTTTAATATTAGCCTTAAATCTTCTATCAAGTTTGGAGTTTTCTGATTTCTTACTTTTAACATATTTATTACATTTTTCGCTTTGATCTGGGATTTTCCTGTGTTCTATAAAATCAGAAACATATTGAGAATTATCTGTTTTCTCGAATATATAATTTTCACTGCAAAGTGTAATATCCGGAGTTTCTTCGATATTTGTATTCTCTTCGAGTATACTCTCATCTAAAATTTCGTTCAAATAAGTCTTAATTCTATTAACACTACATTCAATCCTCGTGAAGTTTTCATTGATGCTATCTATTATTTTGCAAACAGTAGATTTAAACTCGTTGGGTGGACTTATATTTAATTTAGACATTTTATCAGTACCTTTATTCAAAATTTTAATCAATTCTGCTATAAATGTAGAACGTATATTTAAATTTTCAAATTCAGTAGCATCATATTCGTCATTACATTCTGTATTTTTGGAATTGCTTAGAATATCTAAGCTTCCGTCGCCATTGGGCAATGACGCTGATAAAAAAGCTTGTTGCATTGGGAAGCTTTTAAGATTTTCTTCGCCAGTTGTATTATGGCCTGTTAGTCTATTATCTATTAATAAAATGCAATTTTTTAAGCTTTGAACCATTTCTGAGCTAGTATTTGATTGTGGTTCAAGGAAGTTTTCCTGTATATCTAAAACTGCATTTCTGGCATCTATAGTCTGTAATAAAACTTCATTTGTAGGTAGATCTGAACCTGCATTTATGGTATCTAAAGCTTCTAATAACACATTTAAACCAGGATTTTCAATATCTACAGCTTCCCATGGAGTATCATTTGCAGGTACATCTAAAAATGCGTTTCTGGTGTCTACGGTTTCCAATAAAACTTCATTTGCAGGTACATCTAAGCCTGCATTTATGGAATCTACAGCGTCCAATAAAACTTCGTTTGCAGGTACATATGAACTTGCATTTATGGCAACTTCGGTTTCCAATAAAACTTCATTTGCAGGTACATCTAAACCTGCATTTATGGAATCTATAGTGTCCAATAAAACTTCGTTTGCAGGTACATATGAACTTGCATTTACATCTAAGCCTGCATTTATGGAATCTACAGCGTCCAATAAAACTTCGTTTGCAGGTACATATGAACTTGTATTTATGGCAACTTCGGTTTCCAATAAAACTTCATTTGCAGGTTCATCTAAGTCTGCATTTAGAATATTTCGTTCTTCTAATATTCGTTTTGCAGCAGTTGATATGCGTTTGCGAATTTTCGCGCTATTTCTTATTTTGTTGTGTTTGCTTCTATTTTTATTTATAGAATTTATAACACATTCAATTAAGTTGTCATCGGCTTTAGAGCTGCTCTTAAAATTTCGAATATTTAAATTCTCAAAACGCTCTAATGTTAAAATAATATTTCTCAAATCTAACTTAATAGATTTATGGCTTGCTCTCATCTTGGAATCCTAAAAATTAGGAGAAAAATAACATATAATAACATTTTTAGAAAAGACTTAAATACAAAAACTTATCTTTTCTGAAAAATTACCTAATCAAAAGAAAATAAAATTTCTATTTGATTGTATGTATAAGGCTAGAATTTTTCTTTTATTTATCATATTCAACTACATATACAAGTTTATAATAAAAATAAATTCTCCTTAATATACAAATGTAAATAGATTTCAATTTTGCTTTACTTTAATAGATGATTGCTTTTAATTCACTAGTATATTAATGGATTTATATTTTTAATATGCCATTTGTATGTGTAGTAGGCTATGAAACTCAAACAAATTAAGCCCAACAAATAATTTTTATTCAAAATGAATCTATTTCTACTTTTCTACACTTTTATACCATTAGAAAATATGTCAAATAGCAATTTTCATGACATATTAATTTATTATAACCAAAAAGTCGTATAAGAAAAACCCGCATATAAGAAACAATTTTATGGAATTTTTAGTTTCTTATATCCGATATGTACTGTAATTCCAAAATAAAAAAAAACTTTTGTTTATGCACATTTTCAAAAGCAAATTTAGAATTACACAAGAATAAGCATATTAGACGTATTTAACAACACAGCAAACAATGCACCTGTATATCAATAATCCACTTGAACTTACCACTTTAATTACTACAAAAAACTTTTTGTAATTTAACTTAACTTCTGTAAATTTTTGTTATTTTGCTTGTTAGAACCAGAAATAAAAATGGATTAATACAAGTGCTACCAAAGCCACGAAATCCAAGTGCTGCCAACGTCACAAAATGCCAAGTATTACCAATTCACCAGGTAGTTAAATGAGAGGAGTTTCGTCATTTTGGCGATTATTAATATATCAAACCATAACGATTTGCGAATATAGCACTTAGAGATTTATATGGACTTTTCACATAGCTACTTGACAACTTTGAATTAATTTGTGAACGCACTACTTCACTGATGATCATGTATATATATATGCATGGCTGTATGTATTTCAGAAAGTTTGTTAATGGTTGTTATAAAAATGTGCCTTAACTAACTAACTAATTTTAAATTGCCGTATAAATTTTTAAGGGGCCTAGACCCGGCTAAAATGCATGGCAAGCATCCTTATAGTATGAGTTAAAATTTGTTAGTATGTGTGACACCGACGATGCTCGAAGAAAAATAAAAAAATTTAGATATTTAGCATGCTTGCTGAATGTATTGTAGTATTATCTCAAGCACGAACAAATTTTCATTTTCATGTCATTTTTCATAGTGAGAAAGTGTAAAAAAGCGAAATAAAAACTAAAACATGTGAGATCCATATGCGTTTTTTTGTTAAACTTTTTCTGTTTTGCTTTTCTTTTTTTTGCAAACACGCTGCCATTTTAGCTATTACCATTTCTTTATTTAGAGACATTTTTCTTAAAATTCTCGTTTGTTTTAATTTTTTAATATTTCACACGAACACCACAAAGTCAAATTAGAAATGAATGATTGACGAGTTAACAAACCTGAGTGCTTCAAAAAGCGAAATAAAAACATACACGAAAATGACAGCAAGCATTTTGATCGTGTTTAGGCCCCTTTACTATTAACTTGACAGCATTCGGCTACTCAGTCTACAAATCCAAGACGAATATTTTTTTTCTTCATATGATAGGATTTTTTTCTCTCTCTCTCTCTCTCTCTCTCTGTGCAAACTGAGTTAAGACCCCTTTTGAGCTAAAAAAGTTTACTTGTGCAAAGTCTGTTCAATTTTCTTTTAAATTTTATTTCATATTCACACACACCGTTTATTTTGATTCTGTTTTGTTTTGGAGTGCCGTTCTGAAATTTTTGAGATTTGGTATTTTGTTTTTGATTGGTATATCTATAAAAAACGTGAAATGAAAATGCAACCATGTATAACGAAAAAAAAATAAGGCAACTTTGCGAGAGCATCAAAGTGTGTACTTGCCCCTTTCCCTCTTTCCCTTCTCTCCATCAAACTCAAAACGTTGCAAAGTAAACTTTGCCAGTGTGAAAGAGGTCTAAGCAGAAAAGGTAAGTTAAAGAGTTTGTTATGTTCACGGAAATTTTTTCGCAAGTAACTGACGAGTCCACCTTGCGATGTACTTCGGTCAAACTCAACTTGGCTGCACTGATGTATACATATTGTTGAATATGTATTTATCAAGGTGAAATAAATATTTTTTTCACCATTGTATGTATTGAATGCGCTGCTTATAGATGCAATTCAAATTGAATTCAATTTACCTTTAGTTCTCTCGATGCTGTTTAACCTACTGCCATCTATTTGTACACGTTCTAAGGCGTATCCAAGTTTTCAACCACAGTGTAAATTTAGCAATGGCACAACTACACATTAACATTCAACATCGACTTTTTCAACATAGATAATATACACAACACAGTCAAGCCAAAGAACCCAGGTGTTTGGAGTATCAAGAGATTTTGTACAAGTTATCATAATTAACACGTTTGAGCAAAAAATTTAAAATCAAAATCTTTTCAAAAACCTTTTCTCCGTAAATCTTCCACTTGAATCAACACGAATCCATTTATGTGGATTTTAGTTTATCTGTAGTGGTAAAATGCAATACATTTAATTACAGGGAAGTTTTCGAGTACCCATTTTTAAGAAGTAACTTTCACCGCGATGTTGTGCTGAAACCGAAAAATGTTTCCTCAGAAACAAAACGTTCCGCGTCGAAGCCGATTTCTGAAAGGCCTTCAAGATTTATATTTTTATTTTTTCAACATTTTTTATTTCTTCAAAATTTTTTATTTTATAATTATTTAAATATTTACATTTCTTAATGTAATTATATGATTATAATCAAAATCACAATCTAAAAGCTATCTTTGTTAAGTGAAATTAATGAATTTATAAACAAAATATTTTAATTTTTTTAGAACTTACTGATCCCAAACTGAATTGCATTTGACGCGGAACCTTTTTTAACGATATCGAATATCTAAAGATGCACTTCTTATTGTTTTTTATGCACTACATGGTATGGATTGGGCCATTTTGATATTTTAAAAAATTGTAAAAAAGTTTTATCCCTATTGTGCAAACGAAAAAGCGAAAGGGTATGCTGCAATTAAAAAGTAATATTTGAAAAGGAGTTCGAAAGATCGCGACCGAGCGAAAATAGGAGTGAGAGACGTAACTTCTCACATCCTCATTTACTAAATTCCTCCTTTATTGACATTAAAATAAGTATTTTGTAGATTATTCAAACCCACTTTGTTTCTTTTTCGGCTGCATTGTAGCCGAACAGGTGCTCAGATATAATTTAATTACGAACCAGCTGTTAATCCCGGACTACTTACGCACATACATATAAAATGTCTTCGATCTATTTTGTAACTATTTGTTTTCGTTATTTGTTGGTTGTTGTTAAACACTTAAACAAACAGTTACATTAAATTCAGCTAAAGATAAACAATTAGATATTGGCAAGTTCATTGGACTATTTGTATTCCATTTATTGCCCGTTTAAATTCTATTTCATTTAATATTTGTGCTTTACTGAATGTTCTTTTTTCCTTTAATTTTCGATTCTATTGTTGTCCTTATTATTTGATTCGATTGTTTAATTTGTTTTATCCTGTTCTATTTGCCATTGAATACTGTTTGCTTATAGAATCCAAGAGTGCGGGTGAGTATTTTATAACAACGATGTTCATTTCTTGTCCATGTGTGCATTATTTGCGGAGAGATTAAAATGCGGATTATGCACTTGAATGAATAAACATGTAGTACGAGTATTTACGTTAGTGTGTGAATAAGACATCCTACTCGGTACGTCATGGGAATATCTCGTTCTGAATATTGATGAGATCAACTAATTTCTCATCCTGCAATTCACTTTACTGAATGGCCTTCTCAATTGGTGTGGTGGATTATTTTTCATCATGAGTAATCCAGTTACATATTGATAACTGTATTAATAACATAAGGGTGAGATTCGAAGAAGGTGCAACGACAAAACAATCTTAACAAATTAATGAATGCAACTGTATAATAATTTAAAGTATTTACGCAATTCATACGTACAATAGAATAATAATAGAAATTGCTACAACCAAACAATCAAACAAACGTCGTACTATTCACTCAGCCAGAGTTCTTCCTCAAATACAAACCCGAATTAAATTACCTATTTTTAAGGCACTTTTAAAATTTTTTTTAAAATTATAAGTGTATGCATGTACATGAGTAGACAGCAATCCGTCTTGTGTATTGATGAATATATTTTTCTAGGGCATCACATGTGTGTGTCTCAAAGGCATCCTTTTATTATTGAGTTGATAAAGGTGTACTTTTCCAAATATTTATTTATGTATATATTCCAAAATCATGTATGCATTTGGTTTACATAAACATAAGTATTATTTACCTAAGGGCGGAATATATTTTATATTTTGTTGATTTTGATTGCATGTGAGCCAAAAGTAAATCACTTTCTAAATATAGCGGTAAGGTCGTCAACGAACATAAACGATACACGTTAACGACACAAAAACAGTTTTTTCTATTGTATTCATTTGTTTATTACAACATACGCTCTATTTTGCGAATTTAAAATTTTTGCTGACAATTTATTTGCAATTAGTCAGTGAAGAAACTATTTTAATAAAAGTGACGATAGCTGCTTAATGTGAATTGTGAGTTCCTGCCCACTTGAGTCAAATGTGATCCTTTAAGCAAAATCCTTAAAGTAAGCAAAATCCATTAAAGAACAAGTAAAAATGTTATATTCGACCGGGTCGAAGCTTAAATACCCTCCAAATATTTAGCAAGTAAATTTAAAATGTTTTACTGGGTGGGACAGAGATCCTTAAAGACATTTCTGTACCCAATTTTAAATCTCCATTTTGACAGAGTCATTCCGGGAAGGGCCGTGGGGGAGACGTTTCGATCAGAGAACTTCTCAGCTTCTTATACGATTAAGAAATACAAAATGTTCAATATTTACACTATTTTTGCATATAATATCGTACGTCAACGCCCACTAAACGGGATGGGATCCAAAAATAGACTATATCATATTTAACACAGACGAACGTATGAGCAGTGCTAGACCGTCTTAGACTTCATCACTGATCAAGAATCTATATATTTATGGGGTCCAATTCTTTTTGGAGGGCATTAAAACTGTATTTGGTCGGGGTCTCTCTGGCAAGGGCCGTGGGGGAGATTTCTCACCTTTGCAATAAAACACTAAAAATAAATGTTTGGGATAATTAAATGTAAAATTTATTTTTAATTATTATTATATTTTTGATAGGGTCATTTAGGGTGCAAGGGGGGGAGTATAGGGTAGGGCAGAGGAGTACCAGATTATGTCTCAGCTTCGTCATTAAAACTTAAAAATGTTATTTTTAAGGAATGTAGCAGATCAATTTGTTTAATTTTTAAACTATTTTTGCAGATATCAACGCCCACTTAAGGGGGCCGGGGTCCAAAAATTAATTAAATAGAGGAACTTTTTTCCCTCTGGCCCGATTCAGCCCACTTACGAACTTGACCAGTGCTATCCCTTAAGATATATTTATACCAAATTTCAAGAGTCTGGCTCTTTTCGTTTGGACTGAATTGTTGTTTCCACAGACGGACGGGCGGACGGATATGCTTAGATTTCATCACTGATCAAGAATATATATATATATATATATATATATATATATATATATATATATATATACTTTATGGGGTCAGAGAATACTCCCTCCAATTCTTTTTTGGAGGGTATAATAAGTTTAGAAGCACGATAATTAAATAATGAATTTCTGTACTTTTTAATTAATTTGTATTTATTTCTATGGCCTTCTTCTTATTTTCTCTATAAAAATCACTTCAAAAAATTATTTCTAAGCCCATCACTATTGTTACATTTATTTTACTGATATTAATTTGCCTTGAATGCAATAAAAAATGTTCTTCCGAAACCCAATTTTTAGACTTTGCTTCTGTATATAACAGACAAACAAAAATATTTAGTGAATGAATTTAAGCTTTTATTAGATATTTTTTCAAAATGAGCAAAATAATTTATAATATTTAGCAAAATATTTGCTAAGTCAGATTAAATTTTTATTAAATATATATTATCTAGTATATCTATTCAGATTAATTTTTGTTTGCATCTCCTACAAAATTTACTGAATTGCACTTACTTTCTTTTACACCCAGAGGTAAACTAAACACTGTAGCTTCAAAGAGATTTTTTAAGGTATTAAAGGATTAAACAAAATGTTTTGACAGTTTTTTAACAATTAACATTAAATGTCAATTTATTTGAACAATTGTTACAATAATAAAGCGCAAAGAACAGCCATTCACAACTGCATCCCTTTATTTTGTATTTAAATTTACATTTACAAGCCCACTTTTTGAGGATGAGGATTACACGCAATACACTTATCGGTAATAATAAAACATTACAAATTGTAAGATCAAAAAATAAAAATGAAGAGAACCATCTGTCAAAATTCTCCACACTTGACAACATCATCCAAATATATGTGAGGCTATACACCTATACATACTTACGAACGACCATAAAAGTATCACCCAATTGCTTAAATAGCCTTCTTACCTACTTCTTCGTGTGTCCTGATGAATCCTTTGCTTATAATGATTGAAATTTTTTAAACTTCACTCTCTTGTTTATTCTTGCAAAAAAAAAGAAACTGACTGATACACATTCAATAGAATGTGTTTATGTGCATTATTATCCAGGCACACACACACACACACACACACACTCGTACATACAGACATGCATGCATGACATGTAATTATAGGTTTATTTTCTATAAATTTTTTTTATAAAAGGGATGTTAGCAAACACTTGCTAACTTGTTGGCTGTCTAAATGACTGACTGAATGATATATGTGTGTATTTATTCATAGCCTGTTAGCACCCCAAAAAAAAATCAACAACAACAAAGTATTTATTATTTGTGAAATGTTATTTATTTTATTTTAAATTGCAACAATTTTAAAAAGGGTGAAACGCTTTAAAGTTGTAACCAAACCGACCGCTTAATTGCTCTATTACACCCCCAATTAGTTTTAAATAAACATTATTTAAATTAAAATTCCTATCCTGTTTGAATGCCAACTTATTTAGAGGAACTGCAAATAATGAATGGCGCGTTCACAAAAAGGTATTCCAGTAATCGTTTTGCTGTTTTAATCGGCAAATATGTAGCTGGACTGACTAATCGAGGTTTTGTCTCAAGTTATTCATTATATTGAAATTTTATTAATGAAAAAGCAATTAATACAAAAACAACAATTCTTGAGTAAATCAATCATAAGAGCAGTTAATTAAAATTGCGGTATTCAATCGATTAACCGCTAATCGGTTAACCAATGAATTGCTATCCTGCATGCTGTTCGATTAATTTAAAATTGTTCGATAAATTAGGCGGTTGACTTCGGTCTATTAATGACTTTTTTAAACAAATATGGGCATCTAATCGATTTGCTTGCCTGCGGAACACACCCAGAGCGCCAAGCGGGAAATTAAACCACGTCTATTGGGCTGAGCAAGTCGCAGCGGCATCCAAAAAAATAATAAATTTCTTTTTTCAATTCAATCAAGATGGATAAGCTAATTGTTCGAAAAAGAGTTTTCTAAATTCAGAAAGGCATGATATACATTCCCAGGTAGAAGAGAAAGTCAACATTAGTCTTAATGATCCTACTTAGTAGCAGAGCAGAACAGCTGTTTTCGAAAGCCGCTACACTTTCATCATCAGTACTCATGTATATTTTTGGTTGTCACCACTTACACATGAGTACTGATGATGAAAGTGTAGCGGCTTTCGAAAACAGCTAAGTAGGAGCAGAGTGACGTCGCTGTTTTTATAACTGGACTTTAGCTGATTTCGTTATATTGAGGCATTTGAAGGAATATTTCGCTATATAGAGGCTTGTTTGCTCATAATTTGTTCGTTAAAGCTATAGTGTATATTAAGTTGTTCTTTATAACGAAGTTCGTTATATCGAAGTTTCTCTGTATTACTTTAATTTTCTAGCTGCTATAACTTTTGAATGAATGAACCGATTTCCACGTGATTACTGATGATTGATGTAGTTTTTCGAGTCCTTTAAAATAATTGAGAACACTAATTGATCAAATACATAATTTCGGAACTTTTTCAAAAATAATTTTTGTCTAAATTTTTTCGTTCACTATATTTTAAACCCGCTTCTACTGATTTTTTTTTTTTTTTTTTTTTTTTTGAGGAGTAGGACCAGCACTCAGGGGATGGCCCCTATATATGCAATGCCTTGCGCCGGAACTGAAAACGAGGGGATAGTATTGAGGGGACACAGATTAGGAAAGATGAGAAGATAGACAGTTGTTTTTGTAGCTATTTCAACCTTTTACTTCGCCGGCTAATTTTTGCTACACGGCCGACGAAGGTGGGTGGTGCTGTTACTCTGCTTTTAGTACATGATAGTGTCAGTCGCTGCCAATTAGTGGCGATCGACGTGTTTTTCAATGTCAAGAGCTACTTAGTTTGTGGAATCGATCGCTTGAGACGTTTAAAGCTTATAAACAAA
Source organism: Linnaemya tessellans (assembly GCA_951800035.1). NCBI lineage: Eukaryota > Metazoa > Arthropoda > Insecta > Diptera > Tachinidae > Linnaemya > Linnaemya tessellans. The sequence goes on from OX637535.1 coordinate 117,825,969, forward strand.
AATTTAGGTTTTCATATTTTTCCAAATCTAGCGGACCGAATCGGTTTTAATTTACAGGAAATGTAAATTTAATAGAAATCTGAAGCGTGATTAGTTTTGTTTGATTCGGTCCAGTCGTTCAAAAGTTTTAAGCGGATCATTTACTGACACAAACACATACAGACATTCGCCCCTATTATGAATGGCGACATCGTCGTCACATCAACTCGACAGTAAAAAATGATCACTTGTCTACAAGTTGTCGATAACAATTAATTACTCTTGACAATTTCTTAGCATTCTCTAGGGCATATAATATCGATAGAACATGTCAATAGTAGTCGGCTGCTGTCGAAAAAGGGTGGACATTCGAAAATTGTTTGCTGTCGTCTTGATACGGCGTCGATGTCGTCCTTCACAATAGAGGTGATTGTGACAAACTCTTGGAAGTAGTCAAGCAAACTTCGTAGGAACTCAAAACGTCGGGATCTCATAAAAACTAGATTTTTTCAAGACGATATATTTTAAATCTTCAATTATCTTAGCGGGAAGTTTAAAACAGTTGTGAGGTGAAAACATCACGCATAGTTAAATATGTAAAGGAGTTGCAAGAAACTTATTAATAATACAATGACTTTGTTAGCCCTCAGCCACGTTAAAATATTGCGACTTTATTTATTTGCTTATGAGTTCGTAGTGCAGTATTTGTTTTTATTTGTGTTTTTGTAATGTGATTTGCATTCCAATATTCCACGAAATATATATTTTATTTTACAACAAGGATTCTACCAAATTTGGTGACATTATGTCAACATATGAGCCGTGTGTAATAGCATTCCTCTTTTATAGAATACGAGTAGTTTAATCGTTCCCAGGAAGTGAGTGTTATATTTTTGCGCTGTATTGTGTGCGGTTAACCAAGCTAATTGTAATTTACACGGTCACTTAGGCACCCCTGTCTGCCAGTCACACAATAACATTTGTTCTGCAGTTCCTTTTTCTGCACTTGATTATATTTAACATGTAATTTGTAGCCTTCACTCTAGTGGGTACAAATGAGTACAATTATAAACACGGACCATATGAATATAAAAAAAAGCACTTGAAGAAAAAAACTTCATGCTTAACACCGTTTGTGATATCAAATACTCGTACAGAAATGTATTAATTTTAATATTAAAAAACGAGCAACGACTTGGACAGGAAATGATTATTTTTCTACGTTTGTTTTTTACGCGTGACAATTTTTGAATACGCGACTTTCACCCCTCTTTGAAACAGTTTGAAATCACCACCCGCAAATCACACTGGCATGTGGCAAACCCATAATTTGCTGTAAAATAAATTTTTCGTCAGCCAGAAAAGTATTTCTAAATTAAGCGTGATAATGTCTGATGGCTTAATTTTCCAAAAATCATTTTTTTAACCAACCACTGAAAGTTGGGGATGTAAATTAAAGGCCTAGAAGAACTATCTCATCTCGTGAATGTATTTGAATGTTTATTTATTAACAATCAGTTTTTGAATTTTAATGCAAATGCACACATTCATTGTTAGAAGACAAAGAGTTATTAAGCCATTAATACACTGATACAAAATATACTTTGCTCTTTCCTAAATACTTTTAAAATTACAGCAGATATGCCAAAGGTTACAAAATTAATAAACAAGTAAAAGACGTTATATTCGACCTGGTCGAATCTTAAATACCCTCCAAACATTTGGTAAGTAAATTTAAAATGTTTAACTTGATGGGACAGAGTTCCTTTAAGACATCTCTGTACCCAATTTTAAATCTCTATTTTGACAGAGTCATTCCGGGAAGGGCCGTGTGGGAGATCAGAGAACATCTCCGCTTCTTATAGGTTTAAGGAATACAAATCGTTCAATATGTACACTATTTTTGCATATAATATCGTACGACAACGCCCACTAAAAGGGCGGGGTCCAAAAATAGACTATATCATGTTTTCCACAGACCAACGTATTTGCATTGCTAAACCGTCTTAGACTTCATCACTGATCAAGAATATATTTACTTTATGGAGCCCAACTCTTTTTGGAGGGTATTAAAAATGTATTTTGTCGGGGTCGCCCTGGCAAGGACCGCGGGGGAGTCATTTCCCCTTTGCCATAAAATTTAAAAAATAAATCTTTGGGATAATTAAATGTAAAATTTATTTCAATTTTTTTTATAGGGTCATTTAGGGGGCAAAGGTGGAGGAGGGGATAGGGCAGTGGAGTACCAGGTTACGTCGCAGCTTCGTTGTTAAAGCTTAAAATTTTTATTTTTAAGGAATGTAGGCTTAAGTTAAATAATTTATTAAATTTTTACAGTATTTTTGCATATAATAACGCCCACTAAAGGGGCGGGGTGCAAAAATAATTTTTTTAATTTAATGCCTTCAAGTTTAACGCGTTGTACATTCTCTGACATAAAAATATATCATTTGCTTAACAAAATTACAAAAAAAAAAACTTTAAAAATTATATTGTGTTTTAGAGGTTGGTTTAGTTCTTCTTAGGGGAAGTTTTTTCCCTCTGGCCCGATTCAGCCCATTTCCGTACTTGACTTGAATTTGAAGTCTGACTCTTTTCGTTTGGACTGAATCGTGATTTCCACAGACGGATGAACGGAAAGAAAATTGAGTATTTTAAAAAAGATCGGGAGGTTAATATTTTTACCGCATTTGGAAAAAAATTCAGTTTTCACCAGATCTCGGCTTTTTGAATTCCTCGAAGTTCTCCTGACTACTTCTGAGAGGATGTCGCTATGTCTATGTGTATGTGATGTGTGTAAACTGAGACCGTTATGCATATTTATATATATATATTCGTAGTATGTGTGTATTCAAATTAAATAATATATGAAAAATTGAACCGGTTAACCGGTTGATCCAAAATCAACCGATTAAGTTCGATTAATCAATCGAGTAATTGGTATTCGCTACACATTTACTCATAGATACATGAACATAAATTAGAATTGAAATTTTTATCTCAATCTCCGTCTGGCTTTGAAAAATGATTGACAGTACATGAAACACATACATACACACACGAGTATTTGCATGTATGGAAAGAGAATTTATTTTGGTACCATTGGCAGGCATACAGACAAGATTGAAGTACTTAAAAAAAGCGAAAAATATTTTAGGTACGATTTTTATGTTTCAATTCTTGTCTCTTTTGAATCAAAGTGCACATCCACCCAACCTTTAGGTTGACTGTTGGCTCATAAATATATTGCGATACTTTAAGTTGTTAGACGTGATGTGAATAATCAATACGATAACGATATGAAGGGTCAGCGCATATTTAATATTCGTCTTTATTTTAACGCATGCAAATTTAAAGATTACAGTATGATTACTGGTAGTTAAGATTCTTATTTGATTTTTTTTTTGCATTGGCTTTTGTCTTCCTATCACCTTAAATCTGTACAAGATGTACGAATATGTATGTGTATGTGTCTGTAGGTATGTATGTATTGAGCAGTATTAAACCATAGATTGAAATAAATTTTATTAAAGATTAATCATGATATTATGGGCGAAATTAATCTTGGATAAGCAATTATTTTGAGTAGAACAATTTGTGGTAATAAATTCTTAAGCCAAAATACGAAGGCAACAAAGAAATAAAAGTGTGTACACGGTCAAAAGAAAACTTATGCTATCCGTGCCTAAATCAAGTTATATGCGGGATAAGAAGAACGTTACGTGAACAACTTCTGGAGCCAAGTGCAGAATATGTGATTCAAGAACGAATGCTTCAAGCTTTCACTTAAAATGAGATATTGTAAAGACTCGTCGCTGCCGATTCTATGAACTACTCGTATGTTTGTGGCGTTGGAACTTGTTTTTATACAGATCTGATGGGATATCATAACTTTCAATCCATGAACTGTTTCATGTGAAACCACAATAAAGGGAGCAACACTTTTTAACCGGCGGCCATTTGTTAAATGATTTTCGGTTAGTTTGGTTTGGCATTTCAACTTGAATGGATACGTCAATAATCTATCCTCGTTCCCACAACCTATTTTCCTATTTTCCTAGGCACAATGCATCGCAAATGTAAGGGTCATCCCCTGAGTGCTGGCCCAAGAGAAAAAAAAACTGCATTATCTGGAGTGATGATAATCCTCAAGTGCATGTTGAGACACCGTTACGTCCAGAACAAGTATCCGGTCGAATCTTAAATACCCTCCACATATTTAGTAAGTAAATTTAAAATGTTTAACTGGGTGGGACAGAGGTCCTTTAAGACATCTCTGTACCCAATTTTAAATCTCTATTTTGACAGAGTCATTCCGGGAAGGGCTGTGGGGGAGATCAGAGAACATCTCCGCTTCTTATAGGCTTAAGGAATACAAATCGTTCAGTATTTACACTATTTTTGCATATAATATCGTACGTCAACGCTCACTAAAGGGGCGGGGTCCAAAAATAGACCATATCATGTTTTCCATAAACGAATGTATGGGCATTGCTAGACCGTCTTAGACTTCATCACTGATAAAGATTCTATATACTTTATAGGGTCCAATTCTTTTCGGAAGATATTAAAACTGTGTTTTGTCGGGGTCGCTCTGGCAAGGGCCGTGGGGGAGACATTTCACCTTTGCCATAAAACTCTAAAAATAAATGTTTGGAATAATTATATGTAAAATTTATTTTAATTTTTTTATAGAGTCATTTAGGTGGCAAAGGTGGAGGAGGGGGTAGGGCAGAGGAGTACCAGGTTACGTCTCAGCTTCGTCATTGCAGCCCATAAAGCAAACATTCTATTTCTATACCCCCCAAAAAAGAATTGGAGGGTATATTCACTTTGTCATTTTGTTTGTAACGCAGTGAAATATTCATTTGAGACCCCATAAAGCATATATATTCTTGATCAGTGATGAAGTCTAAGACGGTCTAGCAGTGGCCATACGTCCTTCTATGGAAAACACGATATAGTCTGTTTTTGGACCCTGCTCCCTTCGATGGGCGTTGACGTACGATATTATATGCAAAAATATTGCAAATATTGAACAATTTGTAATCCTTAAGCCTATAAAAAGCTGAGATGTTCTCTTATCTCTCACACGGCCCTTCACGGAATGGCTCTGTCAAAATAGAGATGTTTTAAAGGAACTCTGTCCCACCAAGTTAAACATTTTAAATTTACTTATCAAATGTTTGGAGGGTATTTAAGATTCGACCCGGTCGAATATATTCGACCCGGTCGAATATAACGCTTTTAGTTGTTTTTTTTTGCAACTTTTCCTACCCGAAATAACGTTTGAAGTGACAAATTTCAAGAAAGGAAAACTCGAGCTGTAAATATGGTAATTAAAAATATAAGACAAGTACATTTGAAACCACGAAAATTAAGCGTCTGACTTGAATACCAATCAATTGTTTTACACTTGGTTTTATATTTAGTTGCATATTGCTTAAGAGAGGGGAATGTGTGTACATTGTACATAAATACTCGTGTATCCAGTGATGATCAGAGATATGTATGTATGTGCATATGTATGCATGTGCATATGTATGTGTGTGCATATGTATGTGTGTGCATATCCTGTTATTGTATTGTGTACATAGATTTATATTAAGATTTAGATCTAATCCTTTGATCACTTCGGCGAATGGTTTCAGAAAAATTTGTTGTTAAAGCAGTTATAAAGTTATGTTAAAGTTAAGTTATATGTAAATATCTTACATGTGCATGCATATGTGTGTGTGTGTGTGCGTGTACATACAAAATGATATTCAACAGTTTGGGAATAGCAGAAATGCAATCGTGTCATATTGCAGCGTGGATGCTTGGATGCTGCCCGTTGCTAGTTGACTGTCTGGCTATTGCAAATCTTCTTAACTGAAATATGCAAAGAATTTTTAAAGTTGGCTGCTCATCGGTGATTGTCGTTGGCTACTCTTGGTTATGGCACGAGCGATAATGCACTTGTAAAAATGCTAAAAAAAATAAAAGAGAACAGCTGAAACATAATGCCAACGTCGTAGTATCCGCTGCATTTATAGTGGCTGCATAAGCAGACACCATAAGTAACAAAATGCATACGATATTGATAAACTTTGTTTGCCTCTTCTGCTAACGAAAAGTTTTAATTTGATGTAAATCTCGCATGTACAGACTTTAAATTTTTATTCAGTGCAAGAATTTTCATATTAACACAAGTATAACACTAACATTTGTTAACCGATTTAAATATTTTTTTTATTTGCTCACAGTTTTGCTGTGACAATCTTTTTGTCGGAAATGGAATTGGTTATTTCAATATATTCACTATCGCTCGGCTCCGCTGTCTATGCTTTTTATATTTGAAAGTGTATGCCTGAAAATTGATTTCATTAAAATTTAAGAGCGAATTGGGCGGATAAAGTGATCAATTCTGGCATTAATTGCGCCAAGTTCACTTAAGGTGTATGTCTGTATTGTCGGTTCCACAAATACTTATAATTTCTGTTCTATTAAAAATAAAAATATGTTAAAATGATAAAATTTTAAAATAACTAGAAAACTTACTATGAAAAAAAAACAACTGGTGAAATATTTTCTGAGTAACTGGTAAAGCCTTCCTCCTCTCTTGTATAAAATCTTCAAAAATGGCAAAAGAAGGCAGTTTTTTATTGGTAAATATTTCTTTTTAATACGTAAATATTTGCTAACGTCGACGTTAGGCGAATATTAAAAATAAAATAGTTACATACTCGTTGTGGGCGAAAATCGACTACTGCTGACAGCCTCTGAGTATTCTCTAAGACGTGAAATATATCAAGCGGCTGTTAAAATACTAAATTGCTGAGCAAATTATTTATTTTTGACTTTGTCTTAATGTCGGGGTATAGAAATAGCTACGGAACACAGAGTTCTTAGTTCCTGCGCGTAATACATAATATATATCGGTTTTACAGACGTACGACGATCGTTAACAGGATATACAAAAATTGGAAATGTGCCACTTTAAGTGTCAAAGCTCGCCATTCACAGTATCGTTCTTGCATTCGTGGTCTCTGCAACAGAGTATTTTTCGCGACTCCTTCACAGTTTTTCAAACCTTCCCGAATGCTCTTCAACCAGAAACAGGATTCATCGTTGAAAACAGTTTTCCGATAAAAAGTTAAATTTCCGATAAAAAATTTATTGCCAGCCCCCATTTATTAAAACTTATCCAGCTGGTCTGTATTTTAAAAGGTTTTATGTCCAAATCCTTTTGCAACATTTTCCACGGAGTGGAGTAACAGAGTCGCAATTGCTGCGAACGACGCCCAATCGATAATTCACGGATACAGTTGCGATATTTTGCTCTGCCAAAAGATTTCGAATAGTCGGCTTCGACTGTCGTCCAAACTGATCATTAAATGGAAGAAGTGCGCGATACAATTTCTTGACCGAGAAAGAATTTTTATAATAAAAATAAATAATCTCTGCAAGTGTTGTTCTTCTGTAGGGTGATTCATCGTTAAATTATAGACCAAACTGATCATGTTTAACAGTGACACGTCTCACGAAAACAGCTGAGCTGCCACAAAAGAGTGTTGGAAAGAACTCTCCAGTTACTTTTCGGTGCCTTCCAATAAATCTTCACAAACTTTCGACATGCAATGATTTGCATAATTATTAAAGTGCTTTTTTATTATAAAATATAAGAGAAAACAGTTTTCTGCAAATGATTGCAACCCTGTAACTATCCCGGACCAGAGCCCAGGGGATGACCCCTACATATGCAGCGCATTGCGCCGGAACTAGAAGACAGAGACTTTTTTGTAGCTATGAGAACCTTTTTATTTCGCCGGCTAATTTTTTCTACAGGACCGACGAACGAGGTTGCTGCTGTTACTCTGATTTTTAGTACATGATCGTGTCAGTCGCTGCCAATTTTGTTCAGTGACCAGTTCCATTACTTCATCACTGAAACTGGCTGGTAACAACTAACACAACCATGCACTAATGCTGATCAGAAGAATTCTACAAAATATTCATGACTCAGCGCGGGGTTGAACTCAGAACCCTCCACTTCATATGTAGTCTCGTGTTCTACTACTTCAGCCAACAGCACTCTCATTATATATTTAGTCGTTAAAAAAAATGGTGTATTACCGCATTGTACATACTAGTGCAATAATAAATTTTGCAAGTATATCTCATAAGAAGAAGTAGGAAGTACCACCGACTTCGACCAAAAGTTCGGGGACTTATTGATTTGCTAGGAAGTCGTTTGCCACTGGGATATATTAAATAATTGTGTGCATTTGACGTTTAGCTAATGTAATTGAAGGTGTTCTTTTACATGATAAATATTTCATATATGTCGTAAACTGACACTGACATCGACCCAAAGTGTAGGGTGTTGAAAGAAAATAAGTAACTTAAAAATTACAACATGCCCTCGAGCATGTATGCAACTAAGGACGAATATGATCGCAAGCACAGTTCTCTATACTACAAAACAAAAGGTGGAAACAATACTTTTTAGCATATCGGACGGAGCTGCTGACTGGCTGCCTTAATGTTATAGTACAAGTAAAAAATATCAAAGGCCCCGGGGCAGTCAGCAGCCAAGAGTGAGCGCGCAAGAGCACAGCCACATTGGTGCCACCTTTCCATTGTTTACATCAACCAGCATCGCATCGCATCGCATCATTGTGCAAAATCTTTCCATAGCTCGTCACAGAGCCGGAATAACATACTCGTACTGCACAGCAATATAACGTGACCCACCGTAATGAATAACGTTGCCGTCTATGTCAGCTAATGCGCATTCTACGTACTTACACTCCAACAAACATTAAGTGGTGGCGCATCATTAAGGTAACAATCAACGACGAGTCAACGATCAACTATGTGTCCATGACGATATGAATATGTATGGATGGCAGAACTAGGAAGAGAGGCAGCGGTATGCAGTTTAGCACACACACACATATGTACATACACATACAAACACACTTACACAAATGCAGGCTCATAAAAAATGAAGTCAAAACTGCAAAATCCTATAATTAAACAATTATTGCAACTCCCACTTTTTGCTTGTGGGCATTGAATTGAACCTTACGCTATGTGCGCTACTCCTCCTTTTTTGGATCAAAACAACGATCCAGTACAATAACAAAACACAAGCACATACTCTCACCACAAATTAAGAAGAAACGAAGAACTTGGCCAGAGCAACAGCAAGTTTGTTTTCTTCCTTTTCATTCTTTAAAGCAGCCAAAAAATATTGTAACAACGGGCCGTGCACCACCTCCGTCTGGCTATTGCAGATTTAGGGAAAAACATTATCATTGAGGGAGTTGACTACGTTTTGTGTCTTTGTATATTCCCTATTAACATTGTGTAGGTCTTGGCGGAATGTCACAGTGCGATCTTTTGTTTTGCTTTTGTTCTTCGCCTCTGCTGCTCTACTGCTGGCTGTCCTGCTGCTGTCCTGCTATGGCTTGTGCTGAACATTAAGGGTAATAAAAAATGCAAGATCCAACGTCTATCAAACTCATAAAATGTTTAAAGTTTGTAGAACTTTTTTGTTTTTTTTTTATTGTTGTTCACTTTTAGTGATTATCATCGATCTTATTCGCATGAAAAAATGTTGTCCCATATAGCAACGACTATTTGAAAAGTTTGTGTATAAATGCATGTATGTGTGCCTGTGTGTGTGTGTAGTACATTCTGTCGACTTTTCGAATTGACATGCATACAAATCACTATGGGCAAAAAATTATAAGCTCATGTGTTTGCATGCTGAACTCATTGGGTTTATTCAAACAACATTTTTTTGATTTATGAAAATTTTTTGGATTTGTGGAAATATATGCTTTTCCATAATTTATAATTTCTTATTGATCTCTTAAGCGCCATGGCCACACATCAAACTGACGCTTCAAACTCTGCTTTTCTTTGATAGTGTTAGTGAAAAGAACTCACACGTATGGTTTGATGTGAGTTTGAAGAATATCAAAACAATTTAGATTTTCCTCTCAAACTGAATTTTACCAACACATACACAAGTTTGAAGCATCAGTTTGATGTGTGGCCATGCCGCTTTACAGTTTTAACATGAATACTTTTCAAGCATGTCCATGTGCTGTAGAAGGCACATGGACAAATTTAAACTATTAAACTTTTTTAATTCAATTGCAAGTTGGCATGAAGCACTTGCCGTAAATCGCCTTATTTAATTAATGTATCCATTTGCATTCATTTTTTTTTGCCTTCAATTTTGCTTATTATATTTGCCAAATTGAAATCCACTGAGGAGTCACATGTTTTTAAATTCATTGGTGTTGGCCCATAGTGCAGGGTAAAGTATTTAAATGTTTTACGTGTGCGTAAATGCATTAGCTTTAGTATTTTTGAGCTGGACGATGACTCCCCTAATGAAAACCGCAATTAAATATGTGTGCTTTTTTCAAGGAATCCCCATAAACGACCCATATATACAAATAAAAAATAAAATAAGTTGCATACAAGCTCTGGTTCTTAATCATTGAAACTTTAAAAGCCATCCTTTCCCAGTAAAATGTGTTGCTTTAAAAAAAGGAGCTGCTGTGTTTAATATCAACAAAGACTTGGCTTTGATACTTTACTTGCTCACGCATAACAGGTTTTTTTAAAAAATTAGTAAAAAACATGTAAATCAACGCTGAAAACTGTCATGGCATTCAACACAAAATCTGATCATATATAGAACTGATGTCGAATATCAAGCATGATCCTCATGTTAAAGACTTATTTACACTTCATTCCATGATGACATTTTTTATTTAATATGTTTATTAATTAATCTATATATTTTTAACGTCTAAATTTTAAATAATCAGCCCAATTATGAATAACAACTCCCCGGGAATTTTCTCTCTTTTCCCTTTTCCCTTATTCTAAATAGAATCTCCCCGGGAGATTTTTCCCTTCTCCCTTTTCCCTTATTCTAAATAAACTTCGAAAATGGGAGACTCTTCCCCGGGAAAAAAGTAGGTATTATGAATGTAAATTAAAGGGAGAATTTGATAATAAATTTAGAAAATAATTCCTTCAAAAAATTGCAAGGGAGTTGTGCTGAAAAAAATATTATTCACTTTTTAAGTCAAAACAAAACAACTGAAAGCAAAACAGTTGACTGCGAAAATTCGAAATTCCCTTTCCCATAATACTGTTCTCCCCGTCTGTTTAGAATAAGGGAGTTTTATACCCGGGAAAATGAATTCCCCGGGAACTCTTTTCCCCGGGAATATTTATAATTGGGGTGAATATTTTATACTTCTTATCATTTCTATTATTTGACAAATTTCTACAACAAATTTGCAACATAAGCATTTATAATTTTTTTTATGAATTAGGCCTTTAACCCTGGAACGTCATCCTTATTTTACATACACAAACGCCATCCTTCGTCATTTTGAATACGGCATACTTCGTGTTTGGCGTTTTTCGCCTTCAGATTATACATTTTGTAATAGATTAAACACAATTTTAGCTTTTTGTCTCTAAGCTATTACAATTTGTCGAATTTGCAGGCGTCAAACACAATAGGGGCGTATAAAACACTTCGTGAGCAAAACTAGATTTCTTCTGTATTAATAGACACTTTTTAATGAATATTTAAATAAATTCCTTTATTTGTTTTTTAATCTTTAATAAAAACTTAATATTTCATAGCCTTCCTTCAATTGGTTTTAATTTGACGAAGGATGACGTTCTAGGGTTAAACCCTGGTATAGTATTTTAATTTTTACTGACGTTGACTGTATTCAAGCTTGTGACCTTCAACTAAACATAGTATTTTTATTGATAAACAAGTTATCCATGCGGCTGAATCATCGGATATTTTTTTATGTGTCGGACCAGCAGCCAGGGGTTGATCCCTACATATGAGATGCATTGTGCCAGAACTAGGAAAATTTGTTATGGGAAAGAAGGAGGATAGAGTCAGTAGTGCTTGCGAACGTTCGATTTCAACTTCCCCAAGATCAAATTGCCAGGAAATAAGAACCGTTCAGCCGAAGAACGAATTCTCTCTGTAATGCATGGTGCGGTTCACTGGCAACTTAACCATAAAAGGAGTCGGCCTGTGTAATGGCAGGAGCTAGAAAAAAAACAGTTTTCGGGCATACGCTCCCTTATGTCAACAGAACACATTCCGTTGTAGTATCGGTAAAACACACCCCCTGTTGCGTCGATGTTCAAGTGAGTTTAAACTTCCTATTCAATCAAGTTTGAAGTAATTCTTAAGTTGTTCTAAGAAATGTTGGCTTTAAAGGGTCTCTAAAGATCTAAAACCAATTTTAACCTTTTTTTTGTAAATATTAGATAAAAGAATCAACACAATAAAAATTAATAAATAAGTGTTAAACAATATATAAACTAAACAATAAATTAATTTAACATTTTTCGTTTCTATCTTACAATATTTATCATTGTATTGACGAATACAGTTGTGGATTCAATTAATAATTTAATTGTATTGACAAAAACAAATTAAATTAAATATTTTACAGTATAAAACAGTTTGTAAAGGTTTGTAACTTTTCAAAAATATGGTTGAAGTCTACTGATAAAAAATAAACTTCAAAATTATCAAAATATGTGAAATTATGGACATTTTATCCGTAACTACGAAAAAGCTTCATCTGGCTAAACTGGAGATAAAATAGTAGCACGTGGGAAAACTCTTGTTACAAATACTTGTTATATGCATCTGACACTCAAGAATTACATATTTATGCTTTATAAAAAATAATATGTACATATAGAATTCTTCGGATTAAGGCTAAGACCATTGGCAGAAGCTCAATTATCAGTCCAATAGCAGTTCTTACGTTTATAAGTCTTATGGTAAATTTGCATACGACTGCAGTATAACTGCCACGTTAATATTATTTCACATAAACTTATTCTGATTTTTCATTAGAAATCAATTTTGTTGCTCCCTTTTTCCATTCGTATACATAACAACTTGTTCTTCCTTTGTTTTACTGGCGTATCGTGAGGGGATTTGTTATCAGCATCGATATGAACATGGAAAATATTTAGTGGTTTGTTTTTTAGAATTGTCTCTCTTCTTAAACTGCTACGGATATTTTATAGGATCCAGGATCGCAATCGTTTCAACTAAATTCAATCCATAGTTCATATACATAGTAGATTTGTATTATAACAAAACACTTTATTAAAAACGTATTAATTAATACTCATTTATTTATTATATTTACAACAGCGGCTGGAGAATCTAGAATGTTAATCGTAAAAACAATAGATTGAAAATAGATTAAAGTAAAGCCAGAAAATCATGACAGGTTTCGTTCATTCATACCTTTTTAATAATAACATGGAATACAAAACGAAGAAAATTTAAGCCATTAAAAATAAATTTGTAAATGATGGCCTTTAATAATTTTAGTTACAAAGACGCGCTTTACAACACGTAAGGCACAGTGAACGCTTGGTAACGTGAACTGCAGCACTCTTTTGAATTTATCCACGTAGTCAATTTCAAGCGATACACCAACATTCGCAGACCTTTCACAAATGTATAATCGAATAATCACTCTAGGTCTCCGCCGGGAAGGTATACTACTTTGTTTTGCCGCCATTTTGGTAAACATTAGTCTTGACAGTTCATATTTGGCAGTCGTGAAGTAGACACGTGGCAAATTTATTATGGTGAAATATTCGAGGGAGAGTGGTTCCAGGAGGATCTAAAAATGATACAGTATAGGTATTAGGGTCGATGGCTGGTCTTTAAAAAAATTGTCCCCTAAAAATTATAAAAGAAAATCTCATAAAAGGCGTTTTATGGAAATATACCACAAATTTTCGACATTTTACTCTCCATTTACTTCGATGAGTCCTAATTTAAAAAAAAAAACTATTTAAAAAAATATCTGTTATGTTTCTTTTTTTCCAATATTTTCAGTGTAAATTAAATAAATATAAAGATTAAAACCAGAGCAAATTTTACAAAACCACTGATAGCTTCTTGAATTGTGATCATAATTATATCCAAAATCAATTTTATATCTAAGGCAACAAAACCACTGTAGACTAGTGTATTTTTTATTAAATCCTCTTATCTTGCAATTAAACATAGTTTTCTGGGTAAATTCACTTTATCGCCAGTTCACTGTATAGGCCAAAGCATCATCATCTCAAAGCCATGGTTGTAAGTAAATGCATACCCAAAAAGCATGTTGCCATCTACAATTGACACTCTAATGATTATTTTTATAGGTTTTTTTTTCTTAAAACTTAAAATTTTTTGGTTTATAATTAGAATGCATTTTAAATAGTGGAGGTGGGATTTGTTAAACATTAATTGTTTTGAAAGACTAATTACTTGCGTGGAACACTCGTAATTTGTGCCGTGGCTTCCTTAAGGTTTGATTTGTTTTAAGATTAATGATTTCTAGTAAATAGAGGAAAAATAATATCCATTAAGTCTAATATTATTTGTAGGTATGTGCAGTATATCTGAATACATAATATATTTCACTGGAAAGTGTACAAACAACTTATAGAGTTTAAAGATTGTCCTGTTAATGCTTCTAGATTGTGTGCGTGTTCCAAACAAATTAAATGATCCAAGTGTAAATTTGTGCGTGTGAATATGCATGTAATTTTTCAATTCGATTCGGTATCTTATTTATAAACAAACACGTGACTGATGCATACGAATTTGCAAAGTATTTATAGAAATTATGTTAAAAATCCAATTTGCTATGGGAAAAGTGTGAAAGATAAACAAAATTTTCGAATCTCCTTAAGGTAAGTGAACTCAGATTAAATTTAGCGTTACAATGTTTTGAAAAAAGCAGTCAAAAGAAATTTAAATATCAATGAACATTAAAAGCTTAAATAATTTGAGCGCAAGTTATTAAATAAAAATCGGAGTGATTTTTTATCAACTTTGTTTTTGGCAACACTGCTTTTGGCAGATCAGCTGTTTCCGTGTACCACGTTGGTGTTGAACATGTTCAGTTTGGTCTGTAATTTATCCATAAACAAAACTTACAGATTCTTTATTATCAAAATTCATGATCGGTTAAAACAATGACCACAGTTCACTTCATGTGTCCAGTGATGATACTTATTTCTGGTTCAATGAACAAGCAAAATTGCGGTGTTTGGTGTGAAGAGCAGTTAGAAGAATTGCCAGAACTGCCGATACGTCCCGAAAAATTCATGTTTTTTTTTTGGTGTGGATTATTGGCCGTTAGCATCATTTGGCCGTACTTTTTCATAGACGACGAAGAGAGGAACATTATTGTTAATGGCAAGGGCTTTTTTTGCCCAAACTGGTAGCGTTGGACTTGGCCGACATGTGGTTTCAATAAGGCGGTACCACAAGTCACACGCACATGAAAAAAATCGCTTAATTAACAGGCGAGTTCGGTGAACAGTATATTTCTCATTTGGGGACAGTCAATTGGCAGCCTAGACCATGCGATTTAACGACTTTAGACTAATTTTATACCCTTCACAAAAAAATTTAAAGGGTATATACCTACAATTTTGTACGTTTTATGGCTTCCTCACGTTCCACATTCATTTGTGCATTGGGTGCTCATTAGCCTATCTTTGCTTTAAATAACCAAGCCGAAATAATAAGAGGTGAACAGCAAGTTGGAATATCACCATCTTTTTAATGTACCTTTGAAAAAATAAATGTTTTGATAATTAAACATGCTAAAAGATAAAGCAGCAATAGGTAGGCAAATTAGTTTTCAATCCCACCCTCCTATTAATTCGCCTTGTAAATAACTAAAAACGCAAGTTCTATGGGAGCTGGCAACTCTGCTCTCATATCTAAGTAATGTAGTACACCAGGAATCTTCATTAAAATCAGTCGGTCTTCGCTGTCGTTCCCGTTAAATTGTAAATTAAATCAAGTCAAAGAGTGTTTTAAAGTGAAGATATAATTTATTAATTAATGTAATTGAATAAAATCAATCTGTGAAGTTTCAATATAAAGTGTTATTGTAAAGTTTTTCTAAAAAATATACATATATTGAAAATTATAGATGGGCACAAAATTATAAAATATGCATACACACATATTATCTACATTAAACATACACATGTTTGTATAATTGTGTGTCTCCAAGTATGCACATACACACATACATATGTATGTATTTACATATGTACAAACTCACACATCATGCTGGCTACTTGCCTACTGCTATTTTCAAGTTTAATTTCTAAAGTCCCTACCGTTGTTGTTGTGCATAGCGGTAGTTTATTGTAAAGGTTGCATGAGACATCCCACTTCGCCATGTCTTGTGAAACATATTTAACGATGTTTGCAAGGCAATAGTATGTCGTAGAAGACACACTGCAGACAGTTTCATACAAATCGTTAGCAAAATTTGCATACATTGTCGCGGCCAAAGTCGTCTACGACGATTTGGTCCACTGGTTTATTCGTATCGATATGTGTGTATGCATGCGGGTGTTTCTTTTTGAGAACAAGTGCATAATTAGTGTTGTTTTTGGGTTTGTGAGATGTTAAAATTTGGAATCTCAAAAATAAATGTTTGTGAGTAGGAAAATAAAAGTAAAAGCAGAGCAAAAGTGAATAAAAAGTGTTGTCTAAATTAAGAGTTGCCACTACATAAAATATAATTAATAGTTCGGTAATCGGTTCGGGCATTTACTAAAAGAAAATATCTAAGTATAAAATCAATTTAATGAATTGATTATTATAATCTGTTTTTAAAAGGTAAGTAAATAAAAAACCAGTTACTAAGAAATTTTTAAAACATCATTGTTGCATATGGGCATTTCCAGAAAAAAGTCCACCTTGATCGAAAAATTAAAATTTAACAAACAGATATTTTCCTAATGTATTATAAAGGAGAAACTTCTAAAATAAATTAAATTTAGGAGCTTAAAGCTTTCTTTTGTTGGGATGGTGAAATACTGAGCTACAAGTTTGAAGTTCTCGTTTTTGTAGGTGTTTCTTAACTTCAAGGGCATTTTCTCTTTATAATTAACATTCCTAAAATCAATTTCATAATAATACTCTTATTGCAAAACTGTTGCTACAAAAATATTCAATCATAAAACAAATGCAAAAAATATAAGTATTTAGTATATCGTAGTTTTTATATAATTTTCTAATATTTATGTGTTTTTCGTATTTTTTTAACAAAATAAATATCAAGTGGAAATTTTAGTAACGTAACGCCAGTAACGTAACGCCAGATCTTTTTTCCCTCAAAGAACAAAAGGAAAAAAAATTTCCATTTAATAACTTGGAAAATTAATGTATATAAGTCCAAGTTCTACCAAAAAAGTTTTGATTAAAAAGACTTGCTCAAAATTCGCAGAGTTAACCAATTTTGTTATCAAAGTCAAATCGCACTTCCTTTTTTTGTAACGTAACGCCAGGTAATTTTTTTGAGTATATCTTGAAATCCTTAGGCTCGATTATTTGCATTGTTTTTACTGAATATAGAGCTATCCAATCTCTTCTCGAATGTGAGAAAAATACTTTTTTAAATTATGGTTTTTAAAGTTTTTTTCAACATATCGTCGTACAAAAGTAACGTAACGCCAAAATGGAAATGCCCATATATACAAAAATTAAGGAATTCTTTAATAGAAATATACGCACTAGGCTTTAAACTAATTTTACTTCCGATTAAAAAAAAAAATTATGGAATCAGTATATTCCGAGTGTAATAGAAAATTCAACCACAAAAAGAAAAACTTAGTGCTATGGATATGTGGCACTTTCACATAGGGTGCTTTTTTATAGGCTTAGTTTATATCATAATGAAACATGGAAATAGGTATATTTTTAATATCAATGAAACGGGTTTTAATGGAAAGATAGCCGCTCTGAAGGACGATTATGTACGCCATAAAATGGAAGAATTGCACGATGAGTTTGACGAATAGAATAATTATTTTGATTAAAAATTTCAACAATTTGCACGCGTTGGTGTGGTGTTGTGACAATCCAAAAAAACACGCTTTATAAAACTACGATTTTCGACTAAGTTTCTAAATAAATTTGGCCAATATTGATATAATTTGCAATATTTTGAAAATATTTTTGAGAATAAATTTTTGTCACACCATAAAGTGGTGAATAGTGAAAATTAGAAGTTTTTATTAATCATAACAAATTATATTTTTTTGTTTTGGTTTTTTATATAATTTTTTAAATGATAAAGTTCATCAGTCAAGTTAATGAAAGAAGTTTTAGTTAGCGAAACCGGAATTCGTTATACCATAGAGGCTTAGATAAATCTTTGAGCCAGATTTTAGACAGAAAAGACGCTTTTTCATTTAGTTAAATGTTTAAGGCATTTTTATTTGAATAAATTACATATGTACAGGAATATTTAATTTCAAGACGCATACTCACATATTCCTAAAATTTTATATTTTGTTTGAAACATTTTTTATTCAAAATTTTCCAAACAAAATCTTGTTAAAATGCATTTCAAATATCTGCTTTTTATACATCTATTAATATGGAGGTATAAAAAATCTGAAGTGAACTAAAACAGTTTTAAATTACAGTGTAGCAAAAATTAGCCGGCGAAGTAAAAGGTTAAAAAAGCTACAAAAACAACTGTCTATCTTCTTATCTTTCCTAATCTGTCCCCTCAATACTATCCTCTCGTTTTCAGTTCCAGCGCATATATATGGGTCATCCCCTGAGTGCTGGTCCAAGATAAAAAAAAAAATATATATATATATATATATATATATATATATATATATATACATATATATAAGTTAATCCATTTAGTCGTTAATGAAAAGTAGCCAATAAAATGGAAAAATGCATTTTAACTCTGCAGGGTTTACACTCTTGGAGTGTAACGCATCTTTAACAAAAAAAAATCGATAGTAGCAACATTGTGTAAAGCCAGAATAGCAATTTATATTAAAACCAACTATATTTATAAAAAAATCTAATTTTTTATTTATTGCTTTGCATATTTACAATTTTTCTTTTGCGCTCTTAATTTTACTATTTCCTTTACACACAAAATTGTTTTACTGAAGAACACACACAAAGAAGTGATGAGTTAGCATTTTTGTAACTTTTATAAACAATTGGAAGACTTATTTGTCCAAATTTTCAATAAAATGTCAAGTAAATCACAACAATTAGTAGTAAATGAACTGGCGGTTGGTTAAATCTGAACTATCAGCAACTAAAGCAAGAGGGTTCCTGCTATCTTTCAGTACCTGCAGCAGGCGATGAATATAATATCTGCACAGGATTTTTGTGCCACTACCGCTTACATATATGTTGGCCAAAGAGCTGATTACTACATGCGCAATGAGAATAACAGAAAACTAATATTCGGCAGTTAATTAAACTTGCATGGAAACATAATGGAATATATTTAGCAACAATTTCAAGCAGCTCAGCCAGTCTTTCTGACTGAGTCCTGCAGAAAACAAGAACTCATTACATAAGAGAATTTTCCGAGTCTTAAGAGCATTTGCTGTACACAAGCACTCGTCGTAAGCTGTTCTTATTTCGCTAATGGCTGAGAAACTACATATGTAAATATATCCCAGAAGCAAAACTTCCGTTTCCCTCTTAGCTAATGGCAAGAGAATTTGTGTGTTGACAAAAACACACGTACCATATCTCATGATTATGTTCGTAAGCGAAAAATGTGTATATGCACATGTAAGTATGTACAGCTGCATACGTACGTAGAATATGGGATAGCATGTGTTGATTTCCAAAGCAATTGTGATTCGGTGAGACAAAGATTGAACCATTTGGCATAACCGAGAGCGTTATACTTTAGAGCCATACAAAAGCAGCAGCAAAATAATACTTATCCAACAGCGTTGCGAGAAGACCTAGAACATGTACTTGTATGCATGTACTCGTAGTCATGTTTGCACCTTCTTTATTGAATAAACACTGTGGAGTGAGTGGGTGGAGTGATTTCATGGCGTAATTTATTTACTTACACGTGCATACATACACATGTGTGTACATGCATACATACACAATAGGCATTTGGGTGTGAGTTAGTAATACCATTAATTTGAATACATGTGTATATGTGTAATACACATGCATTATTATCAATGTGTTTGTGGTACAAAATCCATGGTGGTGTGTGTAAAAAGATATACCAACATCAAGTATAAAACATTCTTTATATACAATTTAATAAGGCGGGGGAGTGATATGCCTTCAAGGCAACAAATAACGGACCGAATTTCGTACATATGTATATGCACATACTTACAACCACACATACATATGAATATGTATGCATGTATGTATGCATCTGTACATATAAAAATATTTTCACTTTTCCCATTGATGAGAAAAACTGCTTGTCAGGCTATTTTAAGCCAAAGATACACTAAAAGCTTGCTTAGATATAGTTTTTTTTTAAATAATTTTTAACTAACAAAAATGTTTTCATCCTTAGGCGAGGACCAAACATGCAATTTTTGTTCGTGGAATTGTTAAACTTCACAGAGATTTTTGGGTACCAAATTGTTTTCTATTTCCAAAGTGAGTATTTTTGACTTATCACTAAGGGATTATTTACAATATTCACATAATTGATTAAGAAGCTACACAAAATTATAAAAAATATTTTTATATATAAAAAAAATTTTTTCTTTATAAAAAATATAATAGGCTTAAAAAAATTAATGAGCCGCATGTCGAACAATTACGTTTTAAACAAAAAAGGAATTTTAAGAAATTGTATTTCCTATGTAACCATATACATATGTAGGACAGGCAGAAGGACAAAGATTTATATAAAATAAATTGATAAGTATAAGTAATTAAGAATTATTCGTATCCGCTGTAAGCGACTATCGCCATTAAAACAATGAAAACTAGTTATTTTGCGTTTATTAAAAAGGACTTAAAAAACTAGATTTTCTTAACCTCCGGAACATGACTTTGGATTCGTTGATTCGGGATCAAAATAGAGACTTTCTGGGTATGGTAACCCTAAGTAAAAATCATTTGAAATAATGCTGATTTGAACTACATCCGGATCACAGGTTCAGGATCTTATTGACTCATTAAAAGATCTCTCTTTACTGGGCTATAAATAGAATAATATATTTCTCTTTAATACTCCTCGAACGAAATTAAGCGGCATGGCCACACATCAAACTGATGCTTCAAACTTGTGTATGTGTTGGTAAAATTCTGTTTGGCAGTGAAAATCTAAATTGTTTTGATATCCCTGCAGGAGATCGAACTAGTATCAAACTAGTATTATACTAGTACAAAAATCACCAGTACTAGTTCCCAAATGTGAACTTTCCTATACCATGTTAATGATCAAATTAACATTGAGTGTGTTTGGAAAATTACTAGTACCATTGGTACTAGATGGAAACTAGGTGGATACTAGTACTATTAGTACTAGGAATGATCGCTGATTTTACATATGAACATCAATATTAAACAAAAGAAAAATTTTAAATTACCTTTAATTTTATTTAATTTTTAAATGTCACTTTTTTAACACACAACGCGGATTTCGGATATGCAGGTGGCAAAGTCTTCCAATAATTTTCAGCGGCGGTGCAGCGAAGCAGTACACAGCATACAGTTTTTTTTCAAATTTGAATTTGTTTAAAAATTTTAACAATTAGAAATAAAATAAACGAAAATGCGAATAAGCAAGTCGCGTAAAAACATTATCAAAAAGTAATATTAAATTCTACAAGTCAAATCAATCTACAAATGAACTACTTGAAGTACTAGCACTTTTCTGTATATGTTCAATCACGTTTTGAACTAGTGCTTGCTATACTAGTAATCGTACCAGTAGCTTAAAGACAATTAACGCTTATCCTCCTGCAGGGATTCTTCAAACTCACATCAAACCATACGTGTAATTTTTTTCACTAACACTAACACTATCAAAGAAAATCTGAGTTTGAAGCGTCAGTTTGATGTGTGGCCATGCCGCTTTAGGATGGCTGCTATAAAAGTTTCATAGTGTGATACTCGTACTTCAACCAACAGTTTGTGAAGACTTGGAAATTTATTTTAAAAATTATTATTGCATAAGTGCGACTTTGTGAACTTTTTTATTGCATATATATCGTAATATTTTAGATTTTCACTTCGCAAGTCCAATCGCAAACTCCGCTAATATTTGATAATCAGAAATAGGTATGAGCACTACCGAGTAGAAGTATTACTTTCGCTTCATAACAATTCGAAATGGCTTGTTTTTAAGGATCCCGAAGCTCAAAAAGAAATCACATCTAATTAAACAGACAGAACTGGTATTTACGGGAAAGGGTTTTCTTTGCTGTTATTATTTCTGAAAAATCGAAAATCTTATGATGCAGATGGTATAAATAATATTACCTTTAAAGTCCCCTCAGGAGCGCATTTTATTAATGGCTTTCTTAAGCTAAATGGTGATTTTTTTAGCAACTTTCATTTAGCAACACTGTTTTTGGCAGCTCAGCTGTTTTCGAGTAACATGTTATTGTTAAACATGTTCTGTTTGGTCTGTAATTTAACCATAAATCGACTAGAAACGAACAACGCTTACAGATTATTGAATTTTATTATCAAAATTCATTAGAAATTGTTTCGTGCTCATTTCTGGTTGAATGGATACGTGAACAAGCATAATTGCCATATTTGCTGTGAGGAGCATCCCGAAAATGCGCTGTTTGGTATGGATTATGGGCCCGTACCATCACTGGATCGTACTTTTTCACAGATGACGAAGGCAGGAACGTTACAGTGAATTGCGAGCGGTGCCGTGCGATGATTTTTTTTTGCACAAAATGGAAGAGGTGGACTTGACAAACTTGGCGCCGGCCAATTGGCTGCTTAGATCGGCCGGTTTGGAGCATTTTATGTGGGTCTACGTTAAGAGGCCTGTCTATAGGGACAAGCCTGCCTGGCAGCCAATATTTAAGAATTTATTCGTAAGATGCTGGCCGATTTGTTGGAGATTTGAGGCGTAGCTGCGGTCAACATTTACATAAAATCGTCTTTAAACAATGAATTATATAGATCGTTTTATCGATTTCATGTATTTCTCTAAGTTTTATATGTTTCCTTATCAAACCAGAAAGCTCTTAAAAAATCACCCATTACAAACGTACTTAGTACGGTAAAGATAACATTCTTCTCGGATGTAGCGTTCAGCAAAGTTCAGCGGACGTTTGCTATTCGCATTGCACATACTGCAGTTTCTATTTAATTCTGCCGCATCCATTCCTATTGCCATATTTCGTGAATGTCTGCATGGACAAACGACTGAAGTGCACTCATGTAGGGCACAAATATTCCAATAAATGTACATACAGACATTTGGCTGTTTGTGTGAATGCATACACATACATACATACATATATGTATGTATGTATATAAAACAGCTTCGGCCAAAGCAAATATTCCCAAGCACCGATTCTCCTCGGGTTACAACTATAGGTATGCGGAAGATTAAATAACCGACGCACTGAGGCATTTTTGTCTCCTCTGTTTCCATCTGACTTCTAACATCCGTACAGACTCATATGATTTGCACATCAGCATGAACACCAACATTGTGTGTTAACATAAAATCTCTCTTCCACCCAGACGACCGACCCCAACACACTAATACATTTGCACAACATTCCCATCCAAGTGTGCATGTACTCGTACATAAATGTGTATTGTGCTCGTATCTGTGGGTGAGTACAACATTTTCAATAATGGGTATGCATGTATCTTAGGTGATGGAGTCTGTACGCACTTAAAAAACTAACAATCCCAACAGATGCTGAAAAGGGTACACCCCCAGGTTGTGCATAGCCAAAGGCTGGGTCCTGGCTGCATTCGCACCGAAACTCTTAACGCGTAAGTTTGATAAATTTCTTGCATTAAACCGCAAAGAAATACGGAAGTTTTCTTCAAATATTATTATAAAAATAATATGTTGTGTAAATAAAGTGATTTTCCTTTTACGCTAAAGCAAAACAAAAACTGGAATGAATATAAAATAGAACAAGCAAGCAAAAAAGCAAACCCGAAAGGATACGGAAGTGAAGTGCTGAAAAAATAAAACATATTTTCTCACATCCAACTGCGAGTAAATTTTGTCTAACGAAATCAACTTTTTATATTGAATTATTCAATAAGTTCTTTTTTTGTTATATGAAAAAAATATATTGTTGTTATCCTGTTTAGTGTATTTTATTTATAATTTAATATTTTCAAAATTTCACTCTGGATTTCGCAAGTAATTTTCGGAGAAAGGTTAGTTGTTGGTTTGTTGTGAAACACACTCAGATTGGAAATGCATATGTTTGTATGTATATGTGTTTCGAAGACTCATCGTAATACTTATTTTGCAGGAATTTGACATGTCATTCCTGGCCACATTAGACGCCAACGCATGGCAGGTAATTTCCCATATACACACACATTTAAAAGGTTTGCCGTAAATTAATTGGTAATTGAATTGTATAAAAATATATTTTACAGTAACTTTTGAATCTAAACAGTGTTTTCATTAATTGTCGGCAAATATTTAGTTGTGCTTATGCCAAGTCTATTTTTCTGGCACTAATGTGCAGTTCGCTTAAGACTGCGAAGAGCTGGTGACATGATTTGGATCGCCGACCATATTTTCTTTCTTTGCCAAAATGTTATAGTAAAGCCTTCATCACGCATGAGCGTGGATAATTATTTGCTCAATCACGTAAGAGTGCATGAACGTGAGTGCAAAAAGGTTCTATATGGTTTAGCATGCATGAGTGACTATTTTGCTTGATAGTTCCTTGATTGTGATTTGAAGGTAATGAAATTTTAAATATACATATCGCTCATTTACTCAAAGAAGGTTATAACTCAAAAAATTGATTTTTTCAGTTATTGATGCAGAATTAATCCTCACGCTATTCTTGATATTGTGAAAAAATTTCATACAAATATCTTGTTTATGCAATTCTTGAGAGAAATATAAAATATTCTTTTTCCATTAAATTGTGTGTAAATTGAAAACTTCAAATTTGTTCCCTGGCAAACTCGTTTTTTTCACTTATGACGTTCTTTGATATGTACATATTCATGCACATAAGCGTTTTTGAAAATATATATAAAATTTTCATAGAGTTTCTGAAAAAATAATTACAAAAAAATAAAATTGGGTAGTATTTGTTGTATTTTTTTTACTGCCGATTTCACAATGTCGACAGAGTTCTTTTTTTCGTATAAATACATTTGAAATAAAAATAATTTATTAAATTTTGTTTCTGTTTCAAATATATTTGCTGTTGGCTGAAGTAGTAGAACACGAGACTATGGAGCGGAGGGTCCTGAGTTCAACCCCGCGCTGAGTCATGGATAATGTGTTGAATTGGTCTGATCAGCATTAGTGCATGATTGTGTTAGTTGTTGTCAGCATGTTTCAGTGATGAAGACATAACACGGGTTACTGAACATAATTGGCAGCGACTGCCACGATCATGTACTAAAAAGAAGCAGAGTAACAGCAACCTCCTTCGTCGGTCCTGTAGCAAACAATTATCCGGCGAAGTAGAAAAGGTTCAAATAGCTACAAAAAATTCTCTACCTTCCTCATCTTTCTTCATCTATCCCCTACTTTCTATATTCGGCGCAATACACTGCACATGCAGGGGTCATCCCCTGAGTGCTGATCCAAGATAAAAAAAACGAATTCATTCGACGTTGTGGAATAAGCAGTTAATGTACAGGGGACGGTCAAATCATTTTCGTTTAATTTCTATAGTAAAACTGCGAAATGTACAAGGATGTTATTGTGGGTAATTCACAATAGCGTGCCGTCTCTATATCAGAAATACAGCGAAAGACAATGTACTTAGAGAAAATACAAATACATTTAACTGCTTGCGTTCGCCGGCGGCATATTAAGAATAGAAATAATACATGGAGATTCGATGAAGTTTTCGAAAATATTTCTAAATAAACTTAGTACGCGATATATTTTACAATTATGTGTTACTTGGTTTAATTTATTACAAGTTGAGAGAAATATTTGTTTAACCAAAAACCCAATATATAAAACAATTAGACTTGCCTACAGAAGACACTAAAGCCGAAGGCACACTATGACATTTTGCGACCTTTTCATTTCATTTGACCGAATTAAGTAATTTGCGACATGATTTTATATTTATTTTTCATATGAGTAAATTATCTCAGATGACTTAATTTGTTGCAATTTTTTTTCGAAATCTGTCTCTGCAGCGGCCGCTATTCTTACAGATGCAACCTTGGCGGATTATTGGTGACTTACAAGTGAAAACCCAATTTTATTTTTAAGTTTTGTAAACTTTTTTATTTTGCTATTATTTCTTTTTATCTTGGACTAGCACTCAGGGGATGACCTCTATACATGCAATGCATTGCGCCGGAACTGAAAACGAGGGGATAGTATTGAGGGGACAGACTAGGAAATATGAGAAGATAGACATTTTTTTTGTAGCTATTTCAACTTTTTTTACTTCGCCTGCTAATTTTTTGCTATTGGGCCGGCGATTATTTGATTATTTTTATGTTAAAAAATAAACAAACAATGCAAACGTCAAATTGATTTCGAAAATTCGAAGACAACCTAATTTACTTCGGAAAACGTACTATTACAGTTAGATTATTTTTTTGAAATGTGTACATAAAAAATAGGTAACGGCTGCCGAAAAAGTACAATTTTTGACACTAAGGAAAATTTTTAACAATCAAAATACAACCCTGCAAAAATCAGCAGGAGAAGTGAGATGGGCTGTTGGTGCAAAAAGTTGACTAACATAAAAAATATTCGCTTACATATTTTTTTTTGTCTAGTTAAAAAGTTTTAAGAACATTGAAGAAAAACTTGTTCACTAGTTTCAAAAAAATAAAAAAATATTGCTGATTCAGTAACGCTACGTTCGCATCTATTAAATATTTGACGAAGTAAGCGTAACCAGTGATTTTTGGTTTTGATTTTGGAAAAATATTTTTTGGAAAAATATTTTTTTAATTAATGAGCATCTGCCTATTTGATAAAAAATTAAATTCACAATCAGTATTGCTGTCTGAACTGTATTTCGCAAAAAAAAAAACAATATTAGTAACTTATTTGGTTACTTCTGGGTATTTTCGAACCCTGGAATCAAATTTGTAATTTTTATTTTTAATATAATTTTAGTTCTTTCGAAAGTATAAAATAAGTCTAATTAAATGTAAATATAAGTACTATTTGGATTGAACTCATCACTGCCGCAGAATGTAATCAAGTTTTGTTTTAAATGTTTTTGGTTTGACTGAACAGTAACTTGGTACAACGCTGAACAACCTCTAAATAAAGAGTGATTTTTTAAGAGCTTTCGGTTTTGTCAAAAAAACACGTAATTTTCAAAATGCCACTGAATTATCAAGTTCTGTGAAAGAGATGTTGCCCACTTGCAACATGTATGTGTTCTAGATCAGTGATGGAAAATTCAGTACTATTGCACAATTTTAAGTACTTTTACATTCCCAAAATGTCTCGGTACAGAAATGACATTTAATTTAATAACTACAACAATTCATGGGAAGTTCAATACTTTTGTATCTTCAAGAGATCGTGTTACATGTGGACAAGAGGAAAGTACATTAAAATGTCAAAAAAATTAATATTTTCATTGTTAAAATATACCATTGGAATGACAGAAGTACTTTTCCAGTTTAGGTTCGGTACCATTTCAAAATGTGTATTATCCATTACTGCTATGGACATGCAAAATGGGAAGTACCCTAAATTTAAATTTATACCTACTAAACTTGTCCCTTAATGTAAATCTAGATTAAAACTCCCAAACTAGCAACTTTGATGCAATTCTTTGAATCATTTTTTCACCAGCAAAAAATCACGTATGACTTTTATGACTCTCACAAAAACAAACTGAATACTAATTGGATGAAACTATGAACAAATGTTCGGGACCAGTGTACCGATCAGACGCTAATCGAATAGAGCCCGTACAATTCAAAGTCAAATTTCTGCTACACACACTATTTTGCTGCAGTTAGACTCTTACGTACTGACTGATACTCGTACATAAATAATTTTCATTTTGCGTGTGCACTTCAAGAAAATTAAATTCACTTCAGTTTGAAAATATACGAAATAAGTACTCGTAAGTTGTTTGTTGAGGGTACGAAATGCTGCCAATGGATACTCTTACTCCTTTTTCCCGCACAGGATAGATATTTTTACTCGCATCATAAGTTATTAAATTGTGTTAGAAATATTCATTTAAATTACCAGCCGTGCGGAATAACGAGATTTTCATATAGAAAATTGAAATTTCATAATTTTTAATCAACTTTTGAATATGAACTCATGAAGTCGGCTGATGCGGTGGTTTTTAAAAATGCGTCCAATATTTAAGATTGTGTGTATATGGATTTTTCCTTAAGAAAAAATACTTTAAAGGCCAGTTACTACACGGAGCACGGAGTAAGTTCTTTTGATCTTGAGAAATTGATAACCTGTAATTGGCGATGCGAGCGAGGCTGGCTGTTCTAATTGTTTTTTTTTATGGACTCACATGGATAACCGCAAGTTGTCATTGTATTCACAATAAAATTGTGGTTGATTTAATGGCAGTTGACTAAATGTTTATTTTCAGTCTGTCTGCACTCTTTTCATTTTGTTTACGTGTGTGTGCAAGTGCGTGTTTGTGTGGTTGTTTCATATCCTTTGCAACATCAAGAAGGGGGTTCTGTGTTTTGCTTTCTGCTTTGTGGACGGACGTTTACAAAAAGTGTGACTGAATGAATGTTTGTTTACATTATTTGGCTTTGACAAAGTATTTTATTTGTCAAGACCTGTCGGTCAAATGAACCGAATAATACATCAAACGCCACACAATGTGGGTGACAAATCCAAAGCAGTTGATTACATTTTGAAAAAGTAAATTGAAGCGACTGTGCGATTACAACAACACAGTATGCGCATATAATAAGGACATGTTCATCCTCTTATTGTTTACTTTATGCCTCTACTTTATACTCGTATGTAGGTAAAATATTTAGTACGAGCTCACTTGAGTTAAATGAAATGAACATGTGAATAATTAAATGTTCACCAACATATGAAAATGTGTGTGTGTGTGGGTATGAGTTAAAAAGTTATATTAAAATATACTTTCACTTTGAGATTTTAAGCTCCACTTTTCATTACATATTGATATTCCGATTTAGTTATATTTCAATAAAATATTAGTGCCTTTTAAATACAGATGTTTAGTCTGTCAAAGGACATGGTGTTCAATATTTTTTCAAGATCCGAGCTTGAAAACTAAAAGTTAATTTAATTTGATTGCTTTACATTTTTATACCCCCCAAAAAAGAATTGGAGGGTATATTCACTTTGTCATTCCGTTTGTAACGCAGCGAAATATCCATCTGAGACACCATAAAGTATATATATTCTTGATCAGTAATGAAATCTAAGACGATCTGAGCATGTCCGCCCGTCCGTCTGTGGAAATCACGATTGAGTCCAAACGAAAAATGCCAGACTCTTGAAACTCGGTATAATTATATCTCGAAGGATAGCACAGATTAAGTACATAAACGGGCTGAGTCGGGCCAGAGGGAAAAAAAGTTCCCCTAAGAAGAACTAAGCCAAGCTCTTTTTTTGTAATTTCATTGGGCAAATAATTTTATTTTTACGTTAAAGAAGGCCCAAAACGTTGAACTTGCAGCCAGAAAATCAGAAAAATCCATTTTTGGACCCCGCCCTCTTTAGCGGGCGTTATTAAATGCAAAAATTGTGTAAAAACTAAACAAATTGTTTTACTTAAGCTTACATTCCTTCAAAATAACATTTTTAAGCTTTAATGACAACGCTGAGACGTAAGCTGGTACTCCTCTGTCTTAACCCCTCCTACACCTTTGCCACCTAAATGACTTTATAAAAAAAATTAAAATAAATTTTACATTTAATTATCCAAAACATTTATTTTTAGTGTTTCGTGGCAAAGGTGAAATGTCTCCCCACGGCCCTTTCCAGAAAGACCCCGACGAAATATATTTTTAATACCCTCCAAAAAGAATTGGACCCCATAAAGTATATATATTCTTGATCAGTGATAAAGTCTAAGACGTTCTAGCAGTGCCCATACGTCCGTCTGTGGAAAACTTAATATTATCTATTTTTAGACCCCGCCCTTTTTAGTGGGCGTTGACGTACGATGTTATATGCAAAAATAGTGTAAATATTGAACAATTGTATTCCTTAAGCCTATAAGAAGCTGACATGTTCTCTGATCTTGCACAGGTGAAACGTCTGCCCCACGGCCCTTCCCGGAATGACTCTGTCGAAATAGAGATTTAAATTTGGATACAGAGATGTCTTAAAGGAACTCTGTCCCATCAAGTTAAACATTTCAAATTTACTTACTAAATATTTGGAGGGTATTTAAGATTCGATCCGGTCGAATATAACGTTTTTACTTGTTTTTTATTAATTTTTACAATTTCTAACATAATATATTTAAGAAGCACATATACTCTGGCAAATGTATCCTTCCAGGAGTATAACGGAAGTCACGGAGATTGAAAGGTGTTCTAGTTTTAATATGGCACACAGTCAAAAGGTTTATTTTTATGGAGAGTGGAGTTCATTTAGTTCAGACATGAATGTAACCATATTGCACCGGTCTGTGTCTGAATTTATCTTGAAGACTACTGATATTTTCCACTCCAAAAGCATTAACACCAAATAAAATACGGTCCATGGTTAACCTTTTTCAGGGCATATGGATTCGAATAACTTGAACTCTGAGCTGGCATTTGTAGTATTATCGGATCTGAGTTTACAACAGTGACATTTTACAGAAATGGCCTTCCGGCTAATGTTTAATTAAAGTGCGTTAAGTTTCAAGGTGCATCGGGTGTGGTGCACAACTTGGATGCTATTTCTTGGCGGGAACACTTTAAAGTTTTCACGGCAATATTCCTATACGAGTAAATCTCAGTCAGTAAAATTGAATAATGAAATCGTTCTCCTTATTTTCCTTGGCTTTAAAGAAGTGTGAAGTTAACAAATTATTTGGGATTGTGACAAATTTGACTACAGGAAATCATTCATCTATTTATAATGATGAATCCATAACATTTTTTTAGCCACATTCGTGCCAAATTACTTGTACTTAATAAAATTAGAACGTGCCAATTCACAACAGTAGCCCTGTGGTTTTACGTGCGTTTTGTTTAAATAAATAATTCATTAAACGGTAGATAATTTTTGCATCAATTAAATATTGGCTTGCTGAGCTGTACTGTGTTACACATACATGCATACATGTGCCATAAATTATTCCATAACTTGATTGAATAAATAATACAATTAAACTCATTTTTCTTATATATTTTAATGCATCTGCTAAAACCTCTTACAGAACAAATAAGAAAAAATGCAGTTTAGCTAAATCCATTCAAATACTCTGTCTCACATACACACACACGAAATAGTTTCTGATGTGGTTGACGTGCGACGTGTCATAAAGCATTATGCGCATAAATTAAGTTAATAAGACAATTACCAAAACTAATGAAATATTATACCATCAAATTTTTTTTTATACAGAAAACTTAAAGTCCCAAAAACCTATGCATGCCCTGCAGGAAATGTTAGCGGTGGAAAAATATATCGCCACTGACATTGTCGTCAGCAGTGCCACTGATCCCTATATCCCACTGATTTACTAGACCCGTGTCGAACTCTTTCTGATCAAACCCATTTATATTACAGTAGTTTGAATATGTGTTTGTTAGTTTGCAATTTAGAAGGAAGCCAGACCTCTGCACCGATCTTCCTGAAATTTGCCAACCACGCCCACTAAGTGATCCAAAAAAAATCTTTTTTTTTTTAATTTTGGACCATCACTCAGGGGATGACCTCTATATATGCAGTGCATTGTTCCGGAACGAGAAAGGAGGGGATAGTATTAGATGAAGAAAGATGAGAAGTTTGAGATTTTTGTTTTAGCTATTTCAACCTTTTTACTTCGTCGGCTAATTTTTTGATACAGGAAAGACGAAGGAGGGTGCTGTTACTCTGCTTTTTAGTATATGATTGTGTCAGTCGCTGCCAATTATGTTCAGTGACCAGTGACTATGCCTTCATCACTCAAACAGGTTGGCAACCACTAACACAACCATGCACTAACGCTGATCAGAAGAATTCAACACAATATTCTTGACTCAGCGCGGGGTTGAACACAGGATCCTCCGCTTCATAGTCTCGTGTTCTACTACTTCAGCCAACAGTTCCCACATTTTAACTAAAAACAAATATGTAACATTAAAGTTTATTTAAAAACATCGCATATAATAGAGCATTGCAATAGTTAATTTAAAATAAAGTGGCTTTTTAATTACACATGTAAGTAGGTTTTATTTTATTATATACTGATGGGCATAGCAAAGCGCAACGAATTTTCGAATCTGGCAATACTTATGGCATTCTATTCTGTCACAAAGTTCAGTATGTTATCGCCACTGAACGAAATGGATCAATTTACTCTTAAGCAACGTTGGGATTTATTGGAAATTTATTTCCAAAACAAAGACAATCGTAAAAAATTTGGGTGCAGAGAAGTACCAACGCAAGTTTATTAATAAAACTCGTGAAATTGGTTTCATTGTTGATGCGCCAATACGTGGGCGAAAATATCGAAACTGTGGCTGAGAGTGTGCGTGAAAATCCACCATCAACTCGTCATCGTTCTCAAGAATTGAACATTTTACGCACCAGTTTAGAGAAACAATCTCGGTATGACACCTTAAAAGTGACGCCGTATAATCGTTCATCTCTAACCGGGACAGTAGTAGTACTTCACGATAAAAAAAAATAAATTTTGGTAAACATTTCAAACCGTTTTTGTTTTATTGCATTTTTAAATTTAAACTCTTAAAATATTCTGAAACCGTTCAAAGGCTCATTTCGAAAATTAATAGCAATTTAATTATTTAAAAAACTAAATTGTTGTACTAAATTGAATTAAGATTTATAGGCTAATTGTTCGAAATTTTAATTTAAATCTCAGAAAGACATGATAAATATTCCAAGGCACAAAGGAAAGTCAACATCAGTTTTTTGTTATTCAACTTACACAGCAGAGCAGAACAGCTGTTTTCGAAAGCCGCAACACTTTCATCATCAGTGCTCATGTGCTGTGTAAGTTGAGTAAAACTGACGTTGACTTTCCTGTGTGCCTTGGAATATTTATCATGTCTTTCTGAGATTAAAAAAAAACAAATTTCGAACAATTTGCCTATAAATCTCAATTCAATTTCATATAGAATATAAATATTCGTTAAAATACTTACTACATATAAATTGTTGTTCATTTTATTGGTTCTACACCAAATCATTATTCAGTCTAATTCGAAAAAAAAACCTCTTTGCTTATACATAAAATCTCAAAAACGAATTGAGAATTACACAACCAAAAGCATAGACTTTGAAATTTCGATATCAATCTGTTTAATTTTTTTACTTCGGAATTAGGCTGAAGTTTATATATTTCCTGGCGTTGAAAGGCTGCTTTTAGAATTTTGTCAACCATTTTTCATATAACAAGAAGAAACAAACTTTTACTGTCATAGAACCGAAGGCACTCTATTTATGTCGACATATTTAATTTGTACACGTACACGTAATAAATGATCGACAAACTGCTGACCTGTCTATAGATGACTCCAGGCTCCCTTCAGGGTAGTTTGCACTCATGTAACTACATACGAATGTATGCACAGATACAACAGCTCAATATCTATGCATACATAATGGCAACTTAAATACATACATCCATTCACACAATAAAAAGGATTTGAACTTATGTTTAAATGAGCCTTTAAGCATCAATTACACGCCCGATGGTTTTTATAATTGTGAAATGTATACATGCATACATACACATTTATATGCTATTGTGTTTGTGGCAGCTCGTAATAGAGCGAAAAATATTTTTGTTTCGCTAATAAGCCTTATCTTATATTCTGGTTAAGCGAATAACGAGATATTTAGATTAAAAGTTTGTGCATGCCACATCTAATATATTTTTAGTTATTGTGACATCAACACAAAGCATACACGTTCAGTGGTTGTGTGTGCGTGTATGATTGGTGTCATGTAGAAAGGCCACAAAACTCATAATTGCAAATCCAATCATCATAAATATAAACCACAATTATCAATTGCATGCAAAACCATTGTTTTTATACTATATGATTAAATATTTGTGTAAAATATACCGAAATCACTAAAATCCTCAATTTCGGAATATATGGGAGTTACATGAAACCAACGTCATGTTGGTGTATTATTATAGCCATTATTTTTCTAGTTCGGACCAGAGCCCAGGAGTGACCCCTACGTATGCAGTGCATTGTGGCGAAACTAGAAAGACGGTGATAGTATTGAGAGGACAGATGAAGAAAGATGAGGAGATAGAGAATTTTTTGTAGCTATTTCAACAATTTACTTCGGCGTCTAATTTCTTTTTTTTTTTGCTACAGGGCCTACGAAGGAGGGTGCTGTTCCTCTGCTCTTTAGTACATGATTGTGTCAGTCGCTGCCAGTAGTTGTTCAGTGACCAGCATCATTGAAACAGGCTGACAACAACTAACACAACTATGAACAGAATAATTCTAGTTCGTGACTGCGCGCGGAGTCGAATTCAGGCCTCCCCGCTTCATAGTCTCATGTTAACTACTTCAGTCATATAGTCAGATCTATCAGTTTTTGCATGTTTATTATTTTATATGCCGAAAAGGTTTCCAGTTTTTTTCTAAAAACGAAAAATTTTTTTGAAATTATATTATTATACAACTTTGCTTAGAATTCTTTTTATATAAAACTTTTTGTTTATTAATAAATTACTGATGCTTAAAAATTTCTACAACTTTTTTGTTCAAAAATGTTGCTGTGACTACACATGAAATACGAGCATGTTCCATTTACGGTTCCATCGTGTGGACACATGTTTCCAGTTAAAATCAGTGTTTCCTCTTTGGTTCCTCAAATAATTTTTTTATATTTCTCGTTTCCAAACGCAAATGTCCTATAACGATTTTTATGGGCCACTGCTTTATTACTTCGTTCCGAGCAGTGACGACAATTCAATTTAATGAAAATTTATTGAATTTTCGTGAATGAATGGAAATAGTTTTCCCGGAATTATGTTATAATTTTTGAATGGATAGACGGAGATAAAACTCCTGCAGTTCTTGTAGTTTTTTTTTAACGAATAAACAATCTTTCCACATATTAAAGATTTTTTGAAAAAAAAAATAATAGTATGGCAGCACTGTGTACTTATGAATGGATGCAAATTTTACAGTATAAATACAAATATATAATTACACCGAGAGAAAACAATTTCATGAAAATAACATCATAGGCATTTTGAAACACACACCCAGGAGATATACAGGGTGACCCAAAATGACCGAAGGGGTTTTTGAATTCCTTAGTGCTGCTTCACACACATCAATTTTGACCCTTCAAGTTTTCAGTTTTTAGGAGAGAGGGGAAAAGAGAATGGAAAGGGGTACAGACTTGACGGTACTAGTCAGTTTTTATGTTTTCTTTTGTTTTATCATTCGTGATGTATTAAATGAATGCTCAGCAATGAAAAGAAACTTGACATAACGTTTCGTGTGTGAACGTGAACTCATGTTCAAAGGAAAATTGAACGAACACTGATTAGGTAAACTTGATGTGTGTGAACCAGCACTTATAACTTTTTTTTTTAAATATTTTTTCAGTATTTTTTAAAGAAGACTTGGAAAATTCAAAATGGAACAGTGTTTGTATATAAATTATGAAAATATATTCAGTGAACCTAGTGGATAAGATTAGAAATTGTATGTTAGAGAAACCAAAAAAGGATTCAAAACATGAATGGAAGTCCATTCATGGTTAAATTATAGACAAAACTGAACATGTTTATGAAAATAGCTGAGCGGCCAAAAACAGTGTTGCCAAAAAG
The DNA here is from genome assembly GCA_951800035.1 of Linnaemya tessellans. Classification (NCBI taxonomy): domain Eukaryota; kingdom Metazoa; phylum Arthropoda; class Insecta; order Diptera; family Tachinidae; genus Linnaemya; species Linnaemya tessellans. The sequence goes on from OX637535.1 coordinate 117,861,963, forward strand.
AAAGTTGCTAAAAAGTCACCCTTTATATCCAATATTATTGCTTATATGAACATTGAAAACGCCAATGGGCATATATGAATATCGAAAATATCCTTCATCTATATACGAGTATGTGTCTGTATGTATTTACACGCGTATGAAAGGATATAAAACATTCATCTTATTAACGCTAAAGGGGGTGGATAGTCGAGTCGTACAACACAACGCCACATAATAATGAAAACTAAAGCAAAATGATATGCAGCTAACACGTGACCTTGTTTACGGTTTCAAAAAGTGTTTAAGAGCTTCGCTAAGTGATGAATTGTGCAAGTCTGAAACATTGGAACTGAAGTGATTAGAGTAAACACATCATCTTATTAAAAATACTTGTACTCGTAAGAAAAGCTGAAAGCCAAGAAGTGTGAGTAGCACCGAACGACGTTCAACACGATGCATATGTTTTTTTAAAAACATGTTCTCAAAATTGACAATTGGCAATATGCCAGTGGAGTGCTGCGTACTTTTTTTTCTACCCCTCTCACTTGCACTCACTATTGCCGTCTCTTACTTGCACTTATTAATTTTCACCTGATTTAATAGTAAAAAATGCTACAGAACTTTTTTATTTGGAAATTGGTGATTTTCATGCCTACATAAACACACGCACACACACAAACACATGTCTACTTGTTTGAGCCACTTTTTAATGTTTGATGTTTGGTTGCGTTTCTGACAAGGGTCTCGCTCTTACGTCCCTTTTTAACTTTTTTATTATGATACTCTGTGTGTTTATTATTTACAGCCCAAAAGTAATGCCACCACAAAAAGGATACATTACTGAGTCACGTGTAGGTTATTTGTGAGGTACTTAATTAATTTTATAATAAAAAACTGCAAAATGACAACCGCTTTTGTTGCATGAGTAATATTCTTATTCTTATTCACATGCGTATTCATTTGACTCGCATCGGTCTGAATATTTATTACACTTTCATGTGATAAAAGCGTTTTCTATGAAAGTGTCATATTACGAAAGGCGGTAGTGCCTTTAAAAAATTATGAGAGTGTAACTCTGAAACGAAACGATATTCTGCTTTCATTTATTTTATACATCGAGAAATATCCCTCATTAATTTTTATCAAGCAACATGCCTTGATACAAGAATGATAAAATAAAGATTACGCCAACAAGCTGAAATAAAAATACTCTTCTGCGCATGATGGAACTCTGACGTCACTCAACATGTGTTCTGATTGGCTAATAAAATTCAGCTGGAGAACTATTATGTTATTATAAAAACAGGACAGTGGGGCAAATTGCGATTTTTCAAATTAAATTTATTTGATAATAAACGATTTTAAAAAATTTTATTTTATTTTCCACTTTTTTATTTCAAATTGTTAATTTATAGTTATTTTACATAAATATTGAACGCAATTGCTAATTATTTTTCAAAACAAATTTTTTTGATGCAAAATATCAGCCATAACTTTCTTTGAGGTTCATCTCTTGGAAAACTATAAAATGACACAGCTTTTTGAAAACAAAAAAAAATTTTGATAAAAATATTACATTTTAACACAATTATTTCTCACTTGTTTTTTTGCTGTTACTTTGTTTGTAATTGCCCACTGCACATTTCATGTTTGCTCTTTTTGTTCTCTTTAATTTAGGTTTTTTGTTTACAGTTTATGAGCTTTAAAAATCACGCTTTAAAAAGTTGTTTACACTTTTAGTTATTTAATAATTATTTTAATATATTTATTTTAAGATATAACACAATTTATTATAAAATATAACACAAACCTTGCACTTTCCGATTTAATTTGCCTGTTGGAAATCTCTCTGAGTAAATTGGAAATCTCTCTGAGTAAATTTTGTGAAGAGTTGCCAAATATAGCATAAAATATTAATTTTGTACGAGAAAGTATTAGTTTTGCATATAATAAACATTTGGCAATCTCTTCGAGGGAACAAATACGTCATCAAACGGTAAATCATGCGCAAGGCGTAATCTTTATTTTATCATTCTTGCCTTGATCTACTATAACTGTTACAGTGAAATCTCCCGGCGGACACCCTGTAGTTGCATCTGGATTATAAAATAACACACAGTTTATATTTTAAAAATATTTAACATAAACAATATTCGATATGCTCAACCGCAAACTCAAGTACTCACCAATTCCTTCAGCACTGACCGCAACAAGTAAATGAGTTGATATCAGTTGAGCAGTAAATTAGTTGATATCGGTTGAAAATATGTGCATTTTTGAAGAGACCCACTGAAAGTAAAAACTTACTATTTTTAAAACTTATTTTTCTTATTGTCATCTGCATAAACTATAGAAATAGGACAAATCTTCACATAGTGTATAGCAGAGCTGCAGGTACATATTTTCAAATTACAACTGCGCATGTGCGCATTTCAAGGTATTTGCGGTTTCTCAATTAAGTGTAAATAAACATGCTAAACCTTAACTATTGCATGATTTATATTAATGGTTAAATATCATGCTTCACGCGTTTCTTTAATTTCCATTTTGACTTGAAAAAAATTTACCAGTGGGGGTCGGCACGCGCTTCAATTTGTTTAATAATATTATCCATATCCAGTTGTGTCCAACAATCAGCAACAGCTAACAATCAATTAATTGTGTAATAGAAGGGCACGTTTGTGCAAACCACAATATAACTCATAAATTCAGTTTAAGGATTTTTTTGTCTTTGGATCAGCAGTCAGAGGTCGGATGCACCCTAAATATCTTAAATACCCTCCAAATATATAGTAAGTAAATTTAAAATGTTTTACTTCGTAGGACAGAGTTCCTTTAAGACATCTCTGTATCCAATTTTAAATCTCTATTTTGGCAGAGTCATTCCGGGAAGGCCCGTGGGCGAGACGTTTCACTTCTGCAAGATCAAAGAACATCTCAGCTTTTTATAGACTTAAGGAACACAAATTGTTCAATATTTACACTATTTTTGCATATAATATCGTACGGACGCCGCCCCCTTTAGTGGGGCGGCGTCGAAAAATAGACTGTATCATGTTTTCCACAGACGAACGTATGGGCATTGTCAGATCGTCTTAGACTTCACCACTGATCACGAAAATGTATAATTTATTGGGTCCAATTCTTTTTGGAGGGTACTAAAACTGTAATTTGTCGGGGTCTCTCTGGCAAGGGCCGAGGGGAAGACATATCAACTTTGGCATAAAACTCCAAAATAAATGTTTAGGATAATAAAATATAAGATGTATTTTTAATTTATTTTATAGGGTCACTTAGAGGGCAAAGAAAGGGGGGGGGGGGATGCAAGGGGTTGGACACAGGTGTCTCAGCTTTGTCATTAAAGCTTAAAAGTGTTATTTTTTTTTTTTTTTTTTTTTTAGGAGTAGGACTAGCACTCAGGGGATGTCCCCTATATATGCAATGCATTGCGCTGGAACTGAAAACGAGGGGATAGTATTGAGGGGACAGATTAGGAGAGATGAGAAGATAGACAATTGTTTTTTTTTTTTTGTAGCTATTTCAACCTTTTACTTCGTCGGCTAATTTTTGCTACAGGGCCGACGAAGGTGGGTGCTGTTACTCTGCTTTTAGTACATGATTGGGTCAGTCGCTGCCAGTAATTGTCCAGTGATCAGTACTATGCCTTCATCACTGAGAACAGGCTGGCAACAACTAACACAACCACGCACTAATGCTGATCAGAAGAATTCAACACAATATTTCATGACTCAGCTGGGGCTCGAACTCAGGACTCTCCGCTTCATAGTCTCGTGTTCTACTACTTCAGCCAACAGCACCCAGGAATGTAGGCTTAAGTAAAACAATTTGTGAAATTGTTACACTTATTTTGCATATAATAACGCCCACTAAAGGAGGCGGGGTCCAAAAATTAATTTTTTGGTTGGACTTTTTCTGACATAAAAATATATAATTTGCTTAACAAAATTACAAGAAAAAAACTTTAAAATTTATGTTGTTTTTTTAGAGGTTGGTTTAGTTCTTCTTAGGGGAACTTTTTTCCCTCTGGCCTGATTCAGCCCACTTACGAACTTGACCTGTCCTATCGTTCAAGATATATTTATACCAAATTTCAGGAGTCTAGCTCATTTCGTTTGGACTGAATCGTGACTTCCACAGACGGACGGGCGGACATGCTCAGATCGTCTTAGATTTCATCACTGATCAAGAATATATATACTTTATGGGGTCTCAGATAGATATTTCGCTGCGTTTCAAACGGAATGACTCCAATTCCTTTTTGGAGGGTATCAAAATAGTGTAAATATTTGACAAATTATATTCCTTTACAAAAAATATTACCTTTTTCAGCTTTTACTGCGAAGGTAAGATGTTCTCTGATCTTCCCCTGTTCTACCCCTTAAATGGCCTTAAAATTTGGCAAAGAAATGTCTTTAAGGAACTTGGACCCAGCAGCTTAAACTTGTTTAATTTAGCTAGGAAATATTTGGAGGGTATTTAACATTCGACCTGGTCGAATATAACGTCCTTTCTTATTTAAAAATTGTACCAATTGAATATTTACTGATGACTTTTTGAAAACAGAATTTTGACGGAGGCCAATTAACTTTTTACAATTATTATTATGCAATATTTACTTATTATTACATTCATAAGTACAAACAGGATGATTTCATCTGCTTTTGCAATTCATTATGCAATTCTGCATGGCTTTAATGGTCATCCCTGCAACGTTTGTGAGAACGTTTACAAAAAGATACTAATGTTTTTATCATTATTAAGTCATCCAATAATCTTAAATATATAACAATAAATCTTTTGATGTGATAACTGAAAATAGTTCCTTCGTTCGTCTTTCAAGTTGCAAAGTGTTTTTATTTGTAAACATTGATGGACCCCTACTGTTAGAAAAGGATCCCCACGGTTTTGTTCTCTTCTCATATACAACACATCTATGCGTTTTTTTTGCATTTGCACATATAGAATCTGAATGCATACTTACTCGTACGTATGAAGCAACAAGCACTTAAGTCTACTTAAGACAATTGTGCGCTATGATTATTTCATTTCTTTTACACATATTATTGCATTCAGCTAAAGTTTTCAGGTAAAGCAGGAATTGCTCACACAAGAAATAATTCATATGAGAAAAAACGATTTTCTTAAGTAGACTTAAGCCTTTATGGCTTATTGTCACATACATGCAAATTATATCTTGTATACGTTTGTGTGCGTGCTACGGTATTCATTCGGTTAATCAAATAATTACTACCCGATCAACTGATCACTTAATTTAAAATTGCCTACTTTTGATTAACGATTAAACTGCTGAATTTCAGTCGATTAACCTCATATACAAAAGGTGCGAGTATGTGTTTAGAAGATATTTTGTCATACAAAAGAAGAAGATGTTCATTTTAATAGTAAAATGATAAACAGCAAAAATTACAAAAAAAAAGCGTAAATATATGTACATGATGTAAAATATTGTTGGTCATTGTTGTTCAAAATGGTGGACAATTTCCTTATATAGGGTCCGCAATCTAACGTTTTTTTTTTCAACTAGTGATTGGTAACACTTATCTCATGCCTGATTGGACAGATAATTAGTTTTATCCTTCCGCTGAACGAATATTGTTGACCATAGAATGCATTTTCACTTCGCTAAGTGGGCCTGCGATCGACTTACAGAAGATGCCAATTTTGCCAAAAAAAAAACATCTTTTCAGATGAAGCTCATTTTGATCTTGGCGGGTATGTGTACAAGCAAAATTGTCGCATTTGGGGCATAGAAACCCCGCACGCATACATTGAAAAGCCAACGCACCCAAAACGAGTCACTGTTTGGTGCGGATTTTGGTGTAGAGGCATAATTGGAGCGGCCGTTACAGTCAATGGCGATCGTTATCGGGCCATGCAGCCATTTGAATGAAATTATTTTCCATTATTAACCGGAAGGATTGTACTTTCAAATAAAAAAAGAAATTTTAGAAAATATTCAGTATATTTTTTATAGCATTTAAAAAAAAAGTTATTTGGCGGACCCTATATATAAGAAAGTCATTGGAATTGGTCTGTCAAACCATGAAATATTGTGTTGAATTCTTCTGATCAGCGTTAGTGCGTGGCTGTGTTAGTTGTTGCCAGCCTGTTTCAATGATGAAGGCAGAGATCACTGAACATAATTGGCAGCGACTGACACGATCATGTACTAAAAGCAGAGTAACAGCACCCTCTTTCGTCGGCCCTGTAGCAAAAATTAGCCGGCGAAGTAAAAAGTTGAAATAGCTACAAAAAAAAACTGTCTATCTTCTCATATTTCCTAATCTCTCCCCTCGTTTTCAATTCCTGCGCAATGCATTGCATATATAGGGGCCATCTCCTGAGTGCTGGTCCAAGATAAAAAAAAAACTGTGGCTGTGGAGATCTTAAGATTCCAAATCCAAATTTTGCAAGCATCAGAGAGTAGGCGGAATCGATAGTTTCGATGCTGCAGATAAACTCAAATTTACATAAATATATTTTGCAACTTCTTCTGTCTGATGTTATCATGTAATTTCCATGTATGTGCTTTATTCACTTGCAGTCATAAGGGTTTGTATGTATGTATGCAAATGTGTCTGTGTGTAGTATACAATTTATGTATATATTCGTGTAGTATATGATCATATTGTATGCAAATAAGAGCCATATTATGTTGCTTGTAACGCATTGTTTTTCACGCATAAGAAAAACTTGAGAAAAAAATCAAGATTGTGAAACGCATTTGGGAACTTCCGTTGGAGTTTGTGCTTCTTTCGTAAGAGTTCGTTCAGTAGAGAGCACACAAGCTGCATGAGTTGAAACTTACGCACAAAATTGTTTAGCTGCGAGGCGAAGGAACTTTCGCAGATAGAAATAAGCACTAAGAAAAATAGAGTCGTGTTGAATACAATATATTTGTTTTGTTGCTTTTAAAAGTACAACAAAAAGCCTAATGCTTTTCCAACATAATAATCGAAGGTCTAGTTCAGTGATGTCAAATGTGATTGTGTTGGTGAGATCACTCTTATCTCTTACATTCCCAGCGGGAGAAATGTGCGGTTGCGAGGCCTAACTAGTGGCCTTTTCTAAGAGTATCCTTTTATTTACCAATAATATCTTCTAATTTTATAAGTTGTAAAAAAGGGTTTCGAAAATTGCCAAGTGCTCAGATATTTAATTTTAAAATGTTTCTCCATTTTTAAACTGAACATTTGGTTAGTTTGTATACAAGAGAAACAATTTTTACAAAAAGTCTTGCTTATGAATTAATTTAAAAGCTACTTTAAGAAATTTTCGAAAAGATGTACCTACATATGGTGGATCCAACTTATTTCAAACCTCTTATATGTATTGTATATATATATTTATATAAACTAACTAGACTCTAGTTATACATTTAGGCTGATTTAATCCACAGCAAAGAATTGTGTTTTGCTTCCTAAATGAAGTGAGAAGATATCTCAAGTCAAATTAATAATATACAATACATGCGTGCTAAGGAATTATTTTCAATAATCAAAATTATAGAAGGTTTTATTTACAAAATGAATTTTGCAACAATTTCACAAAATCGTTATATGTATTTAGGGATGTCAAACGGGCTCGATTTCCACAAATCCTGGGATTCGGGATCGGGATTTCCCGATTGACATCACCATATGTATTGAATGAGTAACGATGCCTTACACAGCGGCTTGAAATAAAACAAGTAAAAACGTTATATTCGACCGGGTAGAATCTTAAATACCCTCCAAATATTTAGGGCCTTAATCATAAAAATTATTTGTGTCTTATAAAAAGATTATGAAAGAGATTTCCACACAAAATTCGTTTTATAAACCTTTTATAAAACAGTAATATATTTTATAAATAAGGCAGTAACTAAATAAATTTGAAATGTTTAACTTCCTTTAAGACATTTCGCAACCCAATTTTAAATCTCTATTTTGACGGAGTCATTTCGGGAAGGCCGTGGGGGAGACGTCTCGATCAGAGAATTTCTCAGCTTCTTATACGATTAAGGAACACAAATTGTTCAATATTTACACTATTTTTGCATATAATATCGTACGTCAACGCCCACTAAAGGGGTGGGGTCCAAAAATAGGCTATATCATGTTTACCACAGACGAACGTATGAGAAGTGCTAGACCGTATTAGACTTCATCACTGATAAAGATTCTGTATACTTTATGGGGTCCAATTCTTTTTGGAGGGCATTAAAACTGTATTTTGTCGGGGTCTCTCTGGCAAGGGCCGTGGGGGAGACATTTCACTTTTGCCATAAAACTCTAAAAATAAATGTTTGGGATAATTAAGTGTAAAATTAATTTTAAATTTTTATTACTATTTTTTTTTATAGGATCATTTCGAGGGCAAAGGGGAAGGAAGGGGTAGGGCAAAAGAGTGCCCGGTTACGTTTCGGCTTCGTCATTAAAGCTTAAGAATTTAATATTTAAGAAATGTAGGCTTAAGTGAAACAATTTGTTTAATTTTTACACTATTTCTGCAGATATCAACGCCCACTAAAGGGGCCGGGGCCCAAAAATTTATTTTTTTGATTTTATGGCTCCAAGTTTAACGCGTTAGACCTTCTCTGACATAAAAATATGTCATTTGCTTAACGAAATTACGAAAAAACCTTAAAAATTATGTTGCTTTTTAGACGTTGGTTTAGTTCTTTTTAGGGGAACTTTTTTCCCTCTGGACCGATTCAGCGCATTTACGAACTTGACCTGTGCTATCTATCCTTCAAGATATACATATGTATACCAAATTTCAAGAGTCTGGCTCTTTTCATTTGGACGGAATCTTGATTTCCACAGATGGACGGACACGCTCAGGTCGTCTTAGATTTCATCACTGGAATATATATCTATCAGGACTCTATGAGGTCTTAGAGGGATATTTCGCTGCGTTACACACGGAATGACAAAGTGAATATACCCTGCAATTCATTTCTGGAGGGTATAAAAAGGAAAACTTTTGGAATTTACTTTTCATATAGGGTATCATTATTGAAGGATCGGCAGTGGAGGAAAAAAGTTAGATCCAGAACATGTTGTCGGTTAGTTCTGAAAATTGAAATCTCTCAAGATGTTATTTTGATAGGGCTTAAAATTACAGACGTGTAGTCAATTTATTTGGAACCTATTTGTAATATACTTTTATAATAATTGCTTTTGTCGAAAAATTTATAAATTTTCCAAGATGACTTATTTTGACCCTGCAGTAGTGCAGACAATCGAAAACAAATTTACTATATAATACCCTGATTGCATAGACCCGTATTTGAGTACCGATATTTTTCAAACGAAAACAATTACGGTGTGGGTATTGATGCCGGTATTAAAATTTAAACGGTACTTAATCGGCAAGGGTATTAATTGCGGCACCGGTAAATAAATACTAATAAAACGTTCAACTCTGACTCTCGTACGAATTTATATAAGCGAAAGCACGATTTCTAGCAGACCCCAATAACGATATTGTCGGTCTCTATTAAATGCGATAAAAAAACGGTGTTTATTTTGATTAACAATTTTTGTGTTTCACATAATTGATCGTAAAATGCAATAACACGATTAGTGGCCACATTGTTTTGAGTGTATTCGGATGGGTGCAACGACACATACATTCAAGTGAACAGAAATACGAGTATGAAGTTTACATTTCAGGATAACCGAGAAAGAAACATGTGAGTGCTTAAGATGAAACAACAATTAGCAGATATTTAATGATTTCATTGGCCGTTTTATATTTTTGCTCTTTTTTATTGCTGCTGATGTTTTTCTTGCACAATTAGTCCTGTTCTTCTCTTTGCTGCTTTTGTTTTTGATAAATTAGTTTTATTTTGGCTGCATTTTATGCGCATAAATGTGTATCAATGTGGTGGAGTTCCACTTAAACGTGGCAAACTTAACTTTTAGCTCAACTCCAACGCATTGATAATTTTCTCACATTGAATTTAAGTATGATCGCTTGAAGTAAGGCGCCGCACGCAATGATGATTTTATAACCTAATGGACTCCTTTTCACTATAATTTTTATACATAAACCAGTTGGCTGTTGCTATTGCGGCCTCTTCATGCCACTTAATTTTAAAGTTCACTATAATTACTGTCTGCAAATACAAAATATATTTGTGTTAATGAAAGACATTATTCGTCAATTCAATAGTGGTGCAGGGGTTGCAAGAGTCGAGTGCAGGTTCGCCTGCGTAACGAAAATAGTCGTACTTGCTATTAACAGTTACATATGAAAATTGTTTAATTGTGTGCGAGGTTGGCTGTCGTTGAAAATTTTCAAAAATTCCATAAAAAGCGTTTTTAAAAAAGTATAGAGTCAGAAAAGGTCAAGCTTTTTGTAAACAATAAAAACACAAGATTTATTTAAACAAAAAACAAAGAATTTCAGTAATTAACTACGTTCACACACACAGACAAACGTAATATGATATAACTTTAGTGAAACTCGCTCATTGCGAACTCTGTTATACTGCATTATTGGTTGTAAGCAGGGGGCAAATTACGGCATTCGATATCGATCGAAATTTTCTTTAAATTGTATTGAAATTTCGATCGATATCGAATGCAGTAATTTGCCCCCAGAGCTGTTAAATTTCGATTACGATTAAGAGTCAATTAGATTATAATTTAAAAGGAAACGTACTGATTATTAGACTTGTGTCCAACTAGCTCATTTGCTCAGTTTTGACAAGAACCTCTGATCAAACCCATGTAATTTAAATGGGTTTGATCAGAGGTTCTTGTCAAAACTGAGCGAATGAGCTATTTGGACCCAAGTCTACTGATTATATAATTCTCTTTCAAACAGTTTCTGATAAGTAATTGATTGCGATCGCTAATAATTGAAAAGCAATCTGGATTACTGTAAATTACGATAAAATAATAAAAAAAAGATTCAAAAGCAATCCAATATAATTTCAAACACCCAATTCACACGATGAATTTTATGACGGCTAATTTTATTAATTCCCTTTTGAAATTGGTTACAAAAACTCTTTTCATTCGATGAATTTGTTTTTCATGTCTATTTTTATTTTTTATATCCTCAAAAAAATAAATAAGTGAGGGGAATATTCACTTCGCCATTCCGTGTGTAACGCAGCGAAATATCCTTCTGAGACCCCATAAAGTATATATATATTATTGATCAGTGAGGGAATCTGAGACGATCTGAGCATGCCCGTCCGTCCGTCTGTGGAAATCACGATTCAGTCCAAACGAAAAGATCTAGACTCTTGAAATTTGGTATAAATATATCTTGAACGATAGCACAGGTCAAGTTCGTAAATGGGCTGAATCGGGCTAGAGGGAAAAAGGTTCCCCTAAGAAAAACTAAGCCAACCTATAAAAAAGCAACATAATTTTTAAAGATTTTTTTTCGTAAATTTTTCACAGAAGATCAAACGCATTAAACTTAGAGCTATAAAATAAAAAAAATAATTTTTGAACCCCGCCCCTTTTAGTGGGCGTTAATATATGCAAAAATACTGCAAAAATTTAATAAATTATTTAACATAAGCCTACTTTCCTTAAAAAGAAAATATTTAAGCTTTAATTACGAAGCTGAGATGTAACCTGGTACTCCTCTGCCCTACCCCCTTTGCCCCTTTGATCCTATAAAAAAAAATTACAAATTAATTTTACATGTAATTTTCCCAAACATTTATGTTTAGAGTTTTATGGCAAAGGTGATATGCCTCCCCCACGGCCCTTGCCAGAGAGTCCCCGATATACAGTTTTAATACCCTCCAAAGAGAATTGGATCCTATAAAGTATATATATTCTAAATCAGTAATCATGTCTAAGACGATCTAGCAATGCCCATAAGTCCGCCTGTGGAAAACAAGATATAGTCTATTTTTGGACCCCGCCCCTTTAGTGGGCAAAAATAGTGTAAATATTGAACAATTTGTATTACTTAAGTCTATAAGAAGCTGAGATGTTCTCTGATCTTGCAGAGGTGAAACGTCTCCCCCACGACCCTTCCCGGAATGACTCTATCAAAATAGAGATTTAAATTTCGGTACAGAGATGTCTTAAGGGTACTCTGTCCCACCAAGTTAAACATTTTAAATTTACTTACCAAGTGTTTGGAGGGTATTTAAGATTCGACCCGGTCGAATATAACGTTTTTACTTGTTTTTATTAACAGCTGATATTTCGATCAACTAAAGATTAAGATGCCTATTTTAATCCTAAATTAATTCTAAAATATATATATTTTTCTTTTTGCTGTTCCTCACTTAAGATCTTCAGGTCAATTTCAGACTTCTTGTATCAGTCACTGTACTACCGGTACCATTAAGATGCGCGTGAATTGAGATCTATACTCTAAGTACCTAAACTGTCTTGAGATTCATTTCCAGTTTTTGATCTCAAGGCAGTAAATGTCGACTTTCCGAATATTTGATAGCTAAAAACTGCTTTTTCTCGTCACGTTTGGAAACTGATCTCCACATTTGACACGATTTTTGGACGTTGTGTACGGCTAATGCATACACGTATGCAAGTATATACGAGTAGATATATTGATATTCGATATATTTGTGCTTCGTGTTATAACGAATGCAGACAAATTTCCTTTGAAGTGTGCTTATTTCGGTGGCATGAATTGTATATCTTACATGTACACTTTTGTTTGTGCAAATATTTTGTTGCTTGTTTTCAAGAATTTAGATGTTTTTTCTGTTCCTTTAATACTCTTTGAGCGGATTAAAGGTGCAATACACAATCGCTATATACGTACCGTAAACATCCGCCTTATGCAACTGCTGCAAATATCGACCAACAACTATGAGGACATAACTCTTCGGGCTATTTTTTATATTATATTTGGAAAAATGTGTATAATATGCTCGCCTATCAATATGCGTACTTACATATATACACACATACTCACACACACACATACACACACACAAATGTAAAAGCAAGCAACTCCTTCTTGTAGCACGAAATCTTCATAAAGAGCTTAAACATTCACCACCATGTACTTACAGGCATACATACATTTGTACGGCGTATGCACATAAATATGTTCACTATTATAAAAAAAAACTACTACATATATGTACACACACACACACACACATTCTGTACAAACACAAAAGTACGCCGAATAATACAATATCTGAAAAACAACTACAAACCGAACCAATGGACTGACTGCTGGAGAAGCGCACATTTTGAATCTGTCTGCATCTGCAAATTGAACGAAATGGCCGCAGGACATTTATAAAACATTACTGCATTTGAATATTTTAAATTTTCCTTTATATCTGACAAACAAACACATGCCTACATACATACATACATACATACTGCTGACGTGCATATGAGCATACGAGAGTACATACAAACAATCTGCATGCACAAACTAAGTTTTTCAAATCCATAAACTGACAGATTCAACCACGTTGTCAGTCAGTCACAAACATACATTGTGTTGTGGTTCCATGATTAAGGCTACTCGTACATGTTAAAAAAACAGCTCATAATAAATTGTTCTTTTAGCCGCATTAAGAATTTTGTTGGCCACTATTTGCCATCACTAGTCTATTTTAAATGGAGCGCTTAAGAATATTGAATTTAGAACAGTGAGCTGTCAGTTCACCATTCTGCACCACTATGCGGTGGTTACTTCTGCAGCTCTAGTGGATGTTAAAAGGAGTTGTCTTCGAAATTTGCTTCCGCACTGCGGCCAAGAAGGAGTTACAGCCAACAAACCCATGGGTTTTTAGTAGGGATGTAGCCGATACCGAGATATCGGCAATACTTTAGATTTTCCTTTCTAACTTCCCGCTAAGAAAATTGAAATTTTTCCGAAAATGGGGAAGTTACTGATTTTACCCGGTTATAAAAAAATCTATCTTTCACCAGATCTTGACGTTTTAAGTTCCTATGAAGCTTTTCTGACTGAGAGGGTGTCACTTTGGGTTTGTGTGTATGTGTGTGTGTGCACCACTGATAGCTTTTGAACGGTTGGACCGAATCGAAGCAAACTAGTTCGATCAAATTGGAACTGATCGGACGGTTAGATTTCGCAAAATGTCAAACAAGCCAACATATTTTTTAAACAGTTTTGCCGATCGATTCCACAGGCTCATCGACACTTGTCATTGAAAAACTGCTACGATCAACTCAAACCGAGACAATGATGTTTGCCGGTTGATGCATGTGTGAACGAAAAAATTCTCAGAAAACCTCCGCAAATCCGATTCTTTTAAAAGTTATAGATGTTTGAAAATGGAAATAGTTGAACTAAATAGCGGAAAGATGCAGGCATGTCCTTATAATCTTTTTTATTTTATTTTATTTATTTTTTGTGCACAAAGAACTCAATTTTCAATGTTAATTTTTTGCAGAACAATTTTGAAAAATAATAAATAAAATAAACAAGTAAAAACGTTATATTCGACCGGGTCGAATCTTAAATACCCTCCAAATATTTAGTAAGTAAATTTGAAATGTTTAACTTGGTGGGCCAGAGTTCCTTTAAAACATCTCTGCACACAATTTTAAATCTCCATTTTGACAGAGTCATTCCGGGAAGGGCCGTGGGGGAGATCAGAGAACACCTCAGCTTTTTATAGGCTTAAGGAATACAAATTGTTCAATATTTACACTATTTTTGCATATAATATCGTACGTCAGCGCCCACTGAAGGGGGCGTGGTCCAAAAATAGACTATATCATGTTTTCCACAGACGAAAGTATGGGCACTGCTAGACCGTCTTAGACTTTGTCAGTGATCAAGAATATATATACTTTATGGAGTCCAATTCTTTTTGGAAGGTATTAAAACTGTATTTTGTCGGGGTCGCCCTGGTAAGGGCCGAGGGGGAGTCATTTCCCCTTTGCCATGGAACTCTAAAAATAAATGTTTGGGATAATTAAATGTAAAATAAATTTTTAATATTTTTGTTTGATAGGGTCATTTAGGAGACAAAGGGGAAGGAGGGTGTAGGGCAGAGGACTACCAGGTTACGTCTCAACTCCGTTATCAAGGCTTAAACATTTTATTTTTAAGGAATGTAGGCTTAAGTAAAACAATTTAATTTTTACACTATTTTTGCATATAATAACGCCCCCTTTAGTGGGCGTTATTATATGCAAAAATTAATTTTTTTTATTTTATGGCGCCAAGCTTCACGCGTTGGAACTTCTTTGACATAAAAATATGTTATTTGAGTTCAGTCGCATCTGAGAAGCTGTTTCCACTTCCGGTTTGATTCTATCCAATATTAATTTTAAATATTAATGATTTTTTTTTTGCTTTTTAATTCTTTGTTTTTTAGATCTTATTGCGAAAAATATTGTTGTTTGAATAATTCTTAATTTCAAAAGGCGCGTAAGATCCTTTAGTATCAAAATAACTAATTCAATTTAATTGTTTGACTTGGCCTTTGGTTTAATCTCATTACAATTGTTATGACAAATAAAAACATCAATTGTATAATTGTATTGTTAAACAGAAACAAACAGAGCCAACAAACAAAATTAACTTATAATAAGAAAATACAAGGTAAAGAAAGAGTGGAATAGCAATTTGAATAACTTTCTTTCAATGTTTGTCCCTAATGGCAACTGCTTCCTACTCTTCTAAATTTGTTTTATTATAAATAATTAAATTTTTTTTTACCAGGTAAAAACAAGTTGAAGTTTTTAAAGACAAATAAGAAACAATTTGAATTTTTGTAATTGAATTTGTTTGTCATTACCGCTGTTGTGGTCTTTTACTTCATCCTGGTTCTACACAAGTGGACAAACTAAAGTTTCAAACATACAATTTACAGAGAAAAGTTGTGGCACTTTATAAAATTTTTTTTTTTTTAAATTTTGGATATGCAAGTGAGAATCTGATTTTTTGTACAAGTAGAAAACAGTAATTGGTATTCAATTAGGGACTGAAAAGGATTAAGACCAAGAGGTGCCGCAGTTGCGATTTGTGCTATAATTAGAAGATTAGCCTCACTGGTGCCTAAATTGCAAAGCGCCTAGTGCAGAGGGAAGCAGGAAATATTCTTGAAAGTGCTCCTCTATATAACAGATCGAAGCCACACCACCGACAAATTAGCAATTAAATTGTATTACAGCCAAAGGATGAAACTTGTGGTGTGTTTCGGAATTCTGCGGCTGTAGGAACAGAAGTCCCAAATTTAAAAAAGTGTACAAATGCATTTTTATTACGAGTACAAAGTATTTCGCCTTAATCTGAACTGTTATTATTATTTTTTTGCATATTTGTTTTTGGTCTCCATTTTCCATTCCAACTGCATAGATATGCGGTAGTAGTAGTAGTTTCGCATATACACAAACATACACACCTAATCTGGCATAGGCAGTGGAATGATTGTGCTCCCAACAGTGGCATTGCAAGTATTCGCCATTTTCAGCAAAAGATCATTAAAGCTGCTGTTCAATATAATTTTTGAATTTATTTACGAAAGTATGTACGAGTATGTTTTGTGTGTATGTATGTACGTACCGGTGGATGTTGTGCTGTGTGCAAACAAATCAGCAATGGATATTCGGTGGATCACAACACCTTATTAAGGATGTAGCATAAATGCACTGCCTGAAACTAAACTCGTGCAGTGCCCAAGGATTGATATTACTGCTGCTTATTTTCTAAAATCGTGTTTAATATGAATATCTTCGTCTTACGAGGTAATTGTTTTTATTTGAGAGCTGGAAGTACATAAATACATACCACATAAGCACACACACACATACACGGCTACATACATACACACAAACATCTACAGTATTTATATGAGGGACGACTGCATGAAAGAAATTTCCTTGTACTGCAAGGAAACTTTTAATTTATTTCAAGTTCAATTACATTCAATACTCACGCAGTTTAATTCAAGCGAAAAAATATTGCGGCCGATAAAAACGAAAAAATAAAATATAACGACTCCGAGATATCAAAGATTATTTTGCAATCAAGTATAGGAGCTGCTTTGAATTGAAAAGAGGCAAAAACGAGAACAATGAGTGTTTGTATGCGAAGTTCTCTTCACAATTCATCTAAGTCCTGGCTAGAAATAGATGGATTCTTATTGGAAGTTTAGTTATTTTTTTTTAATTCTTCTGGTTTTTGAATAAATAATTGCAAGCACTTCTTTTCTGAAAATGAAACTCTAAAAGTTTTTAGAAGTTACTTTTGAGGTGGCTCTGTACCGGTTCCATATAGAATAGGAATCCCCCAATGGGTATCTACATAAAATAGAAAACATCCGCATATTCCTGCAAAAATCGGGAGTAGAACTACTCTATGAAGCTACATAAGTTCGAAGAAAGTACTCCAATTTACAGTGGGATGTTCTAGGGCTGGACCATGTGCAGCTTTGCAGCTGGGAAGATCAGAGAACTGCTCAACTTCGTTATAAAAGCTTAAAAATTTGTTGTTTATTTATTTGTGGAATGCTTTACAAAGTAAATTTGCAAAGTATTTGCTGCACACATGCCGACGGATTGACTTATTAACCCCCAGTTTTTATCCGTTACTGTGACTGACTGTACACGGCCTATGCCTTCACATAGGAAGTAGCAACGTAGTTAACCACGGAATATTCCTCAGAAGAACTGTAAATCTATACAATTATCTGAGGCGTTGAAATTAGCTAGTGTCAGTGAGACGCCAAACTCTCGAAATAGAGTAAACGATCAGTGTTCTGGCTGCACTTAAAAAAAATTGCAATGAGGCGTGATGTTGACTGACTCAGAGCTTCTTTGCCACTCTTAAAAATTTAATTTTCGAGGAATGTAAACTTAAGGAAAAAAATATAAACGTATGCTTTAGGTAGGCCAAAAGAAGTCATCTGATATTGTTTGGCTCTCTTTTTTTTCGTTGTGGCTCGCGCAGTGTGTGCCGTTGCACAGTCCTGTTGGAACCACATGTCCCCCAGTCCTAATTTGTTAAATTGCGGCAGAAAAAACTCGGTTAACATGGCCCTATAGTGCGCACTGTCCACTGTTGTCGTTTGACCAGCGGCGTCCTCGAAAAAAAGTGGCTCCTAACTCCTCCAGCGTGAACAGCGCACCATGCAGTCACTTTGAGCGGGTGTAATGGCTCCTCGTGCATCATTCGTAAATTTTCGGTGCAGAAGCGATATTTTTGCTTGTTCACGTAACCGCTCAGGTGGAAATGAGCCTCATCGCTCAATATGATTTTGGTCGAAAAATCGTCTACTTCGTCCTAGACACGATTATTCCGCGTTCTTGGGGAGTGTATCGCTCCATGACTTGTTCACTTGTATTCTACATCTGGCTAGTTCACAAATTTCAAAACAGATTTGACATTGGCCGCCATTTGAAAAAATAAGTGTATCTTCCAATAGGGTGATTTCTTTATTTCTAATAACTAAGTATTGAAAAAAGTTTCAAATGCGGAGAAGCTTCCGAAAAAGCTTAAGTCGCATGCATTTAAGCAAAAACATTTTTGGCCAATTTTTTTGGAAAGGGGTACCTCTTTGCAAAAAAATCAATTTTTTGGTTGAAACACAATTTATCCCAATTTTGGCCAAAAATTGGTTTATTTATAATAACTAAGTATTGAAAAAAGTTTCAAATGCGGAGAAGCTTCCGAAAAAGCTTAAGTCGCGTGCATTTAAGCAAAAAAAATTGTTTACCAATTTTTTTGGAAAGGGTTACCTCTTTGCAAAAAATCAATTTTTTGGTTGAAACACAATTTTACCCAAAAGGCGTTTATTTGCTTTCGAAAACAGCTGTTCTGCTCTGCTGTGTAAGTTGAATAACTAAAAACTGATGTTGACTTTCCTTTGTGCCTTGGAATATTTATCATATCTTTCTGAATTTAAAACAAAAAAATTTCGAGCAATTAGCCTATAAAATCTTAATTCAATTAAAATTAAAATTTTTGTTGATATTATGTAATTGCTGACCTGTGTTTTCTATTGAAGTGTAATTATTATTAAAAATTTTTTTAAATTTTCAGAAATTATAGGATTGAAATTATAGCTCAAGTTTAATGCGTTGGATCTTCATTAACACAAAAATGTATCATTTGCCTAACAAAATTATGAAAAAAAAAAATATAAAATCATGTTGTTTTTTTAGAGGTTGGTTTAGTTCTTCTTAGGGGAACTTTTTCCCTCAGGCCCGATTCAGCCCACTTACGAAGTTGACCTGTGCTATCCTTCAAGATATATTTATACCAAATTTCAAGATTCTGGCTCTTTAGCCAGAATAATGATTTCCACAGACGGACGGACGGACATGCTAAGATCGTCTCAGATTTCCTCACTGGTCAAAAATATATATACTTTACGGGGTCTGAGATGGATTTTTCGCTGCATTATACACGGAATGACAAAGTGAATATACCCACCAATTCTTTTTGGGAGAGTTTATAAAATTTTTTAAATGAAGACTACGTGCAATATGTTTATATATTTATAGTCTCTACTCAAAGTAATCTTGTCCGTGTAGGATTTTAGGATGATTTTTATCACAATAAAAACACTGAGTTGACAACTCTGATTGAAAAGTTGTACATGAGAGAATCGCGAATATTATAGCTTCTTGCATACATCCGCACATACTTCCTTGCTTACACAACATGCTGCACTCTGTTTACTACTTTTGTAGAGTGTACACTGTACAGCATACACTCGCTTGGGGTTATTCGTGATTGGTAATTGCGCCTCCAGATATCAGGAATTTTGGCAAATATGTACGTTTGTATGTATGCGCTTTTGTTGTTTGTATAAAAAAACAAAAACAAAACAATAGCTCCACGCAATTATTCTCATCAGGCTCTAACAAAAATCAGAAATATTGAAATAAAGTATGTATGGTTTTATGTACACACATACATATATATGTATGTATGTGTGTGTGTGTTTTGTTGCTGGAACATTGCTGCAGCATGCCAGAAATCAAACTTTTAAAAAATGTTTATCTGTAACTGCTTCAAGCTAATTTTTAACTATACGAGTCTGATCGAAGCAAATGCAACTTCAGTTGTTTGTAATTTTATTCAATTTAATGAAAGTTAGGAAAAGTTATTAAATGCAAAACATGTGTAGTAACATGCAGCATAGCATCCTTTCGTCTTAAGTTGTATGCTTACATACCTACATATGTGCATATGTATGGATGTGTATGTGCATATGGATGTACAATATGTAACTAGAAAAGAAATCGGATCCTCAGCAGGCTGCAGGTTAGTGCCAGTCATTGTGGAAGTTACTGTTCCAATTAAATTATATCATTTGTACTACCTCACTTGCACAATTTGTAACGAACTGTTGTAATAATAAGTAAATAAAATAATAAATAAAATACCCACACACATACATACATATGTACGTATACTATATGTACGTAATACATATATATTTGTATACATGCATACATACACACCACCGTTAATTTGCAAAATATTTTTCTAGCTGCTAAACTAATATGAATACATACCTCCACACATACATAGATACGTGCATACATATGCATTTATTTATGAATGTAACAACCATTGTTAGGGCTGTTACAAGTCCCTTTTTTAAATATATTTTATGTTTTACTTTAACAGACCTCGTATGTAAGTTTTTTCTTTTTTGTAGCAACCACAGTACGCGAAGCAATTCGCTTATACCGTGTTCAGACATACACCTTAATTGAGGTTATCGTTATAACTGGCATTATTGAGCCCAATTAACCATACAAAACTTTAATTAAGTGATTGCTCAATTAACTCTTAATTGCTATAAAATCGAGTAAAATTACAAATGCAACACTGCAAAGAAGTACGTTTAGTGAGCGAAACGAAAGGCACTGAATAAAGTTAGTCGAGACTTAAAAAAGAATTGGAGAGTATATTCACTTTGTCATTCCGTTTGTAACGCAGCGAAACATCCTTCTGAGATCTCATAAAGTATATATATTCTTGATCAGTGATGAAATCTAAGACGATCTGAGCATGTCCGTCCGTCGGTCCGTCTGTGGAAATCACGATTCAGTCCAAACGAAAAGAGTCACACTCTTGAAATTTGGTACAAATATATCTTGAAGGATAGCTCAGGTCAACTTTCTAAATGGGCTGAATCGGGTCAGAGGGAAAAAAATTCCCCTAAGAAGAACTAAACCAACCTCTAAAAACAACATAATTTTTTCAGTTTTTTTTTGTAATTTTGTTAGGCAAATGATATATTTTTATATCAAAGAAGGACCAACGCATTAAACTTGGAGCCATAAAACCAAAAAAATTAATTTTTGGACCCCGCCCTCTTTAGTGGGCTTTATTATATGCAAAAACAGTGTAAAAATTTAAAAACATTGTTTTACTTAAGCCTACATTAATTAAAAATAAACTGCTGTATTCACAAAAATGAATGTGTGCTTTAAAGTAAAAATTTCATAGAAAATTTATTTTAAAGTGTTGATCAAGTCAACTTTATTTTTTGTGAATACTGCTGAAAATGTTTAAGCTTTAATTACGAAGCTGAGACGTAACCTGATACTCTTCTGCCCTATCCCCTCCTCCCCCTTTGCCTCGTAAATGACCCTATAAAATTTTTTTTAAAATAAATTGTACATTTAGTTACTACAAACATTTATTTTCAGTTTTTTATGACATGTGAAATGTCTCTCCCACGGCCCTTGTCAGAGCGACTCCGATAAAATACAGTTTTAATACCCTCCAAAAGGAATTGGACCCCATAAAGTATATATATGTATAGGTTTTTACTCTCAAATTAACACACTTTCGGAACAAATTAAACTTTTTTCAAATTAAATTAAATTATTTTGTTAATTTTTTCAACGGGCTTAAGTTCGAATCTGCATGACTGCAAATAATTTTTTGTTTATTATTTTATTAATAAATGAATTTGTTCAAATTCTATTTATTATTTTATATTAAGATTGGAATATATAAATAAAAATTCATACATAAATTAAGTTATTTTCAAAACAAATTAACTTTTTTTCAAAGTAATTTGAATTATTTTCAGCACAAATTAAACATTTTTCTTTTTAAATTAAATTTTTTTCATTTCTAATTCAATGTTTTTCTTTTCAAATTCAAATTATTAAAATCCAAATTCATTTGTTTTTTAATTCAATATTAAAAGCCTAATAAATAAAGGCATTATTTATAAAAAATAATTTATGTGTATTATGCTCTTATTTGACGTATTCGTCGTAGTTTAATTTTCAAACTTTTCGGTTAGTACTACTATGAACTGGCTTTGAGTTAAATATTAAAATTTAATAGAATGAATATAAAAATATAAATATAAAATATAGAATATAAAATATAAATTCTCATATTAAATTTTCGTTAAAATATTGGTTAAATAGTTGATATTCCTACTAACTAGCACCACTTGCAAAAGTGGAAAAATTGAACAAAGAACGCTGATGAGATGGCGTAGCGGCCTCGAAATCAGTACTGATCCGTTCTGCTGGTTTGATGATTATTGAAAATATTCTTAATATTCCAATCTTAATATAAAAAATAATAAATAGAATTTGAACAAATTCATTTATTAATAAAATAAAAAAAGATCATTTGCAGTCATGCAGATTCGAACTTAAGCCCGTTGAAAAATTAACAATTTACTTAATATAAATTAACTTAATTTTTAAGGTTTCTTCCTTTTTTTAAATTTCATTACATTCGAATGAACTTATTTTTTAGATTTGGTAGAAAATGTAGTTCAAAACTTTTTAGTGTGTATAACAGTACAGGATTGGAAGATATATATTCCAGTGGTCTCCCGTATTATATGAACACTAAGAAACATATATAAAATAACTTAGTTTTAAACAACAATTAAACAAACTCTAAAAGCAATTGAATTTGAAAACGAAAATACTTAATTTTTAATTAAAAAAAGTGAATTTAATATGAAAAATTTTGAAATTTTAATTTAGTTTAAAAATAATTTAATTTGTTTGAAATAAATGTTAATTTGTTTTCAAAAAAATTGAGTTTCAATTTAAAATATTCCTACCACATACAAATATAAGCTATGGCTTGAGCTACGAATAATAAAATTGGGAAAACGTTCACATGTACTTAAGTATAAAATTCAAACCAAAAAAGTTGGACTTAGGCATTATGGAACAAAAAATTGAGAAAAATGGGACATGAAGAAAAATAATCAAACGGTAACACGGGTAATTATAACAATAACATGTTAACATCAGGTTGATACAGTTCTCGTATCCTTTTTCACAATGAAATTTGTGTAAATAGGAACTGTTATCACATTCAACTAATCCACGTAATAAGTGGTGACAAACACAATACACATGAGCACTGATGATGAAAGGGTTGCGTCTTTCGAAAACAGCTGTTCTGCTCTGCAGTTTAAGTTGAATAACAAAAACTGATGTTGACTTGCCTTTGTGCCTTGGAATATTTATCATGTCTTTCTGAGATTTAAAATTAAAAATTTCGAACAATTAGCCTATGAATCTTAATTCAATTTAATATTAAAATATTTTAATTTGATCTAAAAAATTTTTAATTTGGGAGTAAAAACCTATATATTCTTGATCAGTGGTGAAGTGTCCATACGTTCGTCTGTGGAAAATGTGATATAGTTTATTTTTAGACCCGCCCCCTTTAGTGGGCGTTGACGTACGATATTATATGCAAAAATAGTGTAAATATTGAACAATTTGTGTTCCTTAAGTCTATAAGAAGCTGAGATGTTCTCTTGCAGAGGTGTAACGTCTTCCCCACGGCCCTTCCCGCAATGGCTCTGTCAAAATAGAGACTTAAAATTAGGTACAGAGATGTCTTAAAGGAACTCTGTCCCCACCAAGTTAAACATTTTCCCCGGTATTCATAAAATTTAAAATGAGTTTGAAATATATTTTAATCAAATTTTTTCATACAAAATTTTCTTAAAACAGAATTCAAATACGTTTTTTTTATGAATATGGGGGTTTAAATTTACTTACTGAATATGTGGAGGTTATTTAAGATTCGACCCGGTCTTTTACTTGTTTGTTCCTCAAATTTTTATTTTATCCCTCTCAAACTACTACCCCTCGGATGTAATATATATGTGTCAGAGTTGTTTACCAATCCAAGCAGTTCTGATTTGCCGTTTTTGCTTTCCCATTGAGCTCTTAACGATTTAGCTTTTATCTCTTTAATCGTCGGGAAACGCCAACTTTTCATGTGACAATTCGATCTTGGGAAGAGGAAAAGAGCATAGCGACCAAATCCGATGAATACGATGTTGTATTTTGCCAAAACATTGCGAAAATACCACGGTTTCATAACGTTCCCAAGGAACGTTCATTATAAGGACCTTCAACCCACTCTAACTGTCTTTTAAATGGTAGCCTTCTTATTGTGAGTGCTATAATAATCGCAATTATTCGCTGTAAAAAGTTTTCCGGTACAAAATTTCTTCGTCGTGCATATTTTGGAGTTCTGAAAAGCTTTACGCTCTCTAAATCATGCAGCCCCAGGATCGACTTTCGCAGGCCTAGGCATAAATCCGTTAGCGCCCATCTTACTATTTGTACACATGTTTGTACTTTTCCTAATAATATGAAATTGCCAAATCTTAAATTAATGTATTTCTGTAATAATTTAAATTCATGCAATCTTCAT
Organism: Linnaemya tessellans; assembly: GCA_951800035.1. Lineage (NCBI taxonomy): Eukaryota > Metazoa > Arthropoda > Insecta > Diptera > Tachinidae > Linnaemya > Linnaemya tessellans. Next base: position 117,886,605 of record OX637535.1, read on the forward strand.
CTGAAGATATCCTTAATACCTACAACTGCTTACATAAAAAATCAATATTAATTATTTAGCATCCCTTAAACGGCAAAATATGAATGTTATTGCAACTGGGGTAGAAGATTATACATGTTTGTATATGAAGATGTGTATGTAAGCACAATACATACACACACACACACGCAGTTACCCACATAGCTCCGTGTGTGCGTAGTACAGCCACACATACACATAAACATGTCTATGCACAAGTACGCATTTTGGGTATTTACACTTGGATGGATACCCTGCTGCAACACATTCATTCCATTATTTACTTTAGAACAAAACATGGTTAAGTACCACATGGATAAATAGAATGCTAAAGTGTGTAAAAGTTTCTTGCTGCAATTCATGTAGTGTGCGATTGCCTGAGTTCTAGCCAGTAGCAAACGCCTCCTCCCTTAAGGGCATGCCTTGTTTTCCTGTTGCCTGAATACATCTTTAATGTATTGATTCGATCAGAAGAGCTAACGCAACTGTGTGAGTGCGAGTTTTAACGAATTTATGTGAATGTTCGTCACATTCAGTACAATCTTGTGTTAAGGCCAACCCATTGCTAAGTAATGAGTAGCAGAGGTGTGTCTTCGGAAAACAGAAATGGCTGCGAGAGTGAACCCAAAATGCAACTTCAAGTACTGATAACACACATACACACCTTTTACATAAGGATTATGTAAAAATTGTTTATTATACAGATTTACACAGTTGTACTCTTGAAAAGAGACTCTAAGAGACACATACAGCTCTTAAGTTTATAAACTGCATTAAAAAGTTGTTTTGGAAAAAGAGATTTTATGGTAATTAAACATATTTATGTTCCCGTAAAATTATAATTCCTATATTAGCGGTCTTAACCATAAACAATGCTTGATTTATGTCTGTACCAATCAGCGTTACCAGATATGTATTTTTTAGGAAAAACTCTATTTAAAAACACTAAATTTTTCAACAAAACAATTAAAAACGTTACATTTGACCGGGTCGAATCTTAAATATCCTTCAAATATTTAGTAAGTAAATTTAAAATGTTTAACTTGGTGCGACAGAGTTCCTTTAAGATCAGAGAACATCTCAGCTGTTTATAGGCTTATGGAATACAAAAACTATTTTTGCATATATGTAATATCGTACGTCAACGCCCACTGTAGGGGGCGGGATCCAAAAATAGACTATATCATGTTTTCCACAGACGAACGTATAGGCATTGCTAGATCGTCTTAGACTTCATCACTGATCAAGAATATATATACTTTATGGGGTCTCAGTTGGATATTTCGCTGCGTTACGAACGGAATGACAAAGTGATTATACCCACCAATTCTTCTTTGGAAGGTATAAAAATGAAACAACAACAAACTTATTCTTAAAAATCATAAATCAATATGTGCCATTTACACATTCAATATAGTGAAATAATCGAGATCGCACATTAATTTTCAGTTTTTGTAAGCCAATTTTTCAGCGATACAAGGTCTTTCTACGATTTTGAGTGGTTCCCCATTTTTTTAGTTTATTTTTTTTTTTTTTGAGCCTCCGATGTGTTTTGTAGTATCTTCCAAGAATGATAAAATAAAGATTACGCCAACAAGCTGAAATAAAAATACTTTTCTGCGCATGATGGAATTCTGAAGTCACTCAACATGTGTTCTGATTGGCTAATAAAATTTAGTTGGAGAACTATTATGTTATTGTAAAAACAGGACAGTGAGGCAAATTGCGATTAAATTTGTTTGATAATAAACAATTTTAAAAAATTATTTTACTTTCCACTTTTTTTTATTTGAAATTGTTCATTTATGGTTATTTTATATAAATATTGAACCCAAGTGATAATTATTTTTCGTTTTTCCCCATTATTTCTCGTTTGCTTTTTATTTGCTGTTACTTTGTTTGCAATTGCCCATTGCACATTTCATGCTTGCTCTTTTTGTTCTCTTTTCTCTTTAATTTAGGTTTTTTGTTTACAGTTTATGAGATTTAAAAATCAAGTTTTAATAAGTTTTTTACACTTTAAGTTATTTAATAATTATTTTAATATATTTATTTTAAATTATAACACAATTTATTATAGAATATAACACAAAACTTGCACTTTCATAAATCCAATTTCATTTGCTTGTTGGAAATCTCTCTGAGTAAATTGGAAATCTCTCTGAGTAAATTGTGTGAAAAGTTGCCAAATATAGCATAAAATATTAATTTTGTACGAGAAAGTATTAGTTTTGCATATAATAAACATTTGGCAATCTCTTCGAGGGAACAAATACGTCATCAAACGGTAAATCATGCGCAAGGCGTAATCTTTACTTTATCATTCTTGTTATCTTCTACTTCTACTTCACAAGATGTACAAGTACATAATTGAAATACAAATGGAGAAATGTTTCCAATACATTCAAGCTTCGGTGGTAATTATTTTTTAAGTGCAGCTTTATTTTCTGCGTCTCACTCGCTCTAGTTGACAGTAACAGTAATACATTAAACACATTCGCGACAGCAGGCTACCGGCTACACGACTACAGAAATAGAATAAATATGTTTATATGGGAGTGATTATTTTCAAGGCGAAAATCCATACCATCCATTCTGCGTATTTTTGCGTTTTATGCGTCTCTCAAAAAGTAGATTCAGATCAATTGTATGTGACAAGTTACATAGCAAACCGCGTAGAATGCATAGACGCATAAAACGAATAAAGTAGGTATACTTTCTACTTTTCTATGCGTCGCACGCGAGTTGAGAAAAGGTTTGTGTCGTGGATTACTATTTTCTTTCTCTCTTGTCATGGTGAAATAAATATATTTATTTCACCCTGGTTTTTTTTGTATTAAGCATAGAAAAAAATATGGGCGTATAAAACGCTTTGCATGTAACTTGAATTTAGAAACGCATAGAATGCACATAAAGTATGAAGCGCATATGGTATGGACTTCCAGCTTCACGGCTACACGGCAGGTTGTTGTCTGTGCTATTTTTCCTATATAAACACTTGTATTCTATTGCTGTAGTCGCATAGTCGGTAGCCTGCTGCGGTGAATGTATTTAATGCATAACAGTAAATGGGGTCCGAAAATGGTCTATTGTTCTTCGCCATAAAATGGAAGAAGTGAATTTGATGAACAATTGGCACGCGTTGCTCTGGTGTTGTGCCACTCAAAAAAACGCACTTTACTTGTCATTATAATCCATTCTCTTGTTATTAATTTTTAAAGATCTGGCACCAAATTAATATTTAATGTATTGGACAAAAATTATGATCGAAAGCATATTATTAAAATGTATGGATGTCCATAACAAAAACTTTGCGCAAATTTGACTACTTTATGTGTTTCACTGCTGGCAACGCTGTTATGTCTGTATTATTATGCCTCTCTGATGTAGGTTATTAAGAGAATCCCTCTGCATTTCATATTCTCTTAGAAATGATAACATCAGAAAATGAAGAGAGGGAATATCTATATGTGAGGTGTATGGCATCCTTTTTATTTTATTTTATTTTTCAAACAAAAGAGGAAAAAAGCAACAACCACCACTGGAGAAATTGTTCGGGTTGGGTTGCAGTTGGCCTGTCGGGTTTTAAGAATTTTTTGTTTCTTTTGTTTTTAAATATTCTCCGGCGATATGTGCGCTAGTGTATGTAAGTTTGTTTGTCAAAGCTTGCTCAGCAGCCACAAATATTTCATACAGCATTTACTTACATACCCTGAAGGTTCTTATGTCCAACCAGAAAACAGAGCTTCAGTCGAAAACTACCGTCTGTTGCTGCGCAAGGGCATTTCGGTTGCGGGTTGTAACATCGTATGTTTCTGTTAAATCAGTGAACAAAAGAAGAAACAAATCAAGCCAGAAATAAATTTAAGAAATTCTATGCAAAAAAAAAACTGTTGTCTAAAAGCCATAACAAATTAAAGAAAAACGCCGTTAAAGAGTTTAGATATAATAAATGTTTTTTTTACATTAAAATCAAGTTTGCTGCACAGATCCATACGTAAACACGGCTAAACCATAACAAAGCACAAGTTAAATGCATTTTCTACATTGTTGCCTTATTAACACAAATCTGTGACAATTTCCGTCAAAATATTTATTCACGTCGCGCGTACCTGTTTCTTCATTACTGTGTGACAAAGATATTTTTAATAGAGAAAATATAATTAGTTCAAATTGAAGTTTTTATTTATTTATGTAAATGCATGTGTGTGGGTGTATGTACAGATGTATGTACTATATGTAAATGCATGCATGTATATTGTGCCAAAACATATTTTGTTATACATATGTGATCGTAAACAAATGAATAGCCACAAGCAAACATGTCTTTGTGATATTTTATAAATTTTGTAATGCATTCGTACAAATCACCATTTGCCAACAAATCAATGCAAATATTCTAAAAAAAAACCAAGTAAATAATAGTAAAATACATTAAAATAAATCCAACCCTTGACTTCGTATTGATATTTGCACCAACTTAATCACTCCAGATGCACATCTTACACCGAACAAATGATCATCAATTTGAGGATCAAAAATTTATGATGGTAAGTGTGTCCCAACTTGCAATGCTGCGTTTGTTAACTGTTTCGTCGTCAGCTCCTTGTTTACCAGAAGCAATTCTCATTACGCACAGGAAACGGGCCAAATAAAAAATAAAAGCGACTAACATACAAGAAAATGAAAATGTTATTTAATATCTAGTGATTGATGATCGTTAATTCTGTGTTTGCCACTAATATTTATCAAAACTGTGTATGTATTTCATTCTAAAATGTATAATTGTTATGAAATTACTAGAACTTTGCAATGAACTTAACGTCAAATGTTTGGGAATATCTCCTATAAAATGGTTTGTCAAAAAACGCTTAACCCCAGAACACTAACCTAAGTGAAGTTTACGTGTAGTTTTTGTTTATTATTGATACACAGGTTCCAGTGAGATAAAGGCACCAAATTCAACAAGTTCTTTCTTCCATAGTTTCTGAGCAAACATAAAAATATGATTTTAGTCATTAACCCTATAATACCAAACATATTTTTGTGGCGTAAACGTCATAGTTAGTCGAATCGACGACGACGTTAACGAAGGTTAATGAAAGAAGACCGACAATAACTAAATAAATGAAACTTATTTCTTTCAATTAGGTATTTGTTTTGTATGTTAATAAAAAAGTAAACATAAATTATTTTTTTATTATTAATTTGCCACAAAAGCACGTTGCATAGCTCTACTTCATTTGGCTGATTTTTTAAAATATGACATGAGAATTTATAAAAGTAGTTTACATAATCGATTAAATTTGTTTGCATTTGAAAATTAAAATATTGAGTAATTAAAGGAACTTGATTTCAGTAGTGTCAGTCTATGATTTACAAATGACTAATAAAATTCTATTTTATATAACGCGTGGTTTGGATGATACATATGCAAAAAACTAAAACTTGCCCAGTATGTAGAGGACATCATACGAAAAATCAGGTATAGATAAATACAAATAAAGGAAGAGATATACAAAACGTAAACATGAGTCATCGAAACGACGAAGTATGATATTCCAGGGTTAAATAATTATTTGGCTTTTAAATTTGTGTTTATTTACCTTAATATGAATTATAACTTGATATTTATTTACGTGGCGTTAGTATTAACGTATGTAATATTAATAACGTTAGTTTTCTAGGGTTAAGTGTCAAAGACTACAAATTAAGTGGTGCTTATTACAAAGTGGAAAGTTATGAATTTTTACTGCTATGAAGAAAATATATGTCTATACGAAAAATATTTTTAAAAATAGTCAAAACTGTCAAACGATTCAAAAGATTTCTCGTGTAGATACCAAGCTAAAAGTATAAAGCGACAAAATTTAACAGCCGTCGCTCTCATCAATATTCTCTGTAAAATATTTTTAATATGGACAAATAAAAAATATCTACATAAGCATGTATTTAAAAACAGGAATTTTTTCGGATAAGTAGGGCTTCTGAAAAATAATGCTTTGACAAAAGAGTAAAATAAAAAGGTCAAACTTAGCTAAAAGTATTATCTGTGCTTGTTCGCAAATGTTCGCTTGTGAACCCAATTAGATTTTGCGGTATATAAATTAATTTTAAAATATTTGTATACAGCTAAAGCATAAAATAATAAAAACCAAGTATTATTACCACTGATGCTGTGTTGACAATAATTTAATAATATATTGAACGTCTTGAATCCGTTCAAAAACAATTTCTAATTTTCTGCCTAAGAAACGTTTATAGAAATCGGATGACACTTCCATCATACTGTACGAGATTAGCTGAAATTAATCTTCCTACTTTAAAGAGCCGGAGAACAATGCTCAATACCTCTTTTATGGTAAATCTTATCAGTGGTAACATCAACTCCGAATTTTTACTGAACAATGTATGTTGCAATATTCCTCAACGTTCACTTCGTTCTTCTAACCCACTCTATGTTGCAGCTTGTCGTACTAACTTTGAAATATCAAATCCTCTCAGAAAACTATTTACTTGCTTTAATGAAGTATAACATTTTGTAGATTTTTCGCACAACCTTTGCATCATCAAACGTAACGTCATATGTTTTTTTAATCATTAACTTTTACTATGTTCTTTAAATAGCGTAATATTTAATTTGTATTGATTCAATTGAATTATATACTATTCTGCTTAAATAGTCTGTAAGGAAATTGTCCATAGACTAATTTAAATAAATAAATTCCTTATGACTCTGCATAATAAACATAAAGTAATAGAAAGAACGGTTAACCTTAAAGGCCATCTCTGCAACTCCCGCAAGCTTTAACCGCTAAAAATGGTATTATTTTAATTTTAAAACTGCTATAACTTTCGAATGGATCAGCCGATTCCGGGGTGTCATTGATGTAGTTCTTTGATACCTATAAAACAATGAAGAACAGTAATTGATCACATATATAATTCTGGGGTGTTTTGAAAAATTCACTTCTTTCGAATTTTTCGTTCACACGAGATAACGCGTGAACAGATTTTTACCCCGTTGCTAGGGCTTGACGTGGTAAAAACTTAAAAAAAACTTAAAAGGTAATTACTTAAAAAAACAATTTTGAAATTTCTTTTTTTAATTTTTATATAAATTATTCGAAATCTACTGATTCAAACCGGTTTCAATTCACAGGAAATCGAGCTTTGAAAGAAACCTTTGAAACGCGACGCGATCTTGGTTCGAACCCTTATTGATTAGATATATAATTTCAGAGTTTTCTTTGAAACAATCTCACGAACGCATCAACCGATTTTGACCCGTTTGATAGTGTTCGACGTGGTTTTTGATTTTTAACAGCTAATTTGCTGATAAAAGTTATTCTAAAAAAACTACTTTTGACAAAAACATATTTTTTTAGTTTTTTTTTTAAATTCTCGAAAATGTACCGGTCCGAACCCGTAAACACGACTAGTTTGGTTGGATTCGATTCTGCCATACAGACGGCTTTTCAGGAAGGCTTCCTGACGGAACCTAACTTTTTACCTATAATTTATAAATAATTTAAAATTATACAAAAATAAAAATATAGGAAAATGTATCAAAACTTTATTTGAGTCGATAAAACGATCTCTATAATGCAATGGCTAAAGATGATTTCATGTAAATGTTGAAAGCGGCTTCAAATGGCGTTGCTGACTACATGTCGGCCAAGTTCAGATCATCCATTTTTAACAAGAAAAAAAATACTGTAGAGCTCGCTATTCACAGTAACATTCCTGCCTTCGTCGTCTTTGAAAAGGATGACTCTAGTCCATAATCTACTCCAAACAGTGCATTTTTCGGGTAGAATTGGCGGTTCTTGCAATGCCTCTGGCTGCTCTTCACATCAAATATGGCAATTTTGCTTGTTCAATAATCCATTTAAGCTGAAATGAGTTTCGTTCACAAAATGGAAGAAGCGCACGATGCACTTTCTTAAAAGATCATGAATTTTGTTAATAAAGTTCAATAATCTGCAAGCGTTTTTCGTTTGTAAGTCGATTCATGGCTGCAATTTAGGCCAAACTGAACATGTTTAACAGTAACACAAAAACAGTGGTGTCAAAAATAAAGTTGGGGAAAATTGCCCTTCAGTGAGATGGTGTACACTGTCGTCTTGCTGGTTTGCATCGGATTATGTAATCGACATTTTCGCCGCTGGGACTTTGATATTTGCTCCAGTTTTTAGCGCGTGAAATACATGCATATACAAAGTGGGCCAAAAGAAATCACCCTATTTTTGCAAACGGCGCCCAATGTCGAATCTGTTTTGGCATTTGTGAACTAGACAGATGTAGAATACAAGTGAACAAGCCATGGAGCGAGACACTCCCTAAGAACGCGGAATAATCGTGTCTAGGACGAAGTGGACGATTTTTCCACCAAAATTATAATGAGCGATGAGGCTCATTTCCACCTCAGCGGGTACGCGAACAAGCAAAACTATCGCTTCTGTGGCACCGAAAATTCACGAGTGATGCACGAGGAGCCATTACACCCGCTCAAAGTGACAACATGGTGCGCTGTTCGCGCTGGACTAGTCTTCGAATGACTTCGTTTGTATTTTGAACTCAAAATTAAATGGCATAGTAATTGTCTGAATGATTTCAATCAATTTTATTGGCGTGTTTACAATGAAACTAAAAAGTTAAAGTGGCGAATGTTTTTAGTGTTCATGGAATATTTAATAATGTTGAATTATTTTTTAAGACAGTAATCGAAAAAACTTATTTAATAAAAAATGTATTTGTTATACAGAAAATTTTAAAATGAAAGAAGCAAAATATCTACAGAGAATTCAGCGAATGGCCAACTCGCACAGTGGGACTTAATTTCTTGGAAATTTCAAACATATTAAGAAGAAATGTTTTCCTTCTAAGCCGTATATCAGCTCCCTTGTAATTGCAACTAAACACGATGGACCAACTTAAACGCTTTATATTAAAAAAAATTCTCTAAGGAAAGCAAGAAAAAGCAGTCAATTCTTTTTTTGACTCGGACCAGCACTCAGAGCATGACATTCATCACTGAAAGAGGCTGACAGCAACTAACACAAGCATGCACTAAAGCTGATCAAAAGAATTCGACACAATATTCATGACTGAGCGCGGAGTCGAACTCAGGACCTACCGCTTCATAACCCAGAGTTAACTACTTCAGACAACAGCGCCCTCATTTGCTGAAGAATAAGAGTATAGAAATGTCCTATTTTCGATATTGTGTCGACTTCAAAACGTCGCTATACAGTTTTAGAATAGGGGAAATGTCGTCACAGTTGCTCAAGTATCCCGAAGCTTTGTTTTTTATCTTGGACCATCACTCAGGGGATGACCCCTATATATGCAATGCATTGCGCCGGAACTGAAAACGAGGGGAAAGTATTGAGGAGACAGATTAGGAAAGATGAGAAGATAGACAGTTTTTTCGTAGCTGTTTCAACCTTTTTTACTTCGCCGGCTAATTTTTGCTACAAGGCCGACGATGGCGGGTGCTGTTACTCTGCTTTTAGTACATGATAGTGTCAGTCGCTGCCAATTATGTTCAGTGACCAGTGACTCTCGAAGTTTAAGCCTGCATTCGATATCGATCGGAATTTCCATACAATTTAAATAGAAATTTCGAACGATATCGAATGCCGTAATTTGCCCCCTGAGTTCTTCTTTACAGATGTTCCAAGTGTTCCAGGAGAAACCCAGCCAGTATCCAGATTTACTACTATTTCCAGCTCCACTGCTGGAATGAGAACTGAAAATGAAAATATCTTTGACTTGATTCTTTGCCAATAAATTTTTGCTTAAGAAAACGTCTTACATGAATCAGCTCTTCTTCAGATTTGTTAATTTTCCTATCAATTGTCAATCAATGCAAATAATTATTGGACATACACACAAACCTATATTTTTATTTGTGTGTGTGTGTATGTGTGAACGAGCACTGTTGTTCGTTTTTAAGAAACTGCACTCTTGTGAACAGTGATTGACGCTGAATGCACTGCACGCAAAAATAATTATCAATTGAGTTTTGGGTATCAATGCGATGCGATAAAATTGTATGGGCCATTCCATAAACACTTTAGAATGGTTCTTTAATATATTATTCTATTATTGCAGCCTTCACCAAAAATTGTTTGTGACTCCATGTGCAATTTCCACAAAATTAATGTGCGACGCCATAAAGTGTACATGCGCTGGGTGCTTGTGTATAATCAAGTTGCACAAGCGATATCCGTCTGTCCATTTGTCTGCATGTGAAATCGGGTTTCCGAAAAGCTAGAAACTTCGTTGGAAATGGATTGTTATGGAAAATCTGCAAAATCCCATATACACTTCCAGAGCTGGAAAGCTTAAGTTTAGGACGTTTGCAATTTTTTTTAATACATAAAATTGAAAAATTAATACAAATCTTTTTTCGTTAAAAATTCAAACTATTGGATATATATCAAAGATTAATGCGTATGTATATGCAGGGGAACAGAAATTTCAAAGTTAATTGAAATTAATTTCTGACAAGGTGGGCTAAAAGAAATCACCGTATAGAAAGATGCTTTTATTTTTGCAAATGGCGGCCAATGTCAAATCTATTTTGACATTTGTGAACTAGACAGATGTAGAATACAAGTGAACAAGCCATGGGACGATACAATCCACTAGAACGCGGAATAATTGTGGCTATATTGTTGCGTAACAATTCGTTTGTGGTGTTGGCGCAGCGAAAATTCAATCGCCGATTCCCCGGTTGTCCTCCACCGACTGAGCCTTTTGGCCACCAACCTTGAGGAGTATGGGACAACACGAGACGCTGCCAGGAGTGGCCGACTCCGGAGCACCCGTTCTGCCGAGGATGTTGAGCAGAAACATCGACCAGACGCCATGCCTCGTAAGTAGCCATTAGCCGGTCGTCCCTAAGGAGAATTTTGGTCAAAGACCTACGCATGTTCCCGTACAAAGTACAGTCCGTGCATTCGCTGCTGCCTGTCGACCGCCAAACGCGTGTACCGTACGCCCAAGCCATCCTCAATCCCGAGGGCGAAGTGGACGATTTTACGACCAAAATCATAATGAGCGATGAGGCTCATTTCCACCTCAGCGGGTACGTGAACAAGCAAAACTATCGCTTCTGGGGCACCGAAAATCCACGAGTGATGCATTGCACCCGCTCAAAGTGACTGCATGGTGCGCTGTTTACGCTGGAGGAGTCAGCGGGCCATTTTTTTTCGAGGACGCCGCTGGTCAAACGACAACAGTGGATAGTGCGCGCTATACGGCCATGTTAATCGAGTTTTTTCTGCCGCAATAGAACGAATTTGGACTGGAGGACATGTGGTTTCAACAGGACGGTACAACTTCACACACTGCGCGCGCTACAATGAAAAAAATGAGAGCCAAATAACATCGGGTGACTTCCTTTGGCCCACCGGATCATCATTTATATTTCTATAAATGATGATTCTAGATTTTTGTCTAAAACGAGGGGAAACCGTTCCACCCAAGTCTATTTATGTGCAATGTGATTACTCGGTATTTATATCATAAAATTATTAGTAGAGATGTGGGCGTGAGTAAAATTAAGCTCACGATCACAAAACTTAATATTTTTATATTACATTGAATTAAGATTCATAGGCTAATTGTTCGAAATTTGTTTTTAAATCTCAGAAAGACATGATAAATATTTCAAGGCACAAAGGAAAGTCAACATCAGGTTTATTCAACTTACACAGCAGAGCAGAACAGCTGTTTTCGAAAGACGCAACCCTTTCATCATCAGTGCTCATGTGTATTGTGTTTGTCACCACTTATTAGGTGGCTTAGTTGAATTTGATAACAGTTCCTATTTACACAAATTTTATTGTGAAAAAGAATACGAGAACTGTATCAACCTGATGTTAACATGTTATTGTTATAATACCCGTGTTACCGTTTGATTATTTTTTTCTTCATGTCCCATTTTTCTGAATTTTTTGTCCCATCATACCTAAGTCAAACTTATTTGGTTTGAATTTTATACTTAAGTACATGTGAACGTTTTTCCAATATTTTTTTATTATTGGTAGCTCAAGCCATAGCTTAAATTTGTATGTAGTAAGAATTTTAACGAACATTTATATTGCTATATTAAATTGAATTAAGATTCATAGGCTAATTGTTCGAAATTTGTTTTTAAATCTCAGAAAGACATATATAGCAAAATAAATGTTCGTTAAAATTCTTACTACATACAAATTTAAGCTATGGCTTGAGCTACCAATAATAAAAAAATATTGGAAAAACGTTCACATGTACTTAAGTATAAAATTCAAACCAAATAAGTTTGACTTAGGTATGATGGGACAAAAAATTCAGAAAAATGGGACATGAAGAAAAAAATAATCAAACGGTAACACGGGTATTATAACAATAACATGTTAACATCAGGTTGATACAGTTCTCGTATTCTTTTTCACAATAAAATTTGTGTAAATAGGAACTGTTATCAAATTCAACTAAGCCACCTAATAAGTGGTGACAAACACAATACACATGAGCACTGATGATGAAAGGGTTGCGTCTTTCGAAAACAGCTGTTCTGCTCTGCTGTGTAAGTTGAATAAACCTGATGTTGACTTTCCTTTGTGCCTTGGAATATTTATCATGTCTTTCTGAGATTTAAAAACAAATTTCGAACAATTAGCCTATGAATCTTAATATTTTTCTCTCCCGCTCACGTACGGCAAGATTTAGGTGTTCAAGAACTTTCACGCACGATGGTGACAATTTTGCAAAATTGCGCAGGCTCACAGTAAAATTGTTCTCGTGTGTGAATGTATCTCTATCTCTTTGTTTTTAAATTTTTGGAATAGGTCTCTACAGCGTATGAAAATATAATCAACGATTAGGTTTTATTATTTTTATATCCTTCAAGGATTTTCAGGACACGCAAAATCGATGCACAATCAATGCATGCCAGTCTATTTCACATTGGGCTAACAGAAGGAAAAACATTGAAACCGAAACGTACCCGCACAACCGATGCATCACGGTCTGAAAGGGCTATAGCAAATATAGGATGTCCGCCGGGAAGGTATACTACTTTGATGTTTATAATGATTAAATTAAAGAGAATGGATCTTGTATTGATTGATGTTTTATTTAATGTCGGCAATTATGTATGGAATACAATACAGATCAGATGAATGTCCGCCTCTGTTGGCCTCACAAATACGAATCCTATTGAGCCCATTTTTCATTACATTCTCACACATTTCACGTGGTCTTTCATTAATTTCATCACGAAGATTTTGCTTGAGTTGCTCCAGCGTTTCTGGTTTGTTTCCATAAACTTTGCCTTGTCAGATATCCCCACAAAAAGAAGTCCGGAGCAGTCAAATCAGGCGACCGTGGAGGCCCATCAACATCACCATTTCTTGAAATAACCGACTATTCTATTTATTCCCATATCCATTCAAATGAAAATGTGCCTCGTCACTCATTATGATTTTTTCATGAAAATCGCGATTGTCATGGGCGAGCTGTAACATCCTATTGGCATATGTACGGCAGCGTAAATGGTCTTGTGGCAGAAGCTCTTGTGTCAACTGAATCTTAAATGGAAACAAATGCAACTCCTTGTGCAAAATTGTGACCAAAGTTGTTCTTTGAGGACAAAGCTCCTGAGCACGGCATCGAATTGAGGTTGATGGATTATTTTGAACACTTTTTTGAGCAGTAGTAATCTTTTCAGCCGATCTTGCAGTACGTTGTGGTCCTTGCTTGGGCCTATCACCTACAGACCCTCGTTCTTCGAAATCACTCACTACACGATAAATAGCGCATTTTGTTGGCACATTGTTTCTCCCAAAAAATTTCACGTAACTTTCTCATCGTCACAGTAATCGATGATTGATTTTGATAAAATGTTTAAACAATTAAAACACGTTGGTTTATCGAATATTTTTCCATAATAAATTTGTCACATGTCTATTTCACGACTGCCAAATATGAACTGGCAAGACTAATGCCTAACAAAATGGCGGCAAAACAAAGTAGTATACCTTCCCGGTGGACAGCCGTTAGATATGTAGTATTAAAAATGTTTAAGAAGTAAAAAATTGCCTGGTGTTTTGATTGCGTGAATATTATACTCGTACGTATCACGCACGGTCCTAAATTTTTGAATCACTCCAGACACACGTGCATACACGTCGGTGAAGGGTATATAAGATTCGGCATGGCCGAGTGTAGCACTTTTATTTTTCCTACTCTTTTTGGTGAGAATTAATAATGGAGATGCAGTTGGAACATATTTGAACGAAAAAATCTAAACATAAAAGTCGCAAACTTCAAAATAAACGGAGATTTTCATTAAGTGTCAGCAATTATAATGCTTCTATGTATGTGTGCACATAAATAAGTGTGTGTGTGTGTGTGTGTACCAGCAGAGCACACGCATAAATATGTACCAGCAAGTACAGAACCTTATGTCTGTAAATCGATTTACGTAAATATACTTATAAGAAAGTTACTTTTAATACAGGGAGCATTTACATATGCACATACATACATACGAGTATACCCACATCTATACAAATATGACTACATATTGATGCTCCGCCGAGATCGCCACATACATGCATACATTCATATTTATGTGCGTACTTAAGTATACATATTTACCTACAAACATAGAATTATCGAAAATTTTTTTTTATTTATATATTTTTTTTTTCTGAAGAAAGTTCATGTCCTTATCAATTCGAACTATTTGTGGTGGGAACTTTTGATTTTTAAAGAAACTACCCGTTAATACTCGTGCATATGTATGTTGATATGTAAGTATGTGTGTATGGCTAAAATACATATGTATATGTATATGTAAATGTGTGTGCATGAACACTTTTGAATATGCATGCTTATGAACATAAATGCATACATACACACACACACACACATGCATATGACTATATTTCTTTTGCGTTTTTTGCAGACAAAACGCCACCGCACGCAAACTGTATCTGTATGTGGCTAATTCTCATAAATTATTTTTGGCAACGCATCACGCAAGTGTATCGATGACTTTTTTCTACAAATTCAAGTTTTAGTTCTTGCTGATTTTTAGTCGGTGCTCGGTCATGATACCTTTGTTGTTGTTGTTGTTGTTGCAATAAGACAAAAGCGAATGTTGTACTGATGTTTGTGGGCGACAACTTACGCTCAGCCCTGTTTTGTTGCTTTTTGTGCTCTATTTCTGTTTTGGGCTAAAGTTGCTGTTGTTAAAGAGCTTTTTTTTTTAACGAAATTCCCTTATAATAGTGATTCAAATTTGATTTGTTTCTTGCAAAAAGAAAATTCCAAGAAGATGACCAGGACAGCGTATAATTTGGTTAATTCAACGGGGGTGGGAATCAAACCTCAAAGCAGTTTAAAGGAGATACAAAACATTAACGACGTATTTTTAAATGAATATGAATGTAAATTTTGCAGACAGCAATTTTTTGCCGGGGACGTCAATTGGAGTAAAAAAAGTATGGCAGTCGGTTCATAAGACTACTAAATATTTGAATGTAATTGTCCCGAAACACATGCACATGTACCAGGATATTTTGTTTAGTTTCTATTGAAAGCACAATAATTGGGTAATTTCCAGTTAAACAAAAAAATAATAATAAACAAACAAATCGCTTGTTATTCATGTACACACTATAGATACGAACGAATAGCAATTTTTATTAATATTTTATTGCCTACATAATAGGGCATTCATTGGGTTAACCGATTAATTACTACTAAAATTGGATATTTTCGATTAGCAACTAAACCGTTTAATTTCAGCCGTTTAACCGATATGACACAATTTTTAATTTTTTATAACATAATTTTTTGTGTTTTTATTTTCTCCAAAAAAAAGAATTGAAGGATATATTCACTTTGTCATTCGGCTTGTAACGCAGCGTAATATCCATCTGAGACCCCTTGAAGAATATATATTCTTGATCAGTGAGGAAATCTAAGACGATTTAAGCATGTCCGTCCGTCCGTCAGTCCATCCGTCTCTCAGTGGAAATCACGATTCAGTCCAAACGAAAAGATCAACACCCTTGAAATTTGGTATAAATATATCTTCAGAGATAGCACAGGTCAACTTCGTAAATGGGCTGAATCGGGTCAGAGGGAGAAAAGTTCCGCTAAGAAGAACTAAACCAACCACTAAAAACAACATCATTTTTAAGGTTTTTTTTTTGTAATTTTGTTAAGCAAACGATATATTTTTATGTCGAAGAAGGTCCAACGCGTTAAAATTGGAGGCAAGAAATCAAAAAAATAAATTTTTGGAGCCCGCCTTCTTTAGTGGGCGTTATTATATGCAAAAATAGTGTAAAAATTTAACAAATTGTTTTACTTAAGCCTGCATTCTTTAAAAATAACATTTTTAAGCTTTAATGACGAAGTGACGAAGCGGAGACGTAACCTGGTACTCTTCTGCCCTAACTCCTCCACCCACTTTGCCCCCTAAATGACCCAATCAAAAAAAAAAATATTTAAATAAATAAAGTATACATATTCTTGATCAGTGATGAAGCCTAAGACGATCTAGCAATGACCACACATTCGTCTTTGGAAAACATGATATAGTCTATTTTGTGGACCCCGCCTCTTAAGTGAGCAAAAATAGTGTAAATATTGAACAATTTGTGTTCCTTAAGTCTATAAAAAGCTGAGATGTTCTCTGATCGTGCAGATGTGAAACATCTCCCCCACACCCCTTCCCGGAATGACTCTGTTAAAATAGAGATTTAAAACTGGGTACAGAGATGTCTTAAAGGAACTCAGTCCCACCCAGTTAATCATCTTAAATTTACTTACTTAAATGTTTGGAGGGTATTTAAGATTCGACCCGGTCGAATACAACTTTTTGCTTGTTTTGACAGAGAGCGGAGTTAAGCTCGGGATTTTCGATTTCTTACTCTTGCGTTAACTACTTCAGCAAAGTGTGTAGATGTGTTTGCAGAAGGAGAAAGTTTAAACATTATTTTTCCATGCTGAAATGAAAAAAATGTACACACATGTACACACATGTTTAGATGTGCATACAAATTTTTGATTTTGAGGATCGTACATAACAAAAAATATAATTGAGACAGTTTTTTGAAAAAAGTTTTTCTGTTTGCATTATGAACAGCCTAAATTAGTATGTTAATTATATTTTTTTAAATTTAAATTAAATATTAACAATTTGTTTTGTTATTGACATTTTGCTGATATTTTTTATGTTCTGAATGACGTTAATGTTATTTTTCTCGTCATATTCGGTCGATAATAAATAGCACAATAATACTAAGTAAATTTGCAAGGTATCGGTGCACAGATGCCGACGGGGTGACTGCAATTAGCCGGCGATGTTTTTATCCCGTATTTTATCCGTTACATAAGAAGTATCAACGTGGTTAACCACGGAAAATTTCTCAAAAGAGCGCTAAATCTACAGTTATCGAAGGAGTTGAAGTTTACTAGTGGCACTTAAACGCAAAACTCTGGAAGGAAGGTAAATGATCAGTGGTCAGGGTGCACTTAATATATAATTCCAACGGAACTTAATTGCCAGCACCCCTTTCAGTGCAGTCAAATATAATATGTATAACTTTTAATATGTGCTACATTAAAAGCTAAAATATAAAAAAAGCATTTGCTATCACGTAAGGAATCACTTATACTCCATATACAGGGTGTCCGCCGGGAAGGTAGACTACTTTGTTTTGCCGCCATTTTGGTAAACATTAGTCTTGACAGTTCATATTTGGCAGTCGTGAAGTAGAGACGTGGCAAATTTATTATGGAAAAATATTCGATGCCACATCGCATACAGCGAGACCTCTTTCCACAACAAATTATTTCAAGAAATCGTGATGTTGATTGGCCTCCACGGTCACTGATTTGACTGCTCCGGACTTCTTTTTGTGGGGATATCTGAAAAGGCAAGGCTTATGCAAACAAACCAGAAACGCTTGAGCAACTCTAACAAAATATTCGTGATGAAATTAATCAAAGCCTGTACATAAATACATATTCCCATATGAATGCACTTATGCCTGTGAACAGTTGGTACATATTTATTTGGGATCACAATTGTTCCCTGTTATTATTTTCATAGAACATTTTATTAGTATATTTTTAAAAGATTCGTAAATGTTATACGTATTAAAAATTACGCAGGGTTCGCTCAAACACGCTCGCCTGATTTTAATAATTTGTAATCATGATTCACGCATGACACGAACAAATCACAACTTTTGCACATCTCTAAGCATTAAAGAGAACACTAGAGATTTTACATATGCAGTCGAAACCGAGCTGTTGATAAACCAACTTTGACCTGCAGTGACTTAAAATCAAATGGAATGCTAAATATTATTGTTAGTAAAATTCTCATTAATCATCTATTCGACATATTGTCTCAGTTAATTTATTGAAATTAGCGCTTTTTGTTTGTTATGGCGTCAAGTATGTCTGTGTGAAGGTGAAAAAATAAAATATATAAATATCGAATAAGATATTGTGTATTCTAAAATTTCAAATCCTAAGGTTTTGCTTGTGTAATTCTCAACTCATTCTTGGCAACTTATGTACGAGTACAACCTGAGAGAGAGGTTTTGTTATTTTGGAACTACTGATGATTTGGTATAAGAAATGATTTGGTATATGAAATGCAGGCATATGAAATGCAGGCATATACGTAGATGTACTTGACCACGTAGCAAACAAAGAGCACTAATATATGTTAGTACACAGATGCCGTGGGGGTGACTCAGACCATATACCGGCGCTGTTTTAACCCAACGACGGTTAATGTTGTCTGAACCAAATCTGATTTAGAACTGAAATGCCAAATATATTATTTCCATTTGCGCAAATTTATTTTTTGGAATTTTTTCTGCACACATTAGGCTGCCTTATAACCTGAAGCAATCGGATTTTCCAGTTTTGGTATATTAATTAGGTATTTTCAGGGTACAACAACTCGTGTTATTTAAAATTCATTTAATGGATTATATTCGTGGTCGTGAAAATAGTGACACTTAATTTTCAATATTTTTCAAATACGTCGCTTGTATATAAATTTGTACTCGGTGATATGTACATAAGGAGGACAACTTATTAACTAAAACATTTTAATTTGTTAATTCTTTCAACGGGCTTAAGTTCGAATCTGCATGACTGCAAATGATTTTTTATTATTTTATTAATAAATGAACTTGTTCAAAATCAGTACTGATCCGTTCTGCTGGTTTGATGATTATTGAAAATATTCTTAATATTCCAATCTTAATATAAAAAATAATAAATAGAATTTGAACAAATTCATTTATTAATAAATTAATAAAAAATCATTTGCAGTCATGCGAATTCGAACTTAAGCCCGTTAAAAAATTAACAATTTACATAAGAAAGATCGATTAATAAAAATTCATACATAATTTAAAACATTTTAATTTAATGTTGATTTATTTTTATTGACCTTATCAGTTTATTGTAATATTTATCAAGCTTGTGGTCGTTTTTTATAATATATTATTTCTTATAATTGTTATTCGATATTTCGTTAACAGCTTGTTAACATCTTCATTTTAATAATTTTTATTTCCTGAAGATGTTAACAAGCTATTAACGAAATATCGAATAAAAATTATAAGAAATAATATATTATAAAAAACGACCACAAGCTTGATAAATATTACAATAATACATTTTAATTTAAATTTTAACAAATATTTTTGGTCCATTTTAATTTAAATTTTTATTGCGAGCAAAATATTTGAAAACAACCACAAGTACAGAAAACTTTTTACAAATAGAAATGAATTGTAAATTAATTATAAATTTTATGTGTGTTTCAAACGTGTGTGGGGCTCGTGCCAATCGCAAGTCCTATCTGTAGTAAAACGCACTTACATACCTGACGAACAAAAGCAAAGAGCTAAAAAACGTTTTTCTTGTTAGTGGACAAGGCAAAAAGGAAAAATTTGCCCAATAACGTAACAGCAAGGCAGCCATACCATCGTAATATTTCCAACATTATGCACTTAAGGAGCACACAAACACACACAGACACACTTCTACATATACATACATATACAGTGGAGGCTCGTAAAAGTTAAAGACGCGCAAAAGTTGAGCAGCTCTCAGTCACTACATGGCATTCCAAAAAGTTAAGTGCTTCTTAACTTTTGAGAGTCATTTTCGATTTCATTTTAGTTTTAACATCATTTTGACTTCGATTACATTTTATTTCATCATAACAAACACGGCTTATGTTTGCAATATTTATGTATGTATTAATGTACACGTAACTCCTAATTATGTTTGCTATA
The DNA here is from genome assembly GCA_951800035.1 of Linnaemya tessellans. Lineage (NCBI taxonomy): Eukaryota > Metazoa > Arthropoda > Insecta > Diptera > Tachinidae > Linnaemya > Linnaemya tessellans. The sequence goes on from OX637535.1 coordinate 117,906,974, forward strand.
CACACAGACACACACTCACTCACACATACATATGTATATATGTATATATATATATATATATATATATATATATATATATCGGCGATACTTAAATTTTGGCGATATATCGATATCTATCGATACTGTGTTCTGGAATTTCTTGCACAAATAATTCAGTTTTCAATGCTAATATTTTGCATAACAACTAAGTCCCGGTTTACACTATGCAACTTTTGTTGCAGCAATTCGTATTTTGTGTGAGAGTCCTAAAATAGGAATATACACCATTTGTATACCTTTCTCGCTCTTCCTCACTAAATATCAAGAATTGCTGTGCAAACCGGGACTTAGAGAAATAAAACAATAAAAACCAGAACGTATAATCAGAACAGAACAATTATATATCGAATCATTTATGAATTTATTGTTAAAAAAAATAAAAATAAAATTTGGAAAACTGTCGACCTTAACGGCCATCCCTGCAACTTCCCGCTAATTTCAGACGCTAAAAATGTTGTCATTTCAATTTCAAAACTGCTATAACTTTCGAATGGATTCGCCGATTCCCACGTGGTAAGCGGTGATTGATGTAATTCTTCGATACCTATAAAAGAATCGAGATAGCGTTATATCGCATGATTTAAATGATCAGATAATAGTTCCATTTAGCCAGTTGGTGATGTTCTTTTAGGGAATTAGTCGCTCGCTTGTTATACATCTAGGTGTCGCGATAACATTCTATTAGGACGGGAAAAAGGAAATAAGTACGTCGCTCTAACACTGATCGTGATATATAATATTGTAATCCATGCCAATTAATACTCTATTGCAAAACTAATATTGAAATTTCTTTTAATATTTCGTGCATGACCCAATTATTAAGTCATTGCATTATTACAACAATACAAAAAGCAACAGGCATTTTGTTTGTGTAAAAATACTTCTGTTTTGTCAAAGACATCTGACTTCATCATGAAAAAAACAGGTCTGCGGTTCTGCAATAGAGGATTTCACAATAACAAAAAATGTCATAGTAAACAGACTTCGCTAAAAATTACACAAAATATATAAATGTAAACAATTTTTGACAGTATGGAAATATTTTACCGGCAAAAACACAACCCTGCAAAAATCTCCTGAAGAGTTGC